>OU906964.1:5675500-7087500 GCA_918317495.1 Synanthedon vespiformis
AGTTAATTGGTGTTTTAGTACGTTTTGTTTCAGTTTCGTTTCGTTCATGGACAGCTGGTGAACAATTAATTTGACAGCATATTAACTGTAAACTTTATTATTTATAGCCATTATTGTATTGTATTTAAATGTGTATGGATTAAGGGAGTTCCAAATTGGAATTTTTGAATTAGGAATCATTGTAATTGCAGTTACTTTAAACATTTATAATATCACTAGCTGTTGCACACGGTTATAATATATAGCCTATATTACTAACTGATAATATAGCTTTATATAGGTGTAAGAATTTTTAAGATCGGTCTAGTACTTTTTGAGTTTATTCATTGGAAACAAAAACACAAAAATTTTAATCTCTTTTTATAATACCTATTATAGTATATTGGTTAATGCCTGATAATTCTCCTTAACACGTCCTCGAGAACTACAAAAGGAAATTACCAAATAGAGAATCGTTTAATAAATCGCATTCTTCTATAATTGATACATTATAATTGAACAGCGCGGTGCGGTATGCAAGTGTACGTAATTACATACATATTCTTCAATGCAGTAGTTCACTGACAGGACGGTCCAATGCAAAATGGTCTAAGTATTTTTTTACTAATTTTATAAAAATAGTTTTAAATGCGCGAATACTAATTATATTATTTATTTATTTTACACTAATGTTTATTATTTCTAATTATTACATCACTACAAAAGTTGGAGTATATTAAGTAGATATTTTTTATTAGTATAATTGAAATTATAGAAGTTCCTTTTCACCATAAGTTTTCCGTTTCCTATCCCTAATTGTTATTGTACCTAATTATAACAAAATTAAAAACTATTTAAAAAAAAATGTCTATCTGTTTTTCTGGCTAATCTACGAAACGGCTGGATTTTATTAGCAGATAGCTATAGCTGATATAATATATGAAAAGTGTCCAATACTGCGCACGCCTCCCACACTCACGCCGAAGCGGGGCCGAAACTGGCTAGTTCTAAATAAAATATTAGATTGTTTCATGTGTGAGTTAAAATTGTACTTACACTATAAAAATAGAAATAAACTATGACATAAGTGAATGTAGTTTCCCACATTGCGAAATAAAATAAAACTCAGGTCACTTTTTTTTGGATAATATAATGTAAGAATTTTGCGGTTGCGTCATTTTGCAATTAGACAGGCGAGGTAAAAGGCCTTATCTTCAGGATCGGTTTACGAAAGCGCGGGCGCAAGCAGACCGCGACGCGACGCCCGTTAGCAGACCATCGCTCCACCGTCACTCGGGACCTACCTTGAAAAAAAATAATAGTGTTTTGTTACAAACGTAGATAAGTCAATGTATCCAATGTAGGTAACGAAAGTTATTAGACTGCTGTAACACACTTCGTCACGCTAGTTATATGAACTGTTTACTGCTTTAAAATGTCTAAAACCAGAAATCAATAATCTATTTATAGCCAGTTCCAAGTTCCTTATACCTTATCCTATCGAATCGCAGGCTAGAAAACTACAGTCAATAGGACTGTCAGCTTACCTGCCATTCAAAAGATCCTTATTCCCTACTAGGTATCTATATCTATAAGTATATAGTATGTGTAATGTATGATGATTTGTAGAGACTTTATCATCAAAAATAATTATAAAAATTGTACGTCTAACAAAAATACATATAAATGCGAGATAAATATTTTAACACACCTAAGGAAATGCGGCGCAGACGAAGTCCCGGCCAAAAGCTAGTATCTTAATTTTAATTTTTGGGACTTTTACCTTACAAAGTGTTATGTCGTGTTGTTATGTATTTACATTCTTATTTTGCAAACAGATTCATTTTAACAGTATTTAAAGCCATAGTTAACGGTTACAGTCATACACGACCAATATGTTCAGAAAGCGACGAATGAAATTGTTTGGAAAATTGTAGACAAGTGGATATTGTAGAATGTCATAAATGCATGCGCCTCTTCACCTGATGTTTACTGGCCACTGAACCGTGACGAGCCGGTAAGTAGCTTCTTACTTAAGACACAGTACTAAACAACTATAAAAAATAGGTATTGAAAAGTAAAAAAAAAAATACAGTACCTGTAGCACGCGACTTCGTCCACACATAACTCAATTTCAGCCCAGTAGTTTTTTTTATTCATTGCAAATAATAACTATATTCTATAAATATATTAGTTACTAGCTGGCGCCCGCGACTTCGTCGGCGTTGAAAAAGAAAAAAGGAGTCCTTCCCGTGTCCCGTACACCTAAATGTTTATCTACCAAGTTTCATTCGTTTAAAAGTTATGGAGGAACATACATACATACATACATACATACAATACCTACACTTACATATTTATTATCAGTATTGATTGATCATTGACGATGATTGATTGATTGATAAAAAATATCGTTGACAAACAAAAATACATGCAAATTTCTCCCATCCCTCCCCGACTCCGAGCTGATGCAATTTTAGAGTTAGGGTGCTTAACTCCCTGTGTCCTGAGTTCAATTCTCGGCAGAGTCAATTTTGTAAGAGAAACGTTGCCCTATGCCTTTCTTTCCAATCCTTTAACCTGAATTCTACTGCATTCTATGTGGCGTTGCTAGGTGACAGTTGCTACCTACCATCAAGTGGACTATCAGCCTGTCTATCAACCTTTTAAACTGCCTTTAAAAAGAGCTCTTGTTTTTCCATTTCAAAACAGATTTTTCTTGCACGAAGATGAAGATCCGCGGGAAAATTTGTCCGGGGAAAGGAAAATCCGGGGAAACAATGTTTTTCTGCAGGTGTCACAATTTAGTCAAATTAGTTTTAGTTATAAAACCGATATACGTAACAGATACCTATAGGTATGGTTACTTTCGAATTTGACAATATTAGTTATCATAGAAACAAAATGGATGAATAATAAAAGAATGTCTGAGTCTTCCTCTTAACGTTTCAATTAGACGTTGCTCAATCAATGAATCACATTCAATATCCAGTAATAGCATTTTAGCGGCGGATATGTGGTAATGGCGATAAATATCAAGGATTCCTTGTTTGTTTAATCTGAAACCGTTTTATTACACACAATTCTCATTTAATCTTAATATAATATGTAATTAATTATAGTATGTCAATTTGCTTATATGTACAGATATAGATTACATTATACAATTGTACAAGTATATTTATATATAAAATACTATTTTACCAAAAAGATGAGTGAACGTTGCACTAAAAATATATTAAATTGTATGATGTAAGGTAATGTTTTTACATAATACAATATGTGACATATAAATTTCTTAGTAGGTTTAATTATTGATTTATATAAAATCGAATCCATTATTGTTTCATGTTATTGAAAATAAAAAAGAAAACCAAAAGTGTAGAGAAAATAAGTCCAAAAGTAAATCACTTAACAGTCATTTAAAGAGACCACCTCACTTCCTTCTCGGTATCTTTACACCAGTCGCGTGCATATAAAACAATTATAAACGGACCTCTCTTAGTGCCACATTCTGCACGAGTCACTGAAGGGAGGGTAGGTCTAGTGAGAGTGGTAGTGTAATGTTAAACTAGGTGTGGTGACCGCGGTTTGGCCGTTCCGGTGCTATACACTGACATATGAGCCTACTTATTATTGTACTCGTGCGCTTGACCTACGAATAGCATACAATGAACGCTAGTACACTACACACATAGAGTAGGTGTAAGGATTACCTCATCAATGTACCAAGAAATTGGATTTTTCATTTATTTTTAATTATTTATTTGTATACGGGAAAGGCGGGAAAGCGATTGACCTGAATCTCACCTGATGGTAAGTGAAGATGAGGTCGAAGATGGAATTCGCTGTAGGGTCTTTTCATTTGTGAAAACCATATCAAAATCTATTGGATGGCTTAGAAGAAGTTAATCTTGTTTAATAACATAATATATAGTACCTATAGATATATTTATAGTTGGAAATAACACTTAAGTATGAGGTTTCTTGACCGATTCTTCTTTATACAATTTACATTCCGAACCTATTTATCAATTAATTACAGATACGAGAGCGTTGAAAAAATTCAACCCTCTCGTATCAGTAATTCCATATTTGTTTGCACACAAAACGCAAATATTTTAAAAACAATGATTTCTCTCAGTTAGGTCAGTGAACTGTACAACAAAACTTAGACTTTATTGTTACCGTACATTCGGTGGAGAATTGTTTATTACTATAAAAAGAGGGTTACATCGTTGTCGTTGTAAATAAATATTATTATTTATTTGAGCACAAATGACCGATGGATTATTTATTGCATTGGAACCTTTGATCGATATTGAATTAATGGACAGGCCTATTTAAGTTAGACTTTATTTGTAGTGGCAGAGCGCACATCGTATCGCAGTTAATTTTACTCTCAAAATATTATATAGGTACATACAGTATACTACGGCTATTTTATTTTTTCACTACAGTCAACCTGTTTATTAAAAAAAATACTTCCTTGAAATATACAACACGTTTTAAAACAACTTATTACTGTATCTGTATCTCATATTGACCTGTCTATTGATTTTAATATTGATAAGATTTGCAACCCGTTTAAGGCAACGTGAAATAAGTTTTGCGCTGGCAGTGACCAAGTGACCACCCAGGGACATCTAAATTAATAATAAATAATGGTTTGATGGTTGAATTTTTATTAAATTAATTTAAAGCTTGACTTATTGACAAATAAGTCGCGATAAAATCTCGTAGGCGTTTGTTAACTTTGTTAAGATATTTCAATATTCGAGTTAAATTTGTACTTTTGGTATTTATTTTATATGAAACACATGAATGCGACGGACCCAAAATAAACTGGAAAAATTAATTATGTCATATACATACATGTGTTTTGTAAAAAGGGTAGTTGGTACGGATTACGTGATTTATTTGCCAGATTATTTAATGTCAAAGGTTTTGGAAGTCAAATGTATTTGGTTCCATAGAATATGACTTTGGCACCGCCTCATCTTCCCATAAAGATGTTCTGGATAACTGTTCCTTAACAGTATTCGCAATTGAGTCATTTGCAAGACAAAATTACATCAAACTTTTTTTTCTATAACAAGCAATATTTTTTCATATTGTTTTTCTATGCCAGAACAAAAATATACAAAGCTACTCTGACTGGTTGACTGACGATAATTGATTTTATTCAGCTAAAATAGCAGTTATACATACAAGACAATCAATAAAGTGACAATAATACATTATTTAGCATAGATTATTGCCATAGACAACCGATATATATCACAACTACTGTACCTATATGCGCAATATTATTAAATTTGGTCAAATGCAGTGGTAATTCAATGACAATGAATATTCATTTCATTTTATGAGCTCATGAGACAATAGTTAAGTAAAGTCAACTTATTTATAAGATAAAGAAAAGGAAATGGTTGAATTTTTATTAGTTGCAGCTTTGACAAACAAAATATTAAATTTCTGTATGATATAATCAACTAAGTTACACGCTCCCGGTTTCACCTGGGGTGCAATTTATTCCTAACCTAACTTAGGGCCCTAGCCAAGAGCACAATGCAAACGGGAGCGTTGCATATATTTACGAAACGATAGAAAATAAAGCCCGGTGATTGGTTGTTGTAACGCCCACATAAAATTTTGACCAATCAGCGGGCTTTATTTTCTATCGTTTCGTAAATATACGCAACGCTCCCGTTTGCATTGTGCTCTTGGCTAGGGCACAATTCTATCTTTTAGTTGTACCAAATTACACAGAGTAACGAAATTTTATCAAAATCGATTCAGTACTTCAGGAGTTTTTATATATAACTAGCTGTTGCACGCGACTTCGCACGCGTAACTTTGTAAATTATACACTATCACCTTCCTCGAGAATCACTCTATCCGTTGGTGAAAACAGCATGAAAATCGGTGCAGTAGTTTTTGAGTTTATCGCGGACGCGACGGAGGACTTTATTTTATAGTATGTAGTGAAGAATTATGTTCACACTATGATATAGTAACTGTTTTAAGTACAAAGCTTTCAGAAAGCTTTTGAATTCGAGTTGGAGAAGCGTTTAACAATGACTTGTAATAATGTTGAACCCGTATGAGTTGTTTCTGTCTGTACTGTGGTTATACTCGTAGCATGTGCCGATGTGCCGGCCCTTGCTCACTCTCCGGAACGACGCACGCGTCACGCTCCCAGTACACCACCAGGCGCGTGCGCCATACGAAACACACACAGTCACTTTTTTTAAATAATAAGAAAGTATAGTATGAATGATCAGAACATCCAGAAGGAGTGTGAATTATCTACACGCTCCCGGCTTCACCCGGGGTGCATTTTGTAAATATAAAAATCTTCCCCGGTTTCCATATGTAAAAACCGAATTAAAATCGGTCTTTTTCTGGAGTTCCAGAAAAAGTAAACTTAACCCATTTAAAAACTCCAGAGTTTTTGAAGCGTGCACATACCAATTAAACATTCTTATATATTTAAAAATGTTTTATAATATGTAAGGATTTTCAGAAAAAAAATATCACAGATTTCGTGCGTTATACGAACTACATTGGAAATGAATCTACGGAATTCGAAAAAATATGTTGTTCTGACTTGTTGACTTCTTTCAAAAAGATTAAGCTACAGGGCAAACCCTTAACCCGATCGTCTTTATTTTAGGCTCAAATTGTAGTTGAATAAATTGTCCAGAGGGGATTTTCTCAAATTTTTGATATCATTCTTCGTTTCCAAAATATCGAGCTCCAAAATAAAAAAATCGGAAAATGATTCAAAATTTTTTCACTATTCATAACTTTTCTTACAGCTCTCGTGAATACGCGTCTTGTGAGTTCTTTTTGAATATCATCATATTTTATCTTTAGGTACAACACTCCGAGATATAAGGGGATCGTTTCGTGAAATCGGGGCCTATACTGAAGTGAACCAAAAGACATTTCCAATGTCAAAAATTCGCATTCGTGCGAAAACGGGTGCTATGCTTCGTTAATTTCTCTTAGCGTTCTTTCTAGCGAGAAGGTTCATAGCGTGATTATAAATAGCCTAACCTTCCTCAAGAGTTGAGCTGGAGATTTTTAAATCATACTTTAAGGTCTGGCTCGTTTGAAAATAAAGATTTTAATGATATCAGACTTATTATTAGCTACAGTTAGAATTCAAAATATATTAGACCTGAATGCTGTTTAGTAATAATGAATGTGGGGTATTATGACACAAGCTCTGTGCGCAAGCGTGAAGCATTTTCAATGATGTAACATCGGACCCGGTTGGAATGTTTTAGGTAGAAACTGATGCTAAACAAATAAACACGCTTGCGGTATTCATATTGAGTAATGTCTTTGCCTATTCAAAAACAAAGGTCTGGAATTATAACTTATTCTCTTTGCTATGAACAATATATTTCAACTAGCAGTTCATTTATTTAGCAGATGTTTTGTGATTTAATGATTTCCGCGTTTTTGAGTTGTCACAAGTCCATATTAAGTTCTTTATTGTTTTATATATATATATAAAACATATAAAACATTATAAAGAGAGAAGAATTTTTTTGTATGTTTATTAATGAATAAACTCAAAAATTACTAGCCCGATTTTTTTTTTCAGATATAGAAAGCTTATTATCAGCGAGTAACATAGGCTATATTTTATGAAATCACGCGGGCGAAGTAACGTAGTATTTAACTAAGATAGTATTTAAGGCAGAACTAGTCGGCGGCTCGAACTCATCGGTGCCTGTAGTTAAAATTCGTTCTGTCACACAGCACAAAGACGCAGGAAGAGCATTCGAGTGAGATGCACAATGATTTATACCAAAAAAGAAATCATAAACAGACCCTTGGGCATATACACTTTTTGACAAAACTACTGCATATATCTATTTCGTGTAAAGTTATTTGAACTCTTGAATAACTAGCCAATGTTTGTATTCAAAGTATTTTGTAGTTTTTGTACACTAGAGTGACCTATTCACCCTCAAAGTTGCATTAAAACTTGATTAAAATATGGATTTTTCATGGATCATATCTTTTGAATTAATACTTTTTTTAAGTTTGTATAAAAACGAACCTAGTTAACGACAAGATCAATCTGCATCATAAAACAGCGAAGTAATAATATTTAAAGGTTTCTATGGAGGAAAGCCGACTTGTGTCACCTTAATATAGCCTCTTAGTCGAGTGGTTAAGGTGCTTGCTCTATCGCTCTGCTTCAGTCGAGTCAAATTTTAATAATTGGCTCTGATATGGATCTGGCAAGTATTGTAGAGCGTTTCATAGTCATTTGGGCAGGCCGGTTGCCGTAACCATCTCCTTGCAGCCCTAGACGTGTGCTGTCGACTTTAAAAAGGATTAGGAAGGGAAACGAAAGACCCTGGCATCCGCAGGTTGTAATACACCAACAAATAAAAATGTTAAAAAATATACACTTTACTTTATTCACTTTACAGTAGCGATGACATTTTAAAGCTTCAAGAATGCAACCGAACAGAAATTAGATACAATGTTTTCTTATCAGATGTCAGTGCAATACAATTTCATAAATAATAATGTAAGATGTAATGTAAAATGAACGAGATATAATCAGACATGTTAAACAATAGCGATACTCCCTGGCTTGGCATGGATGTAATTTTCTGTGTAGTTCTGAAAATTAATCTGAAAAAAAAAACGGACTGACTATTTTTTAATGTATATTACCAACATACAGATTGTTGATAACCTTAACGAACTTAACAATAAAATTTAAAACTCGATGAATATTCATTTAGTTTTCACCCTCTAGTCAGCGGTCATTATTTCATAAATTCATTACAAAGGCCCATCAATCAAGAGTTAGCCTTAAAGATAAGAATACCACAGATAACTTTGTATTATGATAATTTTTAACAGTTTTAATGGCTCCCGAACATTGTTGAGACGTACATAATGATACATAACACGACGTTCGTGAGAGAGTATGAATTTATAATGTTTATTGGACGGATCGTTGAAAAAAACCATACACTTGTCGTTAGATTATTATTTCAGTTGTTAATAAAAAGTTCATTTACAAAGTACATTTAAAAGTTTATTAAGTACTAGGTGGCGCCCGCGACTTCATCCTCGTTGAAAAAGAAAAAAGTAGCCTATCGTGTGTCTATCCTGTACGTATAAATGTTTATCTACCAAGTTTTATGAAAATCTTTTAATTCGTTAAGAGTTATGGAGGAACATACATACATACATACAATACCTACACTTACATTATTTATTATTAGTGTTGATATTAAAACTGATATTTTGGCCGTGTAATAAATCTAAAATAAAGTAAAAAAAAAATATTAAAAAAGTACATTTATTATTAATATTTTTTAATATCTTCAGCCCTTATAATATTCGAATGTCAGTACCGGACACCCCACCGGTAGAAACAAAATGTGTATCCCCCAAAACCAACGACATGTAACACTTCCTTTCATATAACATATTTACAGTACAAGAAAAAGTCGAACAATAAACCTGCGGTTGGCTATCCCTTCAGTTTAGTTAGACGATACTGTGACCTGCCATGCAAGACGAATTGACCTAAGAAGAAATTTTGTTACACACAATTAAATTTCAACCTTATTGCCATGCATTTAGAGAAACAATTTGATCGCATTTGTATGTTACGCGGTTGAAAAACAGAACGTCGTAAATGCATTTCCATGAAAAAGTAACTATTCATTTTGAAGGTATGAATGTAGAAATCAAAATGTATTGTAAATTTATTGAAATATGTGAATGAGATTAGTACAGATGTGGCAGACACTGGCTAGGTGCAACCCTTCCGTTATGGTGCGAGCGCAGGCGGTAATGGGCATGCAAACAGTAAGTTTTTACTGGCTGATCGAGTAGAAATCCAATTGTAAGGTAATTTAATTTACAAAGTGCAAAGTGAAAAGGAAAACAAATTTAAAACTGCTCTGTTTAGATATGCTCTCAAAATACATATGGATTTTTAAGTGAGAAGACATTTTTTACATGAAATAAAACTAGTGTCAAGGGCAAAACCTACTGTGTTCCTAAGTCGTAAATGAATCAGTTTTCTGGCATCGCACTTGCAGTACACCATATAGGTCGACGAAAGCGCAAAGCAACCTTTAAAGGATGAAGGATAAGGTCCTGGTCTTCCTTATATACTAATGTGATGAACGAGGAAATTTTTAGAATGTATTCAGAATATCAGAATGAACAAGACATGAATCATCAAAACGACAACCCATGAGCTGTTATTTTAAGGTTTTCTCTAGGTAACTTTTTAAAGAGTACGAAACGCAAAGTGATTAGCGAAAGAAAAAGTAAAATAAGAAAAGTTTAGGTACTTTGTAATCAAACCTTTAAAAATGGATTTTACAGATTGTTATCGCTTAAAATTAATTACAATCGTAAGAAGCCAGGGAAGATAGCTAACGGAAAATAACAAAAAAATAAAGCAGACAAAAAATTAAACACGTAAATAAAATTTGCTCGATAGTTATAGAATACCGTTTGATCCAACGATATCTATCACTGGTTATTTTTTTTTTAAATCTTTAAAATTTACGAGCTGGAAGTAATGGGTTTATTAGGGAAACAGTTATTTCTAATTATTGTATTTTTCGGTGGCAGGTGTAAGCATAAGTGGCGCAGACGGGGGTGAAATTTATATGTCCATTAGTAATTTTACGGGTCTGTTTTTGGGGTACTGTTTTGGGGTTAGCTGTTTTAGATAAGTATTGTTTTTCATTTGAATTATTATTGCTTGTGCGTTTTTTTATATTTTTTATTAGCAATTTGGTTGAGTAAGAAATATATAGTTGAGTAGTTGAGTCCTTAGGGTCACAAGACACCCCCCCTCGGTGGGTCATGACCGTGCAGTGGTGGGGGGGCTTAACCCACGGCAATCCGAACGGTTGCAGGGGCCGGTGGGGTCACCGGTCTTTGCTTGGCTGATCGGATTGTCGCGGGGAACAAAGAAGACCCACGTGCGTGTGCTCCGAGCGAGCTCCGACCATCGGAGCTCGTGACGGAGCAACAGTTTGGAGGCTCCAACTGTCCGTTGGAGCTTCACCGGTCACCGCTCGCTGGGCCGAGGAACCGTACTCGGCCCACGCGGGTGTAGGCCGGTGAGAGATGGCACCCCCGGTCCTTGTGCGTCGAACCGAGGTATGGGTCTCGGTTCTGCGTACGAAGACCGGCGCGGGTCGCAGCGGGCGGATTCTCTCGGATAGCTCTGTCGCTTAGTGGTAGTTGGGCAACGCACGCGAAGACGGAGCTCTACGGCAGGGAAGGACCGTCTGACAGAGTACTGCAATCGCGGCTTTGTGGAGGGTGGTGAAGACCCGGTAGCGCGGCCGGCCTAGTAACCACCCTCTGCAGTCGTTCGGAAGAGTGAACACCCGGACTCGCCCCCCGGCCTAGTAACTCTTCCGACGACACGAGGTGAAGCCTGTCTCGGGCTGCCGCGATTGATGTGGAAATGTCAGGCGGAAACCCCCTTTGGGCCGCCCACCCTTAATGCCGTAGAGATGAGCGGCCACACGAGCAGGGGTTTTCCGAGAGTTTCAGGTGGAAGCGGTCTCTATCTCTGCGGTAGGTTGTGCCGCAGAGAAGAGGTTATAGGGTGCTTCATGAGTGAAGCCCCTCGCTGACTGCCCGCTGCGAGAATTGAGAATTGGTGGCTTGTGCCGCTTCGCCCTGGGGCGGCGGACATGGGGTCGTCCGCCGTCATCACAACACCGGGCAACGAGGGGAGACGTGCTGTGTGTTTCCGGTACGTCTCTTCACGGCGCGGAGTGCCGCGCCTAATCGAGGTGGAGCCCGCGTGCGGGCCTCGTCTGGCGGGGGGACAACGTAGCGTGTCCTAACGTCCCTTGACCCCCGCCCATAGACGGCGCGAAGAAACACCGCGGGGTTTTAGTGGGTAGAAGTCCCACATACCCCACCGATCTCCCCATGGTCGGTGGGGATCTGATTCGCAGATTTCCTCGCGTAATAAAAAAAAAAAAAAAAAGGGGTCACAAGACAAATGTCTTTATTTTGTGTTTCCAGCAATGGTATATGAGGCTGAAATTTGGTCTCCAATTTTAGGCTTTGTAGAAAAGCTCAACGAGCTATTGAGAGGTCTTTGCTTTTGTTGTTGATTGATTGTTTGATGTTGGGTCTAGGCAGATTTCGAGATATACCTTTTTATTGAAAATAATAGCGGGGAGGCTTCTATCAGGTGAATAGCAACGGATTAGTATCATATAAATTAACATTGCTATGTTGAATTATTATCGATGTTTAATATTTAAATAAACAATGCTTCTATTTTATTAGCTACCGCAACATTTAAAAGTATGTTACGTTGTTTATGGCATACCATAAATATGCGTCACGCATCCTTGATGTTAATAACCTTGACCAAGAGTTTTCATTGCATAATATAATTTAAATCAAGGATCTGGCAACTTCCTGTCTTGGTTGTCGACACGCGTGGCCAACTAAAAGCATGAAGTATTCAAATACGCAGTAACCCCCTTTTCTTTTTGAGGCGTGGTACCAGGCATACGATTTGATTTCATGAATCACTATTATAATTTATATATTTCGTACACTTTATCCCATCTTTAGTGCACGGTTTATGATCATTTTAATATTGTTGCAAGTATAAAGTGTTAAATAAAGTCGCTGTCCGCCCCTGTCTGTTTTTCCGCCAATTTCTTTTTAAAACACCCAACGTCTTTATCGATACGGTTTTCACTAATAAATAGTTAATTAACCGGGGGCGGGTAGCTTGTTTTTTACGACGACGATGGAGCGACTTTACCCAGAAGATGCCTATTCTATTGATTGGTTTACAAAGATTTTATAAAGATTTTGGTTATAATTGGTCGGAAACGCAGGGAGTTCTCGCGTGGGCCAAAAAAGAGGTATTCCAACAAGACGAGACTGAAATGTTAATGAAATAAGTCTGAATGTTTTGTAGAAGGAAGGAGAAGACGGTATGAGCTTACGCTGCTTCTGAGCACACTCTCCGAAGTACATCTTATGTACTTCGGATGACAAACAGACAGGGGCCCTAGTCAAGAGCAAACGTACAGTCGTAAACGCTACGCTTAAGCTAAGCCAAGCTGAGAGAAAAGCTTTTGATTGGTAAAAAAATTATGTGGGCGTTACAACAACCAATCACCGGGCTTTATTTCTTTCGTTTCGTGAGTACGCAAAGGGAGTGTTTGCATTGGTTTGCTTATGGCTAGGGCCCCATGATATGTTGCGTTTATATGCCAGGCTCAGCAGCTTAGTCCTTAAAAGCGTACTGCCACCAATGAGCCTCCCAGCTCTGCAATCCACCGAGACGAGTGCGGAAAGTTGGTATTTTTCTGAAGTGAGCCATCCCAAAGGTGGGAGCAGTACTCCATGCAACATTGGACTGCATTTTATACAAAGAGAGGAGATGTCCACGTGTGAAGTATCGCTTCACCTTATTTAGGCTGCCCAACTTTTTGTATAAATGAGTGCCTCTATTTGGAAATCTCAGATAGACATCTCAATTTGAATCTTGATAAGATTGTTGAACACTCAGACATTAAAATTTAATGTAATTTGAAGAAGTGTTAATAAATTTTATGATAATATTATTTAAAAAAGTTATAACAATATGTCACTTGGACCCGTCGCGTCTTTATTAAGCGCAACAGTTTTTTTTATTGGATTCGATGTAGCGTAAAATATAAAATGAGTTTTGTAGCGATATTTCAATTTAAGGATGAGCTTGAGACGTTTATAAATTGTTTAAAAAACTCACGTTTCCGGCAATAACCGTTAGTAATGTTGCCAATTAGATGCGATAAGGTGAACCGGTGTCTGTTAAGCTTTATAATGAAGCTTTATATAAGCTTCGCACGGAGCTGAAGTTTTCAAAAATCTTTCTTAGAGGATACTTACGTTGTAAAATGCCTGTATTCCAAATTTCAGCTTTCTAGATTTAGTAGTTTTGGCTGTGCGTTAATGGTCAACAATTTTATAAATATAGGTAGATAAATCATTTTAATAAATAAAACTATAAATTAACCCCCGATTTTCTAGTGAGCTATAGGGTAGCGTTTTCGTAGCTTTAATGATAAAATTCAAAAAGGTTTTTAATAAATCACTTTTCGCTATATGAACATCACACATACACACACATCATAGTCAGTCATTAAAGTGTTTCAGCTTTTGCTCGTCAAAATTATGTTTTAATGCCTTTGTAATTCTTTCAGTCTTGTATTTTAAAGCTAATTTTTGAAAATTAGGTGTTACAAATACATGGATTGGACAACATTAGAATCACAATTCACCTGCCTCATCCTAGAAGCCTGATGGCATAACGTGGGCCAGAGAAAGTGGATATGATAATTGGACAAGCAGCGATGTGCGACCAGACCGGCTTGCTTCGGTGAGCATATGTTATGTTAGTGTGGATATGTCATATTTATTTATTTTATTATTAAATTATAATATAAGGATGAAATGTAGGTTATTGCAAATGATTTGCACAACATTTCAGTCGTAGGACGTCCACTGCTGGACATAGTCCTCCTTCAAAATTTTTCAATTGGACCGGTCAAAAGAAGATTAAATCTGGATCCAACATTTGAACATTCGGTTGTACTTTTTATCTTTACTTTTGTGTGTGTGTGTGTGTGTCACAAGTTTCTTAATTCCATCCCATTTCCCTATCCCTTTCATCCCTTATCATTAATCCTAAGCATTGCTTGTGTTATAGGCGTTGGTACACATTATATGGAGCGTTTGCCTGTCCAACGAGCTTTTTATAAAAATTACTAGATAATAGAATAGTTAACGAAAATTAAACAGTTTTCGAGAATAACTTGCTTTTCTTTGTATTCAATGTTGCAAAATGTGATTTTTTAGGTAATTCATAACATTTTAAGTTATACGTTAAATTACAATTAAACTTCGGCAAGACATTTTGACAACAAAATATCAATGAACTATGCTCGTTTTTACTGATACATATTCTTTTCTGATATAATTTTCTTCAATTACACATATAACTTAGTACTTAAAAAACAAGTCTTTGTTTTAAGTTTAAGTTGTTTTAAGCCACTGAGATTTTAAACAAAAACGTGTTTGTAATTAAATTATTGTAAAGTTTAATATACTATTCACATATAAACAGTAATGTATATTGTACTACTATACTATACAATACTATTTATAGTTGTCTTCCTCACAAGATAAGTTGGTCGGTTTATTACTAAAATAATTACCAAAATTAAATTTAAAAACTATTAAATTAATTTTATTTATACAATATTTCATTGAATAAATGTATAACACATATTATTATGTTTGCGGCATGTCCATATTATTCTAACTGTGTCGTCCTCACTAGCACGCGACTGTTCCTCTACCGCGTTATCAATCATCTAATTTTACTATGCCAATGCTTCGGGCGCTTTATGCAACATTTACCGCAGATAAATTTTATTATTGCTATTGTTTTACCGTATTCAATATATACATTGAGAATATATTTATAAAATACTTTAGTGAATTAGTTTTAATACTCTACACGCTAGGTATGTATTGTTATTTTAGTAAAACTACAATAGAATTAAAAAGTAGAATAAGCTAAATTATCTCCAAAATTCAGGATGAGAAATTAGAGATTTTGCGACTTCCTATTGGGTTCAATTCCCGGTAGGGCCAACTGCGGAAATGAACGTTTTTAAGTTGAATTAATTAATTAAATTATATTACAAAAACCATAAATATTGTTACAATACTTGACCTATCTACTAATTTATAAATAGGAGACAACGCACAGTTTAATCCTTGTGAGTTCACTCACAATGACAACAAAGTTATGGTTCTCCATAACTTAAAAAAATGCGGAAAATTCCTGGAAGCAGCAAAATTCAGGGCTACAGAAAAAACACACACACACACACACACACGCTACACATTTTTTTTTAAAAAGTGTGCATTTACAAATAAACGTAATAACACAAATTTATTATATTTAAATTTCAAATATCGGCTTGAAATCAATCACTTCCCAATTTTGAAAAATTTATGGTTTTTTATAATGGAAAGTAAAAAATCCATTTTGTGTAGAATATTGCCAAATAGGTCGTCATTTTTTTACGGTGCCCAGGGCAACACAAAGGGAAAATCCGGCAATGCGTTTACGCAATCGTCTACAAATTAAAAAGTAATGTCGAAAAGTGAGTGTTAAAGTATATTGTGTTTAATATAATTAACAAAGGAAATTTGTAACTTCCGCATAACTTTGAAATGTATCCAGTAAATAGGCAATCACTTAGCACTGTCACTGAGTACTGAGAAACAGCTTCAACAAGCGCACGGCGCCGGGCACTTCACTACATGCGCAGCTATGTGTGCGTGACCTTTCACCGACGGGTTCACGAACGTGACCCGAAGGTATGTTTCGGGCGGCCTCGGCAATTCCGAGGGTACATGTCACAGGGACTCAGACGCACGCGAGGCGAATGACGCGAGTTTTGTGTTTGTAGTACCTATATGACACTAGATAGGCTACTTTTTCCTTTTCCGAGTGCAGTGCACTCACCCTGCGTTCCGACTAAATGTAATTAATAGTCACAAAATATAAGGGCTATTGAGTAATAATTGTTCAAAAGTAACTTATATGCTTAGGTACGAGTATATCTGATAAATATCTAATAAGAAAAATGTAAAGAATGTTTATTGTTATTTAATTTCTGCATGTAAGATATAAATTAATTAGTTATATTTAAATAACATTATAAATAGAATATAATAGAGACTTAGGTTAGATGTTTATAGTTTGTAAAATAAGAAATATATAGACAAAAAATTATTTAATTTTTAAGTTCTCCTATAAAAAGTGTAATTTTGATTTGTGGCCGTTTAGTTTTTAAGCAGCGATATAATCCGATCTCTAGTAATAAACTTAAATAAAAAAAAAAATTTTTTGGGAGCCCTACAAGAATAGGCTAATAAAATTTAAGCTTCTAGGGAGCTGTCTCTCTGTATAGATACATTACTCCGTGGCACTGTTCCACTGTTGTGATGTGCGCAAAGATTAACTAATAAAATTGTGTAGATGGTAAAATGGGTAGAAATGTTAAATCACATTCACAAGTGGTAGTCTGGTGAACTCGTAATTGTTATGACATTTTGAATATTCGTTGCCCAAGAGAATTACTGGAGAATGTTTAAATTACCTATACGCACGTCAATTAATTCTTTATATATTAGTAGGCGCTCTAGTTATTCTGTTTTTGATATGAAAGACACGAATATTTTCTAGGTTAACGATGTCAACACATTTTTGTGTGTCTGCTGAGACATATCTACTGTATCTACGCCAAATAAGTTTTTCGGTTATGATTATGATGTTAAAATATAAATAAAGTTAAAAATATAATGTGTTTATCCTTACTAATATTATAAATGCGAAAGTAACTCTGTCTGTCTGTCTCGCTTTCACGCCAAAACTACTGAACCGATCACCATGAAATTTTGCATACATGTTGTCTGGGACACCAGAAAGGACATAGGATACCTTTCATACAAGAAAAAAGTAATGTTCCCGAGGGATTATCTAAAATATAAAACTGTAACTAACGCTTGGTCAATGTGTTATAACAACAAGTTCTCAAGCGTTGTAATTGATTTTATATTTTTAATTTCTCATCGCGTACGAAGTAGCGGGCACCAGCTAGTGTAAAATATAAATATAATATAAGTATAAATTTAACTTGAAAATTTAATGAAAAATTTAAATGAAACAAATTTAAATTATACTTGCTAAAGAGTATTTCATTAAATTCAGTAACTATAATTGTCGTTACATGCAATTCTGCTAATTGCTGCAGCTGTGAGTAACCATAAATAATATATATTATGTAACTTGAAAGATGTGTTGCTTCTACAGAATAGATACTCATCGAAAAGAAAACTCCGTACTTAACCTAAGTAATGAATGCGGGCAAACAAAAGCATTGGCTGTATAAATTGTTACTTACTTGTGAGTTTACTAATACTTTCGTAATTGTGATCTAATTACAAATACTTCACTTTAGTGGGTGCAGTGAACTTTAGATATCATTACAAATCTCTTTAGATGTTTAGCCGATCAATTTACGAGTAAAATATGCATTTTAACAAATCAAAAGATACGAAATTATAACAAATGTATAATATTTGGGTTATATATACAAAAATTTAATATGAAGTTTTTTTTAAATATTTAAATTTAATCATTAATATCAATAAGTGTTTTTATTAGAACATTCGAACACTGAAATTCGAAAATATTCGTTTTAATCCCTGACTTCGGTCGCATAAATGATAGTCGGTATAATATTATATTCTTGTGTATGTATAAAGATATTTCCGTAAAATTTCATTAAAATTTATTCAGTAATTTTAGCACAAAACCGTAACAAAATTCCATACCATACAAAATTCACAAGCCTTGTAAAATTTTTCAGCGTATAGCGTCCTAAAAGTTTTTAAAAGTTCAATTTTTGAATTTTTGAAACGTAAATCTTGAAAAAACGCATCTTTTTTTTAAAGCATCCATTATAGGATTTTTTTTTAAACATTTTATGATTTTTTTATATTAATTGTTATTGTTATTATATTACTTAGTTAAAATTCAGATCGGATACTTACACTTTTCGTGTAGAGGTTTAACATAAACTGGTTTATGTTAAACCATTGCGAGCTTGACAACACAGCATTAGAACGCATACAAAAAGTGGTAATCAGGTAACTCAAATGTAATGGGATATGAACGGATACGCTTGGCGAATATTTGTACAATTGCATACAAGTCCGGATATTGAACGTCGGGGTTGGGTGGGAAACGGATGGGAGTACCTAACAGTGTTGAGAATCGTTTCGTCTATACAAGTGTAAAGTTACTATAGAGGACCCTTTTGAAATTAGGACTACAGACAGAAGAAATTTTAAAATGTAATATGAGACGAAAAGGGAGGAAATTGGACTACTTATATTTCGTACACTACTTAAATACTCTTTCTTTGATAGAACCTATTTACTACTACAGTACTAGCGACCCGCTCCCGGCATCGCATAGGAAATAAAATTAATTAGCTTTTATTATTTGTATAAAAATTCAGAGAAAAATTATGTGTGTGTCTTGAATAATGCTATATTTGTTTTGAATAACTCTATGTGTGTCTTCAAGACACACCAAGAACCGGTGTCTCTTGAATTGAAAATAAGAAGTTGCTAGTTTAACCTGGATTGCTAGGGGTTTTTTTTATGTTAAGGTCGACAGACAGGCTGACGGTCCACTTGCTGGTAGGTGGCTTCCGTCGCCTATAACACAAGCAACGCCATAAGTGCTACAAGTGCGCTGCTGACCATAGAAGGATTAAGGATAAGGGATAAGGAAGGGAAGGGGTAATGGGCTCTGGCATCCCTTACTCACTCACCGAAATTGCACATAATGCTGTTATTTCACGGTGGTATTCTGTAAGGTGGTGATTTAAATCCAGCCCAGTCAATTTTGAAAATTATATTAAAATTTCCAAATTTGTCCCCGCCGGGAATCGAACCAGGGGCCCCTGAAACGTTAGGCAAGCACCCTTGCCACTCGTCCAACGGGCTCGTCACACAAAAAATACTTTTCTATTTTATTTATACTAAGCAATTAGGAAGGGAAAGGGAAATGGGCTCTAGCATCCCTTATTTATACTTACCGAAACATAATACATAATATGTTATAGTCTTAGCGGGTGGTTATTGCTAGACGGGATGACAAATCATGACATGTGTCCTGCAACTACTCGAGTCCAAGGACGAAAATTACAATAAACACTAATTGTTGAATGACAGTTCACTATGAATATAAAAAACGGAGAACAGAGACCTTGATGTAAATTAAAAAATATATTATTATGCAGATGGATATATTTTTGGATGACCAAAAACACCGAGTATTCGTGAACCCCCAGGGATTCCAAATACCAAAGTGAGTATCAATGGTCACTCTAGAGGGTTCACAGACAACCTGTTCTAATACTTTATTAAATTTTTCTAATGCCTACACTACTTTTTGTTTTTTTTTTTGCCAGATGACACTATTTATTAGTTGCCATCTGGCATGATTTTTTTCGTACTAAATGTGCGAAAAGCCAAATTTAAATTTAAATATATTTTGGTAGTCATCTCGCACACATTTTGTGCTTTACCTGTGTGCCAAATTTCATTAAAATCAGTTCATCCGTTTTTGCGTACTTAATTGAGTAACAAATTAATATCCAAACAACAAACAAACAAACTTCACATTTATGTTATTCATATATAAGAACATTAAATGAGATGCAATAAAGTTTTTAACGAACTGTTATGCCATTTCAAAATAAAAATTAAAGCTTAAATAACAAGGTACTTCTAAACTGACTAATATAATATTCAATTAATTTTTCTTACGAATGCTTTATAATTTTAATGAGAGACTTTTAAGGATTTCTCTTTAAACTATTCTGATTTTAAGTATATATTCTATTAAAACTTGGTCGTAAAAAACGTCAATAAAAGAGCTAAGAGGAACTTAAGGTATTTGACGTATTTTTATTCACTTCCTAAAAGGGTTTGTACGCATCTCTAACAATGAGGGTAGCACCATGTGTTGAGCTCTCAATGAAAATAGAATGATATAAAAACCATACTTAATGAACATAATTCCGGTATAAAGGGTTACTTAAAAATAAACATCCCGCGGTACTATTCTGTAACCAAAGATAAGGAAGCAATTATTTTGTCATATTTTGTATCTCTAATTTAAGGAGTACAGAAGTGTTTTCGCAGTCAAATATTGGCATAATTATGGCCCTGTAATTACGACCTTACAGAATACCACTGTTCAAAAATACCACGTGTATTCTGTGTATCAGTGCATCAGTAAAAGATTATCTGTTCTCCCTCAATCCTTTCAAGGGTGACTTATCCTATCAAGATTTGCAAAGCACTTGCGAGTTTTAAAGCCTTGCTTGTGTTAATATGTCAGAACATGCTTTCAATATGTTTTGAACATTCATAAAAACTAGGTTGAAAGATCAGTATTATCTGATACTAGTTTTTCAACGTGACTAGGAGATGTTTATACAAAATCGTGAACAAGTTTGTATGTTTGTTACTCAATCACTCGAAATTTTCTTCATCCCATTAATTCAAATCGTAGTTAAATCGGCTTGTTGTTGTTTTGCCACAGTTGTTGATTTGCCACATTTTTGAATTTCCATACATTGAAAGTTGTTTTGCCACATACGAAATAGGGAGCGAGTGCTTATACCAAACCATTCTTTTAAATTCTTTAACCACTATGTCTTTCTACTGCTTTTACTACGTTTTCCCAGTAATTTTCCTTGCATCACTATATGAAGAATACAAATACCTTTCGCCTCCTTTAACTGCAAAAGTTTATTTACGAGCGAATCTGTGAGCTACAGCTAGTTATAAATATTATAGGACTCTTAGAACCCAATTGCAAATCAAAATTGAACTTTTGACTTTGATAACCGCTTGGTTGCACATTGATCGCTTCGTTAAACTGAATAAGCAGTCGGGTTTTTTTAATACTCTTCGTATACTATATTGAATATGATTTATGTCTACATGCCGATGCATCTTGAGTTATTTTTGTCATAGAAAAGTTACTTAAAGTGAAACTCCAACATTCTAGGTCTAAAAATACTTCGTTGATCCAATTTACGAGTATCGGAAGCATTGTTTGTATAATATATATTTTATATTATAATTTATATATTCTTGAAAAATATACCAATAAAATTTTTTTCCATCATTTGTAAAGCTATAAATGTGCTATAGCGAAATTTATTGCTATATTACATTTTAATTTATTAAAATAAATAAATAAAAGATAAATAAATAAATAAAAAAAGTCGACTTGTTTAATTGTAAATCGACAGACATGCCTTAAATTTGGTTCATCTTTTGTAATAACAGTTGGGCCTTATTCCGCCAAATAATCATAAACATAATTCAAGGTCGGACTTGACCGAATATTAATACCAAAAGTTTCCCATAGAACCTCACAACAAATCCGTCAACCTCCAGATGTTCTCAACCTTTTTTTTACAATAAAACGGAAACGGAAAGACAAGAAGTGATCCTGTCTTACTCTAAAAACAACCTTCTGTCCCGTTCCCACTTCTTCCGATGAGTTTTTGTTTTGATGCATAGTATAGGTATATTCGCGGGTTCTTCATGCACAGATTGTGTTCTTCCATCGGCCACCTGTTTTGGTGTAAAAAACATTAACAACTGACGATCATATGGTGCAACAAAGCTCTCTGCAGGTTAAACGGTGTGTTACATCTAACAGAGATCCAGTTAAAGTTTAATTTATTTAGTTAAATCGTCTTTGTCAAACCAAAATATGCTATTTGCAAAAGGTATGCTTTTGGGATATGGACAAAAAGTTTTCCTACGGTTTCCTAATTTTCGTATGGTCTTTCTTACGTAAATAAATTTCTTACGGTCTTACACAAAAGCTTCTACTGATTACTATTTCATTTTATTATTATTATTTAATTACTATTTTCTACAAATTATAACTATCGAGAAAATAAAATAACGAGAAAAAAAAATGTTTTTAAGAAAACTGGTGTAAATAAGGTAAGTTTTTTACACCAGTTTTCACATTAAGTTATTACCTTATTGAATGTCATCTAATTGACATTCTTTCTCAAACACGTCTCGTGGGAGAGAGCAGGGTAAACAGAACAATGTTTGGCGGTTGTTCCGTCGCGTATCGCGGTGATAGATCACCGCGGTGTCAACGACCGTTTACTTTACCTTACTGACATTATCTTGTTTGTGAGAATAACCTTTGATTGACTCCAGCATTAACTTTTTATCGTAGAAAACTCTACCAAATATGTGGCTCACTTGGGTGAATGGTGTTTTGTGGATTATTACTTAGGTACAATATTTTGTGTTAAATCAGAATAGGACCATTCTGATTGATGGTTGGAAACCCTTGTATCACTAGTCAGATTATTTAGTCCAATGAACAAACTAAAGAGACCACGATGAGACTGTGATTATCGGTGAAATGTTGTGAAAATGTCTCTGTTGTTAAATCACGAAACGCACAATCTTAGTTCCTTTTATGAAATCGTCAAGTTAATGGACAAATGGCCCGAATTGATCTTGCCCAAGTCCGCCCGGCTGAATTGTCATGTTATATTTAGTACTTTTCATCACTAGTTAATCCACTTTACTTTTTTTAGGTCAGATTAAAGAATGCAGAGGTAGAAAAATATGTACATATAAGACACAAGGTTGAAAAGTAAAACGGGAATACTTAGTGATAGGTGTAACGGGCGGAAAATAATGATTTATTTTTACAAAAAAAAAACCAAAAACAAAAGAAATCTTTTTATTGCATTCAAAACAGAAATCAAAAAAGATTAGGTATATATTTATATATCTATCTATTTAAGTATTGTTAAATAAATATTTGTTCAAAATTATAAACACTTGCTACGTATACTTATACAATATTATGTATTTACATAAAAGTCCTATTTTTGAGATTTTTTTGAGGACCCTGGGCACCAGAAGTCAGAAGCAGAGGTCATTCCACGAATTTGCTCATAGACCTCAACCACGGAGTAATACCTCAACTCTTTGCCACACATACAATAAATTCTGAAAGCGAAATTAATGCCAGAAGGTTAAACGAATTCGTTAGTATAATAATTTCTTTCAGATGTTAATCGTAATAGGTGCCAAGAAGGGGTTGAACAGTGATTTGTAACCATCTAATGATTTATGTAAGTCTCGGTGTCTATAACTAATGTGACTTAAATAGATAGTTAACGAGTTGTTAGCAGATGTTAGATGTGATAAAATCTTGTACCTTCTTAATAATAATAACATTCGGTTATTTAATTCTTTAATGTCATAAAAATGTAAACAAATTTCTTTAGTAGAATTTCTTAGTAAATGTCTTACAGAAAATTCTCAATAATTGCCACATCACGTTAGAATAAAACCATAATAGTTATATAGTAAAACTTAATATTTAACACAATAAGTAACATTATGTTAATATAATTGTCGCCACAGATAAACAAATTAATAACATTCCTAATTTTATTCTCTGAATATTACTTGTAAAATTTATTATACTAGCGAAGATATTTCTCTATACATATGTACCTATACAGGCTTTCATTGAATCAGATTGTTGAACAGGTGGTGACTGAGAGGGGAGGGTTGCCGATTGGTTATTATTATTTTGTTTTATCTTCGAACCCTTTGCTTATTCGAAACGAATCAGGGTCACTATGGCGTAAGTTAGTTAATAATACATTGTTTTGTAGACCGTCAAAAAGTAATCAAATATACATATTATCAAATTAAACTTCGTTCAAAAAATCGAACGAAGCAGTCGGACCACGTGGTGTCAGGGATCATACATTTAGTACATTTCATACATTTACTATTCTCATTAGTTTATGAACCGAATTATCAGTTTTTGACTAAAAACGACAGTCTGCTGTCTTTTTAGCTAGGAGCTAGTATGGGCGGTGTTCGGAAACTCAGAGACATCTTATACAAAAATTCTGGGTTAGTCCACCTAGTTATACTAATAGTTATACGATATAACAAAATTGCTTTTCGATTAATGTGTGTGGCCAGTGATTTTTTTTTTAATCTTTATTTAAGGCTTTTCCCTTAGGGACATGGGCCAGGTCTTATGTACAAAGCTAAAATGGTAAAGCTAAAAAAAGAATGGTAAACATTGTACAGCACCCTGGCATCATCAGTTAACGGGAAAGCCAGGGCGCTGTTCAGGTCACCTACTTGCAAACTAAATTGGCCACTGAAGCCCAGCTTACGCACCCTCTCGTTCCGGACACATTCCTTCAAAACATGGTACACATCCTGTGACCAGTGATGAAATAATTATGGCGCTGAAACGTGGTCTCTAACTATAGGGCCTCGCAAGATAGTAGCGTCGCTCAACGAGCTATGAAAAGGGCCATGCTTGGGGTTACTCTGTAAATCATTAATGACAGTTATGAAGAGCTTACGACTGCTTCTGACCACAAACCTATTGGATAATATATTTATGTGGTTCTGCGTTCTCTTCCAATTATGTTTCTTAGTAAAACTTTAATTCATCCCACTTTCGTTCATTTAAAATGATACAAAAGGAAAAATACTGAAGGTGGGGATGCACTTCCGGTCCGGACTGGCTGTAGATACACATGTGCCACAGATTTCCGGTGAGACGAAGACGAGCACTGAAGCACCTGGTCAATAACAACTAAAAAACAATGTTTTTTTATATACAACTCTTTTAAAATTTTAGGGAACACGTTATTAACCCCTTCTAGTTATTTTTTATAATATTTCTTGTGTGCTCGCGAAAGATGGTTTCAATTCTCCAAATAACTATATCCTAATGATCTAGTAGTAATGTGGATTAGAGTTTCTGTTTGTTTGTTTACGTATAATAAATCTGTTGTCACAATCAATGTTATTATATGTAAGTACTCTTCTGTTGTATGAGAATAGTGCTACTGCCAGACGACAATTTTTTATACTAGTTTTTGCCCATGACTATGTCCGGAGTCCTTTTTCTTAGGTGTTAAAACATTTATTCAATCTTTATTGCTTTTATATTTTTGATATTCATATTATATTTTATTCTTATTTTTAGATGATAATTCAAGAATATTCTTTCTTTTCCGTATGAAAGGTCCTTTTATAATACATACTAGCTGGCGTGCGCGACTTCGTCCGCGTTGCAAAGAGGAACATACATACATACAATACCTACACATACAGATTTATTATTAGTATTGATTGATTGATTGATGATGATGATTACAAAATCTCACTAAGATCGCTTGAGTACCTACTTAAGGCGTAAAAGCATAACAAACAGAACATATAAATAAACAACTTACTTTCGCATTTATAATATTAGTTTATGACTATGCCCTACTAAACAGCTAAATAATTAGTTAATCAAAACCATTTTTATAAACACGTTGGTCTATCAACTGTAAAGAAAGAATTTAATTATTTTCACCCACGAGAGATGACGTGTGATCACGGTAGTCTTACTGTCATCATATAAGGATAAGGGTAGTTTTTAGTACAAGGTGGTTTACGGAGTCACATTAAGTTTTTGCTTTGAGCTCGCCGTTTTTAAGACCTACATATGGTTGGATATTTTTGGTATAATTTATTAAAATAGGCATGTGCCATACATGCGCCAGACGGTGATGTCACTCCTTTATTTCGGGTTATTAGTTGAAAAGGGGTAATGTTTTTGTGTCACCGTTACGCTGTGTCCAATTATAGACTTGTTAATGATGTGAACTTTTTCAAAACTGTTACATATACTTAGTGGGTTGGTTGATTTTGAAAATTACAAATTTAAAAAATTCAATAAGAAGTGTGATACAATTTGTATTTATTATTAATGAAATATTTTAATTAATTTCATAATTAAAAAATACATTATTTAGTAATCAGAAACCTGTTGTTATTATATATTTTTTAAACTTTATTTTTTTTATATTTCAAAAAGTGGGAGACAGAGGCTGTCGGTCAACTTATGTAAGATGCCTTTCTTACACTTAACGTTCTTTCTAACCTTTTTTCTTTTTGCTCAGCATCTATATATAACTGCGAACTGTTCTAAAAACTATAAGCTTCTAGAAACTATAAACTATTTTATATTTTACCACCACCTGAACTAACCTGAACTATTATCCAAATTATATTTAAATGTCCCTCATACTAATTTGAGAAATCGTTCAGAAAGAGAAATGCATTTATGTCTCGTTCATGACTTTTTAATGAAATTTTATTAGAGAATACAGATGTCGACCTGTTCCACAGTTCTATGTACAGTTATGAAACAAAAAATATTATAGCGGATAAATTTTTCAATGGCTTACTATAACCATCAATGTAAACACACTTACGCATGATTATCGTTGTTATTAGAATAGACTGTAATTTATAAGTGGAATATTTTATTGGGTGTGACTTATTTATTCAAACTTTTATAGTGTAATATTAACCTGTAAATTTCCCTAAAATAAAATAAATAAATAATATATTATAAATGTTGATTGCTTATTATACTATTGTGTTCAAAATCACCGTTTCTTTCCTTGATATTCACTTAGTCATCGCTATGACATTTAACGAAGAAATCTGACGGAAGTGGGCTTAGATATCTTATTTACAGCCTACATTTTATAGGCTATATTTTACATTATTAGGCAAGTTTTATATAATAGCGCTAATAAACAATCTATAAAATGTTAATTAAGCATAGATCCGTAGACATTCGGTCGGGTCAAAGAGTTCGCAAAACTATCAGTACTTTCACCGAGCAGCCATTAGCTCGACAGCCGCATCTGTCTCAGTCAAATTAGCTATAAATACTATTTTTTACTTTTTAAAAACGGTTTGTGTATTCATAGTTATGTTGCGGAAATGTTGGAAATATTGTATTCTAAAAAACTAACCCGAATATTGAATATAACCTCATAAACTAAATTATCTTATTCATAAGATAACTTAGTTATCTTATGTTATAATGTTTATAATGTTTACAAATAAATGAAATTAATTATTAATTCTAAAAAAATGGCTAAAATTTAAATTTATTCTTAACTAGCGACTCGTTCCCGGCTTCGCGCGGGGTGCATTTTTTTACGTAAAAACCTCTATCCATGAGTGAAAACAGAATTAAAATCGGTCCAGTCGTTCTCGAATTTTGCGCTTAGCAACACATTTAGAAATTCAATTTTATTTATATAGATTAAGTGTTATTATTATGTTAACTTAATGTGGAATTATGTTGGCAAATATAACAATTTTACAAAATTTAAATCATCTTATTTTAAAATTAGCTAACTTTAGCTAGGAAATGTGTATCTGTTGACTCCCGTCTGAGAAGTTTCCATCCTGCTATTGCTTGAGTCCAGCCATCTTCGATTACGTTGGTCCGACAGTCTGCATGCTACCTTATATTAAGTACTAGCTGAGGCCTGCGACTTCGTCCGCTTTGAAAAAGAAAAAAGTAGCCTATCCAGTGTAGTATCCAATACATCTAAATATTGATCTACCAAGTTTCATGAAAATCAGTTAATACGTTTAAGAGTTATGGAGGAATATACGTACACACAATACCTACACTTACAGATTTATTATTAGTAGGTTCCCAGCGTGATGTAACGCTAAGAACTTTTGTTACTGACTGTTTTCGTAATGAAACTACAGCATGGCACTTGACCGCATAAATCGATTTCTTTTGTAGAGAGATGAATCATCAATTTTCAATGACTATAAACACGTTTGGGAATATCCTATTATTAGGTGCGAGAATTTCGTCTAGAAATTATTTCGTGCTTTGCTTCAGACAAAACTTGATAGTCACTACACAGTGAATGCATGGAGTATAATGATGTACCTAGTGGAGTATATTTGAGGATTAGATTTGAGTGTTTTAAAAAAAATCAGCTAGTTGAACCTACTGTTCTATCATTCTGAATCTTTTCTCTTATTTTTCGCTGCTCATCCGATTTAACAGGTTCACTTAATGAATGTACAACACGGATAAGAAGTAATGTAATAACTAAGGTTGAAAAATTTAAGAGAATGATTTAGTATGAGTACCTACACGCTGCCTCTTTTGTGCAGCAACTTTCGTAGAGAAAAATCTTAAGAACTCTTAAAATCTTAGAGGCATCTTAAGAAGAAAAAGAACGTTTTTAGGATTATTCTCAGGATAAATATTCAAAATAGGAGGTGAGGTCCGTGGGACCAGCAGACTATGGTGTAGTTGAGACTAAATGTTTAGTAAATACGAAGATTTTACAGTATTAAAAGAACTTTTTATATGATTTTGTTTACGAGTTGACAGAATAGTTTCATAGTTGTTATGATGAATAACAATGAGAAATCTGTACATAACTTATTGATTGTTCACTGTTTAAAACTGTTCAATCTCAATAACCAATCAAAGCCGACAATGCTTAAAACGTTTTTTACGCTTTGCCTAAGTATATAAGGGCACCTGGTTAAATAAAAGCGGATCAATTGGGCACATTGCCCACATGGCTATCTCTGACCTCTGACCGTTGCCACAACGTTATCTGTCAATGTTGAATATCTATTTACTTCTCGCTTCTTAATGACGGACTCTTATAATAAGGTTAAGCATTTGGTCTCCTTTTATAATGCGCAGGTGATGAATGCTTCACGACACTAATAAATGATGTGCAGATTATTCTTATGAGTTAAAAGAATAATGTGATTAATTTCAAGGTACGTGAATTTTGGTGAAAAGATTCAAAAGGATTAAAAAATTGGATATTAAGAATGTGTACCTTAGACCTCTTGTATGTAATATGTGTTTACTCCTGATCGAGTAGTTCAACGTTTTGTTTCAAGGGTCCTGGGATCGATTCCTAGCAGGGCCAATTTTGGAAATGAATTTTATATAGTTGGCTCTGGTCTGTGTCTGACAAAAAGGGACAAGGCACACTATTAGGCGACCATTAAGTGAACTGTCAGACAAATTTAACATAAAATAATATAGATAGATAACATTTTGTGTAAAACACCCTGTGTATGTTAATACGAGGGTCTCCGTGTAAAAGAGCATTTATTTGTATATGTAAATTTTAATCTAACCAGTTAATTAAATGCAATGAAAAGATAGCAATAATTTTAAACTAGCAATATCTATTTGTAAAGTCAGATGCGAAATAAAATTCTATTTGCGGTTGATTGCGAACACAGCCGTATGTGTGGTACATTCAATTCACCGGCAACCTATTTTTTACTTTAAAGTTCACGTCAATTAATACATTTTTTATTTTTATTTTTTTACATAACTGTTATAGTATGTTTATAAGCTGTTTTAGCATATAGGATTTTTTTTGTACATCTGATTGTATACGAGTATTTGTTAGTAACGTGCGAACATTTTTAACCTCAGTTATAAAAAACAAAAAGTACCTATATAATCGAATGTACTAAATAAACAAAATATTTGAGGAGAAGCTCTGTTCCCAGCAATACCTTAAAAAGGCCTTTTTAAAGAATTGTTTTAAAAAAAGTTTTAAAAAAATTTAGGTTACGAACCAATTAAAAAGAGTAATAATGCAGGTGAGTGATGCCGTGTGTCGCTAGCCGAGGACGGTCGCCTGACTAGAACCGAGAATTACCGAAGGTTAGAAGAGCGATAATTCGATTTCTCTTAAATTACGTGGCAAGTAAACCTGCTAGTCACACCTATAGCAAATAAATAAATAGGTATTTCTTCAAATGAAAATTCTCAATTTGTGTGGTCCTACGCCCGTATAGCACGTGCCGTGTGTCGTGTTGTCGGTCGACGCATGCGCAGCTGTCGTCACAAAAACGGGGAAGTGCACTATTTTTTTTATTATAATTTTTTTTAATTTTCAAACCAAGTGCACAGTCAAATTCCAGTGATTAGAACAAGTAGGAATAAAATGACGTTTCGATTTGTGTGGATATTCCTTTTATTGTGGATGTGGATTAAGATTGGACACTGAAATTTAAGGGCTAAGCAAAGAACGCAGGGTTAAAACTGCACATCAGTAGTAGATATTTACACAAATAATTAGTAACTGCAGTGATTTTAAATTTAATTAGTTACGGTAATATATTAATCTAAAAAGACACAAAGAGAAGCCATTATACCTACAATGACATTTGACACATTAGATTTAACAGATCACAATAACGGCGTGCACGTATGGGTTCCCAGGGCCCTTAGTCAAGAGCACCCAGTGCAAACGGGAGCGTTGTAGATTGACGAAACGACAGAAAATAAAGCCCGGTGATTGGTTGTTCTAACGCCCACATAAAATTTTGACCAATCATCGGGCTTTATTTTCTATCGTTCTCTAACTTCGTTGGAATTGGTGTGCTCTTGGCTAAGGCCCCTGTTCAACTTAATAATAATTTTAATTTAAAATCATATCCGCACTAAGACAAACGTCAGAAAAAGAAATCGAGATTAGAAAAAAAAAATGGTACCTGAGCACGTGTGCACATGTGCGACAAACAAAGTAGGATCTTAGTAAGAATCAAAAGGAAGCATCGGAAGTACGTCCCGGTACGCCCAACGCGACTCAAGACTGTCTAGCGTAAGTAGATCTCTCTGTAACCTTAATTCATTCAATAAGTGGTACATTAATAAATTTAGTAAGAGACATTACAGCTCAATTTATGCTGAATGATTTGTTTTTCAAAGTTATGAATGAAAGTTGTAAAGGAATTGGAAAAAATGAAACTTCCGTAGTAGTTTAGTGTGTTAAAAAGATAGGGTGTATTTTATTAATGGAAGTTGGGGGGGAATTTTTAACTTGACTCAATGGTATAGTTTAATCAGAAACGCTAGGGGACGAGACATCTTCTCATTCAGGCCTCCACAGTGCCTTGAAACGTAGAAACGTAGTTTCTAACTATGGGCCTAGTAAGAATGAGCTACTTTGCTCAACGAGCTATGGTGAGGACTATGGTGAGGCGGGCTTACTTTTCGAAATCGAATAGGGGATGGAGGGATCAAGTTTCCCGGCGGATTAAGCTAATTTAATCCGATTAATAAGTTAAAGTGGCAGTGAGCAGCATACATAAAGCACGGTCAGCCAATGGCCGTTGGGGCCGAAAGGTTTATGGAAAAAGTACATACACTAATAAGAGCCTCGGACCGACTATGTAACCAGGGGGTTCTCTCTCATTTTTATCCACGATTTTTATCTAATGTCATCCACGAGGCAAAAGTATGACATCAATAAAGCTTTATAGCTTTAGGTATAGTTATAGTTTTTAGGTACCAATTATTAAAAAAAATATCAAACCAAATATAGTTAGTTCTTAGCCCTTCTTGTTATACCTAACAACAAGTAATAATATATATAACTTAGCACACATATACCTAGTACCACTGAGTACTGAGAAACAGCTTCAACAAGCGCACGGCGCCGGGCACTTCACTACATGCGCAGCTATGTGTGCGTGACCTTTCACCGACGGGTTCACGAACGTGACCCGAAGGTATGTTTCGGGCGGCCTCGGCAATTCCGAGGGTACATGTCACAGGGACTCAGACGCACGCGAGGCGAATGACGCGAGTACCTACGTACTACAAACACAAAACTCGCGTCATTAGATACATGACACTATATAGGCTACTTTTTCCTTTTCCGAGTGCAGTGCACTCACCCTGCGTTCCAACTAAATGTAATTAATAGTCACAAAATATAAGGGCTATTGAGTAATAATTGTTCAAAAGTAACTTATATGCTTAAGTACGAGTATATCTGATAAATATCTAATAAGAAAAATGTAAAGGATGTTTATTGTTATTTAATTTCTGCATGTAAGATATAAATTAATTAGTTATATTTAAATAACATTATAAATAGAATATAATAGAGACTTAGGTTAGATGTTTATAGTTTGTAAAATAAGAAAAATATAGACAAAAAATAATTTAATTTTTAAGTTCTCCTATAAAAAGTGTAATTTTGATTTGTGGCCGTTTAGTTTTTAAGCAGCGATATAATCCGATCTCTAGTAATAAACTTAAATAAAAATAAAAATATATTTTTGGGAGCCCTACAAGAATAGGCTAATAAAATTTAAGCTTCTAGGGAGCTGTCTCTCTGTATAGATACATTACTCCGTGCTAGTACACCTGCTCGCGTTAAATGCGTTGCTGACGAGCCCGTTGGACGAGTGGCAAGGGTGCTTGCCTAACGTTTCAGGGGCCCCGGGTTCGATTCCCGGCGGGGTCAAATATGGAAATTTTAATATAATTTTCAAAATTGACTGGTTTGGCTTTGAACCACCACCTTACAGAATACCACCGTGAAATAACAGCATTTTGTGTTTTGTGAGTGAGTAAGGGATGCCAGAGCCCATTACCCCATCCCTTCCTTATCCCTTACCCTTAATCCTTCTATGGTTGGCAGCGCACTTTTGTAGCACATATGGCGTTGCTTGTGTTATAGGCGACGGTAGCCACCTACCATCAAGTGGACCGTCAGCCTGACTGTCGACCTTAACATAAAAAAATAAATAGAAAAAGGTCATAAAATCTTGAGTGACATTAAATTTAAGCTAACCGCCTAAGGCGAAATGTCAAGGGCACATTTTCAGGTCAGCTTGAATAGGGGACATTCTAGGGTAGGTGCGTACGAAACTTAATGTGTACTCTGTATAAAGGTTAAGTCTTCTGGAATTCATCACATCGTTTTTTTAAATTTTAAAGTCCTAATAAACTAAGCAGAGATACCTAGAGCCATATTTGTTTTATCTATCAATACATTTTATCCATTTTAGTAGAAGACTGCGCTGCGTTTGCAAGTAAATTACAATTCAAGTGTATTTTTTTTGCGGATGAGTATCGCAAGATGTCAACTTGATGAGTACTAAAAGACGCAATATTTAGTAATGTTTAGTTAAATGGACACAGTTAATTGGATAGTTGCCGATGTAATTAATTATGCTCAATACATTTGTTAGGGCGTGTACACTGTACGTAGATACGCACGAAAGACTTATAAGTAGGAGTGGATATAAATTTTGAATTTAAAAATATTATGACAAACGTTTGGTCGATATAACCGGAGATTTCAGAGCTGACGAATACCTTGAATAAAAAATTAGTCTTGTCATACGAGGTAATGCAGACAGCATGTCTGGGATAATGCCTAAAGGACCGAAGATTAATCATCAATTAATTGTAATAATAAATCTGTAAGTGTAGGTATTGTATGTATGTATGTATGTTCCTCCATAACTCTTAAACAAATTAACTGATTTTCATGAAATTTGGTAGATAAACATTCAGACGTAGGGGAGACAGGATAAGCTACTTTTACTTTTTTCAACGCGGGCGAAGTCGCGGGCAACAGCTAGTGTTTTATAAAATTTGTAAAATATAATAATTTAGTTCTAGATAATATACCCATTGGCTGTTCAAAAATATACTGTATTTCACCCAATAAATAAGCTTTGATAATGATTTTTTTTATTGGGACTTAACATGTTTAACCAAAAATATTACAATTTTTAAATAGTTCAAGTGAATTTATTAGATGGGATTAAACTCAATTACATATCTTAATTTTTAATTACTATTTTATTATTATTCGACCGACACTATTAATTTACATAAAAGACTTTTACATAAAGAAATATTATCAAAAAATCTAAATGTTGATGAGTCAGTGACATCGCAACCGTGCCCACATATGTTCTGATTTTTTTTAGCAAAAAAATATCGGAAATATTTTTTCGGAAATCCATTAAAAAGTCACAATAAATCATGTCACATCTGCTGGCGGCGGCTGGCTTGTCGTTCATTATTTTTAAAAAATACCTTTGTCCTAGACAGATAATAGATTTGTAAATGATATTTTTTTGATCCGTGACATGCTGGCGGCCGTAGTTTCGGTGAGAAGTAATAAACATCCATAGTACTCACAAACTTTCGCTTAAATTAAATTAAATCAAACTTTATTACATTAAGCGCCTCTTTCACCAACTACAAGTAAAGTGTTGATTAGTTACTTTTAGAAATCATTTTCTGTTTTATTGAATTATGCACTCGGTTTACTGCATCATTCGATAGCCGATTTTTTATTATTATTTTCTATTTAATGTTTGGGAAGTTTACCGTACAAACAATGGTATACCAGCTCCATTATCCCCGGGGTTACCGGTGACTTTAAATGACAGTTTGGCCTAATTGACGTTTGTGAAAGAGGCGCCTTTGTACGGTAAACGTTCCAAACATTGAATAGAAAATAATAATAAAAAATCGGCTATCGATGGATGCACTAAACCGAATGCATAAATTAATAAAACAGAAAATGATTTCTAAAAGTAACTAATCAACACTTTACTTGACGTTGGTGAAAGAGGCGCTAATTCGTACACCTAATGAGGGTTTAAAACTATTAAGACAGAGATTTCGAGTTCTGTATAAATTGTATTGTCTATACTAATATTATTATAAAGAGGAAATATTTGATTGTTTGTTTGTTTGTATAGAATAGGCTCCGAAACTACTGGACCGATTTGAAAAATTCTTTTACCATTAGAAGCCGACATTATCCGTGATGAACATAGGATACTTTTTACCGCGGGAAAATGCTTCATTCATAAGGGAAATCTAAAATAAAAGTAAATACTAGCAGCTTGGCCCGAGAGATAGCGCCATCTATCCAAAATACGGTAGATGGCGTTTTATACTTTTCTACGCGGACGAAGTCGCGAGTTCCAGCTAGTATTATTATAAAAATGAAATAATTTTATTGCATACAGATGAAATGGTGTATGCTTCGTTTTATTTTCCTTCTTCTTCTTGGAGTACCTCTCCAACTAGTGAAGATTGGCGATTAGCCTGGAACAGTTCTCTCCGTTTTCTGTTCTTCGGAACATCTCACGACTTCTATCTTTGTCTAACTTTTCTCTTTTTTTAGATATTTTACCGACCATCATCATCGTTCTTTCTGGTTCTTAGAAATGAGTCGTATCGCTCATGTCTAAGAACGTAGCATTTTCACGGTAAGCATAAGGTTGAATCTTTTATTCATTAAAGTAGTGTTAAATAAGCTTACTAAATAAGGTTAACGGAAGAAATAACGCATTAACAAGAGCGACCTTCTAAGCAATCGCTACAAAAACTGCAATAAAATTATCCATAACTATTTAAAATTACACGCTCACTGTAATGTAAAAATTGGGCAATTTTCGCACAAAATTGGGCAATTTGACGACCACGGGGACAAGTTGTGTAATAAATCAAAAAGTTTATTATAGTTGTTTATGTTTAACAAAGGATATTGATGTCAGGAAATCGACAATATCCATAGACTTTTTCATCTTGCACCACCAATTATACATTTTGGAATGGACTAGACAATAAATTGTGTAACATTTTGTAGTATTTTGACTAGTATTTTGAAGGTCTAGAATTCTTACACCAAGCGAAACACGACAGCACTTATAGAAACTATTAGAAACAGTGGTCTTCTCTACGTTACTACATAATGTTGTTATTTTATGTCTTTTATGACTGCCGAGCGCAAAAAATTATATTAGATATTTTACGTATATTTGTAAGTAACAATTCTGTGATACAAGTAAGTAATATTTATTATATTATGTGGGAACTAAATGCGAAATCGTGGAAGATCAAGTAAGTATAACTCTCAATTTTGGTAAGTAACAATTATTCTGTGATACAAGTAAGTAATATTTACTATATGTGGGAACTAAATGTGAAATCGTAATATTTTGAAAATGTAAAAAAGATCGCCAGTGGCAAAAATGTAATCAACATTAATGTGTTGATGTTTTTACTTTTCTTTTTTCATAGAACTTTTAACACACTGAATCATCCCCATCCCTACCGCGGCGAGGAATCTCGACACACCGAGTCGACACTCGATGAGTAAATTAGCGCGTGTCGTATCGGTAATTACGGCCTCCATTAGGGCTCGGTCACATGTCATGCTATTGCTAAGCTATACGAATTTTCATTAGTACCTACTTATATTTTAGTGACTAAATTTATAAAATAAATACAGCTTCTTCGTATCAAAACATTAAACTTTGGATGCATGTTCAAGTTTTGGGCACAAAACTATTGACAATTAGACTGACAGATTTACACTAATCTGTCATTCAGGATGTTAAGGTAAAGTACCCTGATAATTAGAATACACAATGTTAGAGAACAATTAATTGAAAAAATAGTTGCAAATTTGAATTTTATTAAGATAAACAAATTCTATAAGTCATTCGTTAGCCAAAAAATTCTATAAGTACTTTTAGTGCGAGAATATTATATTAGTTTTAATCTAAAGTTAATTCGCTGTAAAACCTGATGGTAAGACTTACAACTTTTTAAGGTGAATGAAGAGGATAAGCATGAGGAGTAGAATATAAGACGTGAAGCCATAATTTCAAAATGTTTTATCGCATTCCAAAGCATCGCGATTTTTGTGTGAACTAGGCTTTACAAGTCTGCAATTCTTATACCGCTCACTCGATGACATATGTTCGTCAATCGATTATAGCCCCTACTTCTTTGCAATAAATAGTCACCTTACTATAAATACTTGTACTATTGCCTATGTTAGTATCGAGTCTGTCTCGCATTCCAACAAACGCTTAACGGACTACTTTGACATTTTTATTATAGAGAATTGTTTCCCACGATTGTGATGTATGTGGATTATGAGGAATTTCTCTATACCATAATCATACTTGTAGCATTAAAAATCATTCCGTGTTCAATGTTCATAACTGTGTACACAAAAATCTGCACTTTATTATATATCAACTGTAACTACACCATCCTGATAGCTTTTAACACCACATTTTCGAGGTATTATAGATATGTTACTTCATTACTTCATACTGGCATCCCTTACTTCACTTACCTTACTTACCGAAAGACAAGCACACGTGCTGTTAAAACAAAGTGTTTCCAGATAAAAATTAGAGCCAATTTTGAAAAGTTAATTTTCAAAGTTCTAAAGTTAATCAGTTACTCTACTCGCTATTCAAGGTCAGAGGAACCCTATATCTGGTAGGACAAAAAAGTTCCATAGTTGTATAACTAGCAAAAGGAAGAGTTAATATCGACCAACATTTTACTTGACTATGCGGTTTTGATTATCAATACAGATCAAGTAATAACTTAATTAAAGCATATTGGATGACAAATTAAAGTTACTAAGTATACAAAGAAATTATGAATTTGCTTAAAGGAAGAAGGAAAGTTTCGCAGTTATTTAGGAACGTGGAAACCAATAAATAAAAGGCGTACAATGAACTTTAACATCCCGATTGTTATTATAATGCTTCTGCAGTCAATTCGCCGTCCAGATTTCGGCGTCGAAAGAATTGTGTGGATTCGACTTTTTTACTTGCAAATAATTAACATAAAAAAATATTTGAAAAACTACTTCTAAACCACTCAACGAATTCTTTCAAATACGGAAAGAGGGACAGGCGAAGGCGGGAGCGGTTTGTTATTAATATACTAATTATTATTAGATGTACGAGTAGCGCCTTATAGAATTCTGTAAAAGATATAAATGTAAATACCATCACTATATAAGATATTTATTACATAAAAATGTTGTAATTAGCAAGCCTATTACTGGAAAACTTTATGACTGTTTTGTATTATAGTGTCATTTTATGTACTTTATGTGGTAATTACCACATAAAGTAATTTTAAACAAATCCTTAATGGATGTGTAGTTTGAAATATCTATGATTTTTTTTGCAATATAAGCATAAGTAGTCAGTGTGTGTAAGCGCCACGCGCGATAGTCATCGTAGCATTGCATAATTCCATATCAATGGCCATATTAGAACCGCATAATCAAGTTACCGGGCTTAACGTGTAAAGGCTTGTTCATAAAGTTGATAAGAAAAATTATTAATTGGTTGCAAACTCTCAAAACTATCTATCAAATAAAAAAAAATACATTTATTTCTGACATATTAAGTCCATAAATTAAGGGTGAGTTCACCAGGGTCCCCTGACTGGATAATCCCCTCAGGGAATCGACATACAGGCTGCAACTGTTTAAGATATCAGTGTAATGTAACACAATAAAACATAATAAAATTTTGTATTTATAATATGTTTGTATTTACAAAAAAAAATATCTATATAGTATATCAACTTTACTGTCTGGTATCCATGATACAGCATTAGTTGCTTACTGTGGAACTAGATGGTGCTGTGTGGAATGTGTAAAGATATTTAAAATATAAATCATTGTCATTGACAATGAATAAAAAAATAAAATTTGAAGAATAAAAGTTAAAATTTTAAATTGTAGGAAAAATAATTTGAAATAACAATAAAATTTGATTTGACTTTCATCATTCATATCATAACTAATGTTCAATTATTTATTACAAAATATTGAAAGAAAAAAATTATGCTCTTGTCACAGTATTACAATAATATTCCCTTTTGTGCTTTAAAAATATTAATGGCTATTCGTCCCAATATTTGGTCCCTGATTCAACAAATATCATAGTTTATCCAGTTATAATTATACTGCTTTTAATTAAGATATTTTCTACAATTAATACTCAAGGCATATCCTCATTATTCTATCGTTTTGTTCACCAAGAATGAAGTTAGATATTCAGCAGTGACTCCCCATAGCAATAAATCTCATTCTTCGTCCATTGTTGTTCGCACGATCCTCATGAAATGCGACTCACTGTATTTCATGTGACACCTAGGTACTACAACTGAAATCTAACCAAAAAAACACAATACATACTTACTAAAATTCACTTGGGAAAGTAGCTTAAGAATAACTCTTTTTAACAATGATCTTATAATACAAAAAAACCGACTTCAAACCGTTTTCTCATGGATGCCATTTTCAGAACCGGACCAAATTGAAATGGGACCACACGGGAAGGACCAGCTTTCAAATAAAAAAAGAATCATCTAAATCGTTTCACCAAGTCAAAAGTTCTGAGGTAACAAACATTAAAAAAAATACAGTCGAATTGAAACCTCCTCCTTTTTTGGAAGTCGATTGAAAAGAAAAACACAACATCTCGCAGATAAGCAGGGTTAGCCTGGATTCTTTAACTTGCTTACAGTTTAAGAACCGTAAATGTCACATGAGCTGACCGAAATGCACTTGTGTCATACAAATGCCTTTACAACAATGGATCGTGAGTTTGCCTGCCAATCTTTAATCCATACTAATCTTATAAGTATTTCTGTTTGTCTGTTACCTTTTCACGCCTTAACTATTCAACAGATTATAGTGAAATTTTGCGTATTCATTTTTAGGGTTAGAAGAAAGGACCTTTTGTTAAGAAAAAAATATAAAACGGAAATAAAATGGTAGAAGTAAAAATGCAATTAATAATTGTCATGTATTGCTCATACATTTTGTCAGACTATATTTTCTGATTACGAAGTCACCAGCTAGAATAAAATAAAAAATAAACCAGGTGCTGCACGATAGAAAAATTAATATCCACGAATAAGATTCCCACCAACGCTATCTTACGGTTATAAGTCATTCTTCAGGAGCATCACTAAATGCATTGAATAGAATATTAAGCTTAATCCTATTATAGACGAATTTTTTTATTCGTCATTCAACAAAGGTCCTATTACAAAGAGGTCACAGGGGGACCATTTATAAAAATCTAAACAGACAGTTTGCAATTTGATACGAGTTTATAGTGACATTTCTCATTTTACTAAATACTTTATTGCATAAGTTAAGTTTTTTGAGTTACAGTTTAACTTGAGTTTTTCATAAAAGTTCATCTTAATCTTTAGAACTAGTAAACATTTGTAATCCACACATGAAATTTAAAAAGTTTCACAGCCATTTTGGGCAACGCGTATGGCGCTCGCTTACCACCGTGAAATAACAGCATATGTGCTGTTGTGTTTCGGTGAGTGAGTAAGGGATGTCAGAGCCTACATCCTTATCCAATCAATCCCTTATTACTACATATTGTAAAACAAAGTCCGCCGCGTCTGTCTGTCTGTACAGACAGACAGACAGACGCGGCGGCGCGAACAGTCGCGAAACTCAAAAACTACTGCACCGATTTTCATGCTGTTTTCACCAATGGATAGAGTAAATCTTAAATGACAAAGGCTCTAGTGTTCAACAAAAACTTTTCTAATTGTAATTGAAAATAAAAGCATGAAAATAATGTATGAATCTATCATTTGTCTTAAAAAACTAAAAAAAATGCTCTAGTTTCTACAAAAGCAAACTTTGATCAAAAAAATTATGTATTCCCTTATTTTTAACATAGAATGTGAATGTGAGTTTGTTTGTTTGTTACGCTTTCACGCAAAAACTACTGAACCCATCACCGTGAAATTTTGCATACACGTTGTCTGGAACACCAGAAAGGACATAGGCACTTTTTATCTAGAACGCGGACGACGTCGCAGACACCAGCAAGTTTACATATAATTACGTACAGATAGCTACAAAAGTCAGCAATTTTATCATTGTTGACTGTACAATTTAGGTACTTATGACTGAATCGTTAAAAAAGCAGACGCCATGTTATACAACCCGATATAAAATCAAAATACAAATCCGTCGACAGGTGGTTGTTTCGGAGGGGGAGACAAAATGTATGGGGTTGCTGGACAGATGCGGCCAGTGTGTAACATTGTTTCGTGGTCCGATTAAAAAGAGGTATCGATTTTGCTTTTATTTTGCTAATATACATACATACATATTATACATTAATATGCACTATCGCTGCTCTTATAATTATGGTACCGCGAAAACGAGAAATAAATAATTTTTTAGGCAAATAAATCATTAGTATATCAATTATCTATATATCTATTTATTTCCACTATATCTTTATAAATAAAAAGGAATCCCTAAATGTTTTGCTAAGCGCAAAACTCGAGAATGGCCGGACCGATTTTAATTCTGTTTTCACTCATGGATAGAGGCATAATCAGGGAAGGTTTTTACGTAAAAAAAAGGCACCCCGGGCGAAGCCGGGAGCGGGCCGCTAGTATTTAATATACCTATATCTACTTGTACATCAATACTAATAATAAATATATAAGGGTGGTCATGGAGTAAGGTAATTTGTTTTCATCGGAGATATCGTGTTTATAGGCTCTATACATGATAATTTTTTTCTGTATGTATGTATGTTCCTCCATAATATTTTTTATGAAACTTAGTAGATAAATGTTAGACGTACGGGACAGACAGGCTACTTTTTTCTTTTCCAACGCGGACGAAGTCGCGGGCGCCAGCTAGTTGTAAAATAAAGAAGCTGTCAATCTCTGTCTTTATTTCCGCTAACTTCTACACCACCGAACGGATTTAAAGAGGTTTAAGCGAGGTAAGTTTGTGTATATAATTTGAAGTAGAAAATTGTACTGCGAAGCCGAGGGCGGATAGATAGTTACACACAATCAAATATATTCCTCAATAAATGTTTGTATCTATATAAATATTATTATTATTAAAGCATGTTAGTCACTGATTCCATGACCTACACGAGTCATTTGGTACAATGTAACTCACTGTCTGGTCTCGAAACCTATAATTAGTATTCACAGTGACAGATTAATGTGGCAAAAAGTTAAACTTATTAAAAGATTTTAATCTTATCCCGCTATTCTGACTGTAATCGGTGCATAAAATGCGATGGTGTTTTAATAAAACAAAATAAAATTGGTGACTTATTAGCTTATACGACTTTAATTCGCGGGAACATAGAACAAGAAAATGTTTATATATTTTATAGTTCGCTAAGATTATTGCTTCTTTATAGTAAGAATTAATGAAAAGAGAGGGCTTACGGACGATTCGGAGACAAAATATTCGAGCTAATTTACTACTAGGCGATGCCCAGATGCTAACAATTTACAATTACCTAAGCTCATGAGAACACTCGCACGGGTGCAATTTTTTCTGCAAATTATAATTATAAACAATTTGCAGAACTTATTTAACGCTCTTTCCATTAGTGAAAACCTCTCTTTCCATTAGTTTCGGAGGAACATACAAACAGACGAATGCGATGTTCAATTTTTAATATGTAAGGACTTACATAAGTCTGCTTGGCGACTTTACATGAAAAAAAAAAAATAGTTCCGTAATATCGCTTGGAATTCGAAATAGGTATTTGATCGAAATAGTCCTGATGGTAGGTGGCTTTTCCTTCGCCTATTCACAAAACAACGTAATGGTCCAGTATCCCTCACCTGGATTTTTTTTGTGATTACTAACAGGCTGAAATTCCGTGAGTAACTTCGGTTTGCCGAGACGTCCACAATTTTCCTCTGCGAAAATTCTCGATAGAGATAGGAGTTAGCAGCCGTTAAAAAACTTCCAAGCGTAGGACTGGGAAAACGTACCACTTAATTTGTAGGACTATGCGGCCATTTTATTACAGAAATGTTTACTAAGCTGCAGACAAAAAATCAGCTGGATAGTTAGTTACCTCTATCGAGAATTTTCGCAGAGGAAAAAGGTGGACGTCTCGGCAAACCGAAGCTACTCACGGAGTTTCAGCCTGTTAGTAGTAATCAGAAAAAATCCAGGTGAGGGATACTGGACTACAACGTTAATATTAAATAATTAACGTTAAAATTAAACGTACGTCAGAGCACAGACAGACAAGGCCAACTATTGATGTAAATGTATGTTGCATGTTATTGCCCTTAATGGTAATACTAAATAAATATATGAGTTACTTTTACTCAACGGGGTATAGTATCACATTGTAAAGCAAAAAATGTGAATTAAAATAATGTTGGTCTTTGCAGTATATTATGGAGTGAGAATTACTGTTTATGTCTTTTTGTTTTCTCAGCTATTTACCTACTATTATGGCGTTACTTTGAAACTAACTCTTGGCTTGTATCCATGTAAGACAAGAAGTGCTACTTAGAATTTTATAATAAACTGGCTGAGCTGACAGTCGTTGCTCTGTTAATTTAATATAAAAATATCATTTTTGCGACTTTTTATAAGGAATTTTAATTTTATTAGAGATGAGTTTGTAGCAAGGATGAGGCCTATGATGGAGCGAGCTTACCCAGCAAATGCCTATTCACTCAAACTTTGAAAAGATTAGAGTTACATGAGCTCGGAAATACAGACACCGGCAGGGAGTTCCAAACCTTGACAGTGCGCATTATAAAGGATGTTTCAAAGAGCTTGGTCCGAAAAGGAGGGATTTCGACAAGATGAGGATGGTAACCAGCCGTACGTCTGTATGTCCGATGGAAGAAATGGGAAGGCGGTATGAGCTCATGCAACTCCTGAGCACACTCTCCGAAGTACATCTAATAAAAGACACATAGACATCGACACTGATGTCATATGATTTTTTTTTTTTACTTTAAAAAATATATACTTTGTAATTAATTATAATTATGTATTTATACAATAAATTAATATAAAACCATTATATAGAAATGAAAAATGCGTACAGTCACGTTCATTATGCTATGAAGATATATGCTCAGAATTCACCTTATTTGTGCATAGTGTATGCATTTATGTAAAGTAATTATTGCATCGCAAGTTCAGGACACGATCTTCCTTATTTATTAGATCGTGGGTCAGGTGCAAACGATAAAATTAATGGACATCATGCATTTAAAACTGATTATTTGTAACAACTCTGCCTCTTGATAATATTATTAATTATGGTTTTAAAACGCAATCTTTTAATATTTCAGTTTATCATTTCCTAAGCTCTTCAGGAAATCGAACCTGGGCACCTAAAATCTGAGCGCTAAGGCAAAGTAACATTAACGACTCGACCAACGGGATCATTAAATGATGACTAAGAACCTTATTGTCGAAGCATTGGAAATAAAATATATGATAAACAAAGACAAAAATACGTATAAGAATTCTCAATATTGGATAACACTAATACAATAATGCAGTTATTGTTTGTTTATTCGCATCCGAACGTCAATTGTTCTGTGTTTCTGTTTAATAAATATGGCGTTCCAATATGGCGGTTACAGTGACAAGACGTCACACGGTGACGTCTTATTCTCTAAACTCTTTCGTCAATGCAAAGCAATGTGTGTATGTCACATACCAATGTATTAAATACAAACTTATTTATAACTAGCTGGTGCTCGCGACTTCGTCCGCGTAGATAAGTATAAAACGCCATCTACCGTATTTTGGATAGATGGCGCTATCTCCCGGCCCCCTTTACTTTTATTTTAGATTTCCCGTAGGAATGAATCATTTTCCTGCGGTAAAAAGTAGCCTATGTTCATCACGGATAATCACGGATGTCGGCTTCTAATGTTAAAAGATTTTTTGAAATCGGTCCAGTAGTTTCGGAGCCTATTCTATACAAACAAACAAACAAACAAACAATCAAATCTTTCCTCTTTATAATATTAGTATAGACTAGCTGGTGCCTGCGACTTCGTCCGCGTTGAAAAAGAAAAAGTACACTATCCTGTGTCCTGTACGTCTAAATGTTTATCTAAGAGTTATGCAGGAATATACATACATACAATACCTTACAGATTTATTTACTGAGATTTTAGTTTTTTCTGGACTTTTTGCTAGGTGTGGGTTTAAGTAGAAGAAATTAAACTGCATCAAACAGTTTAAACATGAAACTGGGCTCTTCCACCGAAGAGACGACAGTTACATATAAAATTATTTCAAGAAGGTCTTCTGTAAGTATGCGGTTACTACTTTTAGACCGACTTCGCTAATGACTACTTCGAAACGCAATGTACTTCTACTAGACCAGGGCCAAGTGTTAAAAGTCCATTTTGAAAGGTAGCCCTGACGGGAATTGAATCTGGAACCCCTGGTGAACATTAACCACTATACTTTTGGCTCGTCATTGTCCATTTATTTAGTTCAGACTGTTAAAAAAATTAATGAAAATTTGTTTTATTAACTGCTGCTTTGACACTTAATAAATATCACTAATAAAAAAAAATAGTAAAAAAAGTAATTTTATAAAAGTACCTAGTAAAAAAATAGTTAAGATATTTTAATTACTAAAATCCAGCCCCAATAACGAGTATGTCCACTAGGTACTCTGGTTCATTATTAACGTTGATAAGAAATGAAAAAAGGATAGAATATAAATTAACTCCAGCATAAAATTATATGTACTTGTAATATTGAACAAACATTATAATTATCTACTAAAATACGTTTAAGGCTCTCTGTTTACCCGTACGTGTAAGTGGATTTTTTTCCAAACATCATTATTATAAAGGTCAAGTTCTCAATCTAACTTTAGCGCTCTTAATATATGCTATGGTTAATTACCGAATGAATCCATTAACAGTTTAGTGCCAATTAAAAGAATACTTTATAGTTATTAAAATAAGATTTCTTTTGTATTTAGTGGTAAGGGGAAATTGTTAGAGTTCTGTATTAGAAAACATTCATAATACAAATGGCCTATGAACCTCGTACTTAAATTTACATAGATAGTGTTTTGCGAATTGGCATTGTTGTTTATTTAGTTTTAAGTGTTATAATTAAATTTTTAAAGAAAGCGTTGTATAACAAGAGAAGGTTTGTCATGTATGTTCGTAATGTATATTCATTGTACTCCTATCTACTGGACCGATTTTGAAAATTATTTCACATAGGCTATATTTTATAAAAAAAAAATACGCGGCCGAAGTTGCGTGGAACAACTAGTTTTTGTATTATTTATAAAATAAATACAAAAAACTTTATTCCGTACTTCCTTGAGAGTCTTGGAACAATGTCCTTTCTATGAAAATATTTTCAATTATGTATCTATTTGCAATAATCACCGTTTGTATATTATTATACAGATTCTATATAATATTATACATGATTATTTGAACTATAAAATGATGGTGCAAACACCCAACACTGCAAATAGAGGTTCAACCATGTAACCTACTTAACTAGTTCCATCAGCCAAATAAATTATTACCCAAAAAAAACCAGCCATGTCTGCATATTTTTGGTTTTAAAATTGTTATTAATAATTAATTGTAGGTACAGTTTTAAAATATTTAACAAAAAATCAGTCAGATGCAACTAATTTTATAGAGAATGGACACATGTACCAAAACACGATCATAAAAGAGCATCAACAAAACCTTATCATCACGTTTCATAGAGATATCGGACACAAATACAGACATCAATAATTTCAACAGCTGCCTGTCAAAACACTTTTGTTACAAATAAAGGTGTTTATAGACAAAAGTACTTACCAACAATAACGCCTCTCTGACACTATCTAATTGTACCATCTTTTTATTCGTTTTGTAATCCCGCGGCTTAAATTAATTCGGCGTGTTTTGTTCAATGTACTGTACAGTCAGCTACAGAAGTGTTAATTCGAATCAAATTAAAACGAAACGTATTTTTGGACAATACAATATGTTTATTAATATAAGATACTTGTGTATCTGTTCCTACATACCATGGCATACTTTTAAAAGATGTATTAGATAATTTCGTCTAGTAAAAATTTTGAGAACTTAAAAATAGAACCTTGACTTTAATTAACTAAACAAAACAAAGAAAAAGGACTATATAAAATGCTTTTCAATGAATCAATTTGCTGATATATCAATCGTCAGTGAATTTATTTTATTATATACTAGCTGTTGCACGCGACTTCGTACGAATAACTTTATAAAATAACTAGCTGGTGCCTGCGACTTCGTCCGCGTTGAAAAAGAAAAAAGTAGCCTATCCTGTGTCCCGTACGTCTAAATGTTTATCTACCAACTTTCATGAAAATCAGTTAATTCGTTTAAGAGTTATGGAGGAATATACATACATACAATACCTACACTTACAGATTTATTATTAGTTCAACGTTCAATAATTAAATCAAACCGTTCTCGAGTTCTGCGCCTAACATTTAAAGATAAAAAAAATCCATATATTATATTAAATAGGTAATTATGTTATAGAGTGTACTCGTACTATAAAACGTGATAATGATAAATCGATGAATTTTTCGATGAAGTCAGAAACAATGCGATGCGTTGATTTTTAAAGTCAATGTTGACATTGTTTTCAATTCGTACCTCACCTGCTGATAAATTAATGAGCACAATACTATTTCTTTTATATAATATCTAAATCAATTATAGCTATAGATTGCTACCTACATTTTACGTCTATATCCTATGTAAATATTATTCACATACTGTAACACAACAGCACAAGATCATACATGTGTAAAGGATCGCCACAGACAGACAATTTAGTCAATGATTTAGAAGTTTGTAACATTCTATAATCCTCGATGCTATTTGGAGCTTTAAGAAGCTCATGACTGAATTGTGATACTGCACAATAGAAATGATTTTATGTAAAAAGGAAGTAGACTATTAGTAGGTAATGTTCTCCGTTCATTCAGATTTGTGAGGCCGTTGAGGGGTGTGGTGAGGGGACCACAGTAGGGAGGAGGGGTATTCCCATAAAGCACGTCGTTAGTGCAAGCACTCGCCAGAACGCGATGTAGGAAGTCGCCGCTTAGGTAAGAAGCTAAACTAACGAGTAAAGTGGACATGATTGCCTTTGCTTCTATATTATATTTTTTCATAGCGATAGGAGCACGAATTGATTCACATCCAAAACAATGTAATGTTGACATTAATTTAAAGCTAAAGCTACAATAATTAATTTAGGCTAAGCTAAAATAAAGTAACACATAAAAACTTAACTATTTTAGATTGATAGTCAGAACAACTACTAAAGTGATATTAGAAAAACTAAAAGAACTAGTCAGCCATAAATTTGATTTATCACATAATAATTGGTTCTTATTTTGTCTTATGATTTTTAAAAAAAAAATAATACGGAAAATAAAACGATTAATATCTAGAGATTTTTTTCCGAAAGTTAAACAGATAATACAGATAAGAAAGTTAATAGATATTAGAATTTTTGTGAACAGTTCACGTGAAGTTCCAAAAATTTACATGTCCACAAAACTCGTGAGCAAATACGGTCACGCGCGGCGCCCCGCTTGATGCACGCTCCGAGAAATTCAGCGCTACTCCAGTCTAGAACACAGTTCGTATTGTGCTAAGAAAAACATTCCGTTTGATTCGATATTATCATTGTTTGAGAAAACTAAAGATTTGAGCAAGAATATAGATATTCTTAGCAGGTTGCATTTATACTTAACTTGCATTTTTATGATAAGTAGGTACACCATATACGGTTTAGGACAAGATATTGGCATGATAAGCGAGCAAGATAGCAAATGTAGGTACTATTCCCTAATGAGATACAAGGATAGAGAATAATTGATTTATACATGATTTGGCTCCTTTTTTTACTTAACTATTAAAATTAACTTCACAACGTTTTTTCACAGCGTGTTTTCTACTTTGAGAAACTAGATTTTTCTTCAAACTTATCAATACATATTAATACCTTCGCCTTTACTTGCAAGTTTCAGGCCTATTCCTCTATCACTAACTTATCTATCAAGCACTTATATATCCTCATGGTGTTTAGCGATAGGCGACCGTAGCAACATACCATCATTTGGACCGTCAGCCTGTATACCTTTAAAACGTATTTTTTTTATATCCTAGTAACTACTTGCGAAATAATTTTTTGACGCCTTTAAATACCATTTCAAAAACTGTGTCTTTCTTAGGAAATGTAGTTAGGATTTTTAAGGAGAATTTAAGGGTTAAAAGATTAGAAGATCTGAAAAAAATCTTAGCACAGGAAAGGCATAGAACTGATAGAACATTAGACTATACAGACTAATTTTCAACAATTAATGATAAAAGGATTGAAAAATAAAGCCATATTATTATACAAATAACCAATACCTACATTGTCAGCCGTATGACGATTTTGTGTATGCGTTTGTTATTGACCTCGGTTCAATATTGGGGTGAGCGAAGTTGAAGCATGTCTTTGAGACATTATCTCTACGAGGTGCGAGTATGGCGCGTGCGCACCCCACGTGGTCAGCCCTGACCAATAGGGATGGGACACGTGTTATCTTCCATTTAAGTATGTTATTTTTAATGCATTTGAATGCATTAACAATGTGTTAAAATAACATATTTTTTATAAAAATAATTGCCACTGTGCTATAAAATATAAAAAAATTAAATTTATAAATCATTACATTATCGTGTAATTTAATAAATGTTAATATATATCGATAAATTTTAATAAAGTCTGCTTGTCTGTCTGTTGCATTTAAGCAACTAAACTGTAGGTGAAATTTTTAATGTCTTGGATCCTATGGAACATGACTGTAGTAGCTATCTATTTTTTTTATAGTACGAAGGCTCTAGAAAACAAAAAATTAAATAAATAAAAACCTATAATAACCTAATAAAGAGAGTTGTGTGTTTGTTTATAGGTAATCTCCGGAACCATTGCACCTATTTAAAAAAAATCACTAGGTATTTAAAAGGCAGGGTACATTATTCTAGATGGACATAAAGTTGTATAAATTATTATTTATACTAATTTTCCTAATTGTTTCGGGCGAAGCCGGGGCGCATCGGTCTAGTTTGAAATAAAAAGTTGTCTTTTTTAAAAGTTTGTAGATCGATAAATTTTAACATACAAGTAATTTAAGCGCAAACTGGCGCCTCAATTGCAAAACGTTAAGTTGGATTATGCAATAGGCGACACAACAAAATAACAACCCTATTAAAAGTTACGAGGGGACAACACAACACTAGAACGCGAGGGGGTCGCGGGCAAGTAAACATGCGGAGGGGTAAGGGGTAACCTTGGATGCGCGCGCGCAGCTGCGGCAAGCTCTCTGATCACCTGCCTCCGCCATATTGCTTACCGACAAGTACATGCCGCGCAAAACACACTACTGCTTCTTTATTAATCATTTCGGTAATGTCAATTAGTTTGTTACTCAATACAAACTCGATCTTGTAAAATTTCATTTACTCATTTAAAAAAAAAATATTTTTTTTAAATATTTTTTCTCTCCATAAAAACCTTCCCCCGACTTCATCAAACACAACAAAAAAAATATGACAAATCAGTCCAGTGGTTCTCGAGTTTGGCGCTTAGCAACATATTTAGTGATTTCATTTTTATTTATATAGATAGAAGATAGATTAATAAAAATTATAATGAGTTAAATATTTTTTTATTTATATGTATTATTTAAGTACAAATACATATTTTATTCTCATACCACTACAGCACCATAAACGTCTCATTTTGCAATAATTTCATTAAATTTTAAATAAAATAATGAGTTTTGAGAAATCTTTGGTTTTGAGTGTAGATTCAAACATCTTCACGAGATGCAAAAAAAAATAATACTGGCCATTAACAATTTCGCCGACCACCGCGGAAGTTCATTGCACTTGACAAAGGCGGGAAAGTTTTGAATTGATCGTTCCATTTACAGTTTGACAGCCGTTATATTTTGAAATTCAATCCGGCTTACACTTTCGGCCTTCACGATTAGTGGTTGAGACAAAAATAAAATTGAAAGTAATTTATTGAAATCAATTAATTGCTGGCAATTATTTAGAAATTATTTAGCTATGATTCAAAATTATAAACTAACCTCCGATGCCCCCAACTTTCTATAGAGCTCAAACAGTTCAAACACGCTATATCTGCTGTAAGTTACTAAGGAGTTGGGTATCCCGCAGACTACTAAGTATTTCACATCAAACGAACATATGGAATCTAATGAAGTCCCGTCATCAACTAAGAAATAGGCTGATGGCATTGACTTCAATAAACCTGACTATCCCATACAAATGATACTTTCGTGTACGAAAGAACGGGAACTAATTTTGACGTTTCAGTATTTTTAATTCATAGATAAGTATAATAGTGTCTGTTTTATTTAGGTACGTTTTATTCAATTTGTTGATGTCTTAGGGACTGTTTAAGTTTATTTGTGTCCGCATGAGTTTTGAAACATGAAGAAATGTGTATTCTGTAAATGTCCCTATCATGTGGACATCACTAGTTTTAGTTCCATGTACTTACACTCCATAGCCTACAGCGCCAAAATGGCGATTTTCAAATAAGTAGACATAAAATAATTTGACGGCAGCCTATCCAGTGCTTTATTACAGATCAGTGGCTGATGGTCTTCAAACCCCTAATCAGATCTTCATAAATTTTAGCTATGAACGATCCCGATCACGTTAGCTTTCAAACAAAATATATAAGATATTTTATATAGTAAGCATGTGCTAAGAATTTTTTTTTGAAAATTTCAACTCTATGCGAAGCCGGAGGCAGGTCGCTAATACTGTATGCTAATATAGTGAAAACAGTCTGGGAATAAGAAAATATAAGACAGATTTTTTTAAAAATGTTCATACATCCGCTTCTTAAGAATAAGTAATTAAATGTGTTCCAAAGGCCTTCTGTTTCTTGGCAATAGTTAAATCTAACGTTCCAGAATGTTCGGAACGGGAACACCTTGCATTGTACCGTGGGAGCGAGGGCATGCAAAAGGCAGGTGTATATCACCCACATTAATAACACGGAGACGGAAATCTCTCAATTCGGAGTCTCTTCAAACATCCGTTTAATATTTATGCTATGTCTTATTAGACAGGCAAATAATTTCAATGATAAAAATGTGGATTTTCACCTATTATAGGCAAGAGTAGAAAATAAAAAACAACATGATGAAAACCTGGCAGGAGAAAAACTAACACTGACCATTAAGAAGAGCAGAAGAGAAAATCTTTCCTCTTTATAATAGACAAGCTGTTGAATGCGACTTCGCTTTCGTAACTTTATAAAATATAGCCTATGTTACTCGCTGGATAATGTATCTTTCTAAAGGTAAAACAATTTTCAAAATAGGTCAATTAGTTTTTGAATTTTTTCATTCTAGACATACAAAAATACAAATATTCTCTCTTCATAATATTAGTCGTATAGATAGATATGTAATATGTAGTTATATATAGATGCTCCAAACATAGATTAGGAAAGAGTAAACCCACTGGAAAATTACATTTTTTTAATCTTTTACGCTACGGTACCGTACAATATCTTAAGTTACAATACATTTGAGGGACCAACCCTTTAGTTCTGGGGTTTTTTTGTAGTTAAAATAGGGTTTTTATCCTCCTTACGGCAGATGCAAAGACGTTGCAGATGTGCAGGATTAATGATTTAGCTATTTTTAATGTCCGCACTGTTTGTTAATTTTGAAGATAACTTGGATAAACAATTTTTTATTTGCCCATATTATACCGTTTGAGCCATCGACAGTTTTAACAGGAATTTTATTGTTATTGGAATTCCTAAAAAGTATGTGTCTTGTTAGCGAGTCAACGCCACAGGTGCTTCAAGTACCATGCCGATCTTACAATTAAGGATTAGGGATAGTTGGGAAATGGGATCTGGCATCCGTTACTCACTCACCAAAACACAAAACCACACCTCCTGTTATTTCACGGTAGTATTCTGGATACATTGAGATAAAATTTGCCATACATATAGACCGTGTCTTATTAATAATCTATACTAATATTATAAAGAGGAAAGATTTGATTGTTTGTTTGTTTGTTTGAATAGGCTCCGAAACTACTGGACCGATTTGAAAAATTCTTTTACCATTAGAAGCCGACATTATCCGTGATGAACAAAGGATACTTTTTACCGCGGGAAAATGCTTCATTCCTACGGGAAGTCTAAAATAAAAGTAAATACTAGCGGCTTGGCCCGGGAGATAGCACCATCTATCCAAAATACGGTAGATGGCGTTTTCTACGCGGACGAAGTCGCGAGCACCAGCTAGTATTATTATAAATTAGTATTATTCCAATAAAGCGTAGTTTTGACATTAATCTATTAAGTTCGAAAAATCAGCGACAAATGGCGTGAGAAAGATATTCGTTTGCTATAAAAGCGGTACTGTGAGCTTTTTAGAATTCCCAAAAATTCAGAAAAGTGATGTCGCAAGCTATATTAATAAATATAAACACGAGACTAATGTTTGTCAATTACTTTTTACCGATAAAAATATTATTGAAATATCGCACGCGCATTTACGAAGAAGTATTAAAACGATTTCATTAAACGTTTATCTTAATTGTTATCAAACAGTACCAACGCGATGCATAACTTGCGATAAAGCAACTCTCTTCGCATTGTAAAAATGCACCAGTATTATAATATGGTTGTCTTTATTGTAAGAAAGCGGTACAGATTCAGTTAAGTCATTACCTACGTCTTTATGGTGAAAACTAGCTCGTGCTCGCGACTTCGTCCGCGTAGATAAGTATAAAACGCCAACTACCGTATTTTGGATAGATGGCGCTATCTCCCGGGCCAAGCCGCTAGTATTTACTTTTATTTTAGATTTCCCGTAGGAATGAAGCATTTTCCCGCGGTAAAAAGTATCCTATGTTCATCACGGATAATGTCGGCTTTTAATGGTAAAATAATTCTTCAAATCGGTCCAGTAGTTTCGGAGCCTATTCTATACAAACAAACAAACAATCAAATCTTTCCTCTTTATAATATTAGTATAGATAAACAATGTTTCTTTCTACCCTTATCCTAACTATGGTCGGCAGCGAACTTGCAACACCTGTGACGTTGCTTGTAATATAGTTTATGGTAGCCACCTACCATCAAATGGACCGTCAGATTGTCTGTTAAATTAACATAAAAATAATAATATTCAAAAAAAAAAATTATAAAAAAGATCAGCCTTTTTCTTGCCCTGTCGTTCTAAGGGCATCTGTATCGAAGCCAAAAAACATAATTCCCAAAATCTTCTTTTAGGTAAGTTTATGATATTTTATTTTTATAGAGAGTTATTAGATTTAAAATGAGTGACGTGTCCCATTTTTCACTCATCAACCAAGTTAATTAAATTTAGGGAAATAGAGGAAGAGGAACAAAATAAAAGAGATATCCCTTTGTTTACTTGTTAATTTATCAGATAGCTACGTACAAGTGTCACACAGGGGTGGTCTTTTCATCACAGCCCTCATATGCTTTGTTGTCATGTTTCTTCCGGTTCGTGCTTTTTTTAATTAAAAATTGAATGTTCAAAGTGAATCGCAACATGTATCTCCACTTCATATCTACTTCAGCCACATTGTGATTGTATGAACGAGAATGTAGTGACGCATTGGATTCTAATACACCGTAGAAAACATTTTTGTTTTTTCACAAAAATATTGAGAAAGCTATATTGTAATGTGTAGTTGTGGCCTTATTCGCTTTTTATTTGCTTTATAGGCGTTTGCGTATCTAGCACATTTACTCTTAGCTAGGTACTGTTAGATTACTAGATGATATATATAGTACTACTTACTATATATTCACAATTAGATGACGGTTTTAACCATTGAGATTGTGATGTGTGTGATATGAACCATATTTTGATAGATATTGTAATGATATTATCAATACTAATAATAAATCTGTAAGGTAGGTATTGTATGTATGTATGTTCCTCCATAACTCTTATGAAACTTGGTGGATAAACATTTAGACGTATAGGACAATATCTTAGGATATCATAATAATATGAGAAATAGAAAATTTCCTTCAGACAATTATAAAAGCACACCAGGTGTTTTGGAACGTGCTAATCGCCAAAAATATTCATTTCACGCCAATACTATTCTCAGAAATCTGACGCGAGTTGCTGCCACTCTAATTTTTTTCACGTCTAACACAACTTGTGGCCCGCATGCAATTTTTTCCGTAGCACGTGCTGTTTTTTCTAAGGCTTCCTTGTGCCGGTGCCTTACATCTGTCGCAGCAAGCTGTGGTTTTGGGACTATACGACCGAATTTAAACTCGCGCTGCACTTTCCCTCCACATACAAAGAGAAAAGCTTTTGAATTCATTTGGGTTACATTTGCAACATGATGCTGTATGCTTTGGTACCTGCCGCTTGCATCTGGTGCATTTCTTGTGTTCCGCGTGCCTGTTACTGAATACTATCTACTTACTTGAAGATAATTTGCAGCCGTCGTGGAATTATTCTTTTGTGTGCTTTAAAGTCTTTCGTGATCATGTATGAGTTAATGCTTCTTACGTTTAAAATCACACAAAAGCACGATGTTTGCAAATGGTGTAGAATTCTATAAGAAGCAAGAAGTATAAATAAAAAAAATCCTGGGAAAAGCAATTTAATTTTTATATTTTTTGTAATATAAATATACGTAAATAAGAAGTTTCTGTAAATACTTACAGACATAGGTAATTGCCAAACATAGGCAACAACAACATAAATACTTACAGACATAGGTAAATACCTGGTAAATTCTATAATAGCTACCAATCTTACATAATGAAGAAGAAGCATTTCCTTTTGACAAGTTATAAATGTTCAATGACCAATAATATGAATAAGTCATGGCCCATGAAACTTCATAGAGCTTCAGCTACTGACTCATTAAAGAGATTTAACAATAAAAATGTGTACTACACAAGAAACTGTCTTGAATAAACTTTACACTTCATTAAACCACATAGAAATCACCGTTACAATCCGCTCGTCTTTAGACAATTTTTTTAGACCATAGCCGAGTCGCATCCTGCCACCGCCATCGACAATGGTTCATAAAGATCACATGAAAACGATATGATCTCGGGTCAACAATCGTTTGTTGTGGTTTGAGAACTCAGTGGTCTCATTGTGGTGCCACCACAAGATATTGATCGATAGAGAATTGTGAAAAAAATCGATTCGGTTTATGGACCATTCAGCTCTCGGGGACTCGGGGACTCGCTGTATTGTAGAACGATCCAATGAATAATTCGAGTGTGTTTAACTATATCTTTAGTGTGCATCTAGGTAAATTGTTTTACATAACTTTACTTTATATTATTTACAAGACAATATACATTAAATCGACACCTAGTCTTGTATTTATAAGCAAGGTCTGTTATAGCTACTGCGACTATTTATTATCGAAGACTCTATTAGCATTCTTTAACTTACACACCTATGCTGTTAATTTTTGGTGGTCTTCAATAAAAGATCGCTACTGCTGCCAGACGAGCTATGAATCCCCAGAATTTAAGAGGGCCACAGTGCTCTGTTCCATAACGATTTTTTATGCATTTGCAATTGCAAGAAAATTAACTCAAGATACTCGCTCTCATGCCAATGAATGTTTGTGATATTAATCGGCAACTCACCCGTAACTTCACTATTTTAAAGCTGATAAAAACTTTATTATTACTGGTCAAGGAATTTTAGAATTTCTACGCCCCGTGAATTCTGTGTGTTTTGTTCAACAGGGCTGCCATTTTTCTAAGCATTTACTAATTGATAAAATGAGTGACTGACAGGAAATTACGAATATGAAAAGAACCATTCCCTTATAAAAGGACACTGTCAAGTAACCGTTTGCATATTTTGTGGTCTCTAATTAAAATCAAAAGTACTTTTTCAAAAAACGTGACTGAAAGCTAAAATGAAAAAATCCATGTCATGAAATAGATTAGGTACATAGGTCGACCAGAAACGAAGAAACACTATAGAAACAAAAGCTACTTTTATTATTTCATTAAAATACAGTTTAAATGGTAGTTTGTACATTTAGTTTTTGCGTGAAAGGGTAACAAGCATTCATGCATCTCCTAATGCAAATTGAAAGTAGTGACTTTTCGAAAAATTGCCAACCCTAAACATTAAAGTCTATAAAAATTGGTTAGTTGTGCGTTAAAAACGTGACCTTTCCATCTAGTCAGTGTCTAAACACAAGACAAAACAATAAAAGAGACATAAACAATATTTTAAAGCTCCATTAGACAGTATTTATACACTACATTAATTTGAAAATAGATGTCTTTCGCGTAGCAATAATGCAAATTTAAATAAATACTCTCACGCAAGTGCTTCCCATAATTTAATTGTTTGAAGTTCCTTTTTCAATGTTATAAAATAAAAAAAGAACATTATTCAAAAATAACAAAAGAAATAAAAATTCCGATTTTCAGGTTTTCATTTCAAATTTGACAGTCTATAATAATAATAATTATTATTTTTAGATTATTTTAACTACTCGTTTAGGAGATTTAATGGCTTCAAAGACACGTCTCTTTTGCAGTTTAGCATGACTATGCGCCATCATGTCTTTTTATGTAAATGAAATTAGAATAAAATAAATCTCCATAAGACACCCCGATGTAATAAAATACCTTAGAACGATTGGTCCAGGTGAGGGAGATGCTATTGGAATTCAATTAAAAACACATTCTTATCTGAAATCCAAACAAACCGTATAGAATTGAATGCAATCGCTTTTGTGGAACGATTGCATACAATGGGACAATGCAAGGACGAATTTCGTTCACTCTATTAAAACGCTATTACGGATTTACAAATTTACACTTAGCAATTCAAAAATTGCAATACCACACTTAGAATGAATGAAATTAGGTCTAGATTCGTTTGAGGTGTAGTTTTTGGTGTACACAAACAAAAAATTGTTTCACATACTCGGATTGTCCGTTGTCAGAGCGAATTCTATATCGGTAAGAGCCTAAATTGTTAAGAGTTTGCTCGTAACGGAACGACGTTCATTTGCATTATAATTGTATATGTGCATTTATTTATTTTAATGAACGGTTACTCAGATATTCGTGAAGGTGATTTCTCATGCAAGACTCAAATTTTAGGTTTACCTTAGAACCTTGACAGAAATTTAGTATTTGTATTCTCATACATAACTTGCGAGTGATGTGTGAGTAAAATACTTTAAATGAGTCGGTATAATTTGACATTCGTCAAAAAATAAATGTAAATTCAGAAAACACCTTATGCTTTAAAAAGATATTTGTCAAACTGTTTTTTTTTTATTTATACACATGAATTAATTATTTATTAATTCAAATGTAAGTAAAATATCAGATAACATCTCTTTACTATTTTGGAGTTAATAAAACTTTGTAATTTTTTAATTTTTTTTAATGTTAAGGTCGACAGACAGGCTGACGGTCCACTTGATGGTAAGTGGCTACCGTCGCCTATAACACAAGCAACGCCATAAGTGCTACAAGCCATAAGTGTAATAACAAAAAAAGCGCTCCTCATCTTGTCAATCTCTCCTCTTCGGACCAAGCGCTTTAAAACATTCTTTATATTTAGCCAAGGTTTGGAACTCCTTCTCGGACGTCTGTGTTTCCGAGCTCATATATATAAGTAACTCAAATCTTTTCAAAGTTCTACTGAATAAGCATCTTCAGGGTGATCTCGCTCCATCATAGGCCTCACCTTCGCTACATGAGCAATCCCATCTGAAATAAATTAAAAAAAATCACTTCATAGAAATATGTTGTTTAAATAACGGCCACAAATTGAAATGTTAATCCGTGAATGAAAATTCAACGTCATAGTAACGTCGCGTGTCCGCCGGCACTTCTTTTAAAACCAATTCCGTCCACGTCGTTACTTTTTTCCTCAACAATTCCCAATAGCTATCGTTATTTAACGATGTAACACACTCAATATTCCTATAAGAGCATGTTATTAATTACTGGCACGCGACATAATAACATCTCTAAATTGTATTACCGATTTGTCATGCCGATTTATAATGTTTTATTGTTAATTAACCGTTAAAGATAAAGTTAATACGTTCCGTTAATTGGCCCGTCCACTTATGTAGATGTTGTTGAGAAGTTTAAAATTTCAAGAATGGAATTTTAACGCGAAAACACTCTTTTGTTTTATATTTATTGCTATTTACGATAGGTATTAAAAAGAGGTTGATTAAGTTAATTATTTTAAAGGTATATGGAATTTTATTCGTAAAGCATTACTTAGGTACAAAATACTTATACTCTGAGGTATACGTGGAATATCCTATTAATATTATAAGTGCGAAAGTTTGTGAGGATTGATGGATAGATGTATGGATGTATGTTTGTTACTCTTTCATGCAAAAATGTCTGAACGGATTTGGATGAAATTTGGCACACATATAGTTTATTACCTGGATTAACATATAGGATACTAATTTTCCTGGAAAATGGTATCTTACCGAACATTGTCTAAAATATAAAAAATTGGACGCCACTGTGGCCGTGGCGGCGCCACCGTCATCACAGCGATAAAGCTGTTAGATATTTTCTCAGATGTTATATTTTTCAATTTTTCAAGTCTCTGAGACCAACTGGTTATAATTTTTTTACAATGGTATTCAGCAAGTTATTGCTTACTAGATTATTGATGTACTAGATAAAACTACTACAAATATCGGTCCAATTTTTTTATTTTTTCGAATTATTACCAACTTAGCAAAGTGAAGCGTAGAGCAAGTTTTTATTGTAAGCATCTTTTGTAGTGCACTGTAGCTTTAAATCTACTAAATCCTTAGACTTATACTTGCGTAAGTTCTCATGACATTTTTTCTATAAATTTTGTAACCCAGGTAAAACCTCTTGAAGGTGAGCACGTGGATTCAAACACAGCCTCCTTTCCCACGACCTTTGCGCAAATCACAAAAACATTTTTTGCGATTATCAATGAAAAAAATCGCGATACGCTCAACACGTGTGCTAACAGACTAATTCGTAAATCTGAATTTATACCTTAAAATTTTACGCATAAGACTCTATATTGCTTGTTCCGATAAATATAATGGCTTGCATTAATTCATAGAAATATTGAACTTCTTGCATGCGACAGCATTTAATCAAAGAAATGATACAATTGCAGAATACCTATAGTTATCTACCTTACATATTTACAACATATAAAACTTATGCAGGGATCCAGGGATACAGAAAAAGCATAGGATACATTTCATATAAAAAATGTACTGTTCCAGAGAGGTCCTCTATAAATATAGATACATAAAGTAATAAACACTTGACAGAAATATATGAGTAATAAAAATGGAATAAATGTTTTAACACCTAAGAAAGATGAGCCCGGATAAAATCATGGGCAAAACCTAGTAAAATATAGTCTGAATTCAAAAACTCAAGCATTAGTAGTTTTTAAATTACTTCATATATTACAAAATAAAGAAAATTTTACATTCTTATTTTTATCTTTCTGATTCTGACAATAATCTTTTCTATCTTCTTTTCTTTAATTAAATGAGGATAAACCTCGTGAAAGTTATTTTAGTAGACCTTAAGAAAACTATTTCTATTTATTATAAAACCAGTAATTAGAACTATTACAAAAAATATATTTAATACAACGCCTTTTAGACTAACAAAAAGACGGTTCTTGCTTTTTTTTCTATAAGCTGTGTCGTCCTGTCAAGAAAGAGATGGTAAAAAAAAAAGATGAAGTAGGATGCAAAATGGGATCGATTTAACTATTGCAGCTGCTATATTCAGGTAGCAAAGCCTTCTTCCCTGAGAACCTTAGTCTAATGATTCTTTCAATCATATTGTAGATAAGTTTTTCAACTATCGTTTCAATAAGTTCTTGTTGATGTATTATTGCCGTATAGCATTTTTTGTGAATTGGTAATTTACAATTATTATTTATTTTTAAAGAGTTTAAATTCGTCAATACTATCAAAGCAATTTGTATACATTCAAAACAGATCTAGACTAGACGATGGGCCTTTTAAGATTACACTACACCGGACGTGAATTAAAAATTTTGACAAAAAACCATTGTCGTTATTTTAGTACTTATTCTGTCTGTATATTACTAATATCATAAAGAAAAGATTTGTATTTTTTCCTTCGTAATGAATAAACTCAAAAACTAGGTACATACTGGACCGATTTTAAAAACTCTTTCACCTATTTCTTTAACCTCTACTAGTTGGTGCTCGCGACTTCGTCCGCGTAGAAAAGTATAAAACGCCATCTACCGTATTTTGAATAGATGGCACTATCTCCCGGCCCCCTTTACTTTTATTTTAGATTTCCCGTAGGAATTAAGCATTTTCCCGCAGTAAAAAGTATCCTATGTTCATCACGGATAATGTCGGCTTCTAATGGTAAAAGAATTTTTCAAATCGGTCCAGTAGTTTTGGAGCCTATTCTATACAAACAAACAATCAAATCTTTCCTCTTTATAATTAATATTATAACTTACTTTATAAAATCTATACTAATGTATAGATTTTATAAAGTTATGCGGACGACCGTTAAAGCAACGGGCAAAGCTATCGAGACTGGAGTTGTAAAAATTAAAATATGTCACCGCAAAGAAATTAGACTTACCAATGAACAATTATAATGGAGATGGAAATAAAATGTTGATTTCTTCGTAATACATCCATCGGGCGCGACGCACGGCGTCATACAGCGAAAGTAAGTACTGCGGTTTTAATATGGGGGAAAGACCGGTGTCTGGTCTATAAAGGACGTGTTAATACTGAAGAAAAAGTGTACCATACGAGTTCCTAAAAAGGAGTGTGAGAACATACTTTAAATAATAGTTCAATCGGACGTTGCTAAAAATAAAGATAATGTTTGTAAATTTTTCTCTCGTGAGTCGTAAACTGTTTCTTCTTATGACTGTGTCGTTGTAGATCGTTCTTGTGTAGTACGTTGTATCGTTGGCAAAAACAGTTAACTTAATGCGTACAATGAATCCGTTGTGCTCCAATACAATATGCCCTTCAAATATTGTAATCTATGTCGGTATCTTTACATTTATTAATAGTTAATTTGAATGTTATGATCGTTGTGAATTGTTTATAAATATGCATTCAATACAATTGAACGATAAAATTCACTCACTACAAAATGCAAATCTATCTGTTTCTTCGCTAACGTTTTCTAACCCAGTGGATCCGAAAACGGATTTCTGTAATAATCCTAGTATGATTGCAAAGGACTGGATCAACTGGATGATAGGAAACTAACAACAAATTTTCTAATCTAATTTTCTAAATTGGGCTTTGTGTAGGGATTGTGTAAATACCTTGATTCCGAGATATATATTAAGAAAGTAGAAATGGCTTCGAGCTGGACAAACACGTGGTAACTTTCTACGGAATTAGAATCATTAGTGGACAAAAGAAATTGCTGGAAACGGATCAAATTGTTGACAATAATGTGAATTCATTGTATATGACAATTGGAAATGGCTACCTCAAGAAATAAATCAAACTGTCCATCTTGAGTGTCAAGCGACAGCGTATAAGTCATATTCCTTATCACGCTATTGTACGGAAGTTCTAAATTCAAAAAAGCACCAACCAATCAGAGCGGACCATCTGCCGTAGCGCGTGCGCCGATCGTCTTTGATCGATCGCGCACTTTTGCGTGTGTGTGCGTTTCCTTATACGATTTTTATGTGTGTACATTATATTTTTACGTGTGTGTGCGTTTTCCTTGAGAGATTTGGCAGATGGCACGCGCTATTCTATGTTTCTTTTGGTGCATCTGCCGTGTCTTAAGGATTTTTTCTCGGTTTTTTTTGTTAGAATCACGGATTTTTTGTGTTTTTCAAGTCCAATGCGACATGTGTCACTAAGATGCAAATATGAATTGAAAAAAAGGTAGATTTAATTTCTAGATCGCAGTGCATATGGCGGCTGAAAAAATCATGATACAAGTGCTTTGTTATGGTTCGACATCTGTTCGCACCTTGTTCTTGTACCTGAGATGCATTGAATCCCTACAATTTAGTCCTTGATGAAGACATTTTGAACTATTTTATTTGTTTACATTCATTATGATGTTAGACTTTCATATTAATGAGATTATTAAAATTAATATTATTATTAAACTTACTAATATTAATTTGTTTTTTTGTTTGGTTAAAACTCTGAAACGGTACCAGTCGGATTTAGAAAAAAATAATTTGATAGCCTAATTCTTAGGGAAGAAAGGGGAAGACAGACAGACAGAGTTACTTATACTTTCACATTTAATTTTATAATATTACTAGCTGGTGACCGTGACTTCGTCCGCGTTAAAAATAAAAAATATAACACTTAAGAGTAAATATAACATCTTTACTACTGTAAGGCTGGCGGCGTGGCCAGATTTTGTAAATTGTTAATTTATGATCCCTTGGAAACATTTTTTTTCTGGATCGAAGGTAGTCTATATCATTTTTTGTATCCTTGTATACTTATGTTTTATACTGTAAAACATATTTTACAGTATAAAACATAAGTATAAAAGGTAAGTACATATATATCAATATTATAAATTTGATTAGAAACCAAAGTTTTCAACAACATACACATTATAATTAGAATTACTGAGAGTTAAGAATTAATTATAATATAATTGAATGAATGATATAATCAAAGGTACAGAAGGTCACTTATCGTACCTAAATCTACAATGCAAGCCTTGTTTGTCAATATGGTAATCGGAAACCATTCGTACTGAGTACGTCTCCTTTTATTTTATGAATGAATGATAATGAATGAACGCCAAAACACAAATGTTGTTTATCAAAATGAAATACGAGTGCAAGGTCATAATGCACCTACAATCTTCATGTGCGTCAAGTTGGCAAGGTACTGTACAAAAGACATGCAACATTAGCCTTTATCGGGACAAGCATAAGGCTTGTACCTCCGAGCAAATTAATTAAGGATACAGGGAGCCTACTGTGAAATTGAATATTCGCGATTGGTTCGAATTTTCGTATTACATTTTTGTTTTTTTTTACATAATATTTAATGTCTGTGCTATACGGCATCTAATTTTATTGTACCTATTTTTTAAGTCACTAGCGACCCGTTCCTGGCTGCGCCTGAGGTACAATTTTTTATATAGGTATACATACATAAACATTCCGCGTTTATCTCATTACAATATAAATCTCAAACAAACAATAAATATCATAAAATCCAGCCGTCTAGTGCTTTAATACCAAAATAATATGAAAAAAGTTCTGCGTTTTTAAAGTCAGTAAACCGAATCAAGATAATATTCAATTGTCTTCAATTTTATGGTGTTTTGTATTTTTGTGTTTTGGTTCAAAATTTCGTTTCGCAGAATCGCCTATCATTATTAAAGTATACCCTAAAGGAAACAGTACACAGCATCGGATTGCGCAAAAACCTGAACCGAAACTCATCCGAGCACTTCCGCCGGATACGGAACAGGCTGCGTTCCCGCCAGGAAGTGCGCAAAAACTTTGCAAATGCGTACGCGCAGGTTGCACGCCACCATTAATGAGAACACGCCGCGCCGGTCGGTAGGTTAATTAAGTTTAGTGGTTTCAAGTTGTTTTCGTTAGTAAGTTAGTGACATTATTGCTCTTTTTTTTCTGTTCATAATGGACAAAATGTTACAAATATTTACAATAACTTTATTTTGAACTACGAGTAGCTGACGCCCAACTTCGTACGAATTGAAAAATAAAAAAAAAATACTCCTGAGAAAAATATCTGACATCTTTATCACTGTGACAATTTGTACACATTGTAAGTACAATGGAAGTAAAAAATAATTTTTAGAATTTGTCTGTGCGTGTGCACGCTAATCTCAGAAACGGCATAACCGATTTAAATGCTATGATGGTTTGTATATAGAATGTGTAAAAAAATTACATCTGTGCGAATCCGAAGGTGGCTCGCTAGTTTGGCACAAAATACATCTTCAATAAATAATTATCAAATTATAAAGATTTCGATATAAAATGTAAACTTTAAAGGAAATGTGTACTCAGTAAAGGATATTAAGGATGTTACTACTTTACTCCAATGTACTTAATACGAGTATGTATTATGCAAAGCACTAAAAGAGGTCCGAATGAGTTTGTGTGAGTATAATAAAAAAAATCGACATTTACTTTCAACTAACGTTACAAGATTTGGGTTTGTATGTCGATGATCTTGTAAATTTGTATTAATAAAAGTTGTAATATTCCAGTAAGCAATTGGTTTTCTTCAGCTTACAAACTACTAGAACCTGTTCAAGTTAGGGCGATTAAAATGGTCTATCACACTGTGTGTGTTTGTCAGACTAAAGATTGTCAACTAAATATACGGTTTAAACCCCTTATAGACGACACAATCTGTCGGGACAACAAGTTGGTACAACCGATTGGCGTGAGCCTATAGACGCACCAACAAAAATCTCCAACTGCCAGTTTTTACCTACAGCGAACACACGGACGAAAGTATAAAATATAAAAATACTTACTTTATGGCTTTATAAAAATACCAAGACATAAGAAATACTAAAAATTTGCGTGATACAAAGACAACTACGCTATAGACACTTCAATTAGTCGGCTGTCGAGTGTAGTTGGATGTTCGTCCCAACCAACCGAAATGTTGGAGATTAATAATAATTATGTTGGCCAACATGACTATAGACAGCACAATTTGTCGGCGTCGGCTGTCGGTTGGCCAACAAATTGTGACGTCTATAAGGCCCTTTACTGTAAGCACTTGTTCCCCAGATTATGTTGGTATGAATAGTCCATCGACGGTATGAATTTTAAAAATGGAATGTGGCCGCGTCTTGTTTGATATCGGCCAGTGCGCGCGTGCCATCAACTGAACATCCTTTGAGGCGATCAGAAAACTCGTAAATATCCGAAAATGCCATTCTTATTTCCATCACCGACTCGACGGTATCATTATAAAAGATAATTAGAGATAAAATAAAAACGCTTGTTAGGTATTTTTAATTTTTACAACCTCGGTGGAAACATTCCTAAATTTTTATAAGGATACGTGATACCTTAAAGACTTGAAACTTTTTAATGTCATATTAAGTATGTATAGCAGACCAGAAAAGTGCTTTATCAGTTTCGACAACAAATTCCATTCATTTCAAAATTCGCTAAGGCTTAGATTTGAAATAGGTATTGATTATTGATTGATATAATTGTCACTTTGAATTTTCAAAGGAAAACAGACTATCGTTCTACAACATACAAAGAATGTTTAATCTTAGGGTGATAAAGCACTTTATTTGTCGACTTTACATAACTTAAAATCGGTGTTAATATAATATTTTCTGAAATACATCCTCTAAGAGTCCACGCTAATTTCAAAATTAAGATAATAGATGCCACTTCCTTTTAAAATCTGATGTGAGGTTTATGCATGGGTGAAAATAATTCAGATATATCTTTTCAGAATCACCATTTTTCATGTAATGTAGGCAGACGGGTTGACAGTTCACTAATTGACGGCAGGTGGCTACCGTGACCTATAACCTATGACCAATCTCAGTGTGCCCTGCAACTATATATTTAACTGGCTGCTGCCCGCGACTTCGCCCGCGTAACTTTGTAAATTATATACTAAAACCTTCCTCGAGAACCACTCTATCCATTGGTAAAAACAGCATGAAAATCGGTGCAGTAGTTTTTGAATTCTTCGCGAAAATACAGACAGGCAGACGTGGCGGTGGACTTTGGAATATACTATCATAAGAAGTCCAATAGTTTTACACAATAGTTTTGCTTACTCGTAATTAGATATTTAAATTAGTCAGTCATCGTCAGTCGATTAAAAAGAAGACGCGATGATGTAAACGGAAGTGCAGGTGATTTTTTTTACAAAATCACGTCATTTGTTTGTCGGTGGCCAGTTACTCGCATTTGAATATACATTAAAAAAGCTCGGTGTACAATTCTTGTTAGACTCGCACGTTTATTGGACTACGTGACAATTTTATGGTGGATTTATCTTTATTGAGTCGTATGTCTTTTGGACCTCCAACGAATTTGGCTTAGAAATTACACTAGAAAATTTAATTTAGAAGGCAAAAATGCTCAAAAACTTTTTACAGTTTGCGTTTGGTACAGGAATTAACAGAGTTCGCAACTCTTTTTGTCTTCATTTTTTTTTGTCCTTTTATCCCGTATCCGATAATCCTATTTGTTTCCACCTGATTGCTGTACGCGACATCCCGTCCAACTTAAAGACTTCTACATAACAAACTAACCTCTGACTTTATATTGAGCTCAAACACGTTATATTTGCTGCAAGTTGCTGAGGAGTTGGGTGAAATCCTTGGTCTTCGAACGCCAACAGATCATCATAAATTCACGATCACGTGAACCTTCAAACAAACCATCCGCTTGGGAGCTACGATTCCACACACAGACATACACAGCAAAACTTATAACATCCAGTTTTTGCGTAGTGCGTCGTAGGTTAAAAATGTCGAATAAATCTATATTCAAACTCACCAATCTGGTTTCTAAAATTAAATTGCAGTTATGGAAGACATTGTTACAAAGAGAGCGTGTTTCGGAGTTATGATGTGTATAATGATCAATAACCCTTCATCGGTCGAGATATAAAATTAAAAAAAACTAAATTACGGCATCGTGATTCTACCACTTAATACATGCATACCCGTATCTCACGACTACTTTAAAAATAAAGGCTATAAGGGCTCATTCACATTGGATCACACAAATTAGGTAAATAATTTAATTTTGTCAGAAGAAAAACATTGTTTTATTAGTTAAAAATATATTAAAATTTGTATTTATGTAAATGAAAACTATTTTTTTTTCTAATGTTAAGGTCGGCAAACAAGCAGACAGGCTACACAAGAAGAACACAACAAAAACACGTAGAAGGAAAATATAGTAAACCTATACGTCCTAGAAGATTAAATCTTTATTAATCCTGACAATCTGCAAATGCGGTTGTGGCCCACACACCTAGGGCATATTTTGCACTTAATGCTGGAGTGGCTTAAATTTATTGACGACGGGTACCACGTACCATCAAACGAACCATCAACTTGCTTGTCAACTTTTCACATTAAAAAAATATCTTTGCAAAAGTAGTGTCTTCAACAGTGTCCACTGTGTATAGAGCTTTACAATATCGAATGGAACGATAGGTCCATTAAAAAAAGAGCCCACTGATTTTTTATCGAAAGCTTCGAACGAACAGCAGGTGTAGTACACAATAAGGATTTGAACAGATTCGTACAGGAGGCTATTTTCCCACGGTTTGAGCATTAAATGCCTAATGTACTCAAACAATACTTCTGGTCTTAACTTACTCATAACTGACATCTAACTTTAGATAGCTATTCATAGGAGAACAAGTGAACATTTGTCACTTTTTAATACTAACTATTGAGCATTTTTTGGTACAGATTTTGGAAGCGTATATATACTAAATGATATTTAATTAAGGTAAATATTTTTCTTTGAGTTGATACGCCTAATATTTTTCTTTGAACAACGTTGGCCAGGTCAAATTTTTTCTAACAATCGCGGGTTTATTCATAGATGGTTATCTAAGATCCAAGTCGAAATTTTCCAGTAAAATATAACTTTAATTCATATGAAACTTCAGTACACATGCACCAAAATGAAATATGAATATTTTTTATCTATAATTGTCTAAACAAACACTACGTATCTGAAGAGACAGCGATGAAAATGATAATGATAAGACGACATTTACTTAAGGATTCCACACGAATTCGCATTGGTATGTAAACGATCAATGTTTATTTGTTGAAAACGTGTCATTTCTACATTTTATTTTTCTAATATTTATATAGCGGTTTTTATAAGGCGTGGTCACACCGACAATTGGAAGATAGTATTTTATGTACCAAATGTAATTATCATTTCAAATTATGGATTTTATAAATATATCATCACTAGCTGGTGCTCGCGACTTCGTCCGCGTAGAAAAGTATAAAACGCCATCTACCGTATTTTGGATAGATGGCGCTATCTCCGGGGCCAAACCGCTAGTATTTACTTTTATTTTAGATTTCCCGTAGGAATGAAGCATTTTCCCGCGGTAAAATGTAGCCTATGTTCATCACGGATAATTTCGGCTTCTAATGGTAAAAGAATTTTTCAAATCGATCTAGTAGTTTCGGAGTCTATTTTATACAAACAAACAAACAAACAAACAAATCATTCCTCTTTATAATATTAATATTAGTATAGATAACCATTAACCTATAGGTCAGATTGATTTGAAATCTGGTGTACTTTTACTCCGGTGGCATTTCTATGACATGGAAACCTTGTCTAGATGCTGCAGCATCAAGTAGTCTGCGGGATACCCAAGTCCTCAGCAAAATACAGCAGACAAATTATCGTGTATGGACTCACTATAGAAATGGTCTCAACCGTTCTATAGTGAGTCCAGGAAATGTCGGGGGATAGCTTGTAATTTTTATTTATAGCTTGAACATTCTCAAAGGCCTGCGGTGTAAAATAAATTAAATCAAAATTATAATTCATTTATTTTCACGTAATTGTTCCATATGTTACATTACTTTATACATTAATTATTCTCAACAATTTCCTAATATAATAAATTCCTTTCCTTCCTATTCAATTTCCTAATATGACTTGCAAGGACCATGCAATCTTACTACTAAATAATAGCATTGATATCGCAACGTATTTCGTGTGACATATACCTAATGCTTATGAGTTGCTTGTACAGACAAGCAACTCATAAAACTATTACAACTGGCGTAAAGGTGTGAATTTGTTAAAACATAAAAATAAGTATTTCAAATATTTCTTCACGTAAAATTTTGTGTAATCTATTTATAAAATATTCTATGCGAGAGAAGCCGCTCAGCAGACCAGTTATAGTAATATACGGTAGGTATCTTTAAAACTGAATTATAAGTTAATAAACGACCCGCCCCAGTCTTTGCACGTTTATCGCTCTTTCCATTAGTGAAAACCGTAGCAAATACAGTTGGCTGGTTAAATCGCCTAAAAATAAAACCGAGGCGACAGTGACTATATAACTCTATACATGTAATATGCTATATATATTATATGTATTATATAACATAATATTATAATATATTATGTTGTATGAACCTAGATATTATTATGTTATCGTGAATAAGTATTAGATGAGTTGGATGACCTAAAATTAACAAATGGCAAGTTTCCTTTCGAATTCCGTTTTCCCTTCTTAAAATCTATTTCACGTTAATAGAGGATTGACATATTTTGTAATAAATTATAACTAAAAACATTTAATTTTAATAATAATGTAATTTTTTTACTTTTCTATTAAAATGTGCATCCATTCAATTCAACAGACTTCTACCGCCATCTAGGAGAGGCAAACATAAGCTCGATTACAAGAATTTTATTCATAGAGATCTATCTCGTATTTTTTTGTACATTGTAAATAAATAAATCTCCAAGACTAATCACATCAATTGTATGCCTCTAAGCATTTATAGACTTGTGTTATGGGATAACCATTTAACGGACAGGTGGAATTCCTGCACACTAAAAGCATGTAAAGTTCATTTCAGAAGTTGGCCTTGCCGGAAATCGAATCTGGGTCAGTGCTCTAAGGCAAGCATCTTAACCACTCCACCCTTGGGCTATACAAAATAACGCATGATTATTTTGAACGCCTTCTAATAGTGGTCTACCTCGGTTAAGCTTTTTAATATATAAAAAGTAGTGACATTGATGCGACATTGGGTACATGGATGCAATATTACAAAACCTTCATAACTTCAGGAATTATTTAAAAAAATATATTTTTTCCACAAACATTAGAAAGAACTTTGTAAAATAACTAAGTAGAGGAACAAACACACAATTTGTATAGTGACTTGATTTTTTTTATTCTTTCATTTTGCATCGTATGTAAAATAATATTCACCATAGCTTTTTCCAGCATCTTGTTTGTCTGTAGTTATACTGAAGGACCATGACATTTGGTCATCAATGAATAAAAAACTACAACAACTAGGCAGTTATGTTTGTGAAGCGTCGCGTCGCGTGTCGTATGCATGTTTTACAGTTACTTCATTGTTTTTTAAACGGAGTGGTTGCGAATGAGTATACGCAACACTGTTGAAAGTTTAAGAACACTGGCTTTAATAAAAAATTAAATGTTTAAAGTTTTAACGCTTAACAAAAGACTTAAACGCTTTAAGTTTTAACTTAAACATTGTAAACAGGCCTTTATTTTTTTAATTTTAATTTTTTTTAAGTATCTATTGAAACAAAGTCCACATCTAGTGACCGTCAGACAGGGTCCATCCATTATTGCACACACCTTGTCAGGAATACAGAAAAAAAACACATTGGATACCTTTCATCCAGAAAAAAACACTGTTCCCGAGAGATATTTAATTTAAAAATAAACCTGACAAAATACAAAATTCAAGACCTGAAATATGTAGCTTCAATAAAGATTGAATAAATGTTTTAAACCCCTAACAAAAAAGGGACTCGAAAGATGTCACCGGAAAAAGTTAGTGGGTAAAGTAAAGAAACCAAGTGTTCTTAAACGTTCGCCTTGTCATAGTGGACATTTCGCCGCGCCATCTGCCATCATCCCGTTACTCTCTCAGGGACGCACGCGCCTTTCACAGCACACGCTTCTTTCACAACCTCCGGGCACGGGGCACGGGCGGTATACACGCCCACATCATCCACTCGCAAACAACAATGTAATTACTAGGTAAACGCTTGCGTTATAAAATGCGATGGGGTGTACTGTACGTACCTCGCCGTGTCATCTTATTCATAACTGAAAAATCCACACTGACGGGGTACTTCTAAGGCTAAAATTTACAATTTCTTTAATCGACAAAGTAAATATTAAAAAAAAAAACTTGTTGCAATCATTACAATATTACTAGAATTTGTTGATATCTAAAATCTAAGCAGACGATGAGATTATCTATAGTTCATAAATTCCATGTCTATATATATGAAAAATAATATTGTAATTTGATGTCGTTGTTCTGTAAGAATAAGACTAATTTGACCAAAATAAAGTTCTTCGAATTATGAAGGCAAATGAAGGAATTAAACGAATATAGCTTTCTTACAATTTACACACAAACTCTTAAACCAACTTTTAACCCCTCGCGGACCAACATTTAACCTCTTTCACTTCTTGGGTTAAAGTTTTAAAAAATTACACCAATATACGAGTCACATAATAAGCTTTGATCTGGCACCAAAGCTATAACTTTGAAAATTTTAAACATTTGAAGTCATTCCAAGTAATTTTACATATTTTCTTACTTAATGTCAAGTTACATGTTCCAACTCAAATTAATGTCTGAATTTCATCGTGATTATCAATAATTACCACCTGTTATAGAAGGAACTGGTTTCTGCATATACAGAATGCGATCATTCTAGTTAAGTAGTTCAGGCCAATTCATTAATTTTTGGCAGAACATCAACCGAATTTGGACCGAAAGATTCTCTGACAGAAACACTGACCAAACTTTGAAAAACATTATAAATGGACAAGCCGGAGGTAGGGAATAGGGGCGGAAATTTTACTTATTTTTACATCAAAATATTTGACTTTTTTAAGGGGTGGTTATTGTAGCTGGACGAACTGCACAACGTAGTTAAAATCTTTTGTTGCAACAGGAAGGCTTGTTTTACAAATAATTTGCAAAAAAAAGTTGCATCAGTGCCAAGCCGGGGCGAGTCGCAAGCGTATCTATACTAATATTATAAAGAGGAAAGATTTGGTTGATTGTTTGTTTGTTTGTATAGAATAGGCTCCAAAACTACTGTACCGATTTGAAAAATTCTTTTACCATTAGAAGCCGACATTATCCGTGATGAACATAGGATACTTTTTACCTCGGGAAAATGCTTCATTCCTACGGGAAATCTAACATAAAAGTAAATACTAGCGCCAGGGAGATAGCGCAATCTATCCAAATTAGGTGAAACCTCGCAGAGATATATTACTTCGATGGGTGAAAAGACTAACATTCTTTTCACCCATCTGCTTCCCAACTGCTTGGTGATATTCCACGGTAGATGGCGTTTTATACTTTTCAACGCGGACAAAGTCGCGAGCACCAGCTAGTAATAAATAAAGAGATGTAATAAATAAAGAGATGATTTTGTGACAAAAATATTCAATGATTGTTTAAAGGCCTAAATACTGGTAACCTTTGTTGGCATCCAAGGAATTCGACCTTTAATTTGCATCGCAAACGGAAGTGAACGCTATTGCGATGTTGCGATCCTAAGCAACCTGTAGAGTAGCATTCTCTATTAAGGGCTAATGTATGGACTATTCAAGCTGACTATTCATTACTCAATACACAGATCATAAAAAAAACTAGCATTAATTTGGAGTGAAGAATCCTAAAGCTCTCGAAGAATCCAAATAATGTCAAATTCAAAAGGGTTAAAATCTGGAAATAATAATAATTGAACGCAAAAAATACGTAACATATGTATTTTGATTGAAATGTGTAAGTACCTATTCAATTTGAAATTCGAAATTAAGGTCAGCTTTTTGTTCTAAAAATAAAAGCTAGGTAAAGTTTGTTATAAGTTTAAATAATTGGATCTATTAATACATTTGACAATTTGACGAAAAAAGAAGACATTTTTTGCTATTACTTTATTTTATTATCCACTTATAATACTTCAACTAATGTTTATTGTAATTTTTTATGTAATGATTATGTATGTATGGGACAAATAAAGCTTCTTAAAGTTTGTTAAGAAATAAGCCAGCAAACAATATGACCTACTCACGATGTCTTCTGACCAAGCTCCGTATCAAAATAAAAGGAAAAATATAGAAATGATGCATTTAGTATGAGAAATTTCGGCGCGAACTCGCAAGGCTGCGTGCACGCCTAGTATGGTAGTCACCTGCGCGTGCGCCACCTGCCGTACATCTGACACAGATGTAGAATAGTGCGCGACCTTAAACATCGATACTTTATATCGCTTGTCGATATTTTTTATGCCACCCTAAAATATTTATTTCAATTTTTCTATTTCAATTGGCTACGCCCGCTCGTTAAAGAAACTTGGCGGGAATTTATTTTGAAATTTACATCTCGGTGAAAACGCATTCAGACCCAACTGCTCTTCTCTAATAAATGTTGGAACATTTTTTTTCTAGTTTGATTACACAATGTCCATTACTAACTTAATTAAATATATGTAACGAAATAATATGATATATTTTTAATCTATGGAAGTTTAAGTGAAAATCTCATTTAAATAATTAGGTTAGAGTTTTAAAAGATTGCGTAAACAAACAGACACACCCAATTATAGACTTTTTCGATGAATTTCGATGAAGAAGACATAGTTAGAGTCGACCTCTTCATGGCTGAAAAAAAATGAGACCTCTTGCCATCCACTCCATAAAAGAAGAATACTACATAATATTAATATTAATGATTTCTTAATTCCCAGCTGCTTCTAAATATCCTTAATATATCTATAGAGGGAATATTTTTGTATGAAATAATTGATTAAAATCTGATTCTAAAAATCTTTCATTCACCTGTCATTATCATTATCATAGGCTAATTATTTTATAAAGTTACACAGACGAAATCGCGTGCAACATATATATTTCTTAATTAAAATTCACAGTATCAAACTGACAAGTAAAAACGGTGTTTACTTAACAGAGATCTGCCGGAAGACGACGACAAAATATATTATACCAGCTGCCCAAACAACCTGTCATATCTCAATAACCACTACTGAAATAACATCACCTTTAATATTTAGATTGCACTCAATTAACGATTTCATTGTCTTTTTGTCGGACGAATGGGATTTTTGACAACTCGTAGACGTAAAGTTTAATTTTTTTATCACTAACTGCTGCCCGTGGCTTCGCCCGCGTAACTTAGTAAATTATATACTAAAACCTCCCTCGAGAACCACTCTATCCATTGGCGAAAACAGCATGAAAATCGGTGCAGGAGTTTTTGAGTTTATCGCTAACAAACAGACAGACAGACGCGGGGGAACTTTGTTTTGTAATATGTACTTAGTGATTAATATGATTTTTTTCTGTGTAAACGGATTGTAACCAGAAAATTTGTATTATAAACCTGTCTGGTGCTCTTTATATATAAAAAATAATATTATATATTACCAAAACAATAACAGTAGATATAATTAAATTTTTAATATCTCGATCTTTTAAAAATTTTAACGTCGTAGGCTCATCCCACGTACAGTCTTATTCAAAAAATTACCGTTTAAAATCAATTTAAACGTGACCACAACGATATTAGCAGCATACTTTGTATGAAACAGTACTGAATACAGTAAGTACCAGTACCACGAGTGACGAGTATGATGCTTCCCACCAATAAGTAATGTGTAGGATTATTTATTGCAATTTCATAAACAACATCTTGCTGCAAACGCGCCCATATACATTCGCAAAAATGTATTCAGCCTTGAGAACGGCCTTAGGACTTTTTATTCATACAATTATGCTCTTCCTTTATAGTCTTAAAATATACTTTTATAGCAGTTTTATCGTTCGTCTATAATTAAATATAACTACGTAATAGGCGTTCTTTGCGATTGTATTTTTTTAGAGGGCTAAATATAAATTATATTGGATAATTTATGACGGCTTGTCTATTTTAAATCAGTGAGGAACAAATAAACGCCAGGACATTAATGATAATTGCAATGTAAGGAAGAATGCATTTGAAGCCTTGCCTTCTGAAAAAAATATCTAGATTTTTTGCAGAAGGAAGAGCCTTTTGAAAATTAATAGACACGCAAGCGAAATTCTAAAACACAGATAAAAAAATCTAATGAGATTATGAATAAAAATTAATTTTAAAATCTAGTTGGTTCATATAATCGACAGAATTTTCCAAGTAAATTGGAAACTGTAAATCCGTTTCTTACTGAACTTTCAAACGATCATCGTTGTTGCAAATGATGCAAGGGGATTCTTTAAATGGTTTAGACGTTAAACAAAAGCTTAACTAACCTAAATTCCTATTCCGGTAATGATGAACGTATCAGATCATAACGTCGACTTGTTTGCCCTCATAAAAGTGAGGACTCTCACATAATTAAGACTTAATATGGTATCATTTATTACCAGATTCGCATGCCGCCCGTCACTTTCCTTGCCTTCTCATACAAAATGTAATATAATTAACAGAAGCAGCCTTTGTGTGAAATGCGATGTTCCCAGACGTTGGCGATAATCGCCACGACAGATAGCGTGCAGATCAACCGACGGACGGTCTGTATACAGTTTTATATAATACTAGCTGGTGTTCGCGATTTCGTCCGCGTAGAAAAGTATAAAACGCCATCTAACGTATTTTGGATAGATGGCGCTATCTCCCGTCCAAGCCGTATTTACTTTTATTTTAGATTTCCCGTAGGAATGAAACATTTTCCTGCGGTAAAAAGTATCCTATGTTCATCACGGATAATGTCGGCTTCTAATGGTAAAAGAATTTTTCAAATCGGTCCAGTAGTTTCGGAGTCTATTCTATACAAACAAACAAACAATCAAATATTTCCTCTTTATAATATTAGTATAGACAATTTCGATATAATATACCTGTAATGTGAAACTAATATACATGTACTTCGTATTAATAGATGTACGTGGCCGTGGCAGTGGCACATCTACTATATCCATAATCCTAATAAGGTCGGCATGTATGCTTGTGTTAATAAGCAACGGTAGTCGCTAACCATCAAGTGTTCTGTCAACCTGCCTGCCTGTCAATTTTTGTCTACAAATATCAAGTGCTAAGACGTTTGATGGCGCTAATCGGATTTTTTGTCGCTAATCGGAAAATAGCAACAATCTTAAGAAACGCGTATTATAACGCGCTCGTCTACTGCTTAGCCCGGTCGAATGCCCTGGAAAGTTTACAAGGAGAATCAGAACGCATCAAGGATGGTCGGGTTAAAGTTATTTTTACATCTACAATTCAAATATAATCTTAAAACAACCGATTAAACTTTTGGCAAGTTCGAATGTAAACGATATTATCGCATCGCGATTAATTCGTCGATAATCATGTTTGCACAAATCGTTATCTGCTTAGATGTTTGATACGTGCTTAGGAACAGGTTTAACTTAAATTGCTTACCTACATTCAAGAGATTAAAAGCAGGTCTTCATTGAATTTTTAAAATATGTAAGTTTTTAATGCTAGCAAACGAGTTGCCTAGTGAAATAATAGGTAAAAATCAAACATGATACTCGCCTGTTCGAGCGTGATAAATTCCGGCGAGTAATCTAGTAACTCGAAATGTAATTTAAGGCTCTTTATACCAACCTAGCTAACTGTTCGTCGCATAACTTTATAAAATATAGCCTCCCAACAGCTCGCTGATAATATAGCTTCCCAGCAGTGAAAGAATTTCTCAAATCGGTCCAGCAGTTTCGGAGCCAATTCAATGAAAACAAACAATCAAATCTTATATTTTATTGTATATGTTAGTTTGTTACAGAGATTTCATCCTTATAATTGACCCTAACGATCGATGCAATAAAAGTACAGACTGCAATTTTTATAGATTTTAGTCGGTTCGATTCCCGGGCGTGGCAAGCGAATTTTCGAAAATCTTTGAATGCAGTTTTCTTTCTATTCAAAAATAAAGGAATGTTTTCTTTGAGTAAAACTTTCTATCTACAGTATTAAGAGTATGTACTTTCCCTCCAGGTGGCATTACAAAATTCCAACCTGTATAATATGATCAGCTAGCGAAGAATTATCATCCAAGTGACACTCTGTCCATTGCAACGAAGGGACAAATAAAATAAATTAAATCTGAAGAGTACGTATTGAGTTTTTGTTTTAAAACACTGACGTAGACACGTCTCAATTGAGTCCATTACGGCTTTATATTATTTTAATATTGTTAATAAACCGTGTCCCAACAGATTGGTCGGCGACGGCTACAGTAAATGCGTCACTATTAGGGCAAATTACTTTTCAACGTCGGGCGAGTGTTTATGAACACTTGAAAAAGTAAGGTGGCAATTTTAAAACAAAAATTAAGCCTCGGTTAAGTATATTATTAAATGAATTTTCTTAAGTTAAATAATGACGTTAAAAAAATATGTTAGAATTTAATTATGATTTAATTAATAATTATAATATTATAATTAAGTAATAAGTACAAATTTACAAGAATATTATTTTTCTGCTCGTACAACATAGTGTTAACAGCTAATGTAACTTTTTATAGTTTTCATCGTCGATTGGTTTTCATATGTAGCCATTTTACTTATCTTTTCTTTTTTAAGATTATCTACTTGTTCCTTTTATTCATTTATTGTAAATACATATGAAATACATACATTATATTTTCTCACAGTCTTGCAACCTTTTAAATCTTAACAAAAAATATGAAAATAAAAATTTATGAAGATCTGTTCAGGCGTATGAAAATCATTAGTCCATTTCCTAGTTGAATAGGGGAGATTAGAACCTATTTTAACTATCCTGGGAATGCGAAACTCTATCCAACTTTTGGCCTTATCCAGAAGAAACTATCAAAGGGGTTTTTGGAGATTTATCTTAAAAAGAAATTGTATTGCCAAGTGAGATAGTTATCAAATTATATTCTCGGTTCTCAGTGTTCAAAATTTTACTTATCTTTTCTTTTTTAAGATTATCTACTTGTTCCTTTTATTCATTTATTGTAAATACATATGAAATACATACATTATATTTTCTCACAGTCTTGCAACCTTTTAAATCTTAACAAAAAATATGAAAATAAAAATTTATGAAGATCTGTTCAGGCGTATGAAAATCATTAGTCCATTTCCTAGTTGAATAGGGGAGATTAGAACCTATTTTAACTATCCTGGGAATGCGAAACTCTATCCAACTTTTGGCCTTATCCAGAAGAAACTATCAAAGGGGTTTTTGGAGATTTATCTTAAAAAGAAATTGTATTGCCAAGTGAGATAGTTATCAAATTATATTCTCGGTTCTCAGTGTTCAAAATTTCCTACAGAGTCGAGTGTGCAACAAAAAATGCCGAATCAGTGAGGAGTTTTCTTGATGGAGAAATAACAGCTCCCCGTATAAACTACACACTTTTATAAAGGTCACAATCATTTACTTTTTGAAGTGCTACACTACTTCTTAATAAAAATATTTTTTCTTTCGAAACATTTAAGCATACTTTATAGTTACCCGACATAGTTATTTATGGTAAATAATAACCTCTCGTTAAACCAATATTAAACAATTTAGAATACATTCATTTTTTCATTTTAAATTCCAACCTAATAAATCGTGAGTTCCTAACCAATTTAGACTTATTACCAAAAGTCGGAACATCAAAAACCTTATCACGATATCTAATAAATAGATAGATATCTAATAAATAAATAGATATCTAATAAATCCTTACTAATATTATAAATGCGAAAGTAACTCTGGCTGTCTGTCTGTCGCGCTTTCACGCCAAAACTACTGAACCGATCACCATGAAATTTTGCATACACGTTGTCTGGAACACCAGAAAGGACATGGGATACATTTCATCCAGGAAAAAAGTAATGTTCCCGAGGGATTATCGAAAATATAAAACTGTAACTAACGCCTGGCCAATGTGTTATAGCGACAAGTTGTCAAGCGTTGTAATTGCTTTTATATTTTTAATTTATCATCGCGTACAAAGTCGCGGGCACCAGCTAGTAGATAATAAATAGATATTCGAATGTGGGTCTATATATTTTTGTATGAACTTCTTTGTACAGCGCTACTTAGATGTATATGTACCTTCTCAGTTAAAGTTTGAAAACCAATTAAAAAAGTTAATTCCATTTTTAAAAACTTAATTAACCGTCATAAACATGAACGCTTACATTTAATTTGAGGTTGAATTCAGATCACAATCGCATTCTTTTTTAAAATTACAAACCTCCTTCCGACCCTAACTTTTTAAATCCATTGCACATGGGCGTGGCCTGTACATCCGGTACAACCTTATCAGTTCCGGTTGATATCGCCACTGTTTAATTACAAATATCTCTCGTTCGAAATGATAAGAACGGTTTTGGATTTCGAACGTTATCGGTTTGTCAGATGTTTTTTGGGGTATGTTTACAAACTGTTGTGTAAATAGATTTTTGCACTATTCGTGTGTAACTATGACACTTGTTCGTCTTATTTTGATAACTGTTTATAAAATATTCACACCTATTTGATTGTTTTGTCTATATACATACAAAAATGGGTGTGTGCTTAAGACTACAAGATAGAAGTAAGTAAAACTAGTAAACCCGATTCAGCGCCACGGTTCACTTACGTTCACTCCTCAGCAAAATGCGCTTAAAGAAGATTTCACTTCAAAAAATAAAAAAAATCTGTCTGTGGTGTCGTGCATCATTTGATTTTTGTGACTTTTCTTTAAAACTCTGTTAATGAAATTTTATAAATGGTCATTAACTAGAAGCACGTCTAATTGCAGAAAACATCTTCTTATATGGAATACTGGTTGGTGCCAGCGACTTCGTACGCGATGATAATTTAAAAATATAAAAGCAATTACAACGGTTGACAACTTGTTGCCATAACACATTGGCCAGGCGTTAGTTACACTTTTATATTTTAGATAATCCCTCGGGAACATTACTTTTTTCCTGGATGAAATGTATCCCATGTCCTTTCTGGTGTTCCAGACAACGTGCAAAATTTCATGGTGATCGGTTCAGTAGTATTTGCGTGAAAGCGAGACAGACAGACAGACAGACAGAGTTACTTTCGCATTTATAATATTAGTATGGATAAGGATAACAAAAGGCTATATAATTAAAAATTATAAAGTAATTCAAACACGCTATATCTGCTGTAAGTTGCTGAAGAGTTGGTTATCCCGCAGACTAACTGGGCCCCTAGCCAAGATGCAAACGCTTCGTTGCGTACTTCGGAAACGAAGAGAGAACGCTAAAGAGAAAGCTTGGTGATTGGTTGTTGTAACGCCCTGATAAAAATTTTAACCAATCAGAAAGTTTTCTCTTAGCGTTCTCTCTTCGTTTCCGAAGTACGCAAAGAAGCGTTTGCATCTTGGCTCAAGTAAGCCATTATAACCGTCCGTAAATTCCGTACACCGTTTCAGCTAGAGAATTTACTTAATCGGCTTAAGTCATACATCTCAAATAGCATGCATATACTTTATAGTCCACGTACATACGAAATTTATAGACGTCGAAATATACTTGGTTTTTATTTTTAGACAATTCGCAGGTGAGTGAGTAATATTGTAAAACATTCAAAGCGTATGTATGTAGGCTCTTACGTGGCATAAATACAAATACATGGGTAATATTATCCACTTCCCTGAACCGGTCAAGGTCCCGTATTTAATATTTACATAAGAATAATACATTTATATTAATCAAATTTGAATTTTAATACATAATTCAAATGTTCTTGCTCTGGATATTTTTTGTGTACTTGTATTTTCAACAACTATGATACCTACTACTGACGACCCACACCGAATTAACACCGATTTTTCTATAAAATTATTATGTACTAGCTGGCGCCCGCGACTTCGTCCGCGTTGAAAAAGAACAAAAGTAGTCTATCCTGTGTCCCGTACGTCTAAATGTTTATCTACCAAGTTTCATAAAAAATCTACCAAGTTATGGAGGAACATACATACATACATACATACATACACACACACATACATAAATATATACATACATAGGTACATACACTTTCAGATTTATTATTACTTAGTATTGAATATTGAATGAATTGATTATACATATACATAAGCCTTCATAATTTGTCACTTTTTCATGTCCCACGCTACGCATTCCAATTCGTGGCCTCCCATCAGAACTTCTCTACACCATCGGTTATCCGCTTTGTGACAATAAACATTACAGTTCTAAACAGCAAAGTTTTAAATTATCTTCTGATTAGAAGGCAGAAATGTATAGACAACGAAATATATAGAACGAATGTATAGACAAGTAAATACTTTAATTAAATAAATATTAAACCTACTTAAATAAAACCTACTTAAGTATTTTATCCTACAATGAAAACTGTTTTAATTTTTCATTACGAAACGGCGATCTCACAATTAGCAAATTGCTTTAATTTACGAAGAATAAAAGTGAGAGAGGCAAGAAAGCGAGAAATGGAATGAATGAGTAGCGAATATAGGCTTCAGCGCATAATGCTGGAGGGATTCATGAAAAAAAAATCCCCTTACCTGGTAAGTTAATTTCGAATTATGGCTACCGTCGCCTATATCACAGGCAACGCCATAGGTGCTGCAAGTGCGCTGCCGACCATGAAACATTAAGCAAGGGATGGGGCATACCTTACTCTCTCGCCGAAATACAACAGCACATATGCTGTTATTTCACTATGGTGTTCCGTAAGGGGGTGGTTAGCCCAAATGACTGTGAAAGCAGTGTTTTTCTAAAATATTTATAACTCACACTTTAAACTTAGGCTTTAAACTCAGGTTTTAAACTTAGCTACAATTAAAAAAGTATTTTTCTTGTTAATAGTACTAAAAAAGTAAAACAAAGATCTTTTCGCATTGTCGTATTCGATCAAGTTAAAATTACATGGTTTAGTTTCATAAAGGAGACTTTAATTGTATTTTGCGGCGGATGTTTGCTCAAAAGGTCTTTTAAATGTTTCATCGACAGTAGTTTTAATTATATTTTTTAAATTGAAAAATGACTATTTCGCTTGGCGTTTATAAATAGAGCATTATTAAGATGCGAATATAATTTTTTTTTAGGTCAATAATCGACTTGAAATACGTTTTCTACTATGCTGAAAATACCAGTGATCACCCCTTTACAGAAAACCACAGCAAAAAATCAGCACTAGTGCTGTTGTGTTGCGGTGAGTAAGGACTTCAGTGCCTATAAAGAAATTATGATCACTAGCTCTAACTGAATAAAAATACCGCAAGAAAACCCGTGTGTATGGAGACTATCAATCTACAAAGACTTCTGAAGGTATTAATTTTAGTTGAATTAAATTAATCTTACTGGTTGCGCCATCTAACGAAATACGCTAGAACTTTTAACGTGTTTGTCAAAACTTTTTCAAGGGAAATGAAGTGTATCAATGCTCTATATACAGTAGGAGTATTTCAAGTAAAAGATATAAAAAATAATATTAAATTCTACTTTGAAGAAGAAGGAAGAATCCATTAAAAGCTTAGTTTTAAGAGTTTACAGGTTTTTCCTACCTTTAAAGTGGATAACCGATGTGTAACTACTACAGGATCGTCATCTTGGCTTTTTTCCGAAACCCTAGTAAATTTAAATTTATAATGACGATCATAAGAGTTTCTTATAGAAACCCAATTGATAAATAAATATTTTGATTTGATTTTTTTTATTTTGACTTACAGAATGGCGAATATTTCTTCAAGAATTCAGAATTCCAGATTTTACATACAGATAGAGTTATTTTAGAAGTTATTTAATATTAATATTATAATTATAATGATAAGAAATATAAAAATATATAGCAAAATAATTTTATAATCAATACCAAAGATTTGAAACCCATTAATAATAAGGAATCGTTACAACACCTTTTCTTAACAAACACGCTTCCTTCGTATCTACCCCTTCATTTAAAACAGCTCAATAAAAAATCAAATAAAACTCATCTGACCATTTCTAACGGCCAGTATTTTTTTTTCAGGGTGTCGTTAAAGAAGGGTTGACCGATAGGGGTCGTTCGGTAGCATTAACGAATGCAACCCTTGTAATTTTAAGATATTATTATATAATGAACTACGAAATTCTTTAGAAACTACGAAAGAATAGAAGCTATCTATTTTATTTTTCCTATTTAAATATTATATCATTAATAAAGATATTTAGACGGGAACAGTTATGAAAAAACTTAGACATGCCTAGAAGAAAAGTCTTCGAAAAACTAATACAACTATAAAATACTAATAGACCTAGACTTAGGAAGAAAAAAAAAGGAGTTGTTACAAACAGTTCTACTATTAGTTCTACGATAGAACTGTTTGGACCAAAAAAAATCAATTAGTTCTACTGCACAGTATATGACAGATTGGACTCGAATAATTTTAATGGAACACGTCCAAACTGTTCACCGATTTTTATAAATGTTATTTCCGTTTAGAGAGCGATATTTGTATGAATTTATTAATTGTAAAGTAAGAATAATATTACTATTAGCATTAGGGCCTCTTTCACCATCTGTCAAGTAGGCTAACTGTCTTTTAAGGTCACCGGTAACCGGGGATGATGGAGCTGATATACCTTTGTTTGTACGGTAAAAGTCCCAAACATTAATTAGAAAATAATAAAAAAAATCGCATATCGGAGGATGCAGTAAACCGAGTGCATAATTCAATAAAACATAAAATTATTTCTAAAAGTTACTAATCAACACTTTACTTGTAGTTAGTGAAAGAGGCCCTTAAACTTTTAAGAAAAGAAAAAAAAATCGTTCATAAACAAGTTGTTGATTCTGTAGTAATAAATTTAAAAAAAATGTGTAATTTATTTTCGATTTTTTTTTTTTTTGGAAATATAATTTTCCCTAAATAACAATGAATTCTGATGTAATTGTCAATTGTGCAGTTTGTGTAATTTACCACGTGTCATAGAGCGGGTGTGCATTAACATACGTTGCCGTGACGGCCAGACGGACCGACTAACATAATAATAACGCCTGCGCCCGCGCACGCAACCCGTCACTAGCCGGTACAGGGCCGGACTTTATCATCGCATCCAATCATATGCCAAAACAAATATTATTGGAATTCCATCTATGGCTAAACTAAACTTACGGTACTCACTACTTAGTAGTGCCACGGGTAATATTTTTGCCCGTAAGAAGGTATCATGTGAGATTTACTTTTAACTCTGATACTTATTAAAGTTGTGTGTTATTTAATAAAACTCATTGTAATTTCTTTATACTTATGTAAGTAAAACGATAAGATTAATTAACAAATATATTCAAGGACACTAAGACTTTATTGGAAATATAAAATTACTTAATATATAATAAACTAGCTGGCGCCCGCGACTTCGTCCGCGTTGAAAATGATAAAAGTAGCCTATTGTTTGTCCTGAACGTCTAAATGTTTATCTACCAAATTTCATGAAAATCAGTTAATTTGTTTAAAAGTTATGGAAGAACATACATGCAATTACAGATTTATTAGTAGTATTGATTGATGATGATGGTTGATAATGAAACCATAAATTAAATTAAATTAAATTAAGAGTCATACGTAAAACAGTAACGTAGAAAACATCATATTTTATTGCATTAATTTATTTTTGAAGACAAATGAATTGAAATTGAATTGAATTGAATTGAAGACAAAATACTTCGTATAATTTTATTCCTCAAATAATATTTTATTACAATATTATAATTATTTTTAATGATAACGTAAATTTTTTTTTTATATACTTAATTTTAAATTATAGTTTGTAAATTATAGACTTGCTTTTACACCTTAAAGAAATTAATAACAAGTCAACTCGTAAATTTCATAAAATAAAGAATCGCTGAGTCCCTCCCTGCGCTCTAACTAACCTAACGATTTTTTTTTTCACAAATTCGTAGACGACATAATAGGACGCGCTACCCGAAGGTGGTAAATGTGATTCAACCCTTTACCTTGCCAGTTTTGCCGACATATGCCGTTTCTACATCTATTTCCGATGTTCGTTCAAAATAACGAATGTGTATGTTAAAGTATGCACTTATATATTTTATTATGTATAGGTACAGGTACATAAGTGGCTCCGAAGGACCTATATTCGCTATTTATCAAACATTTATTCTAATTACTGTAAAAGTTAAACTAAAAACGAGTACCTATCTATAGTGTATCTGAAATTAAGTTCGATAGGAGACATTTATTATTTTACTAGCTGGCGCCCGCGACTTCGTCCGCGTTGAAAAATAAAAAGTAGCCTATCTTGTGTCCCTTACGTCTAAATGTTTATCTACCAAATTCATGAAAATCAGTTAATTCGTTTAAGAGAGAGGAACATAGATACATACACTTACAGATTCATTATTAATATTGATTTTACTATTTTTTTTAAAACGTAAAATATCTAAAATAGAAACACGTTAACAATAACTAAAAAAAAATTAAAAGAACTCGGTTAACATTCCTTCGGAAATGTGGAAGATAAATATTTTGAACCTTTTTTGTAGGGCTATTTACTGTTGTTAGCGTCGGTCGGCACCTCGTTGGTCGTCCGGCGCATCCGTCTGCTCGGGTTGGAAGTGGCCCTAGACAAAACTAGGGCCATGGGTTTTCACCCCCCACGCCGCAGGATCCCTCCGGGGCTCCGCGTCCGAGTGGAGGGGGTACGGATCGAGGTCGAGAGGCACTTCAAGTATCTCGGCCTCACACTGGACCCTCGCTGGAGTTTCGAGGAGCATTTCAAGCTCCTCGCTCCACGGCTGACTGCAGCCGCAGCCGCACTCGGACGGCTCCTTCCAAATCAGGGAGGACCGAATTCGGCGTGCCGTCGCCTTTACCACGGGGTGGTAAGGTCGATGGCACTTTACGGAGCCCCGGTCTGGGCGGAGTGCCTCACTCCTCGCACCCGGGCCCTTCTGCGTAGGCCTCAAAGGGTCATTGCGATCCGGGCCGTGCGGGCCTATCGCACGGTCAGCCACGGGGCCGCCTGCGTATTGGCAGGCACCCTCCCGTGGGATGTCGATGCCCTGGTTCTGTGCCAGGTGCATCGGCATCGGGTCATCGCAAGGGCCCTTGGAGAAAGACCCGTTGCCGAGGACGTGCAACGGGTCCGTGCAGAGGCACAGGAGAGGGCCATGGATGACTGGGGTGAGGCACTCCTCAACCCTACCGCCGGCCACCGGACAATCTCAGCGATTCGTCCGGTGTTGGAGGAATGGGTGAGGCGCCATAGAGGTAGCCTCACCTTCCACATGGTGCAGATGATGACTGGACATGGCTGCTTCGGTCATTATCTGCACCAAATAAGACGAGAGGAGTCGCCGCGGTGCCATCACTGCGGCGACCCTGACGACACGGCCGAGCATACACTCGAAGTATGCTCGGCCTGGAGTCCCCAGCGCCGGGAGTTAAGAGCGGCGCTGGGTGGTGGTGACGTCACACTGTCAAGCATGGTTGAAGCCATGCTTGGCAGTGTGACCACCTGGAAAGCAGTTGCTTCCTTCTGCGAATCCGTAATGTCGCAGAAGGAGGCAGCTGAGAGGGAGCGAGAGGAAGCGGCAGGTCTCGCTTCCCTCAGACGCAGGCGGCAGGGCAGGAGAAGGCGGGCATATCTAGCCCGCTTTCAAATGTCCTAGGGGACCTGCGCACATAGCTGGCTAGCTGTGTGTGCCTGCACAAGGTCCCCCCCGCCTGGGGATTGCCCTGGTGTCTCCGGGCAATCCCCCATCGGCGTAGCCTAGCCAGTAATGGCTAGGCCGCCCTGGGGTGGATCGGAGTTGTTGCTTCGACAGAGCCCGATCTACCCTGCACAAAGGGCAAGGAGGCACCGGGGAGTTTTAGTGGGTAGTGGCCGGGCCCGCTATGACTAGCATAGCGCAGAGCGCCGGCTGACCCCCACATACCCCTACCGTCTAGCCAGCGGTAGGGAATCTGTAAACGGATCTCTCCTCGTTAAAAAAAAAAAAAAAAAAAAAAGGGCTATTTACTGTTAATCGAGATTTATTTAACGAAATTATACTGGCTTGAGGTCCTATATCCCCTTACTTTTTTCAGAAACTTTGATTTAAATTATTTATCAAACAGAATACTCACACATGAGCACATGCACAATTTTGAAATGCCCAAAAAGTTCTACGAAAACGACAAACTGTCCTTTTGTGCAACGGTGCATGTCATTGTCACGGTCAAAATGAACCAAAAGGTGTATTTCCGTGACTCCAATCCAATGTACGTGTGTAAGTGCATTTGTATCGCAATATGCATTGCACATTTTGCATCGCTTATTGAAGATGTTGCACATTTAGGTTGCAGCTTTGATTTTGTGGTTTATTTAAATGCACAGACAGATTTATTACGCTTCGGCCATATTAATAGGTTTCGAATTCAATGAGTTAGGAGATGTTAAAGGAATTAATGATTCATAGGAACTCAATTGCGCAGAGGTTAGATCATAATGTTTTACTTATATGAGCATGGATAATTTGATCAATTAATTATTATTATAAATAAATGAAAATTTGTTAATACATTAGTTTTTTCAAATCTCATTTAAAATGTATTTGTACATACCAACCTAGGTTTAATTTACAAATCATATATCATATACTATAATAATAATAAATCTGTAGTGTAGGTATTGTATGTAAATATGTATGTTGCTCCATAACTCTTAAACGAATTAACTGATTTTCATGAAACTTGGTAGAAAAACATTTAGACGTACAGGACACAGGAAAGGCTAGTAACTACTTTTTTCTTTTTCAACGCGGACGAAGTCGCGGGCCCCAGCTAGTTGTACAATATATATTGAAGGATTTCTACCATGTTGGCTGCATTTACCTAATTATATATAGCAAGGCTAATTTGCCAACCGAGGTAACTAACCCAGGACCTAGAGTATGTAAATCGATAACTAAGTCATTAAAATTACAGTAACCCTAATTTGTAAATTATAAGATAGGAGAGAAGTGCAGAGGAGAGGAGACGAGAGAAGAAATATGAGGTACAAAAACGCCACAAGGTTATCCTTGCGACTGTGAAATTAAATATGAAAAAATAGTCTTATGAAAATCCGAGCATTACTGAGACTTATTGCAGTATACAAAGAAACAGATTATTTTCAAGATATAATTTAGTGTGCATTCTCACAATACTTCTAATTACTGCGCGCACTATAAAGCCCATTACACACGTCAGTCGAGCGAGCATTAGGGCAGTAACACACCGGCTAATGGTCCACCTCGTTACCGAGACCCGTAATTATAAGGCCAAGGACTCACTGAGCGTTAATGACCTCAGTGACGGGACCAACGCCGCCACTTTATCGATAGCTTCAATATCGTATTTGATATGTTATAAAAACTAACAATTTGATAGAGTATCATCCGATTGATACGATATATCATCCATATCGAAGATAATATATCGTATACTAGCTCTCGCCCGCGACTTCGTCCGCGTTGAAAAAGAAAAAAGTAGCCTGTCTTGTGTCCTGTACGTCTAAATGTTTATCTACCAAATTTTATAAAAATCAGTTAATTCGTTTAAGAGTTATGGAGGAACATACATATACACATACAACACCTACGCTACAGATTTATTATTATTATAGTATATGATTTGTAAATTAAACCTAGGTTGGTACAGATTTATTATTAGTAATGATTTATTCATGATTATACACCGACACTAGCGACCCTCTCCCGGCTTTGGACGGATGCAATTTTTGAAGTGAAAACTTCTATAGCTGCGTTATACGACTTTAGGTAGGGAAAAAATGTATCGGTTCGCGTCAGCAACATGCTAATGGTGCTAATGCTCACAGTTATGCGCGCGCAGCTATCGCGTATATTGGCGATCACGCCAATATACCCGATTGTATGTATGTATGTGCGTTGGACGCTCAGTTTTAAGTTTTTCACTTCCTGTCGGCAGTCCTCATGACTGCCTCCGACTGTTTTTTATTATAAAATAGCAATTAATTTATTCCATTCTTATTTGAACAATGACATGCCTATTAGTAAGTATAATGTTTTATTGTTATCGTTTGGTTTTCGTGAGGTTTAAGGTCGAATTAAAATATCGCAATTTTTGTGTCACATCACTTATGTATTGTGACAAGGGGCTGTAATGTAATCGTGTGAACATTGTGTAACTTTTGTTTGTTGCAATTCACTTAAACTTTTGGCTCGCCTCGTCCGCCTACGTCAACTGTCACGTACAACCAGAGGATACAGAATACACAATTTAGCGGATCGCACTGTTGTCAAAACAAATTCACAGATTTCACAGATTCAGATCGCAGATAAATAAATCTACGGAATTCGAAAAAATTAAATTATGTTGATCTAACTTTCAAATTTTAACTCCTTTCAAAAAGGTTAAGCTACCGGACAAACCCTAAACCCGATCGTCTTTATTTTAAGCTCAATTTGTGGCTGACTAAATTGTCCACAGGAGCTTTTCTCAAATTTTTTATATCATTTTACGTTTCCAAAATATGGAGCATCAAAATAAAAAATTCGGGAAAATAAAGCAAGTTTTTTTCACTTTTTCTTCCATAACGTTTTTCGTTTTTGACTTTTTCGAAAAATTCTTTTTGCACTTTACAGCTCTTATCATTAACTAGCTGTTGCCGACGATTTCGTCTGCGTTCAATATATTATATAGCCTAAAGCATTCTTCAAAATAATTTTTCAATTCAAACCAGTAATTCCTGAGATTAGCGCGTTCAACCAATCAAACAAACAAACTCTTCAACTTTATATAATAGTATTAGATATAGATTCTATTTAGGTTTAGATCATATCGTTCTATTTTGAAGATCGTATTTCATTCAATATTTATATCTACTTGATATAATATGTATGTTTGAAGTCAAAAAAATGGGTGTCCAATGACAATATAGGATCAGCGATTTTCACAATGCACACAATTCGTCAATAAGCGCTCCTTACTATTTTGTATTAAATCTCCACCAAAAGGAAATTGCATACAAGAATTTACAACCATTTCAATGACAGAACACTGCACTTAATAATACGATGCAATGATATATTCATATTGAACTGTATGAGAATAATATATAAGTTCTGTTTATAACTTTGTTCAAATTTGTGTGTACTTCAATAAAAGTCTTGTTTTAGGTTGAGCGAGTTTATAAATATAAGTTACTAACTGGTGCTCGCGACTTCGTCCGCGTTGATAAGTATAAGACGCCATCTACCGTGGAGCGGATCGCTAAAAATATCACCAAGCAGTTGTCATGTTAGGCGCTTCACCTGATTTTGGATAGATGGCGCTATCAAGTGTATCCCGCGCCAAGCCGCTAGTATTTACTTTTATTTTAGATTTCCCGTAGGAATGAAGCATTTTCCCGGGGTAAAAAGTAGCCTATGTTCATCAGGGATAATGTCGGCTTCTAATGGTAAAAGAATTTTTCAAATTGGTCGAGTAGTTTCGGAGCCTAATCAATACAAACAAACAAACAATCAAATCTTTCCTCTTTATAATATTAGTATAGAAAAATATAAGTTTATAAAATAAACTTATGTTCCAAATTACAGGTTTCTAGACTAATTTTGGGTTTATAAAGGATCTATTAACTGTTCGCTGTCCGCTTCTTAAATAATTAATTTCCCGCTAACTTCTTAAATACCTACCTCCTTAAATAAAACGAGGAAGGTGGGTCTTCCAGACTTAGTAGTTTTGTCTGGCTTTAGTCAGTCAGGCATACTTATAGATTAGGAATATGAAGTTCGTTTGCCTTCTTGTTCCTTTTAGTAAATTGAAACTGAGTAATGACTACTGAGTTCTATTTAGATATGTTTTTATTGATCTTAGATACAATTACACACGAACCTGTAATTAAGTGGTGAGGGGAGGGGAGTGGAGGGCACACGTGCGCTCGCGCATGTGGGCGACGAAACGTTCCATTGAGAAGCTTTTATAAATAAGTTGTTTTGATATTAAACCATTAATTATACGTTATTTTTGGATTCAAATGAAAACGAACAGCCATACAGGTCAGTGCTCCTTATATTAAAAAGATTTATTATAAAATATTAACTTACACTGTGAAATAGCAGCACATTTGCTGTATTGTGTTTTTGGTGGTTACTGTGCCGATCTAACTTTTTATAATATCTACACAAAATAAAGAATTTTGGAATTCCTCTATGTGATATTAGTTATTACCATGCGTAACCTAAAAATCTATAGGCTACAACTGAAGGAATAATAATTGTTAATGTGGATTAGAAATAGCGGTAAACATTATTTTATCTGCCATCACAGCCGGCTCGGAATGGTCTTTAAATTATATTTGACTCATCAATGTAGAATCGCCCCAATATAGATTTGGAAAGATATGGCATAAAAACCGAGATACTAGCAGCATTGATGCCATAAAAAGTCTCTTTTCATTTATAATAAAAGTGAATCTATGGCAGTGACACGGCCTTGCACTCATCTCTACCGCCCACCGGTCCATTGACAACCAATTCCGTTTTCATTTACATTTAATTGCCGCATTAACATACGATATTTAAAAGCGGCAGAAGCCCGCGTCACGACAATATCGTAAATAAAAACAATAAGGCACGCGACACACGCACGTGCCCACGAACGCGGTGTGGTCATGCTTTAACATCGTGACGTGCGTGCCTTTACTTGTATAAGTAATTATCGATATTCAATTGTTTTCATGTTTTTTAAATAAATGCAGGCAACGATCACCGGCGTCGTTGCAGCCTCTAGATAAACTAAACTATACGTCGTATGGCGATGTTGTCTTTCAATGTTGACAGTATTATAGTATGTTATTTTATAAATTGTTATAACTTTTGCTGTATGTATATCTGTAACTTGAATATAATTAGTGAACTCTAATTAGTTTTATACGAAAAGTCAGGGAAAATCCATACTACAATATTATAAATGTGAAAGTAACTTTGTCTACCGTTTCACGCTTTAACTACTAAACTGATCATCATGAAATTTTGCATACACGTTGTCAGGTATACCAAAAAGGATATAGGGTACCTTTCATCCAGAAAAAAATAACCTGCTGTTCCCTAGACATGATCTAAAATTAAAAAGCTAAAAGTGTGTGTATAAAATGTGTAAAAGGTAATAGCAATACAGATGTCAGGTGTTATATTGCTTATATATTTTTTATTTCAACGCGGACGAATTCGCGAGCACGAACTAGTATAATGATAAAAAACACTTCAATTTCAATACTGGATTTGAAGTCATACGGAAGACATCATGAATTCTTAGGGGAATAGAAACAATTTACACTTACGAGTAACATTGATCTGATGCATATTGAAAATAAGACTCTATCTTTTTAAGGTTAAAGCTAATTATCGAGTGACTATGGCATTCTTTTAATTAAGTAGAATTTCAAACATAATTAAGTGTAGCATTTATCAAGAAACACGTGTCCTTGTCGACACCCATCGACACAAAATTTACTGATGGACACACATTGTTTACATAATTTCAGATTTCAGGGGTTGGCAACATTTTGGTTCACAAACATTACAAAGTTAGGCTGACGTATGTTTGAATGCCGGTTGGGTCTCTATGAAAACATATTTCTGAAGTAATGTGTGAATTAGAAATAAACTTTGAACACAGATAAAAGGTGGTCGAAGGGTGGATAAACGGAACTACCGAGATTAACGATTATAGGTGGCTACCGTCGCCTATAACACAAGCAACGTCACAGTTTCTGCAAGTGCATAGGCAACCTTAGTAGGATTTAGGATAAGGACCAATGGCTCATTAAACCTTGCAGTTAGTTATTAGATCTAGCTAGGACAAGAGTGTCTTAATATTAATATACTAATAATAAATCTGTAGGGGTCAGTCATGGAGTAATATTTTACTTTGTTTTCAGAAATATCGTGTATATAGGCTCTATACATGATACTGAAACTAAATTGACGATCTTTAGATTTTTTTTTTCTGTATGTAGGTATGTTCCTCCATCACTCCTGATTTTCATGACACTTGGTAGATAAGCATTTAGAAGTACGTGACACGTGATAGGCAACTTTTTAACTTTTTTAACGCGGACGAAGTCGCGGGCAACAGCTAGTTTATGAGTGTAATAATCAACCTTGATGTGACACTATTCAAATTTAATTAATAAATCTTTTCTTTTTAGATAATTTAGACCTAAAATTTCCAACACAACATGTATACTATAGCGAATACAAACTTTATCTCATTCAGCTCGTTATAATATTTCAATAACATTTTGAGTATCCTATAGGATGGTTAATTTATTACCTACCTAATTTAAGCCAACAACGAGGCCAACGTGAAAGTGATTTAACCTAGCTGGTCCCATATTTCGCGTGTGCCCTAATGGTTTCCCAACACAATAAAACAACGACGTGTGAACATTTATTACCCATAAATACGGTTAATTTGTGAACGATCCACACAAATGTTAAACATTTGACTAAATTAATAACGTCATAATATTGACAGTTTTTTTTGCATAGACTTATTATATCTTCTCGTACAGTATTTACTATTAAAATATTATTATAAACAATTTTTTTAAGTAATATTATAAATGCGAAAGTAGAAAGAAGATAAAAAGAAAGAAAGTCGCGGACACCAGCTAGTATAAAACTATTTTTACGTCACTTAAAAAGTGCAAAAGTTAACCAACAAAACTTGCATGAAAGATTACTTAAAACATTTTTTCAATAAAATACATAAGTAGGGCAATTAACATTTTGTTACCGCTTTTAAAAAACCGCAATTTGTAATGCAAATGGATTATGAAACTAAGATCATCTGTGGCACGTTACCAAGCCAGCTGCATCAAGTAAAACCGGACAAATTAGTCAGACATAATTCGAACACATTTGTAATTCCAAAATCCACCGCTAACCGTCAGAAACGCAATTTTTCACACTCTAAAACAAATATCTGGGGCGTAAAAATCTCTTTAAGTATTTTCCTATTTTTGCGGTAACTTTTAAATATACTATGGCAACACATTGAAGCACGTCACTATTTTAAGCTTCTAGGACACATGTATCTTTGCCTTTCTGAACATTATAAAAATAAGCAACTATTAATTCATATTAGTGTTCTATTTTTGAAATTTAAAAATGACATACGAAAGGTGATGTACGTCACACGGTCTGTTCTTTGAAATTCGAACGCGCTTACTGAATGCACCTAATTAACAAGTCGTGACTGAACTTGTTTTTTTTTAAAAGGGGAGAAATCTTCAAAAAGATACCCTATGAACAATGCCGCATGCAATGACCGCACCTTACAGAAGAAGACCACCGTCAAATAACAGCACGTATTTTGGTGATTGAGAAAGGGATGCCAGTGCCCATTTCCTTATCTCTTCCTAATAGCCTTAATTATACTATAGTCTGCAGCGCACTTTCAACATCTGTGGCGTTGCTTGTGTTATAGGCGACGGTAGCCAATAATTGGACCGTCCTCGACCTTGATGCAATATAAATGCAAAGAATTAAAGATAAGGGATAAGGAAAGGATGAGGTACTGGCCTCTAGCATCCCTATTGACTTGACTGTGTGACTTAACATCAAAAAATATAATAGCTTGATCCTTTAAGTGAAGTTTCTAGTAGCCCGTTCAAATAATTAAGCTGAAGAAGAAGCTGCCTGTATGAATAATAAACAATGAATTTTAATGCTTTCTTCAATTGTTAAATCTATTTACTTATAGAATAATTACAATCACTCCATTATGCATCTTCAGCATTATGCAGATTTGCACAAGGAAGAGCCGAAAAACGTGACTGCTATTGTGGGAGCGCGGTGAGCCATCGCATACACGGTACACCATTAAAACAGTAAGTAAACCATAATTCCGATATTCCGACATATTCCTAACATATTCAAATAGGTACTTAGCCTATATATGTACCATCATCATTAGTAATGACAGATCGCAGTGCGTTGTGCAGTACAGAAATCCACCGTGAACATTTCGGAGAGAGATGACAGAGCCCATTCTTTCTCAATCCTACTATGGTTGACAGCACACTTGTAGGGCCAGTCGCGTTGCTTGTGTTCGTTGTAGTGACAATGGGCAGGGCATATAATACAGAGAGCCAACGGCCGCTGGGGCCGGAAAGGTCTTCAGTAGTTTTTTTTCTTTATGTTAAGGTCGACAGACAGGCTGACGTTCCACTTGATGGTAGGTCGCTACCGTCGCCTATAACACAAGCAACGCCATAAGTGATACTAGTGCACTGCCGACCATAGAAGGATTAAGGATAAGGGATAAGGGAGGGATGGGGTAATGGGCTCTGGCATCCCTTACTCACTCACAGAAACACAAGAGCACATAATGCTGTTATTTCACGGTGGTATTCTGTAACTTAGTGACCACATACTGTCAACTCTTAAGGCGACAGAGCCAAGGGTCGTCTTCTCTTTCCATTTATTTTACTGATTTCTCGGCTTATGTTGGTAACTTTCTTTTGTCTACTGATCTTTTGTCTACGGATCTTTTCGTCTTTCGTACACTCTTCATAGCTTGTTGATCGACGTTTAGCTTTCTTACGTGGCCCATTGCTATAGTGTATTTTAATAATGACATGTAAATTATAGTAGTTTTTGAAAGCTTAATCGATACCCCATTCCATACATAGCCTGTAAACGAAATTTTAAATACTATTATACATATTATAGTTCCGCTACTGACTCGGTTGTATTGCGGTAGGAGGGCATTGTGGCCCTGAATAATGTTAAGTGTTTCGCTATAGAGCTACTCGCGCGAGCCCTATAAACAATTTCGCGAAATAAATCCTCCACTCTCGCGTCGCGTACCAACTTGCAGTCAACCTGTTAAGTACTGGTTGTTTTTTTTTTAATGTAGTCTTATAACTAGGCAGATAGAAGAAGAAGACCATCCATTTAATGATAATATTATCTGAATTCTGATATATTACCACAGTAAGTTCTCAGGGAAACTCAAACTCGCAGGAAGTCCATCCAACCGTGGTATAAACTTTTAATCCAACGTACAGCACAGCCTACTGAAACTTTCTACTGAAAGCTTCTAGAGAACAGTAGGTATGATCTCTGAAAAATCTAAATTGAGATAATTTTTGGGGCAAGTACTAAAAGTAGAAGGAACTTTTTGATGGAGCTTATCTCCTACACCGTTAATTTTTTGCCAATTAACACAAAATGCTATTTGTTGGTTCGCTGCCGCTTCATAGGATAAAGTAGATAGATTTATAAATTTGGATGTAATATTGTACTGCCACTACTATGAAAACTGCAGTTATTCTACTTAATAGATACATAATAACACTAAATTACATATAATGTGGCTTTAAGGTGGCTTTTCTGCCAACTAAGTAATTTTGACGCCTACTTGATTTACTCCATTAATGGGGTAGATAAGTATAACTGATAAGTATTGTCATGAAATACGACGCCAATTCTCAATGGCGTAACAAGAGTATAATCCCTCAGGAGAGATAGCATCAATACAGGCGTCTTCGATGGGACGCCGACTTTATAGAGACTACACTGTATTTGCTAACTGGTACCATAGAGTAATTGCTAAGGATGTTATTTTGTGTTTTTCATTTCAAACTTTAGATAGTTGCGGTGCAAGAAAGACTATCTCATATATATTACGATATAATATGACAATAAAAATGAAAATGCAATTCTAAATTGCACTCGAATGGCCGCAATTTACAATAACGTATTTTACAAGTAGATGATTTAAAATCTCTATCTTTATGTATTTTGTAGATCAACATTGGCAATAACACAATAATTAATGCCTCGAGCGCCGCAAAAAGTGGTGTTATTAGGTTTGACATTTTTGTTTGGTTCCGGACCCTTTTGACCCACAAGTTTTGACCCTACCTACGAAAATGTGCCCGTATGACCCGCTAGTCTTTTTTATGTCCCGTTTGACCCGCTGTTATAAAAGGTACAGTCTAAAATGTTATTTTAGTTGTTAGGAAAAAATATTATGAATTAAATAAAACGATATAATTATGAGAAAAGGATTTATTAATCAACATACATAAAATATAAAATCATAAATAAGCTTTTTATGTACATTAAATATTTAAAAAAAAAAATGGTATACCCTATATGTAAAAAAATTCTAATATTTGTCTGTTGCACGCTTATCTAAGAAACAGCTTAACCAGTTTGAATGCGGTTTTCCCTGACAATGATTATTATTATTATTATTAATATTGATGATTTTTTTTTTTTTTATTATTTTATTGACGATTACTTTGATTCAATTATAATATACTTTTTTATCCCGGAAAAATTTTAGATTTCTGCGAGATTCTCATAAAACTAACTGCAGATCATTACAAGAAGTTTTATGTGTATGTTTGTATGTTCCATTGATTTATGCCTTAACTATGTACAGAAATAAAAATTAAATCTCAAAATCCAAATTGGATAATCTTCCATAATATACAACCATCCGTTGTCCATTTCGTCAATCGGTATTAAAGAAAGGGCTACACATAACATAACATGTCTTTTTACACTAGGATCTTTTAAAATATTTAGCTTTTTTGCCTTTTTTTGTATCGCTTGGCAGAAATGGAAGTAGCATCCGCTCACTGATACACTTGGGAATACTACTTCCAAAGCATTCATAGCTGCTGTTTCATAATCTGTTGTAAATTTTTCGGGGCGCTAATTTGGAATTTGGGATTTAATCATCTGAAAAAGATTTTCATAAGTTGTTTGTTTTTTATTCATTGTTAGGGCATAAATCAATGGAACAATATTTTTGGACTTCTCATCACTATCTATGACACCATGTGTAGTATAGAGTTGGTAGAATGGTTTCACCACACATTTAAAAGTGCCTTCAGCAAAAGAATGTTTTATTTTGGGCATAATCATTTTAGCTTCATGATTGGCAAAAACTAAAATTCTTTCTTTGCCTTCATAGTCCGCTAGTAATAAATGACGATATTTTTCGGGAATATCAATTTTAATTGCATCCAGTTGACGCTTGTTCTCAAACAATAGTAGTCGGCACTGACTTTACCAAAGTTGTCACTCCTATTATATTTTTGTTAAACAGTCGGTCACAGTGCAATTTCTACATTTATATAAATAAAGAAAAAATGTGTTGCTAACCGTTTATCTAACCGTTTAGCAACACATTTAAGGGATTCATTTAGGCTCGAGAATTCTGGACCGACTGTACATTTTATAGTTTTCCATTGTTTAACAGTAGCGGGTCAGAAAGGCACTAAAAATCAATAAATAAATTAAATTAAATAATGTTCTGACCCACAGTGGGTCAGACGGGCACCTAAAAGTGGGTCCAACGGGCACTTTTATTCAGCGGGTCAAAACTTGTGGGTCAAAAGGGTCCGGAACCTTTTGTTTGTATATGTGTGTATATTTATGAGTATATCTGTACGTCTGTCTATGGAATCGTAGCTCCCAAACAGATCGACCGATTTTGGGGTTTTTTTCGATCACAGCAGGCCTATTCTCTAAGTGTGGTTTTTAAAACGTGTCGACTCCAATGTCGACATTAAAACGTTCTACATTAAAACCACATGTAAAACTTTCGTATTCTCTATGTTCATTTGACAAGCGCGTTAAGATTGTCTACCCATTGTCTACATTCGGTCAGTCAGTCAGCTAATCAACCACTCATTTATGTCAACTTAGGTTTTGTTATTGTTAAATTTGTTTGATTATTGTTTTAAATAACACAAAGTAGTAAATTAATTTACCTAACTGTACAAAATGAGTATCTTATTTCATATCGGAAAGTTAAAAAGAATTAGTGCGAGATCTCTCAGATACTTTAGATATCCCAGAAAATTAAAAATTAAAAAAAAAATTGGCAAGGCGAAGCATATTTTCTTGTTCTCTCCGTCTAATGTAAATATCTAAATATTACTTTCTTACAGTGATACCACAGTAACTCTTATTTAATTTGTGGTGATACTTCTATAAAAAACGTACCGATTACTTACCATTCTCACTAAATAAATACTGATTTAATGAAAGTCCGAACACAAAATCTTAAATTGCAAATTCTTAATTTATGTGTAATTACGTGGAAATATTGTAATTTATTGTAAATAAACAACAATATATATTATAGCTTCTATATTTTTAGTAACACATTATGACAGCCATACATTAGTTTCTTTTTATTATATTTAAATCTAATTCTTATAAAGAACACTAATAGATGTACACATTACAATAACAAGGAGTAAGTATTTACTCCAACACAAATAATAGGTACTTTCGAAGTTTCGACAGCAGAGTGAGTGAAAAATATATGAAAACCACACAATAACGCGCCCAAAACGCGCCAATAATATCATCGACATGATGTCGACGCCATAACCACGGTAAAACGTCATCGACATTTTGACAGGTGCTTAGTGAATACCAAAGTAGACAATTGTCGAGTCTATAACCGCATCAAGTCGATAACCACAGCCAAACCACACTTAGAGAATAGGCCTGCAGGTTCGATTAATGTGAAAACTATATGGAAAACAACGTTATTTCTATTTAGATTCATCCAGTAATGTAGTAATCGCAGAATGTCGTGAAAGCTTTTTTAAACTCAAATACAAGCTTATGCAAAACGGTAATAAAAATATAGGGATTAAGAAAAAAATAGATTACATTGGTTCGCAAGAAATAAGGTCACCTGTCTAGTTAGTGATCGGCTTTACAGTTCCTTTGCTTGCACGCGACGTTGGTGTACTTAAAACAAATACAACACCTTGGACAGTTTTATTGAAACAATTACTGTATGATTGACGTTGAATTGTATAGACGTTTCTTCTGTATCTATATACTAATATATAGCTGAAGAGTTTGTTTGAAAGTGCTAATCTTTGGAAGTACTTGTCGGTTCCCAAAAATATTTCTGCACTTGATAGCTCTAGTCTTGAAGACGGCTATTGGCTTATAATCACGCTATATGACTCTTACAAGCGGAGCAAAAATAAGCAGTGGCACTCTGGGAATGCCGACAGAAGTGAAAACTTGAACAATTACGTGTGCATTTTTTGAATCGTCAGGAAATATTTCACAATATGTACATACTTATATCTATATTTCAAATTAATATCAGCGCCGTCTCTGTTCGCATTGATGTGTTATTTCAATTCATTTAGTTTTGGCATGGATGTATTATTACGTAACGTATTCTAGTTTCGATGACACACACACACCGCTAGCCTATATCCGCCACCTTCCCTCTTAACCAGAACTTGACTACACCTCGTCGTGAGGTCCTCCGAGATACCTGGTGTACCTCAACTCCCTGGTACGCCGAGGTTCCCACAGGGAGCGTAGTACGCATATATTCGCTCCTTTAATAATATTAAAGTAATGGCATGATAAGTTGACTATAAAATTGTGACAAATATATACCTACCTACATAAAATATATCAATTACGTAAAGCTATTATTATTTTGTCGTAATCCATGAAGCTTTGTAAATGTCACGTATGGTTCATCTCCTCTCTTCACTCAACCTAGCGACCCTCTAGTATAAAATAACATTTTATTGATAGTAAAATTGACATATTTTATGTACATTTTAATGACAGTTTTACTAAGCATTAACTCATCTAAACATCTGCCGTTATTAAATTAGTACAATGTTTCTTATTGGAGGTTGCGGAATTTTGTTAATCGTGTAGTAACAAGGTTCTGGCCATACACGTCTTTAGAAATATTAAATCGTAAAGCCTATAATGGACGCTTGCCATACATAATTTTAGTTATGACAATATTTAGCGTTTGTAAATGAAAAATTAATTAAAAATTAGACTTGGGTGACCAAGCTTCGCTTTATTTAAGCCAATGAAAGGTGTAAAGTTTTTTACATGTAATGTAAGAAAGAAAGTCTTTGAAACATTATAGATAAGAGTACTTGAATTAATAATTAATAATTGAAAATATAATAAAACGAGCAAACTTTTGCTTGTATTTGCTTGTAATGTTCCATTAAAAAAATACCTAAAACGAATTTTTTCCAGACCCTGACAGATCGATTTCTAGACCTAACCCCAACCCTAGATTTTTGTCAAAATCGTTAGAGCCGTTTGCGAGATTGTCGTGGCATACAAGAATTCCTCCTTTAGTATAAGATACTAGCTGCTGCCCGCGACTTCGTCCGCGTTATAAAAGATAAAAAGTAGCCTATCACGTGTCCCATACTTCTAAATGTTTATCTATCAAGTTTCATGAAAATCAGTTAATCCGTTTAAGAGTTATGGAGGAACATACATACATACATAATACATAATAATCGTCAATTTAGTTTCAGTATCATGTATAGAGCCTATATACACGATATTTCTGAAAACAAAGTAAATTACTCCATGACCGACGCCTACAGATTTATTATTAGTATTGATGATGATGAATGAAGATAATATTGGCCTAAAAAACTATAGATGAGACAGTATCCACCTACCATGAATGTGACAGAGGCGTTCATTTTATTTACTAAGCTCTTTTTACTGGTGTTACTGCGTTGCTAACGGGATGTGGTGAATCCACAGAAAACCCATAGACTACTGAGAGAGGTTTTAACAATTATAGGTATACCTATATGTTACTATATATATTATAAATTTGTGTAGGTAAATATACTAAAGGAAGGCTTATAATTCTTGTATCCTTCATTATATAATTTCAAAAGTATTGTCCTGCTAGCTATTATTCATCGCAACACGCAAAGTTTAGTTTGTGACATTCTGTTAATTCGCTAATTCGTAGGCACGTGACAGACAAAGACGAGTGGGGCATTACCATCATTATGGGGTCCCCTCAAATCTCAGCACGTTTTGTGCAATTTTATTCATTTGTGATTTATTGATAGTGTTTGGCAGATGTTCCACCTTCCTTGTCCGAACTGCTAAGGAGTGGAACTCATTGCCTGCGTCCGTGTTTCCCCAAAATTACAACCTCGGGGTCTTCAAGTCTAGGGTAAATGGGCACTTACTAGGTAAGCGTGGTCCATCTTTGGCCATCTTTGGCCGCATCTGCACCTAACATCAAGTGAGATCGCGGCCAAGCGCTGCCTTGATTACATAAAAAAAAAAAATCCTCACTGACTACCAATGCACAGCCAAAACTACTAAGTCTATATAGAAAGCTGAAATTTGAAGCATAGCTTTATTCGTAAGAAAGGATTTTTGAAAATTTCAACTCCGTGCAAAACCGGGAACGTGTTTCTAGTATGTTTTAAACTCTACGATATAAATCTGTTTATAAAAAAAATATGCGAAATAGCCATAAAATAGCCTCAACAAATTTATGGGACGTATGCTCCATTAACCGTGCTATGTTTTGATTCAGTAAACGCATTGTAAATTAATGACTATGTAACTATTTATTATTAATTTCCTTTTGTTTGAAAAGCCCATTGGTAGAGTGGTTGACTTCCACTTAGAATTTTGGAGTTAGTCTGGGTTTTACAAGTACATATAACTATCATAATTGTATAATTATTTAATCATCAATTTATTACAAAAGTTGGCAGTGTATTAGTTGATATTATAGCCTCCGTCCACTTGGCTCCCACGTATACCTATTATCTTCGTGTACATACGATAGTATTTACTTCTATTTGCATGTTTGTCATACATGACATGACCCAAAAGCGTGCCACCATAAAGAATAAACTATTAATTAATTTTTATTAGAGTCCATAATTCATACATACAAAGCTCGCCGCTCGGTGCACATGTTAAAAATCGCGTGGCATGAACATATTGGGCGTCTTTCCATTAGCGACGGCACGGCCCGGCACGGCCCGGCACGGCCCGGCCCGGCACGGCACGGCACGGCATGCCGGGGTTCGTCTTTCCACTGAGCCGGTGTTGGACGCCGGTTTTTTCCTTGGTAGGGATGTCGGAAGTGAAAGAAATATCGATTTATCGATATTTATAAAAATATCAGTATCAATTAGGTTTCTACAAGAAACTCTTATCATTGTCATAATAAACTTAAATTTACTAAGGTTTCAGAAAAAAAAACGATTCTGAGAAGAAACCCCGAAAGAAACTTAGGATTATTATTTTGTCATCTATAAAATATAAAATTACAACAATTACACTTAACTTGAAGCAAAATCAAAGTATATAATATTAGTTTTAATGACACTTTTAAATTTATTTATAGACAAGCTGGTGCCCGCGACTTGGTCTGCGTTAAAAAAGATAAAAAGTAGCCTATCATGTGTCTCGTACTTCTAAATGTTCATTTAGCAAGTTTCATGAAAATCAGTTAATTCGCGTAAGAGTTATGGAGGAACATACGTACAATACCTACTCTTACAGATTTATTATTAGTATTGATAAGGCTCTGATTTTATCTCAGGTAGTTTATGCTAAAAAAATATTGTTTCTGATATAATTTTCGATGTTGGATATTTTGTATCTATGTACTATCAATATATCGGCCGTAAATATAAATATATCCAATTAAAAATATCGATACACCGATATATCGATACTTTTTCAACAAGCGTAGCCCTTGGGTAGCACTCACACACGCGCACGGCTACAATTCATATACAACACACATGCAGTTACCCCCAAGCCGGCCGGCGCCGGCGGGAGTCACCTGCCGTGCCGTGCCGGGCCGTGCCGGGCCGGGCCGTGCCGTCGCTAGTGGAAAGACGAGCCATATAGTTTCATACATTTTTACTTCCCCGGTAAGCCGGGCCGTGCCGTGCCGGGCCGTGCCGTCGCTAATGGAAAGACGCCCATTGGCTCGACGGACGATCGTTTCGTTCGGCATGGGATGAACGGGCGCTGACCTCTCCTGAAATATCTAACCTTGACCGCCAACCGCCCTGTTTACCAAGCTCCTTGCTGTCTTAAGACACTTACACACACGCTTCATTAATAATACGTAATAATAATTATCACTTCATTCTTTCGAAAAGACTTATTATTGGCGCGAATAAAACCAAAAAAATATTCAAAAGGATGAGGGTGTGAGGACTGCTTTTTAGCCAGTCGCTTTGTTGATCCAAGTACTCACCTGGTATGACTTGCAATACCTTCATACTTATGGGAAACTATGAGGAACTCATTGCTAAATTGGCTTCGGAGACTTTGGTTGGACCCACAAGTTCTGACGCTACCTACGAAAAAGTACCCGTTTGACCCTCTCATTTATTCCTACAAAATTATATATAGTATATTAAGGTACTGTATATGATAGGTTTATAAATTATAATTATATTTAAAAACTCATAGCGCCTCTTTCACAAACGTCAAGTAGGCCAAACTGTCATTTAAAGTCACCGGTAACCGGGGATAATGGACCTGATAATACCTTTGTTTGTACGGTAAACGTCTCAAACATTAAATAGAAAATAATTTAAAAAAAATCGCCTATCGAATGATGCAGTAAAACGAGTGCATAATTCAATAAAACAGAAAATGGTTTCTAAAAGCAACCAATCAACACTTTACTTGACGTTGGTGAAAGAGGCGCTTAATGTCTTCAGACCTTATGTCAACCAGTCCTTCAAACAATGAGGTTGCATACCAGGACCAGGACACGAATAGAATCGTTTGGAATATGCTTACTAGTTAATGTATAATCATCTTCACTCCAAAACTAACATCAAAACATTGGTAAAAAATTGTTACAGTTAGTTGAACTTAAGTGAAAACAAATTAATCATATTCTAGCTAGACTATAAACATGTTTTCAGGACCTAGTTAGATCACTGATGGACTTGTTGATACAGGTTTGCGGAGGTCCCCGCATCTGTTTTCCCACGGACCGCGGGGGGCCTGCTCCCGTAGTGTTCTTGTTAGCCGGGACCTTTTTACTCTGTAAATGAGGTTATAATCAAAGTAGGTTCCAAATGTGTCAACAAAATAGGTTAAAATGGGAGGTCATTTAAAATCTCTTCACTTATTTTCATAAGTAATATTGCATTCTCGTAGCACTGACTGTTGTAGTGTTGTAGCGGATTGTATCTACTGGACTGATGAAATGATATATTTTAATAACCAAGGGTGTAAGCTGACATTTTCATAATAAAATTTCAATACATATATTCATTATTCAGACTCACAAGAATCTTTATTGCTCATATTATTATTACTTTTGTCAGGCGTTGATTTAATTATATTTAGATGATTTCTCGGGAACATTACTTCTTTTCTGTAAGTACCTATATGCAACCCCAACAACCTATGTGCATTTGTAACGGTAATCGATAAAGTACTTTTGGAGATTGTTTTGAACAAACGAACATTAATTCTCAAGTATTGGCCACACTTAACATAAAAAATTTACACATTAATTTTCTGCTCAAAGATGCTAAAGCATCGCTTTGGACACGAGGAAGCCAATGTATTGCTTGAAAAGGGACGATTTCATTACAAAATAATGGATATTTCTTTGTCCCGCAATCAGAGGGGGATGAAGTTATAAGAAATTCACTAACCGTAACTCCATTAGTAACGCATCATTCGCATCAACTGCCTCGTATTTAGTGAGTCATATTATGTGAGCTGAAATGCAGTAAGAATTTCTTATTCGCTTTTCAAATATCATATAACGAATTAAAAAGTTATAAATAGGATTTTTATTAAGATAGTTCAAAAGTACTCATAATTTAGTTTTCCAAGATTATACAAAATATGTGCAAAATATACTATTGACATCCCATATTAACCACACAATTCCTAATTCCATTACTCTTATACTAAACGCGTTTTTCGCATGGAGTTTAATTCATCAAAAATCCTTTCTTAGCGGATGCTTACCTTAAAATAAAGCAATGTTCCAAATTACAACTTCCTAGACTTAGTTTTGAATAAAACTTAGTTTTGAATAAATAATAGTTTTGACTTAGTTTGAAATAAAAAATAGCCTTAATTATTTATTATTAAAAATTGCGGTACAGGCTGAAAACTAAAGTTTCTTTGAATATGTGTGACCACTAACGCCATCTGTTGTAAAACGATGAAACTTATTACAATCGGAATTTAACTTTTCTATTTTTTGTTGTTGCTTTTTATTAAACACTAGCTGGTGCCCGCGACTTCGTCCGCGTTCTCTATAGCCTTCCTCGCTAATGGACAAAAAGAATTCTTCAATTCGAACCAGTAGTTCCTGAGATTAGCGCGTACAACCAAACAAACAAACTCTTCAGTATAATATATTAGTATATATTACATTGGATAACAAATACATATAATTTAAATATATTTAGTTATTTGGTAGGACAGAAATTTAATATTTTTAATTTAATAAAGAAATTATTTTACAGGTAAAATCATGATAACATGTTCCTTTTGCTCTGACAATATAAACTTTAAAACAGCGTACTTTTAAGGTTAATTTTATTTTAAATTTAGGGTATCTTCTATACCTACTTCATACCATACATATCTATACTAAATATATTAGAGAGAGAGGCCGGATTTTATATGTCTGGAATACAAACTTGGAAAGTACCATACTACAAATGAAGTACATACAAATATTGTACAAATACTTGTAGTATACATACTACATACACAAGGTTTGTGTATATAATTTGCTGAAAAAAAAATGAATCCGTGCGAAGCCGGGTTGCTAGTTAAATATATTTTCAAAATGATTTTATCTCACGATATATTATGTAATTAAAACGGTGATTGGAAATTAAATAGGTAAGTTTTATTTAAATCTTTAAATTGTTTCGGTTTTCTGTTAAATTGAAAATAAATACCTGGTGCAAAAGAACTTAAAAATCCGCTAAGTACAAGACATTAGTTCGATCTCTCAAATGCCTCGATGAGTTCATTTGCACTATAAATAGCGATCAAATAAAACAAGGAGACGCTTACTAAAATAGCTTTGTAGACAGGAGCTTGTAACGACTTGTATCTTTCGTCTCAAATTCCTTTAATAGCCGCTATTCTTAAAAGCCGGTACAATGGCGCCAAACAATTTAATCTAGACGCATTTATATCTAGGAAAATTGCTAGTATTTTCAAGACATACAGGTTTTAGCGGGTACTACTAAAAATATTATTAAAAAATGAAAATAACGTGACCTTTATATAAAAAAAAAGGCTAGTACTTAGGTAATTGTATGGCCCTCAAAGTAAGAACTATTTTTGGCATACAATGAACAGGGATGACATCTAACATTGCCAAGTTTATTAGCAAAGTTTAGAAGTACGGGACACGCTACTTTCTATCTTTTTTAACGCGGACGAAGTCGCGGGCAACAGCTAGTATTTTAATATACTTTAGATGTAAATAGGCTTGCAGTTTAGACATGAATTCGTAAAGGATGGCCTCAACGAACAATTAACAGGTCTATGTCGACTTATCAGAACTGGTATTGCTTAAAAAACCTAACGCTTACACAACATTTTTAGGTCATGGGTCTTGTGTGTAGCCAATTTAATATATCAGACCCACTTTCCCGTTACAATCTTTCATAACAACACCATGAAAGGCAGAATAAATTGTGTCTAAAATTAAATTTCAAGTCATGCAAAGTTGTATAAAAATTTGCTCAAATGTAGTTTCATATTCATATTTGAATCATGCAAGAATGCGCATCACAAAGTCACTCTCACAATTCGTGTGCTTTATGTGTTTGCTTTCAACGATAATTTTTATTGTACTTGTACGCTTTTGCTCATATTCCGTATGACAAAACTTGGGCTAGGAGCAGACGGTCTGTTTCCATTTTACAACGAGAGTTTCAAAATATTTGTAACGGACGTGTACTTCTTACGATTCATACATCCAAAATCCAAATCAATACATTTGTGATGAAGGTCACAAATAGGGCCTGTCATCACATAGTCAATCTTCAGAGAACCCTAATCTTATTATTACTGAAGTATATAGTACTATACTTAATTATATAAAATCGGGATCACCTCGTTTTTTATTATTATTCCAATATAAATTCAGTATTATGTGTTTTTAATTGTCTTCCGAAACACCCTTAATTAAATAGACATATGGACAAATTCATTCACAACAATATACACAATAATATACATATGAATAATATTATACAATACCATTGTAAAGAGGAAAGATTTGAAGATTTGTTTGTTTGTATTGAATCGGCTTTTACAATTAGAAGCCGACATTATCCGTGATGAACAAAGGCTACTTTTTATCGCGGGAAAATGCTTCATTCCTACAGGAAATCTAAAATAAAAGTAAATACTAGCGGCTTGGCCCGGGATACACTTGATAGCGCCATCTATCAGATTTGAGTAGAACTACTTGGGGTTATTTTTAGCGATCCGCTCCACGTTATCTACCAGTATCTTGATAACGCCATCTCGATGACGTTATAAGTGTTATAATTTTATACTTTTCAACGCAGACGAAGTCGCGAGCACCAGCTAGTACGTAATACAATGGAAACGTGCACAGAATGTGCATTAGTATGCTAGAGCTGCTGGCCGGGCGGCACGACTCAGATTTACTGTTATAGTCGGCGTGCATCTCACCAACTCCTCTGAAGATGCTTTCATGCACTGCAACAGGGAAATACATACGATACTTACATACTTTGTATCAACTAACTATTAGAAACATTTCTGATGTTCACTCCGCGCGTGATTCTGATATCTAATGGAGTTATTGATAAAGGTTGTGATGTCTTTTAAAAGTTCTTTCGACACGTCTCGTCTCCTCATAAATGATAACTACCTGTGTAAACATATGTATTGTGAAAGGATTTTTCAAACATATGCGTGGTTCCAGAGATTATCCTTCACATATAAACAAACAAAGAAAATCCGTCCACTCTTCATTAGGTATAGAAAAAAAAAATAGATGTTTATTTTCATAATAGCAAATATTAAAATAAAATATTGGCAAAAATCAAAAACAACAGAGAAAACGGGAAGATACGCAAAGATATAAGTAAAGTAAGAGTCATCTTTAATATTAACATGACAACAATATTAAAAAATCGTTGCAGTTAGTTGAATTTAAGAGAAAACCATTTAATCATAATTATGCTAGCTATGCTATCATAAACATGTTTTCAGGACCATTATTCTAACGGATAGGGACTTTATTTTATAACATGTATCTATCTATAGATAATAATTATGTATAATAAGTAAAGATACTGTAATTATGTGTACCTGCACGAATTTAAAAAAAATATCAATTTAATTAAACAAATGTAGGTGGCACAAATATGGGTCTAAACAAAAATGTTCGATACTTTATTAGTCACATCGTGAGAAAGTAGTTTCATGGTCGATTACGCGCATGACAGCTCGTCCCGCCCACTATGCACTTTGTGGATATAATTATATGTCCACAGTATGTATCAATCAAAATAAGAACTACTTTTTATATACTGCTAGCAGGATATCTGTTCGCGGCAATGCTTTTTTATTTTCCACTAACTGTTGCCCACGACTTCTTCTGCGTTCAAAATGTTATATAGCCTAAAGTCTAAAGCCTTTCTTGATAAATGGACTATCCAACACAAAAATATTTTTTCCATTCGAACCAGTAGTTCCTGAGATTAACGCGTTCAACCTCTCTTCAACTTTAAAAATTCTACATCCAAAACAACCCTGGAGCCCTAGCCAAGAGCAAACCAATGCAAATGGGAGCGTTGCGTATTTACAAAACGATAGAAATAAAGCCCAGTGATTGATTGGTTGTTGTAATGCCCACATAAAATTTTAACCAATCACTGAGCTTTATTTCTATCGTTTCGTAAATACGCAACGCTCCCGTTCGCATTGGTTCTTCGCATTCGCTCTTGGCTAGGGCCCCTGATATAAACAAGTGACTAAAATAATCGTAGATGCTTTTGCTTCAATTTAAATTTGTATAACATTAAAATCATAGAACCAATTCCTTTATTACATAAAGTTTCAGTTATGTTTCGATGAGTGTGTACAGGATGTCAACCTCTAATACCTATCCCAGATTTTTTATCCTATCAATATAGGCCTCTTGAATCATGGCGTTCCAAGAATAGGAAAAGTTTACTACACAATATCTCTGTATGGTTTCGAATTAAAACATTTTTCGTCGTCCTTAGAATTTACTTTAAATATGTACCGACTAATATAAGATTATGCAGAAACTGTCATAATAAATAATACGAGAAACGTGTCAGTTCGCCATCGCTAAATCTGGATCACAAGAAAAGGCACAGACTGAAGATAATTATGAGATGTATTTAGGCTGAGAATTCTTGCCTGTCATCTGAAACGTGATATAAATATGGCTTTCGCAACATGGTACCAGACAAAACAATTTTACACTGGTAATCATCACTGGTAACCAGACGTCCTGCCCAATGACTACGAAACACAGTCTCTATACTGAAAATTATAATACTCGTTTTATTAAATTACAAAAAATGTATTTCAATGCATTGCATACACCTACAGTTCTTACGTGTGGAACTTTACGCCTGATTGCGTTACCCATGTGCACTTTTAAAAGAGAAAACTAACATGAGTTCCCATGATTCGAATACCTAATGAAAAATGTATTATCCACTTCAAAATGTCTGCGGCATAACAATGTTAAATTGCTTTATAACAGACCATTGGACATTAACAAAGTCATTCAGGTGCATTGTTGGACATCCCATTAATTCGCTGCGGACCAAATAAAATCATTATTTTCTTTGTACAGTTTTTTTTGACAACTACCGTGTGAAATTGCTTTTATTGTTACCACCGCCCTTTAGTATTGGTGTATAGATTACCCGTAATTAATCCTTTTTAATTAAACCTAAACATTTTCAATAAATAAAAACAAATGGGGAAAAAAATATACTGTACCTATGAATAAAATTAATACGGACATTTATACTAGATAATATTATAAAGAAAAATAAGTTTTTTGTTTGTGATTGTGATTGGGACCCCATATGCAGAGCGTAAAAGCTGGTTTAGTGATCTAACCACTGGTTCAATGAGCTCGTGAAATCTGTACGAGATTTGTACACATTTTCGATTCGGTTATTTGTGGATATAACACAAATATACATGAAATTCCAAAACGATATTCGTTCTCAAGGTTAAATTTGCGTTGGATGTAGCAAGAATATAATGACCCCAAATACTGAGTGTTTCCGGAAGCGAGGAAATAACACCAGTCATCTGTTGACCCTCACCACGACCGATTGGTCAATCAGATTTGAGGTTACGTAAACTTAAAATCAATTTAATGCCTCACTCTGTCCAGCACTTGCGGTCAGAGTGTGTAGTGCGAGTTTTACTCGATCAAACGCATCGGATGCGTGAAAGTGAATTTGTATGGGAATGAACTCGCACGACACACTAGGGCTAGCCTCAGATAAAAATAGCACCCACTTTTATCCAAATTCCTCTAATATTTGGAATGTCTTTGCGATGTACCTAATAAATATCAAAACAATTTCAACCGACGACTACATTGCTGCAAATCTAATACTAATTAATTCGTCGTGTTTGCTATTCACTAAAGTTGACATTTTTATACTGCAAATGTTCCATACAATGACTAACGCGTTCATGTCAAGGATTTTCCCGAGTTATTGTTTTATAGAAGTCGTCCGTCTAATTTTAAACTTTCAGTCGTGCGCCTTAAAGTTGATTTTCATTTTGATTTAACGACAGTGCAATAATGGTGTTTTCTTTAAATATTGTGACACCTGTCTTTTGTGTTTATTTCAGACTGTATATATAAAAATATGTATATGATAAAAATATTCTCATAACTCTGCAAGCACGTTTTCAGGGTTGTTATTTTTTTGTTGCATTATTAAATTTTCTTATTAATTATTTTGAATATGGTTTTTTTACGCCGTCTTTTTCATGCACTATAATGTTGCTCTCTACAACTACTATAAATCACTTTAGTATTATTCAGCGTTCGAGAAGCTCCCAGAGATCTGTTCCCCCAAATTTTTTCAGTGCGTTATAATAAAGGTTTTTCACCAATGAAGCCATAATGGCGCTAATGCGTAGTCTCTTAACTATAGACCTCGTAAGAAAGCTCAACGTCGTCGCTCAGCGAGCTTTGGAAAGAGCTATGCTCGGGGTTACACTGCGAGATAGAATCAGGAATGGGGAGATTCGTAGACGAACGAAAGATACCGACATAGCTTGTTATAGAAAATTGGGCAGGACATGCACATATTTAGTATAGGAATCAAATCACAAGTGCTTTTCGCTGTCGTTTGAGCAGCCCGTTTATTTAAGCAGACCACCGCGACATAATAGCATGTGTGCTGTTGTGCTGAGCCCATTATAGCATAATATGTGGCGTTGCTTGTAGTGTTATATAGACGATGTTAGCCTCCTACTCACCATCAGCCATGTTAGTTATAAAAAATAGGAATAAAACTAGTTGCGCCATTAGGAAGAATATTATAATACTGTGACAATAGATACCGTGTTTTCTTAATAAATCAGCAATGCAGTAATTAAATATAATTATATTCAGTTGAGTCAAACGATCGATGTCGCTTTAACCACACAATGGTGCTAATCGTAAAACGATGGTTTACTAAGTACATAATTGTGGGCATAGATTTGAGGTCACAAGTCAAACGACGCTTTAAAAATTAAGCTGGGTTTCACATTAGCGATTATATAATAATATTATTATTTGATATCATGAGCGAGCACTGCCATGTTCTAATGCTGGAAAAACAATGTGAAAAATTCTGTAGATATAGTTACAAGAGTCTGAAAAGAGTCTCAATATTCGACAGTAATATGTGTTTCCAATTCACATTTTACTAACCCATACCTCCTTGTATTTAGTACCTACCTTACCTTACCTACCCATACCTTTACTAACCATAATATTATTAATGAAAATTTTGGCGAACCTCCCCCCTTTTTTTTAACGTTGGGAAATCCTCTTGGATAGGCAGTGAAGTGGACACTGCGGGCTTATGTCGGATTCCTACCGGTTAAAACCCAACGACTTTCTTTCTAACGCGGCCGTTACACGACTTCAGTACCCCGCCACGGCTGTCCAAAGCGAGGAGGCCTGGTCTCAGAACCTCTGCGTACCCGAAAGTGGAGATACGCCGGCCTAGCGAACCTCCCCCTGGGCCACTTCAAACGAGAGCAAACCAGTTCAAACGGGAGCGTTGTGTATTTACGAAACGATAGATAATAAAGCCTAGTGATTGGTCAAAATTTTATGTGGGCGTTACAACAACCAATCACCGGGCTTTATTTTCTATCGTTTCGTAAATACGCAACGCTCCCGTTTGCACTTGTTTGCTCTTGGCTAGGGCCCCAGCTTTGAACGGTTGCAATTTTTCCTGCAAACTGTATACATAACAAATTATTTACAGAAGTTAACAGAGAAGAAACACACAAAAAAATCGGCGCCACTGTCGTCACAGATATCAAGAATTAACTCATATATATGTATTTTCATTTTTCAACGCTTACGAAGTCGCGAACACAGCTTGCGTATTTCTATGAAAAAGCAATAAGGAATCTACATATTCCTATAAAAAGAACTGTAAAAAATCAATCAATCAAAGGTTTTAACACAAGGAGACGAAATTCCTAAAAAAATTAATATGTGCAAATTGGGTATGTACACAGACAAACATAATCTCTTTTAAGGTGTTTCATAAGACCGCTGCTGGTTCAATGAACGTTGGGCCATTAAAATTGCCAACTTTAGTATCATTTAAAAGAAATCTCTTCCTAAAATGGAAAATAAGCCTTAATCCTTGAAAACTTGCTTAATTATTAAACAAATTTAACGCCGAGCAAGACACGCAGCCGACTTTGTAGATTTGACGCCATTTACGAAATACACCTCAACGAATGTATACGCTAGTGTGACCAGAAATAAAAATTATATTTATTTTAATTTATTATTAAAAGGAATAAATAAATCGACAGTTATCTAAAAATGTACAAGTACTTCAGTGTTGCAATTTTGTTCGCCTCTTTTTACTTCAGTTATCAGTTAGTCCCGTTGCGTAAGTATTCAAAGAAATATATCTATTAATTTTAACATATTATAATAAGTTAATATAAGTTTTTTATAAATAAAAATTGAGAATATAAAAGTACAACATAACAAAACATTTACATGTTTAGGTAAGTAAATACTTACTTAGGTAAGTAAATATATATGTTTTATATTTCTTGGCCTAACATAAATTTATATGTAATTAAAAATTTATATGTATTTATAAATTTATTTTAATTTATATGTATGTTTCTCCATCACTGTTACCGGTGACATTAAATTACAGTTACGTCAAGTAGGCCATACTTGACGTTTGTGAAACAGGCGTTTAACCTAATAAAAAATTTCCACTTATAGATAACAAAAACAACTGAAATTTTATTTTTTAATTTTATTTCTTTTATAGGCCACTGAAAAATTTACCAACCATGTTTTTTGTTTTGACTATGGAACAGGTCAATATCCGTATCCTCTGATAAAATTTCGATAAAAACTTTACACGATCGAGACATGTATGTATTTTTCATAAAGTTTGTCTTACTAGGGAAAACATGCAACAAAGAGCGATTTCTCAGATTGGTGTGGGGAATATTTAAATATAATTTAGATAATAATTCAGATGAGTCAATATTCATCAATCCCTTTGCAATTTTCATCAAATAAGTAGCAAATGTCACTGATGTTACGTCTATATTGGAGAGGTAGAAAATGATTTCCTTTGTATCCTCTCAATACGTGAAATATATGTATCGTATTGCGGTTTCCATATTTGTGATGCATATTCTAGATGGCTGATATAATAATAATCTTAAAAATATATATAGCAATTGTTATTAGCATCAGTTAATTTTTCAACAAAGGCAATGGGTCACAAAACCTAAGACCGATTTTTATGAATAATGTAAACAATTATATTCGACGTTTGAAGGTTGTCAAAACAAAATCACATTGTTTAAATAGACACAACAAATTGAAAATATATGGTCACACTGCGTTTTAGTCAATACGTCTATGTGTTTAAGGTCTTATTGAAGTTCAAGTGAATTTTTGAAATTCGAGAGGCGACTTACACATTTATTTACACGAGTAGCGACAAATAAATATTAAGCCCCTTTAATATTTATACAATTTACATTGGATAAACTAATACTGGACCATTAGTTTAGATAATGTAATAGGTATACTGTATATTACCGGCAAATGTTTTTTAGAATCAGATCAATATATTTTTAATTTTATCTATTTATATCATAATATTGGTGAACATAAAAACCAGTTGAAAGCAAATTTATTAAAAACCCCAAAATAATTTACATTTTAACATGTTTAATCACCTCACGGAAGACGCAAGACAAGTCGTGTCAAGGTCACGTAACTCATTATTTCCCTCTTTGCGACCGGGACCTGGGCGGTAGTTTTAAGGGAAACTGAGGTCGTGAGGTATCCGAAATGGCCGGCGTACTTAATACACAGTGAACGTAGCCCTCTTCGCGCTGAACAGCCTCAGGTAGAGGGTCATGCATAGAGGTATAATTCCAATAATTCCTCTACGGGGTCATGGATGTCGTGCGATCAGGGCCCCTAGCCACGAGCACACCAATTCCAACGCTCCCTTACGAAGTTAGAGAACGATAGAAAATAAAGCCCGATGATAGGTCAAAATTTTATGTGGGCGTTACAACAACCAATCACCGGGCTTTATTTTCTGTCGTTTCGCAAATCTACAACGCTCCCGTTTGCACTGGGTGATCTTGGCTAAGGGCCCTGTTCACGGACCGCGCCGCGTCCCTTGCGTTGGCAAATATCCATGAGGATTTCCCAACGTTAAAAAAGGGCTTCCCACACTGCGTTTTCTTAATGCGTGGCCTCCATTCATTATCATTATAATCACTTAACGAAATACAATAGCAAAAATTCACGCTGTCTGTCTGTATATCTTTGTTATTTTATACTAGCTGGTGCTCGCGACTTCGTTTGCGTAGAAAAGTATAAAGCGCCATCTACCGTATTTTGGATGGCGCTATCTCCCGGCCCCCTTTACTTTTATTTTAAATTTCCCGTAGGAATGAAGCATTTGCCCGCGGTAAAAAGTATCCTATGTTCATCACGGATAATGTCGGCTTCGAATGGTAAAAGAATTTTTCAAATCGGTCCAGTAGTTTCGGAGACTATTCTATACAAACAAACAAACAATCAAATCTTTCCTCTTTATAATATTCTGAAACAATTCTGAAGAGTTTGTTTGGTTGTACATGAACGCGCTAATCTCAGGAACTACTGGTTCGAATTGAAAAATTCTTTTGTGTTGGACTATTTATCGAGGAAGGCTTTAGTCTATATAACATTTTAGACGCAGACGAAGTCGCGCAGGCACCAGCTAATGTTTGAATAAATGCTTTTATGTGTGCAAATACAAAACAAAAAATATTCTATTCGCAGCGGACTTCATCCACCCATGCTCTGACAATAGTGATGAATGCCTAACAAAAGCCACTCTCGATGCCATTCCCGGGCTTGTCAGAGGCATCCCTGAAGCAGGGATACCGTCATTGGATCCACTATACTTGGACAGAAACATCAGCATGGACCTTCCGGGGAATGTGAAAATGACATTTCATAACGGGAAATTGATTGGCTTAAGCACTTGCACTCCGAGAAAGGTTTCGTAAGTACTCTCCGTGTATTCCTCTGATTGGTTCACTGATTTAGAAGGTTTTAAAAAAGACAAACAAACTGAAAGAATTGCTACTTTCTTACACAAAAATCAATACATAATTTAATAAAATCACATTTATTTTATTTATTTATTTACACATATTATAAAATTATTAAAGTCGTTGTCCGCTGTCCGTCTGTTCCTCCGCAACTTAAGCTAAGTAGTAAAAAGTACTATAAATCTATACTAATATTATAAAGAGAAAATATTTGTTTGTTTGTTTGTTTGTATAGAATAGGTTCCGAAACTACTGGACCGATTTGAAAAATTATTTTACCATTAGAAGCCGACATTATCCGTGACGAACATAGGATACTTTTTACCGCGGGAAAATGCTTCATTCCTACGGGAAATTTAAAATAAAAGTAAATACTAGCGGCTTGGCCCGGGAGGTAGCGCCATCTATCCAAAATACGGTAGATGGCGATTTATATTTTTCTACGCGGACGAAGTCGCGAGCACCAGCTAGTGATTTATGAAACACTCTTTACCATTTTCCCTAGAAATTTGCAACAAAATTTTAAATTTCAACATCCTAGTTTTATCAACTATAAATAATTACATTAAAATTTGTATTATTATATCTAAATAATTCAAGATTAATTACATTTTTTTAGGTCTCATCGAGCCAAGCGAACGTTCTATTTCGACATAATTTGCAATTTCACGATCAAAGGGCACTACACTGTGAAAGGACATCTTTTACTCTTCAACCTCGATACAGACGGAAGTGCAAAAATTAAAATAAGTGAGTTATTCATTTCATAGTCCAACTACAACCTCTTTGTGTCTACCTCGTTATAAAACTCCTCCTAACCGGTGCAAAAGCCTGATGTAATATTGTAATTTGTTTTGTCTCCCTGCCTCTAGACTTAAAGGAAACATAATTGGGTCACTGTTTGCTTGGAAATTTTAGAAAAAAGTCCCGAATTGATTAATTAATAACTTAATTAATGTGTTCCCGCAGAAAACCAACACATCCGCCTAGAGGTGCTCGAAAAGATTGTACTGAAAGAAAACGGCGAGGGACATTATAAAATAGATTCATATAAATACAAGGCTGACTATGGCACGGACCTAAAATTGAACCTTACGAATTTGTTTCGAGGAAGTCCCGAAATAAGTGAGTATTGCCAGGGTTTAAATTAAAATATCCACTTTTGATATGGACAAAGAATAAGCACTAAATTTTGAAATTAATTTTCAGGTGCAAATATTCTTCAAGTGCTGAATTCGAACTCTCAACTGGTAGCCGAAGAGTTCGGTGGACCAATTCTCGACTACGCCATTGACTACGCAATGAATGTTACTCAGAGATTCTTCAGCACTTATACCTACGATCAGATCTCCCACGTACCACTTACGGATGAATTCTTCGTTAAAGAGTAAAAAAAATAGTTGGCGTTTTAGTCTATACTAATATTTATCTATACTATCTACACTAATATTATAAAGAGGAAATATTTGTTTGTTTGTATAGAATAGGCTCCGAAACTACGGGACCGATTTAAAAAATTCTTTTACCATTAGAAGCCGACATTATCCCTGATGAACATAGGCTACTTTTACCGCGGGAAAATTTTTCATTCCTACGGGAAAATGGGTCATAGGACAACGGGTAGTAAGAATTATCCTTCCATAATTATCTTTTTCACATAACTTCTAAACGGTTGAACCGATTGGGTTGAAATTTTATATGGCTATTTCGATGATTTCCTGAATGATTTAAAAATACAATTGGACCCGGTAGGTGGTGCTGCTGTCGGTATGTCAACTACTAAACGGCTTGATTTTTAATAAAGTTCTGTGTCACCTTTTTTTTAAATTACTTTTGTGTTTTTTTTTATGTGGTTTTGTGGGTTTTCTATCAGAAACTCCAATTTTAATATGCTTTAATTAAAAGTAAAAACCTTCATCCACGTATCTGTTCTATATACAACACTCTATTTGATACTGTTAGCTTAGCACCCTCTACTTCGGGTACATTAATTAAACCACTTTATGTTTGCTTTAAATACTTTTATCTCGGAACGATCTCTCTTCGCGAACGCGTTCGTTCATCTGAATGATTTATCATTACCACCGAATGAATCTGAACGAATGTACACCGCTTTTTGAAACGTCACAGAGCACTTTTCAATCAACTTCAGTCTACATAAATAGCAGACTCGAACAATTCTTACTCTAAAATCTCCAAAATGTATGTTAACTTTGTTAGCTCATTAATAATTTCTACCAAAATCTATCAAAAATGTTATTTATTATTCCTGCGGATATAATATTATAAAGAGGAAAGATTTGATTGTTTGTTTGTATAGAATAGGCTCCGAAACTACTGGACCGATTTGAAAAATTCTTTTACCATTAGAAGCCGACATTATCCGTGATGAACATAGGCTACTTTTTACCGCGGGAAAATGCTTCATTCCTACGGGAAATCTAAAATAAAAGTAAATACTAGCGGCTTGGCCCGGGAGATAGCGCCATCTTCCAAAATACGGTAGATGGCGTTTTATATTTTTCTACGCGGACGAAGTCTCGAGCGCCAGCTAGTATTATATACCAAAAAAAAACAAAGGCTTACAACTACTATGTATAAGCTTCAAAATACAGCTATTGTCAGTTATAAATCATAATACGGCAGATTGCGCAAGTAAATTCTCTAGACTTCAGTCAGTGCTTGCGTCACTTCGCAATTACTTAACAACGGCTAAGTTGTACACAATAAATTCGCTGCAATGAATGGATATAACGTATATGTGTTTGCCTACTCTCTGCTATGGTAGTTTAATATGAAATTTAGTTCTAAGAATGTCAAGGCGCCATCGCCACTGTTGCGATAACGTAGGTATGAGTATCAGTAATAAAATTTTCCCACAGAGAAGCGTTGGAAATTTAAATAAGTAGTACATATTATGTACAGTCGGCCGCATAAGTCGATTAACACATTCAAAAGTGCACAACAACTGAACTCTCAACTCGCCGTAAGTCGTTGTCACGCCTAGAGAACAAAATAAACTTCACGTACAAACCGATCGTAAAAAGCTTCAGTAAATAAGTAAGTTGAGTGTTCAGTTGTTTTGCACTTTTGAATGTGTTAATCGACTTATGCGGCCGACTGTACATTGAAAGTAGAACAAGAATGCAATAAAAAAAGGTAATATTCATTGTTGTTCAATTTTAATGTCTACCTCTATGTCTAATTGTGTCTATGGGAAGATTGAGGAGCCTCTCAGGATAATAGGTACTGTTCCCGAGGGATTGTAAGACTTAAATTAAGAAAACTAACGCCTGGCAAAAGTGTAATAGTAATTAAGAAGTCAAGCGTGTTACATATATTGTTCATATTTTTAAATTTTTAAACCGGTCGAAGTCGCGGTCACCAGCTAGTATAGAATAATATCTTGCTCTTACGCAAAACAAAAGTAGTAAACATACGGAAGATGTGTTTAGAATGTTAGAAGATAAAATCTGGATGTTTTTATTATTTATTTATTTATTTTTCAAAAGGTACACCAATAGCACAAACAAAAAACTTATAATAGGTGGGTAATAATTTTAAAGGTATACACAATGATAACATATGCATAGCAACTAAACAATAATTATTACAACTTAAACTTAAATTAAAATGAAATAATAAGAAAAAGAAAATTATAAGTTTTTTATTACTTATTAACTAGCTGGCTCCCGCGACTTCGTCGGCATTGAAAAAGAAAAAAGTTGCCTAATCCGTGTCCTGTACGTCTAAATGTTTATCTACCAATTTTCATGAAAATCAGTTAATTCCTTTAAAAGTTATGGAGGAATATACATACACTACACTTACAGATTTATTATTAGTATTGACTATTTATATATTTAGTTACATTTTTGTTAACCTTTTTCATTTACAGACAGTTAAATAAATAATAAATTAAATGTAAAAATAAAGTATCACAACGAAATTAATTAGGTACTTTTCCTTATATATCATAGAGAGAAAATTCTCTATAAAATTATCGAAGTGTCTAAGTCCTGGTAATACGAAACTACATGTATATATTTTCAGTCTCTATAACCTCAACATTATGTTCTATTGTAGATTGTCTCATACATTGCAAACGAAGTAACTGTTTTTCGCCTATATATCATTGGATAATTTCAAATAACAATAGTGCAATGATATTTCATGTATATTCATGACAGTTGAGGGAGATATTTTAGACAGGAATTGACCACTAATTCCATTTCAAATCATCAAACCCAGTTAACTATTTACAAGTTCTTGTTTGCAATCTATAAGCTAATGTCTTTGCTGCGACTTCGTTCTATTCATTTATAATTTTAAAGTTTTATTTAAGTGGTGTTAGAGTATGGCGTATTATGACAGCTGTAACCAAATTCTTACAGAAGATCTCCATGAAATAACAGCTATATCTAATATTATTATTATTATTATATTATTATTATTTATTATATTTCTTATTTCTTTCTAATTTATATTGGACCGTCAGCCTGCATGACGACCTTTACGTAAATTAATATTTTTTATTATACCTGGGCGGTAGGGTAGCGGTAATATTAAAAATTAAACATTAAGAGGGAACGCGGATACAGCAGAATTTGAAAAATAGGTATTTGAAGAATCGTATTGGTATCGCGCTGCGCCCGAAGGACAAACTGTCTAAGTCATTATGTGGAAAAATAACCCAGGCAAAAGAAATGTGAGCTTTGTATAAAAGGGTATCTATCTACCTATATTTTTATTTTACGTAAAGGTCAGCAAGAAGACTGAAGGTCCACTTGATGGCTACGTCACCTATTAACACAAGCAACGCCTTAAGTATACTATTAACGTTAGTGGAATTAATGATCAGACTATATCAATATATTTTATTAATTAATAATAATTTGATTTAAAATATAATCTACTAACTAATAAAGCCAAGGGCCCCTAGCCATGAGCACACCAATTCCAACGCTCCCTTACGAAGTTAGAGAACGATAGAAAATAAAGCCCGATGATTGGTCAAAATTTTATGTGGGCGTTACAACAACCAATCACCGGGCTTTATTTTCAGTCGTTTCGTCAATCTACAATGCTCCCGTTTGCACTGGGTGCTCTTGGCTAAGGGCCCAGGACCACGCTTCGCTGAGGTTTTCTTTGACGTTCAACGCTCAAAGGCTGACATGACAACGGCTAACTTCCACTTTAAATGTAACAGCAGTTATCGTTGCCGAGTTAGTTCTTCTCGCTTTCAGCAGATGGCGCCGTAAAAAATGCGATTATTTTTTTCTCGCGATCGAGATTATAATTATTACGCAAAATATAGACAAGATCAATTTTTGAAGCGTATTGCATTTTGTGTAAAAAATTCAAGTCAATCCGTCGGCTAGCTTTCGAGTTTTTGAGACATACACAAACCAACATAACATTTTTATATACTCTTATATAAAATTATTACTACTACATTATGACATTTTGTAGATCTCAAGCATAAAATGACTAGAAATGACAAGCATATTAATACGGACAAACGGACAGAAATCGCATCCACTCGATAATTATTTTAGTGCAGACATTCCTTGGTCTGTCCGCCCACAGACTTTCACTGCATCCCATCGACTCCAGCGCAATTGCTACAAACTATCAACGATTTGTACCGAACGCCCTCGCAAACGATTTCGATTCGATTTCTTCTGTTCATTATATCCTAAGCATTTAAGAGCGTTCATGAATTAGAATTAGTTTCACATGTTTTGTTTGCTGATAAGATGTTAACGTCATATTATTTGTAGTTTTTTAATCTAGTACATGGCTGAAAAATATTTTAAAACGAATTCTCATTAGAATAGTTTTTAAACAGCCCTTTTTCAAACTAGCAGTCGACGGCCTACGCAGATAAATATAAAAAATATTAAAAAAAATATGAAACAATGTTTTAGTTTAGAACATTTCACATACTAGGTCGAAGAAAAACAGAAATATCTCAAATTTGATCCTAAACAAAAAATTACTAAAAGTGACACTTTTGATTATACCTACTTTTCTTGAATGAAAATTTACAGAAATCCTATATTTTTTTCAAACTGTTATCTAATAATGATATGAATTTTTGGAAAATCAATATTTTTATAACTTTTTCACAAATAATTTTACTAATATCTCACTTCTGCGTAGACCGCTAGTTTTAAAAGAAGGGCTGCTTAAAAACTGCTGGAATTGGAATACAATACATACTATACAGGAATAATACATACATACTATTATTCTAGGTAATAATATGGTAATAATTTTACAACACAAATAAAATACAATAATAAATAATAAAATGTAAATAAAATAAATATAATATATTATTTATCATAATAAAATAATATTAAAATTAAATAATTAATTAAATTAAGTAATAAAATAAATAACAATTAACAAATTATTATTATTATAAATAATTATAATTAACAATCAATTAATAAATTATAATTAATAAATATAAAATAATAAATAAACCTTGCGCAATAGCGAAGCTAAAGCAAGGATTCAAAAATTAAAGATTTAGGTTATATGAGCTTTTCATCTCGCTAATGAAATACCGAAGTCCTCTTACTACAAAATACACAACGTATCTCTATAGCGCGTTATAACCTCACGGTACAGCGCCATCTGTTATATTTTTTTTGAACTACCACTTGTTTGAAAAGTTAATATTCAGATTAAATTTTATCTATTATAAATAAATATTTTTTTTCAACTTCGCACGTAAATTGTTGACATTTCCAAACATATTTTCACGGATGCTCACATTATAACATAAACCGATGTTTCAAATTTCAACTTTTTAGACTTACATAGTTTTGGCAGTGCGCGTTGATAAAAAGTAGGTACGGTACCTTTGCGTTCAATAATATAGATAACTTTACCTTAATGCTCATAGATTCTATTCTAAAATATTCAAAAAGCAATTTGTTTATGTCAAAGCATTATTTGGAATATTTAGTCACGCGATCGAAGAAAAGAAAATCGGTTGCGATATCGTCTGGAAACTTAAATTGTGTACACGAAAATTTTATTTTATATGCACGAAAAACAAATAAAGCGAACACTGAACTCTAAAAAAACACGAAATTTCGAAAAAATAAAAAAAAAACACATTCTTTCTTGTATCTGCCTTTGACAATGCCAAAATAAAAGTTACAACTATTGTGATAAAAATGCCAAGCTTTAAAACTATTTTGGCGACCGAACTTTGACATTCCGTCTTCTAAGCTCTAAGCTGAACTCTGTATATCAATACTAATAGTAAATATGTAAGTGTCTGTAAGTATTGTATGTATGTATGTTCCTCCCTCAATCCTCCCATATTACTCAATTTAGACGTACAGGATACAGGACAGTCATAAATAAAACTACAGACATAGGTAAGTGACATTATTATTACCGCGTATGTAATATTTAAATAGACAATACAAAATGTATACGACCTCATGACTGTGTATTGTATAACACGTAATACGAGGCATTATATTATACTATAGTACTATAGTATTCAAAAGCGTTAATTAATGAAAGTTTGGAAGTGAGCCCAACGCCAGCCAGACGCAGTTTCCGAATTATTATCCGTTTGTATTGTATGCAGTACTATCGATAACAAAATTGTTTCACGTGAAAAATTTGAACATGGCTTTTTAAAAATCTAAAGAGAGTCACAGCTGACGCTCACGACTTCTTCCCCATTGAAAAACGAAAAGAAAAACAATATATAACCTGAGAAGCCTATAGCCTGAGAACATATAATATGCAATATTACCTTATACCTTTATTGCCGTTATGGTATTGGCAGACGTTCGTTCATATAGCCTACTACTTAGTTGGTGCCCGCGACTTCGTACGCTATGATAAATTAAAAATATAAAAGCAATTACAACGCTTGACAACTTGTTGCTATAACACATAGGCCAGGCGTTAGTTACAGTTTTATCCCTCGGGAACATTACTTTTTTCTTGGATGAAAGGTATCCTATGTCCTTTCTGGTGTCACAGACAACGTGTATGCAAGATTTCATGGTGATCGGTTCAGTAGTTTTGGCATGAAAGCGAGACAGACAGACAGAGTTACTTTCGCTTTTATAATATTAGTAAGGAAGTAAGGATAAGGATTAGTAAGGATAATGTTATTCTAATTGAATTTCTTTTATTAATAAGTACATAGTTTAGAAGTGATAGTGACAGCATATTATCAGAGTACAAGTACAAGTAAGTGGTGATTAGTTACTGTTAGAAATAATTTTATGTATTGTACTCGGTTTAGTACATCCTTCGATAGGCGAATTTTTTTTAATTATTTTCTTTTTAATGTTTGGGACTTTTACCATACAAACAAAGGTAGGTATATCAGCTCCATTATTCCCGGTGACAGGTGACTTTAAATGACGATTAGCCTGCTTGACAGATAGCCTAAGATTAGCCCTAAGATTCCATCCATGCTAGCAGTAAAGACAAGCAATGCAGTGCTATTATCAAATATCAACCCCATCATTAAAAAAGTTTTACAAAAACACTTTTCGTCGTGACTGTACAAATGCAATTAACGGGTCCAGACTCCGTGCTATTGATCTGACTAAATTTGTACCGGCTGCAGCAATAATTGGCCAGTTTATACGGATAATAGGGAAACGATGGACAACACCAAAAATGTTTTTCAATCCAAAAGATGTTTTTAAAGGCTAACAATTAACAAAAGAGCGCTTTATATGACTGTTCTTTACAGTGAACTTAAACTGGTAATTGATATTATTATTTATTCATATTATGCTTATGTATAGAAAGACATTCTTAATATATAATACTAGCTGTTGCACGCGACTTCGTCCGCGTAACTTTATAAAATATAATACATTCGTGTCTGTGAAACCATGGAAATACACATACACAATTTCAACCCAATCGGTTCAGCCGTTTAGAAGTTATATGTGAAAAAAGATAAGTACGGAAGGATAGTTCTTACTACCGGTTGTCCTATTACCCGTTTTCCCGTAGGAATGAAGCATTTTCTGGTGGTAAAAAGTAGCCTATGTTCATCACGGATAATGTCGGCTTCTAATGGTAAAAGAATTTTTCAAATCGGTCCAGTAGTTTCGGGGCCTATTCTATACAAACAAACAAATCTTTCCTCTTTATAATATTAATATAGATACGAGCTGGTGTCGGCGGCTTCACCCGCGTGGATTATTTAGCCTTAGATGTCCATTCTCAAATTCTATTCTATTGGTGATTTTTTTTAAATCGAATGTGTAGCATAGAAGATTACCTCATATCTACAATACAAACAAACATTTCACGTCTTTATAATATTAGTACATATAGAAAGAATGAAAGTTTCTCATATAAGGTGAAAGAATTTTATTGTTTTAGATTAGTAAAGAAACCTATAGTGACATTTCAGAAACGCTTTGCGTCCAAAAGCAATTGAGTTACTATTCGTGAAGTAGTCAAAATAAAAAGGCAATCGGTCTTTCGCACCTCGTCCAGGAAGTGACACTTTAAAAATATATGCGCTCGTCGGATGTATCCATCGCACGTTCTAAAACAGTAAAAAACTTATGTCGAAGAAATAATATGCCACGTACGGTCTCAAAATGCGAGGGACGAAAAACCTTTCTGTCATTACCTACCTTATTACGAGGGTAAGTTCTCTTTCAAGAATTAAAATCTCTGTCTATTTCTCCGCTAACTTCAACTAAATCGCCCAAGGAATTTTGATACGATTTTCACTAATGAAAAGAGTGAGAAGATTTGTGTTCTTATATAATATAAATTTCAGAATTAAATTGCATGCGAGTCGCTAAGTATCATATAGTTAGGTAGCAAAAATTTGTCTGGATGTTTGTTATTTTTCTCGCGAAAAATAATATATAGTCTATATATCGGAGTAATAGGCCCAAAAGGTAGTCTAAATAATACTTTACCTATATGAGAATTAGTTGGTATATAAGTACTAAAATATATATACAATGATCTGAGCTTCGAATCGAGGTCATTGTGTGAATTTGAAGGACTTCTGTCTTAATTAATTTTACTAAGAAACCATACACCAGTATGTAATTTGTGAGAAAAGTAATAAAAATATTATTATGTAGTTCAATTGTCATTTGATTATATTTTAATCTATCATAATCTATAACTTTTATATCTATAATGTGTATATATAAAAGATAAAGTGGCTATCCGCCACTATCTCTTTTTCCGCTAAATAAAATTCGTCTAACTCTAAACCATCGAACAAAATCAATTGACTATGGAAAGAGCTTCACGTAACCATAAGCAAGATGAATGTGTAATGTGTATAATAGCAGAAAAAAATTGCATCCGCGTGAAGTACTTAGATCGCTAGTAGTCCATAATTTAATGAAATAAATAAAATCAATTATTTAATTTAATTTTTTTAAAATTAATTTATCTTCTCTTTATGAGAATTTTTTTTGTAAATTTTATAAAAATAATTATTTAGGGATTATTTAATTATTTTAATAATATTTTTTGTAACTACAAATTTATTTTTTGTTTTTCAAATGCGAAACATTGTTTCAATTCTTGTTTCAAAATTATTCCACAATATTCATAGGTAAGAGGTAATAAATAGAATGTACTACATCTATTTTCAACCGACTTCCAAAAAAGAATGAGGTTTTCTATTCGTATTTTTTTATGTTTGTGTAACCTCAGAACTTTCGACTGGCTGAAACGATTTTCAGCCAGTCGTTTCTCTATCTAAGGGAGAGAAGATATAGGCCACATAGGCTTTGATACCTCCTCTCACTTATTTAAAGACTTTTTTACATGATTTTACGCGACCTGAATGTAAATTCTCATATGGAGAACTGCAACATTTAATTCAGCTAACTTGTAAACTTTCTATTATGAACATTTCTCCAAAAAAGTGAAGCGTTCATAAATAATTTTAGTCATAACAAAATCGTCACGTAAATGAAATGCACGTTTTTCGTAACCACGTTTATTTTCGTTGCTTTGTCGGTAAGGGTATGGGGCACGTGGGTGACATTGGATACGGGTTGTTTTTTACCAATTTTTTTTTATTGGACATTTCAATTTGATCCGTAAAAACTATGGGGTGGGCATGGATACACTTTATCTTTCGCGCGAACGATATGTTATCGCTTACACACACAGTTTTCGATGGTTCTCAAACTTTGAAGAAATCATATTAACTGTTAGTTCTAATTAAAAAAATTATCTATTTTAAATAAAGTCTCTATCGCCTCTGTCTGCTTTTTGCTTATTCCAAACATTCCCTACATATTTTGATACCTTTTTCACTAATGGAGAGAGCGATAAACGATCTGCTGCTGCAACGACGGTGGCGCCGCCACAATCTCTTATATTTTTAGATGATGCTTCGGGAACAGTACTTTTTTCTGGATGAAGGTTCTGGATGAATGTCCTTTCCTATATCCGTGACAAAGTGTATGCAAAATTTCGTGATGGGTTTAGTAGTTAAGGCGTGAAAAGGTGAAAGATAACGATCATAAAACGAACTCTTTAGTTAATTAGTATACTTACTTGTAGTGTAGTATAGACTATAAATTAATAATTTTAAGACTTCTTTTCAAAATATGTTAGACGTTAAGTTTTTACCGCATTAACAAGCATAACTTAAACATTAAATGACCGCACATATTTTTACATATTTATGCATTGGCGCTAAAGTCAACAGACTGAAATAAATACTAAATTTATGCCCACCGTAGGCATTACTAATTAATTGAGACACTTTTAATTAGACCTGAACATAAATTTAGCACAGCATAATGCGCTCTAACACGCGAATTAAAATTAAAACATGTGTGTGACCTTTTAGTTAAGTGTGTTGGGCGTAGATGGAAGCAAAAAGAAAGATTAGTGGCTTACTATCAGCTCGTAGTCCTCATATACTGAGTCCAATGAACTCCGTTTCATACAGTCTCTCAAAGGATGGTTTAGTTGTCATCACGCACGATTTTATTTCGTACGAAATGTTCAAACTATTAGAAATATATAAGTTGGCATTTCACACGAAATAAAATAGTGCAAAATGACAACTAAACCCAAAGGACACTGTCTTGCGTACACGCGATAAGTTACAAATATAGACACAGTTTTTGTGGTAATTTTTTAATACATTTGTCGACTCTCTTTTTTATTACACGTGTTCAGTATTTGGAATTGTAGTTGTAAGGATAAGTAAATAGGTAAGTGGTTTAATGGGGCCCATTTGTATTTTACGTTACGTAAGAACGTATTGTATCTTTCTTTTAGCTTCCATCTCTGGTGTTTGGTGTTTTTAATAAAATAACTTAATAATGTAGTAAATATTAAAACTTAAATTATTTAACTGTTTCGTAGCGCCATTTTTTACTAAGTTACAAACACTTGAAAATAATCACTAGTCTATTAGTGATTGTCTGCAGATATTCTATTCGTGACTAATTTTTTCAAAAGTAAATCTATATAAGTATTCTTTTTAATTCTATAGTTTCTGTAACATACTCTTTTATAGTTTTATTTTAAATAATTGTCATTCTCTTTGGTATATTTTCTGTTTTAAGTTATTGGTTTGTTTGTGTCAATAAAATAAGGGTGGTATTTAAACGCATATCAAAAAAAGTACTTTTTGTATGCAAAAATAAGCACATTTGCATTTGCACAGCAAAATACTCACCTCAAAATATTACTAAATACACTACAATTTATATTCGTGGCGTACCGCTATTTATCTTAATGTATAGCTTTTTTATTAATGCACAGCTAATAATGACTAACGCACATTATACCTATTAACGCTTTTTTTTTCTAAATATAGCTTCTATTTTTATATAACATACAGCAATTTACCTAAATAAAACAGCATTTAATTTGACATATTTTTCTTCTTATTATAAGTTACAGACAAACACAAACGTCCGTTTTACCGTTTTATAAAACCGTAAGCAATGCTTTATAGAACATTAATTAGTTTAGAATTATTAAACTAATTAAACTCCTACTCCGAGGTATGTATTTAATAAACCATGTCCAAATAATAATATACACCTTTTGCCTAAAATTTTTACCCGGGTGTGCTCACTTCGCTCACATTTCACATACATTCCTAGAACCTAACCTAACTCTTTTTTCTAATAAAAATAAGTATTTTCTAGTATAAAGTAATTGTTATACAACCCCTTTAAACTCACGGTCAGCCAACTCGACAGTCCATAATCTAAATTTTAGCCTTCTTTTCGATTATTATAATTTTTATTATGAGAATATTTACACAGGTGACATGAAACCCCTTATCCCTTATCCCTTATCCCTAATCCTTCTATGGTCGGCAGCGCACTTGTAGCACTTATGGCGTTGCTTGTGTTATAGGCGACGGTAGCCACCTACCATCTAGTGGACCGTCAGCCTGTCTGTCGACCTTAACATTAAAAAAAAGGGTACAATTTACTTAGTGACAAAAAAGCGCGCGAAATCAGATAAAAAAAATTATTGCTATACTTATTTTGCTGAGCATATGTTCTTAGAAATTAAGACAAATATGATGAGCAAGTTTTAAGGTGCTTATTAGGATATATGCTTCTCGGATAGTTATTTTGCTATGAGAATGAGTATTATCTATGCACGGTGTATGTTAAGATTGTATTATTTTTGTACCTAAAGGAATTTATTTGTTTCGCATTAGAGGAAAAAAGTAATGTAGTGTTGATGTTTATTTTCGAATTGTCTGCAGTACTAGTTTTGTTAAACATTTAGTTTATTTGTAGCGAAATAACTTATTTGATGTGCAAAGGTATATAAATGATGAAAATAAATTGATAGGTGATTATTTTATTTGATGTGCAATTAATAATATCCCATAATATTGCTTTTTTTTTGTAAAATAATCCTCATAAAAAATACTGTCTAAGACTATCTAATTTACGATATTAAATAAGAAGGTATTATATTCATAAAATCTATAATAAATATTAAAATGTATAAACTATTTATGCAAATGCATAACAATTTGAGAATCTTAGATCACACTAAGCTCTACTGACAACTTAGTTGTCTTGTAAAGACATCCGTCATTCTACACTTTCTGAGACGATTTACCCACCCGTGTGTTTCGTGCACCCCACTTATGGGCAACCATATGTGATAGAGCTTCGTAACTTATAGGGAACCATAGAAGCATTGAAGCATTGAAGTTGGCGTAGAAGGGAGATGGAGACCATTTTGGATTGGAAACGAATTTAGAGGTTGTTAAAACATAATGTGCCATTTCCTATAAAGACTTTGCGTCTACATTAAATTTATTATATTGTTGAAGCTCTTTTTATTTTTAATCAGGCACCTATTTCAGAAAAATTTCAGATTTCAGACATTTTTTTCTTATTCTGAAACAAGTTTTGAGTTTTGAGGTTCGTATCTAGTCAGTAGATCATGTAGCTAGACCATTACACTAATTTAGTAGAATAGGTAAGTTCGTTCGTTCGTATTTATAAAATTAATTATTTATCGTTCGTCAGGAGTAAACTCCAGTCATGCGTCAGAATTGTTCAAAGTATGTGTAATGGTGAAAATGTAACTACAACATGGTGTGCAAATTTATTACAACTACAAAGCCGTGTATACAATACTTAAGTATGTGTGTATCAAATAAAAGTACATCTTTAAATAGCGGAAGTTAAGTACGGATTAGACAACGCTTAGACTGATACATCATCAAGGCATGTCGAGGAACGCATTTCATTCGAGGAATTCGTCGCACTGCAAAAACTCCGGATGTAACGCGTCGCTGGGCGGTATGTGATGATATATAGACAGAAAAAGTGTACCATTATTAGTAGTTTGTATCTGTCGTCGGATGATAAACGAGGTGGCGAGAGCAGAGGTGGAAAATAGTCGCTTGATTTTAACTAATGAGATTCCGATTCCCCATACTTATCGAAAAATCCAAAAGAATTACTATAGTTACGTCTGTAAAGATCTAAAGATCTAAGATCTATTTTTGTTGTGAGAAAGGGTACAGGCAGAGGGAAGTTGGATTTGAATGGCTGTGAATTTGAATGACCACATTTTTTTCTGTAATATCTAAGACTTTTATTTTTTATGTTAAAGATCGACAGACAGGTTGACGTTTCACTTGATTCACTTGATGGCACTGTCGCCTATAACAGAAACAACGCCACCAGGTGTTGCATTTGCGCTGAAAACCATAATAAGATTAAGGATAAGTCCCAAATGACTACGAACGCAACATAATGTAGAAATCATAAATTGTCTTATGATTGTTATAATGAACCGACAATATTGTTATTATTTATAAGTGTACCTAATAATGATATAGTTAATGAGTGGGCAGTTGTAATGTGTTCAAGTTATGAGTGTGTTTCAGTGAACTGAAAGCATGAAGGGAGAATACGAATGAGCGGACTAATGAGATGACCCCGTTAACAGCGCCATCGTCACGACACAATGGCACCGGCCACGATTGTGTGGAGGAGGCTTCTCTTTTAAGGCCTTATAATAATTATAGGAGGAGGCTATGTCCCGCAGTGGAGACACCGGTTGAACTGATTGTACGAGTAGGCAAATGATAACTTTAACATTTTCTGATTGTAGCATTTGATACTTAAGTAGTTGAAAAAAGTATCTGTGAAAATTATGATTTATGCATTGTACATCTTAATTTTTTACCAAATTAAATTTGGTAAATTCACTCCTTCAATAAAATTAATGAAGTTCCTAATTACTGTAAATACTTATTAAATGGTAGTCATTTGCAGTCATTTGCTTGCAGTTTTTCACTGAAAAACTGAAACAAATAATTAAACTTTTGTAGTAAGTTTACTGATTAACCAGCCTTTGTTAATATATAGATAGATAAATTAGGAGCACTTTTAACCGATTAAATAGAAAATAATTACATTTTGTCATTTCTATCTTAGTTTCTTAACTTTGTTTCTGCTCAAACTTGTTAATGTATGTATGCACCTATTATTTGATCTTGGACATGTCTCTAGAATGTGTGTTATTTTTATCAATCATCCTATATTGTTATTTAATTTCTGTACGGGTCCCAAATATTAATAAAATAAAATAAATAAAAAATCCTTTAAAAGCTATTGTTGCAAATTTAAATGCAGCTTTATTTTTAAGCTCCATCTAGTGTTTAAGTTCATGAAGTGTAAAAGTGAAGAATCCCTCTCCATAATATAAGAGCTTAAAATCCATCTTCGTATCACGTCTATAGAGGCAGTTGCGAGCGGTCATTATCAACGCTTACAACAGCTACATACAAATTGGAATTACTCATTGTGAATTTCAAGTTTTTTTTTCTCAAAATACGTAATACCACTAGACGCCGGCCGATGGTTTGTCGCTTGTGGTCTTGCTAATTAAAAAAAATCCAGATTTTGAAAACGATGGAGTTAGAACTCAATTCAAAAAATTTATACTCAAAGCGTTCAAAGATATTTATTTCGATGATTATACTAAGATAAATAATCAAGAAAGATATATCAAAAAATTTTTTAATACATTCATTGTTAAAAAAATACAAATAATACAATTATGAATTTCTTACGAATGCTGCTAAACTTCTAAAATTGCGAAAGATTTTCGAAAATTTCAAATTCGTGCTAAATCTGGAACACATAAATCTGGAAGCGACATCCCATTTTAGTATGCTGACAGATTTTATTTGCTACACTATTGCACGAAAGATACCTACATGTTGATTTAGGAAAATTAATTTATCGAAATAAGGTACCTAGTTGGTAACCTAGGTACTAAATGCTAGCTTGCACTCGGGTGTTATGTTAGGTACGTAATACGCTGTGAATGACAAAGAAATTCAGAGCACGGAATCAAGTTTAAGTAATAAACTTATAGCGATCTTTTAAGCATTACCTAATGTGTGTATCAGAGAAATTATTATACTACACATACAATACATTACTTATCTGTATAGGTACTGTTGTAGATATTATATTTCCTTTACTTCAAAGTTTTTAAAGAAACAAAAATATAGCTCTGACATATTAGGATTTTGTGTTCATTCCTTATTATACTTTTACAGTACACTAAATGATTCTTTTCATTTTTAATGAGAAATATATTATGTTGTTTTTATACTTTTTGTATCATATGTTTATAGGTTTATAACTATGCATTTTTTTTATCATTTGTGAGCCGTCGAGTCGATAAGTTAAAATGCTTATTTCTGTCTACTTATCCTTAACCCTACTTAGGTCGAGTAGTGCGTTTGCAGCGCCATAAAATATACTTATTTTTTAAATATCGGTAGATGAAATTTTTCATACACGCATTGTTAGGTATACGGGAAAGCGTATAGGAGTCAGAAAACAGTACTTACTGTTCCCTATTTCATCTAACATTATATGACTTAGACCACGACTGAGTAAGTTTAACTGCAAATTGTTCCACGCACATTCGAGTAGAAAAGATACAGTTCTCATGATGAATCATGTTTGAATAATAGGGGGAAAAAGTTTATCGTTGAATGGAATACTCAAACAAACTCCTTTACCGGACCAAAGTGTTATAAAAACTCGGATTAATATATATATACTTACCTATATTAGTTTATGAGATCGAGCATTTTGAGTGAAGCAACTTTTGTTAGTGTGAAGAAGAATCAAAACAATGCACCGTGTCACAAATCAATGAAAACGATGGAAAAATTGCATGCATTGGGCTTCGAATTGCTTCCGCAACCCGGTTTACTATACAATGTCAGGTCTGGAAATTGGCCATCATAGAGCATTGAAAAAGATAGCATGCATGAGCCCAACTCGTTAACTACTCAATCGATCATCATAAAGTATTGCATACACGCGCGCGTAAGCATACAGAAAAGGGTATATGTATAGGGTAACTTTCACCCACAAAAATAGTAACTAGTAACTCTAGATTATCTGAAAATAAAAATAAAAAAATCAACCCCTGACAAAAATATTTGAGCAATAAATAAAGATCAAAATAATAAATGTTTCACGAGTTTTCATCTTTTAAAAAGGCCGAGGTGACAGGTTGTGAGAGATAATGTCGTTTGGAATATTACAATGTTGAATACAGACCTTGATAACTTTACAAACTCTAAAGTCTGTTAAAATGAATACGTCACAAACATCTAATAATAATATATGGATAAGAGTTAAGAGAAGATAAAATACATCACGTCAAATGAAAATTGCGTAGGTCTTATTATTACTGTGGAACGTATGAAATTCATTATCTGTGGATATACTGTAGATTGAGATAATGTATTATGTAGGTAAAGATTAGCTTTAGTTTAGGTTAGCCTATATATTTTTATGTTAGATATGATAAAGAATTTTGCGAAGTTATATATCTCCCGTATGGTCTAGTGGCTAGGATACCTGGCTTTCACCCAGGAGGCTCGGGTTCGATTCACGGTACGGGAAATTTGTTTTCGTTTTCTTTAATTATTATCTTTAACTTAAATCCCAGTCACGTATTTACCGAGTTTCGCACACGACGAGACGCGTTCGATATCAGTCGCACGCTACTGACTTCCTAGTCGCACGCTACCCGAGTCGTATACGCGTTGCACTACACCATGGCGGCAGAACAAAATTTTAATATTAATTTTGTTTAGGAGGTGGAAAATATCCTTGTATATATTATTTTAATCTGCCAGAAAGATATAACAGAAAAGGCGTGGATTGAGATTGAGAAAAGTTCAATTTAAAAATAATTATTTTTTTAATGCTCTACAATTCATATTTTTTTCAATGTACGGGTGCACCCAGAATCTTCTTTTATATTTTCGTTTGTTCTTGTAACATAAATAAGAGAAGAAAATGGTCTTCATCGCTAAGTCACTAGACATCGTCGTACGAATGTTGTTCTTCAAATGATAAAAAATAGTCTCATTTGGGTAGCTCCGTGTGCGGAAGCGAGTAGCATACCAATAGGCGATCATGGTTTGCATCTCAGTCGCGTAGTATTTGAATAGCGCCGTGAGAGAAGGGCCCTTTCATCAAAGACGAATAAAATCGATTCATTATACACGTCCAGAATCGATGAAGGCAGCTAGCTATCAAATCCTGATAAAACGGCACTTAAATCTAAAGGAATAGAAATTTAGTAAGTACTGCAGACTAGCGGGCAGCGCGACCGTACTGCTTCCGGAGCGGTTCGGCGGCGCTGCTCGGTCGCTTGCGTTGGAAACTATCGCATACAAATCCCTACAAAGTGGTGCGTGCGGCGCCGCTTCTGACCCACCGTACCACCGAGCATACCCCCCAATGGTAAGGGGGTATGGTCGGTGGTACGGTAGGCCAGAAGCGTGCGGCGCGACCGCGGTGCCGTCATCCGAATTACACCTTTACAGAAGACCACCTTTATAACAAAAGCCTAGGTTAAAAGACTTATCGCTTTTGGTTAGGTCTTTATTCTGAGGCACTAAAATCCACGTTAAATCTATAAAACATTAACAAATAGAAGTTTATATAACGGCCATTCTAGTTTCAATTAAGTCTTTGTAGCATCCGTAGCAAAAATACCGCTACTATTGACTGTATACTGTATTGCCTACAATATTATGTAAATATCGTCCAATGCATTTGCAAGTTTGTGTTGTAAGTAAAGAAAACATTCTCTTTGGATGTAAACACAGTCACGGTTAATAGAAAAAAAAAAAACCACATTTTAGGAGAATCTGTATTATTTTTTACACAGAAGTAACCTAATACCTTACAACTAAAACTTACTTTAGATAATATATAATACGAAAATCTGACTCTTTCACTAATCTAGATTAACTTTAAATAAGAATTTCTATCTGCGAGAATATCGTAATTATAACATTCCAAATTGTTTATACATAATATATATAGATGTCATCGATTTCTAAAGATCTAAAGACGAGTGAATTGCTCATCTTCTATTATGGAATATTAAAACTAAAAAGAAAACTCTTTCATTACTATTCAATGTTACTTTTAATGTCCACATTCTTGCATCGTTCCCAATAAATTTGGAGCGCTAACCCAAATCAAAAAAATATGGTACATTTTAAAATAAAACCGACTGCCATATGACATATTTACAATGTAACTTTACAAAATATCAATTTGCGAGATTATTTAAACGAAATAAAAAAATTAAAAGTGATTTCTTAATATACTAGTACCGATTCACAGATAACTTATGCACTAAAACATTGCAACTTTGTATAAAAAAAGGACATTCAACATAATTATAGCTATGTTTTTTTTAAATTAACTTTATCCAACCTCAGACCGATATACAAAGTAGAAAAAATATACATTGTGCTTATTATAAAAAACCACCTTTAACGCGTTGAAAGAGTGGATTCGAGTAAATCATTTTGATAATGTGTCTGTCTTTGCAGTAGTTTTATGTCTGTTGATATTATATTGTTGATGTAAATTTCACAGTCCGCATACACTCCTACACAATCTGAAAGAAAACGTAATAATATCTGAAATTCTGAAGTGGGCGTTATCTTGATACGTTGAGTGAGTGAGTGAGTGAGTGAGTGTATACCTTAGCTGGTGAGCAGCGCGATGTTGATCTCCTTGACCATCTTGACGCGATGCAGCATCTTGGCGAGTGCGGCGCGACTGAGCGGCTGCGTCGAGTACCAGACGGGCGAGTCGGGCACGCACGACCGCTCCGGCTGCAGGTAGAACACGTCGTTGCGCGTGCGCACCGACTCCGGACTGCAACCATTACAAAATTGAACATACATATTATACAGTGCAGTATCAACGGGCTGCAACCGTTTCAACACTTTTATCACTGCGAAGCACCGTCATTCGCTAAGTCAGATATTTATAAAAATACTCTAGCTGTTGCCCGCGACTTTGGCCGCGTTAAAAAAGATAAAAAGTAGCCTATCACGTGTCCCGTACTTCTAAATGTTTATCTATCAAGTTTCATGAAAATCAGTTAATTCGTTTAAGAGTGATGGAGAAACATACATACAGAAGAAAATTCTAAAAATGGTCAATTTAGTTTCAGTATCATGTATAGAGCCTATATACACGATATTTCTGAAAACAAAGTAAATTACTTCATAACCGACCCCTACAGATTTATTATTAGTACATATTGATTTAAATATTTAATTATCAATGAACAGTCACACACTTACCATTTTGAAATGTAAAACTCGTACAACTTTACAGGACAGCGTAGGGGATTCTCCTCATTCTCTTGTTGCTCGTAAACTTTTTTCTTTCTCGAGTTCGCTTCTGTAAATAAGCATATCAGTTCCATATAATATGTAATATAGCAAAACACATTTCCACTCTTAAAATATTTTGAAAAAAAAAAACACACCCTAAAAACGACATAATATTGTAAACATTCATAAGTAAGGAATATATCATATATAAATAAATCAACCCTTATGGGACTTACCGAGGGCCGCCTGCGGAGGGTAAAACCGCAATAGTACATTACGCGATCCTGGCACCTTCGTCTGTCCGGGTGTGTTCGGGTTTCGCTTCCAGTGCTTCATTATGTGCGAGAATGAGAGCTGCATATGCTCTTCTACCGTCTACAAACAAACAAAAACACTATTCATATTGCATATAATACGTACATCTTACTAATATTATAAAGTTTGCGAGAATGGATGTGTGTTTGTCAATATTTCACGCTGAAATTTGGCACACAGATAGTTTATTGTCTGGATTAACATATGGGATACTTTTTATCGTCACAGCGATAAAGATGTCGCAGGAGGCTCGAGAACGACATTTTTTAAACATCAATAAAAAAAATCATATTTGTTTTATTTTAATACATATAGGATTTAAAGTTTAAAAGGTATGACTCACGACAAGATTAAAGTGCTTGGTGTTGAAGAACATGAGGGTAGAGAGTAGGACGTGCGGCGAATGGGCGCCAAGCTGTTTGCTTTCCCATAGATGTTCCTCCTCAACGCGCGTCACGATGTATTCTGTAACAAACACATATTATTACTACTACCCACAAGCGACATTTTAGATGGAGCTTATTTTTGTTTACTATTTATAAAGAAATTATGTGTAAGTAAAGAAATAAAAGACTAAGCGCAGGGCTGTTCGCTCACACCGCACCATTTTGCATTGTTAAACGAAAAGTCCGATTAGAATCATTTATAGAGAGTAATTTTACATTGTACATTATATTAAACTATTTATTCTAAATTGAACAATATAAAAACAAATAAACTCACGTGAGTCGTTGTACAATACTGAGAACTTCCTGGCGACCTCGTCCAAACAGTCCGTGAATTTCTCGTAATATGGATCCGTGAATATGTTGTCTATTCTACCATTTTCAAATAAGTATTGTTGTATCCCTGAAATGAATCGATAGTTATGAAAGATATTTTTTTTAAATCAATGTTATTAAGCGATTTGCAATTCAACTTTGTTTCAACATCTCTAGCCTTAACCAAAATAGTATAGTATAAATTTAATCACTGTAAAAAATAATTGTAAGGATGTTGATAAGACTAACCTAATACCAAGTAGTAGATGGTGTCGGGCGCGTACTCGCTGCCGTTGGGCTTGCGAACCTCCTTCACGAAGAGGCAGAGCGAGTAGTTGAGCTCGTCGGCAGTAAGCTGGAGGATCTCCGACTTGAAGGGCTTACGTCGCACTGAGCTCTTCTCGATCTCCGCGTTTTTCGTCATCACCCACTGCTTCCACGCGTTCACGCCAAACGTGTACTGCGATCACATCACCCCATCCTTCACTTTACCATCATATTATTATTACATAATAAGCTACTTTTTTTATAGTAAACCCCTTAAACACAAGCTAATATATAAAATAAAACATCTCTGCCGTTATCCTCCTATAGTGACTTCTATGAGAAAAATTTAACACTTTTTAGATGGGGTATCGCGGCTCCCCTGCTAGCTTGGCTAGTATATGTGGTTTCAACGTTCAAATAGTGCGCGTTAATACCTGCTCTAATATAAGTTGCTGAGGACTTTGGTATCCCGAAGACTACTTGATGCTGCATCATCAATCATAAATTAAGCAGACTCTATCAAGTCAGCTTTCGAACGAAAATAGGATTATTAAAATTGATCCATAGACAATACAGATACACACATACATTCACACACGCTTGCTGTTGGGTGGTGGAGCCGAGTAAATCCGCAGGCTTTATTATCTAAATGTCTCTGCTGAGCGACAGGCGAAAAATGCGAAAAAATTGTGCAATATCACACTAAATCGTTAATTTTTACGCAAACCACATTAGTGTTGTGAGCTACGTGATACGATTTAGTGTGATATTGCACAAATATTTCGCCTGTCGCTCGGCAAAGGCATTTAGATAAGAAGCCCGCCGATCCAGCGTCACCGACACGAGGGTGAATGTTCACTTAGGTTCATTGCTCTGCTCAGCAATAAACGCGCATTTCCGTTGAAAAGAGTATACCTTCAAGCACATGTTGGCGTCTGGTTTCTCTGCGGGCTCGCGTGGGGGGTCGGGCTGCGGGGGCGGTGGCTCGGCGCGCCGCCGCTTGGAGGTGCGTGAGGCGGCCCTCGGTGCGGGTGCGGGGGCTCGTTTGCGGGCCGCCCCCGCGCCCCCTCCCGCGCCTCCCGCACTCGCTCGCAACGCCGCCACCGCGCGCTGCTGCTCCAGCGCCATCATGTGGTGATGGTGCATACTGTCGCCCTCCAGACCTGGCAACCCCGTTCAATTCGATTACAATTACACCAAACACAAACATATCAACACATGTCAAAGTATGTAAAGTTTATAAAATAAAATTATTTCGACAGACAAAAATATTAACATATTATAATTCTGTAGTGTTTAAATTTTAATAAATATAATATTACATTTATAAATAGTCATTATGCCCAAATTACGTATTTATAGAGACTTACAACACATTGATTGTATGGTCTATTCTATACAAACAAAAATGAAAAAAGTTATTGTGAATCCCAAATCCCAATACAGAGAATCCAATGACGCAGAGCAGTAACCGACAAAAAGACAAAAAATACATTGAAAATCAGAATAAGGTTTTATTGCCGACTGCTTTGCTACAAGTCACAAGTAGCGAATTATAAAAGTATTTACATTATAATATTACGGGCTCTAATTGATGAAGGTCTAAAAGTTACAAGTTAAATGTACTGACCAGGCATACCAGGGTGAGAACTTGGTGTGATAGTGTTTGCAGTCATGGCAGATTCCAGATCTACTGGTTGATCTTCGTATTCAGTGGCCATCTTTAGAGCCATTTGCAGCATATCTTCACCAAACGCGTTGTTACCGTCCATACCGCCGACTGGACTGAAACCTTCCTCTGGAAATATGTATGAATTCTGAATTATTTGAAAAAAAAAAAAGTATGGTTTAGGATTATTGCTAAGAAATTTATATTGAAAATAATGGCTAAATCACCACAAGAAACACAGAAGTTGAACTACATAATTTTGAAACCAACTCACCGTTCTCATCCTCCGTATCGGAATCGCTCTGGTCCTTCTTCTTGTCGCCGGCGACCATCTCAGCCATCATGAGGAGTTCCGCTTCGAAAGGATCCGTCGGCATCTTGTCGTGAATCTTGTTGATCTCTTTCATTATGCCCTTGGAGGAGTTGCGAGTGGTCGGAATGAACACCGGCGTAGGCACCGGGATCGGAATCGGAACAGGCACCGGGAATGGCATAGACCACATCACGCACGGGACAGGGACGTAGATCGGGACGGGGACGGGGATGAGGACCCGCCGCTCTAGACTCGGATCCGTCTGACACTCCTTGGTGCACGGATGGGGACGGCACGAGACACCCTTGGAAACCATCATGGGCTTCGACATTGTACCCTTGTTGGCGACCTCGTGCGGCGGTAATGTTTTCACTATCACGTGGTTGTATATTTTGGGAGGCGGTGGAGGTGGGGGAGTGGGGGGTTTCGGAGGTGGCGGGGGGGTTTTCGGCGCCATGGGGGGTTCCGGCTCGGGCGGCGGAGGGGGTTGAACGTGGCGTTTTGACTTTCCTCGTGTGACCGCCGGCATGAGCGGCGGAGGTGTGGCGAGAGATTGCACCTTGGAGATGACCGGCAGGCCCGAGGACTGCTGTTGCTGCTGTTGTCTCTTTGACAATGCTGAAATTATAATTAACACAACACTGAGGAAGGGTTCTATTGTCAAGCTATTAAGTCGTAACTAGAGTAGTCGATTGAGCGATTTCTATATATGTACTATCAGTGCTGAAATTTTGCTTCAGTTAATAAGCTGTGTTGCAACGCTCACCTCACACATAAGTTGAAAACAGTCTACAAGTTAAAACAATGACCGTAAAGTCAGGAACCTCCGTAACAGAGCGCTTAGGCAAGCACCTTAACCACTCGACCAACGGGCTATCATTTATTATTACAACAAATTTTACACAAATGAAAATAAGTCCTATTTTATAAACTAAAAGGAATAATTTGTTATAATGTTATAGTAGAATAATAAGTAATTTCATACCATTATTTTTATGCGTGTTAGCTGAGTAAGTGCGTCGGGGTGCGCCAGTGGGAACAGCCGTCGGCTGCTCGATTGCCTCGCCAGCACTCAAGGGCGGAGTGTGCTTCGAATATTGACCCTGAATGCATACACATAAATATCATTTTTAAATAACCATTAAATACAATAGAATAGAATAAATTTTATTTGCAACAAAGAACATAATATAGAATCATACATAGGCAACATCTAGAAAGACAAACACAAACGTCCCCCGTCCTCTTTTAACCCCCGACGCCCTACGCAAAAGCGGGATGTGTGTCTGTTGAATCGTAGCTTCCAAACAGATGGAACAATTTTTATCCTTCGTTTTTTGTATGCAAGCTGACGGGATGGTTCTTAGGCTATTGATTTATGGATATCTGTTCATGCGTTTGAAGATCACTAGTCCATTTCCTAGTTGATGAAGAGATTTCACTAACTTCCACATCTTTGATTGATGTGAAATTTACATGACATTGTAACCTTGACCTGATGCTGCGGCATGAAGTAGTTTGCTCAACTCCTGCAGACTATTTATACAGCAGATATAGCTCAGTAGAAATACAATTAATGAACCGTTCAATTGTAATTATACATTTTCATTAATAATTCATTATTAATGTCCTTTAAAATGTTTCAATCTTAGAAATAATAAGAATGAAATAATTTTCGTAGTAAAAAAATTATAATACAATTCCCATACTAACCTGGAATGACATGACACACTGGTACGTGCAAAAGTTTCTGACAGTCGCATCAGACATTGTCAGATGGTATTGAGCCAAAGAGGACCTCTTACACAGATCACATTTTATTCTGGAACAAAATATATAATGTATAAATTAAACTGCTTCACACTAATGAAACAGACACAAATTAAAATATAAGGGGGCATTCATACACATTTTTTTTTATTATCTTAAAAATTCATCTTTTGTTAAACTATAGTTCGTAATCTATACTAATAATGTTGCACTGATTACTTGCAATCATCAAATATTGACGACTTATTGGATGGGTGGTTAGAGGCACCAGATTCGATTACCGACAGTTATTGGCAGTCATTTTGGTTTTTGGCAGTAACCACCCCCTTACAGGATAAAAATCGCTTATTCCAAACATTTTACTTAAACTAGACATCTGTAATAAGGTCAGTGCTGAGAACATTTAACATAAAATACAATTTACCTTCTCGAAGAGACTGCGTTGACAGAAACCTGATATAATGTGAGACAGTTGAGTGAGCACATCATAATCACTTGTCCGTTGGATTGTACTCTTTTTATCATGTCAAAGTTATACTTTTTCACTTTGCACCAATTGCATGGGACTATGTGTCGAGTGTTGCTAATGTATACATTCAAACAGGCCTTCGAACAAAAGCAGAACGGAGACGTATGCTCATAGTAAATTGTGAAACATTTACTCATTTTGCGTTCAAAGTACTTTTTGCACAAGTGGCATTGATCTGAAAAACAAAAAAAAAATAACATAAACAAGCTATAATTGCAGCATCAGGTCAAGATCATCAAACGTAAGGCATTTGAATTATATGATTCCACACACAGATACACAGACAAACACGTATATAAAACGTGTTAAAAAAAAGTTCATAATAATAATAATAAATGTTCATAATAAGCCTTTCGTATAAAAAAAAACTTACCTGGAAATATATTATTGACGAATTTGAACGCAGCAAAACAGGGATCAGAGCATAATCTTTGAGAGACATCTTCGCTGACCTCCACTTCGATTGTAGTCGGCTTCTCTATCGAACAGACTGCACATTTCACAACTATCGGTTGTGGTACAGGATTTTTGCTCATTTGATCAAATTTCTCCATGCACGATTGCGAACAGAAATCTTTGAACTGTCCTTTGTCGCCAACGGGTGCCAGAAAGCCCTGATGTCCCGCCGAAATATCTTTCTGACAGTAGCAACAAATCTTCAAGCCCTTCTTAAACTCCTCCAAGCATAAAGAATTGCAGAACTGACGTATATCGTAGCCAAACCTCACACAATACTTCCCCAGGCTCGTGTGAGTCACGACGCTCTTGCAGTTGGCGCATTTAGCTCCTTTCTTGTTCTGATACTTTCCCAAGCAGATCTCATCACAAAAGTCCATAGTTTCCCATGTCAATTTCTTGTCGTTGTTTGTCAGAGTCAGGCAACATTGTTTGCAAAGCCTCACAAATGTTGCCTCCCTCTCTTCCCTGGCCGCCTTCACCATGGCCGGGGTTTTAGGCTGAATTTTATAACGCTCATCCAAATATCTATCCGTCGCATTACTAATCACTTTCAATTTCAACAACGGAGGATTCGTTTGATTGGCAGCCGTCTGATTCGATTGAGCTGTCGCTTTGCGAGCCTTTCTCTTCTTTATCAAGTACCTGCCATTTTCTGACACGTTCAATTCCTTCATGCAAGGCGCCGAACAACAATACTTTGTCTCCCCGTAACGTTTGAACGTGTAATTAACTAGTTTCTTGGTGTTGCAACTTAAACACTCCTCTTCGATTGGCGAGGAAAATTCGTCCACTGTGATACGACGGCGTTTAAATGTGTACTTCTGTTTCTCATCGCCCATCATGCTATATAAACATTCTAGTGAGCAATAGTTCGTGGGTTCACCGTCATAGTTGTAGTAGAAGTAGCAATCTTTCAACTCTTCACATTCGGAACAAGTCATCTGTTTTTCAGCTATCTCTTCGATTAGATACTTTTTTCGCGTCACAATGTACTCTTCGGTGGGGTGTTCATCTCTAAATGCTTTCATACAACTTTCTGAACAAATATATTTCTTTTCGCTGTCCTTCGTGAAACGGAATGTGCACGATTTAGAATCGTTGCACTGTATGCATTCACTATCATATGCACTGATTTCCTGGATGACATTTTGAGTTTTCTCGGGGAACTCTGATAATTCTTCATGTTCAATCTCATTATCGTTATCTGCAACAAAAATCATTGAGGTGATGATTTTCACTATTGACCAAAAGAGTAAATTTGTGGTACATTAATTTTTTGGTGGGATTATTTTTGGCTATTTCAATTAGCATGATTGTATAATTTTATATTTCATATACAAAATAAATACTAGAATATTCATTCGAAACATTGACGAATGTGTTTAATGTGCGAAGGGCCTAACTTGACCACATTAATTATACACTAACAAAAACGCAAAAGAAGACGGACATAAAAGAACTTACCACCACCATTCTCTTGTGATAAATCTGCTGCGGTTGTATCTGTTTCAACGGCACTTTCAACATTTTCATTAACTTCATCTAAAGTCTTACTAGGCGTTTCCTCATTATTCACTGCCTCCACTTCTGTTTTGGGGTCACACGAGGCTGCTTCTGAAGTAAACAATAAATACATATTTATCATTACATTTTTATGGGAACACAAGACTGTAAGGCTGACTGTACACATAATTTTGAATTTTGATTGTATGTGGCCATTTAATATTTTATAAGTCTGCTATGTTACTCATTGATAGTATATAATATAGCTTCTATAAGCTTCCTTTCTATAGCTTTATTCATTTACCAACAAAAAATACAAAAATATAAATCTTCACTCTTTATATATATTACTAGCTGGAATAGACATACAAAAGACAAAAGCCGTTCTAAATAGAAGCCGTTTAGAAGTTATATGTGAAAAAGATAAGTACGGAAGGATAATTCTTACTACCCGTTGTCCTATTACTCGTTTTCCCGTAGGAATGAAGCATTTTCCCGCGGTAAAAAGTAGCCTATGTTCATTATGGATAATGTCGGCTTCTAATGGTAAAGGAATTTTTCAAATCAGTCCAATAGTTTCGGAGCCTATTCTATACAAACAAACAAACAAACAATCAAATCTTTCCTCTTTATAATATTAGTATAGATAATATTAATATAGAATATATTGGCCAATATAAAATTTATGGATACAAAATTTACCTTCAGCCTGTTTCCTCTTTTCCGCTAAAATCTTTTGAGCCTCAACTTTATCTGCTTCAGATATCTCTCTCTCTGTGTCAGGCAAAAGACAAACTTCCTCATCAGCGCCGGGCTCTTCCAACGATTCACTCACACTGTCTTCTAAACACAACATATAATTATCAAGGTTATTATATTATCATCAAATCAAATTATATATTACCCCGTTTAACATGGACATTTCTGTACAAAGCATCCCATTGTTATAACATATTGGCGCCCCATATCTGGCTTAACAGGATTAAAATTGGAAAAGCGAAAATATACAAATTTAAAAAATATATAAACTCATAAAACAGAGTGGTCCATCTAAATTGCAAAGTTGAATAGCAATTTCGTTTAGTTTTATTTAATTTCTGTTTTATTCAATTAATTAATAACTATAGCGATGGTATTCAGTATACTAAAAGACTAAATATGTAAGGTACTGTCCGATTATTCTACTTATAACATACAAAATTCTCACAAAATTTTCATTTTCCTTTTACAATTTTAGTATAGATGGAAAACTCACCAGTTGGGTGATCTTCCTCGACGTCGTCATCATGTGTGGTGTCAGCGTCCACATTGTCAATGTGATTGTCATCATCGTCGAGGTTAACTATAGCATCTACGGCTGCATCTGCCTTTGATGTTGACGGATTGTCATTGATTGTATCACTTCTTAGAAGAGCATCAAACGGGTCTAGGGCCTGCAATTTAATATAATTATATTTTTGCGACACACTTTCTGCAAAGCAAAATACTAATGCAAATTTTAAAATTAGTATTACGCATACCAATTGTAATTAGTATTAAAATTTTCATGTTACCTTTGTGTGGTCCTCCTGACTATCTTCCACTGACACATCGGGTGCAGTCTCAAATTCAGGTTCCTTCACCTTTTCTTTTTCTTTTATTTCTTCCGAGGCATCTTCCACTTTGTCACCGTAGTCTTTGTCAGATATTTCTGTATTGGTTTCCTCATTTGTCGATTCTTGTGTGTGAGTTGTTGATTCTGTGTCATCTTTTAAATTGTTTTCTCCTGATGTTATATCTGAAAATGTTTTTATTTATTATTGTTAAATATTAAATGAGTTTTATTATAACAATTTATAACAGTATATTATAATTATAACAGAAAAATAAAACAAAACCCTTACATAATCTTCTCAAAAACTATTATGAACTATATACACAAATATTAATCATAACAGTTCTATTATAGTAATGATTTATTTAGGACTAGCGACTTCATCTGTGTTATAAAATAAAAGATATAACACCTGACAACACCATAGCACCCGACATCTACTGATACTCTTGGCAAGTGCTAAATCTTGATTTATAGATAGATGGCGCTCACCGCTTCCCGTATTCTTCCATACTCCACCAAAATACTTCCGTTCAAGTATTTTGGTGGAGGATTTGTTGGAAGAGGGTAAGTATTTTCGAAGGTACATACAACATACAAACTTTACCTCTTTATTATATTAGTACAGACAAGAAATCTATGTACACTAGAATGTATGTAATATAGAAATGGTAAGAGTCTATATTATGACCCATAACCCGTAGGGGTCGCAAGCGCAATATAAACCTTGATTAGAGAAAGAATAAGAATTGATATGGTAATGGACTCTAGTATCCTTACATACTGTAATTTCATTGTTTATAGGAAGCAAAGAGGTAAGTTGATGGGAGGTTATTGATTTGTAGTTCCCAGTTTGTGATTGCGGAGTGCTATGTGCTGAATACTTCAATTATTTGTATGTATGTATGTATTGCTAATATATTTTCGATATTAACTTTGAGGCTATAGGCTAAATTACATACCAATTTGGTCCGATGTGTTTTTAGGTTCACATGTTTCTTCATCGTCTCTATTTTCTTCATTTTCTATTTCTTTATCTTCTTCATTTTCTTTTTCTTTATTTTCTTCCTTTTCTTTATCTTTATCTTCTTCGTTTTCTTTATCGTCTTCATTGCTTACATCTTCTTCATTTTCTTTATCTTCCTTAACACTAGAAGCGTCCTCACTCTTTTCATCGTGATCTACATGATTTTGTAATTCACTATCAGTTTTTATTTCACTATCAGTCAAAACACTATTATGTTCAGTTGGGTCTACACCTATTTCGGAATTTTCAAAAAGTTTTTCGCCATCACCAGTTTCCATTTTCGGAGAAGAAATTGCATCTTCAAATTTGTCAGTAACAGCATCTTCTAAGACTTGACCCACCTCAGAGGAACCCTCAGTTGAATTTTCTTTCTCGTCCATATTTCCAAACGAAGTGGAATATTACATTAGTTTATACTGTAGGGTGCATCTGTAATATTGAAAAAAATCGACAGCAGTCGAAATGCTGCCGACAAAATGTTGTTTACTACTTATAGATAGCGCCGCACCCGGCGGATAATTTTTTAGGTTATAAAAATAGGCGCTATTTCAAAAGGGATCAATTTTGTAATTTAAATTAATTACGTAAATAATAATAAAGGATATAAAATATTATGCTTAAAGGAAGCAAAAATATGTGATTTTTCGAATATGACGCCAACTTCAACGTATCACTCACGAAATCCCGCGCTTATTGTGTATTCATCACTTTTTGTGTTATAAAAAATTTACACATGGCATCTATTTCCTTAGCACAATATAACACCAATATGTTTTATTTGTACATTTAATCGAATATTTCTTTTTACAAAGATGAGCTTTCTTTGTGAGAAGAGCAAAAGACGACTAATGTCACAATCACAGTTTTAACAGTTTATAGATAATGTCTTGTTATCAGTTAATTAAAGTCCAAGTAAATAAAAACTCAACAATATCACATTTAGGAAAAATTAAAGATTATGCTTACCCACGCAACAAATATTAAGAAAATACTTCATTCAAAGCACAACAAATGTCCACCATTTTGGAATCAATCTGTCTGAATTTGTCTACAATTTCTGTACAGAACAGTGTGAAGACGACCGGCATTTATGACAATTTCTAGTTTGTATTTTTATTTAATTACAGAAGTACCTACTCATTTGATATTATTAACAATATTATATTTTCATAAATTAACAACATGTGCAATTATAATTTAGATAAATTGAGAAAATAAAAGTAAGTAATCAATGCACTTCTTTTTTTTTCCATTTTCAAGTTAAGCTGTTAAGTTGGCAATAGTGGCAAAGTGACGCTTGGAACATAGCGTTGTGCCGTCAATGCTTTTTTGTTTAATACAATCGATTGGTAGTAATCGATTATTTCTAGTTTATTATATTATTACGCTCACTTCGACTTTACTGACTGATTTTATTACAGTATAAAACGTTAAAAGGTACGTTTAGCAATGGTGACAACAAACAAATAAGATAGGTAAAATATTTGGCAGACAGGGCAAAGAATATGAAAGATATCTCCATATGTGATAACACTCGGTACTCGATGATTTTGCAGAAGTTGACTACGTGAAAAAAGTGCATTAATGCGCCCATCACTACATATATTGATGATCCCATAGACACTAGTACACTACGTAATAGATGCACAGACTCCCCGTTTTCCGCGTGACGAAAACTGAAATGTCTACGAGTGCGTGATTATATAAGTGTGTGAGTGAGTTTTAGAGATGTCCCTTCGTTATCGACAAGTAACAAAGAGCTAATGGGCGAGTTATAATGTTTTTTTATTTATACATATCTATTATTTCACTAGACAACTCGTTCACAATAGGTAATTCTGTTCAGTTGAACATAAAAACTTAAAGTGGAAACTAGATATTGCTTTGAAATGAAACAAGTTGTTGGTATAAATTGCTTTATTAAAAATCAATAACATTTATATTAACAAAAATGAAATATCACATTAGACAAATATTACTTATGCCACTTACGGGATATACATAAAAACTTAAAGTTGAAACTAGATATTGCTTTGAAATGAAACAAGTTGTTGGTATAAATTTCTTTATTAAAAATCAATAACATTTATATTAACAAAAATGAAATATCACATTAGACAAATATTACTTATGCCACTTACGGGATTTAAAAATTGAAATTTTGATAAGTACTATCTAAGCCACAACATTAGTATAGGTACACAAATGATCTGGTTTACCGTTTAAGTTATTAAGCGCCATTCACTTATCACGTAAGATGATTTTTGACAAGTATATTCCCCCTCCCACACCATATTTATTACGCAAGTCTAAAGTAAAAAACATTTACACGTTTGGATTGTTTTAATTTTTATGTTTCTAAGAAACAATTTTAGGAACGTTTATTTGTACAAAGGTACTAGTGATTTTTAATTTTTTGGTAATAATCAAATTATTATTGAATAACAATTTTAATCTACTTGTCAAAGCTAAAATAAAAATAAACTAAAACACTATTAGTTTTTTTCTCTATAAAACAGCTAAACCAAGCATTAATCAACGACATTATAGTAAATCATCTGAGTTACGTTTATATATTAAAATTTTAAGAGATATAATTTTAGTGCGAATAATTTTATTACCTATTAATTTAATCGATATCGATGATTCAAATACTCAATCACTACGTAAATTATGGCAATTTTCACAGACACAATATCTTTTTATTTTATTTATGAAAGTGAGAAATATATATAAAACACAAAACTACGTGATATCTTACATTTATTACACAATTTACCATATTTCTTAAACCTAATTTTCATTGAAAATAAGGCGTTTAAAATTGATAGTATGTGGATCATATTTGACTGTGAAATGTCTCATTATTTGGATTATTCCTGTGATTCACTTCACAACCAGGCACTGAACAACACCCCATGTTGATTTTAACAATAAATTTATTAAATTTAAAAGGATTCCTTGAAGAAATTACAAAAAAACTGAAAGACGCTATTCGCAGTGTTATTATATGTTACACTAGTTCTCTCAAAACCAGTCATATTTTCTCATTATTTCCTGTCTCTTTCGCACTCGTATTCGTGTCATAAGAGACTGCCTTCTCGCTTGCACGCTCTGTTGGTCTATTACGTAGTACAGATCGCGCGGCGAGAGTTTGGCTTTGACCTTCGGGTGGAGGGGATTACTGCGCATGGGTACTGTCACGCACACAATACTTTTCCTTTTTTATGTACCAGGTTGGATATTTGAGTGGGTCAAAATTCATGTACAGTGGTAATAATGCTAGAAAATAATACGAAATAGATAAACTTCTTCATTTATTAAAACTATTGATAGTTATTTTACTTATATAAAATGTTTATTTCCTTTTAAAGTTTACAGAGACAGCGATGAAAATTCTAAATAATTGTTTTTTAATAAAATTATTTATTCCAAGATACATGTAAAATTGGTACATTTTTTTACGCATTTTCAAATCACTTTTTAATATTTAACAAAAAAAACTTAACTGACAAACTTAAACAAACAAACTCAACAAATAATAACAATCGACAACAATAAACAATTAACGAAAATAGCAATTCACTTGTGAACGTGATTGTACAACAGGAGTGCGCGGTACGTCGTATCGATGCGAGAGGCAGGAAACGACTGGAGCGCCAATCAGAGCACCGCGTGCGCCTACACACCCGCCCCGCACCCCGCTAATTGCCCGTTGATACCCATTTTCTGATTTCTGCGCAATAACGGTCAAAGCCAAACTCTCGCCGCGCGATCTGTATATTAGTGTCTATGGATGATCCATCGATAATAGCGTCAAAGTGGCCCTGAAGATCTATCAAAATATCTACAGTAGACTTAAATAAACAAAAAGACCAAAAGAAATCGAAACAGATACCTACCTATAATAAATAGATATCTAGGAAGTGACATTATTATAAATTCACTTTATTTATGGTTATTTTTGAACTAGGTATTCAACTATTACTATTCTTCTCATGTCCTCATTTCGTTTCTATTGGCTTGTGTAACACATTTTACTGGGTTAATCATTTATTCCCGTTATAACGTTATTCACATTTAATTAATATTAATTCATTGCTCTGTGATAACTGAGCTGTGTTGGTGTGTAAGGAGCGTAGAGATAAGGAGGACAATCTTATATGGGTGTTAAACTAAAAAAGTGGCAACTAAAATCGTCAAATTGAGATGGCGCTTGTGTGTCTAGGGCAGTGATCTAGAGTGTTTGAGAGTATGAAATGAAACAGAGTGAAGTGCGCGCTGAGTTGAATTGTTTACTATCACTAGCTGCACCAGCGCCATCAGTTCGTCGTCTTTCAACGGACACTTTTAATACACGGAGCTTGCGCTCCTTTACCTCTATTCTCCTTGTTGGTGTGGCCAGTGTGAATTCAAGGCAAAAAATGAAACATTACCTATGCACTACTACGCAGGAATCTAGCAGGAATCCATTCGCTAGGAATTGGGGCAACGTGTGTAGGCGGCCTTAGTATTGGTTGTCGTTGGCCGTAAACATAAAATAACATATATACTGAGAGTCTGAGACCGTAAACTATTTTTTGTCTACTCACATAGCAATTTATCGAATTGACTCAAATTGAATCGACAGATTCGCTATGAAATTGCATCGTAAGTAGGACCTTTTAGGTGAAAAGTAACGTTTACTTTTAGTTGTAAAATTAAAATAAGAAATAAGTTGTCATTTTTTATTTAAGCAATATTCAGGTAATCAGGTGAAATTGCAATTGTAAACTAGAAAAATTAGTGAATTTGGCGTTTTTTTATTTCTAGTCGCTTTTATTTATCTTTATCTTTATCTTTAATAGCTCCTTCACATGATGGGCCAGCGCTGGTCAAGCAAGATGGACATGCGATGGTTGAAACGCAACTATACGATGAAAATATTCGGTTATGATTCATTAATAGCTGGCCCCACTACCTTTGATGTGCGGCCGAAAAACCACTACGCCCTTTACACTCTGTGACGCTAGCCATCAATAGTGGACCATCGCGAATGCCCATCGTGTAAAGGAACCATAATACTCAGTGCACTTTTTTTAAAAAAGTTGGCAACCCTTTAATTAATTTTGGTGTTATCTATCAATAAATTGAAATTTGAATTGGATTGAATAGTAGCCTAGTCTAGTGATTATATATATCATTGCTTGGAATGCTTGGTTTAATACTATCTTTTCATTATTTATCTTTGCTAATAACACTACACAAGTCTTATCCTTTTTTTTAAAGGAACAAGGAGTAATTCTTTCAATTTTGGCGGGAGAATACGTTTGTTTGAGATTGTTAAAATTAAATGTCGATCGGACTGTCATGTCACCTGTCGTCGCCTGGCCTCGTTGACGCCACTAAATATACATGTTTCAGCAAATAATAATAAAATTAGTAGTGCAATAGTGAAATTGGTGCGGGGAGTGATTGATGTGGAGTTTTGATGATAGGCGTACCTGATATGGATGGCAGACGCGCTTACAATCAAAGCTACGAAGAGAGGTTTGACGCGTGCGATCCATTGAGTTGTGTGTTAGATTGGTCTGGTAGAGGACCGGCACGTGTGTTGCGGCGCCGGTGCCGAAGTGAAGGAGTCGACCGTTCCCCGTATGAGGATGTTACTCGCGAGTCTCAGCGCTCAGCAGACTATCATTCACGTTACCAAAGGGCCCAGTCGAACAAAAGTCACTTCACACTGAACAACGGTTACGAGAGAAACTACGAACGTTTCAATCACGAGTGCTTGCTCCCCGCACCGGAATTCGGCGACTACCTCATGGCTCACGAGCCTAACAGGCACCATGGGTGAGTCAAACGAGATAACCTATAATCTTCACTTGCGTTACGTCTCATTTTGGTTGTACTAACTTACCATTCATAGTTAAAATTTCATGTTACTTAAATTAATTAGGTCTGATCTGGATCTCGAATGTAGTGGTAGGGCACTTGGCATTTTGCAGTCATTTGGGCAGCCTGTAACCGTATGGCAACAGTGGGCATCTCTTTACAGAAGTCCACTGAAATCAGAACAGCTATACAAGCTGTTCTTAGTCTCTTGTAGAAATCAGTGAGCGGCTGAGCGGTTCAAGTTGCATACAGATATAATTATGTGGACAGTTTTCAGAAGCACAGGGTGCATCTGTTATTTAAATCTTTGCTGAGCACTATGAAAATTGTTTGAAAACTCTTCTCAATGAAACCAATTACTTTTTTAATAATTTGTGTTATTTTTTTCATCTAGTTATCCACCAGGAAGATCAAAATTTCACAGACTGAGTCCAACAAGACCATTAATTGTAGCCGCATTTTCAAACACAAAAATTGATGACAACAGATTACCAAAAGTTGAGGAGTTATTAGAAAAAGTTGATCACGAAATGATGGAAGTGGCCGTCGCAAAACAACCTTTAAAGTCTATACTTAATAACCCAATACAGCCTGTAAAGTCACCGCCCCAGGGAATACTTAAGAAGCCTAAGACTAAAAGTCAAGATCAAAAAGCAATAGAGGGACGCAGAAGACAAAGGGCATCAAGTGAATCGGATAATATGTTTAATAGTTTTCACATAGGATCTCCAATACCAGGGTACGACAGGTTAGTGAATACTTAAAAAAAATATGTAATATGTACTTTAAGATAATGAAAGAAAAAAAAATTTTTTATTGAAAAATAGGAAAAAAATTAAATTTCTTTAGTGTCAATTTTATGTTTAAAATTTGGATAGTAGTTTTGGAGCCTATTTAATGCAAACAAACAAACAATCAAATCTGTCCTCTTTATATTATAACTAGCTGATGCCGCAATTTCGTCCGTGTCCTCTATAGCCTATAGCCTTCCTCGATAAATGGACTATCCAATACAAAAAAATATATTTCAATTTAAACTAGTAGTTCCTGAGATTTTATATAAAACTTATATATATATATGTATATATAAAATTTGAACCCCGAGGGAGCGGGTTGGTGCTTCAAAATAATTCATCATCTCAGCCGTAGGACGTCCACTGCTGGTCATAGGCCTTCCCCAAAATTTTCCAATTAATTCAAAAAATTAGTAAAAAATATTTTTTGTCTTGTTATTTTATTACAATTCTGCATTCAATAAAACCCAGTTTCACTATTTGTAAACTGTATTGTTACGTATACAACATATCATTATTGATGAGACCCTTGGTCAAGTGTTTGAGGTGCTTGCTCTGTCTCAGGGGCCTTGGGTTCAATTTCTTATTAATTTATTTTTAATTGATATATAAATTAGTTAAACGAGAATATTTATAAACATTTAAGTCCTATTAGGGAATAATGAAACAAGACTCGTTGTGTTAACCGCAATAGTTATTACATTATTAAATATTAATTACAATAAGTTTATGGTCTGACTTATTACTCTTATCTTATCAAAATGTTAGGTTGTTTACATTTTTAAAGTGCTATCAGTCTTTGTTATTAAAATCAAGTTGGCTATAATGGCATCAAATATATCAAAAAATGGCTTTTAAATAATTCGTTATGAAATTTATAAGTTACAAATGCAAGTAAAAGTTTAAATCTTTTTGTAAATCTGACAATGGATTGGATCTTGCACAACATAAGGTTAGTTTTGTGCAATAATAATGTGTGTTTGTGTGTGTGTGGCAAATAAAATTTTGTCTGTCAATGAAAATTTGAAATTTACTGTGAAATTTATATGAAGAAAAATTATATGATTTTCCAAAAATGAAAATGCTATAAAGTCAGTTTTACATTGTTAGTTATAACCTTAGAAGTAATGTCAATAGTAATAATGTCATGTTTTGCATTTCTTATTTTTTCCATTTCTGTGGCCACATGTTTATACTTTTCGCTTGTTATCGTATATTTATATTAACACATCAAGCAAATTTATATACAGATACCTACAGATTTTATTAACACTCATCGAAAAATTTTGAACTCAAAGCCAAAATTATTTACACTATCAATTATAGATTTTCAATAAAAGTTATGTTAGTAATAATATTTTCAATTTTTTTCCTTGTAACGGTTAATGCAAGTCAATAGCTACTAAATAATAATAATAATATTTAAAAATTAAATAGCGTATTGCCTTCTGTGTTTTGGCCACTAGGCCAAAATCATTCAATGATTTTATAATTTCTGCCATCTACATAAGTTCAGCATTTCGGCTTAGTAATTAACGTCATAAATTGTGTGGCCTCCCCATTACAGAAGACCACCATGAAATAACAGCATGTGTGCTGTTGTGTTTCGAGTGAGTGAATAATAAAGGTTGTCAGAGCCCATTTCACTAGCCTTTAAGTTACGATTTAGCGATGGTAGCCACCTACCATCAGCCTGTCTCTTGACTAATACATAAAGAACAGAAGGGCAGTCACATCATAGGAAGCCACACAATGGCTTGTGAAGATGTGAAGAATGCCTCTATCAGAAAAGTACTACAGTACTACAGTTCATCATCATGTGAGCGTCGAAGCTATTCAAGCTTTTCGATATCACAAATATAGTTAGACTATCGTTTGAAAAGGACAAAACCTTTTGAATTAGTGCAGTGACAAGCTCACAGACTATGGACAAGCTATTGATATGTAGTGAAATTAGTGCTACTTGTAAAGAACACAATAACAAAGTGTTCTCCCCTTAATAGAGACAATAAGAATCGTGTTAATGGATATTACAGTAGTATTACAGTTAGTAGTTTAGGTTATATTAAAATTACTCATTAGTCTTAGACTAGATTGTAATCTTATAAGGATGCACTTTTCCAGTTTCTTAACATGGTAGGTATAGGTATATTTCAGCAATGGACGAAGTGATACTGTAGCAGACACAAATAGCCACTAAGAAGATAAATACATAAAGAATCACATTTCGATTGTGTTTTCTTTCAGTCGGTTATATCAATCAAACGCCATGAAACGCGCTAAAGACAACTCCGGAACTGGATACTCGTACGGATCAGCTATAGCGACTCTTACAACTGCGCCTACTAGCAAAACGCCTTCACAATATAAAAGATGTGCCTGCAAAGATCAAGTTATAGTCGCCAACAAGGATGGACACGTCTTGCGAACATCGGCAATCAATAGCAGTACAATAGAAGACAATCACACTGTAAATATGGTGAGTGTTTCATGCTTGTATACAGGTTTGTTCTCTATGAGTGTACTTACATACTAATATATAATGTTATTATTTGGTATTTCTTTACATTTGTTTGTCACTGTACATAATTTCATTAGACACGGTTGGGCAGCTTTGGCACGGTTGGGGAATTTTTTAGGGAGTAAAACAGTGAATTCGGTTTAGCTATATTAGATGCAGACAACAGTCACGTAACGCAGCACTTGTGCTGTTGTGAATATATGTTGCTAGGCTTGTATCCCCTTGGGCTTGCTTTCTTCAGCCTATCTGATGAACTTTATCTTATAAAATTTCGACAGAAATGATTATGGAGGAATTCAGATATCTTTTGAACATAGGTCTCGCCAAATCGCTTATTACAATGACACACCACGCGGAAGTTTGGAATTTATTGAGATATTTTAGTTCATTTGCGATGTGACGACAGATGCGGTGTTTTTCTGTCGTGACGTTGACAAAAGTTAATCAGACATTATGCAAAAGGAGGCCATGAAAATAGATATAATACGTGTAATACCTACGCAAAATAGACGTGTCATGTTTACCATTTATGACTCATTTACCATATTGCCGCCGGTTAGACGCACTGCACTAATATGTTTTTTATCAGTTATATTTTGGAAAAAATTCTTAATAAAGTGAGTTGCATTTTTGTAATTTTTTTTTGGCGATAATTTTTATTGTGTTTAACGTGCGGTTTGGTTGTTGATTAAAGATGGATAAGAACATAATATACTTGTTGCTTTATTCATAACACGCTTTTTTACTCGCGGCTTCGTCCGCACGAAAAGTTCAAAAACTGCCTAAGACCGTTTATGTTGGTGAAAGAACTTGAAAATTATTACGTAGTTTCGGAGATTACCTGCTACATCCAAATTTTTACACCTTTACATTAGTGCAGATATAATAGATATAAAATAATGAAGTTTAGTTCTTCATATAAAGTGTTTTCTTGTACTGACGATAGAAAAATATTATAGAACAAGAAAAAGAAGGAAATCTTTTCTATTTAGGCAAACGCTAAATTTCATCTCGTAAAGTTATGACAAATTAATTCTTAATTCATAGAATTTCTTTTAATAACTTACAATAACTTGTTATTTTAAATTATAATAGACAAATAAATATACAGATAAATAGACGCGGCGAGGGACTATCTTATATAAATAATAATTAAGTATGTTAGGACTAATATTTAAACTGGTTACGTGTGGTTAAACTCCGTCCTATTGTCTATTTAATTCGGTCCTCTAAAAGATTTTATTGTGGCATCAATTCACCAGACTGGGCGTTTGGCCAACACTCCAAAATGTCAATACAATGCATTATAGTAGTTACTAATACGCGACTTTTAACACCGCACGGTTATCGGTTATAAATGTGAAAAAAATATCATAATTTTCCGAGTGAAGGAAGCGGTGATTTCGGGTGAAAACCGATATTTTTTCATTGTAGTGTTCGTACAATAATAGGTGTTCCAGTTTTTAAACCTGCGCCGCGTGCCCTTGACATGTTTCGCGCGGTTATATTTAAAGGCACTTCAATAACATGTACACCGTTTAAGAAATTGCAATAAGATTGTCGATTTTGTTTTATTGATACAATTTATTGCCTCTGTTGCAACAGCGAAATGAAATTCATCTGTAATGGACCGGTAAACAATACCTTTATTATAATGATAATATGTATACAATTGTTATTTTTTTATCATTTTAAAAGTTTAATTTTATATAAAGCGTTTAAAAAAAATGAACACGCAACCAACATGAATCTTTTCTTTATTTTAATTACGGCACTAATTTATAAATAAAAAAAAATCGTCTATTAAAAAGATAAATATAATATTTTTATTTGCATATTTATGGTACTATTTTAAGGAAAATTAAGTTGGTGTTAGAAGGTTTTTTTAACTAAAATTAAATGCAGTTTTAACGCCATCTTGGACAGAAATACAAACGAAAAAACCAAATCCACAACATACAAATTGAATTTAAAATGGATGTAGGTTAAAATATAATATATGTATTATTATTCAATTCCAGTCCAATTTGACCACAAACGTGTTTATATTTGAGCGCGATTTTTATAGGAAAATGGGCTCTAGGCATGCCTTACTCACTCACCGAAACACAACAGCACACATGCTGTTATTTCGCGGCGGTCTCCTGTAAGGGCTGCCCAAGTAACTGAGAAAAGCAGTGTGCCCTGCCACTACTATTTTAGAAGATTATTTGAACGTATGCTTCCATTGTCAGCCCCGGCACGACACGCCGACGTGTCCGGTGATGAGTCCGGCGTTGCCGGTCAGTTCGGTGACGGCGGGGCCGGCGACCAAGAAGAAAACACTCAAAAAGAAGACCAAGTCCAAGATTAAATCGCCCAAAGCCAATAACAAGATGGAGTGCACCGTCTTTGATGGGGAAACTGATGAGTAAGAAAGTTTTTTTTTTATCTGGGCAATCTCGGGAATATCAAATTACCTAGGTACCTACCTACGTAATAAAGATATTAAAGAAATTAATGTTTCTTTACAGCGGGCACAGTAGGTCTCCATCTCCAGACCCAATAATCGATAGCGCTTGGCAGATGGAAACGGACGCGTTGCTCTTGGAAATGGAGAAATTCGATAAAAGGCCTCTTTCGCCCGTTAAAAAGGAAGAGCCAGTATTGAATAATTCGATCTCAAAAGTGACCAGTAAGTCCAATGGGGTTGTACCCGCACTAGTAAAGAAAATAGCCTCAAAAGGTTAGTACAAAATATTTAGTCTACTTCCAGGTTTTTCTTAAATTTTGTCATACTTTCTTTTTTACTTTTCTAACCAGCTTTCAAATTTTAGAAATTTCGCTCTTAGAAATGAAAGAACTGAGGTATATCATGCGCATACCCCACAAGGAAATATAGTATTAAAAACCTTTTAAATCTATATTAAAATGGTTCCAGATAAAGTTGAACCTCTCAACAACAAGGATCAAGCGTTTATAACAGCTCTTTACACCACTAATCCCTTCAAGCATAATTTACCAACTCGCAAAGGTTATTTCAGTATGTTTTTGTTCTGAAGCTTGTATATGATATTGTAAATCCTATTAGCGTGTAGTAAATCTTATTATAATAATAAATAGGGCTTGTATTTTATGTAACGTATTCTGAAACCATTTTCGTCTCGTTTCAAGATTTTTACATTATTACCTGATTTTTATGAAACTTGATAGATAAACCATTAGACGTACAGGACACCAGGATAGGCTACTTTTTCCTTTTTTAACGCGGACGAAGTCGCAGGCACCAGCTGGTTACTAAATAAAACGTGATACAATAACATAAAATCTTGGAACCAAGCTTGCATCCAATCATTTAAAAATGTCTACTTCGACGCTACGAACAGTTTAATAAATAATTGATAACTGCACCACACAATATTTCATAGAAATATAATACCTAATTATCAGTTTGCGTGGTCGAACGACCTCCTTTGAATACAAAAGTTTTATTGCATGTTCAAACTTTTCCATCGTCACACAACGAGGCTCAACTTTACTTTAAAAGTAATATTTCGTATGCAGAATTTGGCGTTTTACTTTAGTGTTGCGTGTAGTTTGTTTGGGTACATTTTGCTAGTATCTATGTATGTGTAGTTTTTGTAGAATTTGAAATTTAAAAATGGTATTAAATATTCTAGTGTATTACGATTTAGGACAAGGGAAGTTTGTTCGAAAGAGGAAGAGTAAAAATGGTAATTTCTCATTATATTAATGGGTTGACCAAAATGTTTGTGCGGTGTTTGCCACTAGCGTACTTTAAACGAAAAACAAAAGGTTATTTTTTTTCCAATACATAGATGTTTGTTTTTTTAAATAATTATATCGCCCGACACACAAACCTCAAGCGAACCACTAGTCTTGTACTGGGGTCTGTTGGAGACAAACAGCGATAATATGAACTTTGAAAATATCGTTTTCACTGCCGACTTTGCCCGCAATCTAACCTAGGACTGTTAGGACCTTACCCACTCAAAATCTTATAGAACGTGCCAGTTTCTAGACCTTATCTTGCCTGTCGAGGCAAAATTCCGTTTCTTTATGAAGATGTGATATTTTCTTTGAATATATATGGGATAATGTGAAGACAGAAAGAGGAAGATAATTTGAAATCCCATTCATCCTTCGAAAATACAGTGCAAATCACGAGTAATAGAGTCCTTTCATAGATTCGATATTAAAGTTTCAGTGTGCCATCTATCGTTTTAGCCATTTTGATGTAGACGTTAAATTAACTGATTTGCGTCTGTTTATCCAGACTCTCCAATGAACATACCAGACTCGTTGTCCAGTTTCCTGCGAGCGTCGATGTTTCCCAGAGTGCCTCCCTACCTCAAGTTTGTCGGTCACGAGGAGACCCCAAACCTCAAGATACCGAACCCAATACAGAAGCATTTGAAGTGGAAATTAACGACAATAACTCCAATAGTTGTTAAGAAGACGTTGACGAATTCAGGGTTTAGATTAGTTAAGAGTGAATGCGACACGGCCGAATGTCCGCAAGAAGGTATGTTGTTACTTGTGTTGCCGATATGCAAACAGTATTATACTACATATTTATTTATTTATATTATGAAATGGTTATTATACTGTGAAATTTTGTCAAAATGATTTCTTTTTTCCAAAATTTATAGGTAGCTTTTTATTTATGAACTATGCACGAAATGAACCTCATAAAGTTAAATACTGTATGAATATGTATTAGATCTTTCTTCCTACCCTTACTCTTAAGACAGCTTGAAGTTATGATAGCCCTAATTAATAGGACTATTAACATTTATTAGTTACTGCTTGAGAATTTTTTTTGATGGCTTTTTTTTTGGTTTGCAACTATCCCAAGGTTGTTGGATGAGATTTTATTAAACTTGTCCCACATTTGCTCTCTGAGATTAAGGTCATCATTTTTTGGTGGCCACTGCATTACTTGGAAAACGTTCTTCAGATTCCAAGTCACTATGTAATTTACGTACGGCACAATATTCAAGTTAAAATTTTCTATAATATACTTAGGATGTGTGTAGCATCACTTGGTTTTCGAAGATCTTCATTATGATGACGCTGTTAAGGCTCCCTTGTAAAAACCAGTTGTGAAAACAGGAGCTATAACCACAATTTTAGTGGTCTTCCCTTTGAAAAGTTACCCTCTAGCTCTTCCAGTTTCACAACTTATTATTCTACCTTAAAAATAAACATCAGGGATTAAAAACTCGCCAATTCTCAAGCGATACAGTAAAAAAAATCTGTTTTTTTTTCTGACATATTTTTTCTTCGTGTGGTTAATAAAGCTTAGAGCTTACTCATAAATGTATTTTAATATTGCAGAGACAGTTGAATGGATAGGAATCTGGGGTAAACACATGAAATCCCTAATGTTTAGAGCGATTAAGGACGGCCAGAAAATGAATCATTTCCCGGGAACTTTTCAAATAGGCAGAAAAGATCGACTGTGGAGGAACTTACAGAAGTTGGTGGCTCGATACGGAATCAAGGAGTTCGGAATAATGCCAAAGACTTATGTGTTACCTCACGATTTGAAATTGCTCAAACACGACTGGGAGAAATACTCTGCCAACAATGAAAGATGGATAATCAAACCTGTGAGTATAGTGAAGAAATAAATAATTAATGTTTGATGGAAATGAAAGTACACACTCGCTTATTAGGACTCGAGTTTCTACAGTTCTTTCTAAATATTCAATTTTATAAATTATTTTGTGTAATTGTGTTGTTGAAATTTTGCAGTGATACAGGAAAGGATAAAAAGGATACCTTTCACCCAGAAAAAAAATACTGTTCCCGATTGATAAACTAAAATAAAATAAAAAAATAACGCCTGGCCAAAGTTGTTATAGCAACAAGAGGTCAAACGTTATATTGCTTATAATATATTATTTATTTTGCAACGTGGACGAAGTCGCGCGCACCCGTTAGTAAACAATAAAATAGCTCGCCACTATAAAAATAGAAAATACAATGTTTATTAGCAATACATATTTCCTACCGCTGGCTAGACGGTAGGGGTATGTGGGGGTCAGCCGGCGCTCTGCGCTATGCTAGTCATAGCGGGCCCGGTCATACCCACTATAACTCCCTGGTGTCTCCTTGCCCTTTGAGCAGGGTGGCCCCTGCTCTGTCGAGGCAACAACTCCGATCCACTCCAGGGCGGTCTAGCCATTGCTGGCTAGGCTACGCCGATGGAGGATTTCCCGGAGACACCAAGGCAATCCCCTTGCACAAGGGGGGACCTTGTACAGGCACACACAGGTAGCCAGCTATGTGCGCAGGCCCCTTATTAGCAATTATACTTACTAAAGAACTTTTACTATGTTCTATAGCCCGCGTCCGCCCGCGGCACCGGAATAAAGGTGGTTTCACGCTGGACCCAAATTCCGAAAAAGCGAGCGGTGGTCGTCCAGAAGTATGTGTCGAAGCCTTACCTCATCAACGGCAACAAGTTCGACATGAGACTGTACGTGCTGGTCACTTCCATACATCCGCTCCGGATATACCTCTTCAAGGACGGACTCGCCAGGTTCGCTTCAGGTACTTGGAGATCTTTCTTAACCTTCGTATTGCACGCCATATTTTAAGATAACAATCCACTGCCATCCATTTAAGATCCACATTTTAAAATAACTATCCATTTAAGGTCCACCTTCTAAGATACCGATGCGTTTAAGATCCACATTTTAAGATAATAATTCATTTAAGATCAACATTTTAAGATAACTATTCACTTAAGGCCCACCTTTTAAGATACCAATGCGTTTAAGAGCCACATTTTAAGAATAACAGTCCATACTATAATATTATAAATGTGAAAGAAACTCTGTATGTCTGTCTGTTACCTTCCGTTTCAATTTTCGTTAAAATTTTCGTCTACACTATCAACAAGCCAAGGAAATGTTTTATAATGAGCAACTTTTCTAAAGGTATGTTTTTCTCTTATGAATTTAGAGTAGAAATGCTTGTATTTTGTTTTTATATATTATAAATTTGTAAAGAGCATGTGTTAAAAATTGTTTCCAGTGAAATACAACGATGATATAAGTTCATTAAACGATAGGTACATGCATTTAACGAATTACTCCATCAATAGACTGTCCAAAAACTACACTCCAAATGAAGATTTCGCCGCATGCGAAGGACATAAATGGTACGTATTGTATTTTCAAATCATATTTACTTGGATATCATTTTATTAATAAATTTTTTGAGTTATTGTACGACGAATTGTAGGTTTTTTAACCCACTGTTTCGAATTGTAGTTTTATTTAATTTAAATTTCAGAATTAAGAGTGTTCAAACTACAAACTTTTCACCTTTATTATACATTTACTATTGATATTCTTGAAATTTATATAAATGACCATTAAATAACTATTTTCTTTTTATTCTTCCGAACTCGCATGTGGATATTGCAGAGCATAGAAAACACCAAAGTGCCAAAGTGCTCTAACTAAGTTCGATGATCACCAGTGATATTTTATTTCAGGACATTACAAACACTATTTCAATACCTAAAGACTGAGAAAGATGTGGACACGGACGCCCTATGGGAGTCCATGAAGGATCTAGTTATCAAAACTATCATATCGGGTGAAGCGAGCATCAGCTCTCTGACAAAGGCCAACATTACCTCTCGGTACAATTGTTACGAACTGTTCGGCATTGATGTTCTACTAGATGAAGATCTCAAACCTTGGCTCTTAGAAGTGAGAATCTTTGCCTTGTATTTGTTTTTTGATCGAATTATCATTCCCAATTTAAGTACATAATCTATTTAGTGCTATAAAAGTTGTCGCTAGAGTTAATTTTTGAGTGATACGCGTGATGTGATCAGGTGAACATATCGCCGAGTCTACACAGCGCGTCGCCCCTCGACATCCACGTGAAAGGCCCCCTCGTGTCGGCTGTTCTCAACGTGGCGCAATTCCACGTGCCCGCAGCCACCAACGTGGATCTGCTCAGTCGGGAGAAGCCAAACAAGCTTGTATGTATTATCTCGACTCACATTATTTTAATACAATTTAGCTATTAGCCACGATCTTGTAAGGTATTACAGTACTAGTAAGATACGTACAGTACTAGTATTGCCCAATTGATATATGAATTATCGGTGTTATCGACCAATCCACACATTTCGCGGCCTTTTCCAGTACAGCTATTGGTCCTCAGTTGACGCCATGTTAGCGTGCGCCGCTTTGGCATACGTTCGTGCGAGTGCGACAAAACTAACAGCTTGTATTGTATTATGAACCTTAAAGATATTGTATCTAAGGTTATCTATAAATATTGTATCTAAGCACTGGTAAATTAAAAAAAAATACAATATTAAAGTGATTTACCTCACCCTTCGGCTTCAACGGAAGACCAGCGCAGGTTTTTCAACCTGCATTATGCTGAGTTGGAGCCGGTTTTTGGCGGGGGACGTTTATGCTTGCCTTTCTATGTATGTTGTTATAATGTCCTTTGCTGCAAATAAAACATTATTCTATTCTATTCTATTCTATTTAATTATAATGTTATGTTTTTCAGGCTAGCCTTCCTTATGACCATAGACTTTATACAGTATATCTGTCGAAAGAAGAAAGAGACAAACATATAATTTATACAAATATGGAGGAGCGCGATATGGTGAGTATTATAGTAGATATTCTTCTTTACAAAAACAAAGTTTACAATTTTAGAAATCTTAAAAATATATATTTTTCGGGTGATTCTTATCCACCATCATGTCACTGGTATTTTTAATCAAAATTTACATTTTATAATGTGTTTTTATTTATTAAACGGCGATGCTCTCAACCGAAATACACTGTATAACGATAATGATAATAAGGATGACATAAGGATCAAAGGATGCCAATAAAGTTGCATGTTGCGAATATAATTTTACAGTACCTACGCGACATACTGTCGACACTGACTCCGGACGACGTGCGACACCTCGTGCAAGCGGAGGACGAGTTCAGCCAGCGCGGCGATCTCGAGAGGGTATTCCCGACCAGGCGCACTCACCGCTACCTGGCCTACTTGACCGGGCCGCGTTACTACAATCGCTTGTTCGACGCATGGGAGACTCGCTACGGCGACGACAGGCCCGCCGGCGTAGAGCTGCTACGTCGTCTGTGCGAGATCGGCTACCACTTGGAAGTGCCTCCCGTGCCGCTCAAGGTAAATGTCCGCTCGTTGCACGTGCTGTTGGCACTGCTAGCGCTAGTGCTCACAGCCCTAAGGTTCTGGTGAGCACTGGCGCACAAGACAAGACAAGTCAGGACCAAGCATCACCCGTTTCTGTCACTCGTCGTGCGTTAGAAAGAGACAGTAAATCTACACGATTACAGTAAAGCCAAGAAGACAACGCAAACTTTGTAAAAAAGAAAACCAGGCCCTCTGTCCTTTCCCATGGTATAGAATATAGAAAGTTATCTTGACAACAATAATTAACATTTTTCAAGATAAAAATTATTTTATATGTTAATTCAGACAATAAACTGTGTACAAAATTGCATACAAATCCGTTCAGCCGTTTTTTTTTGTGAAAAAGGAACAAACATCCACCCATAGTTATATCGATCCTCACAAACTGTCGCATTTATAATATTGATAGGTTATTTAGTGCTTTCGTGTGAACGGCTTGGTCCTAGACTTCAACTTACTCGACTGGATTTTTTTCTCCTTGTTATTTGTAATACTAAATATCTAGTCGTTTAAGACATATTTTTTTAGTTTATTTAATTGAAAGTCGAGTCAGTGCTCTAAAACATACAATTACTTAACACACACACACACAGAGTGATGAGGGAACTCATACATACACACAATTACCTACTATTATTTTCCATTTATTTGTGAATGTTATCAGCATATCTTACGGTCTTTACAAAAGTTACCAAGTAATAAAATTTGTTTTTTTTTTGTATATAATCAACATATAATTTGTAAAGATTATAAGATATAATGCATATTTATTCTATCATAATTATAATAATTATTTATCTATATATTTATATCTATATTACCATATATTTGTATTGTATTATATAATATTTTTTGTGTTATTATATTATAATCAATACAACACTTACATTGAGGGTAGTCATAAATTCGTAGAAATTACTAATCGAATTCACATATCACAGCATTGTTGTATAGTTTAACTTTAATGTTGCCATAATTATGTCAGCCATTAAATTCGCTGCCATTTTGAAAATATCATTAAAAAAAAAACTTAAGATATGAAATAGGGTACTTGTAAATTACAGGGCAAGGCTGGAGTTAGTATGGTGAGCGTTTATTGATCCAGCATGATATTGATAAATTAGACTTTTTTCCAAACTTTTCAGATCGTTTTTGTCTGTTTTTTTTTTTCAAAATAATTTTTCAGCATTTGTCTTCTTCGTACGGATTGAAAATATTTTAGTATTATTTAAAATCTATTGAAATTTATTGCATTTATTGTTTCTATTTGATTCAAATTCTTAAATCTATTGAAATTTATTGCATTTGTTCCTGTTTGATGCAAATTCTTATCGAGTTGGGTAGTTCTTTTTATTATATTTTTTTGACCGTGGTACTAAATTTTTTTCAAATGATTGATCAGGGAAAAGTGACAAATGCCCTAAGGCGAGCTTACTTGGGTTGTAAGCAGGTGGCTCTCAGTAAGTGCGTAGCTAGCGAACGAACAAACGTACAAACGAAACGTAACAACATGTCGGTGACCGCTCGATATGTAGACTTTTTTTTTACCGTAAGCTGTCGATGGTTGAAGCCTCTAGGAGTGCTATAGACAATATAGTTAAACATATCAAAGTTTTAAACATTAGTACAATGTCGTGAAGCTATAAATAAACCGTTCTTTTTCTCAAATGTTGGTGCTGTTTTTTTAGTGCTAGAACACTTACATGTTACTTGTAGTAATTCTGACAGTTGAAAATAGATTTTTGTTTCTACCGTCAAGGTCTAATACAAATTAGCGGAAAATTAGAAATAAACTGTGTTGTTTTTTTTTTAATATATTAAACAGAAAAAAAAAACTGTGTAAATTTTAATGAAAGTCGCATGGGAACGACTGTTTTAAATGTTTAGAATTTCAAACTACCCACAAATGTTTTTTAAAAAAAGTATATTTTTAAAGTAGAAATTTTGTAAGCTGTACTAAGCGTAGGCGTATATTATATATTTTTTATATAGCTAGAATGTTTCCAATGTTTGTTGTCTTATGTACTAATTTTATTATGTTTACGTAGCCATTTGAACAGCTAAAATTTATGGTATTAAAATGTACATGTCTGTGTTTACAAACAGTGCCATTGATACAAGGTAAAAATGTAACAATTTTTATTATTGTATATCATTTTTTTTAATATTTATTATATATTATACAATGTAGTATTTTTTTATGTAGTACTTGTCATTGTAATACAATGTTTTTTATGTAGATTAGGTATATAATTATAAAGCTAGGCTAGGCATATTAATATTTTGTATACGTACATTCTATTAGATGTTTTTTTTTGTATATATTTATATTATTACATTTTGTAACCACGCTTAAAACTCACACTATACATAAACGATAAAACATTATTAACATAATGTTGCATGATGATTTAATTTTTTTTCTAAGGCTCTTCAGTAAATCTAAGTAATGTTCCAAAAAACAAGTGCCTTAGTATATTAGTTTTAGAAAATAGCTAATTTCTGAAGAGTCTTCGCTATTTGAATGATTTCGCTCATTTAGTTTTCGAATAACTTTAGTAACTTCATACATTTACTTATCAACTCATTACTATTTCTATTTAAAAATTTATCTTGGTCATCCCATAAGATACGAAAGATTTTTTACTTTTCTATACATACATAAATAAATTTTAATTATGTTTTCAATGTTTTAACAACCCTTGCAAAACTTAACAAACCCAATTTTCACCTTAACTTCTCGTAAAACGTCTTTATTTTTAAACTGAATCAATCAATATGTTAAATCTGAAATATGTATATGTATATATATGCATTTTTTAACATAAATTAGATATCGACGAATTTCTTTTTTTATTTCGGATTTAATGTATTAATTAAATATCATTCTAAAAATACCATAATTTCATTCAAGACAATATCATTAGTTCGTTTTCAAATTAAAACTTTCTAAAAAAGAATCGTTTTAACAAAGATTCAGGCTTTAGTTATTTGGTTTATTTTATCGAAAGCCTTAATATTTGGTCATTGAACAAATAATTGTCATATCGGCCATATAATATTGTCTTAAAGGAGTTTTTAAAAAAAAATAAAAAATGTCATTCCCATCACTCTTTACGTCTCACACAATGTTCCTCACAATGAATTTATTCATAGATCCTCATGCTTCTGCAATTTAATACCTAATATCCAATACATAAATAAGTTTCTCGTTCTAGTCTACCTAATCTAGTCATTTTGTCACTTGGAAATTTTATTTCAAATATACATTTTTGTTTCCAAAGGTTGTTTTGATAGTTCAATAGTTTAGTTTCATGCTTAATTTTATTATCATCATCACAATTTTGTTTAAACAATATGCAGCTTTACAACAGTCATCTGATTGTCTCTATAACATAGCATTGTATTTATTTTTTTATTAAAAGTGCTACATAATTTAATTAATTAAAGTAATATTTTGATACCGGTAGACTTTACCACCGCTGAACATGCTCCTATGGTTTATTTTGAATAATGCGCCCTCAATTATTTGATAACAGAGTTTGAAATATCTCGAAATTACTATTTGAGCAAGAGATTTTATGTCAAATATCAACAAAAAAAATCTACTTTAAAATTATTATAATGCATAATATGCATATTATAGTCATATTTAGGTTGCGCATTTATTGCTTACATAAAATCTCATGTACACTGCAATGGGATATAGTGACGACTAATATTCGTTTTTTCTCAAATAAATTTCAAATAAATAAATGCATGATTTTTTTTTTAAATAAAATTTGCATCATCGATGAGTAGCAAAATAATAGGCTGAGAACAGACCACGTTTTCGACTTCTGCGTTATTAGCATTAGTGAATGCACAAAGCCAATCCAACGGTCATTATGTAATATAGTGTCCAGCGGTGGTAAAGTGCGTAGTTGTTTCCCGAGACAATCAAGTGGTCCATGTTTGTATCGCTCGCCGATTGTCGTCCGGCGAGTGAGTGAGTAAATGTAGGTCCTCAGTGAGGTAGCGTTATGCGGGGCGTGCGGCGTTGCGTGACGTGCGGTGTTGAGCGTTGATTGAGTGGCCTCATGTTCAGTAAATGCTCATTGAGTGGCCTCAGTAAAATATGCTAAGCGTTCAAGTGTATCAGTTGGGTATCGTAGCGTGGCGTCCTACGATGATGTACCTAGAAGAAAATTCATGGTGCAATGCAATGGAAAGATATAAACATCGCAAAACTTGATGGGCTCTAACCTTGAATCCTTTCATTTGCGCATGTAGAATTGCGAACAATACGGCGGACCTGCTTTCTCTAGTACAAATATTATTATTTAGTCTCTCTCATTAAAGTGGGTCCCCCATCCCCGCGTCGCAATACCTCACAAACAGTCCCAAAAATCGGTTACCGCGCATATTTGATACGTGACATTGCCAGAGGCCATCAAGTTTTGCGAGTGAAGAAAACAATATCGAGTTTTGTTGCCAATTGAATCCCTAATTTTACCCTGATTAATCTATTTTTATAAAAATTCAAAAGACATTATGCACAAGCTCATTCGCCGCTGTTAAAGACAAACTCGTTGGAACGTGCACGCCGTCGCTCCGCCGAACGCACACATGAACGCTCTTCCCACCGCCCAGTTGGCCGCCAATCAGAACACTAATAGAAGTGGCGTGTGTTTGTCATGCACGTTGCACGCCCCGCCACGCTGCGCGCTCAACAAGAGCGTCCACTGAGGCCATAGCCTAACGGTGCCCCCCTCCCCTCGTCCCCCCACCCTTTTCCCCGCCCCGCCCCCCATCCCGGCCGTCCCTCGTGTTATAGCGGGCGGCGCCTCAGCTGAGCGCGTTGGATCGTTGCAGAATGACGTGGATGCGCCGTCGCCGGCCGCGTCCGAGCGACGCTCGTGTCCGTCGCTCGGGTCCCTGGAGGCGACCGTCGCCGTGTCCTCGACCGCGTCCCGCTTGGGGGGCGACACGATCCACGTGGGGGGCGACTCGACCTACTCGTCTCCCGCGTCCGCGCGCTCGCCCGTGCGTCTCGCCCCCCCGCAGCCCCGCGCGTAGCGATGCGTCGAGTGCGCCCTCCGCCTCGCACTGTTAGCCTCGTAGCGGTAACCTACGAATAATCACCTCAACAAGATCACATACACTAATCTGTAATTTTATATGTATAGGTCGCGTCAAACTCTACGACCTTTCTGAATATTTGAATTGCAATATTAATTTGTTAATAAACTTTAACGCATACCATACAGGGAGTCCCAAAATTAATGGTCATACTCTTCAGATCAATAGCCAGATAACTTATAAGCTAACTTATTATATTGTCTGAGTGCGTTCAGCTATTAAATCTCGCTTAACAACCAAAATAATACAAAAAACAATAGTGTTAATCTACACTGACTAGTCGAAATATGCGTTGATCCCGAATTTCAGCTAACATTATAATGTAACTCTGCACTACTTCACTTTCGACTTTACCTTTGACGCAGAACTCTTTTGAATTTGAACACATTTGCTGAGAACGGTCGTGTAAAAAAATTACTTAATTTATTTTATAAAAGAAGAATATAAACTCATATTTGAAGGCTCACGAGTGAGAATGATCATAATTTTGGAGACAAGTGGTAATTAATACACTAATATGTTATGGACTAAACTAAAATTGAACCTATGTACTTTAAAATAAAGAGAACTCGCGCTCATATATATGCCAGAATGGTAAAAAAAAACCTCAAGTCGAGATTTTATCTTGATACTGAACGATCGTAGATTTTATAATAATACACGTGATAGGAATATCGTTTAAATATTTAAATTTTCAACTGTTTTTTTACGCAGATTATGAATTTGTCCTTTATTTCATGTTAACATAATCATAATGTTAAGTTAGCAAATTCATAAGGATAACATTATTATCATTATTAACATGTTATCCTCATGATAGGCGATACTAAAATCGTGGCACTTTTTTGTCTGAACATATAATACTATGTTTAGTCCTTAACGTATCGTGTATATAATTATAATATTCTACATGTGATTGGTGTAAAACAAATGAGAATTGATGTGATTGTGTGATGAAGTGCGATATAGACTGAGTGTCCAGTGACATTATAGTGTTAGCGATGAGCTTAAATGTTATACTTTTTAGTCAATAGCGAATATTAAATGTAATTTAGACACACGTTATAGAAACACTTTTGACATGACTGTGTCTAACAACTGGTATTTAGATAAAATGTAAGCCAAAATCAAGAAATCCATGGATTTTAACGAATAGGAAATGTTCATTTTTTATTGATAAAAATCTAAATTGTTTTATCGTTTGTGAATTAATATGATTTATATTTAAAATATGACAAATTCCATAGACAAGCGTCAAAAGTGTCCCATAATGATGTGTCTATATAGAATAGATCTATAAAATAGTAGATTTATTTTAATAAATGTCTCCGTTCTTCCCCGCCTGCATGCCTTTCTTTATTGAACATTTCCATTTTTTGCTCAACACTAAAAAATTAATAAAATGAAAAAATATATGTAAAAATTTGAAAAAAATTGAAAAAAAAAATGTAAATGATAACCAATATATTTGAATATTGCTCCGATGTCTTTCGAGCATAATTTTAAATTTACGGTGACTCCACTTGAATGCAATCTAATTTTAACACTTCTAAAATCACACGAATAAATAATGAAAAAATAAAATGGATAAAATAAATAATTTTTAGAATACTTCTATTTAAATTTCCAATTTTGTGTATTTATTAATTTGTTAACAGAGATTGGAGACATGTCCTATTGTAGTTTAGGAGCAGTATGAACAATTTGTCTTTGTCCTATTGTAGACAAAAAATAAAAAATAAAAATAATATAAAATGTTTGGGTGAATTGAATATGAAAAAAAGACGAATTGTTGATACTGTTGTTCGCTAAATTAAAATGTGTTCATTGTATACATAGTGTTGCTAGATTAGTGGTCAGTTGAATGACTTCGTGGTGTCTTGGAATCGTGTTCAAAGGTGGTTAGGAGTCGATAGAAATTCGTTGTAAATATATCTAAAAAAAGAGTCGATAATATCACATTTATTTGTCGATATCATTCCTGTGCGTTGTTTTGTTTTCTTATTTAAGTAGCGTCCATACGGCGACAATACGCCCGGTCACATAAATGTGTATGTGACCCAAGTTCCTATGTACTAGGAATAGGAACGTTTCGAGTGTATAGTCACTGTACTTTCAGGCCCGTCTCACATGGGGTTACTAAAAAAAATGACGAAACTAGTCGAAACTAGTTGTAAATTACAATTTACAAGCCAATTAAAAACAATACGCGACACTCGAGTAGCGACTAGAGTTGTAAAATTTTAGTGACTTCTGTTACTAAAGTAAGAAATAAAATGTACCTACAATTATCGTTTCTTAAATCAAAATACCCTCATAAATCATAAAAATCGGTTCACCCAGTCGAAAGTTATGAGGTAATGGTAATAACAAACCGTTTTTTGAAGTCGGTTGATAAATTTTAGTGTAAAGTGATTCGAGCGAAAAGCTTAAAAACAATAGTTTTCCATGATATGAAATGAAAATATAATTATATATGGACGGTGACGTTCAAGAAACTCTTTTTAATTAGCTCCCAATCCCATGCGAGATGGTCCTTCGAATTTCATAGTGCAATTAACTTATTTATCAATATTATATATATTTTGTATCGTATCGATCAAAGAAAAGTGCGCATATTGAAACCGCTGTGCAGTTTAACGCATATCTGACCTGAAATAAATGATATGGTACTTAAAAAAACTTCATAATAATAGTTCGTCGGCTTGAAGAATCTTCTGAGTCGTGTCAAACTAACTGTGAGGTTTAAATTAAAAAAAAAAAAGCCTCTTCTAATCAATTATTTTACATTTAAACATAGACTTTTGTGTATCGATTATATCATTACATTACGTTATTATATATATAGCATTTTTATTTATTTATTATTATTTTTTTAAATAAAATTGTATTCATGTATTTTTAATAAGCACATTTAAGTTAACTGTATACGTTTGTATGTAACCAATAGGCTTGGAATGTGTCGAAAGAAAGAAAAAAAATGATTGTCAGCTCTCTGACTAATATTTTTGTTTTATACTGTTTAATTTACTGTTGTATGACACAAATTTTTTTGGTGTATTCCGTGACGTATTATTTCGTGTTTCGAAGTGTTTTTTTTTTACTATTATTGAACGAACGAACGCCGAGAAAAATAAAGACGAGTCCATAAATTATTTTTTTTCTTTATGCCTAAATTTATAGTGCACAAGTTTAGTGCTTAGTTTGGGGGACAAGTCTACGTAGCATAAATTTTTAAATGTTTTTTTTTCATATATACTGCAATCTTAAATGACGTCAACAATAAAATGACTTAAGCTGAGTTTAATAACAGGAAAAGTTATTCTTAAAAATGTTTTCTTGCGTGTGTGTCGTTCTAATAATTGTAAAAAAAAAACTACCCTTCGAAAACGTCTTCAATACGCTAAATGTTTTCTAAATACATATTTACGAAAGTTTTCTTGGTGTATTAACCAAAGAGCCACGGCACGTTTTAATCTCCTTAAAATAATACTCATTCTGTCAATCGATACAAAAAAAAAAAATAAAGATGTGTTTATTTTTAGCATTAAATCTCCTATATTGAACCTGTCACCAGGACAGTTCTGATCCTGAGAAAGTTTATTAAAAAAAAAAGAAAGATCTGTGTTGATTTTTATTACCATACTACTTAGCTTCGCCCGGCTTCAAAATAAGAACTATCCCATCTTTTAAGGACCTTTTAATGGACCAAATTACACTTAACTAGTTATGAAGTTTTATCAAAATCGGTTCAGTAGTTCATTGGCGACGAACAACGTAAACTTAGTAATAGGGTTGGTCATGGAGTAAGTTACTTTGTATTCAGATATAGTGTTTATAGGCGTTATACGTGATACTGAAACTAAATTGACGATTATTAGAATTTTTTTCTGTATGTTTGTATGTATGTTCCTCCATAACTCGTAAACGAATTAACTGATTTTCATGAAACTTGCTAGATAAACATTTAGACGTATAGGACCTTTTTTTTAGATAGACTATTTTTTTTTTATTGAAAAATCAACGCGGACGAAGTCGCGGGCACCAGTTAGTTTTATGATAAAAATCGTCTTGAAACGCAAAACCTCTTTAAGTTTAAAAGTTATAAGTAGTATGCTTTATTTGTAGAAACGAGTATTATTGGTTTTGAATATTCGTCATTCATGACCAAAGGGGACTATTTTCATAATTATGGCGATTTTTATTAAATCCTTTTTTACTAATTACGGGACATCAAAGATGTTTATATATAGATGACCTTAGGATAAGATGTTACCTTATCTTACTATGCTATAAGATAAAATTATTTTTCGGTAAATGCTGATATAATATTAGGTAAGTACTTAAATGAGCTCATTTCGAAAGATTTTCAAGTGATCTGCGATTATGGGTGAAACTTTGAAGGATATCTATTGAGGAAAATGATATACACACTTTCAACTGCCTCTGTAAGTAAAATTTAAAGTAAAACAAAAAAAAAAACGAAATTGAACCAAATAATAGTATGGAGATGCCGGGGATCGAACCCGGGGCCTTTCACATGCAAAGCGAACGCTCTACCACTGAGCTACATCCCCCTCTTCGAAAGTATTACATAAAATTGTAATACCTATATAATCTGGTGGAAAATTCGCTAAACCAGCTACCATCTCATGTCTCCTATGTGTGCCAAGTGGAGGGAGGCGAGTCAACTGGTTTTGATCTCGCTAATGGAAGGAGCGATAAACGAGGAATGTTTGTGTTTACTTAATTAATAAATTGACTAATATTTTTATGTGTAAATAAAGTTTTCATAAATATACTGGAAGGAAGGACTGCGGACCTAGTTGATAGATGGCTCTAATGGCTTAGTATTTATGTCCGCAGTGTTATCCCATAACACATCTACTATAGACTGTAAAGATTGTGTCTTAAACCCTAAGACAAACTGTTAACGCTGGGTCCTGCTTTAGAAACACTGGACTTGGGATAGTCCTACATTAGAAAAAATTTGGACATGACTTTTCAATCTGAAAAGAACAGGGCATACTGTGTCTCAGTCTTTCTGACTGATCAACTGGTGGCAGTAAACACCTTCTTATAGAAGACCGAAACGAGTTAACAGCATTTGTGCTGTTGTGGTTTTCTGAGGGAGTTCCAAGGGGCCTTTATCCTTAATCTTACTATCTACAGCATTTTTACTGTATCTAAAGTTTTGCTTGTGTTATAAGCAACGGTAGCCACCTACCACAGAGAGGAACCCTGCCTGTTGACCTTAATATAAAAAAAATACTACATAGATAAGAAAAAAAATTTAAACAGGTAAATAAGTGCACTCTTTTGTGAATAAATAGAATTTAATAAATATATTTCCCTACATTTGTTAACATGATTAGTTAGATCTATCATAATACAGTGCACAACATATTAGGCACTATCTATTTATAATGATTAGTAAATTAATACTTTTTTCAATTCAGTAAATTGCCACCATCAATCACATAGTTACATCCCGTTATACTCTTAGCCTTGTCGCTAGCTAAGAACGCTATAAGTGATGCAACTTCTTCACCCTCCACTGGCTTTTTCAGAGGAGTCTGACTGGCAATATTCATTGAGACCATCTCCAATTGTTCCTCAGTACACGAATCTTTATATAAATTTGTTTTCACAAAGCTCGGACTAATAGAATTCACTCTTACACTGTCTGAACCTAGCTCCAGAGCTAAACATTTTGTGAAATGAATCAAAGCTGCCTTTGAAATGTTATAAGCTAATGTCAACTTATTCGGTTTGATTCCAGCGTTGCAAGCTATGTTAATAATGCATCCTTTGCTTTGTATTAAGTATGAAACAGCCAATTGGGTCAGTTGGTATACAGATCTCATATTAGTCAACATAACTTTGTCATAAGACTCCATTGAAGAGTCTTTTATGCCACCCATAGCTAAAACACCAGCGTTGTTGACCAGTACGTCTATTCTTCCGTAGTGATTAACTGTTTCTTCGACAATCCTCTTGATGTCCTCCTCGACTGTGAGATCAGCGACAATGCATAATGGTTTTTTATTTGAACGCTTTTCGCAGTAAAGTGCGAGTTTTTTCAAATGATTTTCCGTTTTGCTAGTGAGTGCTAAATTTGCTTTGGTATTCGCGAAGTGAAGAGCTGCTACTCCGCCTATACCACGACTTGCACCAGTTATAAGTATTACTTTCTCGTTGAAATCCATAATAAATGCGAAATATACACGTTTGATCACACCAGTATTACTGTAAACTACAGTTTTTAATGTGCACTGTGTCTTAATTTAAACTATTTTAAACATTGAGCTTGTTTATTTTAATGTATTGTTTTTATAGGAAGAAAGGGGACAGGCAGGGGCGGGCGGGTATCTATCTGTCAATCAATTTTGAACAAGGTCGCACAGCCAGCTGCCTAAACAAGCACGCGCCTGTGATGACAGATTTCTTTTAGTGTTGCCAGATCAAAATATTATTAAATGCTTATGGAAATCATAATTTTAGAATTTAATTAAAATAAAAATTATATAAAAATAAACATTCTATTTTAATTGTACATAATTAATTAAAAATCATATACCTAAATGCTACAATGCGTAAATATTAAAGGCGCCAACTGTTACACAGAGTTTGGTTTGTAACACGTGCAACCAGAGGTGAGAAACATTTTTCTCCCAGACCATTTGCTATGATTTTGTTGTTTTAGTATTAGTCCTGTCCTAGCTAATATTGTATTTCTGTTCACCTAAAATGGATTTTGATAAGTAAATTTTAAGTAAAATCTAAACAACATATCATATATGAATTTGAATTGTTCTTTTATTGTACTGAGTCAATACGGTTCCTGGCACCTATTCCAATAAATGTTCTTTGTTCTATTTACATACTAGCTGGTGCCCGCGACTTCGTCCGCGTTGAAAAAGAAAAAAAGTAGCCTATCCTGTGTCCCGTATGTCTAAATGTTTATCTACCAAGTTTCATGAATATCAGTTAATTCGTTTAAGAGTTATGGAGGAACATACATACATACAATACCTACACTTACAGATTTATTATTAGTATGAATATGATGATGATATTGATGATTGATTGATTATTTTTCCTCCATGTTTTTAGTTGTATTTTTAGTAGAACAAATTGGAGTATAACACTATAGTGTATATTCTATAGGATTTCAGGAGTTTATTTTATTAGTGTTCAGTACACTTCTGTAAATAAAAAAATACTTGTGGCAACCCCCAAATTTTAAATTCAATCGTTGTGTTATTTATCAGCCAATCAGCGGGATTGCGTGTTTGACGCATGTTGGTTACAAACAGACTATTAAAAACAACATTAGATATTAGATTTTCCATTGCTTGCAAGTGTAGGTATACTTGTTTAAACTGTGATAAATAATAAATAAATATAAGTATAAAAATGGACAAATACTTTTGTCGTATACATATACCTACAATCAATACCATGGAGATGCCGGGGATCGAACCCGGGGCCTTTCACATGCAAAGCGAACGCTCTACCACTGAGCTACATCCCCTCTTTGTTGCCATGATCGATTATAACATATAATGTAATGAAATCCGCTAATGTATAATGAAATCGAGTGGCATGCAGCGTGGAACGTTCACCCACAAGGTGGACAGATGATCTGATAAGGATCGTGGGGCGACGAGGATTTTTTATTTAATGTTTTTATTACACATGTTGTCATTTCACGGTGGCCTTCTTTAAGGAGGTGATTTGGTTACTCCCCCCAAATGGGCTGCTCATACGAATACGAAACGCCGTAGGGGTTGATTCTAATCGGTCCTTTTGGAAAATTACGACGGAGGCATATGTGTGCCTATGTCCAGCAGTGGACGTCTTACGGCAGAAATGATTATTTAGTGGAAAATCGGTAAATACAGGGAAGCGACGAAAACGAGAAAATTTGTGTATATAATTTGCAGACATACTTATGTTCGTGCAAAGCCTGGGGCTGGTCGCTAATCCCAGATAAGCAAGAAAATATTTTAATTTAATTTGAAATCTTTTATCAGCGGGTAAAGCTATGGAGCACAGCTAGTTGCCTATAAAGACGTGCTCACGTTTCTGTAAATCATATCCTATTTGTATGTAATGCGTTGTCAAACTGAGGTCATTTCGTGGAGTCGGACTACACGATTTACGAACATTTATTCACGAGAAATGCTTGCAACGGTAATAGAATTATTTTCAATTTAAACCAAACAGGCGAGTGGACACATTTTTCTAAAATCAATAATTTTTTTTTATTCTCTTGGTTACATTGGACCATTTGATTAGACATTTTATTTTTACCCTAGGAAAAAAAACCCTAAAAAATTGTGATTTCCACAATTTAAGCTTTATAAATAAAATCTAATTTTGCGACACAAATTGTGAATATTCCAACAGTTCTGGACAGCTTAATAATTGTAGAAAATAACAGTTTAATAGGTACATTCAGAAATAAACTATTATTAATTAGTTTAACTGAATAACAGGCATACAAAGAATATTGATGAAATAATAATATTTTTAATCCACTTGATGGTAGGTGGGAACCACAAGTGCTGCAAGCTGCCGACTGGAGTAGGATTAAGAGCGCGTATAAACTATGCGTATAAAGGTACACTAGCGCCACTCATTAAAAAAAAATATTATCTCGTGACTGAGAAGGAATTATTAATAACGGCTACACAAAGCCCTCGGTAAGTATGGCTACAATTTTTTAATACCTTTTATAAAGTTTCATATTTAGACACGAAGCAATAAAATTCGATCTAAAGAAAAGCGGCCACATTCCTCTAAATTTAGAGTTGTATTAAAAAATTGTAGCCATACTTACCGAGGGCTTTGTGTAGCCGTTATTAATAATTCCTACTCAGTCACGAGATAATATTATTTTAAATGAGTGGCGCTAGTGTACCTTTATACGCGCAATTTTGGAGGGACAGAGAAAATGGGCTATGGCAATGACATCCCTTACCCACTCACCGAAACACAACAGCACACATGCAAGGCATAGGATATATCGCTGCTTAAAAACTAAAGGGCCACAAATCAAAATTACACTTTTTACAGGAGAGCTAATCGAAAAAAAATGAAATTATTTTTTGTAATTTTTTTCTTATTAGATATTTTAATATCATATATATGCATATTATACATCATTCGAAGCGTATTTTTAAGTACCATTAAATGTTTTAAGCACTTTTATAATAAACTGAATACTAGAAGAGATATATAAGCATATAATTTACTTTTGAATATTTAAAAAATGATCAAAATTTCAAAATATACTAAATATGGAATAAAACAACCATTTTGCAAAATACAATATGAAGGATTGTGATTGTATTTTTGCAATAAAAACATTTTTGGATTTTTTGTTTTATGGACCTTTAGTTTTTAAGCAGCGATAGGTCTAGGCCTATTTTTTCGTATCCTAAGACAGAGAAATAATTCATCCAACGGGCTCGTGAAGTTTAATTCATGGTGAAATATAAAGGTTTACCCACTTCTGAGTTTTCCATACGGGAGAAATCTTTGGCAATAGTATTATTGCTTAAATAATTTGTTAATATGCTTAGTAAATAATAAGCATTGTAGGTACGTAATAGTAAATAGTAAGTGTTTGATTTATATCTGAATCATTCGATCCATTTGTGGGGCACGCCATTCGTCTTAAAACCAGATTTACATATAAAACATTCCAATATATCAACATGGCCACGAATGCAATTTGTGAATGGTGTCCATAAATAACTATTTCCAGTTTGACACATGGCGACCCTTCGCTTAAGCGGGTAACACCGAGCTAGTTCTGTTTTCCCGCGTTTATTTGACAGATGTGTATCGTTTCAAATATGTTGGAAAGCGGAGAATTTTCTTTTCTTGGCGCTCCCAGCCGCCCGCTCAAATCAACTGTGAAATTCAATTGAGCGACCATAAATTTATCCTTTGAAAAACGTTACAGGCAAGTTGTACGTTTTAAAATAAGTTTTTCTCTGAACCGTCCAATTTGTTTTTTTTTTAATAACAAGTTTTAAATGATCCTAAACAACCATTAGATTAAACAAAGACGGATCATTTGACCCCAATTTGAACTTTGAAAATTGATTATTTTTACATTATCAATACTTATTAAATCTGTAGTGTAGGTATTGTATGTGTGTATGTATGTTCCTCCATAAATCTTAAACGAATTAATAAATTTTCATGAAACTTGGTAGATAAACATTAGGACGTGCAGGACACAGTTTTGAATCTCATGAAGAAGATTGGATTCAATGTGGGAACTGCAAAATTTGGGTCCATGAGGCTTGTGCTAATATTTCCAAGAAGTCTGAGTATTATATTTGTGATTGTTGCTTTAATTAAATAACATTTACTGAAGTTGTATTTGCCGGCCGGTACTGGAGGCCATTTTTTATAAGTGATTTTTATGTAATCTCCAAATTTTATTAATAAAATTTATTGTGTCTTAATAATTCGCTATTTTATTTTTTAACTTTATAGCCTAAGAGTTTCTTCATCAATACAAAATAGAAATCATGTAACCTAAGTGTTTTCTTTTTCCTTCTAAAAAACCTTAGGGTGACGGTACTGTAGGACTTTCCCCTACTTTTTTCTTTTTCAACGCGGACGAAGTCGCGAGCACCAGCTAGTTCATTAATATGAACTCTTTCTGTGTGGCTTTAATAATGTAATAGTATCTAATCAGTTAGAAAATAGTGCCCAAATCCATCTACTTTTCTCTAAGATTGACAGCGGTTGGTTCATAGATACACCATATTAAAGATTCAGTTTAATGTTTTCGTTTGGAGGCATGGCGCTGTTACGGCAATGTATAGCCTCCTACTGCTGATATATCGAGCAATATGGGAATGGGATTAACTGATCGGTAGCTACTGGTACATATAAAAGTACAATGTTATTCATTACTAGCTGGTGCCCGCGACTTCGTACGCGATGATAAATTAAATATATAAAAACAATTACAACGCTTGTTGCTATAACACTTTCGCCAGGAGTTAGTTTTTATTTTATTATTCTTGATCCCTCGGGAACAGTACCTACTTTTTTCTGAATGAAAAGTACCCTATGTCCTTTCTCAGGCTGTAGACTACCTGTATACCAATTTTCATTTAAATCGGTTCAGTAGTTTTGGCGTGAAAGCGAGATAGACAGACAGAGTTACTTTCGCATTAAAATATTAGTAAGGATTGCACACGTTCTCTTCTGAACTTACATAATAATATTGTGTTAGAAAAAAAAATTGATATGAAAACACAATGACGTGAATAAATATATCTTAAAATTTTCTTCGCTGAATATATTTTACGAAAGATTAAGAATAAAGGTGCTATATTGCACAACAAATTTTTGTAGCTTTTCTTAAATATTGTGTAAAATAAGAAAAAAGAAATAGTAACTTAAATAAATGTAAATTAATCCGACGGGAGGTTTTTTTGGGCAGTAATTTACTATTTTTTATTTTTGAGAAAATATAATTTTCTGTATAAATTGAATTGAATGATTGAAACTTTTTTGTCTATTAAGCTTTGTATTTTTTTCTAAATTATAATTTAACTTTAAATGTTTTTTTGTAAAGTCTCCGTCATAAAAAACCTGTTATTATTTTTTTCAACATTTAATACACCGAAAAAATAGACTAAAAATGTAAATGTGTATAAAAAATGTAAAAATGTAAATAAAATAATGTACATTAGAAAAATATTGTTGATAAAAATTACAAGTACCATCATTGTGGAGATGCCGGGGATCGAACCCGGGGCCTTTCACATGCAAAGCGAACGCTCTACCACTGAGCTACATCCCCGACGAAAGTAACTGTTGAAAAGTCTTTATGTGATTTTAAATAATCTTGTATGCTTGCTTACAAGTTCATAAACGATTTCAAGTTTTCCATCATTACTTACCAATCTATTTTTCGTATTATTATCAACAAATTGGAAAATAAAATTTACCTTATTTAATGAAAAGCAATGCTTTATAGTGAAAAAAACAAAAATATACTTTAGGAATTAATTATTATGAAAAATAAATAAATAAAATAATAATTGGGTCAAATTAGTTATAGGGATTATTAAATAAGATAATGACGTTATATGTATAATAATTTTATTTTTAATGTGTATTGTACTTACTAACATAGTTTTAAGTTAATATTGTTACTAACCATGATGGATCTGCGTAGACTGAATATGAATAAATTATTATTATTATTATTATTAATGTTTCTTGTTACTCATTTTTTTGTTATTTGTAACTTGTTCATTTTGAAACTTTGGCTTCGCTTGCAAAGTGAAGAGAAAAGAAATAAAAATCAAGTCAAATCTAATTTGTAATCAAAACGTAACCACAGAGCGACTATAAACACAGTACCGTGATGTGATGTTAAAAACAAATAGCAAACTTCATTTGGAAACAGATTGACATTGTGGGGTGGGCAGTAAACCTGCGAAATAAGTACACGCAACAAAATGGTCGGATGGTAGCAATAAAAACTTTTTTACAATCGCCATTTTGTTGAGGGGACTTGGTTGCTATGAACACCTTTACTATATTCATTAAAAATTTGTCGATAAATTAGAAGCTAAATTATAATTAACTAGCTGTTGCACGCGACTTCGTCCGCGTAAATTTATAAAATATAATACATACATTCGTGTCAGTGAAACCATGGAAATACACATACAAAATTTCAACCCAATCGGTCAAGCAGTTTAGTAGTTGACATACCGACAGCAGCGCCACCTACCGGGTCCAATTGTATTTTTTAAATCATCCAGGAAACCATCGAAATAGCCATATAAAATTTCAACCCAATCTGTTCAGCCGTTTAATAGTTATATGTGAAAAAGATAAGTACGGAACGATAATTCTTACTACCCGTTGTCCTATTACCCGTTTTCCCGTAGGAATGAAGCATTTTCCCGCGGTAAAAAGTATCCTATGTTCATCACAGATAATGTCGGCTTCTAATGGTAAAAGAATTTTTCAAATTGGTCCAGTAGTTTCGGAGCCTATTCTATACAAACAAACAAACAAACAATCGAATCTTTCCTCTTTATGATATTAGTATTAGATTAGTTTTTAACCGGGTGTAATTTTTTTCTGCAAATTTTAAAAGCACTCTTTCTACTTAGGTATTAATGAAAACCGCATGATAGTTTTTGAGATCGTCGCGAACATACATACAGACAGAGACGCGACGGAGACTTGTTTTATAAATGTAAAGAAGATAAGTTATTTTTATACAAAATAGTAGCTGTTGCACGCGACTTCGCCCGCGTAATTTTATGAAATATAGCTTTCTATAGCTATTTTCAAAATTTATTATTCTCTACTAAAATTTACAAACAGTAGTTTTTGAGTTTATTCTTTATAAACACACAAAAATACAACTATTCATTCATTATAATAATAGTAAGTAGGTACTTATAGATAGACAATTTCTTTTTATAAAATCTATGTTTTCTAATGTCTTATAACATATACAAAAGTTGAGTTTAATTCAAATAATAGTACACGAGTTAATATACATTATACATATATAAATTATTATTTCGATAAGTGTTGAAATTTGGGGCAGCCCTATGTTGTTCAAGAGCAATAATTCTTGGCAGCATCTCATTTGCATTTCTTTATTGGATCGCACGGAAATTGAGAAAAATTCACGCTCTCATTCTTAATTACGAAATTACTCGACACGATATTTCATTAACATATTTTAACATAAGTACTCTGTGCCTGTGCCTGCGACTTCGTACGCGATGTTGTTGGTTTTTCGAAAATCCCAAAGGAATTTCATATTTTTCAGGATTAAAAGTATGCTATATGTTAATCCAGGTAATAAGCTACCTGTATGCCGAATTTCATCAAGATCCATTCAGTGCTTTACCATAAAAGAGTATATTATATAGAAAATCCGAAAGTGTGTGATTTTTGTTACAATTTCAGGAAAAACTACTCAATAGATTTTGATGAATGAGTATAGATCTCAATACTCAATAGATCTTGCAGTAATTTAGTTTATAGATCAGAATAACACGTAGGCTATCATTTATTTAAATATATAGGTAATTTATGATGGTAAATAATTTATTAAGAGTTATGTTCAAAGTAGTAGTTAGGTATATAAAAGTTAGTGGTTACACCTAATAAATAATAATGTATTGTAATTGTAACATTTTGTATACTAAAAAAAAGAAAATGTAAAAGAAAATGTTTATGAGTTACCTACGCACATAATAATGTAAGTATAACGAAATTTTCACTATAGAAAATACGTTCGTATATTCATTATTTAATAGGGTTGAATCCCTCTGTTGGCGCGTGAAGATATTTTTATGGAGGCGCGGAATGCCATCAAACGGGTCCGATTAAATGCAGTTTCTGTCCCCTGACATAATCATGATTTAGTGCTTCCTTAGTGTTCTAAATTCCTAGTAATTGAGAAGTAATACAGATGGGATAGGAGGGTTTTTGTACGAATGTGTCGCCGCGTAACGAGCGGTTTGTTCGAAGGCATTGCGTAATTGGATTTCGTTCGTCTTATTCCAACGCTAATTTAATGTTTAATCGAAAGTAGATATGTTTTTTTTTGTGTTGTGCTATGTAAGCGTCGCAAGTTAGAAAGTTCGTTGTTTGTTATCGAGATACAATCTTACATTATGTATAACTTAACTAACTTTTGCCTGCGGCTTCCTTCGTATACATATATTAAAACTAGCTGACATAGTCTGCGTTGATAAATTAAAAAATATATTATAACACCTGACCAAATGTATGAGCAATCATTTATTCAGTCTTTATTGCTGGATAATTACTTTCACGTCTATCTATATATAAACAAAAAAATAAATATCTAAGCGCAAAAATTTGAATATGGTAACAACTATTCAGCTATACTTTTTTCAAATAGTTGTTGAATACCGAGGAAGGGTTCTTATGAGGAGGAAAATTGAAAAAAAAGAAAAACTTGGACAAACGCGGGTCGCTAGTTCATAGTAGTAAAAGGATATGTCATACCTACATTACATAAACTATATTAATTGTAAAATTTCATCAAAATTTGATCAAACACGAACTTTGTCGATCGCGCTTTATGGTACCTATCTTCCTCAAGTTCAAGATTATGGGGACTCCACTCCAGACTAGATCCTCAAGGACTATCGTATTACTATGTCCAACTGTTCCTGACTCTCTCTCTCTCTCACTTCCTTTTTGTATGACCTTCTCATTCATTAGAGTCGGCTTCTTCATTGCTGAAGGTCGCCTCTGAATTGACTTGACCTTTGGTGGCATCTATCTATGTATGTATGTATGACCTTCTATCATAGGTATCAAAAATAGGTACTTAGTAAAAAAAAATTTTGGACCATTTTCCAAATATAATTTCCCGTGTTCGGTGTCTCTATCAATACACGTGTATATCTGGCGCAAGCCGGTTTTGTCGTGCCGGTCACGTACGGGAGACGTGCGCGCCTCGTTTGGAATTACTTCCACCATATACATATACAGCTACGACGCCTTTCTATATGTTCATAGCAAAAAAGTTTCAAACATCAACAGACAGCGCGGTGTAACAAGGCTCATTTGAAAATCGTTATAACTATTACGTAAGTGCTATACCTAGACAATTTAAAAAAATAAAAAATTAAATCATCAATATTATTATCATTATCATTACTAATAATAAATCTGTAGGGGTCGGTCATGGAATAATTTACTTTGTTTTCAGAAATATCATGTATATTTATAGGCTCTATACATGATACTGAAACTAAATTGACCATTTTTAGAATTTTTATCTGTATGTATGTATGTTCCTCCATAACTCTTAAACGAATTAACTGATTTTCATAAAACTTGGTAGATAAATATTTAGAAGTACGGGACACGTAATAGGCTACTTTTTATCTTTTTCAACGCGGACGAAGTCGCGGACGTCAGCTAGTTAATAATAAAAAAGAGCTTATACAAGCATGATGAAAATGGACTGTTTAATTTTATGCAAAAGTAATGTCATTTAAAAACAGGTCATCATTCAAAACGTATGCAAAATTTCATGATAATCGGTTGGGCAGTTAAGGTGTAAAAAGGTAACAGACAGACAGACAAAGCTACTTTCATATTTATATTAATATTAGTATAGATTTAAGGTAGCTGCGATTCAAACAGCTGTGTTCGTGTTACGTCCAGTTGTTTAAATCTTTTGTTTTGAATGAATAGAAATTAAATTAATCGTATTGTAATAACCAGAATAAATAAGGTGATATAAGATTCATTGAACATTTAAATAATTATGGTGTTTAAAGTAAATTTTTTAACAAGTTGAATGTGCTATGTGAGACTAGATGTCGCTACGAGAATAATTATCCCCGGTTACCGGTGACTTTAAATGACTGTTAGCCTACTTGGCAGATGGTGAAAATGGCTCAGATGGTGAAAAAGGCTCCTATTTAGTTAACAAATAATTAAAAGTAATACTATAACTGAGTACGAATTATATTTTGTACTATAATATATTGCCGATTATAATATAATATACCCCGGTTACCGCTGACTTTAAATGACAGTTAGCATACTTGACAGATGGTGAAAGAGGCCCTTACCTATAATATGAAAAGTAGAGATGTTTGTGAGATTATGAAAATCGAACTGTCTATATGTTGATTAGTTTAAAAGCCAAAGTAACTTCCGTCTTAACTCATCTATCTGGTTTTCATTACCAGTCATCCCCTATTTGGTACAGTTAAGGGGAGTTCGCGAATGCCGGTCACGTTTGACGTACGTGGCTGTAAAACGTATTACGTAGGTACTACGGTGATGTACGGTGTCTCGCGGATTTCACTAGGCGCGTTGGAAGCCACTCAAACGCCTATAGTCGATTTAGAAACGAGAGGAAAAATATTCAAATAAGTAAGTAGCGAACACAGCAAAATATATTTGATCTTTTAGATAAACAAACAAAATTGTTACTGAATAACTTTTTTGTCAATCATATTAAAAATATTCGATGTATTTTTTTAAATATAATTCCAAAAAAATATATAAAATGTATGAAAAAATTTCAATTTTCCAATGAGGAGTATATATGAACTGTTTGATTGACCTATGTTTGAATTTTGGTTATCGGCTTATTAACAGATTTAATCCATACCATGGGGCTTAACTGAAGAGAGTAAATCCCGTTTTTTTTGTATTGACAACTAAGAAAACCGCAAGGAAATGTTAAATCTTATTTCCTTCATTATCCAACCTGTGAGTTGAAGAGTTCAAAGCCATCTACTCTGAAGTTTCCCTTAATAGAGGTGTTACTATGCCACCCGCGTCTCAGGTAAGGGGTGGGCTTATTTTTATAACGTTCCCCCCTCATGGTGTAAGTTGGCTGATAGTGTTATGGCTGCTATGGTGGAAATTTTAATTATTATTCTGTTCGTACTAACTTTGTAAGAACAAACCCATCTAATTGATGTTTATGGAAAGATCATGTCAGTTTAAAATGTTGACAGAGACAGAATAATAGACAAATTGGACACGAAGCACCTTTTTTATTTATAAATCTGTCAGAAATTGCTCGCCTTTCTGAAATTCTTTGAAAACAAGCAACGCCACAGGTAATGTCAATGCGCAGTACTTACCATCATAGTAGGAGTAAGGATAAGGAATTAGAAATGGATAGGAAAATGGATATGTTACAGTTAAAACCCGTTTTTAGATAGAACGCGTTTTCCCTAGTTAAAACTAGTTTTTAACCTAACCTTTGTTAAAACTAGAATTAACTAATACTCAAAATTTAGTATCAGTTAAAACTAGTTCTTACTAGACAAAACGCGTTTTTCCAAAGCGAGTCTGTTGAAACTGTTCCTGTCTCTGCAAGAAAAATGGTTACCTTTGTAACTCAAAATGCCACGACAGTATGTCTTGCAATAACAAGTAGATCCTCATCCTTTTTTATTTTAAGGTTTTTGATTATTTTTTATTGTAAGTATGTTATGTTAACCAATGTTCTTTAACAATATTCCTTTTTAAATTTTATGGTTGTGTTCTGTTTGTTTGATTATTTTAATTAATATTGTCATCTTAGCAACTACTTTAAGTGGATATTCCCTAAAATGTTCCTTTAGTGTAAGATTATTATTTTTACTAGGTACATGACTCTGTGTCCTAGATCTTTAAATAAATATTTTTTAAACTATAAATTGTTTTCAATCCCAAATTAGTTTCTCTAGTGCTAGTTTTAACTAAAGCTTGGAGTGACAACTAGTTTTATCTGAAATTCAAATATATCAGTGGTAAATTCTAGTTTTTACTAGGTATTTCTAGTTTTAACAAAGGCATTTAGTAAAAACTAGTTTTAACTAGGGAAAACGCGTTCTATCTAAAAACGGGTTTTAACTGTAACAGATATAAGTAGCTTCCTTTACTAACACACTTTTCACAGTAAGGCGGTAGACGAGCTGCCCAAATGACTGAAACGTAGTGTGCCTACTGCTACTAAATCTATATGAAGAGTTTGTTTGTACGCGCTAATCTCAGAACAGTAGTAAGTTCGAATTGAAAAAATTGAGTCCATTTATCGACTAAGGCTATAGGCTATAGAGAATGCGGACGAAGTCGCGGGAACAGCTAGTATGTGATAATTTTCCATTAAGAAAAATATCTAAAATTGTACTCGACAATTCTCCGCACTAAGCTGTAAGTATACTGGCACTAATTTCTTTCAGTGTAGTCAGCTGCGAATGTCAATTTGTAAAGAAAGAAAGTAAAAACTGTACATAAAAAACTGGCGTAACTAAGATCAATAAATTGTTTTTTTATAGGAGGGACTGTGGTCAGTTTTTTGTGGCGTCTCATATTAAAAACCTGTGAACATGTAAGCGCAATACAATTGCTTGCAGAGTGACACATGCTAGAACTTTAGGACGCTTGATTCAGTGGCCACGAAACTAGCGCTTGTACAATAGATTAATAATATTAATATACAATTATTTTCCTAGTGTCTTTAATATTAAACTCTTGGAAATAATCTTATAACGTAAAGAACGGTTAAAAAGGAAAATAAAAGAAAATATACGTATATCTACAAATCAATGGAGATTTAGACAATTTTTGTAATTGTGGAGACAAAGATCTGCCTTTAACAGTAACAACTGTTTAATAGTTGCTGCTCTCACGCAGAAGAAGTTTTAAATTAAAACTTAAAATTCATTTATTTCCAGGAAACTGGATCCATATCTTCTTATTAAGTATTAATTTGTTAAATGTGATACGGTTTTTAAAACTGCATCTTACTTTAATACAACATACAATTAGTTTAAGGTTTATTGAACAAATAAATTATAATTAGCTGTATAAAATGTATCATATACATTTAGGAAGAATTGGGCTTAATAAACACATTTTATCATATTGTCTTAAGATATTTATTTATTTAATATTTATTTTTATACTTTAACATCCTTTATACATTATGGTTTGCAATAATATATTTGAATTTGAATTTGAAAATGTTTAGCAGCTTTCTAAACTTATTTTATAAATTGGTATATTTATTTTAATTTTAACGCGATAAATAATAAGCAATTTATTTACATATTAGATTTTTTACTTCATATATTATTATTACGTAGCCTATGTAAATGAAAGAGCGATGTGTATAATTTGAACGCTGATCTCGTGGCCACAACTAACGGTCGTCTAAGATTAGTGAGTGTAATGGAAGTCGGAGAATAGAAATTTTCCATTTTGGCTCCTGTTACACTCGTCTCGTTGTGGGCATCGTAAATCATTACTAATCCTATAGGGAGGAAAAGGTTTTAGGATGAATAATTTGCTTTTATTTCTCTTTCTTGAACAGTTTTAGTCTTTTATATAGGTAAAATAAATATAATTAAATAGCAGAGCTGTTGCGGATATAGATTTCAAAATTTTTAAATAGATTTAATTTTAATATAGAAATTGAACATTATAATATTTTTTTATTAAGTAATCCATACATTTACCCATCTATCCGCCGCACGACACAATACATTATGAGATCGTCCAAATAATTAGCTGACTGATTCCTTGAGCAATGGCAACAACTTCGGTTTTTTAAATATATTTTTTAACCTACTTACTAAATAATGTATGCGAAAGTTTGTGAGGATGCATGTATGGCTGTATGTTACTCTTTCATGCAGAAACGGCTCAACGGATTTGGATAAAATTTTTGGCACAATAAAGTATTTATTACCTCGATTATTATTTATTAAATTGGCTACTCTTTATTCTGAAAAAATGTTAGGTTTCCCAGGGATCGTCTAAAATATAAAAAAATGGGCGCCACTGTCGCCGTGGTGGCGCCACCGTCGTCGCAGCGTTATAAATGTCGGACGTTAAAATACTCATACATTTTTTTAGGTGTTATATATATTTTTTGCAATGCTGAAAAAGTCGCGGGCTAGTAAAGTTTTTTTTTAATTTTTCAATTTCTAACAAGATGGTCTCCTAAACTACATTGTTATTAAACAAGTGACAGCTAACAGCTAATCATATCAATTAGTTGTTAGCAACTTTTTGTCTCGGCTCTAACAATACAATAGCATACTGGTAGTCGCATTACATTTTGTATTTTAATAGCTATTGTACTTGCCCTGGTCACTTGGCGCCTTATAAATCAAACAGGAGTTTTTAATGCACCTTAAAATCATCCCAATAATATTCAATCTTATTTGTATTGAGTTACAATTCAAATTTCAATACCACGAGCACAAGTTTATGAACGTAAGAAGTTTATGAAAGGAATTATATAATTGAATGAACTTACAATACTCAATGAAGATAATGAAGATTGCCTACTCAATTAAAAATGATTTATCATTTTATGTACTTACTTCTATCGGACATTCAGACCGGCTGGTTAAATCTTCATCTTGTCAAAATCCCTTTTTTTGGGCCTTAAAAATTCTTTCATAATACGCGTTTCCGGATGGAACTCATATTTACGATTGGAACTTATAATTCGGATTAGAACTTATAATCAGATTGGAACTAATAATTCGGATAAGAACTTATAATCACATTGGAACTAATAATTCGGATTGGAACTGTATTTAAAGTTTTTTTATTTTATTTTTATTAATATAATCATACAATACCCCTGATATACAGATCAGGAACCTTATGGTAATATAATTTACATTGAGAAACTATAAGTATATTTAAATCCTATGATTACCGCTAATATTATAATTTAAGCTCATTTTAAGCTTAATAAAATGTCAATGAAATTCACTGCAGATACTAAATCGAAGTCCAAAGTCTAAAACATGTTGGCGTATGAAAAATTTAAGCCCATATCTCAATTTTTATTGTTTTTTATCACTTATATGTATTTAAAGTTCGAGTGACATCTTCTGGGTGAGCTCGTTCCATCGTCGGCCTCGTCTTTGCTGCATAGCTAATGTAAATGCTGGCCAAGAGCAAAACCAATATTATTTAAAAAAATGCCTACTTTACTGGAAGCAAGCAAGCACTGAAAGCACCCTAACCACTCATCCAATGGGATTGTCAAAAGGATGTATACTTTGCTTAGCTGGTCCGTCCGCGTTGTCTTATTCCTTATTCCTATGCTATATTATTGTAAAGTTTCATTGAAATCCATTCATTACTTTATGGCATGAACATTCAAAAACCCATACATCCATCCATACAAACTTTCGCGTTTAATTTTATAATATTAGTAAGGATAAATAATTTAATTTAAATGCCTATGGCGTTGATCCTATATATGCCTATTAACTTTAAGCCCACATTGAAATGCTAAAAGTTTTATATGGATTCCCTTACCTAAAAGTTCAAGGATTTTAAGTCATAACGTTTTTTTATTGCAACGACAAACTTGTCGATTATTTGTATAAGGCCGTACTCAAACCGATATGGACATACGGAGTGCAACTGTGGGGCACAGCTTCAAATTCAAACATTGAGATATTGCAACGGTTCCAGTCCAAAATGCTTCGCATGATTACCAATGCTCCATGGTATATTCAAAACGATCGTCTGCATCGGGAACTGGGGGTTAAACCTGTGAAGAGCGTAGTAGCGGAGTCTTTGCAGCCATACCTCAGGCGACTCCAAAATCACCCAAACACTCTGGCACGCAATCTTATGGATAAGCGGCCGGGTGCAACCTTTAAGAGATTAAAGAGGCGTGCGCCACAGGACCTTATGGAGTCATAAATTTGTTGCATTGCATTATAATATTTGGGCAAATCACTGGATTTTGCTCCAAACACGTCCTTACAAAATTCTTAACATCCGGCTGAATGTCCCATGGACAGTTTGCGGGAATAAGGGGAGAAAAAAAAAAAAAAAAAAAAAAAAAAATTTGTCGCAAACCAACAGCATTGTTTACACCTGAACGTCATAGATTGTTTCAATATTATTTGTTTTGAACGTCATAGTATTTTGTTTTCATTGTGCCACTTTTTATCGAAACAAAGGGACCGAAGAGCCGGCACGCCGAGTATTCGAATGATCCACCGCATCGATCCAGTATCGATCGGCTGGAATCCGAGTGGCAATGTAACAACACAATGTCATATACAAGTAATTGTATATAATTGGGATTTCTCGAGAACAATGACACGAAATTACTGTTTGAGTGAAATAATTACGATATTTTTTGCACGAGCTCAACTCGTATCGCTTTGACGAAAGCCGTATCGATTGTTCATGCGATTTTATTTGTCCTACGTTACTTACGCTCTCATATCGGATAGTTTGTGTAATTAATCGGCTTCGACTCCGCTAAAGAGAATGTTGTTTGGGTGTAAAAACTACTTAAAATGAGTGTGGAATTATTCAAACGGTCGGCGGCGAGTTGGCATCGCGGCCGCTTCCAATAGAGACACCAGATGTCTTTTGACGGATCTTATTCGATCTTATTCAGAGAAGACGCGGCGCGACGAACAAAGGTATGTATTGTAAGAAAAAAATAATTGGAATTTAATTTTTTTAATTTAACTAATTGTAGGACACATTATTACGAGATTGGATTAGGAATGAGGATACCGTCTTAAGTCGGCGGTTCCGTAAGTTGAAGTGGCAGTGGGCAGGACGTAGATGCGTAGTACGTAGTTTATGATTCATAACAAGAATCTAGCTAAGTACTGGCTAACTTCATTCAAATACACTTTAATATAAATATATAAAAATATATAATATATAAATGCAGGCAAAGCTACTAATTCAATGAGCAACTGTTTGTATCTATTTGTATGTTTAGTAAAGAGTAATCGGCGAGGATCTCAATCCTGCGCAGCGGCAGCCCACAGAAATTCTGACTCAATCTGAGAAACAATTCCCTTTTTACACGCTTTATGTTAAAATGTGGTATGTCAACTTTTTACCGGGAGACTGTTTATGTTAGCCCCCCAGTCGCAATTGCTTTTTCCGCTTTATTTAAAGCTTTAATGAATAAGAATCGGGTTTGAAAAAGAGCCGTTGTTTGATTTAATACGGCCCTTATCTCTTAGATTCAGCCGATAAAATAGTATTGCGCAATGCGCCTCTCTGTTATGCGAACACGCGACTTAAAAGGCTGTAGCGATTTCAGATTATTGTTTTATAATTTATTACGAGGTGTACAAGCCGACTTGTATCATTGGACGGCGTCTTTTTGCCTCTTTCTTCAGATACGAATTGGAATATTTTTCTTTTAAAGTCAACTGTTCTATTTTATCTTTGAATCTAAGTTCGAAATCTATATTCTCTATCTATGTAAATTGATGTCATAAAAATAGAAAAAAATATGTATATGTTCATGTTCAATGAGTTTGTTTGAAACGGTTGAAGAGATCGTTTAAATTGTTTAGGTACTGACTAGCTTTTGCTTGCGGCTTTTTCCGTACCCCTTTTTCTTAGTTCTTGAAGTTTTTTTTAATTCTACCATGTCTATGACCTTAGGTATAGCAGACCAGAAAAGTGCTTTATCAGTTTCGAGAACAAATTCCATTCATTTCAAAATTTTCTAAGGCTTAGATTTGAAATAGGTATTGATATAATTGTCACTTTGAATTTTCAAAGGAAAACAGACCTTATCATTCTACAACATACAAAGAATGTTCAATCTTAGGGTGATAAAGCATTTTATTTGTCGACTTTACATATAAAAACATTACCTTTCGTTGTATTTTTTGTTGTGAATATTAAAAGATTTCATGAACACTATAAAAGAAAATCTTTTGTGGTAAGTATACTATAGAATCGTCTAACATACAAATATATGTAAATATGTTAAAACTTCAAATAGTTTATTTTTTAATTTATAGTAATTTTTAAAAGAGAAAATCCCACAATACTTGCTTATAATATAACGCAAGCCACGATCGGGTAGCTAATTTTATATTTTAATTTTATTTTTATATTTTAATTTTTTATACTAGCTGTTGCACGCGACTTCGTCCGCATACCTATTTTTTTTATAAAATATACCTAGATAATGTACCTTTCTATAGATGAAAGAATTTTTTAAATCGGTCCAGTAGTTTTTGAGTTTTTTCATTATAAACATACAAGTCTTCTCTCTTTATAATCATAACAGTACATATAGATATATTTTGGTAAATAATATGCGGAATAAGAGAAAGAGTCATCAACCCGTAGACAGATATTAACTCGTACTTAAACCCAGACAAGTCACCCTTCAATTATATTAATTAGTGCTTTAATAATGGGGCTTATCAGATGAGTTCAGTTAAAGAGTACATTAATTACAATTTAATTGTATCGATGCCGCCACCTGTCGGATGCCGAACTAACTATCAATCGAATATTGATCCGAGCGTAAGTATAAGTGGACACCACTGAGCAATGCATATTTTTTTATGACAGGCAGACGGCCCATTTATTGGTATTTATTTATTTGTGATTGGCTATCGTCGTCTATAACACAACAACGCCACAAATGTTTGATAAGGGATGCACTAGATTCAGAATCTCAATCAAAATCACTGCGAAAAAGTGTCCATTGGATTTTTTTAGACATGCTATCACTTTCTCTCGTTAATTTCTGATAAAAAAGATGAATAATGTAAATGTTGCATGACTGATTCAAGTCGTAACATGTGTGCAGGGCATCTTTTGTGCAACTAATTTGAAATATCACCCCTCTGAGTGTTATGCCACTTTTAGTAAAACAATGAACCTAGTGTATCCTTTATCAAAGATTTGCAGCATCTGCACAGATGCTGAAATTGCACTGTGTACTTTATTAGGATTAAGGATAAGGGATAAGGAAGGGATAGGGTAATAAGCTTTGGCATCTCTTATACTCACTCACCGAAAAATATGCTGTTATTTCAAGGCGGTCTTCTGTAAGGGGGTGATTAGGTACTGCCAAAATGGGCTGCCCAAATGACTGCGAAATAATTAAGATTATAGCCCAATCAATATGTATATCTGCTATATCTTGGATGTGATTGGCATTTCTAAGGACACGTGCCCATTGAAGTAGTAAGTGGTAAGATCGACTTTAGAAATTTGTAAAGTTGTGGTAGCGTAGTCATTTGGCCAGCCCATTTGACTTAGTAACCTTTTACAGAATAGATACCAGCGTGAAATAATGGCATAAAGCATATTGTTATTTCAAGGCGGTCTTCTGTAAGGGGGTGATTAGGTACTGCCAAAATGGGCTGCCCAAATGACTGCGAAATAATTAAGATTATAGTCCAATAAATATGTATATCTGCTATATCTTGGATGTGATTGGCATTTCTAAGGACACGTGCCCTTTGAAGTGGTAAGTGGTAAGATCGACTTTGGAAATTTGTAAAGTAGTGGTAGCGTAGTCATTTGGCCAGCCCATTTGACGTTAGTAACCTTTTACAGAATAGATACCACCGTGAAATAATGGCATAAAGCATATTGTTATTTCAAGGCGGTCTTCTGTAAGGGGGTGATTAGGTACTGCCAAAATGGGCTGCCCAAATGACTGCGAAATAATTAAGATTATAGTCCAATAAATATGTATATCTGCTATATCTTGGATGTGATTGGCATTTCTAAGGACACGTGCCCTTTGAAGTGGTAAGTGGTAAGATCGACTTTGGAAATTTGTAAAGTAGTGGTAGCGTAGTCATTTGGCCAGCCCATTTGACGTTAGTAACCTTTTACAGAATAGATACCACCGTGAAATAATGGCATAAAGCATATTATGCTATTACTTCTCGGTGAGTGCACCGAAACACAACCGAAGAAAGGAATGGCTAGTAAGAGCGCATTTCTTATCCCTTATCATTAAACCTTCTATGGTTGGCACTGCACCTCCAGCACTTATGGCGTTGCTTGTGTTATATCGGAACTCCCTTCCGGTGTCTGTGTTTCCGAGCTCATATAACCCAGATAATGTTCTGTTTTATAGTTCGAGTGAATAGGTATTTTCTGGGTTAACTCGCTCCATAGTCAGCCTCTACTGAAAAAATTAAATTAATCAAATGAAAAAAGTAATTTCAACTTTTTTTTTTACATAAATATGTCAAGCTGTTTGTAGCTCGCGTGATATGTATAAAAGCTAAATAACATTACAAGTAAACGCATAATACGAACGCCACCGGACGATGCCTCGCGTCGATCATGACCCACGACGAAAAAATCGCGTTGCCTTCGTCCGGCTCTATCGATACGACATTGACGGATTCGGGATTGCTCCGTAGGGTTGGCGACATTTTAGTTGTCTTTTGTTTTAATATTTTTTTATGTAAAAAACAAAAGGTTGACTGACCATCCACTTGATGCTAGGTGGCTAACACAAGCTACAATAGTAAGGCTGCAAATTCGCTACCGAAAGATTTTATGTGAAAGTGTTTCCTGCATATTAACACTTATCTGTATTTAGATGTCTTAAATATAAGTATGTGTATACAAATACATACTTATAATGAAAACTTAACGTATATGTATATTTAATTAAATCACATAAGTATAATTTTAGGAAAAAGATTTGCCTTAGGTGAGAAGAAGTTATTTTTTATATTGCAAAACACACACCTCGGAAATAATATAAAATATTTATTTATTAATATTAAAAGTACCTACCTTCTTTATAACAATTGTTTTTTAATTTATATAAAATTATATGTAAACTAGCTGGCACCCGCGACTTCATCCGCGTTGAAAAAGAAAAAGTAGCCTTCCTGTGTCCTGTACGTCTAAATGTTCATCTATCAAGTTTCATAAAAAATCAGTTAATTCGTTTAAGAGTTATGAAGGAACATATATATTGATTGATTGATTTAGTTACAATACAAAATATGTTTTCTCACTTGTAAATATTTCGCAGAGGTGACAACCCTAATGTAATATACATGGCAGAGACGCCGCCCTGACATGTTTACGGGCCAATTATTTGTATGGATTCCACTGCAATAATGATTTCTTGCGCCCATCGGTCGCGTCGTCCGAGCGTCCAACTCGCAACACACTCGCGCCCCCTCCTCGCTCAGTTTCTCTTAAATTTGTGAATTTTTACATTAAACTGCATCAACTGAGAGATTTATTGGCGTCCTGACTAAAAGAGAAGCCGTTTAAGGATTTATAGTTAACTAGCTGTTGCACGCAACTTCGTCCGCGTAACTTTATAAATCACAGCCTATGTTACTCGTTGATAATTTAGCTTTCTATAAGTGAAAGAATTTTTGAAACATATAAAAATACTTACAAATCTTTACTCTTCCTATTATATTAGTAATTGCCCCATATTTCCTTGTATATTAATTAGTTGATTAGACTTGGCTCGCGACTTCGTCCGCGTATCCTTGTAAGTTATAATTCACAAAAAGGGCAGTTTTATTCGCAAACAGAACCTAATTAGAAAGATGCTAACAGATTCTAACAAGTTTATAAATATTAGTTTAGAGATTTTATAATAACGTTGGTATTGGTAGTCAATTAGTTGTGTTAATAAATGGTCGATAATTTTGCAATGACTGTTCGCAGGGGATGTAGCTCAGTGGTAGAGCGTTCGCTTTGCATGTGAAAGGCCCCGGGTTCGATCCCCGGCATCTCCATAAAGCCTTCGCGTTTGCAAGAAGAATTTTTGTTTTACTTTCGGGACTTCATTTTCTTTAGTTGTTTGTTAAATTTGTTTAATAATTTGGATAAAATTACTTAGGTTTCCACCATAAAATAAATAAAGAAAGATAAAACAAAGACTCCAGGAATTATTTATATATAAAGTATATTTTTTTAAAAAGTACAGAAATAACTTTTGACATTGGAAATATCTTTTCGTTCGCTTCAGTACTTATAGGCCCCGATTTCACGAAAAATTGCGAACCGCTTACATCTCGGAGAGTTGTGAAGATATTATGATATTTAAAAAGGGCTCAAAAGACGCGCATACGAAGTGTTTTTTATACGAAGTGGCGAGCACCACCAAGTTATTAAGTATCTTAATAATATAGTCATATTATTCAATTGTCTATAGTGTGCTTTAATTGAAATGGAAATATTTATAAAAGACGGTACACTTGTCACTAGAAGTATTATAGATGAAGTCAAAGTGTTATAAGTGGTTGTACATTTGCGAACAGAAGTGTTGGTTCTTTACAACCGAGTCACGTCCACGTATTGATCGAGCGAGCAACCGCCTGCTCGCCGACGCCTCGGGCGACGCCAAGTGTTTTAACTAAATATTAGGAAGACTTACATTAAAATTATGTTTATATTTAAAAAGAAAATGTAATATGAAATGTCAACTTGTGCATCGCAAAAAACTGCGGTTACTTTTGAGCAAGATTACAACTTGTGCTTGTAATTTACAAGCACGACACAGCAGAATTACAAGGTCGTAGGATGACGAGTTTTCAGAATGAAACACTAAGATTATTAATCCGAATTGCTTATTGCTTTTTCAATCCTTTATCTTAAGGTCTAATGTATGGTTTTCTTATTTAAATGTTCCTAAATGGTAAAGTTTTGTACATTACTTTTGTGGATTACAGTAACAAAGCATTTGATTCAATAAAACATAATTCGCAAGGCTCTAATCTAATTAAGCAAGGTTTGCCAAGAAAATATTATTAGAAACATATATTCGAATAACAAGATAAACTGAAATTAACCAGCGAAGACTTTCCAATAGCAAGAGGTGAAAGGCAGGGTGACCCGTTATAATCCCCGATACTCTTCTCTGCTAATTTGGAAAGCGTATTCAGGGAAATTGATTGCGAAAATGTTGGCGTAAAAATCAAGGACAGGCAACTGAACTATCGGCAGTGATAGGGGACGTTGGGGGTTATGCCGGACTCATGCCTGCTAAATACTCTACGACTGTCTAATGCGGTCATAGATGGGCGAGGTTGCGGGAACTTTATGACACGACATCGGTGCCTCGCCACGGCTATCCAGCACGGGGAGAGCTACGCTCTCTGTCGGAACCTTGGCGTACCCGATAGTGGAGGTACGCCGGCTAACTCAGGGGACCTCATGACGGGCGGTAGTCTCCCCTAGGACTACTTACTACCCGGTCTCGGTCAAGGGGGAAGGTGCCGGACATACTAATACGTCCTGCTGCTACTATAAATGTCACAGATTACAAGTAGGTATCACATTTGGTTATATTTACAACAGATTATAATCTTTGTATGTACCTACTTAGTTGTAGCAATATTAATTACAGCGTTAATCAGTCATGGATCTATCCCCTTACTTATAATTTACCTTTTATTCGAGCTGGATTGACATAATATTTGTCTCCATTAGCCAGGCCATTAACTTTACCGAAAGCAAGCCAACAGATTTTTCTCTAATGATTGGCGGGAATTAAAATATTATGAAGCCTTTTTCTCAAAGCGAAATCGTTCAGTCGTTATACAGCTTCTACTAGACCCGACGGCCTTGATATGAGAGTCACGTCCCGAGCCGATCGATATACACTGGATTCTTCGTTGCTTCTCGATTTTGCTTAAATGCACCACAATCTTTCCCTGAAATAGAAAATAAGTGAATATATTAATGAGAACATAGCATGAAACTGTGAATTCAAAGTTTAGTAAAGCTTCAGGTTTTCTATGTTGAGATTTTGTTTTTATTTTTTTTACGCAAACTTTTTTTTACATTAGATAGGTAAGTATACAACTTATGTCCAAAATATAAAACTAGAAGAGATATCGGTACCCGCTACATTTTTGTTTTTATTTTATTAATATTTAGGACACAAACAGAAACAAAAACAAAATTATAGAAAAAATATATACTTAAAATGAAAACATATTCCATAGATATTTCCACAGATAGGTAATTCATAAACGTGTTACTTATAGCGGAAACAAAGCTGAGGTAGAAATGACCAAAATGTTCAAAATTTTAACACTACCTATTAGGTAAGAATTTACCCAATTAAAAATAATTAATTACATAAATTCTTACCTTTACAAGATTTCTCGTAGACAACAAAGAAGCTTAAGTTGAGATTTATTTTTACTCAAATTAAAATTTAAGTGTAATCATCACAACATAAAATGCATCACAACGTCTATTTATACTAAGTTCGAGTCGCACTTTAGATTCAGACACTCTTATCCCGGAAGTTCTCATTTCCTCGCCGAGCCCATCGATTTATACCTACGGCTCCCGAATACTAATGCATGAGATATATTCTAACAAATATATTTCCAAGTATCGCCTACACTCTATGGCCTCAGTTTTAAGTGCTATATTCGAATAAGAATTGGACGTGTATTCTCGGGTCGATTCGGAAGGTCACGTTAAAGGTAAGATTTTCTTTTGAGCAAATTTCGCACTTTGGCATTAGAGTAGGTAATTTTTTTTGGCTTGGCAGACTGAAAATTACCACATAGGTATACTACTACTATACTTAGAAATTAAAGTCTATATTCTAACTAAAGTTAATTATTTTTTTGTGGGACAGGGGATTGGCAAAGGATAGGGAAATGAGCTCTGGTATCCCCTACTCACTCACCGAAACACAATAGCACACGTGTTATTATTATTTCACTTTTGTCTTATATAAGGGGGTGGTTTGTTATACCTTTTTTAAAACTTAATAATCTTAATAAAGTTGCCTACAAAGCGAATATGTAATATTAATTATTATTGTGTCAAAGAATATATAAAGTACCTACTAAAATATGAACTTTGTTATCAAATAGATTTAACTTAGTCTACGAGCTACTGCGTAGCACCGTAGCACCTCTACGGCTCATAAACCAGACATATTCTGTAACAGTATTACACTAATTTATGATTATCACTGACCTAGAATTTACACCTTATCAAGTGACCACGCCTATCCACCAATACCGTTCGCCCCACGCCTTCCGAACGTGGCCACTAACCAATCAGCAAGCGCCGTTCGGAATTTAAAACACGGCGCGGCATTTGTATACCCGTTTCAGTCGTTCCAACGTGTAATAGCGCAGGAGATTACAATTTTAAATGTTCTATTTTTAAATTAAATTTTGTCGTATGTTTTTGATATTCCAATATTTTGATCTTAGTGAATAGATAACTTGCCTTACCTATAAAACTGCTAAGTGCTTAAGAGACAATTTGTTGAACTACGACACCTTAATAAATTATTAGAACAATTAAAATTACAAATAGAAATAATAGAAATAGCAGCAATTAGAACGTGTTATGTGCAAAATTTACCCTATTATCACAATAACAAATAATTTTTTGTATTAAAATACAAATAAGTAAATAAGTGCATAACAAAAATACATATTTTTTTGACGATATAATATCAAAAGTATACTTTATGCACATAGCAGATTTTGGTTTGAAAACGACGATTTGAGAAATTATAAACGTTAATACCTACTCAAAAGTATTATGTTATTATTTAAGTAATATTTTTTTCTTTATTGCTTCCTTTTTACTTAAGGCGATTCAGTCATATTACTAAATCATACTTACAATATTTCGAGTTGTCCACTTTACAGTGTCCAGACAAAAAATATCTATAAATTTGAACACTCTGTATAAAAACCAGAGATCAAGTTATACTGGTATTAAACACCCTTGTTCTGAATATTATGAGATTTTTAAGAAAGAAAGGTTTTGAATGGATGCACGGTCATGAATGAAGGGGTGTTAAGATGGATTTATGATAGTTTACATTTGTATTTTTGACTTTTGGTGAAAGATTTTTGATTTCATACTTTACGATCTGCTCAATTCTACGATCTGCCCACGACAAATCTATACATCGTCTTATGTTCATAAAGTTCAATGGACATGTTAATTAAAGCACTTAATTAACAAAATAAGCATATAGGTACTTGATACTTCTTTCTATTAATTGCACAAACTAATAAATTATTCCTGGTAGAAAATGTATAATATATAATTTGATGTAAAATTGCTTGATAATAATTCTATCCTGCCTATACAGCTACAACTTTGGACGCTTCAAGGGAGTAAATATTGTATGGGCATAATTTTGGTTTTGCTAATATCCTTAGAATGTAATGTACCTATTACAACCTACCAGTAACTGGATCGCCAGTCTCTCGTATCAGTTATTGACATTTTCTCATATTTACATTGTGTATTGTTTCGGTTCAGCTATTAAAAAAATATTGCAACCATCATTCCTAGTATTTTGGCTGAGTCGCATTCAAAACCAATAGGAAATAAGTGAGAGATTACCTTAGGATACACAGTTCAAACAGCCTTATAAATATTCGTATGGTGCATATTTTTCATATTAATCTTTAATTCATCGTAAACTAGCCGATGCTCACGACTTCATCCACATTATAAAATAAATGTACATTTAACAATTATTTAATGTTTATTTTTCATTTATTTTTCTTAGCCGTTGAATTTTGTCTTTTTGTTTTTATACATATTTTTTATCTAATATATTTTTAAAATTAAAAGAATAAAAATTTCATATTTACTTACTTTACATAAAACCAAAATAATCTGTAAAAAAACATTGTTGTCCTTCGAATAAGGGTATATAGTTTTTTTTAATACCTAATAATATTAGCTTGTTTGAGTTTAATAAACCTATTTTCCGCAACCTATTTTAGCAAAGTTTTATTTTCCGTGAGTGATCAAAAAATATATTAAAAATACAATACATCCATTTAAAAACGAAGTCGTCATACAACACCGTTATCTAACAACGCATGACTGTCTCCATTTAAATTAGAATGACCAGTACAAGTTGACCTCTCATCACAGTTTGAAGTGCCCTTTTGCTGTCCATTCTTATATAGTAGTGAGAGACGAAGAGGCTCTTGTCTTTTAGACTACTTGGAGACAAAATGTTAAGGTTAGGTCATAGGTGGAAATGTAAGGCGTGAGATTTTTTGTTTTTCTCATGTTATTTAATCTGTCAGATAGCCAAATATTTTGTTGTAATTTTTAGTTTTATATTTTATAAGCTTTTTTTAAAGTAAGTATTTAACTTCGTTGGAAATTTTAAATACAACTGAATATCATGGTTTCAATTACCCCATGTACCGAATTTCATACTCCAGGTCTTCCCAATGGGTTTGAATTAAAAGTGTTATAAATAATCGTATTAATATTTATGATATTATACTCGCCATTCATGCTACTTATGTGACAACTTATTTACAAATCAATAATATTTATTTTATGTTCTAAAATTTCATGAACAATTAAAAAAAATACATAGATAATTGAGTCGGCTTACATTAGGTAGGTACATTTTATAAATATGCTTAAATAAAATTTTCATGTGACAGAGGATTCTCCTATGAAAAAAATAATAATTAGGTCACACCCTAAAAACGCGAGCAACGCGGGGTAAGTACGTGACAACGCGCCGCGTCACGTAAACCTAACCCAATTACGTAGGACGTGATGTTCAGAAATTCGACAGTCTGTACGGCGCAGGGTGACGCTCGCTATACTTGCGAGCTTGTTTCGTATGCTCGGTGCGGTGAGGGCCGGTTCTCGCACACATCCACGCGCCGTATAGTTTTGATAGCAGAACCTCTCAATGACCGCTGGACCGACAGACCCAGCACACGTGTTCTCGCGTTCCATTTTCAAAATGCATGTCAATAAAACATGCACGCGCACGTTTCAGAACGTAACCGGCCACGTACACTTTGGCGGTTAATTAGCGCGCGCGATTTTTTTTTCTATCGGACAAGGCAACGACAATGTCCATACGGCCCGTGTCCTAAGTGTTTTTGAAAGTGTATTTTTTTAAACTTTGGCGGTTAATTAGCGCGCGCTTTTTTTCCAGCGGACAAGGCAAAGATCTGATGTCCATTACACATCCCGCTTCCGAAGTGTTTTGAAAGTGTGATTCTTTGAATTGTGCCAATTTTTTAGTGTGGAAACATTTCTATTCAAATTTGGAAAACTTTACGGCCAGTGTTTTTTTTTCTTAGAAACTAATTTTAATATAAATTTAAATAAAATTCTAAGTTTCTCATTTCACTTGCACACGTGTTATTCGTGTGTTTCTAATGAGTAGGTAAATAACAAATTACAATGACAAAAAAGCCGTCAACTCCTGCGCATCAAAGCCGGTACACATATGTTATTACAAATCAAACAACTAGAAACCTGTAATATGTGAGGTTAAAAAAACATATCGCAATAAATACTTTAGGTTTGTGTAAATATGAAGGCCACTAATAGGTGGAGTATGGTGTACAACAATCGGTCTGCGCAAACGCGCTTGGTCAACATATCAAATGTTTAAAAGACTACGTATGTTGACCAAACAAGTTTTTTTAAGTATTGAGTTTGATTATTTAAGAAATTAAATAAATTAATGGACTGTACGTTAATGTTTAATTACTTCTTAAAACGTAATAGACGAGCACATACTTGGGAACATAAAATGCGTTGCATTTGCAAAACAATACATAAGAGAATCCGAATTTGTACATTACAGTAGAATCGAATACTCATTATAATATAATAAAAAATAATAATAAATCTAAAATATCAATATATATTTTTTAATATCTTGAAACATTTACAGTACTTAGAACTGGCTGAATTAGCAACTTAAAAGTTTTTAAAATGTTACAATAAGTTAAAAAGTTTGAAACTTTTCAATGTTCCTGAACTAAACTTGTGTAAAATGACATTTTTTTTTATTAAAGAAAACATAACTATTAACAAAGTCATCAAATTATATGATGGCAAGAATATTCTTTCTCCAAGAGAAAAGATTTTTATAAGTATATTTATATTTTTATAATTAATGAACTTAAAATAAAATTATTATAGGTGTCTTATATTTAAAAAAATCATATCGTAAGAGAAATTTTTTTTCTCTCGATTTGCAATAAAATGTATCATATTAAGTAATTAATTAATGAATTAATCTTTCCTAGAAATTATTGACAACAGAAAAAAAAATACTAACGAAAAGAAAAAATAAATCACCGTTATCATTTTAGCAATAACTGGCGACGGCAAATATAAATATAAAAATCCGCTATCAAAACCAATCCTTAATTACCGAACACGATAATTTAATAAATAGATATTTGATCGAGAGTTTAAGTTAACATAATTATGAATTGATTGATTGCTTTAATATTGATTTAACAAATTGAATTTTGATATCCAAACAATTCGCTTTAAAAATTTTATTGCAAAAAAATATAATTTAAAAATTATGTCTCCATAATTTTTTTTAATTATTATTCACTACCGAACGGGCACGGATTCAATTTTTCTGAAAATTATTTATATACCACTTTAAACCTTCCTTGTTTTATCAAAATCCGTTGGATGGTTTGAAAGAAGTTAGCGTAGAGAGAGACAGAAGCGAAGAAAGTTCAACTTTTAAAATAAAATACATAGTTTTCCTTTTATGTTAAGGTCGACAGACAGGCTGACGGTCCACTTGATGGCAGGCTACCGTCGCCTATAACACAAGCAACGCCATAAGTGCTACAAGTGCGCTGCCGACCATAGAAGGATTAAGGATAAGGGATAAGGAAGGGAAGGGGTAATGGGCTCTGGCATCTCTTACTTACTCACTCACCGAAACACAACAGCACGTATGCTGATATTTCATGGTGGTATTCTGTAAGAGGGGTGGTTACTGCCGCCAGACGGGCTGCCCAAATGACTGCGAAACGCAGTATGCCCTATACCACTACTAAATAATTGGAAATAGTTGAAATAATTGGAATGTTTTTGTTCAATTAGTACAACTAGTTGAACTTCCAGTTGAACTTTGTGGAATAGATGAGTTAACGATATATTTTATAACATGTAAAAGATATGTCCTCATTAGTTAGTATAAATTTAAGTCGCTTTCCGTGATTTGTTTTTGTTTGTAATAAGTAAACTCAAAAACTAACAGGCAATATTTTATAATACGCGTTAGGTTTTATTATATTACTTTTATTAATATAAATATTATATTAGTATATTATGATAAAATCTAATTAAGTTTTATGTACTTAAAAGAAAAAAATAATATTTTGCAATCAAGTCGGCGAATCTGTCTATTTTTCTGCTAACTAATTTTAAAAAACCCAACTTATACAGGGATAAACGGAGAGGGTTTATGTATGTATATAAAAAATGGTTATATTTTATTTATTTGTACACTACTATATTTACCTAATACATTTTTTAATACAGATAATTTTGAAATGTCGCTAATATAGTAGAGTTGAAAGTGAAATCAGATATCGATGAATTTGAAATAAGAACACACAGTCCAATGACAATGAGTGATGAAAATATTTCCATTTGGAAGACCACAGTTCAGTTTGACGTTTTGGAGAGTGCATGAGTTCTGTGTTTGAAATGGAACACCCGAGCGGGTTCGCGTCCTCACCGTGGGCGGCCATGCTCGGGCACGGCATGCACGGCATGATTCAGCATGACTACACCCATGCCCATGCTCATGCTTCCATGCCAATGGACCTGCACGTGCCGCAACCTTTCCCTTACTATCGGTAAGTCGATATAATATTTTTTAATCCAAATATTACAAGAATTATTGTCTATACTAATAACTATTGTAAAGAGAAAAGATTTGTACGTTTATAATGAATAAACTGAAAAACTACTGGACCGATTTTATAAATTCTTAAACCAATAGAAAGCTACATTACCTATCAGCTAGTAATATTATAAATGTGAAAGTAACTCTGTCTGTATGTAATTTTTTCATGCTATCATCATACAAGAAAGGACATGCCTTTTATCTAGAAAAATAGTACCATTCCCAAGGGATCATCAATCATCAATCAATCAATCAATACTAATAATAAATCTGTAAGTATATGTATGTATGTATGTTTCTCCATAACTCTTAAACGAATTAACTGATTTTCATGAAACTTGGTAGATAAACATTTAGACGTACGGGACATAGGATATGCTACCTATACTTTATTCTTTATCAACGCGTAGAAGTCGCAGGCAGGAGCTAGTCAAAAAAAAAAAATGAACTGCAACGAGAGGTCAATCGTTATATTGCTTATTTGTATATTTTTTTATTTTTCAACGCGGATGAAGTCGCGGCAACAAACTAGTTACATATAATTTTAAGCCCATGCTTCTACAAATTTCAAGATATATTCGTTTTTAGAAAATGATGGGCAGAAACACATCGGATGGACGATTATTCGCCCGATAAAGTTTCTGCCCATTACAATCGCATACAACAGCACCTTATTCAAGTAATGCGGATGATGCACATCTGTTGGTCGCAGTACGATGGTAAAAAGTCGGTATTAATTGGAACAACTCATCAGAGCGCTTACCATTGTACAGCCATAACATAACATATAACTTATATATAATAGTAAGCGACAAAGAAGCCTGGATTTAAGCGATTCGGAGCTCATACTATGTTTAGTATTAAAAACTATAAATAGTAAAATGTAGTATATATATTTAATTTTGTTAAAATTATATTTTAAAAAAGATTACAAAAAGAATAGTATCCTGAGTTTCTTTCGGGGTTTCTTCTCAGGATCGATCATCTTGGCTTTTTTCCGAAACCCTGGTAGATTTAAATTTATAATGACGATCATAAGAGTTTCTTGTAGAAACCTAATTGATAAATAAATATTTTTGTTTTTTATAAGAAACTAAGTATAGCAGGCAGGCTTGAAAGATACACTTGATGGTAGACTTGATGGTATCTACCGTTACTTCAATACACAAACAACAAGAGAGGTTTAAGAGAAGAGGATAAGACTTCTAAATGTACTGTATGTAATAGATAAAGCGGCCATAACTATAACTAGTCTATAACTACAGACAGCTGTGTAACCTTTCAATACTATTTCATTGACATTTACCACATGAGATTGATCAAGTATTGAGATTGATCACACCCTGTCAGCAAAGCAATTAACTTAATAATCAAGTAGTCTATTTTAAGGAATTTTCTTAAATTATTATTAATATTGTTTTATTCGCCTTTAATCGGAGTAACAATTTTTAAAACGAATTCTTAAGTCTTATTAGTCCGGTTACAGAACTACTGAGACAATAATGTCTTATTAGTCCGCTTATAGTTATTCGGTTACTATTAGTAACCGAACTAGAAATCGAAATACTTACAGAGAAAAAAGTCTTATTAGTCTGATCGCCGAACTAGAAATCGAAATACTTACAGAGAAAAAAGTCTTATTAGTCCGGTAACCGAAATAGTAATCGAAATACTGAAACAAAAATGTCTTATTAGTCCGGTCACCGAAGTAGTAACAGAAATACTGAGATAAATGTCTTATTAGTCCGGTCACCGAAGTAGTAACAGAAATACTGAGACAAAATGTCTTATTAGTCCGATCACCGAACTAGAAATCAAAATACTTACAGTGAAAAAGTCTTATTAGTCCGGTCACGGAACCAATAACAGAAATACTGACACAAAATGTCTTATTAGGCCGGTCACCGAACTAATAACAGAAATACAGAGACCAAAAAGTCTTATTAGTCCAATCACCGAAATAATAACCGAAATAAGTACCTACTGTGAGTTCTTTGAACAGTACCTACCTACTACAAAGTACCTACGCTATGTTAGGAACATCATGCATTTATTCTAATCTGCAATTACGTATTTAATTATGTGCCGCAAATTGATTACATTCTTTTTTTAAATTACATTCCACATTCCGAGAAGATTAAAAAGTTTGTTTTATGCGTTATCGCAATTGGCCAGCTATAAAAATGAAAAAAAAAAAAAAAAAAACCAGCTGCGTCAGATATGGTTACTTATTAGGTCGGGATGCCGGCGGCACTGGCTTGCTTTTTGTTACCCTCGAGGCCTTATTATATTGCACGGCATAAAGCACAACCAGCTCTTGCTCTGAGCTAATAATTTTGATAAGAAACTTTGTAATGTATAACTTATTTCTACATACGGCTACTTTTAGCAAAATGAATGTATTTTATTTATTTGTTACTAGCTGATGCGTGTGACATCGTTCTATAAAATAAGATATGAATATAAACTAATATTATAATATCATTTAATTGCAACCTCTTTGTGTATTAAATAAATGTGTTGGTAACTAATAGACTAAGGCCCTCTTTCACCAACTACAAGTAAAGAGTTGATTAGTTATTTTTAGAAATAATTTTATATTTTATTGAATTATGTACTCGGTTTACTGCTCCTTCGATAGGCGATTTTTTTTATATTATTTTCTTTTTAATGTTTGGGACTTTTACCGTACAAACAAAGGTAAGTATATCAGCTCCAATATCCCCGGTGATCGGTGACTTTAGGTAAAGCCTGAAGGCCTCTTTCACAATTTGTCCAGTAGGCTAACCGTCATTTAAAGTCAGCGGTCACCAGGTATAATGGAGCTGATATACTTTTGTTTGTACGGTAAAAGTTTCAAACATTAAAAAGAAAATAATAAAAAAAATGGCCATTGGAAAATGCACTAAACCGAGTGCATAATTTAATAAATTAATAAAATTAATTCTAAAAGTGATTAATCAACACTTTACTTGTAGTTGGTAAAAGAGGCCCTAAGCGTATAGGGCTGTACGCTCACTAACTATAATAGTTAAGTCATAAACTGATGAAGTAGTACATTATTTTATATATATATATATTTTTATTAGAGATAGGTTTGCTCTTGGCCAACAACCAGCTGAGTAGCAAGGATGAGGCCTATGATGGAGCGAGCTCACCCAGAATATGCCTATTCACTCGAACTTTGAAAACTTTATATACTTAATACCATCAATAGTTTTCGCAGCGTAAGTGAAATAATGGCTTTTATATATGTAGCCAAATTTTTGATACCTTGTGTAACATTATTGTAATTTTCTTAGGATCAAAAAAAAAAAAAAATCAAATATTTCTTAAAAATAAAAAAATATTCTGCACAATTAATCTTTTGTTACTACTTGTTCTTAAGTGAGTCGTTTTTGTTCATAGTTCAATTACGACACCTTTATAAGTCCTTATTAGATATACATATTCAGTAGCCGTCTTATTAAAGTTCAATGTTATACTGAAACAAAGTCGCTTGTGCTTCATAAATATCTACTTGCTTTTATATTTTCAAAGTAAAAGTTACATTTTATTTTTTTACTGAGCAAGTTTCAAGTAAGACGAAATCTTAATTTATCCTTCTTCTGTTAAAAATTCTAGGTTCTCACTGATTTTTTTCATTTCCTTTTTAATCGGTTTCAATCGTGAACTGAATGACTGTCATTGGGTGTCGTGGCTAATACCCGTCTCGCACTGTAATCTGCGCACGCGCATCTTAAAATTACAATACAAAATGGGTGTATACCTTGTCATTTGGACCAGTTGAACCGAGATGGTCACTCTAACAATACTTAATTGCACAGCAACATATTGAAAAATTCCCTCACCAGTTGTTAGAGATTTCGTTAAAAGATTTCCATGAGAAATTGACATAACATCCTCACTAACATTGTATAGAAGAGTGTGAGTTTGTTTGTTACGCTTTGACACCTAACTCAATCGGTCATCATAAAATTGTGCATAGTTACTCAGTCTCTATATTTCTCTAACCTTCTTTCTGACCAACAATTTGTTAGAATGTTGTTAAAGGCGTAAAACTGTTGCTAGTGACAGCTATCTCGACGTAGCAAATATTCAGCAGAAATCTGTTGCTACGTGGCATGTGCTAATTTCTTCTTAATCATCCAAACAGATTTTTTACGGTTTTTACTAATGGAAAGAGCAATAAATGAGGCAGGTTTTGTATACAATTACTTAGCAGAAAAAATTGCATCAGTGAAAAGCTGAAACGGCTCGCCTATTATTAAATATGATATTTAAAATTAACTTATCATGCACTGATAAGTGGAAATCTTGGAGAAACTTTGAAAATAAATGATATAAATTTTTGACCACTAACTTGACAGTGCTTAAGTTAAAGGATAAATAAGATGAAAATGAAATAGCGATGGCAACGCCGTTCCGTAACTGTAATATATTACCTCGTCACATAACCGAGACGGGAATCAAACGAGTTGAAGGAGTTATCACTCTATTGTGAGGTTATTTACTGTGCCACTGGGCTCACTTGTTGCTCGGTGGACATTTCTTCAGTATTTTATTTTCCCTCATTTTGGAAGTTCAATACATAACTAAGCTTTTCGTAAATAATGAACTAACAGACAATTATTTTTATTTTTGTATCATACAACGCCATCCATCCTCAAACTAAGCAGAGTTCGTGCTGGAAAACTGATAAATATACGTATTACTTTATATTCGTAAATATATTACATAGAAAAGACCCAGGTCAAGACAAATCCAATTTATTTTATATGAAAAGATAACCTCACAGTTTTGTTTGTTCCACGAATTTGAGCCACCCTGTAATAAGTTCAGTAAAGAAAAATTGACTACAATATATGTTCATGGGCCACCTTTGGGGGTCATGAAAAAAATGCTTATTTTAAAGAGCATCCGCCCTATTACCTATTACTGCCTAATTATAGACATTTAAAGTTGGACTGTATCGGAGCTAGATCTAATTGCCCTATAGAAATTAATTCAACGCTCAGTGGCGGCCATCTTGTCTTTAAATAGACTGTCACCTGAATTGTGGGAATCGATGGTATAGGGCAAAGATAAAATTTGTAATAAGTACGTACTTTAATTGAAAAAATAGCAATTTTGAAATTTGCAAAAATTGCTTGAAATTGCTTGAATTGCTGCAAAAAAATCTGTATTATATGATTCTTCTATACGTGTTTATGTGACTGATGAACTTTTCCTAAATCGCTGGACTTGCCTACTTTATAAAGTTTAACATATAAGTAGATATAGAAATATGGATAAAGAAACAAAAAATGTATATATATATCTGCTTTCTCCCTGCACTCATCTTCTACTTGCTCGTAGAAACCGCAAAGACGACGATTATGCGGTTACAAGTACTTTAATAAATCCCAAGTCATTCTGTGCAGACTGCAGATATGTTGACATTGTGGTTGATTTCTACTGTTATTTCCGTATAATTCTTGCTTATTTTATAAATATTTTTGTACGTTAAACTAAGACTTAGCTAAGTTTTACCTTAGCTGTGTCCGGTGGCTTCGCCTAGTTAAAACACAGTTAAACAAAACGAATTAAAATGTTATGCCGGTTTAAGTATTTTTAGATACTATAAGTTACAATCAATCATAATCAAATGGAGTAATTTACTTTGTTTTCAGAAATATCGCGTATATACATCATACTGAAACTAAATTGACGATTTTTAGAATTTTTTTTCTGTATGTATGTATGTTCTGATTTTCATGAAACTTGGTAGATAAACATTTAGAAATACGGGACACGTGATAGGCTACTTTTTTTATCTTCTTTAACGCGGACAAAGTCGCGTGCAACAGCTAGTATATAATATATTTGTTTATGGATACCTTTCCCTTAATTTGGGGTCTAATTTCGAAAGACTGCGATACTTGTTATTTTTGCACAAATAACAAATTTTCATAACTTTAATAGTGATAACTCAGAATAACGAATCTGAAGTTAAATCGAATCTGAATCTGAATTTTAGTGAAAAAGCAATAGACGATGACGGCTTGTGTATATAATATTCAGGAAAAATGCACCCGTACGAAGTCGGAGGCGGATCGCTAGTCAAAAATGAAATCAAATTCTACAGAGAAATTTTAAAGAAAAAATTTTCGTTTTATAAAATGTACTCAGTTTGTAATTAGTCGCCTTCAAACGGTAATAGACATTACGACATTCTTTGGAGGGTGAATAAAAGGAAATAAAAGAAATGCGCTAAAGGGATGCAGGCAATTGAGCGCAAATGAAAGGGCGCTGGACTTAGCACGGAATTAGGAAAACATTGAAGAACGAGGAAAAGCTTGGAGTCGTCATTGTTACTTAATTTTTTTTATTACACCTATTATAAATTTTTTTCATGTTTTACAAAAAGTTTTACCGAGATACAGTGATAAATTTGAGAATTGTATTAATGGGTTGCATTTTTATTTATCCTTTTGAGAACACTATTTTAAAAAAATTGAATAATTAATTACTTTTTTGCTATTATCCATTTGTATTTGCTAATCTATATATATTTTAATCTAAGATAGAGTTGTTATTATCAATTACTATTAGTGGAACTACCTAATAGGTCTACAATATAAATATGTATTTTCATATTAGTGAGGTGGTAAATTTCAAACACATGAAAAAAAAAAGACAAGTCACTAAATCAACTCCACGTATTTCTTAAGTCAAGGGTTGCACAGACTGCAAGTGTCCTTAACAAATGGGGTGTAAGAATTAAAAGGCGCTCGGTGGGTCGTCGCGATCCCGTCTGGTGCCGCCTTTATTACCTGCGAACACTTTTGATTGTCATCAGGCATTTTAAAAACAGAATTAGGGAAATTGTGTTTTTATATTGCAGGCATATTTCAGGATAAATATTTAAAAATAGAATACACAAAAACATTGCATTGTAAATTAGTGAATTTTATTAACTAGCGACCCGCTTCCGGCTTCACGCCTGGGGTGCATTTTTTTACTTAAAAACCTTCTCTGATTATCCTTCTATACATGAGTGAAGACAGAATTAAAATCGATTCAGCCGTTCTCGAGTTTTGCGCCTAGAAACCCATTTAGGGTTTCAATTTTATTTATATAGATGACATGTCTTATTCGAACAAAACAGCATAATATGTTGTGTTAAAGACAACTTGAGTACTATGTTGTCGGTAGACAAACTAGACAGTTTCTGATTTACTAATTAAACTAATGTTACCTATACCTAAGTTATTTTGTGTCATACATTTTTTGTAGAGCAAATAGGTCAATCTCTGTCTCATCGTGCAGTAAGGTTCCTTGATAAAATTGTGCCAATTTTCACACGAAACTCTCAACACACGTAGATATTTATTTGAAATATTTCTACGAGCGTTCAATACTTGAACATTATTTACCCACAATTAATGTTAACCCATTACCTCATACAAGGTTATAGCGACAAAAGTCACACTTTATCCGAACCTATTTGTTTTATTAAATAAATAATTTTAATGTGAGCCGAGCACACCGCGCCGCTTGCAAGAGTTATGGACTTGGTGTTTAGCTGGTGTGCTGACAAATTGAATGTCAGTGGGGGTCTCTAGTAACGTTGGCACGAGACTGAAACAGGGGCCATTTGATTTAATATCAACAGAAATATATGTTACTGAGGGATTTTACAAGTTTTTTTTATTGTATAGGACGAAAGACTGACTGTCTACTTGTAGTAGGTGGTAACAAAAAATCCATTGCAGTTTTAAGTGTGCTTATAAGTTTAATGGATAATGACGGAATGGGACATTTGGATCTGGTATTACCTAAATCTCTCAATGAAACTCATATTGTTATGTTACTGTAATATGTTAGCAGTTAGTTACTGTCGCTTATTTTTGATCATGTCATATTCGAGTGCCCCGTTTATAGCTTAGAATGGTTCGATCTAGAATAGGAAATTAATACAAATACCATAGAGGAAAATGCGTCAAAACTGATTAAGGACGAAATTTCCCAAAATAATTTTTACAATTTTGTTATAAGAAAAAGCCGAAAAAGCAATAAAAATTGAGATATGGGCTGTGTTGTAAAATTTTTCATACGCCAAATCATTTTGGAGCCACTGGACCAATCGACTTGTAGGAGTACGTAACGCAGTAACTCATAAAGATTCTACAAGATTTTACTGCAACTACAAAGTTACTTGTATTTTTGTATACTTTCAAAGTTGTTTAAATAATACAAGAATCTCAGTTATACAATTAAAACATTAAATTACCATAAAAACTCCATAAAACATTTAGTTCAAATAACGCGCGCTATTGATTCAAAAGAAGTGTTCTTAATTAACACGTAAAAAACGCTAAGCAAGGAAAAAAGAAACAGAAAACATTAATTAAGTCAATACTTAATACAACAACTTATAAATTAGGTGCCTTGTCTTACCCGATAGCGCCCCCATTCACGAATTATTCAAAATTACTTAAAAAAAAAACAGAGAAAAAATTTTGATAAATTGTAGCAATCCCTCTCGAGGCTTCTTCGTAAAGGCCTCACAATTTTACTTTAACATCTCAAGGATACACGAAACATTCTATTTTTTACCTTACCCCGTTAAGTCAAGGTCACTTTTCCCCTTTTGGAAATTAGCTATCATAATTGTCTTGGTTATGGTGTGAAACGATTCATCAAAAAACGGAATACCGTATGTATTAAACTGCGATCAGATGAGAAATGCGCTTTCTGTTTGAATTAATAAGGTTTTGTTTTGTTAATTTTGTGGTCATGTGTCAAAAGTTGTGAAATATCATGCGGGCCGCCTGCCGGTAGAGACTGCAACCACAGTATAAGCTATTGAGCAGTAAATAAACTTCCACATGTTACATTGATTTGAAATGTAATGTTACGTCAGTGGTATTCCCATGTCAAGGTTACGGTTACCATAGCCTTGACCTGCTGCTGCAACTTAGGTAATCTGCGAGATACCCAGTTCTATAGAGTGTTTTGGCTCATTAGAATGATTTCAATAGAATGTCAGTTTACATTAATAAATAGCACTCGACTACCCTGTGTCCTGAACGTCTAAATGTTTATCTACCAAGTTTCATGAAAATCAGTTAATTCGTTTAAGAGTTATGGAGGAACATACAAACAAACATACAGAAAAAAAAGTATAGTAATATATTTAAATGTATATATAATGTATAAACACCATACCTCTGAAAAAAAAGTAACGGCTTGTTGTTGTTTTGCCACAATTGTTGATTCGCCACAGAAAAAGTATGTGTTATTTTGCCATAGTTCAATTTTTATGAGTTAAATTTAATAAATTTATTTTGGATTGTTGTTCTTTTGCCACAGTCGTTTTTTCTGTACAGACAGTAGAGAAACCAACTTACTCCATGACCGAACCTTACAGATTTATTATTAGTATTGATAGCCTATGTTATGTTACTCGCTGATAATGTAGCTTTCTATAGGTGAAATAATTTTTCAGTAGTTTCGGAGCCTATTCAATGCAAACAAACAAACAATCAAATCTAACCTCTTTATAATAATAGATTATAGCGTTTAAAAAACGTATTTTCGCTCTACGACTTCAAACATATTTCGTATAAAATTATTGACTAGTACCTATTGCTTTTGTTAAATTGAAATTCATTATACTGTGGTGTGGAGAAATAAGTTTTGTTCGGAATCACGCTGGGTGTGTCGCGAGCGACCATGTTGTTTATTTGTTTAACTTCATAAACATTTGTTTATTAATATTGTTTTTGACGTCTCTCTTGGCTGCGCTTTTAATGTGATTTCATTATTTAAGCGAACGTAGTGTGCATTATCCTTCTTGAAATAAAATTATTTGCCTACAATCCTTTCTTGAAAAAGCTGAAAATAGAAACATTTAAATTTTCAAATTATACATAAAAAATTGTTCATACAATTGTTTTACGCATTACAAAACAGGCAGTGGAATACATAACTTTTTTGAGACTTTGCTGTTAGGTACTGCGTAGATTGCAAAGCTATAAGTCATAACTTTCAGTTTTTATACATTTAATTTAGTTAAAAGCTTGAAAAAGAGATCGCTCAGTGGTTAAAGCTAATACAGAAAAAGACTAAAATATTAGTTTGACCTGCTCCTGGATTCATTTTGATTTTTGATCAACTTTTGCTTTACTGGTAAGGAAAAAGTTGTCAGAAAAATAGCGAACAGGAGAAACCGTGTTTAAACGCGTTAACCTAATGTCAGAAGGAATAAGAAAAGTACTGATGAAACAGGTAGACAGTCATTTGAAATAACAAATGATACAAGTAATGCAACCTACTTACTTCCATGCAAAAACCAATGGAAGGTGAGTGACCGGAAATGGAAGAGGTGTTGTCAAAAATGAAAATGACATGTTTCCTTAATAAACTCACGTTCCAGTGATTCGCAATTTATGACCGTACAAAGATTAAAAGCCATTATTTATGTATCAGATCCTCGGTTTATTTATATCGTGTACGATATCGGCGCAGGATTGCCTAACAAGCTATCCTGTATACTTAATTAGTATAATCTTAACTTTATGCGTTCAGATTGTTATGGTAATTACCGCGTCTCTTGCTTCACCTTAAGTGGTCTTATCGTCGATTTGTTACTGATTAGATATGGAGAAATAAAAATTATATTAAAACTTCATTTCAATTTTTCTATAAAATGTTTTTCCTCTCTAATAAAAATGATAGTGCTAGTAACATAAGGTGTCTATCAAGTGAAAAAAATCTGAGGCTGAAGTTCCACTTGATCGAAGATCTGCCTGTCGTCTAGAAACCTAAGTAACACTAAGAGTCGCCACAGACTATAGACTTTCTATCTGTCGATAGTTTGGTCGGCTTTTTAATCAGTATAAAGAGGTATGCAAATGCGCACATTCAGTGATTCAGTATCTGCATACTTACCTGTTCATACTGATTAAAAAGCATACCAAACTATCGGCCGATAGAAGTGTAGTCTGCAGGGACTCAGAACGCTGGTCAAAATTTTAGGGTAATTTTATTAAGTCCCTTAATCAAAAGGATAAAATATTATTTACCATGAATATTTTTTCTTTTATATTAGCAGGAATATCTAAGTCGTGATGAGATTACAGACGAACCATGGGATGCCTGCGATTTTCCTAACAAATCCATTTATGGAAATGAATGTGCGAACAGGGACATTTACTAAATGTAAATATAAGACATGACTCCGAATTTAAGGCCAGTAGGGCTGGTATACATATATTTTTAATATAATGGCTATAAAACGTATTCCTTCTTGCATTTATTCTCAGAAAACATGTAAAATAATGAACTCAGAACTAATCTGTCATCGGAATGAATCGAATCATCTTTCATCGACAATTTCGCCACCCGCAGCCAATCAAACGCTGCGATGAGATTCGATATATATGGTAGGGTGCAAGTTACGAGCGGATAGCATTATGAATTGGAATATAATGTAGCATTTCTATGTAAATATTACTATGTTATACCATGTTAAAGGAATTTTATTTTAAAAGCTAGGATGACAGTTAATGGGTAAATTGAGAACATTAGTAACACTAAGGAACTCACTAAAGATTTTTACTTTTTATGTTGATTGTAACTTCCCTTATAACGTATTATAACGTCAGATGCTCTTAATAATTTCATGTGTAAATGTGTTCTACATTAGGCTTCACTCTTGTATTACAGCTCAGGTCAAAAAGAACAAACATTGCATACAGAAGAACATTCCGGTGTCAATACGCTATTCCCCTGTCACTTGCATCATACACGACTCAATATAAAGTCCCGATCGCGCGCCGCCCTGTAATTCCAATACTTACGAACATTACCCGGGATGGCAACTATTATAATGTATTAAGGAATATTATTTTATGACTATGGCCCCGGTGCGGACATTATGGAGCGTTTTGTGCACGTCTAAAAGTACTGTGTGTACGCATCTTTATAAACATTATATGGAATGAAAATTTGCAGATGGTTCTCATAGAAAAACTTGATTCATTGTAACAATGACTTTACTTTACTTATTTCTAATCAGAGTTTATATAAGTACATAATTATATGGAGATTAAAAAAAAGTGCTTATTTTAATTTTATTTTATTTGCAAATTTAGTAGTGAGAAGTTTAATAACTATATTTATTATTTTAACTAAAAAATATTATCTTAGATAAAAATAGGTAATATTTGGTTGAAAAGTTAAATTTGAAATTTAAATGTGTATAAGTTAAAATTGTGATTTCATACAATATAGGTTTAAAATGTTATCAAATGTTGGTAATAGTGTTCGTATAAAAACAAAATATTGTTTACACTTAATTTGCACTGGGACCGTTCTGGAATGCGATAAACAATTTCCTACGCAAAATAAAATATAATTACAGCTGGCTACAGTAGGATAAGGACATAGGATTATAGGTAGGGACTAGGGATAGGGAAATGGACTCTGGCATCACTTACTCACTCACGGAAACACAAGAGCGCACATGCTGTTATTATACCGTGGTATAAGGGCTCAAATAACTGAAAAACACAATAATATCCTGCCACTAATTTATATGTAATACTTGAAATAATCAGTAACTTATAATTGTAGCTTAAATTGACCAATTAAACCAGTTAAAAGCATCACTCCTAGACTAATCTACCCCAAAACCGTCCTAATTACGGCAATAAAGAATGACTCATAAGGCATCAACCTTTGTTACAAAAAAAAATCCGAAAGTTACGCTTTTATTCGCGTGTGAAAATAATTCTATTACCGTTACTATGGCAACCCCATGAGTCAGTCGTGACTGCATGTGGTAATGAGCTGTCATTGCGTCAGTACGTGTCATTATTACGGCAATTATTATAAAGAAAACCACAGTGCTGTGTTTGATTGTTAGACAACGCGAATTTATCAGCTCATTTTCGACTATGCAATATAATGATTGGTGGATAGATACTAGGCTGTGCTCGCGGTATCGTCCGCCTGATATTCATATTTGTAACAAAAGTCTACATAAATTTCTATCTATATAAGAAACTAGGTTGTGCCCGCGACTTCGGCCGCGTTCAAAATGTTATATAGCCTAAAGTTTTCCTCGATAAATGGACTATCCAATAATAAAATAATTTTTCAATTCGAACCAGTAGTTGCTGAGATTAGTGCGTTTAATCAAACAAACAAATAAACTCTTATTGAAGGATCAAATGTGATACTTCAATACGGCTGCTAATTTCAGGTTACGAAATAATTAGCATTGGTCAAAATTCGTTTAGTAAACATTTCGTTTTAGACAGAAAATGTAATATTTATGTATATAGGGAATCAATTACATATGTTAATGTTCTCAGCTAAGAATTTAATCATCTACAAATTTCTAAAACACTCACTTTTCTGGCGTCTTCGTCTGATGTGTATATTATAATAAATAATGGCCTAGGATTTATTCTGATTTATAAACTACCAGTATGTACGAGTATGTTACTGTCCATCTTTACAAGCTTTCGCATTTTGAATATATAATTTATACGGTATTTATTACTGTACTTTTGGTTCAAGTTTTTTTAGAAAATAATATTTGGCGAAACAACGACTAAAAATATCGCACAATTCGTACGAAACAAAATTGTGCGAAACCACTACTAAACCTAATTTAAGTTTTATCCATTTATTAGTTTTTATAATTTTATAATATTGGTAGGATTGTAAAACAATTTGGGTTTTAATTTAACTAAGTGAAATTTTTATACAAATATTTTTTATGACCATATATTGATTTGTTTGAGGCATTAAGTATTTTAAAGCTCAATACAGATAAGCAAAAAAATAAATAAAATATAAGAGAAGTTGTAAGTATAGTGACGTGTATGTATTACTAGATAAGAACGCGTTGTAAACTATAATGTTTAGGTGTGAAAGGTTATTTTGTGTGCGCGCGGAGCATGGATTATGAGAATTATCGGCCGCTGTGATATTACACTGCAAATGGGAAAACGGACAGACTAAAGAATTGTATGGATACATATATAAATTTTAATTTTATTTGATATTCAATTCCTAATTTTAATAGAATATCTATATATCAAAATTCAACATAGAACGTAATTTTTTTTATACATTATTTTAAAATACACTTGCAAGTGCCTTACGGACTTAGTACGACTAGTGATAAAACTTTGTCATAAAAACCGTTTTATATTAGTTTAAGAGCATATTGATAACTTTAGTTAATTTTTATATGATGCTAATTCAAATTTCACGTTTTTATAGGTATATGGTTTCTTGAGGTGAGACTTAAGGTTTAAGAAAATGATTAATGACTTAAGGTTTAAAAAAATGACAAATTCATTCTTCATCATAGAATAGGGATGATTGAGATAAATAATTGATTTTATTAGCATCGCTTATAAAATGTTGTTTTTATTGAAAAAAAAAAAAACACAAAATGAGTTAAATATATGAACATTTCCAATTGAAATGAAGCTAATTTTTTAAACAGACTTAGAATGACTGGACTGAAATGGAAAGTGTATAGAGTCATGTCCACATTATGTATGTCGTACGTCGAAGGGTATAATCTATTGCACAGTTATTGTTTTTTCCGATACTAATAAGCGGTTAGCGTCGGCGCAGTCATTGATATGAAATTATTGATTGTGATGTAGCGGGTTTGTGAATTGATCGAGCCTCGAACATTTTGATTAGCAGAGTGTAAGCTTTTGAAACATACAAACAAACGTATGCTTTAAAAAGATAGATCTAGTACTAACTAGATGACATACAGTGACATAAGTAAATGTGCTGTATCCTTTAAGTGGGCAGTCAGCCTTTTTTTCCATCTCCTTCAACCCTTACGAGCCTGTAATTTAGTCCAACTTAAAAGATAGGATAATTTTTATTTTGAACCCGGGAGCATTCAGTCAAACTATATACAAGCTACATAGCTTGTAGACAGTTTGACTGAATCCACTTTATATTTAAAGTAAGATTATTTTGATATAAAAAAGTCCAGTTTTGTAGCAATTGTGTAGCACTTATGGCGTTGCTTGTGTTATAGGCGACGGTAGCCACCTTCCATCAAGTGGACCGTCAGCCTGTCTGTCGACCTTAACATAAAAAAAAAAAAAAAAAAAGTTTTGTATAAAAAAAAACTGAGTCATTTTTAATTATTTTATAGTTTCAAATTTACCATCCATAAAACGAAGTTAAAGTTACAGCTATAGTATGTGTACTGTATATGTTATAAACACAAAGGCATTGTCGACTAAGCCAACGAGGTGTCAGGTATCATTCTTTACACTTATCTTATCTTTACCCAACTAACTGGTAGTTAATTGGCGACTAATTGCCTTTCCCTGTAATCATATACACAGTAACGCTTAGCCCAAGTGCTCAGTTAAGTTACTACTAATGAATTGTTTGTTTTACTTAACAGTTAATAATAACTATTCATTGTGTTTGCTCGTAAAATGAACACAATAATCTGATCTGTCATTTTGAGTGAATAATCGAATCCTAGTCTAGAATATATCTTTGAGTATTAGCAGTTGATCACAGCCAAGTTAAAATATCACGAAAGGAGATGCCTGCTCAAGAAGACTAGAACGAGACATATTTTCAATGAGTTAGTGTGGTGGACAGTACCACACACACACCGAGAAGAAGCATGTGAACATCAGTGGGACGTAATGTTTGTGTTATATTAAGATCTAGCATGTCTTACTCAAAAGACAATCTATACTAATATTATAAAGAGGAAATATTTGATTGTTCGTTTGTTTGTATAGAATAGCCTCCGAAACTACTGGACCGATTTGAAAAATTCTTTTACAATTAGAAGCTTACATTATCCGTGATGAACATAGGCTACTTTTTACCGCGGGAAAATGCTTCATTCCTACGGGAAAACGGGTACTAGAGGACAACGGGTAGTAAGAATTATCCTTCCGTACTTAACTTTTTTACATATATATGCAATGTGTTAGCGTAATCGCGTACGTAGACAGCTGAGCGCGCACAACTTTGAGCATTAGCATCATTAGCATGTTGCTGACGCGAACCGATACATTTTTTCCCAACCGAAAGTCGTATAACGCAGCTATAGAAGTTTTTACTTCAATAAAAATTAAAGCAGTATTTTTTAATAGTATTAATCTAATGATAACACGAGACTAAACCTCAGTGGTTTTTAGTATTATCATTTACACGTTATTTTATATATTAGCCCTTAAAATTGTAAATAACTAAATAAATAAATAAATAAAAACATGTCTTTCTTTACAAAAACCATCACAACTTCTTAAATAAATAATCGATTGAGTATTTAATGCGTGAAAGTTTAACAATTTATAATCCATATTAGTTAAGATAACTGGATATTGCCTACTAAAGTTGTACAAATTCGGAACACGTTTGACTCGTTCACAACACACGTCGCTAGTGGCGTCTATTGGGGTTGGTAGGCGGATAGGATAGTCGGCAGCATAAAATTATAATAACGTACATCCTTTGCAACAACACACGACACTTAATTACAGTTGCAATTAATTGTTTGAGGTTTCATTAATCTTCTTAAGCAATTGTGAGATGGCTTATTCGACATCTATAAAATCAAAATAATTTATTTATCAATTAGGGGTTTCTCCAAGAAACTCTTATGATCGTCATTGTAAATTTAAAACAAAGGTTTCTGAAAAGCCTCGATGATATCTAACGATCCTAAAATTTTTTTTGCAACATAATTACCAAAATTAGTTTATTTTCTGCAGATTATAATAAGAACAACAATACTTTGTTTCCTAAGATTTACATATATAATGAAATGTTGCATACACGTTGTCAGAACTGTTGTCAGGTTAACAAACCATAAGCGCTCCTCCAATTCTAATATCCAACTAAAATGCTTTTTATCTGAGGCACCTTTTAAAATTTACGATTCTTCAATAAACGTCTTACTTACCTTTTTCGTCCCGACTTGGAGACGGTAAAAAATTGGTTTTTCTTTCAAAATTCAAATGAGAAAAGCACTTCTTAAAGTTGATCGTCACATTAGCATGTCAACGCTCTACGTTCAGAAATGCGAAGTGAGCGTTATAAAATTGTAAATGGGTAGGTAGCGAGTGTTGACAATTGCACTCTCCCGTTCGGAAATTTTCCTAAACTGAATTCGATTACGTTTTATGTGTTGCCAGTTCGCGAACGACTTTCAATTGCAACTTGCTTGTAAGTGCGATCAGCGCGGCGTTTGCTTACATTGATTGTTTTTCGAACATATTACGTCATTTGTTCTTTATTTGAATTATCAACTCAATAAGGTAAGGCCGAAAACGTTTGTTCCCATTTATTTGTAGTGCTTTGTTTGAAAATGTAGCCATTTATTCTTCCTTATTCGTCTGTGGTCTGTTTGTAATCGGCTTTCACTAATGAAAAGCGAGGAAAATTTGTGTATATATAAAAATGGATCCCGGACAAAGCCGGTCCTCCGTTGTGTCTGTCTGTCTATTTCTCTGTCTGTTCCCGATAAACTCAAAAACTACTGCACCGATTTTCATGCTGTTTTCACCAATGGATAGAGTCGTTCTCGAGGAAGGTTTTGGTATATAATTTGATCCGTGCGAAGCCGGGAACAGGCCGCTAGTTAGTATTTAGTAATATTATAAAGAGGAAAGATTTGACTGTTTAGTTTGAATTGAATAGGCTCCGAAACTATTGAAACAATTTGAAAGATTCGTTCACTGTTGGCCGTTGGAAGGCTATTTCAGCGAGTAACGTATTTTATAAAGTTACTCGGACAAAGTCGCGTGCAACAGCTAGTATTTTATAAAATAAAGTCACTGTCCGCGATAATATGTACGTAATATTTTGCCATATATGTAAACATTTCTTTTAGTTTAATATATGGTATTTTTTAACGGAACGAAGGTAAATTGTGGCTTGCAATGTGGTACCGCATCGCCTTTACGACGTACGTATGCGTCAAATATTATTGTAAAATATATTTCATTTCGACAAATTTCCAAAACACCCCGCCCTTTAGTAGGCGCTTTTATTAAAACTTTCTTATGGGGTGTAAACACGATATCACGGAGATACGGGTGTTTTGCGTGCTCTATTACAGAAAAGGATAACCATGCAAACGAATAATTTTCGGACATATTTTAATTGTGTTTCAATTTTGTTTTTCATGTCTTCCAAAATCTTATATTTATATTTAGTTTTATGCAAAAACTAGCTTTCACGTGACTTCCTCGGCGCCCTTTTTTATGTCAGGCATTTTAAATGATCCCCCAGGAACAGTATTTTTACGCAATCAAAGGTGGCAGGTACCCTATGTCCTTCTCTGTACCTATCCCTAATAACGTGTTCGGTTGAGTATTAAAGGAGTGAAAGCATAATAAAAAAACAAAGTAATTTCTCACTTTTGGGATTATCTATGTAGAATAATCTAGATATATATGTTATAAAAAAAATCCGGTGAATTTTATTTTATTCTGTCGCTAATGTGGTGACCCTACTCGCAATATGATACTAAAACTGTTGTAGTTTTTTTATATTATATGAATGACCTCTTTTTTATAAAAACTTTATATCTTAAACACGAATAGGTGTAATGTTTTAAATACTCTACTAATTTTCTTATAACTACATTTAATACTCAACTCTGAATAATGCTGAAAAGTTAGCTTGACATTGACATTGTGATAATCATTTTTCAGCATTGACAAGCTACCCAATTTTCGGCATATAACATTTTCGTTGAAATTGTGAATCTTCTAGATTCATATAGCCTTTTGTTTTGAGTACTAACTCTGCGTATCTTGTTCCGGTATGTGGCCGCCTAGCTAGAAGTTTTTTTACTATTCTGTGAACTAAGTTCTATTGGAACTCCCTCACATTATGTTAACTTGTCTAACAGTATATGTTGAAAAAGCCTTTATATCTTAGTTTCCGAACGTAAACAGCAGAAAACCTCAAGGAAAAAGACGCATAGAGCAGGAGCCGTTCCGAAGTTCCGTTCTAATATCGCGGAGCGTTCGCGTCGCGCATACAGATGCGATATTACTGTAGGGTTGTCGATTTAGATCCTTAAAAAATATATATAAATATATCTTTAACTAGACTTACGCGCCCCGGCTTTGCTCGGAAGCAATTGTGGATATGTATACCTAATATATATTATTTTTTAGCACCTATGGACATGACCTATGGACCTATGGCATTGCTTGTTAAAAAAAAGGCGACTGTAGTTACGTTTTATTAAGTTGATCGCATCAAAATAGAAAAATATATATTACTAGCTAGTGACCGAAACTTCGTCCGCGTTGAATGATGAAAGGTACCCTATGTTCTTTCTGGTGTTCCAGACAACGTGTGCGTAAAATTTCATGGTGATCGGTTCAGTAGTTTTTGCGTGAAAGCAAACTTACTCACATTCACATTTATAATATTACATAGTAAGGATATCCAAACAACAATTGAGTCCGCACATTGGTTCAATTAATAAACGAATATTTGTAAATTTATTATGAACTAGCGACCTGCTCCCGGCTTCGCCCGGGGTGCATTTTTTTTACGTAAGAACCTTCCCTGATTACCCCTTTAATCGGTCCTCGAATTAAAATCAGTGCAGCCGTTCTCGAGTTTTGCGCTTAGCAACACATTTAGGGATTCATTTTTATTTATATAGATTAGTCCAGCAAAGATATGTTTAAGATTTGCAACCCTACACGGCCGCGTAATTTGTCAGAGTGGTCCGCCCGCCTGCCTCGACGTAGCCAGGCCTCGATCAAATCCTATTTTTAAAAATTGTTCCGGTCTCACTTTGATTACAATGTCAAAATTTGTCAGTTGTTCCAAACTGTTCTACTATTTGTTCTACGATAGAACAGTTTGGACATAAAATTTCCAACTAGTTCTACTGCGTAGTATGACAGATTGGACTCGAATAATTTTAATGAAACGGTTCTACTATTTTTATAATAGAACGTCGAACATTTAGTACATTGTAAGTACGGACATCCTTTTTTAGATTTTTGAGATGATTGGGGATAAAATCAAAGGGGCTTTGGTAAATTATTGTAGTATGGAGGTTAAGCGTCATTTTTTTTGTCACGACCATTGATTGTCGTTTACAGTCCTGGTAAAAACATTTTATACAAAAACATGCAAAAATATTCCGTTTGAAGTCGAACGAGAAAATTCTTTAAATTTTCCGAAACGTTTTAAACGCATGCTTTAATAGAAACCTTATGACTTCGAATGCTTTCATACATAGATTTTCACAGATTTGTTTGTAAGGCATTCTGTACATGACATGTTCACCGTTACAAAGCAAGTAAGTTTGCATTTTCATAAAGCCCCGAGGAAAATTTACTATTGACAAGTGTATTTTATACTTGAGAAAGGCTATTGACATGGAACTGTCTCGTCTACTAGTTGCCTTACAATAATAAAAGTGCTTGAAAAATAAGTTAGCTGAAAATGTTAAGTATATTTTTTATATTTAAAAATTAATAATATAATGAGAATCACACATTTAGAGAATATTTTAAAAAGTGTACAGTAAAAAAAATCTAGCTTTGGTTTCCAGGTAGATTTAGAGCGTAGTTCTCTATTCGATAATTTCCATTATTTTAATTCGTCTTATCATAGTCATTAATAAAATTCGATTTTTTTTTAAAGCTTAAAGTTCCTAGAACATAGATATAGAATGCATAGAAGTTATAGATGTGACTTTTTTGACGATCAAATAATTGTATAGCAATAATTGTATAGCTGGTAGTTGACAGGAAACATTACAAGAAGCGTCACACAAAATTCAACCATGAAATTTTACTCTCATTGTACGCAAAGAAATTTCATTTCAAGAACCATTTTAAAATAGTTTTATATTCATCAATGCAATAACATAATATTTTTATTTCAATAACATTTTCTTCTAAACAACATTCTTGAAGTTCCGTTTTAAGCGAAGAGCAGTAATGCGTTTGCCAGTTATTAATAATGTAGACAGTACTTAGCCGGCACTAGAACTGAATTATTCATTCAATGGCTGGGAGGTCGAAGAAAATGGTCCTTTGCACGGATAACAAATAAACTGGAAGTGTCATAGTTTAGGATGTTGACATACTTGGAATCGCTTTCTAAGGTCTTATTTTTTTTTTTAATTTTTTTTTAATCTTAAGCGACATGACCTTAGAGGACATGTCGACATCGACAACTTATTTAAACCCAAGGCTGACCTATAATATATTAATATACTTTTCATATATTTTTTTAAATATATATCAATTCTAATCATGCATTTAATTACTCTTAGGTCTTAAGATATTTTTTAAATTTATTTTTAGTGCTTATATATTTAATTCGGGTGATATTTTTTTAACTTTTAAATATCTTAGAAACAGTACATTTTTTCTGGATGAACGGTATCCTATGTCCTTTTTCGTATTCCAAACAATGTCCGTATTTTCATGATTGGGTATGGTTCATGAGAATTTTTGAGTGTGTTTTTCTTCCTTCAATTTCTCATTTCATTTTGAACAAAGAATTCTTAAATTAATATCTATGTAATCAGTTGTTTCAAAGGATTACCTTCTACTTACATAATGACTCAAAAAGTTAACCCTTTTTATTAGTGCAAACTGCCACATTTAGTTTATTTAATTCTGTTTTTACTGACTAGGTGTGAGGCGTACTGACTGACAAACTAGGTTTAATAAGGACTAGACGTGGCTTCTTTTATATTTGTTGCAATACATATATTACACACTGGTTGTTATAAATTCATCTATAAATCTTCCTGTTTTTCTATTGGATACCATATATTTATTTCATACAATTCGTTTACTTATTTATTGTGTTTAATTTTTACATATAAGGTATACAAATTGTTTTTTTTAAATATTTAATGTACATAAAAAGCTTATTTCTGATTTTATATTTTATATATGTTGATTAATAAATCCTTTTCTCATAATTATATCGTTTTATTTAATTCATAATATTTTTTCCTAACTACTAAAATGTTACTTAGACTGTACCTTTTACAACAGCGGGTCAAACGGGACATAAAAAAGACTAGCGGGTCATACGGGCACATTTTCGTAGGTAGGGTCAAAACTTGTGGGTCAAAAGGGTCCGGAACCACATTTTCCTTGATGCATGTAAAGATTTTTAATTGCTTAATTTAATTTTTTCAATTAAAACTAGGGGAAAATTACAATTTTTCTATTCATCGATGAATTCCTGCATTCCCATTCAAAGATGAGCTGAATTTGCCTTTCGATAATAACGGCCACTGACGATAACATCGCCAAAGTTCACCAAATGGGATAGCCCATTTTCCATCCTAATCCCATTGTTGTTATATAATCAATCGTACTATAGTCGGCAGCGTATTTGCAGCACCTGTGCCGTTGCTTGCGTTATAGGTGACGGTGGCCACCTACCATCAAGTGGACCGTCAGCCTGTTTGCCGATTTTGAATATAAAAAGGGCTTTGTATGAAATGTCCAAAATGTACAGTCGGCCACATACAACTGAACACTCAACGCGCCATAAGTCGTTGTCAGGACTAGAGAACAAAATAATCGTAAAAAGCTTCAGTAAGTAAGTATGTAAGTAAGTAAATTGAGTGTTTAGTTGTTTTGCACTTTTGAATGTATTAATCGATTTATACGGCCGACTGTACGTATATATGTATCATATACGTTGATACATAGGTATATAGAGGCAAGATTGAGGCATGAGAAATTAGGTGCAGCATTTAGTTTGTTTATATGTGGACGGTAATGTTCTAAAACTATTTAAAAACTGTGCGAAACAAGGACTAAAAATGTACTAAATTTTAGTCACTTCTTCGCACAATTCGTGCGAAACTGGCGGTTTTTTTCTACCAAAAATTAAACCAAAATTTTTCCACTATTTGAAAGGTACATTATTCCTGATGGATTTAAAATTATAACACCCATAATTGTAACCAGGACGTGTCGGTTCAGTATAATAGATAAAATTAAAAATTATATTACTTTTTTCAGATATCGGGACGAAGCACTGTGTTGGTCAGATAGGTAAGATATTTTCTTATTTTTTTTAAATGTTATATTTATAAAATATTCTCGTTCACAATTATTATGTTACGAACGAGCAATATATAATAATCAGCAAGCGGTTTCAAGGCAAAACTATTTTGTGTATTCTAACTAAGATCTCATAACTTTATGCAAACACAAATTGACCACAGTAATATTTTAATCGCGTCGTCAAAATGTAAATATTTGTATTGGGCACGACCCTAATAATCCATGTCCGACATCTTATTTATTGGACCCCTTCGTTAAACTATGACTGTTGTTAGCTTATGCTACACTAAGTTGCCTTATGAGGTTGAAAAACTACATTTTTTCAGAAAGTGTTTGAACATTCCTTCTAAGGAATACGCTTTATTATTCTTTCGGATAAAAACTACTGAACATACGGATGAAGTCATTAGGAAAAAGCTATATATATAAATATATGTATATATTCCAAACTATGATCTAAGTATTCGATAGTGGCGCTCCTGAAATTATTAGTACACTAGCAGCCCACCTTGGCTGAACACAATGCAATTATTTTCTGCAAATTTATGTACAAAAAACTTCCTCGTTTATCGTTTTTCTCATCAGTTAAAACCGTATAAAAATTGGTTTGGTCGTTTAGAAGCATTTCATTTAGAAACACATACAGGCGGATAACGACTTCATTTTACATGTATATTATAAGTAAAGCCTTAGTCAGCTGATATAAAATATCTATCTGTATAAATATATTACTAAGCAACACGTCATCTTTATTCTAAAATGAAAAATAACAAATCACAAGGTAGCGAGGTTCCGGCCATTGAGATTCAATTGGATATCGGTAACCCTTGTTCAAGCGGCGGTCAAAGGATGGCTTATTTCGGCTTAGATAATAATGGGATTACAGAATAGGGTTAGCACTTACTTAGTTATATTATTTTTTATCAATATTATTTTATTTATTTTAGGAAAAAATTTTAGTCATCCTTTACGATATTCATGCCACATGGCAGAGCACACTGAGCAGTCTTTTGGCAGTCTTACAGAAGACCATTGTAAAATGATAGCATATGTGATGTTTTGTTTTGGTGACTGAATGAGGATGCCAGAGCCTAAGTGAGATGATAGAAAGTTGGACTGTTGTGTTTCGGTGCTTGAGAAAGTGATACCAGATTCCATTTTTCTTTCCCTGTCTTACTCTTTACTATCCTTTATCTTATCTGGGTATGTAAATGTTCTTAGTATTGCTTGTATGTGGACTTAGTCTACACTAAGTAGACTTATAGTGTTTGTAGACTTATCAAGTGGGCTGCGTCGAGTCTGCAACCATTTAAATAAAAAAAAAGCGGTGTCCTAATAACAAAAAGAATAACGGTAGGTATCACTTTTATGGCAACAACTAACTGATACTCGTATATTTAAAATATGTTTTATTTTTTTCAAAAATTAAAACATATTAGATCGATAGTAAAAGACATTAATTAAATTTAAGCCAACATAAGCTATGTAAGTGATCACTTAATGTTTGGTAAAAGGTAAGCAGTCACCGCTTAACAGTTATAGAAAGTTATTAACATTTGACATTTTTAAGATTCATGCATAAAATCGAAAAGTCTCTGCCGGAATTTTGTAAAAGCGTCGTCCGAACAAAATAAATGTAATTATTAAAAATTTAAATTATTATTAAAAAAAAAACTATGTTCATCCCTACGGTTGGCAGATCGAAATGGTCATCTCTCCACCGATTTAAGTTAGGGTTAGGGCTACCACAACTGCGAGTTATGTGTATCGGATACCGCGCGAGCGCCCAGCAATTACGTGGATTCGGCTCGTTTACCGCCACAATGGGCGTTCTGTCGCCGGACCGTGTTTCATCGTTGTTTAATTGTTTTTATGGCATTTGTTGTTTACAAATTATATCAGAGGCACAACACATGCTGGTCTTTTGAAACATTTGTATAAAGAATATACTTAGATCATTGCAATAAAACATTTTATGCGTGATTTCATTTTGAAAGACAAACTTGTTGGTTGAGTTTTTATAATGTTGGATCATCACTTTAATCTAAAGACAATAAAATTGATTGGTGATCCTCGACGTCATTATAATTTACTTATGTTTAAAATGTATTGAAAAAGAAAATATAATTGCTTACATGAGTTAACGTTAAATATTTTTTTAGAGAAAAAGGAATTATTTGAATTTTTTTGCCAAGATTTAAATATGTCAGAATTTAAAATAATCAGTGATCAAAAACCAAGTATAAAAATAAGCTGAATTTATTTAAACAGTAATTAAGGTCGTGAGAATCATTAGATACTTTGGAAACAGCAAGTTTTACCTAAATTCTTTGAAACGTTCGTCCGTTATTTTAATTTATTAACTCGTTTTTTTTTTCGTACTCTAAATTTTTTCAGACAGTATGATACTAGCGACCCACTCACGGCTCGGCACGGATGCAATTTTTTCTTCTAGTTATTTACACAAATCTTGCTTGTTTATCGCTCTCACCATTAGTGAAAACCATAAATATTTAAAGGTCCATCATTTACTTTTTTCAAAAAAAAAAAATAGGTCACTTCTAGTCAAAAATACTGTCAAGTGGACATCTCAATATAAAAAATATAACTATGCGATCTTTAGATTCATGTACAGTGGAATTGCATAAATTGGATCTTCCATCGGTTATGTAAAAATATGTTGTAAAGAATATTTAAATTTAGTTTTTATCGCATCAAATCTGTGATGTTTGAATCTTCTATCCGCGATTAGGATTAAAACTAAATATAGATTACGTTCTCCCCACTCGGGTCCCTTTTCCATCCACGCGCATAGGAACAACACATCTTATTACAATCCCTTGGTTAGGATGTGTCGAATTTTCAATGATGTGGTGATCAGATCTGAAGAGCTTGATATATTCGACAATAGGTTCTCTTTGTTTAAAAGTAGATTAAGGTTAATTAAGATTGTTATTGTTAGTTAAGCTCATTAGTGTTTAGTTAAAAATAAGTTAATCGTGCTATGTATACTATTTAGGATTACAATTTAGCAAATTACCTTATACATGTATTTTTTTTTAATTCGTGTACATAATTGCAATCTGTTTGTGTACTTTTATTAAATAAATAAAACAAAATTGTTCTAATGATGCCTAGTGCGCACTGCCAAGGTTTGGAACCCCCTGCCGGCGTTTGTGTTTCCGAGCTCATAGGAAAAGTTCGAGTGTATAGGCATCTTTTGGATGAGCTCGCTCCATCATGGGCCTCATCCTTGCTACACAGCTGGATGTTGGCCAAGAGAAAACCCATGTCTAATAAAAAAAAATGTATGCCATTTACCTTGAGCCAGATTAAATAAACATTATAAATGTCGCTGTAACAGCTGGCTCTAAAATTGATATTAATTACAAAACGTTACAACAAATTTGAATTGATGACATAAAAAGGACCAATGCATTAATGAGGACCGTTGACGAGTATTAAAACGATAGTTCATAAATGTAATTGACCACCTATGAGACGAGTGTCTGTACGTACAAATGGTACCTCATTACGCAGCACCAACTAATAATAGCAGTACCGTGATACCATACATTTGGTACCGATCAAATACCAGTTAATGTTACATCGTAAACTTGCACAATTTGCATCTTCAGTTTTTAAGCCTGCACTTATCAAAATTCGCTGCAAGAAAGACTCGGCGGAGTCGTCGCGCGAATTTAACTGGCGATTTTTTTTCGGTTTTCGTTTTGCTTTATTAAAATCAGTATGCGCGTACGCAGCACTTAAGTTAAACGTCCCAAACTGGCAGCAATTTGCGGGGGTCTGAGTAAGCCATAAATCATGTTAAATTATTTTTTCATTACGTTGCCATTTTCGTCGCAGCGACGCGTCGTGTGTAGTCATAATACTCTATTAGTGTCGTACAGATTTATTGAAAGTTGATTGATGGACTTGTTGGATTTTCGACATCATTGTTGACATCAACTCTACAGACTTTTTTAACACTTGCCCATACTGTTTGTTTATTTATAAGTAGATAAGTAATATCAACTGCTCAACACAATTCTGTTTTATATTTTTATATTTATCTAATGAAGCTGTCAAAAATTGAGCAGCCTGTATCTATAAATATTATACAATAAAGTCGCTATAAAGTCTGTTTCTTTGCCAACTTCCTATAAACCAATCAACGTTTTTTGATACAGTTTTCACTAATGGAAAAAGACGACAAACGGTATATAATTTTCAGGAAAAATTACAAGAAGTTATAATTCACATATTTTATATAAAAAACGATTCTTCAATCTAATATTTGAAGAGCGGAAGTTTTAACAAAGGCTTATATTATAACATAAATATGTCATATTATCTATATATTATATATATTATAGTAAAAACCGACGAATATAATTAAGCTTTAATTTTTTTTATATAATTCTAATTGTTTTGTAACTCTTCGGGTTGTTCTTATTACGTCAAGATCTCGGGACGTTATCAGATGGTAAGAAATTAACTGGCGATGCGCCATTATAGTGTATTGAGCCAAAATATCACTATATAATAATTCGTATTATGTTTTTTAGGTAAAAAAAAATAATATTTCATTACGTAACATTCAAAACCAGATAGATCTTTAGTTTTGTTACCAAAAGACTTTTTCATCGGTCCTAAACATTTTACAAGAGTGTGGAAAGCGGTAACATTCAAATGAAGTTAAAATTTACTATACGAAATGAAATTTGACAATTTTGACCTACATATCATCATCTCAGCTCGATGTTGAGCTTTTTTATGAGGCCTACAAGCACATAGTAAGAGCTATGTATTTTATATGTCATCATTTTGGCTTTGTTTTGAGGCACCAAGAATTTTATGACGAGAATATGTCTCGTTGTGTGTGAAGATGCCCGTTGGACGAAATGATGTTTCGTTAGGCAAGAGAATGTCTCGTTGGACGAGACGATAGACGATAAGAGCTTTCGGGAAGCTGCCATCGGAGCTGGAATCGTCGATTGACTAACTATTGACTTCTACTTATATGAAAAATTAATTGATAGGTTTTAAACCAGAAATAAAAACAGCAATAACCCATTAATGACATTTTTCAATTACACTACAGCAGTGTCATTGTGAAATTAAATGTCAAAAGGAACATGCAATTATGTTGTATAGGGAATTAAATGCAGCGTGTGGGAATGCGGCTTTGGGCCACAAGAAGGTACGAATTAAAATAGTTAAATACAATGTCGGGTAATACATTCTAAATTACACTATGTGTACACTTGAATTATAAGAAGTTAAGCTCGTTTTCATAAATAATATAAAATTTAATATCAACCACTATGTAGTTACAACTTCACTTAGTCCAGTGAAATTAGTATTGGCTTTTTTATGGTTTAATCAAAAATGTCCGGGTGATTCCACCAGGATCCCCTAACTTGGATAACCGAGGAGATCCTGGTGAAATCTTTGGTTGGGTTCAGCTTAGACTTCAAAATTTGGAGCCTTGAGCTCATGTTAAAGTTAATATATAAGAAAGATTTGCATCTTTTATGCTTCCTGTATGTACATATTTTTGACAACGAAACAAAATGAATATGATTTTGAATAGATTTCCTATGGAATTGGAACATATATTTATGGAAAATTACTTGGACTCTCTATATCACTTTTCATCTTGGAAAAATGCTAGGTTCTTGTGGGATTATAAAAAAACTAGCCGGTGCTCTCGACTTCGTCCGCGTAGAAAAGTATAAAATGCCATCTACCGTGGAATGGATCGCTAAAAATATCACCAAGCAGTTGTCATGTTAGTCGTTTCACCGATTCTGGATAGATGGCGCTGTCAATTGTAGTATTTACTTTTATTTTAGATTTCCCGTAGGAATGAAGCATTTTCCCGCGGTAAAAAGTATCCTATGTTCATCACGGATAATGTCGGCTTCTAATGGTAAAAGAATTTTTCAAATCGGTCCAGTAGTTTCGGAGCCTATTCTATACAAACAAACAAACAAACAATCAAATCTTTCCTCTTTATAATATTAGTATATAGACAAAACGTACAAGTTTGAAATACAGACATTCAACAGTAAAAGAGACGTTGGAAATTTGTAAGCTGAAAAAGCCCAACACGAATACGACGCTAATCATGATTGATGAACAATTTTGTAATTAATACCGAGCGGTCGTATCGATTATTTTTCACATAACCTTTAATAACGAATTAATCGATTCATAACATTTATCTTTTTAATCGATGCAGGGCTTGTTTGGAAGGTGGTGATAATTATCCGTTTAAAACGATAGTGGTGTCGAATATAATTTGTTGTTAGCAATATTTTATTTTATACTAATTTATTATTTAATTTTTATACACGTGCAAGGGTAAAAACTCATTTACCCTTGCACATGTATACGAGTTTTTTTTTATTTTTCGATATCCGAAATTAAAAAACATATATATTATAAAAATTAAAAATATTATAGAAATAATAAAAATTAAAATAAATATGATATAAGAAAATTAAATATAAATAAATAATGTTATGTAATAATATCAAAAAAATTTAAAAAATTAATAAAATTGATAATTTTAAATTTTTCACCGATGTATTGATCCTCGAAAAATGTTAGGTTGTGGATTTTTCAAAAAACGTGCGAAGTTGCGGGTGCCAGCTAGTTATAGATAATATAACATACTTATATTTACAAAAAGTAATTATACACAGCCTGTGTAGACGCTTTTATAACAACAATTCATCAACGAGCCAGTCCTGTGTCTTAGAAATTAATATAGAGATCAATTAAACTCAAACAATTGAAGGTTGACACTAAAAAACCAGTCCGAATGTGTTCTCACCTGTCACACGAATGACCAACGACAATCGAGAGTATGGAGCCATAAAAACTAACAGCAAAAAATTTATGTTGTGATCACGTGGACTCGGTGGTTTAATAGAGACATTGCCTTCAGTATGGACTTTTATGGCGCTTAACAGCCTTTTTGAGAACCATACTAGAAAACGTTTGTGTGCTATTTAAAGATTGATACTTGCAAATGTATTGTTTCTTTAGACGTGAATAAAATAAGTCTTCATAGTGGTAGGAAATTCATAAAACTGATGATAAAAAAATCGATTAAATACACCACTCGATAGCTATAGTTACAGGATCAAAGAATATTTTGGTATTTATATACGGTATATATACGAATTAACTGGATATAGAATTAACTGGATATTTCTCCTCTAATTTCTTCTAAATCTAAATTACCCTACGGATTTTAATACGGTTTTCACAAATGAAAAGAGCAAAAAATGAGGAAGGTTTCTGGTTACAATTTGCAGGCACAAATGCATCCGTGTCAATCCGAGAACGAGTCTCTTTGCTATTATTTATTTAATACGGCGAAGATTTAACAGACATTGAAATTAATGGCGAAAACATAATTGAAAATAATAACTTCATCAAACACTCAAATAATTTCCAATTACTAAATGATCTGGACAATTATTTTGAGAGCACAAAACCTCGTCGTATGATATAAAAGTTAATTCAAAAGAACAAATTATAAATATAACGGGCAGATGCTTTGCGAACAAAGTTTTACATAAACACGCCAATTTGCTCGCCGTAATAACACGTTGTATTTGCATCCTGCTCCTTTGTACTGTTCTTATTTCCCCTCTCTCTCGCACACCATCCATCGCTAGTACTTCGATATGTGCTTGCTCGAACCATAAGGGCCAATAATTATATTAATTTCTCACGATATGCTTATTATGAGTAGATTGTGTGCCGGCTACAAGACATTTCTCATTCCGTTACAGATCTTAACTGTTCTTTATGGTTAGCAAGATTGTAGGGGGTGCAGATGTCGGGTCGTTCGTCACATTAACGTACTTAATTAGTCATTCTGGTAGTATTGTATTTATAGAGATATTTTAGTTTATTATAAGCACCCAAGCCTTGAATCGTACCAGTAGCTCATCCTGGTCGAGTTTATAATTTACATTATATTCATTTATATGTATGATGACTGTAATTATACATCTACAATGTTGTAGATGTATCATTACAAACCACAGGCATTGCGTGCCATTATTGTTAAAGAGTCCTACTAGTTGGTATAGTGAACAAAATCGTCGTACAAGTATCGTAGGTACCGTTAATTGCAGATACCTCTTAGAAAATAAATGATACAGTTCAAGACACACTTTGCTTTTTTAACATAAGCTTTTTCATCGCGAGATAAATGGTAGGTACTCTAAGATTTCCCCATGAAATAAACTTATCCGAATGTCGTTGTGAAGGGGATAGTTATTAGGGAACAAATCGAAACCAGTCCGGTCAAATGCGCGCAAAAAGTATTATCCTAACCAAGAGGTCGGGTACTGCGCAGCGATGCTGGGAATCCGCGCTCGCCAAAAACAATGGGAATGCAACAATGGGTGGATACTGTCGACTCATTTCGTTACTTGTAAATTCCCGATAAATGGCAGTTTTGATTAACTATCATCTGATGGTGTCTGGTGTCTTCAGTTGCCAAATTGCCATGGAAACGAGTCTCCTTTCTACGCCAATTCGTGTGATTGTAAACAGCGGTAATATTTATTTCTTCGGATTACAACACTTCAAAATAAGCAGAACTTATGCGGAACTCTCTACCTTTCTTATTAAAACATTTCTGAACTTTCAGGCAACTTGACGATCTTCGACAAAACTTTCTGAGCTATATCAGTTTGGACTATGAACTAAGAACTTTTGGACTAACAGAAAAAAATCATTAAGAATCATCGGCTTAAACAAAAATGATTTCTGTTTTAGATTCTTGTTGAATATTCCTGATATTTTGTTTTTCTAAAAGATGCACTTGAAAAGTGTAATTGGTATGTTATGTTAATTAGTGCGGGTAACATTGCTCTCGGAGTATTCGATGGTGTGTCAGTTAGTAATGACCTATACCTACCCCGGTCAGACATAGTCGTTAGGGCTAACAATGAACGACGCATTTGCATCGTGTCCAGCCAGACGATTGAGCGGCTGCCAAGACAGGTGTATATCACATAGAGTTGTCACAACCTCGATATTCTATTGAACCACGATAAAACAACGATATCTAAAATATAGCATAATATAGTCATTGTCCAGCATGACACTTTAATAAGGAAATTGTTTCACTATGGAATTAGGAACAAGGCTCTCGATCTTTTAACTTCTTATCTCAGCCATAGAATTCAGAGGGTCGATGTTAATGGTAAGAAATCTCCGGGTTCTCTAGTAAAAATGAGCGTCCCTCAAGGCTCGATGCTCGGTCCGTTTTCTTTCGGACCGAGGTCCGTACTATGTTTAGTATTAAAAACTATATAAGATGACGAAAAGCATGACAAAAAGAATAGTATCCTGAGTTTCTTTCGGGGTTTCTTCTCAAGATCGTCATCTTGGCTTTTTTCCGAAACCCTGGTAAATTTAAATTTATAACGACGATCTTTGTTTGCATCTTGGCTAGGGGGGCTGTAGGTATTTCTATTTGTCACACTCTATATAAATTCGTAGTAAACCTGCGCGTGCGCTTCAATGCAATATAATTTATTTAAACTAAGGTTAGTTTGTTAAAATATCGTACGTCGTTTCGCAGATAGACAATGTCTTCGGACGGACAGACAGACATCAGTGCATCTGTTATATTATAAGTACGAATGTTTAAACTCTAATTTATATATGTTTCGTCGTTAACATAAATGTGTTTATAGAGCAGGTGTAAGTTTAAACAATGGAATTTAGAAATGACAACAAACACTTGCCATTTTATTTACAAGTAACCAGATTAACTTATAATACTAAGCGCCTGTTTCACAAACGTCAAGTATGGCCTACTTGACGTAACTGTCATTTAAAGTCACCGGTAACCCGGAATAATTTAGCTGATATACGTTTGTTTGTACGGTAAACGTCCCAAAAATTGAATAGAAAAGAATTAAAAAATATCGGCTATCGATGGATGCACTAAACCGAGTGAATAATTCAATAAAACATAAAATGATTTCTAAAAGTAACTAATCAACACTCTCTAAGTATATGATTTTCATACATACAAAACAAAAATAAAATAAACGGAGTTTGGATGTATTTCTTTACACGGCTGCGTTTTACGTTAATACGTGTACGTTACACGAATTGGAATATAGCATATATGTAGGTATATATACAACATATTAAAAAAAACAGTGGCACTCTGGGAGTGCCGGCACAAGTGAAAACTAAAACAATTACGTGTTTTTTTTGATAATTGTCAACAGAGGTGTCGGTTACAGTAACAGTGTTGCGAATTCAAGGGTTTTTTTCCACTCTCAAAAATGCCCAACTTAACGCGCCTAAAGAAGTTTTCACTTCTAAAACTTTGTTGCTTTAGCTATCGAGTGGAAAAATTAAAATAATAAACTGTTACGATCATTAGTATCATAGTAATCATTTCTCATTATCACACAATAAATTTTCTGTGAATATCAATCATTCTCTGATTATACCACAGATAATTATTATATATCTATAATTTATTTGAAAATTTATATACTAACTTTAATTTGGTAGCTTTTAGAAACGCGAGAATGCTTGCGTACACGCACTTTTAGTATAGCTTTCCAACTATGAACTTCTAGTAATAGAAATCTATTTGGAGGTTTCGTAGATTTTTAAAAGACTGAAAATAGACCATTATAAACCTTACTTAAGCAGGTACTTTTAAAACATTAATATCAGTACGCTGTCGAACTTAATTACTTCTTAAGTAATTATGAGTCATACTCTTGATAAAAAAATGTAAATGTAAAAGTAAATGTGAACTTCTGACAACGGCGACCACTTTTATTTAACTTTATACAGTGTAAACATTATACGCGAAATTCAAGCGCAAATTTAGTTCTAGTGTCTATGCAAAAAAGTAGGTATAATAAACGTACGAAATAATTATAAGATGGCCGTTTTGAAACAGTCTCGCAATATTTGTTGTAATGTGTTGTAACCGGTGTCACTCTGTCGTTAACTGGACAATATGACCAGAGAAAGAAGTGTTTTAGTTCCGCGCTCAAGAATCTCACTCCCATTATAGCTAGCATATTAGACACTTTAAATATTAATCGACTGTTTCTCTGTCATTTAATTTAATTTTTTTTCTCTGTAGTCGTCATTCCATCACAAACATTCTAATTAGACATAAAGTACATTGAATTAATGACAGATTAAGTTCATCGATGACAATCAATCAAATGTAAACGTGTTTGTATGTATAACTTATGTGTGACTTAGCTAATTTTGATATGCTGTTGGTATTTAGATTAAATAAAATAAAATAAAATTTTAGTTTTCGTAAAAAGTAGGTAATTTTTAAATTTTCACAAAAGCTGGTTGATTTAAAAGCAACCTAACGTGTTTTCATTCATTACTATTTGTCTTGATACTATCATAAGTATTATCAATGCATTATAACTACATATTATCAAGTGTTTCGAGTTGTAAACTTATTGGCCATATGTAAAAATAATCTCTGAATATTTCATTAAAAAAATATTATTTATAATAAGACAATTTAGGATTACAATATTTGTATATTTAATGAATTGTTTGAATGATGACTTCAATAATTTATAAAGATTTTAAACATTAAACACTTAATATTATATTGAAGTGAAAGTATTTAGTACTTGATAATCATCATAACTTTAGCGGTAGAATCGGTTTAAAAATTTAAAATTACATAATATGTTTGACTTAATATTTTCAGTACTAACTGAACAGAGAGTACCGAATCCATTGTGCGTACCGCGAGTAGCACAAGTTTAGGCCGTCGACCGCCGTTTTCACACTATCCCCGACAAGTGAGTCAGTCAATGTCCACACAATAGAGTTTTTGTACAAATGTAAATTTCCTTTATGTCGCACAGTTTACATGCTGATTGAGAACGTTGAGCCGTCCGATTGAAACTTTCAAAGTGTTACCGAGACAATGAGAGGTTTTTACAAAAAGGATTATTAATGCGCGATGATTATTTTTTATTTTGATGCTTTGACATGTGACACGTCGTACATGAATACTTGGTATTTTTTAACATTTAAAAGGTTAAATATACAGATGCTGTTTTGGTAAAAATTTATGCAAAACAAACATAAGTATTATGCACATTAATGCAGTAATTTACTGTTGTGACTAATTGTTTATTTTTATTAATTTTATGATAATTTCCCTTACCCCATCATTAACCCTTATCCTATCACGATCGTCAGACTAACATTACCCTAAACTTGCTTGTCCTTATCGACTACGGCAGCCATTTAACACGTAGGTAACAGCTTACCTGTCGACGTTTATCTATCTATACTAATATTATAAAGAGGAAAGATGTGATTGATTGATTGTTTGTTTGTTTGTTTGTATAGAATAGGCTCCGAAACTACTGGACCGATTTGAAAAATTATTTTACCATTAGAAGCCGACATTATCCGCAATGAACATAGGCTACTTTTTACCGCGGGGAATTGCTTCATTCCTACGGGAAATCTAAAATAAAAGTAAATACTAGCGGCTTGGCCGGGGAGATAGCGCCATCTATCCAAAATAAGGTAGATGGCGTTTTATACTTTTCTACGCGGACGAAGTCGCGAGCACCAGCTAGTGTTATGATAAAGAGATTTTTTGTAATGAAAATGCTGGTTCACTTAAAAACATGAACTTATAGTTGCGAAGGCTAGGAGAAAGGCTCAGGAAAGGGTGGAATGGAAACAGCTGGTGGTAGATGCTACCAAAGGCAATTCAGAGCGGGCACGACCTTCAGCAATGAAGACAACGACTCTAATCTATCTATCCTTACATATCCTTACACATTATAAAACAAGTCTTCCACCGCGTCTGTCTGACTGTCTGTTCGCGATAAAAACAAAAACTACTGCACCGATTTCCTTGCTGTTTTCACCAATGGATAGAGTGGTTTTCGAGGAAGGTTTTAGTAAGTATATATTGTACAAAGTTACGCGGGCGAAGTCGCGGGCAGCAGCTAGTTTCTTGATATACCTAAATATTTCCGCTTACTATACAGATACTACAAGTAGCAAGTACTTACGATAGCAGAACTGTTTTAAACCTTATTATCTCCGTCCCTTTACACTTTTATCCAAACTGAGTCGGCTTCGTATATAGTTGGATTCCTTCTAGCGTTTTTTGTATTTGCAGGTGACAGAAGCCATGTATCAAGTGGACAACAGACTTCCTTAAAATGTTTTTCTTAATTCAAAACTCATATTGAAACAATTCAAATGTAAATAAAGTCTTTGTTAAGGTTGACGGTAATCGCTGTTTATATCTTATAGGAAGGGAATAGACCTCCAGCTCACCTCGAGATCTTTCACAAACATTTTAACGCACTGACAATTGCAAGTCTCCATCAAGTTGGCTACATAATGGAGGCGCTCAAGTGACGGCCGCTCGACCTCTGAATACGGTGCGCTTTGCATTTCAAATGTAAAAGCATTGTATGCACATTTTTACCGACTTATTACTTTCTATTTGGTATTATACTGTATAGTGTGCAAAATGTTCTCAGGACTATTCAACGAGGAAGTAATGAATTTGACGAGCCCCTTGGATTAGTCAGGGTTCTTGCCTTAGCACTCTGTCTCAGGGGTCCATAGTTCGATATCCGGCTATAGGGGACAACCTTGGAAATGAAAATTTCAAAGTTGGGTCCGGTGATCTTCTATAAGGGGTTCTTGTGTGTCTACTCAAATACTACTAAACTAACAGGTGTTGCTTGTGTTACCCCGCCTAATAGGGGTTTTACTATTTTTGGGAATGTGTTTAAAATAATGTATTATAAGTGACCTAATATAGTCCAAAATAATTAATATTTTTTTTAATACAACTAATACTGTAAAAATCGTGTCACTTGTTACGTGTTTAAAAAACTTATTACGTGACCATTAATACGTCGACACTTGTTCCGAACACTTGTTAACTGCAACAAGTTAGTAGATGTTTGCGAACAAATGACGTCATGCACTTTTATTGATGTTTATTGTCACGTGACTTGATACAGATTTTACTATGGAAGCTACCGTTTCGAAGCTAAATAATTTTTTTTTAAATACAGTCAATATCCATGTACTTACTGTGTAGTTACTTGCCTTCAAGTAGCTAAGTAGTTAGGATATTTTCCCCTTCAAAAAAATAAAGAGGTGCCATTTAGTGTTATAAATATGATTTATATGTAGACCGTACAGTAAGGGTAACGAAGAGTTGAAATCAAATCTGGCTTGAGGTGTACATATTTTGTTCAAATTGTGACTTATTCACCCGTTAGGCTCGCGCTTTCCGCTTTAAACATACGACTAGGTTAAGGGTTTAAGAATGTATAAGCCGTAGATCTCCATATATCTCCCAGCTGAGATAACGAAGTGGTTTCAACAGACGATACTGTACCTTAACGCTCTCGTAATAAGGTTTTATTTTGTTTGATAATTGCATTTGAAGCTATTGCCTTTTCGTTTGTTCCCTTAGTTATCTATGTACATGACTGCTTTAATAAAACTCACTACAACAGTTATGTCTAGGTGCATTTCTTCCAGTAACGAGAGTGAAGGAGTACCTTTGCAAAATCAGGCTTCCCCCATAACAGCGTTCCCCCATAGCTTTTGTCGAAACATTTTCGACATAAGTAGCATAGCATCAAAATCTACGGTGTATTCTAATGATTATCTAATATATGCGTTATTCGAATAGTCCTTAAACATTATTAAGATACGCGAATAGTCATTAGAAAAAGTCTTTCGAGAAAAAAGTAGAAAATATTGAAAAAAGTCTGTCAACTTACAGAAATCTTTTACAGCTAATAACAATCTGTAACTAATCTTCTGTTAAATTATATGTAATTTTAAATAAAAACAATGTAACAACAAGTAAAAGTACACAGACCATTAAAGCAACTTTGAAGAAAACTTTGTAAGTTATCCACCTTAAAGAGAGTTCATGCTTCTTATGGGGCTTAACTTGACACTTAAACTGTACCTTGTAAGTTGTAAGGTGTAATGCATTATGCTAATTTTATTTACGATCAAATTGTATTTGTTAACGGTTTTCACTGAAGAAATTTTACAGTTTTACGTTTTAGATTTAAGTAAAAAAAAATTAAAAATAAAATTAAAACTTATTATCTATCTAAATACATATAAAATGCTGCTTACTTGATTTAAGTAATTTACTTTTGTCGATTGTTGATATTCTTGTAGGCCGTCCCAACTTTTATCAATGTGTTTTATCTTTGTATTCTTGTGTCATATGATTGTGTGTTTATTTATATGTAAGTGTAGTTTGTTTGTTTTTTTTTTTTTTTTTTACTTTTGTGTTTGACTGATATTGATTTAAATTTGACTGAATTGATTACACAGGTCAACCTGATTTTTGGGTCTGGCTTCTGCATATGAAATTTTGATTTCTTCTATTATGTTAAAAATAAGGGAATAAATATTTTTTTTTTATAAAAGTTTGCTTTTGTAGAAACTAGAGCATTTTTTTTTATTTTTTTAAGACAAATTAATGATAGATTCATACATTATTTCCTTACTTTTATTTTCAATTACAATTAGAAAAGTTTTTGTTGAACACTAGAGCCTTTGTCATTTAAGATTTTTGATAAACAACAAGAAATATATGTAAAATAACGGAAAAATTAAATTAAAAAATGAATATTTTTAGTGTTTCTCTTATGTTTGTATGGGCTGTCTCGTATCTTACTTATCGTCATAAATCAGGCAAAAGCAAACTTTAAAAGCTGTAACTATTTTTAGATGTCTAGAATCAGAATTTAAGCATTAGAACAGAAACCCAAAAAAATAAAAAAAAATTGTTGACTGATGTTATGTAACAAACAGATTAATTGAATTGTATAATTATGTAGTTTCCAAGAATTAATTAATATGCATGTTGTGGTATATAGCTTATAATTGTGATGTGCGCGAGCTAAACTTTGATATGAGCTGAATTTTTTCTGAGTTTCTGATATATATATATATAAATAAATAGATAACTTGATTTTTTTATCATGTTTTATTAGTAATGCATATTTTTTGGTGAAACTTTGGTTGTCTACCTTTTCAATGGTGTGACTCTTTTTGCTTTAATCCACTAGTTGTATTATTACAAAGAACCACCAAACAACCACAGAATAACGATAAACATCAACTTACCCCAATTTTGAAGTTAAACCTTTATTATCTTCCTAAATCTTAAAGGTATTACCAGAAGAGTGTATTGCATGTAAATTCGACTTGATGGTCCTTATAAAATTACTTTTACTCGGGAATTTAACCGCGAAACTGCGTTGATACTTGTCCTTGGCAATTTTGTATGATCGTGTTTAAAAATGGGACCAACATGTAGTTTAAAATTTATGTGGTTCAATGTACTTTAAAATTTATGACACAATAGCTGTGGTTATTTTTTTTTAACTTTATTTTTTGATCAATTTTTTTTTTATTAAAATTAAAATGATCTTCATATGAAATTGCATAAAAATTAAATTACTTTATTTTTATAAACAATGCTCTCTTTGTGCGAAAATTAATTATTTTTCTAACAATTCCATTTTAAAGATGGTTTCCATACATTTGGGATTCCTTAATGAAAAAAATAAACAGTATTTTTTCTTATAAATAAACGATTGTCTCAAAATAAAACATAGCTTATAAACAAGAAAAAATACTGAAATTATATACCTAAGTTAAAAATCTTATGTGTTCTATATCTATAAATGATTGACTTACTCCATTTTAATTATTTAATGATACTGTGTAATTACTTTCTAAAATTCACTTTAAAAAAAATTAATAAATAAATTTAATATAAGTATTTATTTAAAAAAAATAAAAGAAAATAAAGATACATAGTATAAAATGCTTTAGAATATTATTATACTAGCTGGTGGCCGCGACTTCGTCCGCGTTGAACGATGAAAGGTACCCTATGTCCTTTTTGGTGTCCCAGACAACGTGTATGCAAAATTTCATGGTGATAGGTTTAGTAGTTTTTGTGTGAAAGAGTAACAAACATCCATCCATACAAACTTTCGCAATTATAATATTAAGTACGGTTAGTACAGATTAGATAGATAGATACAAAAAAAAAAAACCTTCTATAAAACAATAAAAAGTTATAAAAGAAAAACAAAATATACTAAGGGTCGAATGTCAAGGTATTATCAAAAGGTGAGCTGTATTTAGAAGCTATATTGAGATACCAGGTGTTGACAACCTTTGGTTCGCATCCCACTATTTTTTTGTCGACATACTTTAACTAATGACTAGATTGAAAATTATAATTTTCTGCATGTTGACAATATTAGGTCTCTATTTTAACTTCTTACATACGTCTGGTCATTTGAAACCTTTTAATACTAAGAGAAGAATAATAAAGGAGCTTGATACATCGCCAAAGGTTTTCGAGCCCCGACGTATACGTCTCTGGCATAGCATAAATCCTCATTAGTCCCCCCACCCGGTTTATGAGCGCGCGATCCCACGGCGGCAGTAAAGCGGGCCGCGGTATTACGATTGCATTACCCCTGACTTTTGTTCTGAGTGATTGAAGAAGTGCTTTCACTGCTTGCGTTTTTCTTAAACTCAGTCTCTATAAATTATTAGCAGGTGCCCGCGACTTCGCCCATGTTGAAAAATATACTTTTGCCAAGCGTTGGATATTTATTTTTAGATAGATGGTGTCCATACTGAAATTCTATTCTAACTATTGGTAAAAGATTTTTTTAACGGTTGAGTAGTCTCGAACTAGTAGAACATTACCTACAACTGTAGGTTACTATAAATTTATAATTGTTTCGAAGATTACTGTAAATATGTAGTTAGCCTTGACCTGTTCATATTTGACTACAAGTTAAGGTAAGGTTAAGGTACCTTACCTTAGTTAAGGTAAGACTTCAAAGTAGTGGTTTCTCCTTGCCTTCTGTATCAAACATTTCAGGTGGAAGGGAAGAAAGATAAATCGTGGTTGCAAAACATCCGAGAGTGGACTAGAATTAATTAGGGGTGGGAAAGACAGTAGAAAATAAATTAAGTGCCGAATTTAACTGGGATGCATCTGAAAAATTGTTTTATTTATTAGAGATGGGTTTGCTCTTGGCCAACATCCAGCAGTATAGCAAGGATGAGGCCTATGATGGAGTAAGCTCACCCAGAAAATGTCTTCCTCTAAATTGTCAAGTTCGAGATCATTGGCGACAGGTACAATAATACAATAATAATTGTAACAAAATATCTATTTTACAATGCAACAATACATCCAAGTTCACTGTGAATATTCCCTTATTCAAAACATAATACTGTTAACACTACTTTTATCCTAACTCAATGTTAAGACTCCAAGCGTCGCGATAGTAATCGTGCTATGCCGCCGGCGTTAGTAGATATTTGCTCGGATAGTGCATTTAGTTAACCACAAAAAATCATAATTTCATTGCCTTCATACCGATATCAATTTGCATATATGTTCCAGTTAAATAGGTGATTAGCATTGTACATGTGAGTATAGAAGTGTTTAATTTTGTGGTTACATTTTAGATAACACTGCAGTGTCAAGAATTGTTCCTGTGTACAGACTACATTAGTTCCTTTTATAATAATTGTACCTGAGTAACATAGGTTTATTTGGTTTTGAGTATTTTTTTTTATTTATTTTTTATATAAAGATTAGCAGACTGCATGCATACATACATACATACATACATACATACATACATAATTAGTATTGATTGATGATGATAATACGTATGATGGCCTCTCACGTCAGGACTGGTCCACAAATTCAAAGTTGCTCAGCGATCTATGGTGTGGCCTTTCACAAATTCTACAATTCGCCGAAGAATCAAAGTTGTTGAAATAGCTGAGAGAAATGGCAAGAGGTGGCAATGTTGCAGAGCAGATAACCGTTGAGGCAGAAGAGTTCTTAAATGGAGGACACGAATTGGAAGACGCAACATAGAAGGCCTTTCGGCCAGACATATAGACGACCTAAAGGCATCGCAGGAAGCGGCTAGATGCTAAAGACATAGGACCGTGCGTGGTGGCGAGCTTTGGGAGAAGCTTTGGGAGATATCCAACAGTGGGGATGATTTTGATATTACTACATAGTATAAAACAAAGTCGCTTCCCGTCTGTCTGTCCCTATGTATGCTTAGATCTTTAAAACTAGCCAACGGATTTTGATGCGGTTTTTTTATAATAGATAGAGCGATTGAAGAGGAAGGCAGTATATATTTTAAACAAATATTTTATAACAGCAACCCCTGAAAATTTTATAACAGCAAAGATGTCAGGCGTTATATTGCTTTACACATTTTAGTCAGGCGCAACTACTTAACGCAGGTTAACGCTAGTTAAGTTATAAATTAAAAGGAACTGCATAAAATTTAAAACAGGACAAATTAAAATATTTATGTTATAGGAACATATTTCTTTTTTAAATCCAGTTTAACGCGACACTTCTCTACGCAACAGTACTTGTAAACATTTCAAGTTAAGTATATTTTAATTTATTTACATAATGTCGTACAAGCCTGTTCGTAGCATTATTATTTATTAGCGCCACTGGGCTGCAGGTTTGTCATATAATAAGTATTATCAAAAGAAAATGCAATACAGAGTGTGGTATATCGATTCCGGTCAAAAATTTTCCTGGGTAGCCACAGAATCCAAATTATGTAATCTGCCAGCTTGTTTTGTTGCCAGCAATACTTCTTCTTCTCAGCGTGCTACTTCTCTACGAAGGTTGGCGACCATCATGGCTATTCTGACTTTGGAAGCTGCTGCGCAAAAGAGGGCAATCCCAACCATTCTCTTAAATTCTTCAGCCAGAATGTCTTTCTTCTACCTCTGCTCCGCTTCCCCTGTATATTCCCTTGCATCACTAGCTGAAGAATACGGTATCTTTCGCCCCTCATTACGTGCCCGAAATACTGCAGCTTCCTCTCCTTTATAGTCCTCAGCATTTTACAATACAATGATTATAAAATTAGCTGTTGTAAAAAATATATATATATATATATATATATATATAGCATTTCCTTTATGTTCTTTTAACAGTGCATCTACTTGTTTATTGCGTTAGAAAATCTCAGAGAATCTTATAGTAGGACATTGATTTTTTTTGCATACCTCGGCTCTGGCTCTGGTTTAGTAGAATTTCCTATTTCTTTTGTTAGTTTATTAGATATATTTATCAATTCTATAATATAATGTTTTATAATATGTAAGGAGCCAATCCTTACAATATAAAACAGAGTCCTCCGCCGCGTCTATCTGTTCTCAAGAACTACTGCACCGATTTTCATGATGTTTTCACCAATATATAGAGTTGTTCTCGAGGAAGGTTTTAGAATATCATTTACAAAGTTACGCGGGCGCGAGCAGCAGCTAGTTTCAGATATAATATTTTAAGTATTTTTATAAATAAACAAATAACTCGCCAGATAAAATACAATGTTAAAAAAATTGTATACTTTCTACATAAATGGAGTTTTTCTGGGTTGCTTACATAATTTTGTCATAAATAATTGACGGTATGGGCGTCGTGTGTCCCCAAAAACATTATATTTATTATTCACAAAGTGTTGCCAGTGTTCTGTCACATTATTGCAATATTGGCAAAATATTCGCGGTTTGTGAGGGGAATGCTGCGGTGGTTATTGTTTTCTTGTTTCAGTATATCTTAAGACTTATTTGTGACTTGGGCTGTCTTTTCGTTATTTTTCGGTATTGCCTTAGTGTGGGAATAGAACCAACGGAGAGTTTTTACGATAGGATCAAACTGTAAATAATATTAATATAAGAACTTCTGCGGCTTTGATTCGTGAAATAATAACCCATGCCTTTACCTTTGAATTAAATATTACACTGTATGTATTATATTAATATTGATATTGATATTAAAAAAAACGTTTGCATTTTTATCTGTTTTGTATTTCATCCTTCATCCTATGTCATTTTTTATATCCCTGACAATGTGTTTGCAAAATTTAAATAAGGATAGCCGAAGTAGTTAAGGCGTGAAAGCGTAACAAACAAATAAATAGACTCATTTTCGCATTTATAAATAGTTATTACTTAATTAGGATAATATTCTTCATACCTAGCCGTATATTTTGTAAAATCAAGCCCCTCCAAAAGTATCTGATGATATTATTAATATGAAATTAAATTGAGGGACGCCTCAAGTTTTCTCCGGAAGCTTACCAAGAGTCAAAAGTCAAAACTTTCAACGCAACAAGGAATTAATTAATCATTAAGGCCGCCCCCGATTACAGATTGTTATTTGATTAGGGACCCTCACACGTACAACACACTGGTGCATTATGTCGATGTGCGTATGTATGTCGTAATAATGCAAGGGGTCCGCGAATTTTCCTGAGGGCTTGCAATGTCACCGCACTATCACGTGGCGCGCCACGGCGGGCGCAAGGCTACGCATTCTAAAATTCTAAGTTTGAATTTCGAACTTTTCCGGGCGGCGCGAACTCGAATTGTTATTGTATTTTCTTTTTTCTTCTACTAACTTGGTTGTAAGTCTTTTGGCGCGGTGTTTAAATGATTTGTAAGTGTTATCAAAAGATGTACACGTTGAGTTAACGTGGAAAAGTGACTTATTTCGATGATATTATTGTATATTGATAATTATTATAGTTCATAGGATTATTCGGGTTACCTAATGACTTAATTTACTTTAGATTTATAATAAATAATAAGTAACAAATAATTAAATTTTAATAAAGATGTAGCACTACATTTCCATTACAAACGGATTTCCATTAGCCAGAACAAACAGTCAAAAATTTAAAAAAATATGATTTTTTTTTATGGGAATATAACCTTATTAAAAGGTTGAAAATTAATTCATTAGTGTTTTGTATAGATGCCTATACACATATAATGTAAGTACGCTCACAAAACATCTTGAAAACTTTGTGTAAATTGCCAACCTTTTACATATTAATTGAAGCGAATCAATTTGGTGATCGATTGTTTATTCATAATGTCTCGATTGATCGCTCCCGGCTCCTTGCTCGATTAATCAAGGAATTTCACGTTTTCTCCGAAACACCCCGCATGGATGCATTGTTTTTTTTTGTTTGTAAGTAGCGGATCCTTAATTAATGAAGACATTGTCCAAAGAAGTGTCGACTGTGTCCAAATTTACTTGTGAGCTGTAATTACCTACTCTTTTTCTTTGATAACATTCTCCTATTTGGTTACAAGTTGATTTGATTGAAGAAATGAGGTCCACTTACTAAAGGCTTACTTACATCCACTTCATAATGTTTAACTTTTAATTCACGTGTTTTGAAAACTAATAGTGTTTTGAAACTTAATCATCAATCATCAATACTTCAATACTAATAATAAATCTGTAAGTGTAGGTATTGTATGTATGTATGTATGTATGTATGTATGTATGTATGTATGTATGTATGTATGTATGTATGTATGTATGTATGTATGTATGTATGTATGTATGTATGTATGTTCCTCCATAACTCTTAAACGAATTAACTGATTTTCATAAAACTTGGTAGATGAACATTTAAGACGTTACAGGACACAGGATAGGCTACTTTTTTCTTTTTCAACGCGAACGAAGTCGCTGGCGCCAGCTAGTAAATTAATAAGATGAAAAATGTAGCAAATATAAGTAGCAACATTACAAAATGTGGATTGAGGATTATTTAAAAAAAAAAATAGAAAACCATAATCTGTACTATAATATTAAAAAGAGGAAAGATTTGATTGTTCGTTTGTTTGTATAGAACAGGCTCCGAAACTACTGGATCGATTTGAAAAATAATTTTACCATTACAAGCCGACATTATCCGTGATGAACATAGGCTACTTTTTACCGCGGAAAAATGCTTCATTCCTACGGGAAATCTAAAATAAAAGTAAATACTATCCAAAATACGGTAGACAGCTAGTTATGTATAATACTAAAAATTCGTCAATTAACAGTAGTTGTGTCCATGACTAATGTCGCCACAGAGGCTCTCTTTCATGTAGCCGACATCGGAAACAACAATCGATTAGATAAATCGAAATCAAATCGTCAGGGAATCGGTAACTGTGATTGCCGGAGGACAGATCGATTTGTGATCGGTGTGTGATTGGTCTGAATTGTAGCGCGGCGAGCGCATTTTGATCATTGTAAAATAAGTATTATTCGATACTATGTATTGGAATGTTTTTCCTTTTTTAAATTCAGACGTACGGCTGGTTGTCAACCTCATATTGCCCTTTTTGTACATCCTTTATAATGCGCACTGCCAACGTTTGGAACTTCCTGATGGCATCTGTGTTTCCGAGCTCATAATATAACCCAAATCGTTAGAAAGTTCAGAGAATAGCCTTCTTCTGGGTAAGCTTGCTCCATCATAGGTTATCTTGGCTAGGGCTACACGACCGGATGCTGGCCAATAGCAAATCAATCTCTAATAAAAAAATGTCTCTAATAAAAGAATAATTTTAGTTAAAAGTATTGCTGTATCCAAATTAAAGTGTAAGTATATGTTTTTTATAATTTTATATGATTGGTTTTTATTTTATTGACATACAATTTTTTTATATGAAATTACAAAATTTTGTATGAAAATAACATTGAAATTGCCTCATAAGAATACAAAAGCTAGGCAGATGAAGAGGCGAATGCAGAAAACGATTAAAATCTTTGGCAGAAAATAAAATTACGTACCTACTGGTTCTGAAAAAAAAATTGAAAAATATTTCTTCTTTAATAACTAGTTATGAAACAGTAAAGAAAATTTTCTTTATAATAGCTGTCTATTAAAAAAAAATAATGAATGTAGGATAACAAGGAAGAGGGATTCTCAATGTGTGGATATTCTCTTTTAAATAACCAACAGTGATTTTTCATTTATTTATTTTATGTAGGGAAATTTACATAATAATAGTGTTTGTAAATAAGTTAAACCTAATAAAAAATTCCACTTGTAGATAAGAGATAAAAAAGTGTTAAAGATTAAGGTCACTAAAACAGGTCAATATCTGATAAAATTTCATTAAAATAAGTATCAAAATCTATTGGTTTATAGTGTTAGAGTAAATTACTAAACACACCTACTACTTTAGAGAGCGCGAAGAATCAAGTTAAACGGGAATAGAATCTGATGATACCTCCAACTGAGATGTAGGTAATCGTTGAATGTAAATGTGTTTTTTGATCCTTTAAAATTTTACCTAATGAGCATCTCTTTGACGGTCATCGACTGACGAATGACGAGGCTTTAATGTTTTACGTTATGTAACCTTTTTACAAATAATTCCTTATTTTATTTTATGTTTACCTGGATATGTATTTACTTAATTCATATTATTGATTTCATAATAGATTTCACTTTCCTTCCATCTGTTTACCTTTTTTTTTGTGAAGTGTTGACATTTTTTAAAAGCCGAATTATACAATAAATAAAAAAATAAGCACTTTCGCTATCGAGTCATTTACAATGTTTATGGTTTGATTCGAGATATCGTGACAATTCAATCGATTCCACAATCGTAGAGGAAATGAATGAAATAAGAAACTGTTAAAAGCAATCACCATCTAACGGTGTTCACAAAAATTACGCTTGCAAGTTGTTTGCACACTTGCGATTCATTTTATTATACCTAGAAGTAAAGAACCTCTAATAAGATTACTTATTAGAGTTTGACGTTATACTTTTAAATTAAATTCAGTATAAAATACACACTTAGAGATTTTAGGTCTCAAATATCTAGGTACATTTGATTTAAAAAAAACTTAGTTTTAGTGGTAAATTTTAATTTTCTTTTAGGCAATAGCTCTGGACTCACATATTTTAAAAAAATTTTTTGCTACGATATTATATAATTATGAAAAAACAATTACAATTTCCGTAGGTTCGGATTTTGATTCCATGAATTATCAGATATCGCAAGCAATTTTATCTCGTGTCGCCTATCTATATACTATATGCTTTTTTACGTGATTTGAGTGACACAATTGATAAATAAATAAATAAATATCAAATTGAAATATAAGATTTTAAATTGACTATTTCTGCAATAATTTGGACATTTAACGATCGTTTGTAAACGGCCTAAGAAAATGTACTAATTTCGAATCCCAGCGTGGCTCGCGGCGTAGGCGCAGCGGGTGCTAACGACATCTGTGGGTCACTAAGTGGAACTATTGTGAAATTCGCCTCGGTCCGACTCGGGTCCCGGCGGCGTTTCTGTCAACTAGGCGGCATTTAGCCACGCTCGTGGTTTTCAAAAATGGAATGCCGCTTTTTGTTGTCTGTTACTAGCCTTCTTTGTGATCATTTCTCACATTTAAAAGTAAATAAAGAGGTTCCTTCGCTTCCAATTAGTTGACAAATAAATAAGCATGGAGAGAGAGATTTAAATTAATATGAATTTGTGTTTTCTATATCATCTTACATAATATTGGGATCCATAATGTATAGGTCAATAGACTTTAGACCACAATTCTAGTCGATTAGTACGATTCCCATGTATCCAGAGATTTTATCAATTTTGCAATCACCGTTAGACAAAATATTTTCAAGGTCCACGATTTTCATAACCCACGAAAACTTTAATTTTGGACTTCTCGGGAAAATCAGGATAATATTATGAAATATATTAAAGAAAATTCTATTTTTAATTTTGTCCCACGAATTTTATTCTTCATCAGATCAAAATAGAGTGACATCAAACATGGAGAGTTTCTGAGTTAGTGATAATCGAAGTCTGTTATCTAAACTCTTTTATTTCAAAATTGACTTAAAAAGTTCTTTCTCTTTAAAACATTAGTTCTTTTAAGAAACGTTATACGTAAGTTTGACACTTAAATCAAAATGTATGCTGTGCCGATGATGAACTTTTGCAATCCCTATCATCTAGCCGCTGCCACAGGCACTTACGGAGCCGGAAGTCTACCAGATCCTTATTGGATGTAAGTAAACAACAGTTTTCTGTTTTATCATTAGATTTGGATGTGTTACGAGATTCCACGTAAGAAATCTTGTCGTAACCCACATCGAACTTGGGGCCCTAGCCAAGAGAAAACCAATGCAAACGAGAGCGTTGCGTATTTACGAAACGATAGAAAATAAAGCCCAGTGATTGGTTGTTGTAACGCCCACATAAAATTTTAATCAATCACTGTGCTTTATTTTCTATCGTTTCGTAAATACGCAACGCTCCCGTTTGCATTGGTTTGCTCTTGGCTAGGGCCCCTGATTACATAGAGAATATAGAATCTATTTGTGGCGATGGAGCGAAGTCCCTAAAGATGGTCATGTGAAGCATTTGTAATCTTTGAAAAGATTCCTTAGTTAGATCGATAATCAAGACATACACTATTTACAGATTGTAAATCAATCAATCTATATCCGATAAACGACTGATGGAATAATAGCGAAATTACTGAGACTAAGCCGCGGATTCCAGGATCATAATGGATAGATAATCTAAAATTTTCTATCCCACAGGAAGCAAACTAATGCCGTAGGTAATGATGGAATATAAATTATTGACTCAAGAATTTGTCTACAATCATTCAGGGAGACGTGATCTAACTAAATAATATAAGCAGAATTGTCCTTACTTGTTCCAGAAAACCTTCAGTGGACGGAGTAGCAAACGCGACGTCAGTCAATAGTCGGTGAGTAAAAGGACTAACCTCAGACCGAACACATTTTTTACCAAAATGACCGCAACCTAATACCCTATGAATTAAGGTGCAATATTGCGCAACAAATTTTTGTAGCTCTTCGGAGATAACCGAACAGATTTAAAATTGGAAGGTTTTTCTTAAATGTTGTGTAAAATATGAAAAAAGAAATAAAAGTATCCGATTCAAACTTTAGTGTAGAACGTAAGTTAATTAATAAGCCTAAAAACAAAAGTAGTTGTCACGGAAAATTTTTATTTACTGTGAACAGTAAATAATTTTTACTATTTTTTAGCAGTATTTTACTAATTTTTTTCTCAGAAAATTGATTTCTTTTGTATAACTCTGCCCGATTCAAACTTTTTTCATATAGTTTATTATGCATATAGTTATTATATATTTTTATCACTTGTGATTTTACTCCAAGAAGTAACTAGGCGCCGAAAATAACTCTTTTCTGCTAAGTCCTCGCCTTGACTGGATATATTAAAAATAACAAAACCTCTAAACAGAGTCCCCTTGACACCGCCCAAAACATGTTATTCTAAAGCAATCTATTCGGGATCATTTCAGTGCGGACTTAAAACAACCAAGTCCAGAGGTATCCAATAATCCAATCTCTAAAAATGGTAATTTCCAAACGAGTGTTCTCACGGACTGGACAAAGGGTTTGATAACAACAGTATTATGAAAAACAGTATGGATTCTTGAAATTGACATAGAAATATTATTGTGGTAAACAAATCTGAATAATAACAAAACCTTTAACTTTAGTTTTTTTAGCTACTTTCTTGATTTAAAAAACTTAACTAAACACTAACAGTAGTAATTAGCAATGTAATATAAATGAAAAATAGATTTGGAGAGCTGAGTACTGATTTATGTTATTTTTATATAAATAGGTAATTTTTATTTTTTATATAAACTGTAATTTAAAAACTAGAATATATAAATTACAAGAAAAAGGTTATTAAAATTCTAAAAATAATTATCACAATAAAAAAAAAACCAAGTTTATTTCTTTTTGTATTCTATATTTCCTTTGATACTTTACCCCTATTTGAGTCCGTGGTGTACGCCTCCAGTGGTGTTCGCACCTGTGGTGTTCGCCCCCGATTCGAATAAATTAAATATCATATTTTTTTGTGCTTTTCCACTTAGTACAGTAAACCATAATTTAAATTATTAGTTTATATTTTACATAAAACGGTTTTTATAACGTTTAAATTATTTTATCCCTTACCTTAAAAACTATAGGATTAGATTCCATACTCTATTTCTATACTGTCCACGAAGAGTGAAAAACACAGCTAAATATTGAAAAGAGAAAAAGAGGGTATCCAATCACAATTACGGTCGCCACGCGTAATTTCATATTGCATTCAGACAAGATTGGGAGGCCAGTTGAAATGTAGAAATATTAACGATTCATGTACCTAAGTGTATAAAAAAACAGAATCCTATTGAGATCACAAAGCGGATTGAAACAAAGAACAATAAATAAAATAAGTTTTATAAAAAAAACCAAAACCGACTTCATGTCTATACCTACATATATTTTTTTAATATATATTTTTTTACTTAAAATGAAAGAGCACCCTTTAACTGCTCGGTTTTTAAGGAGTTTTACTTCGCCCCTATAGCGCCTGACTCGTATTTTTTTTTTTGTGAGAAAGCAATTCAATGATTTAAACATTATACATGTAGAGGAATTTGTCGTATACTGTGGCGAAATGGACACGAAAATAATTGTTGGAACATTTCATTGTCTCCCAAGCTCTCCACGGCCACGTTCAAATTGACCTACCTAAAATTTTACTGTAGTAAATGATGCTGCAGAATCCCTGTACATAGAGTTCAGCTCATCTTTGATTTGCGTAAGCGTATTGCCTTTCAAAAACAAAAATGGAATGATACTTAGCTCGATAGGTATTCGATAAACACTCACATCGACTCGCTCAAACGACTTTCAAATAAAAACTGCGAGTCCAAAAATTGCTGAACCTTTGGTGAATAACTCTCAAAAGATGCAAAACTATATTACTATCAATACTAATAATAAATCTGTAGGGGTCGATCATGGAGTAATTTACTTTGTTTTCAGAAATATCGTGTATATAGGCTCTATACATGATACTGAAACTAAATTGACGATTTTTAGAATCTTTTTCTGTATGTATGTATGTATGTTCCTCCTCATTAACTGATTTTCATAAAACTTGGTAGATAAACATTTAGAAGTACGGGACACGTGATAGGCTACTTTTTTATCTTTTTTAACGCGGACGAAGTCGCGGGCAACAGCTAGTATTACTATATTACTAGCCTTTATTGACGAGTGCTGCCATTTTCACGTTGAGGTCGGAAACTTTTCAAACCTGTAAAACATCTGTAAAATACCTGAATATCTTGGTTTTACTTACACTTTTTGACTTCTTTAGACCAAATATAGGTACCGTTATTCATTTAATTAAAAATATATTTAGTGAAGTGTAGCAATACTTTTATGTTATCAATAAATTTATTTTAAGTATGTAAGTACCTATACAGATATAATAAGTAAAGATAAAGAAAATTGGTGCTCATTATTTACGTTGCCCCACTTGGTACTTTTGATAGCCTTACTTATTGGTTTATCTCTTTAACAGACATAATAACTGGCTATATTAAGTCTTGTTTGTTTTACACATAAATTAAACAACATTTGTACAGTCTACAGAAATAAGTACACTTTAATGAAGGGTGCTTACGTGTTTTTTTTCGGAGGTTCACAACTTTAAATTGAAATAAAAAAATATATATGTTTTTAATATGACGGAAACTAGGTAAAGTTAAAGATAATTTTATGGCATTAATGCTTGAATATCGCTGCTTAAAAACTAAAGGGACATAAAACAAAAAAATCCAAAAATTTTTTTATTGCAAAAATACAATCACAATCGCAATATTGTATGCGGCAAAAAGACTTATGGTTGTTTTATTCAATATTTAGTATATCTGGATATTTTTTTTTATATTCAAAAGTAACTTTAAATATGCTTATATCTCCTGTAGTATTCTGTTTATTATAAAAGTACTTAAAACATTTAATGCTACTTAAAAATACGCTTCTAACGATGTGTAATATGTATATATTTGATATATATATATATATATCTAATAAGAAAAATATAGACAAAAATTTTTTTTTTCGATTAGCTCTCCTGTAAAAAGTGTAATTTTGATTTTTTATCGTAACAATGTAATTTCATGATAAAATTTTTACCTAAAAAATAAAATACTAGCTAAATTATCTTCCCGTACCGGGAATCGAACCCGAGCCTCCTGGGTGAAAGCCAGGTATCCTAGCCACTAGACCATACGGGACTTATCGACTTGTTTGGATTTAAAAAATGTAATCTTAACTAAGTAATATTATAATCGCGAATGTGAGTTTGTTTTTTTATGTTCTCATGAATTAACTTCTCAACCGATCATAATGAAATTTTGCATACTTGCATGTTGTCAGGGATACAGAAAAGGACAAAGGGTACCTGTCATACAGAAGAAAGTAGGTATTTTTGTCGAGAGATCACCTAAAAATAAAAAAAACCAACGCCTGAAACATATATTAGCAATACCTACAGACTTACTTTAATATTATAAAATTAAGGAAAATGAGATTTTTGATTTTGTATTTGTTAAGTAATTACGTTCTAACGACTTCACTACTCAACCGAAAGTCACGAAATTGTGTCATACATGTTGTCGGGAGTACAGCAAAGGACACAAAGTACCTTTTATTTAAAATAAAGGGATCATCTAAACACAAAAATAAAACAATTCTACTTCTTGAAAAAATAATAAGCAATGAACATTGAGTAGGTAAATGTTTCAACCGCCTTTGAAAAACGAACGCGAACGAATTCACGGGCAAGAGTTAGTACCTGTCATAATATGTTTTCAGTTGAAGTTTGATAAAATAACATGTCCGTGTAAATGTCTTAAGAAGTCGCGGTCAGTCACAAAGCGAGTTCTATTAAGCTATCTTCCAATCACTAATTACATCGAAAAGCCATAAATACTTGTTACACGGCGATTTATACGAAACCAGCGCTAATATCGATAAATCTCATAACACAATAGTATCGAGTAATTACAGGTTACCTAGTAAGGGACAATAATCGAGAGGCCGCGATCAGATCGATTCGTAACATCGATACATCGATGCCTTATTCGACGCTCTCATTTTATTGTTATTGTTTTTAATCAAATGTATTTGCATTCGGTAGTAATGTCGATGAAAGCGTTCATCGATATTACTACTCGCGGGCCTTTTCTGAGTTACAACACTATCGATGTTTTACAGGCACATTGAACCAGTATATCCTTTGATAAATGATGCACTAGATTCAGGGTCTCAAACAAAATCACTGCGAAAAAGTGTCCACTGAATTTTTCTACATGTTATCACTTTCTCCCGTTAATTTCTTATTAAAAAGATGAATAATGTAAATGTTGTATGACTGATTTGAACCTTAAATTTAGGAATAATGGTCCAAGTCGTTAAGTTCACCTTAAGGACGTGTTCACCTTAAGGACAACTTTGTGCAACTAATTTGAAATATATATCCTAGAAATATATATACATAATTATTTAGATTAACGCCATCTATCGCTCAGTGGCAGAACTGTTAAGACAAACGGCTTAGACTCAACAATTCGGCTACTCGCCGCGAGAGGGCGCGAGTATCAAAGTATTAAGGCTATATAACATAACGCGGACGAAGTCGCGGGCACCAGCTAGTATATCTAATATTCTATCTATACTAATATTATAAAGAGGAAAGATTTGATTGTTTGTTTGTTTGTATAGAATAGGCTCCGAAACTACTGGACCATTAGAAGCCGACATAATCTGTAATGAACATAGGATACTTTTTACCGCGGGAAAATGCTTCATTCCTACGGGAAAACGGGTAAAAGGACAACGGGTAGTAAGAATTATCCGTACTTATCTTTTTCATATAACTTCTAAACGGCTAAACCGATTGGGTTGAAATTTTATATGGGCATTTCGATGATTTCCTGGATGATTTAAAAATATATTATAAGGAGGAAAAATTTGATTGTTTGAACTGAATGAGCTCCGAAACTACTGGACCGATTTGAAAAACTCTTTTACCTATTTTAGCTTTTTTAGCTACCGTTATCAGGGAGTAAAATAGGCTATATCTTATAAAGTTACGCGGACGAAGTCGCGTGCATAAGCTTATTTTTTTATTAAAAAAATAATAATAATACTTTTTATTTACTTGTAAAAGGTAAACCACATAACTAAATATCTCAATTATTAACCATCACCGTTTGTCAGTCACGGTTCAATGCATTCAAAAGATATGAAGAAAGCGAAAGTGAAAAACGTAGGTATTTGTCCGTTCGTCCGTCACAAAAGAAATGTTTTATTATAATGCAAATGTGGATTAGGGGAGCCTTTACAAGAAGCTATTACATTTTAAGCCATTCAACTTAAAATACTTCTAATTTTTCTGAACGATGTTTTTGTAAGATAACGTTGTTAAAATTAAGTACATATTAGAAATTTTGCTCGGGAATGACAAGGGAAATAAACTATCATCATCATCAATCAATATCAATACTAATATAATAATAAATCTGTAGGGGTCAGTCATGGAGTAATTTACTTTGTTTTCAGAAATATCGTGTGCTATATTACACGATACACGATAGAGCCTACGGCTCTATACATGATACTGAAACTAAATTGACGATTTTTAGAATTATTTTCTGTACTAGCTGTTGCCCGCGACTTGGTCCGCGTTAAAAAAGATAAAAAATAGCCTATCACGTGTCCCGTACTTCTAAATGTTTATCTACTAAGTTTCATGAAAATCAGTTAATTCGTTTAAGAGTGATGGAGGAATACATGCATACAGAAAAAAATTCTAAAAATCGTCAATTTAGTTTCAGTATCATGTATAGAGCCTATAAATATACATGATATTTCTGAAAATAAAGTAAATTACTCCATGACCGACCCCTACAGATTTATTATTAGTATATTGACGATGATGTATGTATGTATGTTACTCCATAACTCTTAAACGAATTAACTGATTTTTATGGGTAGATAAACATTTAAAAGTACAGAACACGCGATAGGCTACTTTTTATATTTTTTAACGCGGACGACAACTAGTAGGTACTAATAATAAATCTGCAAGTACAGATATTGTATGTATTTATGTACAGTATGTTTCTCCATAACTCTTAAAACAAATTAACTGATTTTCATAGGATAGGCTGATTTTCATGATAGGCTACTTTTTTCTTTTTCAATTCGGACGAAGTCGCGGGAGCCAGCTAGTACAGTACTAAATATGGATAAACATCCATAATAAATTCCACAATAGAATAATAGAATCATTTTTCAACATACAATATGAAGGATTGTGATTGTGTTTTTGCAATAAGAATATATTTTTGGAACTTTTGAACATATTTTTGGAACTTTTTGGAACTTTTTATACAATAGTCCTAGCGTCCTGTTTGACGTTCTTATATACCACTAGCTTGTGCTCGCGACTTCGTCCGCGTAGAAAAGTATAAAACGCCATCTACTGTATTTTGGATAGCTGGCGCTATCTCCCGGGCCAAGCCGCTAGTATTAACTTTTATTTTAGATTTCCCGTAGGAATGAAGCATTTTCCCGCGGTAAAAAGTATCCTATGTTCATTATAGATTATGTCGGCTTCTAATGGTAAAAGAATTTTTCAAATCGGTCCAGTAGTTTCGGAGCCTATTCAATACAAACAAACAAATCTTTCCTCTTTATAATATTAGAATAGATAAAAAAAAAACTTAGGCTCATTTAACTTTGTCAAGAAACACTTACGAATGTTTACAATCCTGTTCCTAATTGCTAGTGTCCTTAACATTGTTTATAGTTCTATACAATTCATAAAGTATTAGGGGTTTGTGTTATCTTATCTCTTTGCAGATACTACAAACAGATAGCTGTAGTTTAACTATTGGTCTCTCTTTGAATGGGCAATCTTTATTTGTCAATTAGCCATTATTCCCAGTCGTAATTATATGCCAATCTTTGCCATATTAAGGTTTATTTGTTTTAATTGAAATAATTCTTCTTCTTAGGTGCATTTATTAATTTATTTTTTGTCACGTGCTATCTTACTTTAAACTGTAGACTCGGTTAGAAACTCAAAATAATAAATTTGGTGTAACTGGCTGAAATAAACTCACAAATAAACTTATAATTGGCTCAAGAATTATTCATTAGAAACTACTTTATTATTTCAATTGAGTGCTTAAAGAATTTTTGCATAATCAATCAATAAATTTAATCTAATTTAATTTAAAATTTTATTAAAATATTTTCTAACATACTTGTCCTTCCAATGCGACACGCCTTATGTTATGTCACGTTAAAAAAAATGTAAATACCAATCCTAACATCATTCCTATGCTAATTTTTTTCTAACAATTAACTCTAAACCTTAGATTTATCGTGTCGATTATAACGCAGTTTGAGTTCAGACCACCTCGCCTCTTTACGACTGTCGCGAAGTCATAACGTGGACATTCCCAGTTTATGACCGGTTTGGTGACCATTAAAATTTATTATAAACTAAAATACATTAAGCAGGAACATTCGGTGTAAGTACTGTTAAATTACGTAGTAAAATTTACACGTAACCTGGCACTGTGTTAGTGAATTTATGGATTATTATTAATATTATTATTACATTAAATACCATCTCGAGAGAGTTAATAACTAACCTATTCATGGTTGTAGAATGTGGCTAATTTAAGAAAGAAAATTTATGAAGAAATATTTCAGATTGAGTATGCTCATAATAAGTGAATATTTTGTTGTAAATTTTAGGTTTATATTGCATAATTTCCCTTTGAAAATACATTTATATTTTCTTCACAAACTACATGTAAATAATTTAAAGTTATTTTTATAAAAACTTTCTGTTAATAACATGGAACTCTCATATCTTTTATCAAGGTCTGGTGTTGAAGTTTTTTTCTTATAAGCTAATTGTAAGCAAACATATATAGGTATTTATTTTTTTAAAATCTCTGCTAACATATATAATGCGATCCACCTTTAAATATGAAATTATACTACAAAGTTCACGTCCCATTACCATTGTAGAATCCTGAAGCCCGGTCATAATTAAAAATGTATTGTTATGTTACAAATAAGTGGATTTAGATTTGATTAATATTTCATTCGTTTTGTTTAGACATGTCCCTTATATTCTTACGTTCGCTATAATTAAAACAGATGCGTATTGGGTGCATTAATTTATACTTTTTTTCTCTGGCACTTTTAATTTGTTGGCGCCGAGTGTTTTGCATAAATTCCTTTGTTAGTTGCGAAAGAAATGTTTTAAAATCCTCAATTAGTAGGGCGCGTGTAATTTATTTGCTCCTAATAAGAGAATTGGGGAATTCCTTCTTCCTGTTCAAGGTAAGGATGAGACTACGTAATGAAATATGTTCATTTCATTTGGAAAATTAAAATACCCATACCTTTCAACAATTATAAAACGCTACTTAGTAAATTTTATATCTGATTATTAGATTATTAATTACGTACACGACGTATGTACAGACTACATTTTTTTTTAATTTTACATACACGATAGTTCCCTGATCTTTCTTAGCTTTTTGGTCTAACTTTTATAAATGACTGAAACTATGATATACTACAGAACTTATATCCCGACATCACCTCTGAGCATTAAGTTTTCTAATATCATAATCTTACACAGAAAAGCTTTCACATTTCAATGGCAATGGTTTCGGGGACCCTAAAAATTATTTCAGAAAACAACACTTTCGCTAACTAAAAGTAAACTTTATTTTGTGGGTCGTAAAGTCGAAATTTAACTGTGGTTCGATGTCATAGTAAATGAACCCCTCTGGCTATTAGGCTCCGAGATTAGTGAATTGATCCAAGCTTCGGATGACCAACGTCACATTATTAAACTGGGATTAGGTCAATTCATATTTTGGGAGAATTCATTTAGAAAGTTTTTTTTTCTACATGTTATTATTATTTTATAATGAAGTTGAAGTTGATTATGTTGAAGGTTTGAGATCTTTATGTTAGATTACATATTACCTATACAATTTATATGTAAAATTTTGGACCATCCCACTTGATAAACTTTTAATTTGACTAAAATAAATAAGTAGGTATGTATACTCACCAGAACTTAATTCGAAATTTTAAGCGCATGAATTCTTATAATATGCATTTATAAAATATTTTTAATTTTATATTTCTTTTTGTTTTTAATAAGATGTTATAGCTGTATATGGGTATTTATATTTTTTATTTTCAAATAAGAATCGGTAATTTACTTACTTGACGGGTGTAATGTAGATTCTGATTGCATATGTATTGAGTCAGAGATATTCGTCTGTATATACAGTGCTACTAGAGCAGCAGTCGATGTGAAATGATGTTAACAAAGACATACAAGTAAAACAAAAAAAAAACTATGAGCTCCCGGCAACGATTAGGGCGGGACTAGACACCGCGACCAAGTCGACCGTCTCAAATGAGCCGCGTGTTTCGGCCGCGTCTAATACTCATAAATATTCATACACCATTATACTCGTCGTATTGTGATACTTTGATAAGGCGACGACAGCCCTCCTTCAACAATCTGATTAATAGACGAAGCAACAATTGTTGAGGCGGTTCCTTTTATATTTTTTCCAAACACTACGTCAATTTTTGTTTGATGATGAACGAAAAAATGTATTCAATACTTTTAAAATAGTTAAATAAGTCACTAAAATAGTTTAGTTTATTAATATCACTATAAAAGTAAGGGATGCCAGTGCCCATGCCTATACCTAATGCTTCTTCCCTTTCAAAAAAAAAAATACATTGTTTATAAATACAATTATGTGATATAAAAATTTCATTATACATTTACTCTGCATAAAAAACTCTGCATTTACAATAATTTTAGTTGTAATATTAGTATTTGATATAGAAATAGAATAAAATTGTAAAGGGGCGTTTAAAACTGTACGCTATTTTAAGAAAAGTGTAAACAAATTAGTCGCAGTCATTTATCATTTAATTAATCAAACAAAACGCAACCGGCACTCGCATAATTTTCTTCAGAGGGGTGTAAGAGTCTCGGTGTTAAATTTGACTTGTTTATTCTAATTAACATCATCAGTTTGATGCAGTAGCAATTAATAACTTGCAAGTCTGCTGTCTCCTACTCGTCACTTTTAATCGCTAGCGTTTTGTCGAGACGTCTGTGGCAACTTTAATTATGTATATTTTTTTCATAAAGTTCTTATGTAAAAAAATTATTAAAAATCTAAGAAGTCCTCAAATTAACTCAAACTAGCATTCATAGATAAAAAATTACATTTGTAAGCAAATTAGTTAATTCTCATTCAAATGGTGAGGTTAAATCAGGAGTCAAGAGGGTTTCCTTTAGTATTATAATCAAATTGAACTCCCAAGTGCATTCGAATCTCACTTCCAAATTGTTGCTAAGAAATCTTTTGCAAACAAAGAATATAATTTCGAACAGAGGTGCCAAATGTTTTTATTATATTTATGTGAATGGGAGATTTTTTTCTTGTAAACTGACCTCCATGGGAGTTATAGTAGAGCGCGATATCCATTCTGAAAAGTTACGTATGGAGAAAGTAGAATAAAATAAAAAGATCGTTCGAAACACACGCTTTAAGTTCCATACTGTAAATAAGAGTTATCTTCAATGAAACATATAAAAACATATTAATTATAATATATATTAGTTGGCACTTGTATAAAAAAATATGTATATGTTTTTTTTTAAAAAATCGGATCGGATACAAAGCCTTGTTGTAAATTATTAAATAAAAAATTTAAAACATTTACTTACTTACAGTTAAAAATAATATAACAAATTACATATATTTTTTTTTTATAAAATATAATGGCATGAATTTTTCGCAATTCTAATAAAATAATGGACGATGAATGTCTTCAACTTAGTCTATGAACATCTTCATACATCGTGCCGGATTTAGTTAACATATGTACTGCAAGGGCTGGGGTTGCTAGCTATAAATAATAATTCTAGCCCCGGCCCGAGATAAATCGACATATGCTAATATGTTGCCAAATTATTTATTGAGGGGTAAACCTTATCGTAACGGAAGACTTACAGAAGGAAGGAAATGAAATTTTGAGACATACGTTACTTGACAAAAGTGTTGTTTTTCTTTGAAGATAATGCGAAATTTAGGTACTTTATTGTTTTTAATGGACGGTGAGGAGACATTAAAAATGTTCCCGTAATTCCCTGTTTCCCGCAGATGCAATTATTTTTAAAAAAATATTTACTAACCTCATTACTCGTTTATCGCTCTTTCCATTAGTGAAAACCGTACGTACCAAAGTCCGTTGGATGGCTCAGAAGATTTTGAAAAAAAAAAAAAAAACAGAGGCCGACAGTGACCTAGTTATAATTTGTGTACCTACTGAGTTGCTGTGATTATTATTTGGACATAATATCTTTTGGCAATTTTTTTAACTTATTGACAGTTTCTTAACTAATATGGCTTGTAGACTTGAACAATTATCAAAATGTTTATAAAAATTAAAATGGAGAATAATGATGGCAATGGTACTAAGAATTAGATTTTTTTTATTTATTGAAAAGAGTTAGAACAGTTAATAAATTAGACTACTATTGATAGTGAGACAATACAGTGTAAATAATAACAATACACAAAAAATTGTCATTCAAATAAATTTTTATTTTATTAAGTACAGAAATTATATATAAAGCATGCTGCCATTTAAAAAACTACTGCTGCTATATAGAAATTTTACATGCATGCTATTTAAAATTCTCAGTATCGACTTTTTCCCCATTGAGCGTAGTAGTAATATGTTTTCCGAGCCCCGTTCGTCTGATAAAGTGACTTTTCCTAAGCCAATACTCTTTTGTTTTATTGAACTTATTTGTCAAAACATTCTTTGTAACTTAATTTTCCCTGTTTTTCTTTAGTAATGTCCCTACTAAATGAGTGTAGTAACTTGTATAGAGCTTCTCAAAGAAGTCTATAAGTAACGTTAATTTCTTTAATTATATTTAATCTAACTTATTTTATGTAAGTATAGGTTACTACATTTAAAGTTAAATTTTTGATTAATTAATGTAACAAGCGAACCTTATTACCAGATTCTGACTCAGAAAGAAAATGACTTAAAAACACTAGCCTACCTAACATAGCGTCTTCTCCAAGAAATTTCAACTAGCTCTAGTTAAGCTAAAAAAATTTGTTTCAACTACTGCCTATACCTAGCTGAATTTTTCTATATATTAATATTATAAAGAGGAAAGATTTGGTTGTTTGTTTGTTTGTTTGTATAGAATAGGCTCCGAAACTACTGGACCGATTTGAAAAATTCTTTTACCATTAGAAGCCGACATTATCCGTGATGAACATAGGATACTTTTTACTGCGGGAAAATGCTTCATTCAAACGGGAAAACGGGTAATAGGACAACGGTTAGTAAGAACTATCCTTCCGTACTTATCTTTTTCATATATATAACTTCTAAACGGCTGAACTGATTAGGTTGAAATTTCATATGGGTATTTCGATGATTTCCTGGATGATTTAAAAATACAATTGGATCCGGTAGGTGGCGCTGCTGTCGGTATGTCAACTACTAAACGTATCATCAATACTAATAATAACTCTGTAGGGGTCGGTCATGGAGTAATTTACTTTGTTTTCAGAAATATCGTGTATACAGGCTCTATACATAATACTGAAACTAAATTGACGCTTTTTAGAATTTTTTTCTGTATGTATCATGTACGTATGTTCCTCCATAACTCTTAAACGAATTAACTGATTTTCATGAAACTTGGTAGATAAACACTTAGAAGTACGGGACACGTGATAGGCTACTTTTTATCTTTTTAACGCGGACGAAGTCGCGGGCAACAGCTAGTATTTTATAAAGTTACGCGGACGAAGTCGCGTGCAACAGCTAGTAATAAATAATTTTAATGGTAAACAATGCGTCGCCTTCTCTAAGAAATCTCAACTAGAAAGATTTCATTCGGGAACAAAACATATACTAATTTTATTCGCAAAATTGCCGTCATAACTTGTACCTAGCGAAGTTAAACGGCGCGCGAACACTCGACCCATTAGTATCATCTGTAGTTTTAATCAAAACGATTCAACTTTAGTGCCTTATTTGCATACGGATGCATTCCGTTACATTAACTCTAAGTTATGTGTGATCTCGATTTTCCAAGGGATTTTTTGCAGCATTTCTCTAGTCCCCACTAAAATAAAATGCAGCAGAATATTCCGGTAAAATTTACGGAATAAAAAATCATTGAAGGTTTCCATTGTTTATCTAGATACCACCCCATTACCCCATCCCTCCCCTTAACCCTTATTCTTAATCCTTCTATGGTCGGCAGCGCACTTGTAGCACTTATGGCGCCGCTTGTGTTATAGGCGACGGTAGCCACCTACCATCAAGTGGATCGTCAGCCTGTCTGTCGACCTTAACATAAAAAAAAAGATATAGTTATATGAGAAAACTAAACCTAAGAACTATAGTTTTTAAAATTATCGTATATTTTCAAGAAGATATTTGAATTATTTTATCTTTCAATAATGTTTTTGAAATTAAGTAAAATGTTCATAATTATTACAATAAAAAAATATTTCTTAAAAAATTATCTACTTAGTTAACACAGAATATTTTTTATAACATAACTAAAATATTTCAAGACACATTTAGATCTTAAAACAAGTCTCAAATATTGATTTAATAGACTATTGGATTGTGTTTAAAAAAAATACTAAAATAATAAAAAGACGTAAATATTTAATTTACGTCAAAATCTAGGATTTTTAGACTTAGTTATTTAACTTATGGGAAATTTTTCCATTTGTCCAAATTTTTTAAAATAATATATTACATAAATAATTGTCTTACGTAAATACTAACTAGTACGTTACGAGTAATATTTTCTTTGAGCGTATTACATACTAGCTGGTGCTCGCGACTTCGTTCGCGTAGAAAAGTATAAAACGCCATCTACCGTATTTTGGATAGATGGCGCTATCTCCCGGCCCCCTTTACTTTTATTTTAGATTTCCCGTAGGAATGAAGCATTTTCCCGCGGTAAAAAGTAGCCTATGTTCATCACGGATAATGTTGGCTTCTAATGGTAAAAGAATTTTTCAAATCGGTCCAGTAGTTTCGGAGCCTATTCAATACAAACAAACAAATCTTTCCTCTTTATAATATTAGTATAAATAGCCTATGTTACGCGCTGATAATGTAGCTTTCCGACAATGAAAGAATTTTTCAAATCGGTCCAGTAGTTTCGGAGCCTATTCTATACAAACAAACAAATAATCAAATCTTTCCTCTTTATCATATTAGTATAGATATAATCACCTACCCAAACCCAACGAATTTGAATATATACCATATATATTTACCAAAAAAGTCTCTGATCCTTTAGCTATTGAGTGGCGTAATTCAATTTTGGATGTATGTGATAGATATGTATAGATGATAATTAAAGAAGTTTATTTTCGAACACCAAAAAAGCGAGGAGCAACTGCGGAATGACACCAGTGCCTTCTGAAATTTTAATTTTAATTTTAAGTATTTGTATTTTTGTTTTTATTCCTAGTATTTTTTTTTTCTCTCTTGTCTGTATAAATATGTTTTTTGTTTTACACATTCATAGGTTGTAATTGAATTTAACTAATTTATGTTTCAAAATTTTCTTTGTATTTTGGAGCTTTTGTGTTTTGTATGTTTTGTTAATATGTAAGTGCGTAACCTCACCATCGGCTCCAACGGAAGACCAGCGTAGGTTTCTACAACCTGCATTATGCTGAGTTGGAGCCGGTTTGTGACAGGGGACGTTTGTATGTGTGTGTGTTTTTCTTTTTTTATTATGTATTTATGTCCTTTGTTGCAAATAAACTGTTATTCTATTCTATTCTATTCTATTCTATATGTAGCTATCGATGTACACATAATTATTATTTCTGAATTGCCTCCCACTATGGAAACAAATTTTAAGACGTCAAAGGAAAATCAGTTCACAAACAAATATTGTGCTTATCGGATAGAAATCCGATACGCCTAATATACATATGTATGTATTTCAATACACTTTGCGTATATTTTTATCACACAAGCATAGAAACTCAATGCAGTTATTTATTTATAATTGTATAAAGTGTTAAAATAAACATAAAATTCCATATTAATTGAATAATATTATGGAGAAATTTTATACGTGCCGTTTAAAATTATTAGCTACCGATAGCTATAAAATTTACAGGTATTGGTTTCTATTATTAATGTACGCTGTCACCATTATCATACATATTATTATTATATAGCCTTTCTAGTTTAAATATGTGGTGACCTGAATTTTTTTTCTTGTTTTTTCCATAGAGCTATCATAAATTAGGCTATATACGTGTACGTGCCTGCTTGGAGTTGATTTCTGGGACACCCTGTATGTATATATAGGCTGCTGTTTATGATAATGTTTAAATATCTCTATATATATATACTATATATATAGAGACTATATATACTAGCTGGTGCTCGCGATTTCGTCCGCCTAGAAAATTATTTAAAAACGCCATCTACCGTATTTTGGATAGATGGCGCATCTCCCGGGCCAAGCCGCTAGTATTTACTTTTATTTTAGATTTCCCGTAGGAATGAAACATTTTCCCGCCGTAAAAAGTAGTCTATGTTCATCACGGATAATGTCGGCTTCTAATGGTAAAAGAATTTTTCAAATCGGTCCAGTAGTTTCGGTACAAGCAAACAAACAATCAAATCTTTCCTCTTTATAATATTAGTATACGTAGATAAAAATTTCGTATCACATGTTTGACTTCAATTAACTCCTAAACTACTGATTTTGATAAAAATTCGTACCAACTCAATGGATATACTTAGGACGGTTTTTTTAAACCGGGCGAAGCCGAGAGCGTGCAGCTTATATATTCAAAGCCTGTATATAATAAAAAAAGGACCGCAGTAACACTGAAGCAAGATGATGTTGGAACGTTTTCATAGTTATAACATCTCGTCATCGTATAGTATTGAGTTTGTTACGAGTATATCAATCTACATTAAGTAAGTCAACTTTCGAGAAATCGGAGTGAAAAGTTAGAAGATCCACTTTGTCGTTAAAACATTAGGACTACCATTAGGACAGCAGTAAAACCGAGTAAATACTCGCTGGGGATTTTCGAGCCTTAGCCAGGTTCACCAAAGTTGCAATCTTGGTAATAAGCTCGAAGTTTTGAAGATTCCTTTAAAAAATATTATAAAAGCACATAGTTGTGTAATTATATTTTACAAAATTTTGTGATATAGGTAGATTTTATTTAATCATTATATTTCATACTAGCTGGTGCCTGCGACTTCGTCCGCGTTGAAAAAGAAAAAAGTAGCCTATCTGTGTCCCGTACGTCTAAATGTTTGTCTACCAAGTTTTATGAAAATCAATTAATTCGTTTAAAAGTTATGGAGGAACAAACATACATAGTTACAATACATACACTTACAGATTTATTATTAGTGTTGATGAGCATTCAAGGGATACCAACCATTTAAAGTGACAGGTAAAAATAAAAATAAATCAATCGTGTCATTAGTAACAAATTCTAAAGATAGTTGTTAGGAATATAAACAGGAAAAGTTTAGATGTTCAGTTGTATGATCAGGAACTTAATAACCATGGAATAAGCTAGGCTAACATGTTATGAAGAGAATGTAAAAACAATTGGTGTTTAGTAATGTATTCCAAATTTAAAAGTGGCTTCATAGGTGCGTCTGATAGCTTCGAGGATCTGTCTCATCCTTTTATGGCGATATCAAGCGAGATCAATCAATGTGAAAAAAAATCGTAACTTCTATCTTGTACCCAAGTCAATAAAGGATATTAACACTTCTCACAACTCTCCACTAAAACACATCAAACTGACAAAAGAAGTGCCAGCGATCCGTACGTATCAAATGCGAGACGGAAAAACGAAATCGATTCCTTTTTCTTAAAAGGTATTTTCTGATAACAACGACTCGACGATATGAGGCATCCGTAACAATGCTCCCGGCCCATTATGAAGAACTGATTCCGCCTTATATGAGATAGAACGCCTTTTTGAGTATTTCATTTATGACCTTACAATTTAACATATGCGGGGATCTCTCGTTCGATCTTCAACTTTATTACAATTAAATTACGGTGCACGTAACGAGTTTTAGAGAGACGAACACGTCGCGACCATTCGAAAGCTAAAGTGGATTTAACGCTCTCGCTCATAGAGTACATTGTTGAGTGACATTGGTGAAATTAAAAAGGCGGCAAAAGGAATGCCATTGGAAGTCAGTGCCATCGCGTTGTTTAGTAAAATGTGCAATCATATAGAAATACGTTGGATCACACAAAAAGCGGTATTATCCGACGTTATTATACGGGGATCGATTGTCCGCGCGATCTCGTGCGAAAAAATTCACGAGCATAAGGCGTTAGGAGTTGATATTTATTTTCATTTTCGAATTCATGCTTTAGAAGGGGACCGTTTAATTGAGAAAATTTAGACTCGAACTGCTGTACCTGAATTCGTTGAAATCATGTTCAAAAATGTAATAAAATATGAGGATAGTTAAGAAAAAAGCATTAGGTAAGTATGTGATTAGAGTTCCAGTTTACTTGCAATGAAATTCTGTTGTTTTAAAGACCTGTTTTAAAATCTGTTGTTGCCTGTAAGTATCGTAAACACTAGTGGTAACAAGTGCGCCAGCAAATGTGGCCATGGTTTCGTCTTTGGGTAGTGAAACGTCATTATTAAAGTGTGGGACGTCACATTCTGTAAAGGAAGTGATGTTTTCGGTCTTAAAAATTGCTTTTCTGAATACTTTTTAAATGATTTTCTGCCCAACTGAAATTAGGGTTTTGATTTCAATAGTGTGGCACAAGCTTAAGTACCTAAGTACCTTTTCATCTAATTCTTGTTCATTACAAAATATATTAAAACATCATAGGCTGCTCTTCTCAACAGTAAGTCCAGGAAAGTCAAGCGATATAGGTACGAGCACAGGTACAGCAGACAAAATCATAAAGTACCCAATAAGGGAGGAATGTCTGCACCAGTCTACACCTAAGACAACAATGCAAATAAAAACCCCATATCAAAGTGATTCAGACGCGTCAATATTACGCTCGGTCCGGATAAAAACTCTCCAGCCGACCGCTGCCCATTTATTATTTATCAATTGTATAAATTATTGAATAGATATATCCTTTACTGCGGCTGTACTCATCCTGACCCCAGAAATGGTATAATGCGGGGTCAGTTTTACGAGCGGTCGCCATTTTAGTATCTCTCGATCGAGAGCGAAACTACTATGGAATAAATACAAGTGCAGATGGAGGGCATTAGTTATTCGTGTTTTTGTGCATATGTATATGATATTGTAGTTTAAATTCGTTTTTTTATGTATATTCCAATAAGTACACATTTTTATTTATTGTTTTTATTTGAAGAAGCTATATTATGTAGACATTTTTTTAAGGTTTTTAGGCTTAAAGGTTGAATTCAGATGGTTTATTGATATTAAAAATCAAATAGTATTGCATATATGTATGTTCCTCCATAAATAACTCTTAAACGAATTAACTGATTTTCAGGAAAATTGGTAGATAAACATTTAGACGTATAGGACACAGGATAGGCTACTTTTTTCCTTTTCAAGCGGACGAAGTCGCATGCACCAGTATTATATAAATTTTTAGTAAATTCAAAGTATAAACGTTAGGAGTTAAGTCAATTTGGTTATATAGATATTTGCAAACCTAACATGCTTCGACAAAAAAAATTCGTTATTCCACCTGGAAAAAGACTTAGATTATGCAGCAACCTTCCTTCTTATTACTGAAAGAATTGAAACTGATCCCTTCAATGACCTGAAATGACCTCAGACAGCGAAAACAACACTCATCGGGATCTTCAAAATGTAGTAAATTCTACCTCAATCACCCCATTTGGTATGGTACAAGTTATAAGCGTACAGTTACTCTGTTTTTCAAAAATCTTAATATATAAAGGCGATGTGTGTATGTATGTACAGTCGGCCGCATAAATCGATTAACACATTCAAAAGTGCAAAACAACTGAACACTCAACTTACTTACGTAATTACTTGCGCGTTAAGTGTTTAGTTATTTTGCACTTATAAATGTGTTAACCGACTTATGCGGCCGACTGTACATACATACATAGTTTGTACACACAGTATGTACAACAACTGCTGAACCAATTTTGATGAAACTTTCAGACAATCTTCAGATTAGTTCAGCGGGTGTTCCTGTGTAGTTTGGTAGCGATCGGACGCGGACGAAGTCGCGGGCAAATACTAGTCAAATATAGAACAAGAAGTAGGCATGGCATACATACTGATTTACAAATTGTAATTAGTTAATTATTTTGTGGTTTTAACTTTGATATAATTTATTTTGTGTGAACATGCGATTTCTTTTACTAAACAATTTTCAAATCTTTAAATTTTATAGACGATTATTTTTATAAAAATATACTTAGTATATTTTTATTGATTTAATTAAATAACGTAATTTTATTATGTTATTTATGTTAATTACCGTATAATACCTATAGTAACCTTGTATGTAAGTTGAAGTTTGCAGATTTTTTTCCATTAATAAATCATGGCTCTTTTGATCGTGGAAGCTGTTGCTTGAAAGAGATAGTGAGTTCATTGATTACATATTGATTAATTGAATAAAAAAATGCTAAAAGTAAATATAAACTAAATAAGTAATATCTCTGACATCTTTTGACTTGGACCACACACTAAAAACCATTGTCTTAACCCAAAATCGAATCCTCTAAAAATGCATCAGATAGTTCGGGAGCCGCACGGTTATGTCTCATAAAATGCTTGGAGGTCGTTCCGATAAACGTTCGTTGGACAAGCAGCCATAGGGAACTGTTAAATGGAATTTCGCCTCGATAAAAATGCTTTTCGGCCGTTGAATTACCAACTAAGTACAGGACGGCTTTGTGTGAACTCAAACGTTTACGGGACATTGTCATAATTACACATTTTGATACCAATTCAATGGAAGTTAAGTTTTTAATAAAGAAAGTCGAACTATGTGTATTGATTCAGTTGAAAATGTGGATTGGATATTTTTTAACAACCCAGATACCATTGTTAAAAATTAATACTGTTAATTTTTAACAGTGTTTAGTCGTCTACGTTATTATTCTGTTATTAACTACACAGTGTTTACTGAATGCAAGTGCAAAAAATATATGTATGTAATATTTTATCTGTCTGACGTTGATTGATTGACAGTGCCCGCTGGGTATCCACAACAAATATTTAGTTTTTACCTATTTATAGTAATTTACATTTAATTCGTTAGTCCCGCGGCTGAGATGATGACGTATATTTTACGTCTCTTACTTTTCGATGTCAAATATTTCCCAAATATTTTTTACATATTACTCAATGTAACCAATACATATAAAAGCGAAACGAGCCCGCTTCGGTAACACCCCCAATATTACTAAGAAAGTAAGTTCTATTTGTGTTTGTCCATCTCACACGTTATGGTTTGGGGTTGGCCGATCGGCGAATTATGTAAAGTGACCGGTCATTACTGTCCACTCCATCTCATAGATATCACTGTGAGTGATAGGACTAAACGTTCTTGATACACGTGCAAATATTCTATTACTTTGCTTCAGTTCAAACAGATATTTAATAAAAACTTCTTTGGAACAAATTATAATATGTACGTCGTTATGTATGTTTTACTATTAATAATAGGTTGACCAAAACCACTCAGTCAAAACAAATAGGAAAAACTGTTATAAATCTGTAGGGGTCGGTCATGGAGTAATTTACTTTGTTTTCAGAAATATCGTGTATATAGGCTCTATACATCATACTGAAACTAAATTGACCATTTATAGAATTTTTTTCTGTATCACTCTTAAACGAATTAACTGATTTTCATGAAACTTGGTAGATAAACATTTAGAAGTACGGGACACGTGATAGGTTACTTTCTATCTTTTTTAACGCGGACGAAGTCGCGGGCAACAGCTAGTATGTCATATTTTCTTTGGTAATATTGTTGTATATATTTCTGTCTGCAGTTATCGTTTGGTCTGAAAGTGTAGCAATATTTTGTTTTTTTTTTAGGTATATAGTTGAGTAAAATATATTCCATTTTTCTTAGCGATCCACCCTGGATTCACACAAACCTTTCTGGTTTATCTTTGTTTCTATATCAAAACCTGTGGCGTAGTTTAGAAATAGAAAATACGGATCAAACGAGTAGAGGCAGAGAGAGACTTTCTTTTTATAAAAGAATTTTTTTTATAGTTAGATCATTTATAAGAGTATCAAGATTACTTGAATGTCGTGTATACAAGTTTAGGTTCACAGAGGCACGTGCAACAAACTACTATCTGTAGATAGGGGTAGTTTATTATGAATTACAATTATTCATCTTTAGTGCATTTACTTTACTTACCTACCATATAAAATATAAAAAGAGTTTTCTTCATAGAAGTAGGAAATTGTAATATTTTATAATAAATAAATGACAAAAAAAAACATTGTCACGCAAGTAGGTACATACACTTAAATACTTACTTGGGCATGTAATTTAGATTTAAAACTAGTACATACTTACCTACTTATTAACTTTTTTGTAAGGTTGTATAAATTTGTACAAGGTATCAAGTTTATTGGTAAGCCTATTTGTAGGTACCTAGGTATATAAAATAATGACAACTACTTCGTCAAGTTTAATCAAAGTAAATATCTTTTGACGAACTCGCGATATTATGCAAATCGCATTATTATTCATACTGTTTTTGCAGAGGGCGCGTAAGGAAGAGAGGGCCCTTAATCTTGCACCTCTCTTCATTTACAAAATTACTCCGACCGTTACCCAAACGTGTAGTCAATCAATTTTAAACTCTAAAGTAAGGCAATAAGGACTCTTTGAGTCGCGTGTCACATCTCACAGCTTGCAAATTTTAAATTAGTTCTCGCTAAGTCAAGATATCGTTCATAGATGGCGCTGTAGGCGATGCAAATTTCCGATAATGTAATTTCCGAAAATGAAAAAACCGGGGATTTCCACACGGTAAAATCTGATTTGGAAAACATCTGTAAGCTATTCCAAGTTATTATAATATAATGAGATTAAGGTGTGGAGTTTATGATCTAATGTTTGTTTAATGCGAAGAGGGTTTCCTTTTTTTTTAACATGAAATGTGGCATGGAAATTAATTTTGAGGGTCTTGTGATGAGCGTTTTATGAGCTTCCTTGTCTTTTGTGTCTTATCTTATTATGGAAATAATGCATTTTTATATCTATACTAGCTGGTGCTCGCGACTTCGTCCGCGTAGAAACGTATAAAACGCCATCTACCGTATTTTGGATAGATGGCGCTATCTCCCGGGCCAACCCGCTAGTATTTACTTTTATTTTAGATTTCTCATAGGAATGAAGCATTTGCCCGCGGTAAAAAGTATCCTATGTTCATCACGGATAATGTCGGCTTCTAATGGTAAAAGAATTTTTCAAATCCGTCCAGTAGTTTCGGAATCTATTCTATACAAACAAACAATCAATAGATATAGATATAGAGTATGCATTTTATTTTAGAGGAATGTGCTAATAGTTTTTCTCTCACTAGTAACAAAGTTTTTTTTCGTTGTTTGGTTTTAGCGTAGCTTTGAATAGCTTAAAAATGTAAGCAGATATACATTGCAGCTAGTTTCGATATAATAATTTTTACACACACGCTCATTGGCGAGGTCGGCAAAGGTCATGGGAATAAGCTGTGTACGCATTCGGTACGAGAAAATAGTGTACGCAAGCATGCAAATTGTTCTTGCTATTAAATTGTAGGTATATCTTCATAGACGTCGTTGTATCTTTTGGTACATAACACTTAACCTTTTGGTACATTTTAGGCATTCATCATGATCATCATCATCTCAGCCGTAGGACGTCCACTGCTGGACATAGGCCTCCCCCAAAATTTTCCAATTGTACAGGTCAGAAGCAGCCTGGATCCACCAATGACCCGCGGCCTTTATTAGGTCGTCTGTCCACCTTGTGGGTGGACGTCCTACGCTGCGCTTGCTGGTCCGTGGCCTCCACTCGAGAACCTTCCGGCCCCAGCTGCCGACGGCTCATCGTACTTTGTGCCCTACCCACTGCCACTTCAACTTATGTGTCCGACGGCTTATGTCGGTAACTTTCGTACGTCTACGGATCTCCTCATTTCTGATTCGATCTCGCAGTGTAACCCCGAGCATAGCCCTTTCCATAGCTCGTTGAGCGACATTGAGCTTCCTTACGAGGCCCATAGTTAGAGACCACGTTTCAGCGCCATATGTCATCACTGGCAACACACATTGGTCGAATTAGGCCTTAATTAAAATAAATACAAAATGTACATTGTACAGTCGGCCGCAAAAGTAGATTAACAGTAAAACAACTGAACACTCAACGCGCCATAAGTTGTTGTCACGACCGACTAGAGAACCAAATAAACATCACGTACAAACGATCGTAAAAAGCGTCAGTAAGTTAGTAAGTAAGTTGAGTGTTCAGTTGTTTTGCACTTTTGAATGTGTTAATCGACTTTTGCGGCCGACTGTACTTCGCGTAAGCTTATATTATGTCATTGTAAAAATACTTAATTAAATTATAAACATTAGGAGTTCCAAAAAAATTTATTGCATTTCAATTCGAGTTAATGTGAAAAAACCATTTATATTGAATGGAGTTTCTCAATTTATACAAATATTTAATACTAACTATAATAAAAAAATCAAAACAAAAATACAAAGCCAAAGGCAAAAATTACAATACATAATATAAATTATTTTCAGTAATTAACTGAAATTATTAATGAACTGGTTTTTGAATTTAGGGAGTTATTCTCCAAATAAATCGATATTAGAGATGAAGTATTTTTATATAGTCTGTACCTATATGTATGCACATCTCATATTATAGGTTCACATATATACTTTAAGATATTAATTTTTCTCGTAGGACGTAATTAATAGACTAGAACTATGGCAAAAAATTACATTGTCATGTCATTCTTTTTAATTATTTCCCTATCGCTTTTTTATTTACACCAAAATTATTAAAATAATTCTCATACCTAACAATTATTTTACTTAATAGCATACATAATGAATTAATTCTTATGTATGCTACTTAAGCTTAAGAGAATGAACATTAAATCTTATGTGGGAAACATAACTATAAGCTTTACGATTATGTTTGTGAATAGCTTATAATATTTAGGTCTCAATTTCACTTCAAAACTCTATACGGGAATAGATGTAAGTGAATTTGAACTTTATAATTGTTTATAATGAAGTTGAAATTGGAATGAAGTGGAAAGGGCGAGTACCTAAGTACTTACGTACCAATATAAATAGTTGCGGGGTCAGTGCGTCGCAATATTGTCGATTATAAATCAATGTTTAGCGAACCACAGGCAATGCATGTTGCTCTTAAGTGGCCTGAAAAATATTAATATTTAACTAAAATATTTTGTGTATATTAATATTCCCTTTTTGTGTAGGTATTATTTTGAGTCAAAAATATAACATGTACTTATTTATATTTACTATAATTTGAAGTCTCTTTCCACGTCTGTCTGTATATTGTTTTCAGTTAAAATCTTTACATAAGTACTTAGTATTATATAATTTGAAGTCTCTTTCCACATATTATTATGTATGTATGGTATGGCCGCTTACTCCTAAAACAAGCAACGAATTTTGATGCGGTTTTCACCATCATTGGGTAGGTACTTTATAGGACCATTTATTAAACGACCTTTCAACTCGTCGCGTTCTAATATTTTTACAGCTCCTGAACTAAATTGTACCGCTATTATTAAGACATGGACTCACCTCAGACTGAAAATATTTTTCATTAAAATAACCTAGAATTAAGGTGCAATCATGTTGCACTACAAACTTTTGTAGCATCTCGGAGATAACCGAACAGATTTAAAATTGGAAGGTTTTTCTTAAATACTATGTTACATATGAAAAAAGAAATAAATGTATCCGACTTTAGTACAAAACTTAATTAATAAGCTTTATTACTGCGACACGAAAGTTTTTTTGGGTAGTAATTTAATATATTTAAAAAAAAAATAGAATTTCTTGTAAAAGTATACCTAAATCTGCCTGATTCAACCTTTTTAAAATATGTATATAGTTTATTAGCTTCTGCCCGCGACTAATACTGTGACACGAGAATTTTATATATTAGATTATAATACACGTTATTTTTATCTAATTTTTAATTTTACTCTAACAATCAAATTAGGCAACGAAAATAAAGCTTTCCTGCTAAGTCCTCGCCTTAATAAATTTAAATAAGCCTTAAGCCGACGCTCACAATTTATCTTTAGTATAAATTCCGGTAAAATCATACGCATGTAAATGCTTACTTGAGTCCATTGTTCATTTCAAATACCGAAAACGTCTATTTCAGAACGATTTATCTGTTCGAGCTATTGGGTGAGAGTTTATATTAAAAATATTTATATTTTTATTATTAACCTAAGTGTTTATAATTTTAAAATCGACCCTTTAAAAGCCGATTCACTTTTTAATTTTGAATAAATATAAATTACGTCAAACGTACGATAAATGTAATGTTTGAATATTATGTATTTTGTAATTCCATAAAATAAATGAAGTACCTATGTATTTCACAATTATGTAGGTACAATAATAAACATAAATCATTATTCTTTTTACTTGAGATTGCACGAGGAATTTTAATATAGAAGTTAGATTGAAGCATACAAACAGTCGCCATCTGGTGTTGAAATTTGAAAACATCTACATTGTAGAGTGAAACTCTTAAGTAATGTTACCCCAAACGTATAGATGGCGCTATCTGACTTGTAAATTTTCGGTACTCTATAATATTTTATTTATCTAATGTGCGTTTAAAATAAAAATATTAATAAATGTATAACTTGTTTCAGATACTATCCCCAAGAGAACTGGTAATATATTATATAATATTTATTCAATTGTTTATATTTCAAATGTGTTATTAGATTTATAAGCAAACTGTTCTTTCAAATATTACAAAAAATTCTTTCAATCAAAGGTAGGTTTTTAATATGAATTCTTCATTTAATATGGATAGTATAAACTGAAGTCTAATAAACCACTATTAAAAATCTTAAAAATCACGCAACGGAATTTGATGCGGTTTTTGTTGGAAGTTTTTTTAATTGAATTTAATACTGGCAATTTATATAAAAAATAAAAAGTGAATTGAGAGTGTAATGTTTAAATGAGTTAACAGGAAAAATTTATAGAAGTCAGTTGTTTTAAGATTTTGAGAAGATATTGTATTTTGTATTGAAATGTTTTGATAATTAACGGTTTTGATGTTTATCAGTTTACGTTGTTATCTATGTTAATCTATGTAAAAGTAATGAAGAAATTAAATTAATAATATGAAGAATAACATAGAAAATTTTATTAATTTTCACAATCAAATGCCCAAAATTTTATAACAGGTTATGGGTCCAGCACTCTTCCACTGTAATGGTCTTTTATATGAACACTCTATTATTTACAAATTACAATAGACAATGTCACAAACCAAACTTTTCTTTCTTACTTTATTTTACCAACAACACGGTTACTAAGGTAACGCATGTATAACTTTAGATTAACTGGCCAGTACTATTTTCTCAATTAACTAGATCTATTTCCAATACACTGCGGTATGGATAATTTTTCACGTCAAACTGTCCGTGTCTATCTGTTTCTCCGCTAACTCCTACTTCTAAACCACGCAACGGAATTTGATACGGTTTTCAATAAAGGAAAGAGATAAAAACGAGGCAGGTTTATGTAGGTTATATAAAAATTGCATCCCGTGTGAAGCCGGGAACAGGTCGCTACACATATCATCATTCATCATCATCAATGCTAATAATAAATCTGTAAATGTAGGTATTGTATGTATGTACGTGTAGGTATGTAAGTTCCTCAATAACTCTTAAACGAATTATCTGATTTTCATGAAACTTGGTAGAGAAACTGGACGAAGTCGCAGGCGCCAGCTAACGTTTTTATAAATTTATATAATACTAGGTGCAGCACGCGACTTCGCTCGCGCAACTTTATAAAAATAATGTTTATAAAGTTATTATAGGCTATAATAATAACTTTATAAACATTATTTTTATTTATAAAGCCTGTAAAGAACACAATAACAAAGTGTTCTCCCCTCAATAGAGACAATAAGAGTCGTGTTAACGGACATTATTCTTAGTAAATATTACAGTTAGTAGTTTAGGTTATATTAAAATGACTAATTAGTCTTAGACTAGATTGTAATCTTATTAGGATGCACTTTTCCAGGTGTACACCTTTTTTTCCGAAACCCTGGTAAATTTAAATTTATAATGACGATCAAAAGAGTTTCTTGTTGATAAATAAATATTTTGATTTGATTTGATTTGATAAAAAAAATATTATAAAGCCTTTCTCGATAAATGGACTATACAACATAAAAAAACAATAAATAAAAAAACACAAAAATAGCGTTCAACCCAACAAACAAACTCGTCAGCTTTATAAGAATAATATATAGCTAGAGGTACTAAATTCTGAAAAAAAATATCTAGTACTTATATTTTTTCATTTGTGTCCAGAGAAGGTAAACTTAGATTTTTTTTTTCGGTCTTTACAACAAGTTTAATACCTATTTTTGACTCGACCAATTACCTACTTACATGAGACCGGTACTAAAATGTAAAAAAAGCTAACATATCTGATAAGTTGCACGTTACAAGCAGTTCATAAAGTGAGTACTTAAAGTTTATCTGATTTAAAAGATAATTGTTGTGTAATTTGAGGTAATATACTGAATACTTGGGCAATTTCTTTTATTGTCTTAAAAGAGGAAAGAATTTATTTCAAGGTCCGTTTGAAGTTAACCCTACCGAGGCTAATGAGGGACGCTCTCGGCGAATTAAAAGTATAATTCGTAGGTATTAGAGGGTAACATTTTATGTTATTGGCGGGTGCAAATTGTCCGTGTAATGGCAGTTTTGTTACAACAAATTCTTTAGAATTCTACACACTTTTCAAAGAAAAAGTACTAATTTAATAGATAATAGATTTAATATAATAGATTTAATTTAATAGAGTAATCTATTTTTTTTTTCATTTGAAATAAGAGTATAGATATACAATAACTCCGCAAATGCAAGCGAATGTGGAGAAAATATATATCTAATATTTTAATATACTTAAGTATTTAAAAAAAAATGCATATGTCGTACGCAGGTCGTAGAATTGGGCAGATCGTAAAGTATGAAATCAAAATTCTTTTGGTTCTAAACAATGGAAAATATATATAATAATAAATATATGTGTTGTATATAATAATATGTATTATATATGTGTGCAGAAAAGAAAAAGAAAGCAGAAAGAAAAGGGTGTCATTGGTTAAAAAAAGGGGTGTAGTAAGCATACATATTTCAGGATAAAAAGAAAAAAAAAAAGAAACGGTCGATCAGTATTCTGTACCATTGTACAGCAGTACCAAACTCTATAGAGCAAGTGAACTTAGTTCGTTTACTCTACCAGCTACATAAGGTCTCTGACCCTTGTCAGAGGAACCCTAGCCGAATTCCAAAAAAAAATATAATAATATAAATTATGGATATATAATACTTAAGTAGCAATTAGGTTGAAATAAATGTTGTTTATTCAAATGTTGAAACAATAAACATATTCAAAGAACTCAATATTGTTGAAACATATTCAAATAATAACAAAAAATAACATATTTGTACAAAGAACTATTTATAACATAGGTATAAATAGTTCTTTGTACAATACATTACTTACTGAAAATAGTTATAAGAAAACAAGCTGATATGTCTTTACAAGTAAATAGAGACGTCTTTCCATTACTATAAGCCCCCATGGAATTGGTCTGTCAGTCAATCGGAGACTATAGACTGACATTATTAACCCTGTCGATGCCGTCCTCGTGTTGGGGTGAATTGGAATTACAAATTAGAGCCGATTCTTGTCGCGTGAATCTTATCTTTAAAGACAACGCTGTATAAAGATTTATCTTTTTATTGGCATTTTTATCGCCCACGTATATATTTAGTTGATAGGTGACGAGGTTATTAACATATAAATACATTATGCACTTGTCTTATCCAAAAAGTCTCTCATAGTCGCTCAGCGTGCTATGGGGCGGGCTAGTTTCTTTGGTGAATTAGATCAGAAATTCTGAAATTCACCTAAGAACCAAATAAAAAATGTATTTCTGGTGATTCTTTGGCTCAAAACAAAAAAGGTTTCAATTTCCCGCTTTTTTGCAGAGATAACAGCAAACAATAAAGTTCGCTTTAGAGATGTTAGATGGTGTTAGTGGCGCTTGTTTTTGTTGGTTGCACGAGTATTTACTTGGTTCAAACTGTTTTTGTTTTTGAGCCAAAGTTACCCCCTACCCCCTAGAGCTAAAGTAACCCGCAATCTTATTATCTAAATGTGTCTGCTGAGTGACAGGCAAAAAATGTGAAAATTATGTGCAATATAACACTAAATCGTTAATTTTTTCGCAAACCACACTAGTGTTATGAGCTACGTGATACGATTTAGTGTGATATTGCACAAATTTTTCGCATTTTTCGTCTGTCGCTCAGAACAGGCATTTAAATAATAAGCCTGCCTCACACTATTTGGTATCACGTAGCTCATAAAATTATAGTGTGGTTTGCGTAAAAATTAACGATTTAGTGTGATATTGCACAAATTTTTCGCATTTTTCGTCTGTCGCTCAGCAGAGGCCAGAATTCGACTAGAATATGTGAACACAAAACTCTGTGTAGGTATTAGGAAGGTCTAAAAAATATCTCTCAGTTTTTTTTTAAATAGATACAAGTAAGTACGGTTTTAAAAAAAGATAATACTTTTTGTGTCAACCCTATCGTATCTACTACTTCGGTTCAAACAGATTATCTGTGGCGGTACTTCAAAGAGCGTGGTTCTGTGTGAATAACAACTTACCTCAGTTTGGGGACGTATATAAAGCATACATTGAACTCTCTTGGATTTAGCATAGATTTGTACTTGCACACTTCCAACCAATCCATTTGTAGGGAATTTCCACTTAACTAGAAAAAAAATTCACGTTCAGTTTTTATGGCTTATTGTAAGTTTGCCACAAATTTAATTTGCCACACTTTCGTATTTCGATACATTGAAAGTAAATACGCCACAAGCATTAAAAAAATATTTAAATTCACATCTCTGACTACGCTGTATTTTATAAACAAAATAATTATGTTCTTTATTAATTCGGAAAAATCGACTAATTGAGATTGAAGACTAAAATGAAGGTATATTACGTACTGTACCGTTGGTGTCTAGTTCTGTCAAGATATGATGAAGTTTTGAAGTGAACACAATTTATATGTTAATTTTCTTTCACGTTGCACGTTGAACTATACAGGATGTTACATAATTGGGAAATCCTAAGCTAACCTAAGCCACCAACAGCTTTATCTGAAACAAAATTTCTGATTATAATAAATTATAATAATAATAAAACATAAAAGCTTAAATGATAAACAAATAATAATAAATCGTATATTTATTTCACAAAAAATACATTATAATTTAAAATAATGTAATATACTGGAGCTTCCTTTAAAGCTTAAAAATCCTGTATCAACAAGCTCTGTTTTTTCATTATAAGTACGTAAAGTACATATTTATTCATTATCTTAAATATAAATTTAGTTGCATTAAAAATATCTCTGGTATATATTTTTAAAAGTAGGCACTTTGTATTTTGAGTACGAAAAATGTACCAAGAAGGGAGAGACTGTAATAAAAAGGATTTGTTTTCGGAACCATAACAAATTGGTAGATAATAAGTACAATACTGTTTCGTACTTTTTGTGTGAGAGAGGGTGTCGCCATTATTTTATATTTTCCAATGACAGCTCTTTAAAGTATCTGCAATATATTCGATAAATATTCACCATAGATGATACGTCGAATATTTCTAAATGCTTTTAAAAAGCAAAAATACTGGATTTGTTATTTTATAACACTTCCGATTATTGATAACCAGAATGTACATATACTATTTAAATTATTTGAAAGCCTTGAAAAATTTGTTATATCAAACTTATAATATTGTAGTTTAATGACAACTTTAGATAACGCTTTAAAGTATTTATTTATAAAATAAAAAAATATGTATTTCACGTGGCCATTAACTTTATTGATTTATTAAATGTACTTAATGTAAGTATTAAATTTATCTGAAAATACATATGCAGATATTTTCTGTCTCTAAATTGACATGTCACAAATTGATTTAAGGCAGCCATTACACACATGAATTTAAACAATTTAAAAATGCCAATCTCAATTGAGGCGTGCACTAAATAAGGTAATAAATAAAGCGGAATGCAGGCAGGTGCGTAATTCGCGAACTCTCCAGGGACCAGTGTGCACACGCCCTTACAAGCGCAAGGAAAAAAGGATTGCTTGTTTTATTATTTTTATTGGCACTGTGAATCTTCTGAGTGGATTTTAATGGATATACAGGTGGATGAGAAATCTTTCTTTTGAGGTATTCTGTTATTTTTACTATTGATGTACTAGCTAGAGAAAGGATATCGGCTCTGACTAACACATTGGTTAATAATAATTGGTTAAGGTCTCGGGTTAGATTCCCGGCAGGATCAACTTTGAAAATAAACGTTTCTAAGTTGGCTCTTGTCTTAGCGCCTATTTCACAAACGTCAAGTAGGCCAAACTGTCATTTAAAGTCACCAGTAACCGGGGATAATGGAGCTGATATACCTTTGTTTGTACGGTAAACGTCCCAAACATTGAATAGAAAATAATAATAGAAAATCGGCTATCGATGGATGCACTAAACCGAGTGCATAATTCAATAAAACAAAAAATGATTTCTAAAAGTAACTAATCAACACTTTACTTGACGTTGGTTAAACAGGCGCTTAGTGTTTATTAGTACCTTGCGTTTCGTAATCATTGGCCTATGTCATTGTTTGTCTTAAAAGGCGACAGTAGGCGTTAAAATATCTTAATATTTTAAATCAAGAAACAGAAATTACAATAGCTTAAACAATCAGAAATATTAGCATACTATACATTCAACCCCTAAAACGCGGAAATATGTTAAACTAAGCACCTTGCTCGCGAAATATAAAAACGCTCTAACCCGTGTAATGACAATTTAAAACTCCCCGTCGTGCGCCATTTGCCTTACACCGTATTGTTTCTACAGCCAATACAACAAGACCTCTCTTAGTAGCTCCAATATTTAAAGCGTCTAAGAATATTTTTTCAGAGCAGCTCAACGTAATTTGGTGGATTGTTTATGGTCGCTTCTTATTGTCTATGGCTCTCGAATCATAGACAACCGTTTTTATTATCTGTGGGGACGCTTTAAAGTGAACTCCCGCCCCTTAAGTGTTGTTACATTTTGTTGCTTTAAGATGGGGTTGTAATTTTTGCAATAACTTGTGGAATACGTAAAACGGAACCTGAGTTTTTGGAGTCCCTTGTCATTATTACAAGAAGTAATCACCGTGCCCACTTATTTTATTTCACTCAAGGAACTAGTATAAAGATTTCTGAGGATCATGAATGAAACCTAGTCGAAAGAAACTACTTGTATTTAGACTATTTAATTTTCACTTACTATAAAAACGATCCTATTAAAAAATCCCCTAGACTCTTGATGAAGTAGGATAACATTTCATTTTATGTCTAAATAGTTCGCAACTCTATTTATTTCGAGTTTTAGACATTTTTTTATGTCAGAAATTGTTGTAGTAAATGATGGCATCCACTTTATTTATAGGAACAGCATGACATTTTGGTTCAATTCTCCTTCTTGTTGATTTGTTGTCTTGATGTATTGTTGATTTCATTAAATTAATCATCATGCTGTGAGCTTAAATGCATTGAGGATTTGAATTAAAATAGGTTCGTTATAATTTATCTTTCTTTGTTTTTAATCTATTTTATCACTCTTACATTATCTATCTTTTTGCTAGACAGGAGAGATTTTTATGCATAAATAATGTATCTTTATATGTATATTCTTAGTTCATACATCAAATATTTGATACAATTCCGATTTGTCACAATTTTTATGCAAGTCCTGAAAATCATACTCAACATATTGTGAACAATATTATTATTATGCTTACGTAATAAAACAACCCAATGTTACAATAAACGTTTACTATAGCATAATAAGAAAGTAGCCACATTAATACATAAATATAATATTGATTTATTACACTATCAAGTTCCAAGACGCCAATATAGACATCAATCAAATAAATTATTCCGATCAGGAATCGAATCGACTACCGTTTCCTGCCAGTCTGTCGGTTGGGCAATATGCTAACGCCTTATTAGATGGTGGAAAATTATTGGAAATCGAATACGTTTGGTTAATTTCTTAAGGGTTAAAGTTTGATTATAGTAAATATTGAGAATTCTTGATGTCATAATAAGAAAGCAGTAATTCATTCAGAAGAGAGTGACTTCCTCAGGCTTTTTAAAAAGTTACCTGCAAAACTCCTGTAATAACAATAATTTTATTAAGACTCAATTTATTTGACTTGTTCTGTAAAAGTTGTGTTACAATTTCGTAAAATCTTTTGATATAATAATATGTTTTACAATCTAACGTATCTAAAACAATGTATTTAGTGAAATTTAAGATCAGAGTCTATTTTTTCAATGATGAAATACGTCGAATAAACCAGAGCTAAGAAAATCGAATTACCACAACTCTCAAAGGAAGCATATCGTCTAATTTACATACTTGTAATCCTCTTGGAGACAAATAAATTTATGAATGAAATATGTAAATTATGATGAAAAAAACCAAAGAAAATTCGCGGTAGCTGGCTGTTAAGTGAGCGGAGGTGCGAAGTCAAAGAAAAATTCAAGATGAATATTTTACATCCACTTTCTTTGTGGTTTTTAAGTTTATTTATGCGTTTGTCTTGGGGTGCGAGATAGGGGTTAATATTAATGGTGTTTGGGGTGTTGTGATTTGTTAAGGGTTTCTCGATACACTGCTTATGATTGCATTATGGGAGGAAAAATATGGTTTAAAATTGACAGTTATAGATCTAATATCTAGTCCAAGAACTGACTATAGGTAGATAAATTATATTATTGAAGAGTGTAGGTTAATAAAATAAGAATAAAATATATAAATTCTTTATAAATATCCTGAATCCTTTCCTATAATATGTTTTTCAGGTATTTTGTGAAGAATAGCTTCTATGATTTTGTTCGGCAGACAGGCAGCAAGCAGGATTGACTTAATGGCAAATAATTTTATAGAATAAAGGAGGAAGGAGGCGAAATGGCCTCCTTTACACTGTTACACATGTGTTGTTATTTCACGATGGTCTTCTGTAAGGGGTTGGTAACTGCTACCATAAGGATTGTCCAGTATATGACTGTTTAACGCAGTTTATAATGCCACTACTTAAACTAAAACTTTTACTATTTCCCATTAAATCAACAACACTATAATAGTAATGCAAAAAATATTCATAGTTGTTATTAGGTACACAAATCTCTGTCCATCAGGACAAGTGACGCTATATCACTAAGATCTGACATGACAAATGATAGCGTGCTCAACGTTCAGTTCAGTTTGAGCTACCCAACCGCTTCACGAAAACCGGACAGCGAATAGCAAAGGGGAGGACCGGTACACACTGATGTGTCAACTTACACTGGTCAGCTTATATCCGTCTTAAAACAGGGGACTTTGATAAACGTTTCGCTCGCGACTCTGCACCCGCTCAAAATATGAAAGAGTTTTATGTACTTACTAAATCTTTCTTTATTAAAAGTACAGTAACACATTTTCAAAAGCTTTAAGAGAAAGACGTTACATAGTGTCAATGAAAATATGAACTTTAAAAATTTTGTGTTTTATTTTTTAGATTGTATGTTTAAAAATAAAAATTGTATTACCAAATAATATTTAAGCCTGGTATTTTAACATTTAGTTAAAAAACATAGTCTCTTTATACATATATATGTTTGACTATGTAAGTCCTCTTTTTTCGAGAAAGTCGCAGCGAATCGAGGTCAGGTTCAGCTAATTAAACATAAGTTAAAATAGGTATTTAAAATATTTGATAGAGTTCTAACACCTAAATCCATATTATATTACATACCCTCTTTAGAAACTTTCCGCCCGCGGCATATATTTACATAATTTTGTTTCTTTTTTTCTCGGAAATGTCCTCGATTTTGCGCCTTCTGCATATTTTATAGTGCTATAAAATAAAATAAACTAATTATTAAGCGGAGCATGTATTGCTACTGTCCATCTATTCAGTATGGCCGGCGTGTTCTATTTTTGAAATGTGCAGTAACGGTTCGCGCGCGCGTGATCGCGTTACAATTTGAATTTTGACATTCGGAGAAATTCGACTCGCATTCCTTGCCAATGGTGTCGCTGGGAGATCGATTTGCATCGTTTCTCTTTTGAATATTTAAATTAAATTGTAAACAATGTAATTTTAATAGGTCGCAAAACACGTTCAAGAGTCTAATTGCGCACCTATAGTTTGCTTCTGTGACGACAGATGGCGCTGTACCTCGAGCTTATATCACGCTATCGTTGTGTTACGCGAGTTTTGTATGGAGTGAATATTGACCACTGTTGATTTAACTTTGCGCAGAGGCAATATCGTAACCAATGAGGTTAATCCGAGGTGCGATTATTGCTAGTTGAAAACTTTACCAATACCCCGCCTTGTGGACGTGAAATACCGTCCGCTATGGCAATTTTTGAAAGGCCTTTATAGGCCTTAATAGGCCTGAGTAGGGATGATCGATGTTAGGAAAACATCGATGTTGACATCGATGTTAACATCGAATCAAAAGTATCGATGTACGATAAACATCGAATGAAAAACATCGATATATCTAAAACATCGATGTTTTTGGTAACAAATAAAACTGTCTATTGTACTTATGAAATATGTTTATTACTATTATTAAAATCACAAATTCACAAAAGTTAAATGAAAAAATTAACATTCTCAGTATTTTTTAGCCACACTCCGTAAAAAAGTTAACTTTGACAGGTCAAAATTGGAGTTGACAGTATTTTTTATGTCTTGAGAAATGCAAAGAAACTATTCGTACGGCTGGGGCTTACTGCGATTACGTTGATACATTGATCGGTGACGGTGACATCTAGTGTAATTTGGTTGAAGGTGAACTAATTAGTAAGCTATAATACTAGTACACCTAATTCACGTTAGATGGCTTGAAATGTAACGACGTTCCGATATTTATCTCATAACATCGATGTGTCGATATTATCGAAGACTTAACATCGATGTCAAACATCGATGTTTTCTCCGCTAAACATCGATGTTTATTTAATATCGATGAATATCGATCATCACTAATCTCTACTCTACTTAGGTACTAATTATGAAAAGTAGTAAAAAAACTCAAGCAAGAGCATTAAGACAATCACTCATTCAGATTTAGAGCGTCAGAGCTTAAAAGAAATAAGAATTTTGAATTGAAAATATTAGTTTTGATTTTTGATTATAAATCTTTTTATAAATAAAAATCGATATAAGTATGTATGTATGACGTATGATAGGTATAATGAACTTCAAAAACCAACCGATCACCGGCAAGCTTATCATATAAATGCCTCTGCTGAGCGACAGACGAAACATTTGTGCAATATCACACTAAATCGTTAATTTTTACGCAAACCACACTAGTGTTATGACTGAGGTACGTGATACGATTTAGTGTGATATTGCACAAATTTTTCGCCTGTCGCTCAGCAGAGGTATTTAGATAATTTCACGGATCACCGTGAAATTTTGCATACAGGTTGTCAGTCAAGGTTCATTTATACCACAAATGAGACGATATAAAACCGTTCGCCCTACTCTATGTCTCAAAAAAGTTTGCAATGCAATCTATCTACTATTTAGTATGTGTTTGCAATATTGTCTGTTTTTTTTTTTAATTTGTATGGCTTGGTTACTGAAAGTATATTTCTCTCACCTGATCTATTCACAAAAAAATCATACTATAAGAAGATTATTACCCAAACAGTCAAAGTTAATAAGTTAACCATGAGTTCTTTACTCATAAGCCCCGGAGGCAGTAACTTAAGGGACGTTTTGTCGCGAAACAAATTGGATATTGCACGATTCCGGGCACGGACAAGATGCTACCTTTCAACTAAGCGGCCGACAACAAAAATAGTACAACCTGAAAAAACTGAAATACGAAACACTTTTTATAGTGTAATTAAGAATAGAAAAATACATTTTTTGTCTTGAAAAAATATACAAAACAATAATTATTGTGTCGAATCAGTTCAGTGAAACTGTACAACATAGGATATTTAACAACACTCACATCTGTCCCATACCATGTGCCCTATATAATGGAAACACAGAGCTGTCAACTATGTAACACAGGTTACATAATTATTTTGATAAAAGTTTTATATGTAAATTTTGAATATTACTTACTAATGGTAAATGTAAAAGAAGCTACTTCGTAAATAAGATAAGTAAAGTTAAATAAAAGTAGGTATAACATAGTTTTACCATCTGGACTTCCGACCTTAGGGTTGGATGAAAAACGACCTACCAGAAATTAAGTCTCGCGAGTGAAAAATGGTTTTTGTCGTGGCCGGTGTTTATGTGACTTTATAGACAGTAAACATGGGGTCCTATTGCTATTATCAAGTTACCAAATTTACACATTTTTGACTTGGTTATTAAATGGTTTTGTTTTACACGTTTTAATACGTAGATATTTCTAATAAGTACTTACTTAAAAAATCTTAAATAAGTACTTTTTTGCTTCCGTGGGGAGTAAGAAAAACAATGATAAATTTAATTATTAATTTACTAGCTAATCTACTGCTCGCGACCATTTAATTAAAATAAATTAAGTGACTGTGTAAATGTATAATTATAGTAAGATCAACAGTAACATGTTTCATTTCACAGTCATCTTTATTATGATTGCAATAAGGTGCATTTCTCATTGTTAGTTATTCGTATACCCTTGAAGTTTCTAGAAAAAGTACCTTCAAGCAAGTGAACTGAGTGAACAGTCGGTTTGTCTGATGAACTTTATATAAAAATATATGTTTATACAATCTTTACTTCCTCACAAATCTTTAAGTACTTAATATAAATGTGAAGGTAACTCTGTTTGTCTGTCTGTTACCTTTTCACGCCTTATCTAGATAAGGCGTGAAACCTTATCTACTTAATCAATCATCATGAAATTTTGCATACGCCTTTTCAAGGTTACAGGAAAGAACCATAGGGTTTCCATCCAGAAAAAGTACTGTTCCCGTGGGATACTCAAAAAATTTAAAAAAAAAATTAAAGCCTGGAAAAAGTGTAGTAATAGGAAGGCAGAGGTCAGCCGTTACATTGCTTATATACCTATATTATATTATACATTATTTTTCAATGCCGACGAAGTCGCAAGATTTTAAAGCTAACGACATCAAAATGAACTAACCCATATAACAATTTATGTATCAGAACCATAAGATACACATAAATCTTAATAAATTCAACAAGAACTTAAAATCTTACGCTTCCGATGCATATCTTTGTGCTATGTGCAATAAAATATGACTTAATACGAACCTTAAGGGTTCGAATGGAGGTCCTCTGATTTTATAGTTTTAAAATAAATAAATCAAACAGTTTATGTTAGAGCCTTTGAAATTTATTACTAATTTGTTTTGTGTTTTCGTGATTAATTGGTGGTTCTGGTTATGTTTTGACAACATTTATTTTGATATTGTAGAATCGTGATTTTGTTAAAGTTTTTATTCTTTTATAGGGGTGAAATTAATATATATATATATATATATATAGGCCCCGATTTCACGAAAAAGTGCGATCCCCTTATATCTCAGAGAGTTGTGAAGTTATGATATTCAAAAGAAGCTCAAAAGACGCGTATTCACGAGTGAAAAAAAAATTCCCGTATTTCTCGTATTTTTTATTTTGCTGCTCGATATTTTGGAAACGAAGAATGATATCAAAAATTTGAGGAAAAACTCCTCTGGAAAATTTTGTCAGCTACAATTTGAGTCTAAAATAAAGACGATCGGGTTAAGGGTTTGCCCTGTAGCTTAACCTTTTTGAAAGAAGTCAACAATTCAGAACAACATAATTTCGAATTCCGTAGATACATTTCCAATGTGCTCGATAGTCGTGTGAGGTACGAAATCTGTGAATTTTATTAAGCTACTAGCTGTTGCCCGCGACTTCGTCCGCGTTAAAAAAGATAAAAGGTAGCCTATCACGTGTGCCGTACTTAGATTTACTTACGGCGTAAATAAAATAAATTTAAATAAGTACTTATCAATCATCAATATCAATACTAATAATAAATCTGTAGGGGTCGGTCATGGAGTAATTTACTTTGTTTTCAGAAATATCGTGTATATAGGCTCTATATATGATACTAACTAAAGTATGTATGTATGTTCTTCCATAACTCTTAAACAAATTAACTGATTTTCATGAAACTTGGTAGATAAACATTTGGACGTACAGGACACAGGATAGGGTACTTTTTTCTTTTTCAACGCGGACGAAGCCGCGGTCGCCAGCTAGTGAGTAAATAATATTGTTCCTTGTGTAACTGCATTAAATTTAAAAAATGTTCCATTCTAGCCACAATTCTTTGAATTTGAAATCTCAAACAACAATACAAAAAATATTTTTAGAGCCTGTGTTTTAATATCAATAAATTATATAAACAAACAGACGCGATTGAGCCATAAAATGCTACTGTTTTTTAACACCAAGCCCGATTCTTGGAACGTATAAAGTGATCCTACGATTTGTTTATATCACATTAACTAGAAGCGTGCCCTAATAAAGCAATAAAAATCCGAAAACGTACGGTTTGGGGTATAATTTCGCTATTAATATTCAATTTTACCCCCTAAACTTTCCTTCAAAGAAGTCTAAGATGACTATCAAATCAAAGTATCTGCTTACGTAACTTCTGAGTAGCGTACGAGGGTTGTTTCCACGAGATATTATATTATATTTATATAACTACTAGCTGGTGCTCGCGACTTCGTCCGCGTAGAAAAGTATAAAACGCCATCTACCGTATTTTGGATAGATGGCGCGGCGCTATCTTCCGGGCCAAGCAGTATTTACTTTTATTTTAAATTTCCCATAAGAATGAAGCATTTTCCCGCGGTAAAAAGTAGCCTATGTTCATCACGGATAATGTTGGCTTCTAATGGTAAAAGAATTTTTCAAATCGGTCCAGTAGTTTCGGAGCCTATTCTATACAAACAAACAAACAAACAAACAAACAAACAAACAAACAAACAAACAAACAAACAAACAAACAAACAAACAAACAAACAAACAAACACACAAACAAACAATCAAATCTTTCCTCTTTATAATATTAGTATAGAAGTATAGATACAGCCACAAAGACGAATTGACGAGTCCATTGGTCGAGTCGTTGTTGCTTGCCATTATAGCGCTCCGACTTCGATTCAATATCTCGGCTGGGCCAAATTTGAAAATGAACTTTTAAAAGGGCTACTACACCATACAATTTGAACATTTCCTATTTAGGAATCTAAGTAAGCTCGTGATCACACTACGCTAAATTGATTTCTATGTCGAAGACATAGAGTTGAAAATGGATAAACTCTCAATTGAATCCAATCTGTTCTAACTGCGATCACACCTTTCGATTTCCTAAATTGGATACGCTCAAATTGTATGGTGTGGAAGCCCTTTAAGTTAGCAGGTTTGAGGGTCCGTCAATGGCCATACAATAAATTGATTTGTGTTAGTATTCGTATTTTTTTTCTGCATCTCATTGCCTCACCAATGTACATTATACATTGACTGGCTAACATTATATGTATATTGAAATTAAAATAAGAAAATAGTTTCGTTTGTTTTTCTGTATAATAGTCAAAATTTAAAATGCCTTATAAACTTTACAAGCACCATCATATCATTTTTTTTATTTATTTAACTTAATTAGTATACTAATCAGATGACCACCTTATCTTGACGAATGACTAAATAAGGTGCAGTGAAGTACCTAAAAGATTTTTAAGTAGTTATTGTAGTAGTAAGAAGGTATGTGTAACAACGAATGATAGTCCTCCACAACCTTTTTGGGAGTGTTTGTGTAGGCACATAATTGTGTTAGATTTAGGGCTGATAACTCAATTTTCGATGACATAGTCCATTTAATTTTTGATGTTCATATTCTAGTGGGTGTAAATTGCAGTGCGTAGGTCTTAATACGTGATAGAATTTATACATCTACATGGTTTTTAAAATTAATTTTTAAAATTTGAACTTTTAATATTATAACTTTTTATATAGGTATTAACTTATTTTATAATAGGTAAGAGCTAGATATTTTTCCACGGTGAAGTCGTACTGAATATTAAAGGACATTACCACATTATTATTCAGATCATATTTAATGGATTTGACTAAGTATGGTTTCCGAAAGTTGACCGATATGGAGAAAAAGTTATTTTTTAAATATTTTTTTTTGCTTTTACATACTTAGGTATATCGATTTTCAGTACTTCAATAGCACAATTAATAATAAATAATAATAATAATAATAATAATTTATAATAATAATAATATTATTATATTATAATTATTATATTATAATATTATTATTATTATTATTATAAGTGTTACATAGACAATGGACTACTGAAATTTACTTGATACTTTAAGACACATAATGATATTTAGCTTAAATTTATCCTTAGGAACTAAATCTTTTAGGGTTAAGTAGGTATGTACTCAGTCAGTCATAACACTCGAGTGGACAATCATACATACATGCATATAGCTTGCAGTCATACAAAATGGTTGTATGCGTTTGCGCATTGAAAATAATTATGAAAGTGCGAGGTTGGTGGAACGTTTTATTCTCAATAAAAAATATATAAAAAAATCTCATTTGACGTTAAAATAAAGCTCGCATTATCTCTAGAAATTTGAAGATGTATAAAAACAGACGGTTTTGAACACCTGAGAGTTTTGACAGTTGATTATCAAGGATCATAATGATCGTGCAGATTTACGACGTCGTAAACCGCGGCGCCCGCGCACCACAATGGGCTTGTTGACAAAATGGGCGCCTACCACGAACATAAAGACCGAACTTGGCGTAAGAATAGTGTGGATAGACCAATTTTGGTAAATCTTATTTGACACTTTCTTGCGTAAAAATAAAATATAGATCTTCTTTTAAATCAATCCATTTCGGTCATTTATGTGAACTCAATATATTTTTTTTCAGCTCAAATGCATAGGTTCATTTCTTTACAGACTTAAATTGACTTATCAATCAGTACTTAATAATTTTTCTATCGCCTATTTTATTACTTATACTATCTACGAAAATCCCACTAATAGGTATGTCCACATTAATCTTTAGGTAACATCGCTTTATTAAACCTGTAGATGCCCGTAGCCTCCAAGTTTTCTCAATCCCACACCACATAACAGCATACAACTATCAGCAAAAAGTTGAATTATTGATATCCTCTCATAATTTTAGATTTTTACGACTTTTATGACATGAGAACAGTAGCTAAGGTTTAGAATTAAATTCTTATTCCGTTATACAAACACAACAAAATTATTTTTTAGCATTTGAATAGGTACTTATTTTCACAACTTTTTTTTTATGAAAACAAAATAGTGAACTTGTAACGCTTTCTGTCAACAGTAGGGAGGTATACTCTATTGATTTGTTTAAGTAGGCTAATAGGAAAAATAACCGCTTGAAAAATTACCTATATTATAAGAATTTGTTTGTAATACCATATAATAGTGAGGTAATATAGGTATTATGTATTGTATATTTTTTCGAACAAACATATATGTAATGAACCATATCTTAAAAAATTAGAACCATGCATGCTAATACTTGTTATAACGAACTTCATAACAGATGTTAATATAAATTTACGTTTATAGTATATAGATAAACTTAAAAGTAATTTCTTGTGCATTTCAAATATGCATGAAGGCATTGTCCATTAACTCATCGAAATAATATATCTCTGCGAGCATTAACTCACGTAAATACACAGTTAAGTGTGTAAAAATCACCCCTTAAATTGGCGCCCCAAACAAAAATGTAAGTACTCGTTTATAATAAATAACTGAACCTACGCGACACGTTTCGCGTAATGATTAATGCGAGGTGAAATTAAAATAACTGCGATAATGTAAATTTTATCTCGAAATTTTTATTAACGACTTTCGCCTCGAGAGTGACTTTGCTTTGGGAAATTATTTTTTTTTTAATTTGAAACTTTTTTCTGTTTAGCCAGCCCATTCAATTTGATAAACAAGACACTTTTAAACTGGGTGGTTATTAGAGATTGGACTACGCTGCCTCGACTGGCTGCCAACTGCCGTCAAGTTGACCGTCAGCCTGCCTGCCACTCTTAATAGTTTGAAAAAATTAATATTAATAAATTTTTATTAAGATTAGCTTACTCGACACAGAAGTCGTTTTTTCAAAATATTAACTGTGGCAGCTAATTTATGGTAAATAAAAAATCCAGGCAATTTTTCCAATTTTTCTCTTCATAAGAAACTTCATCTAATACTTCAACGAATAATTGAAAAAAGAAACCGAATTGGTCCAGAAGTTTTTGAATTTTGCACTTAGCAACAAATTTAGCAATTCATTTTTATTTAGGTATATAAGTAGATTGGTAGATGACAAAAAGCTTCCGAAATATAAGTTATTCATTCCTTTATTAGCATTTTGATTAATACGTTGACAAAAAAGCACCTACCTCATCGGTGCAGTTAAAAGAAATGCCGAACGACGCCCAGGGGCCTCTTAGATCTCCGCGCAGTGAAAATTCTCAAGATTTATTTGAATAAATTATTTTTAGGCCACCTGCACTGAAGGGTTGGTTGAAAATTTTGAATCGCGAATTTCTTTTTCTTAACTTAAATCCTTACAATAATATTATAAATGCGAATGTAACTCTGTCTGTCTGTCTCGCTTTCACGCCAAAACTACTGAACCGATCACCATGAAATTTTGCATACACGTTGTCTGGGACACCAGAAAGGACATAGGGTACCTTTCATCCAAGAAATAAGTAATGTTCCCGAGGGATTATCTAAAATATAAAACTGTAACTAACGCCTGGCCAATGTGTTATAGCAACAAGTTGTCAAGCGTTGTAGTTGCTTTTATATTTTTAATTAATCATCGCGTACGAAGTCGCGGGCACCAACTAGTTTAATATGAATTTTATTCATCATATTTTTGTATAAGACACGACATTAGCATGAACAGTCGAGCCCATTGGATGAGCGGTTAGAGAGCGCTCTGATCTAGGGTTCAATAATAATTCCCGGCCGGACCAATTTTGGAAATGAACTTGCAGCACCTGTGGCGTTGCTTCTGTTATAGCCAAACCTACCTTTAATAAATAATATACTAAGATCATTGCCACCTAACATAAGTAAAAATAAAAAAAAAATTAAAGACACATTTTTACGATTTCCGCAAAGGTTACACGTGTCATAAAACCATAAAACAATAAGAATGCCTAAAGGGTAAGTAAACTTGTAAAATTTTAAAATTTATTTACGATTCTTTTGAAATCTTCGCATGACATCATCGCCAGTCCCACAAAGAAAACGAATGACAATTGTCTAAAAGAGTTTTAACAGGAAATCGCTTAGGTATATCATATATTTTATAAATAAATTGTACGAGCATTACAGTTTATACATATGCACTTTATTTCAATTGCACTAAGAATCAAATTGGCATATTCAACCGGTAAGAGTTGGGTTATATGCGAAATAAATCTTTAAAGTAAAAGTCATTCGTTCCATGTCCATAGTGTTCGCAACGAACATTATAAGTCCATTTGAAATGGAGGCTATCGTTGGTGTATTTGAATTCAACTCGCGAACTCCATGATAGATCGGTGATGTTTGCCGGCCGGAGCTGGTAGGTTATATAGAGTTTCGCTCATAGTGCATTTGACCAGAAAAATCGACGTACACCTCTTTGACCTGAGTATTGATAGCTACAGTGGAACGGAACCCCTTTTCTGCCTATTAGGTAAAATATTCAGCAGTGAATGTTACAGTTTCTTACTGTAACATTCACTAATCTAAATATAAGTATGTAACAATATCTCAACATATTATTATCATGAACTGTTATATTAATGTTATCAGCGACTTCAGTCGCTGACCAATATAACAATTCATGATTTTGTAAATTTGTATAGGTGTAGATATAAAATTTGCAGAAAAAATTATATAGGTAACGAATACCTATATAAGTAAGATTCTTAAGGACGAAATACACTATGTTTGTGGTGACGACAAAATGACGTGAGGCAACGGAGCCGATTTTACATACAGTTTTTGACATCAAGCCATCAGTTTTTGCCATTCACGATCAAATTTTTGCTTCACGCCATTTAATTTGACGCGATGGACTGATCGTGTATTTCGTCTATTACTAACATTGAAAGACATATTCACATGTGCTCACTAGATCGGGTTAAATAGCTAGTTAGCTGTAGTCAAAAACTATATTTTCTGCAATTGACGCATCTCGTGAACCCCTGATATGATTTTAGTTGAAGAACACGCACGGATGGCTTGCGATTTAGGGTTGTCCCCTCTCTTTCACTCGTTTCGAGATAATCTCGAGTGTGAAGTAAACGGAAATAGAAGAGGAAGTCAGCGTCAGATTCCGTCTTAAAGCTTTGCCTATATAGATATTGTCAAGTAAGAGAGACAAAGGAAACTGTGAACCAATTATTGAAAAATTTTGTTCTGTATCGATCGATTAATTTTTATTTGGACCTATCCGGAAAATGTTTATTGTTAAAATCATTAGTTATTATTAATGTTTCATTTTTTTTACAAATATATAAAAACTTGAACAAAACTTCTTTTGACAATTTCTTTTCCTATTCCTTTCAATTCCAAATTCTGGAATTAATAAATGCCAGAATTTGGAATTCCTCGTGATATCTGAGTAGGTACTAACAAAATTTCTTTCTTGCTTTGCCTTAGTCCCAAAAGCCCAAAGGCAAGAGAATATCAAACGAAATCCATTGGCGCCTTATAAAGAAATGTCAAAGCATCTAGGTGATGGCTTACTCTTCGTACCGTCAAGATTTCCCGGTGGATATGTCGCGATTGACAAAGACCACTGATGTGTGTTGACAGCGAGAATGAAAGGGACAGGCGTATGGTCATGGGCGCGATTCAGATGATTGGTGTACGTGCTGACCCGACCGCGCCTCTACGTGACTTTTGAATTCAAGTTTGTATTTCGAACTGTAGCGCGGACGAACGAATTTGATACTTTACTACTTGTACTTAGTTTCATCGTATTTTATGAAACATACTCACACATCGAAACACAAGAGAACATGTTTAGTGTGGTTTTCGGTGGTATTATGTGAGGAAAGATGTATAACAAGTGCTACATTTACTCGTAACTGTATTTAATTTTAGTATCAAAACTTAATTGCATTTAAATTTAATACTAATTGCATCAAATAAATGGATCAAAAACTGTCAATTTAAATTAAATGGTAGCTCCTTTCTTCTCGGTAATGCTCGGGCGACGAGAAGCGAGCACACTTCTCGTCGCCCTCGGCCCTTGATCCAATGCATGTGCATTTCATCTCCCGCATTGTTTGGTTTTCGCTTAGCCTTCCTTCTGACTTTTTTTTATTTTACTCCTCTTCTAAGGGTCATTGCTTTATGATGGATAGCCTATAACCTTCCTCAAGAATGTGGCTATCAGACGCAAGAATTCCTTAAATGCGATTACAAGTTACTGAGTTTAGCGCGTTCAAACTAACAAATGAAGTCGTCACCTATATTAACACCAAAAATATTGGATATAAATAAAAAAAATATGATTCATGTCTAAAAATGTAGCTTATAAATCTCGAGAACAAAAAAATGTGTGCTGGGACACATAGTAGAAGTGATACGTCAACGGATAAGTTTAAGCTGCTACCTCTCATCACGCGATATATCTTCTACCCCCTCTAAGCCGCCGTAACGCTTTTTCGTGACAGAAAAAAATCCTAATACGGGGTGTCTATATAGAAGTTTCACTTAAAAAAAAAAAGAAACAAGTATCAAACACGTTAAGTCTCATTAGTAAATTAGTAGGCGTACAGTCTAGCATACCTCGCGGCTACCGGCCCGATGCGTTCACACCGGCCATTCATTGTTCCAACATTAACAGTTCATTTACACAAATATCATGCTTCCCCTGATCCATTGATGCGTACTTTTTTACTTGTTTCTTCTATCGTAACCTTAATGGGTGAAATCAAGTAAGTGTAGAGTTTAACTCTGCCTTTTAAGCTCATTTTTTTGTATTGAAACAATGAAACAGTATATTCATTACCTAAATTATTACCTATTATTATTTAGTAGTGGTAGGGCACACTGCGTTTCGCAGTCATTTGGGCAGCCCGTCTGGCGGCAGTAACCACCACCTTACAGAATACCACCGTGAAATAACAGCATTATGTGCTGTTGTGTTTCGGTGAGTGAGTAAGGGTTGCCAGAGCCTATTACCCCATCCCTCCCTTATCCCTTATCCTTAATCCTTCTATGGTCGGCAGCGCACTTGCAGCACCTATGACGTTGCTTGTAATATAGGTTATGGTAGCCACCTGCCATCAAGTGGACCGTCAGCCTGTCTGTCGACCTTAACATAAAAAAAAAAAATAGTTGTAAAAGAAAGACTTTTATTCGTGATGAATTCGGAAATAATAGCCAAGACGATGACCATTCCAAGAAGACACGATAGAAATTTAAACTTTAGACAACGAAAATCTTGGTTGTCTTAAACTTAGCAAACAATTTAATCCAGAGGGCTAACATTGAACATTCATGTAATGGACTTCAGACTTTGAAATTGTACGGTTTACAAATTAACTTAGAGTTAGTATTTAACTTGGGCCTGTCTCAAAGTTTTTGAACTCAGAATTATTCCAACTCTCAGAGACACTGTATTGCCAAGAAGACAAACATTTAAAGTTCTTTGAGAAAATTGTAAAATAACTCTTAAATATGAATTAATATTGTTATTTTTTTGTAATGCAATCACTTTAGCAATAACATCAGTATTAAAATTCGCCTGTCGTCCACCATAATGCACAAGTCATGTTTTCAAGAGGGGCAATTTTTTTCAACTTCATTTTTTTTTATTTCATTTTTAAATCACCCACAAGATTGCTCTTGTTACTTCATACTGAGGGGTTGGGCGCATAGAGCTTAGTAACTTATAGAATAGTAGGTAGGTAATCATGTATTGTGTTATATGATATTTACAAATGAAAATTAATATAAACGTTATATCAATGATATTACACAATTAAATTTGATAATATACTTAAAGCTCGTAACTTTTGAAGTCTCAAAGACAACCCAATTCGTGTCTTGCAATTAATTTACATCCCAAAGTAGCGGCATTGCGTTTCGCAGTCATTTAATTTTGGGCAAAGTGTCTAGCTACCCCCTTTACAGTAGCCACCGTGAAATAACAGCATATATGTGCTGTTGTGTTTCGGTGAGTGAATAAGTGATGCTAAAGCCATTTTTTTTATTGAGTCAAGGCATCGATCTTACTTGATATAAGGTGCAGATGCGGCCGAAGGTGGACCAAGCTTACCCTAGATTTGAAGACCCCAAGGCTGTAATTTTGAGGAAACACAAACGCAGGCATTACCATATCCCTTCCTTATCCCTTATCCTTAATCCTTTCATGGTCGGCAGCGCACTTGCAGCACCTATGACGTTGCTTGTAATATAGGTTATGGTAGCCACCTACCCTTACCACTAAGTAGACCGACCAAGTAGCCTATCTGTCGACCTTAACTTAATTAAAATCCAATACTTACGTAGGAAAGACAAAATGAGTGAAAGTGCAAAGTTAGTAACTGCTAAGATAAACATAATAATAAATACCGATGCACTACATAATATGTGTAACATATAATAAACTTCATAAAGATTTTCCTACAGATGAATTCAAATAAACAAATGATTTTCTATTAAAACATTATTGAATGAATTAAAACAATAAGGCACTGTCTATATCTTTCGTACTCTATGTTATCATTCATTGGTGCGTAGAATTGTGGATAGCTAAAATTTCTGTCGCTTGTCGGCACGTCATCAACACAATTGGAATTTTTTTGACAAATTCAAAAAACTTATTAATACATTTTTTTCTTCTGTCTTCTGAAGTTAAAATCTGGCACGAATTCTATTCACTGTAAAATAATTTATTGAAAAATTCGTATAAGTATCAATTCCATTAATTAATTTACTAGAATTTCTGTTAGAATAAGTAATAATAAAAAGTTATTCTGGCTTAAAATGATTCACATTTCGTCATCAAACAAAAATTGTGAATCGACGAATATCTGCCAATATTTCTCAAGATTGACTCAAAAAGCTTTAGCGTTAAAAACCACTGTTCTTGAGTAGGTATTAAAATTTGTACCTATGTCTATACAACAAATGTATATTTGGGCAAAGTTAAAGAGCAAAAAAAAACGTACCTACAAAGTATTACAAAGACGAATAAATGTATGTAAATTGCTTGGACGGTGCTATACTATGAATATGAAAGCATTGAAATAAAGAACGGATGGAACATTTTCAAAATTACTGTAGAAAGCTGAAATTTTGAACATAGGTTTATTTTATAACGTAAGCATTCGCTAAAAAAGATTTTTTTAAATTTCTAGCACATTTAGCACGGAGTTAGGGGCGGGTCGCTAGTCTTTATACATAGTATTTTTTGAAGTCGCTTTCCGCGTCTGTCTGTATGATCGCTAACTTCTATTGATCCTAAATCCGATTTTGATGCGGTTTTCGACGCGGGTTCGAATCCCGCTAGGGGCAAATGATTATGTGTTAACATTTTACCTTTGTACCTGAGTCATGGATGTTTTGTATTTATAATATACTAGCTGGTGCCTGCGACTTCGTCCGTGTTGAAAAAGAAAAAAACAGGCTATCCTGTGTCCCGTTACATCTATGTTTATCTACAAGTCTCATGAAAATCAGTTAATTCGTTTAAGAGTTATGGAGGAACATACATACATACAATACCTACGCTTACAGATTTATTATTAGTATTTATGATTGATTATGTATGTATTTATAAAAGCAAAGTACTTAATCCATGTATGTAGTATATCAACTGTCTGGTATCCACAATACACGCATTACTTGCTTACTGTAGAACTAGATGGTGCTGTGTGGAATGGATATTTATTTTATATGAAATTAATAGTCGTACAGAAATTAATAATTCATAGTCGTCAGTACTTAACAAAGTTATTAATAAAACTATTAATTAAATTAATAGTCGTCAGTACTTGAATCGCATTGCATAACACTATCCAAAGTGAAGGTGTGCCTTCAAAGTACACGGCCAATTGAAAAATTACTTCACGTTATTAGGTTTTGTTCGTTTCGCTTAGTGAAAATTCACTTACGCTCTTATTATTGAAGGAAAAAAACGCATCTACATCCTTTTCGTGGGGAGTGAAAAAGAAAAATGCAGCCGGCGACTCGAGAAAAATGTATACTACCCTCGAATGAGGGGAGGTGTTAATAAAATCGGTCCGTTTTAAAAGTGTAAGTAGCAATTTGTAAGAATTAAAGGTAATTGTCGACTTTTTATTTTAATGACGTTTGCCATTGTTACTTTTACACCCCAATATTGTGAAAGCTCACATCGAAAAAGTCAAATTTTCAACGTCTTTACTTCTTGTACTTGCAAGAGTTGCAAGTAATCATCTTTTCAGCTTACTGGAAGTAAGGTGTAATTTTTAATTGTATTCTACTTTTTTATAGATCATTATTATCCGAAGATAATCCTAATAGTCTCTTTGGAGCTTACTTAAAGAAACACCTGAGCTTTGTAGAATTAAAAACATTTGACTAAAATAAGAATTTGTAGGTAAAGTTATAACACTTTTGAGAGCATTTTTTTTTTTGAACCAGCAGAAGTTAAGATATAATTATTATTTCCTACGGATATCATCAATCATCATCAATATAATAATACTTAAATATGTAAGTGTAGGTATACAATGTAATATATTGAAAGACTAGAAATATCCTGGCAAAGTTATTTAATCGAACTTTCAATAAATTAAGAATTTAATTGCAACTGTCTATAAGGTTACTCCTGTAACATATATATAGCCTTATTAATACAAGTCTTATATAATAATTCACTTGCCTTGTCTATAAAAACACTGTAAAATAAATACTTTATGGTACAACCTCTTTATATGTAAATATAAATAGAAGAAGCTTAATTACATTTGCATTATTGTACATACATATTTATGTGTTTCATTTCTACATAAACAATGATCGTACGTATGTATGTCTTATACATATTTTTATACTAAAGATGGATTGTATCTGTGTGCCAAATTTTATCCTAATCTGTTCAGCCGTTTCCGTGTTATTGAATAACAAACATCCAAACATACCAACTGTCGCATTTACAATATGCCTGCGACTTCGTACGATGTGTTGTTAGTTTTTTGAAACCTATTTTTTTTTTAAATAAAAGATAGGTATACTTTAAGTCAATAGGTACATATTTATACTGTGGTGCCCCAAATTTCTTCCAAATCTGTTCTTCCAAAGGACTAATCAAAGAATCCAAAGGATAATCTATGTGTGATATTCTCATGTACCTATTACCGTATTACTAACGAAAAATAATGTATGTAATGTATGTATGTATGTATGTATGTATGTATGTATGTATGTATGTATGTATGTATGTATGTATGTATGTATGTATGTATGTATGTATGTATGTATGTATGTATGTATGTATGTATGTATGTATGTATGTATGTATGTATGTATGTATGTATGTATGTATGTATGTATGTATGTATGTATGTATGTATGTATGTATGTATGTATGTATGTATGTATGTATGTATGTATGTATGTATGTATGTATGTATGTATGTATGTATATATGTTCCTCCATAACTCTTAATGAAACTTGGTAGATAAACATTTAGACGTAGAGGACACAGGATAGGCCACTTTTTTTTTCTAGTATTAAATAAAATTCCAAAATATTCAGCTTTTTTAAAGACAAATTTGTAAATGAAAATTCCTCTTTTTCATTGTGTGTTCAATATGTAGTTGTAGGTATACGTTCGTATAGCGAGTGGCGAGAGACTAGGGTTCGTGAGGCGTGAGTTGAATGTTTGATGTGCTCTTCGTAACTCCTAAACTCATATCCGGTGGTGAGCTATTACTTCTAGACGTTGAGGATCGTTTAATAACTTGTTTATGGACGCCTTTGTTTTTATTAAATCTTTTACACAAAAACTTTGATGTACCTATGTCCCGTGCATACATGTCTTGCCACGAAAGGGATTAAGGTGAGGTTTTCATTTCAAAGTAGGATTTAGATGAAAAAAATGCCTTATCAAAATACTTATTCTATCCCCAATGTTTAGGTATTACACACTAGCGAATTTCTTCCGGCATTAGTATTAATACAATTAATTTTTCTGCTAATTATAAAAATTAGTATTACACTACTATTACGTACATTATTACTCACTAGCGACCCACCCTCGGCGTCGCACGGATGCAACTTTTTCTGCAAATTAAGTATATTATACTTTCAAACTTTCCCCGTTTATAGCTCTTTCAAGTCTTAGTTTTAAAAACTTTTGGATGGTTTAGAAAAAAATTGCGAAGAAACAGCCAGAAGCCGACAGCGATTTTATTTTATACTTAATTAGCGGTTTTTCTTTTTCTTCAAATTATACATAAAAACCTTTATCGTTTAACGCTCTTTCTATTAGTGAAAACCGCATTGAAATCCTTTGAGTAGTTTAAACTGGACAGACGGCGGGAAGCGACTTTATTTTATACTATTTGTAAAGATTTAGGTATCTAATAAAAATATATTTTTAAATATATCTATACTAATATTATAAAGAGGAAAGATTTGATTATTTGTTTGTTTGTATAGAATAGGCTCCGAAACTAATGGACCGATTTGAAAAATTATTTTACCATTAGAAGCCGACATTATCCGTGATGAACATAGGCTACTTTTTACCGCGGGAAAATGCTTCATTCCTACGGGAAATCCAAAATAAAAGTAAATACTAGCGGCTTGGCCCGGGAGATAGCGCCATCTATCCAAAATACGGTAGATGGCGTTTTATACTTTTCTATACGCGGACGAAGTCGCGAGCACCAGCTAGTTATAAAATATAATAAGTATTTTATTACAATTTAACAAGGTAGGCTTTATTCTATAAAATTTTTTGAGCACAATTTTCACAAATCCCTTCCAGTGTGAAAAACAATTTATATTGTCAAAAGTGTTGTGTATCAAAAACCATCGCGCGAAGGGTTAAACGATTTTATCTTGAACGCTTAAATCTTAACCCTTTGCTCCAAAGGGGTTGTTTTATTAATTTATTAACTCTCATATCGCGAGTATTACACAAATTTCGCCATAATTGGCCCCATATGCAAAGTTTAATGTTTTGCATTGATATTATCTGATTTTAATACATTGTCTTGGAGATATTGTATAAATAACTCTTTTAGTAGAGGAAAGTAATGTAAAAACTAGCGACCCGTCCACGAATTCGTCCGCGCGGAATATAAGGTAGATAGGTAGATCTGCGTGATATATTTAGCCTATGTCCATCCTGAAATTCTATTCTAACTATTGGTGAAAGATTTTTTTAGTAATTTCGAAGATTACTTACCTCATACATACAAAAAACAAAAGTACATTCAAGCTTTAGGTAATTCTTTATAATATTAGTATCTAAAGATAGATAAATTGTCAAAAAAATCCTTCGGCATTAAAATTACGACTAAAACCTACTAATCATAAACTATATCAAAATCAAAATATTTATTTATCAATTAGGTTTCTACAAGAAACTCTTATGATCGTCATTACAAATCTAAACCTACCAGGATTTCTGAAAAAAGCCAAGATGACGATCCTGAGAAGAAACCCCGAAAGAAACTCAGGATACTATTCTTTTTGTCATCATTAAAAAGAATAATATCCTGAGTTTCTTTCGGGGTTTGGCAACAGTAACCATTCATTCTCTTACCTACTAAAGTCCACATTGGATGCCAAAACCTCAGTCTTTGTTCTCTATGGTTTATCATGTAGGCAATGCATTTACAACCTCCATGGCGTATATCTAAACCTCCAAAAGGGCAGAAACCTACAACAGGGCAATTAAAATTAGAATATCTTAATTCATATCAAAGTATCAGGGTTGCCATCTTAATGTGTGGATGGCGTTCCCTAATTCCGGTGTAATGCGGAGATAAACTCGCATGTAATAACACTTGGACATGTTTATTTTGACTTAAGTGAATGTTATATTATGTTATGTTTATTTTATATTAACTTGTTAGGGGGGGGACTCAATTTGGGATTATATAAGTACGTATAGAGGTTATTATGCGATAGTTAATGACTAGAAACCGATTTTAGGGTTAATAATTTATTTTTTATTTAGTTTATTAATTAATTTATTTAATATGTACATGAAATGCAATTATGTACATGAATACTATAAAAATACGTGTAGATATGTGATAATTTATTAAATTGCAGTCCTAAATAGCATGATTAACTTAATTTAACTATATGTACACTAATAATGATCTTAATTAATAATATTATACATATACAAACAGTTGGTTATGAAAATAAGCTAAAAACGTGAAGGATTTTACCACACCATGCCTATTACAGGTCATCGTAGAGATTAAAATTAAAATTTTTGACATTTTGTTAATTAGATACAAGATTTGTCACTCTAAAATCTAGAATATGCGAACCGCACCCATAAATGTAAATAATAAAATTAGGTTCAAATAGCTCTCTCTATTCTGAGAGGACTGGTTATCCTCGGAGCCTTTATATGTGTAGAGTGTCTCTTACCAATAAAAAAATACCTTTGTTTAGTCAGAATGGAAACCTTGTTTATCTGTAATCAAAATTAAAAAAAAATCTAATGTTTTATTATGTATTTTTTATATTTTTAATATATTTTTTACTAACTGTGCCCGCGACTACGTCCGCGTGAAATAGTGACTATGGGTAGCATTTTTAATTGTTTAGGCTTTTCATTTTACAAATTATACTTATTAACTCTAAAAAGAACATTCTAAAGCCGACAATAGTCGTATGTCATCCGTGACACTAATCATCTTTCAAAACCCCGAGCGCAAAGAGTTTTCATACAAATGACGATAATTCCATACAAACTTTTATCTCCTTTTTCAACCCCTTACAACACTTTTTCCGCATTAAAAAGTAGCCTATGTCCTTTCTGAGGTTCTAGACTACCTGTGTACCAAATTTCGTTTAAATCGGTTCAGTAGTTTTGGCGTGAAAGCGAGACAGACAGACAGAGTTACTTTCGCATTATTTATTATGATATATGAGGCTGCTTACCTAACGTTTATTTGTGGTCATACAGTCATGCTCACGTGTCTGTCAAATAAAACAAGTAAAAATATCGATCGGACCCTAAGACCATGTGACCAGAGATTTACGAGCGCCACCCTACCAATAATAAAGGCCAGGTCGTTGTACTACGTGCGACCCTCTCAGAATGTAGGGCAAATACGATCGATCCTTATTAAAATTCACTGTCGACTATCTCGTAGTGTGGAGGGATCGAGCTCTAAATAGTTTGATGGCATTCGCAGATATCATTGGACTTTCCAATATTCAATAGAACATAATGAAGATGGTTCTTTCATAAAGAACTACCTGTTGCACGCGACTTCGTCCGCGTAACTTTATAAAAATAATACATTCGTGTCTGTGAAACCATGGAAATAAACATACAAAATTTCAACCCAATCGGTCAAGCCGTTTAGTAGTTGACATACCGACAGCAGCGCCACCTACCGGGTCCAATTTTATCCATATAAAATTTCAACCCCAATCGGTTAAGCCGTTTAGAAGTAATGTGAAAAAGATAAGTACGGAAGGATAATTCTTAGTACCCGTTGTCCTATTACCCGTTTTCACGTAGGAATGAAGCATTTTCCCGCGGCAAAAAGTAGCCTATGTTCATCACGGATAATGTCGGCTTGTAATGGTAAAAGAATTTTTCAAATCGGTCCAGTAGTTTCGGAGCCTATTCAATACAAACAAACAAACAAACAATCAAATCTTTCCTCTTTATAATATTAGTATAGAAGTATAGAAAGGACTTAATTCCATATAGGTAATTATAGGTATTTGAAAGTCTACGTTTGGTTATAGATGAAAATAACTTCGCATTAAGATTTTACCTACTTACTTGCTTACTTGAAGATTCAGTTCAAGTGCCCTCGCTCTAAAGTCGAAGTATAAGCTTATTTATTTACTTATGGCAAAAAGCTACTTCAAAAAATAAATTGACATCACGACTTTTCTAATAGATTTCATTGGTTGACTAGTCACCAATGGGACATCGATAGAAGTAGGCATTTATTTTAAAAACTTGATTGTCAAAATGTTTTGTTAAAAAATTCAGTTCACAGTCACGACATCTAAGTTTTTCTCTATTTGCCAAAAGTAAACAAATCGGCGTCAAATAAAACTAAGTCTAATTGATTTCACTCGAATGTAACAATATCGAGTTCCTAAAATCGCTAAATCTCAATTCAATTGAACGTCGATTTTCGAATCGATTATGTACGTAACTGTATCAAGTTTGGCAATTGAGTAAAAAAATTAGTTCGTTGAACCTGTATTGGGTACATTGATACGTATAAAATTCTCTGGAAACACAATGTCAAGATCGTGGCCGACAGGTTCAAACACCTGTCGCAGTAGAACGAGAAAAAGAAATGAAAATCACGAATTATCCAATAAGAAGGCAGTCTTCTGATAACCACGTGAACGCTGTTGCGGTGATGCTTCATTGAGGAGCGAACGCGGAATTCTTCGATATCAAATGAATATTAGAAAAATCGACTAAAGAAATTGAATTTCGATTAAGTAAATTTTTTATGATTACCAAAATTAAATAGGCATTCTGTGTGCGAATGTCTCCATGAGAACAAGTCTCCACAAGACCACATTTTAATTTATTCTTATTGTGTCACACAATAAAAATCAATTAAAATGCCTCGTTACCAATATAAAATAAATTTTGAGATTGATTTAACAAAGGAAGTCACTGCAAAACAAAAAGTAAAAGTTTTATTTTTCAACGCGTATGAAGTCGCTGGCATCAGCTTGTGCGAAATAAAGATAACAATGTTGAATGAAAGATACATAAGTATACAGAAAATTCTGAACATTAAAATTGTCTTTATATTACCTGCTATTAGGCCAAGCTACAGAGATTTTTTCATGTAAAAATGTACACAAAATGCTCACTCCAAATCAAATCTCTGTAGCTTGGCCTATATCGTCATCCGCTATCCGCTCATGCATTCCGCGCCACTGAATTCCTTCTCTACACCCGCACTGCGTACCATCGCGTTCGCGCGCCTGAACGTTTCCCGCGTGACCGTGTCGATCACAACAGATCTCTTTATTGATTATTAACAGGCAGATTCCAAACGCTCTTTACCGTAATACTTGCCCAAAATAGAGATTCTTCAAAACCACTGTAAGTTTAACATTTGAATAAATATTATACAAATAAATCTTTAAAACAGAGAAGAAGATTTCTACGTTTGAATGAATAAACTCAAAAAGTGCTAAAAATTCTTTCAAGCTACATTATCAACCAGCAACATTTTAAAAGTTACGCGGGCGAAGTCGCGTGTAACAGCTACTACCTAAGTTATTGTTTGAAACTTTACAGAATACTTATACACTTTTGTATACATCGATAATAAGTTAAAGATAATTTCATAGTCATTGTTTTCACGTCGTAAGTAGACTTTAAAGATGCATTAATTTATCAATATTTTACTGAAAATCTGTAATTGAAAACGTTATTCTTATTTTGCTGCTTTCTTTTAATATAAATGAATTTTATCAATGGAGACTGACATTAAAAATTTGATATTAAATTTAGATTTCAAAGAAAATCTTATATAGCCTTTTACACAAAGTTCCTAGTCATTTCGTTGGAAAGATAGGTAAGTAGTACCTATTATTGGACGCCACAGTAGGTAGGTATACTGACGCATCCATAATATGTTGATATTAGCACACAAATTGTGAGCAATGGCTGCCGGAAGCCGCAATTGCAAGCCGTTTCCTGCTTGCGGTCGTCTAACTGGATTTGGCCATCAGGGGCTTGTTTAGCTCAATTCTATCATGATACATTTCATTTTCTAACCGATTCATCGCTCACTAATCATCGATACGGTATTCAAGCTTCATTTTATTTTATTTATTTATTTATTTATTATACAAGGCCCCCAACGAGGCAGGCATCTAACTATAAAACACAGTTCAAAGTAATGAGCTCAAGGCATATTATTTTCCATAATATTGATAGTGTTTTGATGTTATACCAAACCCACAGTTAGTAGGTAAACATCTCTATAGTATTTGATGATTTTTTATTCACTTTCTTTATGAAATAGATTATATATATATATATATATTATTTTTTTTAAATTTCTTATAATGTTGATATGTGATGTATTTCACGGTTGTACTCTTTTTTTTTAAATGTTTAGTCACACAGGCTGACGATACCACTTGATGGAAGGTTGCTAATGTCGCCTATAATACAAAGAAAACGACACATGTGCTGCAAGGGCGCTGCCTATCAGGATTAGGTAAGTATAGGGACTAGGAAGAGATAGGGAAGTAGGCTCTGGCATCCCTTAGTCACTCAACAGGAAAACAAAACCACATATGCTATTATTTCACGATGGTCTTCTGGTGGTAATTAGGTCGTTAAATGCAGCCTTCCCCTGCCACTATCTTTCAAATCCAGACCAGAAATAACTTTGAATTTTTTTTTTAATTTTATTAGAGATGGGTTTGCTCTTGGCCAACAACCAATTGTGTAGCAAGCCTATGATGGAGCGAGCTCACCCAGAAGATGCCTTCCAAAACTGAAATTCCAAATTCCTTCAAATACCTATACCTACTTACCTGCAAAGGTCCAATAACTTATATCTATGAAACACAGTGCGCCTTGTCATTGTTAAAACTAAAGAATACCTAGTTAAGGCAATACAAGTCAGTTTTCCTCCATACAAACGTAGAATGTTAATTACTCTGCTGTTTTATGTTTAATTTACAAAAGTAAGCATGATACCGATTTATCTTGTTGTTAACTAGGTTTATATGCATACAAACTTTAAAAAAAAGTATTAATTTAAAAGATATGACCCTTGAAAAATCCATATTTTAACACAAGTTTTAATGCAACTTTGAAGGTGATTAGGTCAATCCAGTGTATAAAAACTCCAAAATACTTTGCATACAAACATTGATTAGTTATGCAAGAGTTCAAATAACTACACGAAATAGATATATGCAGTAGTTTTATCAAAAAGAGATATGCCCAAAGGTCTGTTTATGATTCTATTTTTGGTATGAATGAATCATTGTGCATCTCACTCGACTGCTCTTCCGCACTTTGTGCTGTGTGAGTCAGGACGCATTTTAGACGGGAGACTTGTGAGTTCAGGCCGCCGACTTGTTTCACCTTAAGTGAAGAATTTTTGGGCTAAATTAATATATATGCCCACTGTCTAGAGATGATTCTGTGATCCATACAAATTAAAGTCTATTTCTTTTAAAATAGTTTCACACCAACTCAGCTGTCATCAAGAAGTCAGCTAATTTATTCAAATCGTAGGCAAACACCACAGGTGCTAACACCACTGTGGGCGAACACCACGGACTCGCAAGAATAACTTGAGAGTGTATCAAGAGCTAAACAAAAGTCAGCTGTTGTAGTTGTTCAGGCCAGGATCGCAGCGGCCATTATTACGGGGTTCGGACGCGGGCCGGCATACTAACAGCGGCTAAACGTGAGTGAACTTGAACTCGCCTATATTGATTATATATTTCAAAACGATAAACATATTTGTTTATCTCATCGATTATTACTGAGATGATATTATAATTTTGAGTAACATACTTACTAAATTTTTATAAGATTTCAATATTATGTATCAACCTCTACCTAAAAATAAAATAAAAATAAAAAAAGCCTTTATTCTCTGATTAGTTACAGAAATTTTACAAAAAATTATACTATAATGTGCTTCTATATAATGAAAAGGAAAGAGATTTTGAAACTAAATTTAGTTTCAACCTCTTTTTGGGAAAGCTTATGCGAGATATAATTCTGAATTAGATTTTCGTGAATATAGTAGGTATGATATTTTTAGATATTGAACTCACAATGCTGACAAATTGGGAGTTTGAGAGGAGTCCCTGTAATGAGATAGGTATCTAATAGGTAGATATATGATATGAATCATATATAGGTAGGTTACTGAAAGTTTAGAGCAGTGAAAAGATAAAATTAGTCACATAATGTTAAAATATTTTATTTATTGTTGTATTTTTGAAATGATTTTGCAATAATTACCTACCTACTTACTAAGAAATTTATTTATTTGAACATAAAACCAACAGCAAAACAAAATAATATACAATAGACACATTATTACTACTTACATTGCCAATTACAGGGTTTCTGACTTAAAATCTGGAAAATTTATTATTATTTTAACTTGCTACAGGTACTTATACCTACCTACTTAGTAAGTAATAGCCAATTTGTCAACCTACCGAAACTGTCTAATGAGTAAACTGGTGAATTTGTGAAACTGACGAGTAAGGAAACTGACCAGTGATACGCTAACTCATTTCAAGTTGTTAGACATTTTTATTATCTACCTACATACATGGGTGTATATCCATGTATATACGTATGTATATATGTAATTATAAAAATTATATGATTCGTAATTAAGTAATTTTTTTCAATTCTAAAAAATGTTAGGTATCTAAATAGGTATTAATCAGTAGATACACCTAGCTACCTACCAAACATCTTCACTAAATGTAAGTAAGTAGGTACCTAGTTAGATAAAGTATCTAAGTGTAAGAAGACAATAAATGTAAAAGTTTCTTAAAATAAAAATCTTTAGTAGAGTTATGCAACCAGTTACACAACCAGTAGTACCTAAGTAGAGTTACGCAGATACCTAATTGTAAATCGGATGAACTGCCCACATACTCTATAGATCCGATGATGATTGCTTGCACCTACCTAAGTCCTACGTGTGTTGCTTAGATAGATGCGCTCATTTCCCTAAGTATTGGTGTTGATGACAAATAATGGAAACGAAATGATTGTTTTACAACCATTTATAGCAAACAGCTTCTCAGTGAATCGAACTAAACATAGGTAGGTATATTTAGTTATAGCTTGTGCGTCTTCCACGCCACGCCTCTCGTCCGTACGTTCATTCACCGAACGCATCCGTTTTAATATTCAACGTCGAGCTAAACACGCAATACTAACCTATTAACGGTTCCCGAAGCAATAATTAAAAAGCATTACGTGAATCGGGAACCAAAACCGCAACACGGCACATCTTCACAACTGGCGCGCATCCAACCTACAACTTAGTTATTATATTCTATGAGTGCGGCCCGTAAACGTATTCCTGAACATATCACGTAGTCGGCTACTACCAATTTCAACCAATCAGAGTGCGACAATTCAACTTAATAGGCTTGGCCACGCCCAATCACGTAACCGCCTATTACGGGCCGTGTAAACGACGCAGCCTTTTAACTTGTCGATGACGTCCGATGTATACGTGTCCTTGTCGTTTCTAAAGCTCCGTCCCGCTCTAATAACCGATCAGGAGTACCCGGTGTCTAGGCTGAGCGTGATAGAGTCGTGTTTGGCGCGCGTGCTTGATTTCAGTTGCACGTCCGAGGTCGAAGGAGGGGGACGCATGCAACTGTTTTCGATAATCGGCCGCGCGTTCCGTACGTGAAAATCGGACAGTATCCCGCCAGTCACGTCCGCGTAAAAACGGATATATGCCCAGAATATTTATTAAGTGGGTGGCTGTGCGTGACTTTTCCCCTGTGAATAGGCTAGCCCAGAACGATCGCCCGCCAAAATAGAACAGCCGTCTGTTTGTTAACTGAAAACGTCTTCAACCCCCCCGAAACGTTTTGTGCCGCGCCGACAACGTCACATCGAGTGACATGTCAAGTTTTGAAACAAGACTTAATACTGTGTGGACTGAATAAACAATAAAATAAAAACTGGATTAAAAGAACTGGCAGTTGAACAATTTAAAAAGTGAACGAGTTTGTGTAATTTTAAAATGGAACAGTTTTGAAAAGAGAATTGAAAACGAAACTCCGAGTTCGACCGAAGAGTTTTGATCATAATGCAGAAATAACCAAGGAGAATGTATCCATGGAGGTTGTAAAGCAGTTTGACATTTTAGAATTTGTGTTTTGAGTGATAATGTTGCCGTATCAAGCGGTCGCTATGGACTACGCGGTGGCGTCCGCTGGTTTCCATCACCACCAACGGCCCGGCGGGTTGCCAGGAGTGATGGGTCTGCCCGGGCCAGGGCCGGGCCTCAATCCGGGCCTAAACCCGGCCTTCACCCATTCCTGGTTCGTACAGACAAGCCCGGATATCTGTCGGCAGCAACAAGCATCCAACCAATCGCATCTCGAACCTGGGCACGTTTCATTTTTTTATTTACATTTTTATTTTTAATTTTTACTTACTCTATGTTGACATTTGAACAACATTTTGATTGCAAACTTTTCACACGGTGAACAATTTAAAAAAATATGTTGCCATATTAATCAAAAAGTTGTCAAATCAAAGGTTTTATTGGATTTTTTAATTTGCTTTATCAATTTTTTTGCGATTTATTTCACAAATGTGCTTTTTTTGAAATAACGCTTTCAATATGTGAATGAAATCGTTAATGTTGTTTAAGTGTTTCAGCACAAATATTAAAAAAAAAAATATTATTAATTAAAATTAATTGCATGGCAATTTTTTACTTAAAAAAATAGTTTCATAACTATATGTCATAGAATAAACAATAAACATATTATTAGGTATTATTAGTAATACTTGCGTACCATTTAAACTTTTATGTAGATTCCTTATTGGAATATAATTTAATTTGCGAATAATATAACTTAAGTATACTTTCATAAAATTTACTCATTTTACGAAGACACATAAATACTTACTACAAAAGTCTGATGAACATAATGTTGACGATGAAGTCTATGGCGCTATATAAAAAAATAATATACCTACCTTTAGAATAATGGGAGCTGATAAAGTGAGTTGGTTACGCTTTCACGCCTTAAATACCTACTCATTATATACCTAAATAATATCATAAATGACATCATAAAATTTTGCATACTCGTTGTCAGGAATACAGAAAAGGACATAGGGTATCTTTCATCTAGAAAAAGAGTAGGTTCCCGAGTGATCATTTATTTAAAAACTAGTTGGTGCCTGCGACTTTGTACGCGATGATAAATTAAAAATATAAAAGTAATTACAACGCTTGACAACTTGTTGCTATAACACATTGGCCAGGCGTTAGTTACAGTTTTATATTTTAGATAATCCCTCGGGAACATTACTTTTTTCTTGGATGAAAGGTATCCTATATCCTTTCTGGTGTCCCAGACAACGTGTATGCAAAATTTCATGGTGATCGGTTCAGTAGTTTTGGCGTGAAAGCGAGACAGACAGAGTTACTTTCGCATTTATAATATTAGTAAGGATTAAAAATAAAAATTCAACGCCCAAGAAAAACGAAGTTGCTTCAAAATCTAGTAGAAAATAACTCAAATATGAATTTTTTGTAGATCACCACTGACTTGTTCTTGTACAAAATTATGTTAAAATTATTGTCCGGATCGTAATCTTGACGACATTGTATTTCTGGTTTCTAACAATGGCTATTATTTAACTTAGTCGTTCCACATTACACAACTTACTTACCTCAATTTAGATAATAAAAAAAGGTGTATACAGGAAGTAATAATATTTTATTGTAATATTCTAGATATTTTTTTTACTTCGTATACCTACCTACTTTATGACTTAATCTGAGGCATCTTTTTTTTAAATAAAGTCCTGTTTTCTTAATTTTTAATTTTATTCAAAACTAGCGACTAGCTACACATATGCAATTTTTTTTTCTGAAAATTATATATACATAAACCTTTCTAATTTATTAACTCTTCCATTAGCATAAACCGTATCAAAATGCAAAGAAACAAACAGAGGCGAAAAGCGGCTTAATTTGACTTTTATTGTAATAATATTTATACCTACTTGGATTAGGTAAATGTAATATTTTGTAACATAAAATTCTTCACAATCTTACAAAGAAAAATTTTATATTTTATTTTTTTTTAATGATTATTTAACAAAATAAGATTTAATGAAAATTTTGCAACACAGGGTTTTAAAAAATGGCTACAAACTTCATATTTTCAAATTCATTCATTCATCTCACAAAGGTATTTAATGATGACGTCCACTTTTAGACATAGGCCTCCACCGTTTATCGAAAAAAAGGTTAACTTGTTTAATTAAATGAAAAAGCTATAAAAAAAATAAATGCATAAAATTTAAAAATCATATTATACGTGAGTTGTACATTATTAAAGCCGATTATATCCTAATATACTGTATTTATTTAAAAAATAACGTGAAATAATAAATATTACCTGTATCGTTTATGTAATTCAAGCGGTCTTTAAAATTATAACAACATGGTCGCAAGGCGTGGACAGAACAAGTTACATTTTATGAATGCTAAGATTAATATCATGTCGTGACAGTTGAACTGTTATCAGATGCGGTTAAAACGTTATGAACTTAAAGAAATTCCCAATCAAATTGTATTTTTCTTTTATATACTTTAGTGTGCGACATTATAATTGTTATAAATTGTAACTACCTACTAATAAGTCTAATTAATTATCAGGAAATTTGACATGTATAGAAGCAGAAATTAAAAGAAATAACATTTTACTAACTTGTGGCAGGACAGACAGTATTTAACAGTCATAAACATGTGAGCTTGTCTAGCTGGTGGCAGTAAAAACCGTGCGAATCCGGGAGCGGGTTGCTATGTTTAATTATATCTATACATACTAATATTATAAAGAGGAAAGATTTGATTGTTTGTTTGAATAGAATTGGCTCCGAAACTACTGGACCGATTTGAAAAATTCTTTTACCATTAGAAGCCGACATTATCCGTGATGAACATAGGCTACTTTTTACCACGGGAAAATGCTTCATTCCTACTGGAAATCTAAAATAAAAGTAAATACTAGCGGCTTGGCCCGGGAGATAGCGCCATATATCGAAATCAGGTGAAACGACTAACATGACAACTGCTTGGTGATATTTTTAGCGATCCATTCCACGCTACCGTCTACATCTACATCTACATGGCGTTTTATACTTTTCAACGCGGACGAAGTCGCGAGCACCAGCTAGTAAAGTATATAGTAATAAAACAAAATCGCTTCCTTCTGTAGGTACGCTTAGATCTTTTTTAGCTAAATGGATTTTAATGCGGTTTTCACCAATAGAAAGAGGGTTAAATGAGGGTGATTTTTATATAACAATTTGCAGAAAAATTGACAAACGAATTCGGATGAGGCCCGTTATTAGTTAAATATATAACTCTTTTTAACAAAAAAAACACTTCAAACAGTTTTCTTATGAATGCCATTGCCAGAACTGAGCTAAATTTAAATGGGACCACGCGGGAAGCACCATCTTTCAAAGAAAAAAAGAATTATCAAAATCGTTTCACCCAGTCTAAAGTTATGAGGTAACAAACATTTATAAAAAAAAATACAGTCGAATTGAGAACCTCCTTCTATTTTGAAAGGTTGAAAATTAATTTTCATTTACCTACTTGTAGGTACTTGTAATGAAAGAAATATCCCAAGCAACACAGAATGACTGAATATTCTTTGCCGTTATCAGCCGTTATCCAAGCAATTTGGGTACAAAATAAATTGCTTTAAGCTGTATAGTAGCAACATAATAGCTGAATAGTAGCTGAATAAGCAATAAGAAGCCCATAATAGCCTATAGTGTTATAATAGCCCAAAAAACATTCAATACAGCATTTGCCTATCTTGTCAGCTCTAGTACCCTTATAACAAAGCTTTAAACTGAATAATTTGTGAATTTCATACTGTTATCTGGCCTATGTGTTGCCTGGGATGTACTGTCACATCGACAACCATGAAATATGTTAACGATGAAAAATAATAACAAAGGCACTGTCTCAACAATTACATTTATAATCAGATCTAAACATCAGCAACTCTACGTTCATATTTTTAAGTAACAATAAGTCGGTGCTATATCGTAACATCAACAAAGTTCACCTTCGTAATTTGTCGTTTTCCCAGAAATACTTGAACATAACAACACAAGTAATGAACCGTGGCTGTCAGGTATACGAAAATTTAATTCGAATAACAGAATCTAGACGTTTCAACATGTCGCTAATTTAATTGGATTCTCTTTTGTTATGCATACGTTTCAAATCCAAATAAGTACTTAAATAGCTTGATCTTACTAAAAATAGGCATTTGTCAAAGGTTATTTTATTTGTTTACTACGCCATTTACCGTATTTTGGATAGATGGCGCTATCTTCCGGGCCAAGCCGCTAGTATTTACTTTTATTTTAGATTTCCTGTAGGAATGAAGCATTTTTCCGCGGTAAAAAGTAGCCTATGTTCATCACAGATAATGTCAGCTTCTAATGGTAAAAGAATTTTTGAAATCGGTCCAGTAGTTTTGGAGCCTATTCTATACAAACAAACAATTAAATCTTTCCTCTTTATAATATTAGACTAGGCTAGCTGGCCGCGACTTCGTCCGCGTTGAAAAAAATAAAAGTGTGTCCTGTATGTCTAAATGTTTATCTACCAAGCTACATGAAAATCAGTTAATTCGTTTAAGAGTGATGGAGGAACATAATACATACAGAAAAACATTCTAAAAAAGGTCAATTTAGTTTCAGTATCATATATAGAGCCTATATACACGATATTTCTGAAAACAAAATAAATTACTCCATGACCGACCCCTACAGATTTATTATTAGTATTGATATATTTATTATTTATTTATTATCTAACACATAATTCTACACAATATGATAGCAATGTCTGTAAACCTGTATTAGGTTTGTCTAGACATTTTATTTCACGTCATAACAACATTATAGTAATAATAAAATGATTATAACATTACAAAATAATATTGTATAGCTATTTGCATTACATACAAGGTGTAATTCAGTTAGCAGCTTAGCATAAAAATTATGCTGCTATTTTGTTGAAATTAATGTTGTTTCTAGATTAATTTAATCAATAAATTTGCATAAAAGCTCCCGTTTTTTTCATGAAAATTTAATTAGTCCCACGTTACGTTTTATTGAATATTAAAAAGGTTTCTTTTTATTGGACACCTTTTTTACAATTTCAATAAAATATATTCATAATATTTCTTAACAAATTTTACAAGGTTCAATGTATATAGATTCAAGGCATCGATGTAATTCTAATGTGTATAATAATGTGAATCTTATTACTAGCAGTTTTTATTGCTCTTTCCATTAATAACAAAGATTTTTGCAAAATATTTCGTTATAAAAATCAAAGGTACGTTATTTCGGAGACCACAATCAATCCTAACTTCCTTACTAATATTATAAATGCGAAAGTAAACTCTGTCTGTCGCGCTTTCACGCAAAAACTACTGAACCGATCACCATGAAATTTTGCATACACGTTGTCTGGGACACCAGAAAGGACATAGGGTACCTTTCATCTAGGACGAAGTCGCGGCCACCAGCTAGTGAGCTATAATTAAAAAAAATGTAAGCTAAACCCCGACTTTTTATAAGCCCATAACGCGCTATACCTATGTGCTGTAAGTTATATTGAGGAGTTGCGTAGTTATCCGAAGATTACTAGAAATACCACTGAAGTTAGGTACTTAACAATATACCAAATTTCTGTTTAAGTTAGTGAATTAGTGAATCACTAACTTCAAACGCCTAAACAGATCTTAACTTATAACTAAGAACATTTTCGATCACGTATAAGCTTTCACACAAAATAATCAAGATAAAAATCAGTCCATTGGTTTAAGAGCTATGATGCTACAGACACACACAGGTCAAATTTTTAACATCTCTCTTTTGTGTCTTGGGGTTAAAAATTAGAAGAAAAATCTTCTTTTAAGTAAAGTGATTAAATATCAAACACTGGTAATCCGACTATAAAACAAGTCTGATTTCATTGACGGCTTCATAATGTTAGTTGCGTTACATTACGTCCGAGTAACCATAAACTTGAATTGTTCACAACAAGAACATAACTGGTGGACCTTGAAAGCGAAAAATACATTTTTTCTTCAACCCACTTTCGTTGTGTATGCGAAAAGTGTTACACAACACTTTACCTGCTATTGTTTTATTTAATTCTTCTTCTTCTTTTTAGGTTAAATGGTAATGCGGCTCATTTTAAAATGGCCATTATCTGCCAGTGTCAAGTTAAAATAGCAATTTGTAAAGAGGCAAAATTGAAATCAAAATCAAAAGTAGTAAACTCAAGTCTAGTCAGTCAAGTCAAGTCAGTCAAGTCTCGTTTTATTTAATATATTATAGTTCTTCTTCTTCTTCTTTTTAGGTTAAATGGCAATGCGGCTCATTTTAAAATGGCCATTATCTGCCAGTGTCAAGTTAAAATAGCAATTTGTAATAGCCTCTTTTTTTAAAAAAGAGGCAAAATTGAAATCAAAATCAAAAGTAGCAAACTCAAGTCTAGTCGGTCAAGTCAAGTCAGTCAAGTCTAATTTTCTCTTGTTAGTATTCCAAAACAGGTCCGTCAAGTCCAAAGCAGTCAGGTCAAGTGATTATAGTTTTGAACGTTGCATCTAAATTGAATTGTGATCACTTGTCAATGTCAATTTGACAGTAGGCTACCCCCTCATAGACGTCAACCGCTAAGTAGTTATCAGAACGTGTGCTGTTGTGTTTCTGTGAATAATTTCAAAAACTACTGGATTTATTTTGAAAATTCTTTTTTTTCACTTATATGCTATCAGAGAGCAACATATAGGCTATATTTTATAGTTACGCGAGCGAAGTCGCGTGCAACAGCTAGTCAATAAACAATATTCCCCATAAATAGGGTAACCCATAATAGTCCCAATATTTTGAAATTTATTGCTACACACGCTGTATTGTTCTTGTAAACTTTTTAAGATTTTTGACTAGAGATATTTTGTACAGCATCAATTCCCAAGAAACAAAGCGAAACTTATTCACATTGTTTCTTTTTTTTTTCAAACAAAAAACCCCCTTTTAACTCAATCTCAAGACAAGAACCCTTTCACACTCGATCAAAATTTCTAAACCTTGAAAGAATTTTAAAAACAAAAAAGAGCATATCCGTGGCGAGATATTTTGATTGGAAAATAAAGAGCGTATAACAATATTCCAACCTACGTTTTGAATACGTCTATTGTACTGCGTAAACGAGTCTCTGTAGCTGATTTTATATATGATATTTTTTACAAGTCGCCTCGTCTAATGAATCATAACGATGATCATGTCGAAGAGTAAACAACAAAGTGACTAAGTTCTATTATTGTTGTATCGTAAGTAGGTAATTTACCTACAAAAAAACATTATCGTTTCACCTTTTGTACGACAAAATAAGCGTATAATTAAATGGTGGGTATCTATAAACATTTTTCAATCTAATTGTAATTGTAAAAGTGTCATAACTGAAATCATGATGCAATATTATCAATGATATATTCAATTATATTTTATTTCATATACAATATATTTTATTTTATAACAAGATCTATTTGCTGCAATAATAAAATATGATTGTTTGATAATAGATCGACCTATTATAATAACAAACAGTTAAACAAATCATGTTGATCTATTTAAATAAATATGTTGAGTATTTTATTGCGAAGTAATTAATGCTTCTTGAGAAAAGTAACATAATACTAACGTTAGATAAACATATTTATATATGTACAATAAAATGTTTTATTTTCTTGTCTTATAAAGTGAAATTAAGTGAACTTCATTTATCAAAAGCAATCAATGTAATCTGTCCTTCTGGTCCTTCGAGCCGAAAAAAAAAACCATCACGTAAGTACTTATTTTAAGAATCTACGAATTTCTAATAGAACCTGAAAAGGGTAAATATCAATCAGAGAGAAGAATTTACTTCACCACCTCCCTTGTATTTATGATAAAAATAATATTCCAACACAGTGACCCCAACAATCATTGTCAAATCAGTCACCGTCTCGTATCGATGACAATTTACTGACTAGTAATTAGGGCCAAAGAACTCGATATAGAATATAAAAATAAAACATAAAAAAAAAGAAACAGGTGTTCCAATAAACAGTAACGAAATCGTACCAATGTTTACGAGTATAGGCAGTATTCAATCGGCTCAGGTGAACTCACAAAAAACAACCCACAGGCCATAATCGAGATGTGAAAAAAAATCCGAATCGGAGAACAACTTTCGTAAGATGCAACCGCAATTAGAGGCCACTGTAACATGTTACTTTTGAAGTTGTTTTCTGAACAATTTTCGGTTTACTACTGGCTTTTTTCGCGTTTTATATAAATTATACTCCGACTCGGCGGTGTCAGTTGCCTGAGAAATGTAAAATGTTGAGTATTAACCAAAAAAAATAAATGTCTATAGGTACTTGTACTATTAATTTAATTTAAATCCTGATATGTAATATGGATAAATTGTGAAAATTTCATTTCACATTTTTTCTAGAAACCATTACAAAAACTTTATTCAGCATAGGACATTCCCACCGTTCAAAAACCCAGTTAATATAATCTACTTCACATTTGGAATATTAATGTCCCATGCAGTTCATAAAATTTATCAATATTTACAATTACTTCTTCAGTGCACAAACGAAAAGTCCACATCAATATCCGGGTCAATATAGAAATGATAATATACAATTCTATTGTGAAACATCGGCTCGGAGTAGTTCAATTTATTGCATCTCGAAATATTATTGCTAGTTTAAAATGGACTTAAATCAGTGGTAATAATGCTAATATTTGAATTTTTCAATCGATATTAAACATTGTCGCGAGATCAGAAAACGAATAGACGGCCCTTTTTTAGGATATATGGATCTATTACGTCTTGTCGTTTGTTGTTTTTGCTGAGACATACAGGCTGATGTTAAATACAAAGTATGAAATTATAAGCGCTTAAAAGTTGAATGAATAGAAAAATTAAATTAAATCAATGGTATTCAAGCTTAACGAACTCTCAGCTACTAGAACTAAATTTGGAAAAGCAGATCGTCTAACCTGTATGACCAGGTAAGATTATGTAAGGAATAGAAGTAATAAATTTAAATATGGAAATAAAAGTAGCTAGTAGAATAGGAAAGAAAATGATAACCTCATTTCAACCCGAGGGAAAACTTGTGCCCTAATACATGTAACATGTTTAATATGAGTTTGATACAGATAATAATAATAAATACATGTTACCGCACTGTACTTCGTCTGATAAATTAAGGTCTTCTATTTGCCAAAGTAAACTAACCCTATATATCGCGAACATGAACATGAATCCTTACATGTTATTCAAAAACTACTGCACCATTTTCATGCTGTTTTCACCAATGGATAGAGTGGTTCTCGAGGAAGGTTTTAGTATATAATTTACAAACTTACGCTCGCGAAGTCGCGGGCAGCAACTAGTAGTATATAAAATATCAGTAATATGAAAAGTGTTTAAAGTGACATCATTTGCTCGTCTGTCTGTATTTACATTTTCACAAGTAAACCACTAATCTTTATTGCTTTTATTATTATATTATTGGTGGAAAGTATTACAGATATAGCTCAATATAAGTAGGTTATATAAAAGGGGTATAGGGGCGAAGGTTAGCATTTACTGCACGTCTCTTTGACGAGAGCGAAGATGCGGGCAGAGCTATATTATATTTAATTTATCATTTTATAACAAAAATATGTTTTATTTTATATTAGTTTAAAGAAACATTTAAGTTCATCTGAATAATATAAGCCCATTTCGAGTGGATAAGGTGCTTGCCTTAGCACTCCATCTTGGGTTCCCGGGCTTGAATCTTTTTTCAATGTCTTTAATTACGATTAATAATTTAAGATGAGTAATTTAAGCAATATAATTATTATATTGCGTAACAATTTTATTGTCGTAATAAAAATTTATTATGTTGTTATTTCAACATACTGTATACAAATAGAGGCCAGCCTCAATCAGCTACCAAACGCCAAGTCATCACAATTCGTCGCGCCCCCTATCTATTCAAGTTTTTACTACCGCCGAACGAACATCGACTTCGATCTTGCTTCTAGCTTATCTAACCCTAACATTATTTTAATTATCCTTTATTTCATTTTTAATCACTATGCAGAATATAATATTTTAGTGCTTCTTTTGACTAATATATCGTAACGTTAGTTAGTAGAGTAGGTACTGGCCCGGCTTGGCACTGGGTGGCACTGGTGCGATTAGAGCAGTTTCTTACCGGTGACTTTAAATGGCGGTTAGCCTATTTGACACTTTACTCAGAGATGGTGAAAAAGGCTCTTAGTCTATGTTCAACTGGAGTGAAGTTCTACCTTTCAAAAAGTAAAAAAAAAATTGAGTAGTGTAACTTATATACAATCTCGCGAAATTCGTACTTTTCCCTTTTATAATATATTATCTTTCCCTAAATATGTATTTATTTGATTAGTAACTATCATGTATTAATTAAAACTTAAATAATTTTATTTCCTTATGTAACATTATTAATACAGTTTTTCAAATACTGAACTTTACTTATGCTGCACATATACTTATCGGTCAAAGGTTTTCTATTTCTAATTAGCTACATAGACAGTTTAAATATATTAACAGCTAAAGGCAAACCACAAATACAGCAGCACAAGTGTCTTTTCATCTCGTACATCACTGGTTAAAATAACAAACTATTAGGTATATAATTTTTATGTATTTGAGACATAAAAATAAATGACACCGATTTCTCTAATAACAGGACTCATTGGTAGCATATTATTGTAAAAGCATTATAAGCGGCGACAAAACACTATCATATTATTACAACCCATAACGGAAAATAAAATCAGAATCTTTTATCCGAACATCGGTTCCACGGACCGAAACCAAACCGTCATTACGAGTTATTTATTCGAATAAAAGTTTTAAAAAAAATCGATTTTTAAAAAAGCATCGAGCCGACTTCGTTTCTGCGGTTTTGTTTTAAGTCTTTTTTGCAGGTGTTTTTAGTAATTCAAAATTACCTAGGTAATGGTTAGTTGATGTGAATGTTTTGTTGCGAGTTAAGAAATTGCTTATTCTTTCATTTTACATCTGTTTTTCTCCATAAATATATCCAGAAAATATTTTTTTACTATCTTTTAGCCAGCGGCTAGAGTCTTAACAATAAAGAAGCTTACGCCTTCTAGTTCAAGATATTTCAAGATTAGATGAATTTGTTCTTTCTAAGTTGAATAGATAGATACAAGGCGCCACCTAGTTCGGAAATTAACATGTAAAATATTACTTACCAAGTTTTAATATCAGAATCAGAATTATCTTCAGGAATAGTCAAGAATTTAATACCTTTATTAAACATTCCAATAAGATTTTTCTGGTAGGGTTGTCACAATCGATCACCAGTTCGGACAGTATGGATTAAATGCCGGACAAGTGTTCCGAAAATGATCTATTAGGGCCCCCTTTACCTCATCATTGGACTTTTGTGTTCACCCCTGTTGTTTTAATTCCTACTTTTAGGGTTGATTTGGCACCAGTAACGGGGCAAGGGAGTCAGTCTGTTAATAATAATATAGACTTACAATAGCGCTATGTATATTTGTTAAATTATATACATTGCGAGACGATCAAAATACTTAATTTTCATAGATTTTTTAAAAAAATCCTTATCTCTAATTAAGTGGTGATCTAATTTAAATCTTTTACCATCAAAGAATAATTCTCTTATCGTGTTTCTCGAGTAGCAATATTATTCACAAGTTACTAATACAATAGTGATAGTCATTTTGGACTGACAGAAGACAGTTTATATTAAATTTAACCTTATGCAAAGATATCAGAACTGAGAGTTTAGGCATCAATGAACAAACTGAACTTTATTTATTTAATTTATGAGTAATGGATGCTAAAGCTTCCCTGCTTCCATCATATCCTTTGTTATATCAAGGTCGGTGAGCATTCGCATGTAGTCTGGCATTGCTGCTGTTTATAATAAATTCGTGGGTGGTGCGAGACTTTAAAGAGGCCTACATCCAGCAGTGCAGAGACACATGATGATGATAGTAAAATTTAAAAAAAAAACCAGCAAAGATAAGTTGCTCTATCGTTTCAAAATCCAAAGTGAGCCAATGTTAGTGTACCTACGTATATACAAAAACTATTATATTAGCTTATAAACTATTATTTGTATTACCTTATAAAGAAAATAAAATTATAGTGTCAGCACTAACGAACAGTGAGCCAAAAGTGCAAGTTGCCGACAAAATTGTAGAAAAATTCGCTCACCCGCGCCCGGGGCGCAATCAACCGTCCCTTCAGTCGATTATTGCAAATAACTATTATTTCCTTCTCCTTTCAATTGCCAGTCAACGCAGCCCCAAGTTCTCTTTGTATTGCTAATTTAGGAAAGGCCAGTTTTATTTATTCGCATAGGAAAAAAAGAAACGAATGACAAACGAAATTTGCCTAACAGAAATAAATGACAATGCAACTTGTTACTCGGATATAACGTTACGATAAAAAATAAGCGCGGACATTTGTCCGAGAGAGTAAATCGGTATCATATGGGGCTGAGAGATCCCTGCACAATTTTTATTCATCAAAAAACTATCCTCGCCAAATCCGGGCGATTGCATTTATGAATGAAACAATTTTCCAGTTTCGCTGCGTTTCGGACAGGCAATTTGCTAAGCGGCGTAGAACCATTAGTCATTCTTGTATCGACGCGACGGATAGATTGGTCATATTTTTTATGTACGGAAACTAGGATTTGTTATCGGGCTTTACGAAAGAAGTTTAGATATGTGTAGGTATACCTATATTTATGTTGTTTTTTTATGTTTAGTGTTAGATTCAGATTTTTACCTTAAGAAATTACTTGGACAGTAATATTAAGTATATCATTATATATACTTACTATAATACTAAGCTTATTATTATGTATAATATTACTAGCTGTGCCCACGACTTTTATTTGTACTTTCGTTTTTTGAAAATCCCATAGGAACCTAACATTTTTCCAATATTCCAATCATCCCAACATACAAACTTTTATAATATTATCAGCATTGCCAATCCTGCTGACTAATTTTATATAGACAGGCTAGGTATTACAGTGATTTATAGCTTTTAATAGAACTTTGAGTTATACGTATAATTTCATTGAATAATACGTATCTGTAAATATTTTGATCGAGAAACTGTTTTTTGACAGAAAACTGATTTATTAAAACCTATAATTATATAAATACTAACATGAATTCTGTTAGATAACCTACTGGAAAGTTGCTTATTTTCATCTGACGATTTTGCTAAGTTACGGTCAGGTCGCCTCTTCATACATCAAGACAAGTAGATACAACATTCAATCAGCGTTCCCTGACCTGGCTATTTATATTCCTTGTGCGTTTCAAAGGAAAATTGGATATGACGTGATTATTAGAGTCCGCGTAAAGAGCGGCAATTTGGCCCGTGCACAAATCGTTCGTCCCAACGGGCGTGAGGACCGGACGGAGCTCCAAGCTTTGTCCGAATTTATCTTATTGCAACATTGCACCTTCATTGCTTAAACAATTTATTTTTTACTCTAGATACGAGGACTAATTTTTAAGTAGTAAAAACTGTTGCTATAAAATCCCTACTAAATGTGAAAGTAACTCGTCTGTCTGTCTATTTGTTATCTGTTCTCGTCTTACCTACCCAACCGATTACAGTGAAATTTAGCATAAACATTGTCAGAGATCCAGAAAAGGACATAGGGTACCTACCTTCAATCCAGAACAAAAGTGATTTTCCTGAGGTTTCATTAAAAATAAAAATTCAACATTGCAAAATTTCCTGATTATAAGTTGAGTAGTTAAGGCGTGAAAGAGTAACAATCAAACTCACTTTCGCATTTGTAATATTACCTAGCAATCTTTTAATGTGCATCTGTTGATATACATTTTAATCTAGTTCTAAACGATGATCCCTTCTGAACAGTATTTAAGTGGACAACGATACCGTCTAGTCAGAGCGGCACGATCGTTCAGAAATTCGCAGAGTCATGTCAAGCCCATCTCGGTGGCGCGGCCTGTGAAATGCATCTCTCGGGAGAGCACGGTGCCCCCTTCATTATCTCGGAATTGGCGATCAGATCGTCTTGATAGTAGGTAACAATATTTAAAGAAAAGTCTTGATTTACATTTTATATCATTAAATGAAAAGTGTTAGATCGATATGAGCGGCTGCAGATTTCTTTTAAATTTTCTTGTATGACTAACATATTTTTTCAATTGTCTTATTTATGCGAAAGTAATAAAAAAATTATACATAAAAATGCATTGAAACTATACGCTGGTGGATATTTTTAGAGTTGAAACTCTTAACTTCGATAAAGGGATCCTATGGGTATGTCTCAAATTTTCATTAAACAAAATTAAAGGTACCTAATTGAAATAAACTCAAAATTAAACTTATTTTTATAATTAAAATTGAGGTACAGTTTTATTTTATCACGTTTTTTTTTATTTCTTAATCTGTGCCATCATAGTTTCTTTTTCATAAGAACATTTTTCACTATAAAAAAATTACAAGAACGCAAATGTCTGATAAAGTTGAGAGACTTGTCTTAGAATATAGATTTCTTCCAACTTTTCCAAAGACTATTAATCATTGTTAACTTTTCTTAGGAATATGATGTCACAAGTTTGATATGATATGATAGAAATATGATGAGGGTTAAAATTGCTTTATATGACAATAATTATTCTAAAAAAGTGAAGGAGCTTATGTATTAAAAGTGTGAGCATAAATGATCTTATCAAGCAAAATTATAAAAATGATACTTCCGATAAAAGTATCAAACCATATCGGTCCATTGCTATCTCCAGCTGTTAACATTAGCACAAGCACGCCGATGTCAACACTAAACTGACCGCCCATTCGTGACCTTTACTTCAGATACGGTACTTTTTCATCAAATTTTCATTGAAAGTTTTTGTTATATTTGACATTTTGAACCCTCAGGAGTTACTGTAGAGAAATTCTCTTTTATTTCGTTTTTATGAAACCATTGACAAATCCATCTCCTTTCAGATTTACCATGATATCTTTTTTGGATTGTGTTTTTCTTTTAAATTTGATGTTTCTATATTATTGTTATGTGTTTCTATAAAAATGTATGTTATGTATTTTTAAATATGTACAATAAAAATTATTCGACTACTTTTTAAATTGTATGTAGCCCAGATATACAATTTAAATAATTAAATTGTATATTTAGTTTTGCCTTACCAGACAGACAGACGTCGTTTTGTCAAAAAATATTGAACTGTAGACATCTAAATAATATATCTCTCATTCAAGTTCGCTGACTGTAGCAGTTTATAATATTTTGACGTCAATATTCCATTAAAATGTTCGAATTATCAGCAACAAACTTCAGGATGGGAAAAAGAGATACGGGCCGTACAAAATAAATAAATTTCCGATTTTACTCTTCATAAGATAATAATTCCTTGTATAAGATAATAATAATTCATTGTGCTTCAATTAATACATATTTGAGTAAAAAAATGCTGAATTGATCCAGCCTTTCTCAAATTTTGTACATAGCAAGACATTTAGAGCTATTCATATAGATAGGTTACTGATATCAAAGAGTTATTATACGTTATTTCCAGTCGAAAACAATGCGACAGGTACTTTTATAGAGGATTGTTATATTACAATTTCTCATTAAGAATTAATTATTTATTAGAGTTTACTTGTCGTCAAGAATGATAGCAAATACCAACCCAATTCCCATCTGTCCTTTATTCGTCCATAGATTGGCATAATCACGAGTTATATCAATAATCCTTACGCGTATTAACTCGATGACATTTTCATTTCCTACGTCAATATAACGCCCCTTTCATTTTATTTGCTCCATGCGCACGTATAATGAAGCTATTCGTTTAGCTATAAACTAAAATCTTATCTTAGACATTCTATTTGTACTAAACAAGTACTAAAGCATTTTGTTTTATCAAAAACTGTTTATGTAATTTGTATAGTTGGCAGTTATTTGAGCAATTAGCATTACGTGCTAAAAGTGTAGAGTTTTTGTAGGTTATAGAAAAATTTAATAAATGTGACCATTAAACACTTGAAACTATTTATTGTAGGTATGAAAAAATTACAGATTTTACTGGGAAAATATCGCGTAATTTGGTCATGAGGTTTCATAGATATTTAAGTATAATAGTAATATATTAAAATGCCTTCATTTTTATATATCTTTAATTTAAAATTTATAATCTAAATCTTATAAATCTGAAATATTCACAGAAAAATACTGAGATTAAGTAAGACTTTTATTATCAAATACTGCACTGTAATTTAAAAACAATGGCCTAGATTTGAATTGGTGTCCTTTGCATTCTTATGTCAGTTTAAGCAGACAAAACCGGGGATAACAGCTAGTTGTACATAGCAGTATATTAAAGAAAAAGAAATGTATTGAAATATAATATATTCTTCAGTTATTTGCATGATTAGTTAAGTGTACCGGTATATCTATCACACATGATCTTATACAAAAGAATTGGCGAAAACCCTCCAAGTGACCGTCTCGTCCCCAATGCCCCAGGGGAGTAGACGGTTGACTAAATTCCAAGGGCTCACATATCCGCGCTTTTAAAGAAAACTAGCCGACCCTTAACTGTAGGGTGTGAATTTTCCTTTGAAAGTTAGTCAACATAGATCAGTTTACGCCAACTTTTTCTAAGGAAACTTACTGTGAAGGACCTTGTAGAGACGATTGAATCAAGTCAACTCTATATTTATTTATTTCAAAATTCTCATAGTTTCTTATTATTATAAAATTATATATTGTGGCTTTTATAACAATAGGCATTTATTTTACTTTTTAAAAGTTATTGCTGCAATTTTCTTTTTATTTTTTTTGTTTAAAATTTTATTGTTATTATTTTGGCTATGGTAATACAAGTCAGCTCTATATTTATTTATTTTCAAAGTTGTCATAGTTTCTTATTATTATAAAAGTATTAACTAAATTATATTTTGTGGATTTTATAACAATAGGATACTGTTTAAAATTTTTGTGTGGATTTTACTTTTTAAAATTAAATTAATTTAAATTATTTTGGCCATCGTAATATACTGAATGAAAATAACAATTTTAGCTACTTTAGCTTAGCTTGCTAAAATTATTATTTCTTAGCTCCTCTTTATATCTTGTACAATACGTACTTATAACCCTACTAAAGGCGTGGATAATAATTCTCAAAAAAATATTAAGAAAGACATTATCGTCATTTACTAAACGTTCCCTATACAATACATTTTTGAAGTGTACACTCATATTTTGCCGCTAAATCCACTTCAGTGCAACAATACAAGATGTCGTAACTGTCACTTAGACCAGATTTACTTTTTATTTGTACGTAGTAACATACCTTTTTGGTTTTAATACATTGCATAAAAAACTTAATAAATTCAGATAGGTATAGCCCAGATACATATACTCAAACCTTATGCATCGATATTGGGATGTACTTATCTACTTAACTATCGGTTTTGGTTTTAAAAATTATATTTGAAATTTGAAACTTGAAACAATTTTTTTTCGTTCTTAAATTTAAAAAGTTAACTTAAATAAAAAAATTGTTCTAATTTTTTTCACCGTGTAATGTGACAAATTTCAGAAAACATATTACACTCGACGGCAAATAAACCGGGCCAACTATAAAAGTTATACCTACAGAAAGTTATACCTAATCATCATGAAACGCACTTTCTGTAGGTATAACTTTGATAGTTGTAAGTTTTATATTTTTTGAGAAAACCGAATCAGAGTTCCAAAGTAGCAGGTGGCCCGGTTTATTTGCCGTCGAGTGTAGTTAAAGGATTATAAAATTATCAGCAAAGTACTTAACGATTTTTACCCTTCTATAATATAGGTACTAGCGATTCATGAAAAGGTACCCTCGACTTCACATTGAATGCAATTTTCTGCAAATTATATACCTACATAAACCTTTATCGTTTATCGCTCTTTCCTTTAGCGAAGGTGGTTATAATAAGCGGAGAAACAGACAGTGGCGGATAAGTGACTAATTTTATTTAAATAATTTTGTAACATTGAAGTACTTATATTACATTTATCTTCCAGAGATAATTTATTGATTGACGATTACTCAATTTTTCTAATATTTATAGATTTTTTTAAATTTATTTATTTATTTATTTCCTATTTTAAGGGCTAATATATAAATTAACATGTAAAATGACAATACTAAAAACCACTGAGGTTTAGTCTCGTGTTATCATTAGATTAATAGATACCTACTATTAATTACAATTTAAAAAAATAAAGCATAAATATGCATTTTTTTGAAAAGGCCAATAGGATTTGTCTACGAATACTTAGGTCGTATTAGACAGGCATATCCAAACAACAAAAAAACTGTAGGTAACTATACAATAGCTAGAGCTAGTAAACAAAAAAAAAACGGTTATCGTAGGTAAATGGAATTTCAGTTAATAAGAAATGAGAAAAGTATATTGCAGATCGTCTTTTCTTTACCTATTTATATTTAGATATTTTTAATGAGTTTCCTATATTTGTTGCAAATTACACATTAAACTTTGCATGATGACTATTCAGTCTTTATTAGCCATATAGGTAACACTCATAGCTTTACACCTTTGTGTAAATCACCATTTAACCTATTCTCAATAAACCCATTTAACCACAATAATGATTCAAATATTTAGACGCCGAATGTCTCTAAAATTCCCATGGTCTAAACTGCCAACAAGAGACAGATTAGGCCTTGTATAGGACCCCATCATTTGAGGGTTAATATCAGAGGTGTCGACCTTTTATAGCTAACCCCATGAATGCGCGGTGACAATTTAACCATAGTGTATTGATCTATTGAGCTGTAATCCGTTGCTACCTGTGAACTTTAGTAGCATTTAATGCGACCTCTTTGTGTTTGACAGTGAGTTTGATAATGAGGTTGCTAATAGGCGCCTTATGTTACCTTGTAACAGATGTGTTTACTATCAGTAACATAATTCTTATTTGGCCTTCGGAATCAATAATGGCATATTATAGGCACTTTGTATGTGATTATTATTATTTTTTATTTATGTTTTTAATTTAAAAAAAATAGACGTCCTATTTAACTTAAATGTATGTTTTTAAATGTAAAGTTTGTCATACAGGCTTCTGGTCCTTTTGATGTTAGGCAGCCAGGTGCTGCAAACACGTTTTAAAGCTTATTGCAATATTTTTTGGATTTTCTAAAATTATAATGTATTATTTTTAATTTAATAATTATCCAATGTACGTTAATAAAATTGTACAATTTACCTAGCACTAATTAAACAAAAATGTATAACTTTTAGCATATTGTTTGTCCGGTTTATGTGGTTAATGGTACCTAGAAAGGTTTGTTAGAAGTAGAATTAAAAATAATCGTATGTGTTATTTCTATATTGGCCCTATTATTTATTTCATCATACAAAGACACATCGGAAATTCCCCCGGGCGAGCTAATTTTCCTACCCGGGCACAACTCAATTTGTCCCGGACCCATTAACGGTAACTGCACCGGGACGGTTGCGTGTTGCCCGACTTTTTATGACCCGGCTTCGATTCCGGGTCTTTTTTCCGTTTCTCGTATTTCAATTTGTACGAATATTTTCTCTGTCAATCTTCAAAGCTTATATAAACCTTAAGACAAAATGACAAGACTTAAGTTTCGCCGGCAAATTTTCCTAGTTACATCCCTTCGCTTCTTAGTGAACACCAATCATCACTGTCCAGTCGTGTTTAAACGCAATATGCGAATATAGACTTTAGTAATACAATAATTAGAGTAGTTTTTTCAGTGACAGCAGATGAGTTCAGTAGGGGGTCAAGCTAGCGTATTGTGGTTCGATTCCCAGGTGTACAGGGCGTCGAGACACGTACGTGCACACTTAAAGACGGCCACTTTTAAAATGAAGGGAGGTCCGTCATAAAAATAAGACAGCACAAAAATAAATGGAGTAGTTATTGAGACTACATATTTTGAGTCTTGAAGAGTGGAAAGTAGACTGATGGTACACCTGAAGGTACGTCTAATATAGGAATTAGAAGCGTAAGAAACACCAATGTACATTATGCTGATATATTCCCAGATGTGATTAACTTTGACGGGATTTGTGATATGCGGTAATATGAAGATATCTATTAGAATATGGGATTTAAGAACCATATTTCTATAATGCAAAATTGCATGATGATAGAGGTCGAGTACCTAATTAAGGCGTAAAAGCGTAAGAAACGAGCAAAGCATACAAACAAATTCATTTTCGCATTTATAATATTAGGATATTAACCTATACATTCGTTGTACTGAGAAAGTATAGGATTTTTCAAGTAAAGTTGGGATTGTAGGTCAGCCTTGTACGCAGTCTACCTTAGTTGGATAATAAGATACGATAAAAGAAGATACAAAGAGGATAGGCAATTAATATGGGCTCTGTCTTCCTTCACTCAATCACAGAATTATAATAGCATACTTATGTGCTATATTTTCACAGAGATTGACCGTACCTATGAGCCCAATTTATTTGTCTTTCATGAATTTGTTACACTACGTATAACAGGTCTCTTAAAAGTCGACTGATTTTAATTAGCGTATTGAAATAAAGCTAAAACACTTCCTCAAATATTTTTTCGTGTCTTTACACAAAGGAATTCTTCAAAAAAGCGAGACCGAAAGAAAACAAAGCGATGTCGTGGACACGTTTCCGAATGAAGGTGTCCCAAGGACGGGGGACTACTTATCCATTTAGCTGTAAAAGTCCGGAATGCGTCATAAAAACCATTAGATCCGACACTGAAGGAGACGAGAGTGGAAAACGGAATCACAGTTCCATTACTGAACGTGGCCGTAGCGTTTCTTTCTAAACGATACTATGGAAAAATAACAGAATTTTTAAAAATCAAACACCGCACCGAAATCTTGTCTAAAATCTAATTATTTATTTATTTATAACAAAAAAACAAATGTATAAAAATTTAGGTAAAAATACATTACAGTACCAATAAATTATTATTACATAGAGGCATACCTATATACGAAGAGGTATATTTTATAATAATGAGATGATATTAGTTGGCTTTCTTAATCCTAGAAAACCATATATCAAATGACAAATTGACATGGGATATTAGTAGAGGATAACGCGTTACTGGGGGACCGATGTTGTAACGAATAATAATATTTGTCGAGAAATATTGTTCTCGCCCTAAACTGAGTTCAAATAAAATATCTTAAGGTACAGAAAAACATATTACAGGCCTAAGTTTACTATTATTTTAGGAAATATTATAAAATGTAACATCACTTGTGCAGTTGTTTTAGCTTTAAGAATTATATTTAACCTCGTTGCTTGTTAAATATTGCCAGTCACTATAATTATTTAAATTTTAAATTCATGATCCTTAAAAATATATTTAAGTAAAAGCTCATACAACCCAAATCTCTTTAAAGTTCATAGTCATTTATCGAAGAAGGCTAACGCGGACGAAGTCGCGGGCACCAGCTAGTTTATAATAATTATATAATATCTTAATGATAACAATTAATTATATTATTGTACTAGCTGTTGCCCGCGACTTGGTCCGCGTTAAAAAAGATAAAAAGTAGCCTATCACGTGTCCCGTACTTCTAAATATTTATGTACCAATTTTCATGAAAATCAGTTAATTCGTTTAAGAGTTATGGAGGAACATACATACATACTTTAGTTAGTATCATGTATAGAGCCTATATACACGATATTTCTGAAAACAAAGTAAATTACTCCATGACCGGCCCCTACATATTTATTATTAGTATTAGTTAATTAATTCTAGTATTATTTAGAATGTAGAAAAAAGTAGAAAATCTTCTAACCCCCCAGGGGTACTTTAAAATTGCCTTAAAGGCTTTGACCCTCCGTAAACTTTTCGTAAGACTGACCAAAGGCGACCCTCCCTTATTAAATCAAGTGCAATCGTTTTTATACTTTAAACATTGTATCAGGAAATTCGATGTTATCATTAAAAAGGGTTTTGCTTTTCTTTATTGTTTAAGAATTTATTAGTCCCATGGCCGTAATAGTATAGCGATAAGACTGTTCATCTAAAAAAAAATCTTACTGAATGAATCCAAAGCAAGAAGTTTAAGTTGATACAAGGTTTTTTGCAGTTTATTCACGGTTTTAAGATTTAACTATACCTACCACAGATCCAATGGACTTTATATAAGGAAATATACTTTCTAATAATCTCAGAAACTTTTTGATGATACCTAGATGTTGATTTTAGCTTTGACGTAAATTTTTTTATTGTAAATTTAATTTATCAACAAAAATTTCTTATTCATTTATTTTTAAGGAAAACTTACAGTGATATTTATATATTACTTAATAGCTAAATGACAGAATAACTTTACACCATTTACAAGTTTCCGCATATTGAATCTATATAATATAAAAAAAAAAGTTTCAAACCATATCAGTAATTGGAAACAAACTACTACTAATTAAAAGTACAGCTTTTTTGAACAATTAATTTAAAAAAAATTAAGAAAAATCAATAAATAAACAATCAAAGCAAAGAGGAAAAAAAGTCTAAAGTGAAGAACGAGAACCATCAAACCATGATTTTGAGAGTAGCTCTCTTATTTTGTAAATCTTAGAATTAAATAAATCGATCTCTGGAAATTCACCCAGGCTATTTGACCGACCTGGGAATGAAGGACCTGGGAACAATTATTACTATTGTTGATTTATTAATATTTAATTAAAAAGGGATGATATTAAATGGCCTTCTGTAAAAGTGAGCAAAAACCCAAGTACGTGGGTATTGCTGAACAACTAGGTACTTATATTGGATAAGTGTATGTAACTACGAGTGAAAAAACTAATTATGATCTCTTCAGTACATAGTTTCAATTATACACTCATTACATAGAAATTTACTTATATAATTATTAGATACTTATTTAAAATAAATATTTTTGAAAATAAACAGTCTACTAAACAAATAATAAAAATTACATTGATATACTTAGTAACTAGCTGGTGCCTGCGACTTCGTCCTCGTTGAAAAAGAAAAAAAAGCATCCCATACTGTGTCCTTTACGTCTAAATGTTTATCTACCAAGTTTCATGAAAATCAGTTACATACATAGATACAGATTTATTATTAGTATTAATAAATTACTGTATATCTATTATTAGATGCACAGCCATTACGTATATAGGTATCGGCGACCAAAGACGTCTAGGAGACGTTTTCCAAATGACCTTACTCAGGTGTCAATAAACTTGGGTCTCAAGGGATTCGCAGTCTAGTGTAATGGCGCTCGATCGTAAACTAAGGGTTCGCTTACTGTGCAGCACCTCCGAGGTGTCGGGTTTAGCACCCCTGGCCGTAAACTTTCAGCTGATTCATTCCATTGTTAATGTGGAAATGAGTTTTAGTGTTACAAAGATTGTATTGAGCACTTATAACTCCACTATATACCTACGCCGACCTTAAGGGATAATTTGGTTTATTTAAATTTATTACAATTGAAAGATACACGCTTAAAAAGTAATATCACGTTTAAAAAGTTATCTTTTTATCTTTTTCTTGTTGCACTTTTTTTTCATTTTTAATGCTACATAATAAATAATACGAGTATAATGCGTTACCTATAGTTATTTGAAAATTGTTTATAGAAATCTGTCAATGCTTTTCGAGCTAAGTGTACACATACACTAACTTATAATATACCAACTAGCTAGTGCTCGCGACTTCGTCCGCATAGAAAAGTATAAAACGCCATCTACCGTATTTTGGATAGATGGCGCTATCTCCCGCGCCAAGCCGCTAGTATTTACTTTTATTTTAGTTTTCCCGTAGGAATGAAGGATTTTCCCGCGGTAAAAAGTATCCTATGTTCATCACGGATGATGTCGGCTTCTAATGGTAAAAGAATTTTTCAAATCGGTCCAGTAGTTTCGGAGCCTATTCTATACAAACAAACAAACAATCAAATCCTTCCTCTTTATAATATTAGTATAGATGTACGTGTGGTCACAAATTTAACCTCAAACGATTTGCATTACAAGTTACCTTCGCCGCATCTCAAATTAAAATTTTAAAAACAAACCTCTTAGTGGAGGATATTAAATTATACAGTATATGTAAATGTTCCCAAAGTCCGTTTAGATGCAAATGCCAGTTGCGGGCAATAAAACAGTGCTCATTAGTGCTCTCCGCCTTTGGGTGGGGCGTGGGAGTGGCTCGTTCTCGGTACACCCACGAAACAACGAATATTTTTCCTATAAACACGTTTAATAGATGAATATATCACTGACTAGCTGTTGCACGCGACTACGTCCGCATAACTTGATATAATATAGCCTATGTCACTAGCTGAATAATGTAGCTTTTTACAGGTGAAATAATTTTTTAAATCGGTCCAATTTTAAGTCGGGTTTTAACATAAACATAAACATACAAATAAAGAGAGCAGCTCTTTATAATATTAGTATAAATATGATGGATTCACTATACAACTACTATACGAATGAAATATGAACTGCGATAAATATGAACACTTAAAAAAATACACTTCAGACTTTTGCCATTTTTAGATGACCTGTAGGGAACAGTTAAATACTTTTTTATTCCAGGTGAAAGGTAATTTATGTCCTTTTATTGTATCAACAACGTGTAATGCAAAATTTCATGATGATGGTTGAGTAAGTAACTTAGTTAAGTCGTAAAAAAGTAACAGACAGACAATACAGATTTACCTACTTTCACATTTATAACATTACTTAGTATTAATATGCTTTTAACCAAGCTAATCTATACTAATATTATAAAGAGGAAAGATTTGATTGTTTGTTTGTTTGAATAGAATAGGCTCCGAAACTACTGGACCGATTTGGAAAATTATTTTACCATTAGAAGTTGATATTATCTGTGATGAAAATAGGCTTCTTTTTATCGCGACAAAATGCTTCATTCCTACGGGGAATCTAAAATAAAAGTAAATACTAGCGGCTTGGCCCGGGAGATAGCGCCATCTATCCAAATCAGGTGAAACGAATAACATGACAACTGCTTGGTGATATTTTTAGCGATCCATTCCACGGTAGATGGCGTTTTATACTTTTCAACGCGGACGAAGTCGCGAGCACCAGCTAGTATTATATTAAAAAAAACATAAAATTATGAACTCCGACGAATTTAACTCTGAGTAACGTAACAAAATTTCTTTTACAGTATTCTCGAGCTTCGAAAGGAGAAGAGTCGAGACGCCGCTCGGTCGAGAAGAGGGAAAGAGAACTACGAGTTTTACGAATTAGCTAAAATGTTGCCTTTGCCTGCCGCCATAACCAGTCAACTAGATAAGGCATCTATAATAAGGCTAACGATAAGCTACCTCAAACTAAGAGACTTCTCTGGCCACGGCGACCCGCCGTGGAGCCGCGATCCACCACCCACAAGTAAAGCTTTAAAAGGTTTGTTAAGTTTTCACTTTTAAGTTATTTAGCTTCACTTTGTATCGCGGTTTCATAAGGCGTTTAATTTAAATTGCCAATGGCAAGCACAAGTCGGGTCTTCTCGGTAATTCTCGGTATAGCCTATACGCCTTCCTCTAGAATGGGGCTATAACATTTTGAAAAACAATAAAAAAATCAAGATGGAGTTTCAGAGATTAGCGATTTCAACCAAACGAACAAATAAAAAAATTCTAAAATTTATATTGTACATTGACGATCTTATAAGAATCTTATAAGATAGGCACTGCGCGTTGCTCCCATAACTTAGCACTATAAAGAGTTCTGTATGTTATCTTTTATTAAATCTAATACAGCCGAATGTTGCCCACCCCTGAGTTCACTTTTCAACCGCATAGAACTATGCAAAATGACTGAGTAGGTTTAAAATAACTGAGGAGGGTCGACAAATCAGATTTGCCTTCGTCAAGTCATTGTCGGTGCTAACCGTATTACCGCTCCCCTTGTACAGACAGCAAAACAAACTGTTTTAAAATATAAAGAAGTAAATGGAGTACCATTCTAAATTTAATTATACATTTAGAAATTCTATGAAACTGGAAAAATGCAACGACTTTTGATTTTGACATGACATCATAGCTTTTTAGTTAAATGAAGCTTTTTAGTAAAAAGAAAAGAACGCGAATGGACGAAGAAAGCAATAATAATTAAATACTTTTTAGTTGTTATATTTTTTTAAATATTTTGATTATTAATTCGTTACTTTCAAATATTATAACTTTACTGTACTTAAAGTTAAGCTAGGAATAACATGTAGGTAATAGTTAGAAGTTTTTGCATTTTTATGGAATCTGAAAATATTTTTTTGATAGAAAAGTACTTAATTACTGTTGAATTAAGTGACTGTGTTTTATTTAAAAAATAAAAAAAATAAAAAATTGCGCTGCACAGTGCGTGGAAACACAAATATAACGGAATAAAAAGCTTGGAACAACTCCGAGTAAATCACAACCGATGCCAAGCCAGGCGAACAACAAATAAATGCGCCTTGGGGACACTGATTCACCGCAATACGTCAAATAAATTTCAGATGCCTATCGAGAAAACAAACACACGTTTTTTTGAGTCAACATTACACATGTGTTATTGAAATTTCCCTTTGTTTTCATGGCTTTTTGCGTTATGCTTTTTTTTATATATCTTTCTTAAGATATTATGCTTGCAAGGAGTGTAGAAAATATAAGAAGTTGTTGAAAAAATCGCCTAATAAAATTGCCTTTCTTTTCTTTAGTCATTTTTCTTTTTTATTATTTTTGTATATATTTTGGGACTCTAAATCTAAACTAAAAAGATATAAGTTATATCTTTTTAGTAACTACTACAACAATATAACAATTTGTATATTTGTAATTTGTAATTTGTATGTAATTTGTATACAATATAGTATTTTTATACTAACAATTTGGGTCTAAGTAACCCGATTAAAGAAATTTATTATTATTATTATATGTTCCACAAAGAAAAATATTTATATTTGCCTATCAGCTCTATCTGTAGTAGCATTTTCCATTATAAGTAGTATGTACGTAGGTATAAAAATTGAAATAATGATTTTTTCATTCTTAATTGTATCCACATTTTATTTTATAATAATAATAATAAAGTTATAACTTTAATTTTTTTTTTGTAATGAAGATATATTTTCTAAACGAGATATCTCAAGATCCGTCTTCCTCTCCTTTAAGTTGTAAAAATTTTCAACAATCTCTTGAAATATATGACCAACCTGTAATTATAGTTCAAATTTTTAATTTAAATTAATTCAACAATTTAAGTTTTAACACTAGATTTTTTACGTATATTTTTCAATATTATGGCAGTGTGGTACACTCGCGCACAGCTTTAAAAGCGGTGTTCCTAAATTTGTAACAAGTGTACCAATAAAACGCCCCGCGACAAATCCAATTTAGACCCCTAATGCGCTTAATGCGACCACGGGGCGAATCACTACGTATGCCACTGTCATTTTAACTCAATTTTCCAACAACCTCTCTTTCCCACCTACGTCTACATATTCAAATAAAAATATACGTGACAATAAAACAACCATTTTAGGGTGAGTCAAAAAATATATCAGAAAACGTTTGGAGGACAAAAAAATTTTGAATTTCAAATATATGTATCTAGGTACTTACGTAGGCAATAAACATGTTGTTCAAAATCACCACTTTTTATACATTTATTACAAATAAAATGATATATTTTTAAATCATTCCACATGTGCAATAAATAATATAAAATAAAAACTGAAATAGTTTCTTGAGATTTGATCTAATATTTTGTATGACAAAATAAGTTACTCACTGAGTAGGTAATTAATATTCAAACCAAAAGTTTAATAATGGATATAAAAATTTATTTTAATATACATAAATAGATTTCATTAGATTTTTTGGGTGTATAATAAAAACATCATGTAACATCAAACTCAAAGTACAATCAGGCAATTTCTTTTTAACTTGCAAAGGTTAAAATTGTTGTAGGTAACTTACGTATCTCTAATAGACAAACTTAAAAATAATTACTAATTCGTTGTACTAGATGCTCCTTAAAATTTATAAATATGTGTGCAGTCCTCGTCAGAACCTTTTTAAAAAATACTAAGTACATTCAAAATTATTTTTGTAAGTTTTTTGAAAGTATAAAACTTGAAGATTCGCTCCTTTCTCTAAAAGGATTAAACCGACAATGCATCTGTCAACATTGAAATTGTAAGAGACACCGGCGCTATTAAAAAAAAATGGTAATTAATTCGCTGGGGCCGAGCCCCAGTGTAACAATACGCGGTGAATTGGGCCAAAATTTTTAATCTAATCAATTAACAATCAGTGCAAGCGATATACCGCTTGTTAGTACTGCTTATTTGGCGAACGTGACTTGGTTGCTTATTCAAATTGTGTTGGGGTTCGTTTGACGATTTTGTCTGGACGTTTAATTGGTATTACCGCTTACTGTCTGCTCGTTCCGAATTGTTATAGAGGTGACGACCCAATGTGACGAACGCTCCGATTCTGACGCGGCAACCGCAGAATTAAAAGTGCCCGGGTATCTTAACATGATACGATAGTATCCGGGACGGTACACGGATCTAGCGGGTACCCGGGTCGGTACCGTCATTTAATACTAGGCCTGACTCTGGCATCGCACGGATGATATTTCTACTTAATAACAAGTCACGGCGGTCCATTAAACTTGATGGTGCTGCCGACCATAGAATGATTCATTATAAAGTAAGGAAGGGATCGGACAGTGGGCTCTGCAACCCTTACTCTTACTGAAACACAAAAGTACATATGCTGTTATTTCACGGTGGTACTCTGTAAGGTATAGTGCCGAAGACGGGCTGTCCAAATGACTGCGAAACGCACTTGCCCTGACACTACTTATTGTAATAATTTGTAATTTGGAAATTTTCACGTGTTTATAATAGAAAATCCTAAAGATAATCAATTTGTATAATTTCTTCATGTTAGGACAAATTATCACTGCTCATGTTCCGTATAATGTTGACTTAATTGAATGATAGACATCTATATGTGACAACCGGACTGACAAGCTGACAGATAATTACGTATTAAACAAGTTGTCAATGGGGTTATTCTAGAGGAAGTTAATTTTTATAAAAAATAAATTCTTAATTATGATAACATAATATTTATTACTTATTCGATCAGAACAGTTAATAGTGATAAGTACAGATATTTTTAAAGGTATTTATTTGTTTGGTATACTTAGACCCCATATCTATTAACATTAAGGTAATCTCGCATTGTATTTAGATTTAATATAATGTATTTGTTATAAATATATATTTCCTGATATTTGTACTAAATTAACACATATAAAATCAAAAATATCCCTAACCCTTATTATTATATTTAAGCATTAATATATTCATGTATGTAGAATAGACCTCTATAAGAAATACCGTTGACATAGATTCTGAAATTACTTTAACTTGATATTAAAATATACTCAGGTGATTTTCTCAATATGTAATTTGTGTTTCAAATAATGACATAGTATTATTACTATATTAGATCAATCACAGAATTATCCCTAAACTTAAGCAGTTGATTTCTTATAGGACACTGAATAGTTCCTCTTTAATTAAATAGGTAATTCAAGGAGAATAAAAATGTGTCTTAGATATCTCGTATAATGATAATAGCTTTTTGTATGTTCATAAATAAATATTAGACAATCCATATTGCTTGCGTTCGTACTGAAAGCAATATTTCAAAATACAACGGGAGGAGACAAGTCAGATAAATTCGACAAATTAACTCCATGGTAAACACATGTTTCGTTCCCCATATTGCCGTTTGGTGGCAGCACGCGTGATTTATGGCAGTAGGGCGGTGGATCGCGGCGAGAGAGGACGTGTTACAAATGCAATACAATCCTTTTTCGATTCTACATCACTAATCTTTTATGAACTTGCGTAACCAGATTTTTTAAATTATGTGAATATTTCTATTTTTTTTTTATTTGAAAATGGATAACTAAGAATTATTATCATTATAACGTATCAACATGCGTCAAAAACTGACGCAGGAGCCAACGCTTCTCTGACCCTTTTTGAGGTGGACCTCAAAAAATAATATCCAATAATGATAATTATTCATCAAAATCCGTTGTTCATTACTTTTTGAGTGAAAGAGCTACAAACGTCCTTACAAAATTTTATATTTACGAGAGCAATTAACATTAGCACTTAAGTAATACAGGAGTAAACTTCTATAAATTTTATTATTAAAGTTTATCAGAACAAATTAATTCAACAGTAGATATTATTAATAGCGCAGTATTTCTAAGAAAAGGCTTATATACTAAAGCAGTGTGCATTTTTCAAATGAAAAGTGTAGAATACAAATTTTCATACAGTCTCGAGGGATATCATATTTCGCAAAAAAGTAAAAAGAGGCGCATATAAACTGTTAGAATCCATGTTTCACATAAAATTTAATATAAAAGGGTCCCAATTATTACAAATTCGAAATAAATTGACAAAAACAAACCAAAAAGGTTCGTCTCGGTAACACAAACCCTCTAATATTTCGTCTTAACCCGTGTGTCGCTGCTGGGACGTATTTTCCCTTTATTTATTGTTATTTTTCTATTTCGCCGGCAGATGTTCCGTACTATGATTTACGGTGGCCTCGTATTAAGGAACGTGAATTATGTAACTATTTGCTGGTCACAAGATTTCTTGTTTTCTTATACTTCACTTTATGGTGTTACTTCCTTTTTAGATACCATAGTTTGCAATACAAAGTCATTAGTAACTTTAAAGAACACAGTCTTAGTATTCATTGGGTTTTTTTCTGAAATCATTGAGCATGAAGCTGATTTGAAAGTATTGGAATTTTTTATTCGCATTGTAATAAGAAAATCTGTAACGATCTTGATAGATATATGAGTACAAAAGTTGTTAAATTGTTGGGTTATAATTCATGCTTTCTTAACATAGTACCTACACAGGTTTTATGAAGAATTATCGATATCCATATAAGAAATTCATACAAGAGATCCAATATTATACTGTAAAAATCCCAACTTCTTTTATGAAACTTAATGGTAGGTGGTTACTATAAGCATTTCTATACGCAAGTACGCTGTTGACTTTAGTGGATGCCGCGGAAAAATAGTATTTTATTCTTCTAAGTAGTTGAAAACTTTATTGAATTCGATCAGCGGGAATCTTACCACGAAAAAAAAAAAGAAAGTTTAATACCTACCTCATATAAAATTCGTACATCATACAGTCGTTTTTAAACATTTTGAAGCAGATGGTCCTTTGGAAAAACAATTTTGGTCGCATACCAGCAGTATCTTTCGTCCTTTATTCTCATCTTGTGAATCTTGTCGTCTTTATAAGTTAACCCTTCCCTTAATCCCAGTATAATGAACAGTACACGTGACCCACACATATTTAATACTATCCTTACAGTTTCTTTTGTCCCTTATAAATACATTAACTAATAGACAGTCTCGGTGCAAATGTGGTTTAAGGAACACATTTTTGATCGTCTTAAATTCACAATTCTCCTTTGCAAAATTCATTACCTTCCTCCCAAATTTTCTATAGAGATATATAGTATGAGATCTATAGAAACAATAATATGGCAAAATTGAACGAGGAAGATTTCTGTATGTATATAATTTGCAGAAAAAAAATTGCATGCCATGCGATGCCGGGGTGGATCGCTAGTTGAACCAATAACATAATTGCAAATTGGTTAGTTCGACGACGTGCACAGTAATAATGATGAATATATTCATATTAAAACGTTTATTTTCAATAAATAGTTACCGAAACGGCATTTTTGTCGAACATCCCTTCTGTCGGTGCATCGCAATCATCACCCTGCGTTCGTTTCTATATTGACTGTACGTGTTCCGAATGTGGGATCATTTTCCGGGATTTTGTTGGTATTTTTATTTGGTATCGATCGCGCCGGGTTCGTACGGCTGGACCTCGCGCGCGACTGAAGGGTTGGTCGTCCGTGTAATTGGTTGGTTACAATTCATTACTATTTCCATTAAGATTTATTTTATGTTTATATAGTTTTGTATTTATCTTTCTTTTGTTTATATTATATTATTCAATCAATCGTTCAATATTTATTAATACGTGCAGTTGTAAACATACATAAAACAGTAATAGCTAAAATGACAGTTACAAAAAGGTCCCTACTGAGTATTTTGCTGGTACAGGCTTTTGATCTTCCATAGAAGATCAATACACACACACACGCACACTATATCGTAAATAAATGAATAATAAATTGCCTATAGCCACTTGTTCCTAATATACCATACAAAGTGTTTGGAATTCCAATGCATTATATATTGTGGGTATCGAGTTAAAAAGCTGTGATCAATCGATAGTTGAAGAGAAGCAACAAAAGGCGGTAATTCTTCATTAGGGGGCGAGAGTTCCGGTCAAGTGTTGCCCCAGGGGTTGGCAATCAGCGGTCCGACTTATGTTGTTTTTGGGGCTAACGTTAGTTTGCAGAAAAATTCTTTCACGACTTATAACTAACTTAACTAAATATAAAGTAAGACTAAAAAACCGTGTTACATTCTACTACAAGTGTGGAAATGTACGAATTCCTTCGTTTAAACACTAGAGTGTTTAGTGTTATTTTAATATTTTTTTATATTATTTTGTACTTGGACTAAATTTATTTTATTTTGTACCTAGTCAGTCTAATTAAAATTAGTTGGAAATAATTTTTTTTTGAAAATTCTCCGATATTTAATATGAAAAGTATTTCTTCCATTTGCTGAGAGCAAAAGTTTCGAATAAAAATTTCAATTGTGTTTCTTTGTAGCACAACAGAACAGTAATAATTTTGCAAACCCTACAACATTATTAGGCGTGAGTTTTATTTAATTTCGTGGCTGTGAAAATAGTACGGGACCCCCGGTCAATGTTGGCTCAGTCGGCACACGTCGAAATGGACAAATAACACTAAATTATTGCCTTCCTTCGTACCTTTATAAACGGAAGACGATTCCCGTCTCCTAAATGATTCCTTGGAAATGTTTGAATATCTTTTTAATATCATAACATAGCGTTTTTGTAACATTTTTCCTAGGTATGTGTTAAAATTGTAATTGTAATTTGTAATATTTAAACACATATATACCTATTTTTATTAAATTTTTGCATAGGCAACAAAAATGTATATTACATAATTAGTAGGACGTCCACCTATAGGAAAGCCATGGGTTGTCGCTGGATCTAAGCCGGTTTTTTATTTTATTTTATTTGGTAAAACAAACAATTGCACCGTATATATAGTAAATTTGAAGAAAGAGAAACATACCTAAATAGAGGTGATAGTGGCAATCAAAGACATTTTCCACGAATTGGTATAAAAATATTGATGCTGACTATAAAAATATTTATTTCACTAAATAGTATGGAAAAAAAATATTCAATATATCGTCCTATGGTTGAAATGTTAAATAAAATATAAAATATTTTTCGATTTATTTTTTAAATAATAATATTATTATGTGTCCACTACTTAAAGAGTGTTGTGCCCTTCACGTGCCTTAGTATTGTGCCCATAGTTACACAATACTGACTAGGGTTAGTTTATTGAATTTATCCCGCAAAATTGAACGACGAGTCCACTTGTCGGATGTTGATTGAATTTAGGCTTGACATTGAACAACCACAATTACAAAGACATCACTTTATTTATTAACTAGCTGCCCAGGCAACACATAGGCCAGATAACAGTATGAAATTCACAAATTATTCAGTTTAAAGCATTGTTATAAGGGTATTAGAGCTGACAAGATAGGCAAATGCTGTATTGAATGATTTTTAGGCTATTATAACACTATGGGCTATTATAGGCTTCTTGTTGCTTATTCAGCTACTATTCAGCAATTATGTTGCTACTATACAGCTTAAAGCCATTTATTTTGTGCCCAAATTGCTTGAATAACGGCTGTATAAATGCATTTATTCAAAGAATATTCAGCCATTCTGTGTTACTTGGGTGGTGCTCGCGACTTCGTCCGTGTTGAAAAGTATAAAACGCCATCAAAAAATATCACCAAGCAATTGTCATGATAGTCGCTTCACTTGTTTTTGGATAGATGGCGCTATCTCCCGGGCCAAGCCGCTAATATTTACTTTTATTTTAGATTTCCCGTAGGAATGAGGCATTTTCCCGCGGTAAAAAGTAGCCTATGTTCATCACGGATAATGTCGCCTTCTAATGGTAAAAGATTTTTTCAAATAGGTCCAGTAGTTTCGGAGCCTCTTCAATACAAACAAACAAACAAACAAATCTTTCCTCTTTTTAATATTAGTAAGTATAGATTCATATCTATACTTACTAATATTATAATTTTCTTGTTTATTTTTTTTTTCACTTTCTTGTAAATTTGGATATTTGTGAGTAATGTTTGAATGTTTGTGACTTATAATATTAAGTATAAGGATTAGTACCTACTGATTATTCCAATCATAAAAAAAACCAGTCTTTTTTATATAATAAATCATTATATTATAATAACAGACTTATAACCAACGGAGTCGTTTCTGGTTTTTCTTTGCCCCACAACAGTAGGTAAAGTCGTTACAGATTAATAGGTAACTTTATGAACTGCTAATGCGACAACAAATTACTTTCATAATACCGACAATATCTGAGACAGCATAGCGTTTGCTCTCATAATGAGAAAATTATGCTGAGACTTAAGCGTCGCAATAAAAATTTTCGCTGTGGGAGGGTGCCCCAAAGAGAAAACGTGTTTTACTTTGCTCACAAGTACTAAAGTATAAATTATTACAAACTAGCGACCAGCTCCCGACTTCGCACTGGTGCAATTTCTGCAAATTATTTATAAAACTTTACTCTTTCAACGTTCTTTCCATTGCCTGCTGGGAATCGAACCAGCTACCACTTTTGCTTTATGTACTTTTTTACAAAAAATATCAGTTTCACATAGGTAACTTATTCTTACAAAAACAGTCTTCAAAAACACATACCTAATATAAAGCACTAATTCCACAAAATAGTTCTAAGAGTATTAAAAAAATGAATCTGACATGAGCACGGAATTGGGCTACCAACCATATTTAACCGGAGAGATGTCGAGATAGTTGCAAGCGTGTGCTTTATTATGATTTAATTCAACAAAACAGAGAGAATACGCCTTTGATACGCCGCACTTGCAGTTGTTTATGGTGACCATGATTTTGACAAAAACTAATAAACAAAATCAGAACGTGGATATTTGTTTAAGATAACAGAATTAATGTAAAATTATAGTCAGTGCCTAGTACTCGTACTTGTTTGAGCAGAGATAAGCCACTCTAGCCCCTTATGTTAGCATGATTTATTGAAAAAGACAACAAAAGGCACAAAGTTTATAATTGCATCCATAGAGTGTCAATCCGCTTTAAAAAAATCTTCAGGAAATACATTTAAAGTATGAAATTGTGTCAACTATAACTACATAATAAATAGTGTGCAGTTACAATTTATTTTTGTAGATAATCAATAAAATTGTAGGTACATTTATTTTTAAAAAATAGTATTATTTTAAAAAAAATGTGTTAAGGTCCACTTGATGGTAGATGGCACGGTTACTTGTAACACAATCAATATCAATTGATCATAGTTGCATTAAGAATAAGGTTAGAGATGAAGGAAAAAGGGGCTTTACCATCCCTTAAAATTATACAAAAATAAACTGGAAAATTGAAAAATAATATTTTTAAATTTCTATAGGTACACAACAAGTCTCTCTGTCGTAGTATATGTTAAGATATATTTATGTTTGCTATTGTCTTCTATCAAAACTATATACGTTATTATCAATATTTGAAGCCCAGAAGATACCTGCTAAATGATTATGTTAGTTTATGATTAAGCACACCACCAATATAACAAGAAACCAGCAGTAATATCAAGAGTAACAACTACACCATTAATGTCCTATAACGATTTTCTAAAAGCGTGGCTACCCTAACCTTGGATAAAGTCATAGCAGAAAACGGTTGTTTTATTTCGTTTTCAAAAGCAAACTTACGATCGTCTGATATGACAACGATATTTATACAGCGCAATGTTCAACAACAATTTAATTTTTTACTTGTTTTATAATATTTTTAAGGTTTAGTTTACATGTCTTTTAAATTTCTAAATAATTTAATTTTACCAAACTAATCTGATCTGACCAAACGCTCGCAAAAATACAATTTTGGCAATTTACAAATGTATTACTTTTATTAATATAAATATAGTATATTTCTATACTGAAAAAAAAAAACAACGTTAGGTTCCCGAGGGATCGTCTAAAAATATAAAAAATGGCGCCACTGTCGTCGTGGTGGCGCCACCGTCGTTACAACGATAAAGATGTCGGGTGTTATACATATTACTCGTATTTTTTGTACGCGGACAAAGTCGTGGGCATCATAATCGCGGTGCCTAGTGCGTCATAAGGCTATTCGCTAATTCACACGAATCAAGTTATGCAATAGTCCGTGATGGTTCGCCTGCTTCCTCGCTGTAATGGTAACAAGTTGTCGTGCACGCTTGTACTTTGTTCTCGTCCATTTAGTGCCGACGTCACGACCCATGCCGTCACGATTGCCGGACGCGTGTCCTTGCGTGTGTGTACTCACTTTCATTCGACGAAGATGACCATTTACTGACCCGACGTTCGATGTTTAAAACTAGCTATTTACATGAAAAGCGTGAAAATCTAATTTTGATTTGAGAACGAATAAGGTTATTTTTTTCAAATGCGAAGCCAGCACTTGTAGGCATGTAGGGTGACCATGATTTTTATATTTTATGTATGATTTTTATGGTCTAGATACGTTTAGTTAGAGGCGTGGTTACGATGTAGGTACTAAATATAACAGAATGAGACCTTATTCCCAAAACGTGTCACGTACCTAGTTATCCTACTGTTGCGGTTGTCAGCAAACTGCCACTACTTTGCAGATCCAAATCAGAGCCAACTTTCAAAAGTTGGCCCTGCTGAAAATCTAAATTTTTTCTAAGAACTGAGATTCGCCTTCCAAACCAAACTTTTCCAACTTACAACAATTGTTGATGATTAAATGGGTTTAAGTAAAAACGATATAAAACTCTTCAAAGCCAACGTTCGCTACCGTCCACAAAGATCCCATTCATTACAAGATGCTATCGTGCCTACGTACGGTATCGGATTTCGTTAAATTCTTTATAGCCTGTCAACTCTTCTCACTTGGTTCTTTGATAAATTATCACTTAGATAAAATTATACATATTATTATATTTGAACAGAAAATTTCCCTTTTTATTATAAATTAATACTTACTATGTTGGATAGTTTTTATATATTATATTATCACATATTATATTTATTTCATAATATGTTAAAAATGAAATATATAATTTATAAAAACAAAAATTTACAAGGTACTTTATACATAAAGCTACTTATATCATACAAAAAGCAAATTGTAATAAATAAAATATCTATAAAAAAATATATGACAGTTTTATTTAATTTATGTTGTCAATTTTTTTAGAAAAAGTGCAATTTTGATTAAAATAATCATTAATACGATATTTAAATTATTAGAAATCACAACAGCTTGTGGTAGATTATAATTTACTACGTTTTACCCGCGACTTTGTCCACAAAATTACCACCTCATCGGTTGAGTAGTTAAGGCGTGAAAGAGTTACAAACATCTGTGCGTTCATACATCCGTCATCACTAATTTTTATTAGTAGGATAAGAGAAGTATTAAAAACCGACTTTGTGTATTTTGCCTGAGAAACGAAGAATAGATATTTTAAAAAATGTGTGATTTTTTGTGACTTAACTAACGACATTTAAAACAAATTATTTTATATTCTAGTGTCTAAAATATATGGTCTCTTTTTGCTTATAGGTGCACAAAACAGGCGGACATCATTAGGACTCGCTATGGATTTGTTTGAGCAGCATCAGGGCACACATATATTACAGGTACTAATTATTTATATTTCTTTTACTTTGTCCATTGCAGACTGAGTAGATCAAGATATTTAGATATAGATATTATACCTATATTGAGTCAACCTACTCAATGGATGTTGTAACCGTAAATGGAAGCAAAAAGAAAGATACGGTACGTTCTTACATTACGTAATTTACAAACAGGTCACATACTATATATTATATACCTAAATACTTATCCCCACAACTACAATTCCTATATCAAATAATCGAGAGAGTCGATCGACAAGTATATAAAAATTTACCACAAAAACTGTCTTCATGTTTTTAACGTATCCCGTGTATGCTAGACAGTATCCTTTGAGAGAATAAATGATACTGAGTTCATTGGACTCAGTATATGAGGTCCACGCGTGGATAGTGATTCACTAATCTTTCTTTTAGCTTCAATCTACGGTTGTAACTAACTTCTTACTGAAGGTCATTGTTAATAACAAAGCTTACGCTGTTTGTGAGTGAGATATTCGAGATGTCGGACTCCTAATTATCCTTTATCCTCATATTAATCCTTTATCAAGGCCGACTGCGGTTATCCTCACCTTTTCCTCGGTTACTCTCCTAGTGCCTTCTTACTCACGATTTTGCTTGTTTCAATGGGCAACTAGTTTATTTATAAGATATAAGCGACTAGCTGGTGCCTGCGACTATGACTGCGTGGAAAAAATGAAAATATAACACCTGACAAAATATCTGACATATTTTCCAGGATAAAAAGTACCCTATATTTAGGTAATGAACTGTCTTTGTGCTAAATTTTATCCAAATCCTTCCAAGCCATTTTTATGAAAAAGAAGTAACAAACTTTCACCTTTCACAAACTTTCGAATTAATTTATAATATTAGTAAGATGTCTCATAAAATTAAAGTGCCACTGTAAGCTTGTCCGTCACATATTGTCATAAAAATAACAGCTGTCCCATTTCAACTCATTTCGAACTCTGTCTTAAACAATATTAATTCTGCATTCAATTAAAAACCTAATTACTTTTTGTTGTGCAACATAAAAATGTCTGTGCAACATTTATTTTGTTAACACATTCGAACTTGACTTTGCATTGAGCAATCCGCGGCCAACTTCACGCTTTTTTTGTGGCCCCAAACCACACAATACTACCAATACAATGGATATCGATGCAACACACTAAACATAAACATACCGATTTGCGAAACCCAATTTAATATTTCACCGATTTCACTAAAATTTCATAACGAAATTAATCGAATACACGCATTTTCTGGGGCACTTTGAAAAGGGTTTGTTGTTAATAAAAAAAATCGATTATAATGTCTATTCGATCACGTAAATTATCGATTTGTGCAATCGAATGTCATTATAGTGTTGTGGTGGGTGCTGCGGTTTTCTATTCCGCGCACTCAAAATGGCTCAGTACGTGATTCCTTGGTAATATTTTTTTGTGTGTTTGCTAACGTTTTGCGGGACAAGTTGTATACGTTTTTAGCGAAAAAATAAGAGCGCACACTCAGGAACGCGGCTTCGAGGTTAATTCTCTTCATTACTTGTTTCAATACGTGGTAAAACCAAATAAAATTTGATTTTACCTGTTGTCAAATAAAATATTGGATATTAATACAAAAGATTCTTGTCTAATGACTGTTACCAAAGAAATTTAAGTTACTTCCAATCCGAATCAAGTACTATACTCAAATACTATCATGCCTAAGTTAGTACTTATTACAACAGCTAGTGAAAGTCCTCTCAAAATCGGTCCAGCCGTTTCGGAGATTAGCTGGAACAAATAGAGAATTTTTTTAACATTTCTAATATTTCCTTAATTTTTGCATAACACAACATGTTATTGAGTAGCAAACATAATTGTATTGTAACTAACTATTTATTGATGGAAACTGTATCGGCCTGTAATTTTATAGCCGTTTGTTTTATTCAATATTAAATAAATAAATGTCACAAATTTTACAATCATAATATTAGAGGATTTCACGAGGATTTTCTATGTCTATAAGTCGAATGACTTCAACCAGGCAATTTCATAGACAACGTAGATTTGACTATCTACAAACAATTTTGAAGGGCTTCTTTGTCTTGTCTAAATTGCCACTTTTTTAATCTGAAACCGTAGTAACAAAAACTTGTTCAAATTTTAAACAAGTGCCACGTACAACGAAGTCTGAACAAAATAAAACAAAAAAAAAAAAAAAAAAAACCCATCACAAAAATAATGTTCACTATTTTATTCTTGTTTGTAACTATCATCTTCTATCGTTTAAACGCAGATTTCAATACAAAAAAGCTTATTCATTTTGGGCAAGTACATTTTGTCAACCGTGCATCTCATTAAAATTAAAGATAGTAGCTGCAAAGATATAAAGACGCTAACCAGAAGTGACATTTATAAATTACATACCGTTTTACTTCTGTTTATTTTATTTATATAATAATTACAAACAGCTATTCAAGTATTTATGTTATATATGATACTTATATGTTATATAATATGTATTAAAAAAAAAAAATATTTTAAAAATAAATCAATAAAATGTTAAAAAAATGAATTATAACTTATTATATTGTTTAATAGAAACAAAGGAAAAAAAACTTTATTTTGTTCTTATGACAAAATATACTTTTGTCTATACTGTAATATTATAAAGAGGAAAGATTTTATTGTTTGTTTGTTTGTATAGAATAGGCTCGGAAACTACTGGACCGATTTGAAAAATTCTTTTACCATTAGAAGCCGACATTATCCGTGATAAACATAGGATACTTTTTACCGCGGGAAAATGCTTCATTCTTACGGGAACTCTAAAATAAAAGTAAATACTAGCGGCTTGGTCCGGGAGATAGCGCCATCTATCCAAAATACGGTAGATGGCGTTTTATACTTTTTTACGCGGACGAAGTCGCGAGCTAGTAATATATAAATGAGATTAAACTAAATCTTATATCATAGCACTTCCAGTAACTCTATCATTGTAATCATTTTGGCTCGTGTTGATCGTTTTTCTTCATAGCTAAAGTCAATGTTTGTTTTTTTATCTATGGCTTTGGTTGGAGTTATTACTATCAACTCCGCTGTGTTACCTCAAATAATTTTACAGTGACTTGGTACCTCTTTTATTGTTGGGAGTTTAATAATTGTATTTCATTATCTTTTTGTAGACTTTATTTCTTTTTTTATCTTAATTTATCTGTAGGTCAGTATTTAAAACTTTCTCGAACGCTTTTTTTATTATAAAGTTTAATAATTTTTATTATACTGATGCAGACTCCCGGCTTTGCCTGGGGTGCAATTTTTTTTTTTATATGAAAACATTTCCTGTTTATCCCTCTTTCCATAATAAGTGAAAACCGAATTAAAATCAGTCTAGTCATTTTGGAGTTTTTTTTTTGAGATTTTGCTGGAAATTATATAGGTATAAAAACCTTCCTCGTTTAACGCTCTTTCCTTCAAAACCGCTTTAAAATCCCTTGCATACTTTTTTACTAATAATATATTTTAATAAATAAGTATATTTTAATACATTGTTTCATTTTTGTTCGCAGTCACTAGACGGATTCGCGTTGTCGGTCGCAGCCGATGGCAGGTTCCTGTACATATCTGAAACAGTTTCAATATATTTAGGATTATCACAAGTAAGTGGGTTGTAGAGTTAAGCTTATGAGTTTAGTTAATAGTTTAGACAAAAAACAACAAAACTGGAGACCACAATGTCATGGCTAGGTAAGAAGCTTTTAAGTTCATAAATACGCATTTTATACGCATTATTTGCAACTGATATCTGTTGAAGACCTGAACCACAAGTATTAGATGACCGCGTAGTCTTAGCGATAGCAAAGCATGGTCTCATAGTTGGAAGCTAACGGCTATAATACAACCATGGTATTATTAACAGTATCATACGAGTACGTACGTATATCTATGTGTCGCTCGCTCACATATGTAGGTACAATAGGCAACGCGATACAAAGTACAGTCAGAAGATTAAATCAGATTTTCGGCGGCGCTAGAAAGACATCCGGTGGTAACTGCATCAGATCTAAGATAAGTCCTTTTACACGTGTCGCGTTATGTCGTCTACGTGGCCTGTTTTATATATCTATTTTTAGAGCCGGGCAGATCTCCTTAAGAACCTCCGTGAGCCCTTCGTGGGATGATGGTCGTGAATTTAGAATTTTTCCTTGGGTAAAAAAAATTTTTTTTGACAAAATTATTATTCTAACCTAACTGGTGCCCTCGATTTCGTCCGTGTTGAAAAATAAAACATATAACGCTTGATATAAATATGTAAAGCAAATAACGCCTGACATTATATTTTTGTCAAACATTGGATTTTTTTTTAATTGCCTTATCAAAATATTTCTTCTTTTAATATGATCCATGAGAGAATCCGTTATGAAATGAATGTCATCTACAAATATTCCAGAGAACAGAGAAATTTGAGGAATTTAATTTAAATGAAAACTGTATTAAATAAAAGGCAGACATAAGTTTGAAAGATTGTCCGTCGTAACGAACTGTTTACAAAAAAGTGGCTGCGAAAAATTACTGCTAAAAAAAAATTAAATAACATTGCGAAATTAAAAGGCGCCGTGAAAAGAGCCGAAAACTGGGAAATTCTCGTTTCCAACATGGCTGCAGGGGTGGTGCGAGCGAGACGGCGGATAGGGGGAAAGGGACGATGCGATATGCTGGTCACGTCCCGGGCGAGGCAAGCGCGTGCTCCACATCCTAATGTCTCTGCGAACCTTACCACTCACACACCCCCGAAAACTCACACTGGCGCGCGTCAAAGCGCCATCTAAACATCTACCCGACACACACCGATCCATATATCTTCTTCAACGTGTGGGTAGACATATAAAATACATAAACTTCCTGGTAAATAAGCGCAGATACAACTCCCGTATAAGTAAGGCCTGTGTAAGCTGTTGCTATATTAAATTCTGTTGCGGGTTTTTCTTGGTCCGTAGTAACGTCTGATGATAACGTCGACAATGGGAAATCATATATTTCTTTTATATAGATGAGAGGGAAATGGATTCTTTATTTTTTGTTTTGACGCGAAAAACGCCCTTTCGTTGGAAATTATTTACGTGACTCTTCTTTGATGCTTCGGGAAGAGATTATGGATAATATAGGCAGAAAGGAGTGTGTATTTTTCATACTTTGTATGAGTTATTTTTTTAGTAAAAACGTGTATGTAAGTTAATTCAGAATTCAATTGTAAAAGTATCAGCAGTTTGGGTATACTGGCCTAACTGGCAACCTGTCTGCGGCAGTAACAATCCCCTTACAGTGAAATAACAGCATAATATGTGCTCTTGTGTTTAGTTGAGTAAGGGTTGCCTGAGCCCTTTTTCTTATATTTTCTTATGTATCTGTTTTCCTAGTAAGGTTGGCAGCATACTTGCAGCACAAGTGGCATTATTAGTGTTAATAGGCAGTATAGTCACCTACTATCAGGTGGACCGTAAGCTTGTCTGACGACCTCTTCATAAAAAAGCTTGTTCAAATATGCCTCATAACATTAGACTAGTAATCTGATGAGCTTCCAAACAACCAAGTTAATAAATTAAATTATCTTACATTTGGTGTAATTCACAAATGAAAACTAACTTATTTTTTTTTAAACTTTAACAAGTAAATTTGTTAAATTTATAAATATAAAAAGATTTGAAATTCAAATATTAGATTATAACTTATATTATATTAGTTAGTTAATAATAATAATAGTATCGTAACTTTGGGATATTTAATTACTTAGCAACAAAGTCATGAATGCTTTGATTGAACCATCATTAAACATATTTTCTTCAGGACTTCTAATTTACATGTTAGCTACGATGACAGCGACGACAAATTTGTGGCCCGTCAATCGGTAAACACCATAAAATCGTAAGGATCTTTCTCAGAACCGACCACCATAATGTGACCATTGTCTGTGTATTTCACATGCGATTCACAACCGCGGATACGCGTTGTTTGAATGTCTAATAGGATCCCACAATCATATTTGATAAATTTATTTAAAGACACATTTGCATACGGGAAAGGGGCGTGAAAGTTTGGACTTGGTAACAGCTGAATTTTCTCACTTACGAGTTTTATTGCTAATAAATTATTTTGTTTACATACACCTGTTGAATGCTTATTGGAAGTGAATTAGAAAATTCAACCTCTGTTTATAGGGAACTGTTTTAAGCCAGGCAGAGACGTCACATCGGTATAAATTTAATGTGTCAATTATAAACATTAAGCCGGCGACTTCGTCCGCGTTGAAATTTACATGATATAATGCCTGACAAAATATGTAAAGCAAAATTTACATATACATTGACGCCTGATATTAAAGTTTTGCGAAGCGTTGGATCTTTATTTTTAGACTAGCTTTTGCACGCGACTTCGTCCGCGCAACTTTATAAAATATATGATATGTTATTCACTGATAATATAGCTTCCATCCAACAGTGAAAGAATTTTTCAAATCGATTCAGTAGTTTCAGTCTATTCTTCCTCTGTATATAGATGTTACAGGTGCCCGCGGTTCGCCCGATGGAATATGAATCCAGTGAATATTGAAATTCTATTATAACTAGTGAGATAATTTTTTCAAATCGGATCGGATGAATAGTTTCAAACATAAAAAAAACATACAAACTAAGTATACTTACCTCTTCAAGCGCAGCGTAGGACGTCCACCCACAAGGTGGACAGACGACCTAATAAAGGCCGCGGGTCGACGGTGGATCCAGGCTGCTTCAGACCGGTCCAATTGGAAATTTTTAGGGGGGCCTATGTCCAGCAGTGGACGTCCTGCGGCTGAGATGATGATGATGATACTTACCTCGAAATTACTGAAATAAAGAAAGACTTTTATTACAAAATTCTCCAAAATAAAAAAGAACAATGGCCTGATTTTGAACGATATCTTTTAGTTTAGGAAGCTGATTTCGCGAATAATTCCTAGAAAACATGCAGCATAGACCGATGAGGAAATACCTATTGGGATTCACCTCCTAGCTTTTTTATACTGTTATGACGTGGAACATTTGTTATTGTACTCGTATGCATATAATTCAATGAATTTATTAGGAATTTATTCATTTCCGAAGTTGAACTTTTTGGAAACCAAACCCAGAACCTTTGAAACGAAGTGTTAAGGCAAGAACCCTAACCACACATGAAAGGGGCTCGCTATTAGTAATTAATATAATTTTTATTTTATTACATTTAATTTTTATATCTTGGAAAATAGTTTTTGATTATAAAATTATATATTTATATCTCAGGATAAAGTCCCTGTGAACTAATATTGATAACAGATTATGCCTAGTTATGCACATAAATATCAAAGTTGTGCTGATCATAAAAAATATTACAAATGCATACATCGCCCTTTAGCTTACAAACTTTAACCTTTAGCTGGAGTCTAACTGCACAAAGCTTCGATAAGACCATCAAGTTACCGTCCACCAATCAAGTTACCGTTGCATCTGTTACGGCCTCCACCAAACTCATCATAAACATTATCGTGTCCACATCTTTACTTTATTGGTGTTTCTATGAAGCCACCTGCTATGCGATCCGTGATAACAGCCCGTTCATTCATAACTATGACAAGATAACAATGTACGTGACGACTCCCATTCAGTTGCGCTTGCGACGAGTACACAGATTCTGGGAAATTTATCTCAAGTGACCATGCAGTAAATCATGTGTAATGCTGAGTTGATAAGAAAATATTAGTAGCTCTATTGCTGTTTAAAAAACCGGTAGGCTTTTCTCTTGCGGAAATATCGTGTAAATACAAAGATATTTAAATGTCTGTAAATAAAATTCAAAAGTTAGATTAGAACCACTATTAACAATAGAACTGACTACAATTTGGTTGTTACTTGTTTTGACATGCTTCTGAATACCTTTAAGTTTTATTACATTACCAGCTTTTGTTTATGATTTATAAAGATATTCTGATGATACCATGATGCCAACAGATACAGCATATTCGTATGCTACAATGCGTATATCGTCAATTTTTGAACTATATTAACTATAAAGTTTAATAGAAAACCGTTCAGTAAGATTTACATCTATACTCAGGTATGGATGTAAATTCGTCCTCTCGATTATGGGATTTATTATTTTTATTGAAAATTTATTCTCCCTTCTATTAAAAAAAAACTTATTTATCGCACGTCTGAATAAAAATCAAATTTTGTCATCAGGTAGAGATGACGGGGAGTAGTATATTCGACTACATCCACCAAGCAGATCATGCTGAAATTGCTGAACACTTGGGTCTATCGTTAGCTGGAAGATCAGGAGGAACAGGACTGAACAGTCCAGCATCAGGTAGCGAAGAAGGCAGTCAACACGGCACCAATAATCCAGATGGTACGTAAAGACAATTTACTATTTGAATTGCATTGAAGAGAAAATAAGTACAAAATTTAAAGTTATGGAAGAGATTTTCGTATGAATTTATTATATTATAATGTTCCAAATTTAAAAATAATATCAAAAACACCCAACTCTGGACTTATCTGAATCAATCTGAACCTGTACTTATCATGTCTTATCTCACCTTATTAGCATCATACGATCATAATCATCATCTCAGTCGTAAGACGTCCACTGCTTCTTCATAATTTTCCAGTTGGACCAGCTAAAAAAGTCTGAATCCAGGGTCCTATAGGACACAAATTGTCACATATCGTTATAGGTCTTACAGGATTTAATATCGATGATGATAATGATGACTTCATCGGACTAAACAATCGGTAAAGTGATACACGAGGGACTCATGGCAGTGTATTAGAATGGAATATGTTTCATTAATACCTTACGTTTAGGAAATCCGTTGGAAATTTTAGTTTGGTCAAATCAATTTATTTAAAAAATTATCAAAAACGCAGATATACCTATAAGCTCTATGTCTTTAGCCGTGAAATTAAAAACATTTGTTTTTATTGTTTAATGCAATCATTTAAGAAACTTCTTACAAAGTCGGTTTGACAGCGGCGTCAAATAGTCTAGTTAGTTTCAATTGTGTTGCCCGTTATCCATTCACTGTTTACGCGTCAGTTTTGTAATAGATGAAAATACGACAAGTACTTAGTGTTCTTATAGAAAAAAGTACAGAATTCAATTAGTTTCCTTATTGAGGTCGTTGCACCTTCTTCAATCAGCGACAATATTGGTTCCGAAAATTTCTCTCACCAAGTCGAATCGTACAATGTCGTCCATAATAAGCGACGGTGCGACTTCAAATCTAATTATATCTTCTTCACGGCGTGTTCATACTTCATGTAATGGTCAATGGGGTGTTAGTATGCACCTTTATTATACACGAATTAATATTTCATTTGACGCCTACTGGATATTCATTACTTTGGATTTGGGTGACCAAGCGCTCAGTTACGATGAACATTTCGAAATAAATTTTAGTAGATAGTTAAGCTAGCTTGCTTTGGCTTGATTATGTGAATAAGTGATAGTGGAAATTCGTTTAAATCCACCTTTTCCCACGACTTTTTCTGCGCGTGAGTTAAGGCTCTAACTCTTTGCTAACTACTTGTTTGACTTTTACAGCGTAAAGTAATAGTTTCGCAATTTTTAATTAATTAGTGCATATTAAAGTTATTCTTCGAAAGATCAAAAATAGTATCTCTTAAAATAAAAAATGGAACTGTAAGAGATTATTTATAAGGCTGATTTCATATAGTTAATTTGTTACCGATAGTCAACACTTTTTAGGACACACTTAAATAGGTCGAAAACTTTGAATGTGTAATGGGCGACGTAGAAAAAGGTAATGGAACTAACTAATCACCATCTGCCAATTTGTGGCAAACTATAAAAAAAAGATCAGAAATCTGTACCCGTGACTAAAGTACACTTTGTCTATTTTTTCCTCGACCTAACGGATAATGGTCGATTGTTACACCAAATCTTCTAAGGGCTAGGAATCAATCACCAAGTGGTTGATTGAAAAAATATAAATTGATGAAAAAATTAATCAGGATCGAGTCAGTGTGACAGCTGGTCATTGTGTGGTGACGAGCGTGGTTAAACGAAGTCACAGAACACTGAACTGTGGTGAAAACACCACATTGTCACCTAATAGCCGTGCTTTGGCTATCTGACACTGTGATGCTGATAAAATATTGATAGATTCAAACGGTTCCCAAACTGTTACAATTATTTTTGTTAGAATTATTGTTGGAAACAGAATTATTAAATATACCTACTAGCTGGCGCCCGCGACTTCGTCCGCGTTGAAAAAAAAAGTAGCCCACCCTGTGACCTGTACGTCTAAATGTTTATCTACCAAGTTTCATGAAAATCAGTCATTTCGTTAAGAGTTACGGAGGAACATATAACTTACATACATAAAAATTCTAAAAATCGTCAATTCAGTTTCTGTACCATGTATAGAGCCTTAAAACAGGATATATCTGAAAACAAAGTAAACTCCATGACCAACTCTTACAGATTTATTGTTAGTATTTGATTAATCAATTTAGAATTAAATTTAGGTAATAGATAGTATTTTTGAAATAGATTTTAATTTTATGGTCTAGGATATTGAGGCCTCCCAGACGACGAAAGTCTTCGTTATGACCATATTATGACCTCGTTCATTATTAAATCTTCGTTATGATATATTATGACCACAACAAATTTCCTTCAATAATGTTAGTTTTTATTATTTTTATATTATATAACTATAATACTTAATGAATTCATGAAATTTATCGAAAAATTAAATCATTTTCTTGGTAGCACCAATACTTTCACTCAAGTAGAGTTGAAATGTTTTCCACGTGTAATATTAGGTACTACAAAAAGTAATTTTTTAAAGTAGTAATGAAGATTCTGATACCTTTATTATCCAATAGGTAATAATAACTGTTCAACATACTTATAGTTAGAAAAGGTGTACCCTTATTCTCAAATAATATTTTATCAATGTGACTAGATATTTTCTTAGGTATTTTCTTTGTATTTGCTGATTTAGTAAATATTTACGAGACTTGTTATTTTATACTACAAAAATTAACATTTCCAAACACAAATACCTACATAAAATTCAATTAAATATCATTGATTTATCTTTATTTTACATTTTTTAACTATAGCTGTTGAATCAGACTAATATACCTATCTGAATACTAAATCGTCTTACGAGGATTCGTGTTTTTTTTCCTAAATGTCAATTCGAAGGAAAACTAAATGACATCCTATCAATGTCAAGGATGTAAATAATTCTTTAGTGAGTCACAAAATATTTAGATACAACTATAAGCATTTGTTTAGTACAAAGACGTGATTCAACTTATACATACTTAATGCTCATTAAGTAAAAACCCGGTGCCCATGTCTAAGTTGTGGTTGCGGTCGTGAAAATTTTATTGTTTTTCATTATCTCATTTGAATTTTCTAATAATTAACATTTTCCATTGCATGTTTTGTTAAAATTCTAGAAACACAAATTTACATATTTTATTTAATTAATTTACCATCAACCATTTATTAGAAGGTCCACATGTATATATTATGTACAATATGTATAATCTAATAAAAATATAGGTTCATATGTATATATTATTATACATATATGTAGATATAATCGCCACCATATATTTATTGTATGGTCACATACAAAAAATATAAAAAAAATATTAATTAAATTAAAAAAATAATATATTTTCTTTAATATAATAAGTAAAAAATGCTAAATGAAAACCGCATTAGCGTGCACAATCGCACAGGCAAATAGACAAAAATTCTAAAAACTATTTTTTTAAGTTACGAGTTTATTATAATGTAAGTAAAGTATAGATTCTTTTCGATTTCAACATAATCTAATATACTATTATTATACTCAATGCTGAAGATTTTGTTTGGCTGTACGTGCTAATCTCAGAAACTACTAAAAATATTTTTGTGTTGAATAGTCCATTTATCGAGGAAGGCTCTAGGCTATAGAGAACGCGAACGAAGTCGAGGGCAAAGCTAGTATTATATTAAAAAATAAAAGTAAATTATTTTTTTAATATTAGTATGAAAAAATAAAGTTTTAGAACCACAGTAAAATTTCTCATGGACTCTAAAAAGGGTTCGATGAAATCAATTAAGACCGTGGTGGTATTTAACTGACAGCTCCCAACACTTCCAACTGAATATATCTTTTAATTAGTAGACCAACCATTCAGTGACTCACGCTTCAATTAGAAATTACTAGACTTGGAGTTATTCTTTAGTAACTAAGAAAGCTTCACTTATTACAAACCATATATTTCTCCATTATAAGCAAACAGATATATATTTTTCTAAATTCATTAAACTATGAAGCATGGCTAGTTTATGTTATGCGTAACCCCTTTTGTTATTGACTACGTATGTTTTGTCTATTGATGATTATTATTAATTAAAAAAAATATTAATACAATGTCTGTTCCATGAACGAAATATAAGGAATTTTCTGTTGCCTTAAAATTACAGTTTTATTTTAATTTAATTATATAATTATTTGGGTTTCGACTATAATATAATCTCAACAGTTTAATTTATTTTATTACTAGCTTGCACCCGCGACTTCGTCCGCGTTGAAAAAGAAAAAAGTGGCCTATCCTGTGTCCTGTACGTCTAAATGTTTATCTACCAAGTTTCATGAAAATCAGTTAATTCGTTTAAGAGTTATGGAGGAACATACATACATACAATACCTACCTACTGTATTTACACTTACAGATTTATTATTAGTATTAATTAGAAGCTCCAAAATTTTTACGGCAATTCTAGAGGCTTTGTTGTTTCTTATTTCAATGTATTTTTTGCATTTCTTACGACATACATCTATCTATACTTCTAAATATACTAATATTATCTAAATATACTAAGAGGAAAGATTTGATTGTTTGTTTGTTTGTATAGAATAGGCTCCAAAACTACTGGACCGATTTGAAAAATTCTTTTACCATTAGAAGCCGACATTATCTGTGATGAACATAGGCTACTTTTTACCGCGGAAAAATGCTTCATTCCTACGGGAAATCTAAAATAAAAGTAAATACTAGCGGCTTGGCCCGGGAGATAGCGCCATCTATCCAAATTAGGTGGAACCTCGCAGAAGATATATTACTTATTTCGATGAAGTCGCGAGCACCAGCTAGTACTAATATAAAGAGAGAAGATTTGTATGCTTGTAATGAATAAACTAAAAAACGCTGGAGTAATTTTGAAATTACTAATTCTTTCACATGTCTTATAGTAAGTAAGCTATATTATCAGCATGTTAACATAGGCTGTATTTTATAAAGTTACGCTGGCGAAGTAGCATGCAACAGCTAGTCCCTTTACTTATATGGCCTTTAAAAAATTACATAATAATTCCTAATAAAAAAAATCAAATTTAATGTTTCTTTGTTAACAGTGTCAGCACAAATGACTCTAGCGGCAAGTGGGAATTTGTACAAAGGAATGGACAGAGCGTTTTGCATCAGGATGAAGAGTACTCTCACGAAAAGAGGTTGTCATTTCAAATCTTCAGGATATAGGGTGAGAAATGATTTTAACACAGTAATTCGTGTAGGAATAATTTATATACGATAACATATTTTATGTTTCTTCTTGTTTTCGAGTGTCAATTCGAAGAACACTGAACTGTTTGGTGTTCGAGTTTCGAAGAAAATTCAATTGGCACATTTACAAGACTTTATTGTTCCATTAAAATTATTCGAGTTCAATCTGTCATACTGTGCAGTAGAACTAGTTGGAATTTTTTTGTCCAAACAGTTCTATCGTAGAACTAATAGTATAGTACTGTTTGGAACTGATTTTCTTTAGTAAATTTAAAAATACTAAGTAAATAAATTTTAAAATTCTACAGAACCGAGTATTTCAGAAGGTTGTGTTGATAAATTAACTACGGAAACGAGATGAAACTTATCGCGACTCTACGGAATTTATTCACTTCCAAGTCATTAGTATACAAAACGACTATGAAAATTTGTGGACATTTTTCTTCTTATCCAGTATTTAGAGTGGGAAATAAAATGTACGCTGAATTTTCATTTTCAATCTAGGTTGGAAGAGGCAAGGAGGGTGATGCGACCAGATACGGAGAAAGTGGTAACTGGCGGGTGGGTATCATTAGGTACAGAAAGTTATCGCACACCACAGGAAATTATATTTAGGAATCTGTGTTTTCATTAATGTAATAATCTACTTTTGTAATCTACATAATATTGTAATAAATGAATAATCGTCGACAGTAGTAAAATATTTTGTTTAATTAGAGTTAAAATTTATGTATATTTGAGTAATATAACGCTGCAGTGGCGCCGCCACGGCGACAATCAATAAAAATATTTTAATTTTTCATTATATTATATTTGTCATCATACGACTCATTAAGATGAGTTTTTAATAACATTAAAATATGGTATTTAAAAAAAAAATTATATGTAGAATTTTAGGGTCCGTGGCTTATGCCCCTAGTGGTCTACGCACCTGTGGTCTACGCCCCCGAACAATCTTTTGCATATTATTGCCATGGGCGTAGCGAGGTACGGGCAAGGGGGGGGGGGGGGGGCAGCTGCAGCCTAGAAGAGCGGTCTTTGGTAAACTGTAATTTTCACAAGCTTCATAGCTTGCGATGCTTCTTATAAGACCTAAGAAAAGAAACTAACAGGCTTGAAGGCAGGCTTGTAAAATATCTCTCAGTCTAGGCAAGAAGTGTGTTAAGTTAGATGTGGTACTCGGTTTCGCGAATTTTTTATCGGAAATAACAATTGCAATTTTTATTGGCAGAAAAAATTCTGAAAACGCCTTTCTCAGAATTGCTTTCCACGTCGAATGAGCTATCGCTCATATTTTTCGAAGACTTCTAACTATTTTTCGTAGAAAACACACTTCTTGACTAGACTAATGCTATTAAAAACAACGATGAAAACAATATAATCTAGGATTTTCTTTGTCTGCCCCCTTGTATACAATCCTGGCTACGCCCATGATTATTGCTCCAATAAACTAAAAATTGTTTATAGTTTAGCAAAAAGATAATGTTTCTATTATAGTATCCATAAATGTTTTATACGTCTTTATGAGTTAAAGACGACAGTGTTATTGGTAAGAGTTATTGTTACACAGGGGTGCCTCAGGGCTCGGTGTATATAGCCCATAATTTTTGCCTTAACTCGGTGTTAGAGCATAAAATGTGATTATATCTCCAGCCAGTTGAAAATTTCGTACCACATAAAATTTGTTTGTAATAGATTGTTTTCTGGTTGTTAACTTTGCTTTATATTTATTGTTATCATGAATTTTATTAAATTATTTAAAAATATTTAGCTGGTATGTATTGATTTTTTGTACTATTCGAAATTGAACCGTAAATATCATACGATATTCAGGGTCGATATTGACAAACTAAACAAAAAAATAAGAAAATCGATTTACAAACAATCGAGAAAAATTAATTTAAAGAGAGAAAATTAAATTAGATATTTAACATATATATATTGTTAATGGTCAATGCTTTGAATACTGATAGCAATTAATTTATCTAAATAAATAAAAATTAATCGCTAAATGTGTCACTAGAGCAAGTCGTTTAAAAACTCGAGAATGGCTGGACTAATTCGGCTATTTTTTCTTCAAATATTCCCTTGAAGTCCGAGGAAGGTTTTTATGAAGAGAAAAATTGGAAAAAATTAACATCCGTGCGAAACCTGGGGCGGTTCACTAGTAATTAATTATGAACACACAAAGGCAATTTTAACTATATATAAATATAAAATAATGCCCTCAATTTAAGGAGCATACTCGACAACAAAAGCTAATATAATAAGCTTGCAAAATTATCAATGTAATCTCATAGTCATAATTCGAATTTATCTAAATCTAAATGGCTCGAGCAGCTAAGTGGAGTATCGACAGAGCAATTAATGTGTCCCAATTTATCCCAAGCAATAGTACCTACGCCCCGAGCAAAGATTTTATTACCCAAATTGCAAATTAGTTCATCCTTTACATTTGATTTTCAGTCTCGATTACCTGAATCTAATAATATGCACGATTCGTACGTGATGTTAAAGTTGTTTGACGAATAGCACTTCCAGTTTCCCGCAGCAAAAGTTGTTCCTAGTTACAATGAGATTGCGATGTTGAGGTTTCCATATTAAAGTTAAATTTTTTACAATCTTAACTTTTAACTTATTTGTTGTCTTGTCCCTCGAGTTAATTTCAAACTTATATTGAATCATGGTTTGTTTTAAATTAATTTTTTCTTGGATCTATTTTTTATTCATGAATGTTGTTCACCTGTTTGTAGAATTTTTTATTACACCATCAACTAAAGTTAGGCATGTTGATGAGGTAGTCTGAATGTGTTTGTTAGTTTTTACTGTAATGTCATGGCGTGAATTAAAATGTCTAGACAAACCCAATAAAGGTTTACAGACATTGTTATCATATTTTGTAGAATTTATGTGTTCGATAGTAAATAAATAAATAAATAAATAACCATGATATAATAGTGGCAGGGCACATTGCGTTTTGCAGTCATTCGACTCCCTTACAGAAGACCATAGTGAAATAACAGCACTATATGTGCTTTTGTGTTTCGATGAGTGAGTAAAGGATGCCAGATCTCGGCAGAAGCCGACCATAGAAAGATATTTCTTCTGTCTAGCGACCTTAAGAGTCAGTAACATAAGAAGAATTTCGTGTGCGAGTTTCGAACGCGAGTGGAAAAAAGTCGTATAAGGCAATGAGCGAGAAAAGTTTAAAGGGGCGATAATTTCTTTCGAGATCTTCGAGAGGCGAAACTCGAAGCATTCTGTTTACTACACTAGCCGATAGTTATACTATATCACGATAAATTCAATTCTCGCATTCGAGAAACTCGCTCCTTGTGAAATTGAGCCTTTAACATAAAATAATCCTTGTACATTGTAATCTGCTACCTGATATACTTACCTATAAGTTGATCGTCACCTACGTCCAGTAACTTCTTATTTTTCTTTAAACGAAATGAAGCTATCGTCTTGAATTTGTCTCTAAACCTTGATTTCTTTCTTTTCAGGTAGTTTTAATGCTTTGCAGACTTCGACCACAGTATACATTCTCACACAGTCGCAAGTCACCGCCTTCTTTGCTGGGAATGGTGGCTCTAGCCATCGCATTGCCACCACCATCAGTGCATGAAATAAGACTGGAATCCGATATGTTCGTCACGAGAATAAATTTTGACTTCAGAATAGCACATTGTGAACCCAGGTTGGTATTTTAAAGCTGAACTTTAAAATCATGTAATGATTTTTGTTCTTTGGTAGACTTTTTAAAATTCAAATGAATTTGCAACAATTGAGACATTTTTGCTTTCCCATCGACAGGCTGCTCCCATCCCATCCCTTTTCATTATATACCTAAAATAAAACCAAGCATAATATATCCTTCGTAACAATGTTAACAAATTGACCTACTTATACTAGGTTTTGTAACTTCAAGTGATTATGTACCTCTGAAAAACTTTTCCCTCGCACGTCAGTGTCAGAAATGGCCGAAGCCTGTTTCATATTATACGGAAGCGATCTTGACAACACTTGGTCACCTTTTTAAGAAATTTTATCGTTACTAGATAGAATACGTACTAAGTAATAATACGTTAAGTAATAAACTATTTGTTTCATTAAAAAATGTTAAAAACCCTATCTGTCTCACTGGCCTTTCATATGAAAGATACTATAAAGTATCTTTCACCATTTACAAATCTAGTGTAAAATTCACTAAACAGTAAATACAAAATAAAGCATTGTTTATTGTTTAATCAGCAGAGTGTCGGAGTTACTCGGTTACACTGCGGAGGAGCTTACAGGGAAGAATCTGTATGCTCTTTGTCACGGTGAAGACGCAAATAAATTAAGAAAGTGTCATGTAGATTGTAAGTATATTTCTTAATCTATTATAATTGTAAATATTTGCATTAATATGTTGGAAGAATGTTGCACAAGAAGTATGATGACGAAAGACAAAGCTCTAAAGGCTCTAATCATCACCCTCTGGGCCTGAAAATTTCATAAAATTAAACAGTTTTGGAGTCCTTATAAAATCAGGTTTATAATAATTATAACGAATATTAGTATAACATAATCAACAGATTGCTACAAAGATTTTGAGTATATAAAAGTGATTTAAAATTAATTAAATATTGTCTGGATGTTCCATAGTCTAAGTGAGTTTGTTAATTTTATTACCGCCTTTGTATTTGTTTACTATTCATTTAACCTTCGTCGCTTTGTCATCGATTGTATCACTTTGGTACCACAAACTGTCCACCGATGACCCAATAAATGGTGAAATCCTTCGGAGGTTAGTTTCGTAACTGTCGATTTGTATTCAGTTTGTATCCTCTTGAAATCCATGTCAAGACGGTTGGCAGCTCAAGGCGGTAAGTGTTGCAGGAAAATTTACGAGTACACGGTACTTTGTTTTTGTGTAAAAAATTTTTAGCCCACTTCTTGTACTACTCTAGAAATTATTATTGTTACTTCTCTTCATTCGAAGGAAGCGAGTCATACAGACAAACACGGAACGCGACTTAAAATTGTAAGAATAATGAACGGCTGTCTCCAATCAATACAGTCCTATTGTAGTTTATTTTCTATTATTTCAATATAAAATCCCTCTTTTTCGGACTTATTAGAATTATCCTTTATAATGAGCACTGCCAAGGTTTTAAACTCACTGCCAGCGTCTGTGTTTCAGAGCTTAACTCAAAGCTTTTGAAAGTTTGAGTGAATAGGCAAAAATATATCAATTAAATTACTTTTTTATGATTAATATTATTTTATTATTTCAAAAAAAAATTAAAATTGTGTTTTAGTATATTTTTAATAATGTTGTTTGTGTGAGTTATTTTTTTTATATCTATTAATTAGATTGGCATTATAAGAGTTGTGTTGTTCAAAAAGTAGGTTTACTAGTTAAAACTAGTCTATGAATAGGAACTTCAACTTATTAAAATTGTTTTATTTTAATATTAATTTCTGTCTAGATATCTAGTGACGATACCTAGATATCGTCATACATATCTCGTTTAAACTTAAAGATTTGAACCCTCTCTTACAAAGCAGCCACTGCACGACAAATTCTTACGCTTCGCATAAATCGTAATAAACGTATTAAATCACCGTTATACTCAGGTGCAGAATATCTTCTTTTAAATAATCTAATCTTAGCTACATGAGAATGTTATTACGTCTCTACGCATTCGTCAGAAGAATACAATTTAGGTCTAACGCCATACGCCGACCGTCTCGGGTTGTGATTTGAATAATAATTTTTTTACCATCATTTCGGTTTCCTTTCCTTGAGTAGACGTGGGAAATGTCAGTCTTAATGTTCTACGAGATATCTTTTGTCTGTCTACGTCTTGATAAGTTATTTTCATCTTTATGAGTTATGTCTCTGGTGCAAATCTCTGTATCTACGTGTTACGTATTTACTTGTGAGTAAATATGATGTTTACCTACTCGTGTACATGTGTCTTTAGACGTATGGAGATATGTAGATATGGATACATTTGTGTCTTTAGTTCGTGATTATAATTTACTATAATTTAATTAAGTTATTAACATGTCAGAATTCCAATTTTAATAAAAAAAAAATTTAAGTTTCTTTGGTTTCAATTGGGAACTCAAAAGCGCAAATGGAAACTCAATTTTGTTGGGTGTCACTTAATACCTGACGGTCCACACCAAATTGATCTTTTATTTTTATATTTTAAGATAGTTAGACAGGCTGACGGTCCATTTGATGGTAGGTGGCTACCATCGCCTATAACACAAACAACGCCACAGGACATGACTCAGAAATATATGTATTGACATACCTACAATAAGGCAATTGACAAGTTGCTCTTGTTGGAAAGTGCCTTCGCAACTCGCAACCTGGAAAGTATACTTGTTATACATGTTTATTTGTCATTATTATAAAGTTACTGGCCACCGAAGTGAATTAAGAAATAAATATATAAAAATGGAAATGTCGGCATGAATGGATGCACTCCAATGACATAACAGGCATCGTTAACCAATCAAACCAAGTTCATAAAGCAAGATGGCTGTCAATTTGAAACGCCAATCACGACCGTGCTAGCGTCAAATGGTTTTTCTCTAGCACCTACTAGTTGATAGCTTTACGAGACCAGCAATTTGAATTTTAAAATGCCCAACGTATATATAGTTAGATGCCGTCCAAATGTGGACATGCCGAGCTTTGAATGCCAATTGTTGTTATTAACATAAATGTCCGGGTGTTTTGTTAGAAAGCGGGTAATTTGGATATACAAGCACACGCCACTGGGAATTCTGATAGGCTTGTTGACGGCATATATCGTTTCAAATTTAAATTTAATGCTTACATTTTTATGCCGTGGTGACTTCCGATAGCTGAAATTTATATGTGATTAACTGGACGCTATGTAGATACACACGTATTTAACAGACTATGATGGTCCTTCGTGTCAATGAATTTTCAATGGTCAAAGTTGTAAAGGCGAATGGAAGGTTACAAATTCATTAATATGTACCTAAATACTTGTCTCAGACAGACTGACGATCCAATTGATGGTAGGTGGCTACCGTCACCTATAGCAAGCATCATCACAGGTGCTACAAGTGGTTCTAGCATTCTCATCAATACACAACAGCACACTCATGTTGTTTCACAATGGTCTTATGTAAAGAGATGGTTACTAAATGACTGAGAAACGTAGTGTGCCACTATTTGCCAACTATTAAAATTTAATTTCCAAAGTGATTTCAAGCTCGATTCACTGCCATTGCCGGGAATCGAACACGGGACCCCTGAAACAGAGTGTTAAGGCCAGCACCCGAACTACTTCTGCAATGGGCTTGTCAAATTTAAATTTAATGCTTAGGTAGGTAAATTTTTATGCCATGGTAAGGTCTTGGAAGTTAATAAAAATATGCAAAGTATTCTTGTAGGTATATACAGGCTTTTTCCAGTAACTTTATTCTGCTCGTCTTTTGAAACTTAGTTATTCCATTATACACCGCGTACACTCTTTACAACCATTTAGAACCCAAAACTTTTGATTTCGTACAGTGGTTCAATATCGCTGTTTCGTTCAATATTGCGATTTGTATTCGTATCGCAATCATTTCCTTCACTTTCTACAAATTATTCCTCTTTTCTCTGACACCATGATAAACTTGATCATGATAGATTAATTTGATATGAATGAATGAAGTCTACGTTGGTACGTCGGTAAGAAAATATATTGTCCTCTTTAGACACATGGAATTATTATTTTTTCAACATTTCCTGGTTCGATGTATGTATGTATGAGCATAAGGAATACTTAGTTTCAAATATTTTGCAGTATACCTACTATTGCCTAAGCGATCCCACCTGAGTGGTGCGAGTTTTACTCGATCAAACGCGTCGAACGCGTAAAAACGTCATATTGTATGTAACGTCAATTGTATTCCCATACAAATTCACGTTAACACGTCCGATGCGTTTGATCGAATAAAACTCGCACTACACACTCTGATTAACGTCATCAGCCATATACAACTCGCTTAGTTCAATAGGCACTAAACCAGTTTCACCTTTTGGCTCGTTTTCAAACGCATCGCTAGTTAAATGGCAACCAACAATAACACAATGCAACAACAAATCCAAAAAGCGACTCGGTTCTAATGACTCACGTATCACAATACACATGTTCATCACATTGTCTTTGCTCAATTGATTGAATATAATAAGGTGGCACGTCTACATATTTGACTTGTGAATAATTTGTGACCACTAACACATAGTATTACTTTTAAGTAGAAGGCTGAAGGTCGCAACAACGTAATGTTTATCTCGAGGGCTCAAAATTAAAAATTATTTTGTACTCATATTATGAATACTAGCTGGCGCCCGCCACATCATCCGCGTTGCTACTGTCTGCATCTGCATACCGTTTGATATACTTACAGGAACAATTATTTTGTATTTTGTTTCAGTAATGAACAAAGGTCAAGTCCTCACACACTACTACAGGGTGATGAATAAATTGGGAGGCTACACTTGGATGCAGACCTGTGCCACTGTCGTTTGCTCCTCCAAAAATGCCGAAGAGCAAAATATTATTTGCGTAAACTATGTCATTAGGTAAGTTGTGCTTTTACCACATTTTACTGTGTAATTCACAGATTTAGGGAATATCAGTCGTTTCATTTTTAAAGTATTGAAATTAAAGTGGAGAGCAACCTGTCTAAACAACGAACCTAACCTCCTGTCTAAGCTGTCTAACGATGACAGAAAATTGCAGTTGGTCAATCAATTCATGTTGTCGATGTAATTAGTCAATTTACTTCAAGGACTCTGAAGTCATTGAATTGGATTTGGATATTACTGGGGCACTGCTCCATAATGTTATTGGTTATTTCTCTTTTACGCTTAAAGGTTTATTACTAGATAGATAATATTCGAAAGTATAATATATTTCGCATATTGCGATTGCGACTATACTTTAAACATAACATATTTCTTTTTATATTCCAGCGGACGCGAATACCCAAACACAGTAATGGACTGCTGCCAACTAGAAGAAAGTGTACAGGGTGTAAAGAGAGAAGAAACGACAGGAGATCCCGAAAACGGTCCACCAGACGCCGACAATCCAGGCAACCCTCCACCAGCACCCAGACACCCAGCTGAGAGATCTGAACCTCCTTCAAACAATGACTCTGCGTCGACCGCACCAGTAACCAGCTCTGATGTCACACACCTCACCAGACTAAATGATGCTCAACCGTTACCTCTACACACGAACCCAGAAAGAACATCGCCCATGCCAGCGAGAAGATTAAAGAAACGAAAGCATACAGATTGTGAAGACGACGAGAGAGAAGAAGAGAGGCGGAAGTCGTCGTCTAATCCCGGGGCTGCCATATCTCCAGCAGACAGAGATATGAGCAAAACTAATCTCTCCTTACCGGAAGGTGCATCGGACGCCACCTCAGTGAGGGACTTAGAAAACGCCATGTCCAAACATTTACCGGCCCTCGACGGCAAGGAAATATCTCATAGACCTACGGACTTTTCAACCGATGCACTTTTGAAGCAGCAACAACAAAAATCAACGATACAGTGGATAGGAACACAAAATCACCATTTGAATCACTTAAACAGGCAAATGCCTGGAAACCATACATCGACGCCGGCTTCAGCTCTATTAAGACAATTGTATGCAAACAGAGAAAGTGTCATTCGAAGTAATTTCTTAGGAGACGGCAGACCTGGTGGTTATTATTCTAGTGACGGTCAATCCGGACCTTTACCAACTCCACCAGGAAGCGAAGGTTCAGGTTACGGCGAGCAATTAGGACATAAGGGTACAGACATAGGTTCTTTAGCTTACGGAGGTTACGCCGATTATCATTCAGCGATGACCCCTCCCGGTTCAGTTTCGCCTAGGGATAAGCAGCAATACGCTTTGTCATACGATAATAGTGCTTATTCAGAAGCGTTAAGGCACACGTATTTAGGCGAAGCGCCTTTGCCATTGAAGCCTCAGGCGTATTCGGCTGTGCCAGGCGCGTTGGATTATGCGCCTTCCTTAGACCAGTCCCAGTTCTTCCATCCACCTTCATCGTTTCATCTCTACCATCCTCAAGCTCATTCCGCTCACGCCACACATTCTCACCAAACGGTCGACAAATCAGCGCCTCCTAATACAAATTGGTACTCGACTGGTTCATAGCCATGCTTTCATCAGCATTAAGTATGGGAGCAAGTCGTAATAATAATTTGGCCAAACTAAGGTTATTGCATGTGTGGTAGCCAAACTTTACACATTGACATAGGTATATGTATATATTTTTAAATATTTTCCAAATTATTTAAATTATACATTCATTTAATTCACATAACCAACACCATGTCATTTAAATACTTAAGCACCTCTTTCATCATGTGTCAAGTAGGCTAACTGTCATTTAAAATCACAGGTAACCGGGGATAATGGAACTAAATAAATAAAATCGCCTATCGAATGAAATTTCTAAAATTAACTAATCAAGTACTTGTAGTTGGTGAAAGAGGCCCTTAGGTACATAAATTAAGATCTAAAATTTAAAAACAATATTGTTTTATTAATGGGTTGGATAAAATGTGGAGGTACTTACCGACATTTTTTTTTATTTGGTACTGTGATGACTACTTTTGTTATAAAAAAAAAACTGCCACATGCTTATCAATGACCTATTAGGCCAAATGTTGGTGATGTGTTCAATTTATTTGTTCAAATGTTTGTATGAGTTGTTATTTGAAACTTTGTTGTTATTTAGTTTCTTTAATATTCGTTGACTATATTAAAATTGACGATATAAATTAACTTTTATCGATAAACGAAACAGCTAAGCGTGTTTAGACACTAATAAAATTGTTTTTGAACCTAATATAATCATGGTCTTATATACATGTTTTTTTTTTTTAAATCGAGGTGCCAAAAAATACTTACGGCACAGAAATTTTAAAATAATTAATTTTCGTTCGGCTCTTCGCGTAGCATTTTTATTCGCAATAATTAAACAATGAATTACAGGTAAGTGTGTAATGAATGAGGTTTTTGTGGGCTCAATTTGAAATATTTTCAAAATTGTACAGCCAAGCTATTCCGGATAGCTTTTTTGCATATCATTTTTAATATTATGTCTAGCGGAATGCTTTTATGTAAATTATTGTATGATAACTATAATAACTATTTACCACTCGACTGTACTAGACGGTAAATGTAGCGCTGTACATTTTAATCCAGTTAAGTATGTATATTATTACAATTAATCTAGTAAATAAGGTTTCATTGTAAATAATACCGCAGAAATATACCTAAGAATTATTATTATTATATTTAGCTATACTGGGCCACAAATGATTAATAAAAAAATATTTGTTAAATTTTTATTTCGATTGAAATAACTTTTTGAAAACATCCTAAAGTTGTTAATATTTTTTTTTAATGTGAACATAAAAATGTTTTGTTTTTTATTATCAGAAATAAATTGTTTTTGCGAATGCAATAAAAAATAATTACTATATATATTTTTTATATAATTAAAAAAAAAGAATCAAAAATATAGGCATTTTATTCAAAAACGCTTTCAACAATTCATAATAAATTGTGAAATTTATTCAAAAAAATTAGTTGCGTTTCGGATGTCAATTAAAAATGTCTTATAGTATATAATATTTAAAAAAAAAATACATTCCCTTACTACTTTTAAGTTAATCATGACATTCAATTGAATACTCGAAAACTATTTTTTACTCTTTTTTTTAATTTGTTAAAAGTGTTATTTAAAAAAATATATATTTATGCTGTTTTCAATTGTGCAATACGAATAATGTTCATTTTGTTAAGGCTTCATTAAATGTCTCTTAATTAAAATTAATATGATACCTAAATTAATATTGTAATAAAGTTGTAATTATTAATATTGAAAATAAGCTTGTACCGCAATTTTATCTGTTATGTTTTTTTATCGAGACTTGTGTACATTTTTTTTTATTTTTAATTGATAAAATTAAAGGGGAACGATAAATTTCTCGTTCCTTTGAATAAATCATTAAGAATTTTACAAATATACTGGTTTTGATTTTACTCAGATATTCCCTACTGCTGAAACAAAACACCTTATAAGGAAACGCCTTTTTTAAACATGTTAAAAGGCGTCTTCGGCGACTTTTCGCCACTTTACATTTTGTTTGTGGCTTTGTTTAGACGTGGTCATGTATTTATTAAATCAAAGTAAAATGTCAGACGATATAGATCTAGATCTAAATATAAAAATCATCGAACTTGATGTAACCCGTGTCTTTTAACCAGACACGTTCCGACTATAGCAATATAAACAAACAGGACCAAAAATGGGGTGAAATAGTGCAACAATTAAACAAAAACCGGTAAGTGTTTTCTTGGTAAGTCAAGTTGACTGTGTAAATAAAGCATAGCCGCCTCCGCCTCAACTCTTCACGCCTCGTCTGCGTCGCGACTCGCCTCGACGCGCCTCGACGCGCCTCGACTTTTCATGTGGGCGTAGCGCCTTAAGATGAAACAAGTCGGGGGCCCGAACTCATTGGTCTCATGACTAAAATGCGTCCTGTCTCACACAGTACAAAGCGCAGAAAGAGCAGTCGAGTGAGATGCACAATGATTCATACCAAAAATAAAATCACAAACAGACTCTTGGGCCAACACTTTTTTTGACAAAACTACTGCATATATCTATTTCTTGTAAAGTTATTTGTACTCTTGAATAACTAATCAATGTTTATATGTAAAGTATTTTGAAGTTTTTGTAAAATAGAGTGACCGATTCAACCTCAAAGTTGCATTAAAACTTGTGTTAAAATATGGATTTTTCAAGGATATCTTTTAAATTAATACTTTTTTTTAAAGTTGTAAGTAAGTAAAATACAAAGGCATTAAATTAAATAAAATTTTGTAGTCAAAAATTAATTTTAAAAAAATATTCGAGAAATATTTGTCATTTTTAAACCTTACATTTGTACATACCTACTTACATAGCTAATTATAATATCATCAGATAAGTCAGATATAAATTAAAATTAAAATACAGAGAATGTTTCAAAGGACGGAATTTCAATTATTATTTTTTAAAGTATTTTTTTCCAACTCAATTCAGGTATTATCCATAGAAAAAATAATAATTAAAAAAAAAAAAAAATTATTTTTTCTATACTTGGACAACATTTCAGATGAATGAACATAATTATGATCTGTTCAAAACTAAGAACTAACGACGCCATAATTATTGGTAAGTATTTAAAACGTCAATGAATAATTGAAGACGTTATGATATTTTTATAACAACAATTTATAAAAACTACTTCTAACTTATGTATACTCTTATAATTATTATATGCACTAAATAAACATTTGAGAACTATGTTTGTTAAATACGAGACAAAGATCCTACTAACTACTCTACTAGGCACTTATAAATGCAGTCAATTGCACTACTTTCCTAAACGTTATTTTAACTTGGTAATTTTAATGTTAAATGTGTGCATATTTCTTCACTATATAAGGTCAAAAAAGGTTAAAAGGAAATGTGTTTGAATCTCAAAAAAGTGCACAAAGCAGATTTTTGGTTTACGATATACTAAAAGAATAGTTTGTCATTGAGGACTTTATTGAATATACGAATTTTTGGTCAATTTAAACATTTTCCCAAGCATTTTTATCATTTCCCCAGGCTATTTCAACAATTTCCTAAGCGTTTCCAACATTTTCCTTAGGAAATTGCTTAGAAAAATGTTGAAATTGCTTAGGAAAATGTTGAAATTGCTTAGGAAAATGTTGAAATTTCTTAAGAAAATGTTGAAATTGCTTAATAAAATGTTGAAGTTGCTTAGGAAAACGTTGAAATTGCTTAGGAAAATGTTGAAATTGACCTAAAAATGGTATATAATAATGAAAATTGCATTATCTCACAAAAGATCTTGTAGAAGAAGAAATACACACACGAATATTGTAAATGTCAGAATCATAAAATATACCTCTTAAATAAACTGTAATTAACATTTACAAAAGGTCAATTAATATTCCACCAGTATCTCTATGTTCGGCGATTGCATCTCTAAAATTATTTGGTACTGAGACAAGACACACAACCAGCAGTATATCTGAAAAAAAATAATTAAAAATCTATTAACCAACTTTAGACTTTCTGTTGAGTCCAAACACGCTATAAGCTATAAGTCTGCTATAAGTCTGCTGTAAGTTGTTGAGGAGTTGGGTCTGCCCCACAGATCTTCGGGAATGCGCCGCTAGAGATAATTATGGCACCGCTAAAGAATTGAGCGTACCACGGAATTGTCTAACTCGACAATTAAATCACGTGTTTCGTCACGACACGAACAAGAAGCGAGCGAACAAATGCTATTGGTTCGGCAGTTGTGTGCGTGACCGTGGGTACGCCGTGTCACTGATCTCTAATAGAGCACTGGATGGGCTGCTGTCAAATTATTTGAAGTGTCTATTTAAAATCGCCATTTTGCCGCTGTAGGCTATGGAGTGTAAGTAGTAAGTACAGTCAGGGTAAGAAAATGTTCGTCACCTTTAAGTCGACATTTGCTTGCACCAGGGCAATTGTCAGTCACGTCTGAATCTCATTTCAAACGTCTGCCAGTTGTCTGCTTTAGTTTCAAAAGGTACTGAGAGAGTCTACGATTTTGATATAGAAATGACTTTGAAAACTGACGAAGGTTTTCGTACCCCGACTTTACATGGAATTAAAACTAGTGATGTACGGTACGGCATAATAGGGACATTTAGAGAATAAACTAAACTTTCAAACAACCAAAAAAAAACTGGATATAAAAATCAGTCAATTCGTGTGAGAGCTATGATTCCATAGACAAACAGACACACACACACATCAAACTTATAGCGCCCTGTTATTGCGTCGGGCGTTAAAAATTTAAAGATATCACTGCTGCATCACACTTCGTCTACAAATAGAGATTGCCTAATGCACAAAATATTTATTCAATAGAAAACTCTCTGTTTTACTAATCCTATGGTTAGATCTAAATTTTCCACAGGTAAGTATCTAAATAAAAATAAATTTCAATTTCAATACTTAAAAAATAAAAAATAAATAGTAAGTACGTACATTATAAGACATCCAAAGGAAATCGATGAAAGCGGCAAAAGTTGCGTCCAACTGGAATAAACAAAGAAACATATTAATTAAGACAAAAATGTTGAACAAAATTTTCTCATAAGACTAACAAATAAAATTACAATAAAAAACAGGTCATTTGGAATACAACATACTCTAAAAGTTAAGACTTTTTTTATATTAAACTAGCTGCTGCCCGCGACTTCGCCCGCGTGACTTTTTAAATTATATACTATAAAACCTTCCTCGCGAATCACTCTATCCATTGGTGAAAACAGCATGAAAATTGGTGCAGTAGTTTTTGAGTTGATCGCGAACAGACAGACAGACAGACGCGGCGGAGGACTTTGTTTTATAATAATTATGTAAGGACTAGATGGTGCTCGCTACTTCGTCCGCGTTGAAAAATTAAAAATACCTAGCATCTGAAAAAGTATGTATATAAAAAAGTCTAAGATTTCATTCAAATGCGTAAAAGAATGACGAACAATACAATCCATCCTCAAAAATTCATTTGACATACATATTCATAATATTCCTTTTCGCATTTATAATATTATTAGTAGGATGATAAATATTGATAATAATAATAATATTATATATACGAAAAAGTGCAATAGAAGCTATAATAATATTTTAAATCTTATAAATCCTTCAATATATAACATCCCGATGGCACAGTATAATAATGAGTACTAGCGTACAGTATGGTCACTCCCTGCCTCCCGTTGAAAGTGCCCCCACCCGCGCTCAGTTACCTCACAGTTACCGTCTGGCAAGGACGTCTTATAATATCTCATGCATGTTTTATCTCACTCACACAAGCATGGTACGCGTTCACCTACACGAGCTTAGACTGTGTGCGTAGCAAAGCGTTTGTTTCATACATTTGATCGCCAGCAGTGACAAGCTAGTGATATGTAGTGAAGTTAGTGCTACTTGTAAAGAACACAATAACAAAGTGTTCTCCCCTCAATAGAGACAATAAGAATCGTGTTAATGGACATTATTCTTAGTAAATATTACATTTAGGGCCTATTTCACAAAGTACAATTAAAGTGTTTATTAGTTGCTTTTCAAGTAACGCTATTGGGCGAGTAAATGTTACGAGTATCTTGTTTCAATTTCACAAACCAAATCAAGGCTTCGAGTGACAACTTATACATTAAATGAATGTCATAGCAAATTAGACGTTCATTCGTTCAATAATACGTCAAATGTGTTGTCAATTTCGTTATTTATTTCAATTCGTAAATTTTCATCTCGCGTTGCATTTGTATTATAAATTGAAATAAAATGGATAAAACTGAAAGAGAGCGAAGTGCAAATTTTACCTTACAGGAGAAGAGAGATTTGTTAATATCCCTGATACAAAAATACCAAAATTAGAAAACAAACAAAGCGATGTTTCCACATGGAAGAAAAAAAGAAGCCTCTTGGGAAAGCATAAAAAACGAATTCAATGCTAGATCTGGAGGAATTTTTAGATCTATTAAGTACGAGGGCCTCAAACGCACAGTTAGAAAAAAGTCGGCTGCTATACGTTCCGAACTATATCGTACCGGACGTGGTAAAAATGTAGCACCTCCGCTGGATAATGTATAGGAGCAAATTAAATTCATGATCTCCTTGAGCACGGGGGCCTGGAAGGCATCTACGACTCAGATATATTACCTCAAGCCCAAGTAAGTCAAGGTAACTTGTTTTTCATTTTTTTTCGAAGTGATCTTTTAACTAAAATATATCAAGCTATTTTATCTACAATACAAATTGTTTTACAGAGGCCGTTGATTACGTTGTGGAATCTATTGGAGGAATGGGAGTTTCAAGAACAGGAACGACAATGGAAGAATGAAGAATATAAATTAAAAATACAAAAATTAAGAAGCGAATTAAATTAATATTGATTTAATATAACCTTTGTTTTATTTAAGTACTAATAGCTGGTGCCCGCAACTTCGTCCGTGTTAAACGATGAAAGGTACCCTATATCCTTTCTGGTGTCCCAGACAAAGTGTATGCAAAATTTCATGGTGATAGGTTCAGTAGTTTTTGCGTGAAAGAGTAACAAACGACCATACATCCATACAAACTTTCGCATTTATAATATTAGTACGGATTATAAAATCCACACGCATTTTAAATATACGGCTACATGGAGTTCTAATCAATGAATAGTATTCCATTTCATCTAGTTGATGGTCAACCAATTCAAAGAAATCCATTTTTATTATTATTTTTTAAATAAATTGATTGTAAGTATTTGACAGTTACAACTTCAAATGTGTTTTAGGTTATAAATTTATAATACCCGTCAATTAAAACACGTTATTGGGCAGATGAAGCGGCTAGTAAGTTACAGGCTAGTTAACCCATTGAGTAACGCTACTCGAAGATGGTGAAACTCGTACGCTGTCTTACCGGTGACTTTAAATGGCGGCTAGCCTATTTGACACTTTAATTGGACTTTGTGAAAGAGGCTCTTAGTAGTTTAGGTTATATTAAAATTACTCATTAGTCTTAGACTAGATTGTAATCTTATAAGGATGTGCACTAAAAAAAAATAATTTGATCGCCAGTGACCGGGGTGTGCCGATGGATAACTTAAGTACTTAACTAATAGAGTATCCAAATTAAGGTCCAAAAATAATGCAGATGAAATTTCAAGATGCTCAAGATGCGTGAAATTTCATACACAAAGCTTCTGGTTAGAAATACGTATTATATTTAGCATTTTTGCAAATTTATCCCCTAAAGAGGGTAAAATAATCCCTAAGTAGTTGAAAATTTATATGGAGAATTCCTCATTTTTGACTGAAGAAAGCTTCTCGGCCAAAATGAATACTTACATAAATGTAATATCCTCCGATGAGCCACAATCCAAAAACTAACTGGAATACTATTAATATTCCAACGGTTATCATCCATGGCAGCATCAGTCCTCTCATCCAAGTGTCAATACCGACCACCTGAAATCAAAATTCATCATTTTATGGTCAAACTAGCGACCCAACCCAAGTTTCTTATGGATTTCTTCCTTTCTTCCTTATAAAATACTAGCTGGTGCTCGCGACTTCGTCCGCGTTGAAAAATACAAAACGCCATCTACCGTATTTTGGATAGGTGGCGCTATCTCTCGGGACCAAGCCACTAGTATTTACTTTTATTTTAGTTTTCCCGTAGGAATGAAGCATTTTCCCGCGGTAAAAAGTAGCCTATGTTCATCACGGATAATGTTGGCTTCTAATGGTAAAAGAATTTTTCAAATCGGTCCAGTAGTTTCAGAGCCTATTCTATACAAACAAACAAACAATGAAATCTTTCCTCTTTATAATATTAGTATAGAAAAAGCCTATGTTTAAAATTTCAGCTTTTTAGGCTTAGTAGTTTCAGAATTCACGATAAATGATTTTATAAGTGAAGATGTGAAGTAGTCTGTCTATGCTTAAATGTTGAGTAGGTAATATAAAAAATCCTGCGGAAGATTCTATGTTTTATTGTATTCAACTAGCTGCTGCCTGCGACTTCGCCCGCGTTAATAACTTCATTGTATTCAAAAAATAATTGACTGTTTTACCTACATTTTTATGAAATTTCACAATCGAGGTTGAAAGGGTATGTGAATATCCATAAAACCCTTGATTTGTTTGCTATGTTGATAAACAAAATAATTTAAAAAACTTAAAAAGGGTTATAATTTTAAAGCAATCTTAAAATATACACTCATTGAAAATATAGTAACATTCAAATAAAACAATAAGAATTATCACTTACCAATAAAACTGAGAACAAGATGAGCAGCACAAATATAATAATGAAGATGATACCAAACACTTGCAAAGCTGAAATGACAAAAAATAATAAATAAGAAATGTGAAGTTCAAGAGTTACCTGTCCAGGACACAACATAGCATAGCATAAGCTAGCACGGGCTTATTTATGCTTATTTACAAAGGTGTATAGACTCTTACATTGTGTCATCAATGGATACTGTTGTCTATACTAATATTATAAGGAGGAAAGATTTGTTTGTTTTTTCGAATTGAATAGGCTCCGAACTACTGGACTAATTTGATAAATTCTTTCACTGTTGGGAAGCTATATTATCAGCGAGTAACATCCGTATTTTTTAATATTAAATATATATTACTAACGCCTAGCTAAAGCAACAATGCATCAACTGTTATATTGCTTTTAACGCTGACGAAAAGTGTCATCTAAAAATATTATCACATAATTCAACATTCATTGTTCAACGCGAACAACGGCACCAGCTAGTAGGCTACTACGCGGACGAAGTCGCGTGCAAAAGATAGAAATATGTAAGCTTACATCCTCTAACATCAGCTTCAAACAATGGATTCCATAGCTGAGTAGAATCTCCTCCGTCCATTTGGTAAGCTATGAACGTTATTAGAACCAAACTCATAGCACTCGTGTACACAGCGACCGCTCTGCTGCCAGTCTTCGTATTTGTTGACCAAATACATGGTGACCAACAGGACTCCAACACTGGCATTTTCACTATCACTGTCCTTCTATTTGAATTTAGACGACCTGAAATTGTTAAATTACTACATAAGTAAGGACAATTCAAATAAAATGTGGAATTAAGCGAGCCACACCTAGAAAGTTTGATCAAAGCATTTTGCATGAAATTGGTTTTTGAAACATAGTTCTGTTAATAGTAATAATAAAAAATTAAAATTATATATTGTTCAAATTAAAAATAGTTGTGAACAATTACATACTTTTATTTTTGAATATTATTTAAAAAATTAACCAACAAACAAACAAAATAATAATCTTCAATCTTGAAGTTGAATGAACCGTTGAAAGATTGACAGTATTGACACTGACAGTTGATAGTGGCAGCCAGCGCTTCTGCAAATGTTGCCCTACTTAAAGGGCCATAGATGGGCCATAGAAATGTTCACTGCAGCGGACTGTGGTCCATAGAATAACTTATAATATAGGTCTCCTTGGATCTCCTAATGACAGGTTACTTTTATAGTGTAAGTTTATTTATTTTTATTGAGTTATTATTATTATTTTTAATTACTAACATTTTTTTTTTAAATATGGTTTTTAAAACTTACATTAATTTTAAAAATAAATTTAAAAATAATCTAGCGGCAATACAATATTATTCTTAGCAGCAACACATCTATTTGCCCTAGCTCCACACCTAGCTCTATCCTCCACACTCACCACTGTGTTGAATGTTGATTCACTCTATCACTCTCTATCTAGTATCTACCCCACTCCCACTATCTCGTGTAATATCTCTGCAAATGTGCACTTATTGTACTGCTAATCCTGTTTACTCCTACCAATATATTATAATTTATAGCTTTGACTCCTACTTTGTGTGGGCTTCTGGCAAGGCCACCTATCGATGAATCTTTGCGGCACCATCACCATATCTGTTTCTCTTGCATCTGGCGGCAAGTTTATTTTTTGAAGTGAAAACTTATTTAGGCGCATTGGACACTTAGTATGGGTGAAAAAGAACGAACTCGCGCTCTGTGAGCGACATATCATTTTAATATAAATTTGTTCGAAACTTCCATCCCATCCCATCCCATTTCATTGCCATTCCTGCGACAAATTAATATTTATTTGAAACTAGCTGTGCCCGCGACTTCGTACGCACTCTGGTACGTTTTTGAAAATCCCACACGAACTTAACATTTTTCTAGGATTAAAACTAATGTTTATCAAATTTAATCCAAATTCATTGAGCCGCTTTTACGTAATGGAGAATACCAACACATCCAAATATTACTATAAAAGTTACCGGATTTGATGCGCATACTTGTGCAAATAATAATAGTTTTTGTTTCATCGAAATCGGGCCAGGATTTCCAAAGTTATGGGCTTTGTAAAGTTTCACCGCTTTTTAAAATTTTAGTTCATTCGCAGTTCATAGTGGGACTGCGAATGCGAATTCCTTTATTATCGCCCTTGCCTTTACTGACAAGCTGACAACCGTATTAAAATCCGTATATTTTGTAGTAGATATGTATAAATATAGAAGGAGTTTTGGTAATACCTGTTTATAAATTAGGTACCTCTATACCTACAGAGGTAATTTGCAGGGGCGTGGTAAGTAGGGGGCCCAATTCATCGGTATACCCAATTATAATAAATCATAACTAAAATATTTTCAAAATTATCTACTAAAAAAGCAGTCGATGATTATTTGATCCTATAATAATATAAGTACTAGTAAAGGCAAACGTTTCCCGTGTATCAACTAATCACTCAATCATCCGAAGCTGGTCATTGATCAAAACAAGACTTTTATAACATCGTTGTAATCTAGTGAAATAAAACAAACAATGTCGAGTAACTTTCAATAACAATGACCGTGCAACCTCTCACTGGGTTCCGAGAATGCTTGGGCCGTTACATGTTTCAAGGTATGGTCGTAGTGCTAGCGGGTCAAACATAATATAATATATCATATTTATAAAAAAATTTTTAAAAATTCATATAATAAATGTTATTATAACGCAAATGAATGTTTTTTAGATATTATTATTTAAATATTTAAATATTAATAATATAAATGTAAATATATTTAATTTTAATTTAAATAAAATATAATTATTTTATATATTTATATAAACGCTTATATATACGCTTCCTCTCTCCTACTCCCTAAGTTACATGCCCAACATGGTCCATAATACTGGTCTTTATTTTTATATTGTAACATCTTTGTACATTATGGTTTCGCAATAAATATTTGAATTTGAAATTTGAATTTGAATAAAAATTGTATGTTATACCTGTTTTAAATTGTACAGTTATATATTTCACTTGCATGGATCAATTTAAAAAACATATTTTAGCTCTTTTAAACGTTATATTTTGAGACAGACCGCATAGGTAAAGTGAAATGTATTCACAACATTGTAAACGTAGGCTCTACAATTTGTAAGCGAAAGTGTCGAGACTTTTTTTCTTAAAAATAATGTTATATAAGTTGTTTTCACGCTTATAACATTATTAAAATAAGACGCGCAGGTTACACTCCACCTCTAATCAAGGTGGAGCCCTCAGGCAAACAGGTTTTTAGTGAGCTTTTAAGACCACGGCTGGAGAGAGAGAGGGAGGGATTTGTACCCAAAAAAGGGTACAAATCGAAATAACATCACGCGTGCTGTTGTGTTTCGGTGAGTGAGTAAGAGATGCCAGAACCCATTTCCTTATGCCATTTCATATCTTTTATCCTAAACCTACTGACTGAGGTTGGCAAGGCAATTACAACACCTGACGCGTTGCTTGCGTTAATAACAACCGTAGCTTTAAAAACACGCTAGCAATGTGACCACACATTAATCAATACCTTCTCGAATAATAAAATTGAAAAGTACTAAGACACTTTTCCCGGTACACAGCATGTAAACAATCTCTTAGTTACACGTTGTCATCCAATTTGATTCTTATAAGTAATTATTATTTTTTATTTTGTACCTATTTTGATATTTATGCAAATTTATTATGTATTGCTATTGGGATCAGTAATCTGATTCCTAAATTTCTATCTAATGAATATACATAATATACTTAATGAAATCTTCTTGCCTAGTTCGATACTTTCTCTCACAAGTATCTAATTTGATCTTCACACCAATAACCAATTACTTATAAGAATCTTGGTGTCACATATATTAGAATAGTAGACAGTCATTAAAATTCGTTCAGAAGAAGTATAGTGGAGAAACAGCCAAAGGCGGATGGGAACATTGTTTTAATATGTGTTTAGAATTATAGATAGATAATTATAGATATGAGGTAATTAGCGAAAGATCAAATTTTAGTGCGATTAGATCACGGGCTAATAGACACGTAGCATTCAGATCTATAACTAGCAAAGTATGTTGTAAATTCAGCTAATGGGAAAAAATAGAGCTATGTATTTGAACCATCGATTTTCGGTTCAATCATCGGTGGTTCAAAATCCTACAAAATGTAGTACTTATCGTTATGTTCTCGAGGGGATCGTCTAAAATGCCGGGCGTTATAATACTTATATAGAGTTTAACTCTATTCGGGTCAAACTCTATTCAAGTCAAGTCAAAAGCTCTGTTTGACTCTTTAAAACCTTAAACGTTAATAGAAATTGTAAATTTATTAATTTATGCTTTTTTTATATGTCCTAATGGTTAAACCAACCGATTCTTCATTAGCAGTTTGCTCGTTGCCGAAATCGAAATCGTTTGAGTACTTATTCACTTATTTGAACATGCAAATAAATTAATTTATGTTCCATATAAAGTGATTCGACATCAAGTAGTAACGGTAAGGGTCCACGATTTACAAGTAGCGGGCCAATAACCAATTTGAAAGTGATTTATCGGTGTTCGGGTACTCGTTTGAACCAATTAGAATTTGCACGTGGAAAAATGAGTTGTACTGTACTGTACTTTTGCATTGATGTTTATCACTATGAACTCAAATTTAGCAGGCAAATTAGATTTGATAAACAGCGACAAACTATCTTTCATAATATATACGAGAATGAATATTAAAGTTTTTAGAACTGTACCTAGTTATAGGGTTTTGTGTCACAACTTATGTTAATTTAATCTTTAAAATTAAATTTAATATGCAAATTTTTTTTCCCAATTCCTTTTAATTTAATTTGTCATTATAACACCTTTTTACATCGAAACAGCAATTGTTGATATTTTCGTTTCGTCGTTGTTAGATTTTGTGTAAAACCATTTTGGTAAATCGTACGTACCAAAATGGTAAATCATGGAAGTTAAGTGTAGTATCTAAGGACAAGTATGTTGATAAATAAAGAAAAAAAAATGTGTCTTTTTTTTATTTTTTACTAAAATTTTCAGTTGGATCAGCTTCCATTTTAGAAAAAAAATTCAAATTTTAATCCGCTTTCCATGCTTCCATAAATTTTTGAAGCTGATTTTATGGATGTTTGTTATTTCACGAAAAGCTACTGAACGGATTTTGATTGTACATTACTTATATATAGACTACTAGCTGCTGCCCGCGACTTCGCCCGCGTCACTTTGTAAATGATAAAGGTACTAAAACCTTCCTCTATAACTCTCTAACCTTCCACTCTATCCATTGGTGAAAACAGCATGAAAATCGGTGCAGTAGTTTTTGAGTTTATCGCGAACAGACATACAGACAGACAGACGCGGCGGAGGACTATGTTTAATAATATATAATTATTTTAACTACATAGTTACTTACTCCTATTATGCAACTATGATATTCATGTTTCAAGTTAATTCAGTTCGCTAAACAAACATACTTTATCATTGTTTTGTTTTATGATGCTATTGACCGATAAACATTGATAATTTAATCGTCGTCGGTCTCTTGTTATCGCAATCTGTAGGTGTTTAGGTGCCTACTGCAAAAATAATATTTGCAATAGACAGCCAGTTACTTGTAAAGGCGTTTTTTGAACGCACGTGTTTTCTATGTACGATTTTCAATGCTTATAAATAAGAAGACTTAAAAGCAATAAGCTTTTTGTCATCCAGCTCCTTCGTGCAACTTGTGATGAGCTGGAAGACATAGGTAATAAGTAAATGCAACACGGTAAAAAAAGGCAGTGAATTTTGTGAATATTTAGTGATATTATAAAACCTTCAACAGAAGAAGACCAAAGTTATCTATTTGTTGCAATAAGCAATAGATAAGGACTGATATATTCAGTTTTATAAATGCCAAAGTAGTGACTTCTAAAGAAAGGGTCGCATTTTGGAACAATTTAGTTAACTAGAGACAGATCTCTTAGCGCCTCTTTCACCAAACAAGTAAAATGTTGATTAAGTAGTTACTTTTAGAAATAATTTTATGTTTTATTAAATGAATATTTTCTATTTAATGTTTGGGACTTTTACCGTACAAACAACAACTTTAAATGACGGTTAACCTACTTGACAGATTGTGAAAGAGGCCCTTACTGGGATAACTACATAAAGAGACAGATCTCATAAGTTTCTTCTTGGAAGATTCAAAATTCAGATGGATGGATGGACCGACCATTGTATTTGATAAACTTTGAATAAATAAGTACAGTACGACACGATGTAATGGCGAGAAGTTGGCCGCATCATCTCACTTGATCAGGCCCGGTCACGATCGCGGCTAACAACCGCTAACTTCACACTCGTTGGATCAGTTTTAGATCGGTCTGCGCCCGCGCAGCAGCGGCGTTGAAATTTGTAACCCGGCGCGATCGACGAAACTTTTTTTTTTCTTGTATAAAACACTCCACACTTTTAATGCAGAAAGATTCCTTTTGTGACATTACAGTGTGCATTTATCATACAAACACTAACTCTTTTGTTAGACCGCACAGTTTAATGTGATCTTGGATGAGATGCGATGCTCTTTTTGCATTGCAACTTTTGCATTGGACCCCAGTGTTGTGTTGAGTCCTAAGTGAAATTTGTGCCGGGTTATTGATTGCACTGATTAATTGTATTGGAGTTTAATATCGTCTCTCACCGCTCGTCTGGTAAGTAGGTCCGAAAATAAATTGTGGTCTTTGGTGTCTTACATTGTTTCTCTCTTGTACGGATCAAGTTGCTCGCGAATACGTACTTACCATATTGTGCTGTGCTCTGCGGTATATACATAAGTACACATAATATTTAATATACCTATGCGCATGTATAGTTGATATTATACAAAGTAAAGATATCGGAGAGAGCTGAGTAGAAGTCACGTTCTTGGAATCGACTTGCGAGTACCTATCGGTAGTATTATTACAAACATTACTTATTACATTCTCTTTGCATTGTTTTTATTGCTTAATTGCTTCTTGTGCTTGATTTATAATACGTTAAAAGATGTTTGATCGTTATATCATTTTCAAATCAGCATAGCCCAGACAACACATAGGCCAGATAACAGTATGAAATTCACAAATTATTCAGTTTAAAGCTTTGTTATAAGGGTATTAGAGCTGACAAGATAGGCAAATGGGCTATTATGGGCTTCTTGTTGCTTATTCAGCTACTATTCAGCTATTATGTTGCTACTATACAGCTTAAAGCAATTTATTTTGTGCCCAAATTGCTGGAATAACGGCTGTATAAATGCATTTATTCAAAGAATATTCAGCCATTCTGTGTTGCTTGGGAGGTACCTGAGTAAGTATACTTTTATACCATTAAGTTTTTTTTTAAATATTAAGTCGACAGACACGCTGACGGTCCACTAAGCAACGCCATAGGCCAATTCATTTCCAAAGTTGACCGGCCGGGAATCGAACGCGGGGCCCCTGAGCCGTTAGGCAAGCGCCTTTACCACTCATCCAACGGGCTCGTCAAGTACCTATGTAGTTTATGTAGTTACTGCATCACAAGTGCTGTTATTTCATTATTGTTTCATTATTAAGTGTTTTTTATTCTGGTTCAAAAATCCAGCGTAATGTATTGTCTCAGAATATATTATTTGAGGTGTTAAGATGTAACAGTATAACCATTGGGCGTCTTTCCATTAGCGACGGCACGGCCCGGCACGGCACGGCCCGGCTTGCCGGGGAAGTAAAAATGTATGAAACTATATGGCTCGTCTTTCCACTAGCGACGGCACGGCCCGGCCCGGCACGGCCCGGCCCGGCACGGCCCGGCACGGCACGGCAGCTGACTCCCGCCGGCGCCGGCCGGCTTGGGGGTAACTGCATGTGTGTTGTATATGAATTGTAGCCGTGCGCGTGTGTGAGTGCTACCCAAGGGCTGCGCTTGTTGAAAAAGTATCGATATATCGGTGTAGCGATATTTTTAATTGGATATATTTATATTTATGGCCGATATATTGATACTTATATAGATACAAAATATCCAACATCGAAAATTATATCAGAAACAATATTTTTTTAGTATAAACTACCTGAGATAAAATCAGAGCCTTATCAATACTAATAATAAATCTGTAAGAGTAGGTATTGTATGTATGTTCCTCCATAACTCTTACGCGAATTAACTGATTTTCATGAAACTTGGTAAATAAACATTTAGAGGTGATAGGCTACTTTTTATCTTTTTTAACGCCGACCAAGTCGCGGGCACCAGCTAGTCTATAAATAAATTTAAAAGCGTCATTAAAAGTAATATTATATACTTTGATTTTGCTTCAAGTTAAGTGTAATTGTTGTAATTTTGTATTTTATAGATGACAAAATAATAATCCTAAGTTTCTTTCGGGGTTTCTTCTCAGGATCGTTTTTTTTTTTTTCTGAAACCTTAGTAAATTTAAGTATATTATGACAATGATAAGTTTCTTGTAGAAACCTATTTGATACTGATATTTTTATAAATATCGATACATCGATATTTCTTTCACTTCCGACATCCCTACCAAGGAAAAAACCGGCGTCCAACACCGGCTCAGTGGAAAGACGAACCCCGGCATGCCGTGCCGTGCCGTGCCGGGCCGGGCCGGGCCGGGCCGTGCCGGGCCGTGCCGTCGCTAATGGAAAGACGCCCATTAAAAATGTTAAATTGATATTCAAGATTATTTTTAAAATTATATTTAAATGTATTGACATATTTAACATACTAGCGACCCGACCCGGCTTCGCACCGATGCGGATATTGTACCATATCATTTAAAAGAAGTTAGCAGAGTAACAGACAGAAGCGGGTGCGACTTTATTTTTTAACTAGTTGGTACCCGCGACTTCGCCCGCGTTAAAAAAGATAAAAAGTAGCCTATCACGTGTCCCGTACTTCTAAATGTTTATCTACCAAGTTTCACGAAAATCAGGAGTGATGGAGGAACATACCATAGGTATACAAAAAAAATTCTAAAAATCGTCAATTTAGTTTCAGTATCATGTATAGAGCCTATATACTCGATATTTCTGAAAACAAAGTAAATTACTCCATGACCGATCCCTACAGATTTATTATTAGTAGTATGGTTGATTTATTAAATTAATCGAACGTACACGAATGGAAAAATTGAAAAATCTTAGTAATCTTCGGTTCATCTCTTGACGAGCTTTTAGGCAAGATAATGTCCAGTAGTTACGTGAACGTTTCAGTTCCAACTATTATCAGTTCTAAGTTCGGTTTGTAGCTTTTAAATTACATTCTGTTAAGTCCATTGATATCGCAAATGATACTATGTAGACCAAAGATTTTAGAATAAACAAAACTCACCTGAATAAACTCGAAATATAAAATTTATGGAGTGCACTTTAATCACCTATCGCATTGTTATCGTTGTTATCAAATATTGTTATCATTCCATTTTTATTTTATATAATATTTACTCTATAATATTTATTAAACATTTATAAACATTATTAAATATTAACAGCGTTTAAAACAGTTAATTCTTGAGAAAGGGAAATGTTCATTAACAATACAAAAAATGCCTGGAGAGCAACAAAACTATAATGGAATAATTTTTACACTCAACATAAAGACACAAACATAATTAACTGAAATTAATAATAAGGTAAAAGATGTGTGTCGCGTAAAAGGTAAAATATCTGAAAAACAAAAAAATAAAAATAAAATTAAAATATATATTATGAAGTCATCGATGTATGACAGGCAGATTCTGATGAGCCAAGGAGTTCACCAGGATCCACTGGGGGATCCAGTTATGAGATTTTTATTTTATTTATTTTTACAAAAAATTCACCAACACTTGCTCATAGATATATATATATATATATATATACACTTACATATTAACTAAGTACTTAATCAAGAAAACTATAGCAACATGTGTGGCAACCAATTAAAGGTGAATACCACTTTTAATTAATGACAATTAGACATTATATCCTTACTTCCTTACTATACTAATATTATAAATGCGAAAGTAACTCTGTCTATCTGTCTCGCTTTCACGCCAAAATTACTGAAATTTTGCTTACACATTGTCTGGAACACCAGAAAGGACATAGGATACTTTTCATCCAAGAAAAAAGTAATGTTCCCGAGGGATTATCCAAAATATAATACTGTAACTAATCCAATTTGTTATAGCAACAAGTTGTCAAGCGTTTTATATTTTTAATTTATCATCGCGTACGAAGTCACGGGCATCAGCTAGTAATATAATTATATAAAAAAGTACCAAAAAAGATTGAAGCAAAACGACAAAAAGTGATTAAGGTATAAACAAAAAAAATATAAAAGAGGAATATATAAACTACAAAAAAAACTAAAAAAAATTATTAAAAAACTAAATTAAATAAAAAATAACTATCATTATTAACTGTCATTTCCAAGTTCAGTTTTACGGAGTTTGATGAACTCACCCTCGTGGTCGTGCGGATGATGTAAACGGAGGATGATCGTGTTCGCCCTCTCTGGTGATTGCCACCTTTGCGATGCTTCCTCATTTTTTCTTATTTAGGGCGTCAAAACACACTGTACCACAGTAGATCGAGTTGTGGATTTTACCACGTCTGTCCAGCGGGTTGTCCAGGTTGCCCTCCACTCGACCCTGAACCACAAGCATTAAAATTTCTTTCCTAGAGATGTGGTCAAGGCTTTGATAAAAAGATGCACTAAATTCTGGGTTGCTTCACTAAAAGTGGCATAGTAGAATATCACCGCACTCACAGCTTGGGGTGATATTTCAAATTAGTTGCACAAAGTTGTCCTAAAGGTGAACATGTGTTACGACTTTATCCATTATTAGTAAATGTTAAGGTTCAAATCAGTCATGCAATTTACATTATTCATCTTTTATCAGAAATTAACGAGACAAAGTGTCCTGGACACTTTTTCGCAGTGATTTTCTTTGAGACCCTGAATCTAGTGCATCCTTTATCAAAACGTCAAAGAAATTGAGTATTCGAAGTAGCACAATCGACGAAAGGAAAGCCTATCATTAACTTTAAGTTTCGCTAAATTTGAACAATTATTGGTGCGAAACAGTGCGAACAACTATGGGATATTTAGGAAGCGTCTCCAGCACCACATCTCCTGTGCGTTAATCTTAACTTTTAGTAAAATTATTGTCAACTTTAAGTTCAACTGGAAGTAGGTATACTTCATAAATTACACTATCAAAAAATTCACAGATTTCGTGCCTCGCATGACTATCGAGCACATTGGAAATGAATCTATAGAATTCGAAAAAATGTGTTGTTCTGACTTATTGACTTCTTTCAAAAAGGTTAAGCTACATGGCAGCCCTTAACCCGATCGTCTTTATTTTAGACTCAAATTGTAGCTGACTACATTGTCCAGAGGAGTTTTCCTTAAATTTTTGATATCACTCTTCGTTTCCAAAATATCGAGCGCCAAAATAAAAAATTCGAAAAATATTTGATTTATTTTTTCACTATTTCGGTCATAACTTTTTCGTTTTTGACTTTTTCGAAAAATTCTTTTTGCACCTTACACCTCCCATGAATACGCGTCATTTGAGCTTTTTTTTAATATCATATCATCACAACTCTCCGAGATATAAGGGGATCGCACTTTTTCGTGAAATAGAGGCCTATACTGAAGCGAACGAAAAGATATTTCCAATGTCAAAACCAGGTCAAAACTTATCCATAAAATCTCGCCCTCGAAATCGATCCACCAGGTCCTCTCCTAAATAACTCATCGCCGTATCAATCAATGTACGCCATCAAAGCACAAGACTGAAATGTAAGCCGATATGTGGTGACGTCACCACAAGAATCACCACTGTTATAAAGTACACGTCCATCACGTCCATGTGTAAAAACTGTAACACGTGTGAACAGTTTTACGTCGTGTTTGTGTTTCTATTTGTGAGCTCATGAATTTTAAAAGGATTGATCTGAGTTCTTTCTCGTATAAATATTTACAGATATTTCTTTCGCGGTCCAGTTGATTTCGTTACTTTTATGGAGTGATAGAAAATTAATTTTTAATAGGAACATCAATTTAAAGAGAGCCAAATTTTTGGCGTACCGCACGTATATGTGAATAAAAAGTGAATACAAGTAAATCCTTAATAACTAGCTGGTGCCTGCGACTTTATCCACGACTTTCTGTACTAGTGAAAAGGAATGTTTATCTGTTTGATAAGCGAGAAATTATTTACAATATACACAAATGCACACATAATGCATCTTGTAATCAGATAAAGTGAATTGAAATGCGGAGGAATTCAAGGCCACATAGCGTTAATTGTAGATAAATGGCTTAATATAATTATTTATTATAATAATTATATCGCATTACTATAATGCTTCACTATTAAATGTCTTACCCGAGTACTACCGGTGCTTGCTTTAAATATATATATAAAAAAATATAAGCAATATAACGCTTGACCTCTTGTTACCAGGCCTAATTTTTTTTTATTTTATATTTGACTAGCTGGTGCTTTTTTTTTTTTTTTTTTTATGTTAAGGTCGACAGACAGGCTGACGGTCCACTTGATGGAAGGTGGCTACCGTCGCCTATAACACAAGCAACGCCATAAGTGCTACAAGTGCGCTGCTGACCATAGAAGGATTAAGGATAAGGGATAAGGAAGGGAAGGGGGTAATGGGCTCTGGCATCCCTTACTCACTCACCGAAACACAACAGCACATATGCTGTTATTTCACGGTGGTATTCTGTAAGGGGGTGGTTACTGCCGCCAGACGGGCTGCCCAAATGACTGCGAAACGCAGTGTGCCCTACCACTACTTTTCAAATCCAGACCAGAGTCAATTTTGAAAATTATATTAAAATTTCCAAAGTTGACCCCGCCGGGAATCGAACCCGGGGCCCCTGGAACGTTAGGCAAGCACCCTTGCCACTCGTCCAACGGGTTGTCAACGGTGCTCACAACTTCGTCCGCATAGAAAAGTATAAAACGCCATCTACCGTATTTTGGATAGATGGCGCTATCTCCCGGGCCAAGCCGCTAGTATTTACTGTTATTTTAGATTTCCCGTAGGAATGAAGCATTTTCCCGCGGTAAAAAGTATCCTATGTTCATCACGGATGATTTCGGCTTCTAATGGTAAAAGAATTTTTCAAATCGGTCCAGTAGTTTCGGAGCCTATTCTATACAAACAAACAATCAAATCTTTCCTCTTTATAATATTAGTAGATGATCCCTTGGGAACAGTACTTTTCTCTGTACAAAAGGTATCCTATGTCCTTTCTTGTATCCTTGAGAGTAAATTTTAATTAAATTAAAAAAAAAGCTAACAATTCTTAAACAGCACGTTGTCAATATCGTCCGTTTCCTTCAAAATTATAAATACGAAAGTAAGATTGTTACGTTTTACGGCTATATTAACTACTCGACCGATCATCTTAAAATTTTGCATTACACATTGTCAGAAATACGCTATATTATGATGTATAATTTACATCCAATATTATTGCCTTTAAATACATGAAGAATTTAAGTATACTGACTGAAAACCAAATATTTTTATTATTGTAATTTTTTTTCGGTCACAGACCGCCATGAAAGTGGGAGCGGTACGTGCTGTCAAAATAATTAACGCCAGTTATCGCACATTGACAGCTGATTTGAATTAACTATGTAACGCATAATTAAAACGTCATTTAAATCTATTAGAATTGGCTGCACACATTTTTATATACATTATACTTTTTTATCAGCGGAAAATTTCAAAGAAATCTAAGTAAGTACTTACCTAATTTGTTATCTGAATCAATACTGCAAAAATAAATATATCGCACACGTACTGCAAAACCACCATATCTGCAAATTCTATGAAGTAATCTTTTGAGGAAATTCAATTACTTTTGGGTTCTAGTAGTCTTGGGTTCTAGTAGTACTAGCTAAGTAGCTAGTAAATTATAAAATTCTGATTTTTAAGAGAACTTCAAAATCTTAATTAAATTTTTCCCGAAATAATTACAATTAGCTAATGTGTTTGTTTTGCAATAGGTGTGCTATAATATTATAAATGCGAAAGTTTGTGGATATGTATAGATGGATGTTTATCCACAAAATCCATCCAAACGGATGAATGTTTGTTAGTCTTTCACGCAAAAACGGATTTGTATGAAATTTGGGACACAGATATAGTGTATTACCGAAACACAACAGCACTTATGCTATTATTTCACGGTGGCCTTTGGTTTTTTCTGTTTTAAAACCGATGACTGCAACCGATGATTTTAAAACCGATGATTTAGGTTTGTACTTTTCAAATCCAGACCAGAGTCAATTTCGAAAATTATATTAAAATTTCCAAAGTTGACTCCGTCGGGAATCGAACCCCTGAAACGTTAGGCAAGCACCCTTACCACTCGTCCAACGGGCTCGTCAAAATTTGATGTCAGCAGTACAGTATTCTATGAGTGGACCGTCATGAGTTAAGTCTGATAGTCTGAATATGGGGGTATTAACTATTTTCTTGATATTGGTTGTACAGACAGTACCTTAACCATTATATTGAACTCTATATTTTATACTTTTATTTATGTAATGTACAGTTTTAGTATTAGTCAGTGTTGGTACAAAAAAATTCCTCATTAGCGTGCCCCGTACGCCCCAGATGACGGGACGGGACAACGTGTGCACTTTTTTTTCTTTCGTTGAACATGAATATATTATAAGCTATTACAAGCATTTAAGATAATCATCGGTTAATACGAGTAAAAAAGACGATTTACATCCTGGACTGAACATTTTTTTTAAAGTTTTGATGTGGTAAGGCAACGAGTATATAGTCAACTAACTGCGCCCCGCGTATTTACGTGGTGTTTAATGAAAACTGATATAGGTAATGCATTTAAATCGGCTCTTACTTTGACTTTTTTCCTTTGAGCCTAAGAGCCTAAGAATTGGCTTATAATTTCCCAAGTTTAGAGACATTATAGTCTCTTACACTTCATCTGTACTAATATTATAAAGAGGAAAGATTTGATTGTTTGTTTGTTTGTATAGAATAGGCTCCGAAACTACTGGACCGATTTGAAAAATTCTTTTACCATTAGAAGCCAACATTATCCGTGATGAACATAGGCTACTTTTTACCGCGGGAAAATGCTTCATTCCTACGGGAAATCCAAAATAAAAGTAAATACTAGCGGCTTGGCCCGGGAGATAGCGCCATCTATCCAAAATACGGTAGATGGCGTTTTATACTTTTCTACGCGGATGAAGTCGCGAGCACCAGCTAGTGATACATATATAGAGCCAGGTCTTTTAAAAGTTAATTTATGAGTGTGAAATGCATCTACCTTAATGGAAGGTACCTATTCTACTAAGTTTATTCTGAAAGTTTTTGTGTGGGTGTAATCAGCAATGTTTAAAATATTTTTAACGGTATTCAAAATAATGGCATAGCCAAAAACGATTTTCACACCAAACCACGTACAACCTACAGTAAAACACACAAAAAGACACTTTTGCACATATACAAATATTGAAGCAAACATTGGTGTAACATTTTCTTGTCGCAAGAATTCGCAGTATTTCACACTGTCATAATTATCTTATATAAACATATATCACCTGAGTATAATTTAAGCAGATAAAAACTTAACAAAATGCTTGTTAAGATTTTATTAAGACTACAAAGATACCACTAAGATTTCTTAGGTTAACTGAAGTTTACTGATGACTTGATTAGCTTCGAAATATTTGTTTTATTTCCTGAAATCGTATGTGGTTCTGAACAGTTCTGTTCTTATCACCGGAGATGAACAACGCCAGATGTTGCATCGAAATAATGTTCCATACATCATCCCTTGATGATTTATATTAGAACGTGGCGTGGCGTGGCGTGTCCTAGGCGTGCCTCAGACGTGGCCCGGACGGGGCACGCGCTTGGCACGTTACATATAATTAGAACGTGGCGTGGCACGTTGTAATATAAACATCTTCATACAAATTATATGTAACGTGCCAAGCGCGTGCCCCGTCCGGGCCACGGTGGGGCCACGTCTGAGGCACGCCCCGGACACGCCACGCCACGCCACGCCACGTTCTAATAAATCATCCCTTAAGGGCATAACTTATTTCTGACATTATTTGTCAACGTGATTAACTCGTATGTCATAAAATAAAGTCTCTGTCCGCCTTTGTTTGCATCTCCGTTAGATTCTTCTTAAACACCAACGGATTTCGATACGGTTTTCAAACAAAAATAAACGAGGAATGTTTGTTTTTTTTATTATAATTTTTTTTTTATGTTAAGGTCGACAGACAAGCTGACGGTCCACTTGATGGTAGGTGGCTACCGTCGCCTACAATACAAGCAACGCCATAAGTGCTACAAGTGCGCTGCCGACCATAGAAGGATTAAGTCTTTTCGCAGATAACGGCAATAGACATTAGAAATTACTTATTTAATGTCAGGCTGTGTAGATTAGATAGTATTAGTATTACACGACAATTTACAACGTAGGTCTTTACTTACACCAATTACCCACATACTAACCACACATATAATACGGTACTATAATTTATACAGGTAGGCATATAATTTCTATGAAACTAATGGAATTTTGACGTTTAAGTCTAGTCTAGACTAATATAATTAACCCAGGCTTGTTTTCGTGTCGCCAAAGCAAACCTTTTTGGAATGCGGTTAAACAAAAAGCCTTTTGTGTTTGTGAGTCAATGCAAAAACTGTTTACAATACAAATTCTTCGCGAGTTTACATTGTGCATCTTGTTTGATAAGAATTGAAAACAATACAGTATTATCATTAGATGGAAAATGTACCTGTTCATCAAATTAATCTTTACATATAATAAGTACCTATACTACTACATATTATAAAACAAAGACCTCCGCCGCTTCTGTCTGTCTGTTCGCGATAAACCCAAAAACTAGTGCACCGATTTTCATGCTGTTTTCACCAATGGATAGAGCGGTTCTCGAGGGATGTTTTAGTATATAATTTACAAAGTTACGCGGGCGAAGTCGCGGACAGCGAACTTGTGAACATAAACTTACATTTCTAATACTAATATTATAAAGAGAAAAGATTTGATTGTTTGTTTTTATTTGTTTGTATTGAATATGCTCCGAAACTTTTGAAAAATTATCTCACTGTTTGGAAGCTATACCTACCTATTATCAGCGAGTAACATAGGCTATCAATCAGTACTAATAATAAATCTGTAGGGGTCGGTCATGGAGTAATTTACTTTGTTTTCAGAAATATCGTGTATATAGGCTCTATACATGATACTGAAACTAAATTGACCATTTTTAGAATTTTTTTCTGTATGTATGTATATTCCTCCATAACTCTTAAACGAATTAACTGATTTTCACGAAACTTGGTAGATAAACATTTAGAAGTACGGAACACGTGATAGGCTACTTTTTATCTTTTTTATCTTTAAGTCGCGGGCAACAGCCTAGTATTTTATAAAGTCTCTTGCAACCTATTGAGTAGTTAAAATACCTATTGAGGTTCATAACAATTGTCTCGCAAATATGACAAAAATTGTCAAAAACACAATTATTTTTTTATTAAAGTATTTTGATATGGTTTTCACTAATGGAAATAGCGACGAACTTGAAGGTGCGAGGCCTCGTTGATGCTAACAAATAAGTTGAAATAAAGAGTTCTTAAAACGTTTTCAATATAAATGCAATAGGGCCCTTTATAAGCGGCTTTTAAATATGATCACACGCTGATTCAAAGAACGTTTTTTGTGTACGTTATTTATACTTATTCATTTTTTATTTGTGTGAAACTATTGTGGAGAACATGAGTTGCGTGCTCAATCAATGTTCATTATGATGCGCAGACGCCATTTAACGCGCTGACTTAGCAAATAAATTTAACAACTAACTAAACATTAGTACCTATTATCTATTTCAATTTCTTTTTAATTACACGATGTGTTGTTGGGCGTATTATTTTCGTGTTTGTAAATTAATATGTTAAGCTAGCTTTTACACGTGGCTGCGCTTGTGGTGAAACTTTTCTAGATTACAATATGTTTTTTAATTATTTATTTGCAAAGGTTTAATAACATTTATTTATTTATTTATTTAATAGCTAACCTTACAGCATTTAATATTTAACAAATATATGAAATAGATTATATTTGCAAGGTTTAATAAGTTTAATAACATCATGAACCTGTCGTGTATGGTAATATTTTTAATATTTAGATATAATAGATTCATATATTTTGAAAATAGTATAACTTTGTCTTTCAATATTATTTATAATGCATTTTTTTTTTCATAATATAATCTCCTAAATCAAACTGAACACGTTAATATCTCCCAATTAACTAATACCTTTGACATTCCAAACATTTATTATGAGAGTTTTTAAGGTGCAAAAAGTGTCACAGATCGAATGGCTCGCAAAAACAGCCAATAAATAAAAACTTACAGACATCAAAACATAAATTAACAAATGTCACGACATATATTATGGGTTGTAAATTAACTGTGCTCGTGTTCAATATAAAATAACTTGATAATTTCAAAGAAATGTTCACAAGTTCAGGTCTTGAGCGTCTTGAGGGAGTTCCAGTACTTACAAATTGTTAAGGTTACATATAAGAAATACTTAGGACTTCTTATTTGAATATGAATGAGCTCAGGGGCTCCATGAGCTCATACCGCCTTCCCCTTTCTTCCATCGGACATACAGACGTACGGCTGGTTACCATCCTCATCTTGTCGAAATCCCCCCTTTTCGAACCAAGCGCTTTAAAACATCCTTTATAATGCGCACTGCCAAGGTTTGGAACTCCCTGCCAGCGTCTGTGTTTCCGAGTTCATATAACCCTAATCTTTTCATAGTTCGAGTGAATAGGCATCTTCTGGGTGAGCTCGCTCCATCTTAGGCCTCTCCCTTGCTACCCAGCTGGTTGTTGGCCAAGAGCAAACCCATCTAATAAAAAAAAAAAAAATATATATTTTTTAAGGTAAAAACTGTAATTTGACAAACTAAACCAAAAAATAAGAGTGAAGGTACATTAATTCCCAACAAGCTGAAAGTGAGTATAGTTGTTTAAAACATAATTAAAAATAATATATTAAAACTCCTCATCGTTCGGGCACTTATTATTCGAAAAATTATACGAGGTCAAAGGTCAAAAAGATGGGTTTTTCGCGATTTTCAGCTAAACGGTAAGTTTTATCATAAAATTACCTGAGACAAAATTGTAGACCATAAAATTATCTTCAAAAAATGTATCAATACTTTTTCCTAAGAGCCACCGTTTCTGAGATATAACGATTCAAAAAGTTGTAAAAGTTATACGCGGACGCTATAGGAGACATGCGATACATCACTATTCATAGCCTTCTTCTTGATCTTCTTCTTCTTCTTTATTCTGGGTGTAAGTAAATGGGCGTCTTTCCATTAGCGACGGCACGGCCCGGCACGGCACGGCCCGGCTTGCCGGGGAAGTAAAAATGTATGAAACTATATGGCTCGTCTTTCCACTAGCGACGGCACGGCCCGGCCCGGCACGGCCCGGCACGGCACGGCAGCTGACTCCCGCCGGCGCCGGCCGGCTTGGGGGTAACTGCATGTGTGTTGTATATGAATTGTAGCCGTGCGCGTGTGTGAGTGCTACCCAAGGGCTGCGCTTGTTGAAAAAGTATCGATATATCGGTGTAGCGATATTTTTAATTGGATATATTTATATTTATGGCCGATATATTGATACTTATATAGATACAAAATATCCAACATCGAAAATTATATCAGAAACAATATTTTTTTAGTATAAACTACCTGAGATAAAATCAGAGCCTTATCAATACTAATAATAAATCTGTAAGAGTAGGTATTGTATGTATGTTCCTCCATAACTCTTACGCGAATTAACTGATTTTCATGAAACTTGGTAAACATTTAGAGGTACGGGACACGTGATAGGCTACTTTTTATCTTTTTTAACGCCGACCAAGTCGCGGGCACCAGCTAGTCTATAAATAAATTTAAAAGTGTCATTAAAAGTAATATTATATACTTTGATTTTGCTTCAAGTTAAGTGTAATTGTTGTAATTTTGTATTTTATAGATGACAAAATAATAATCCTAAGTTTCTTTCGGGGTTTCTTCTCAGGATCGTTTTTTTTTTTTTTCTGAAACCTTAGTAAATTTAAGTATATTATGACAATGATAAGTTTCTTGTAGAAACCTATTTGATACTGATATTTTTATAAATATCGATACATCGATATTTCTTTCACTTCCGACATCCCTACCAAGGAAAAAACCGGCGTCCAACACCGGCTCAGTGGAAAGACGAACCCCGGCATGCCGTGCCGTGCCGTGCCGGGCCGGGCCGGGCCGGGCCGTGCCGGGCCGTGCCGTCGCTAATGGAAAGACGCCCAATTGCATCAATAGTGATGTATCGCATGTACTCATTTTCAGCTCGTTGGGAATTTATGTATCTTCGAAACCTTATTTTGTCCGGGCTACTTGACGAGCCCGTTGGACGAGTGGCAAGGGTGCTTGCCTAACGTTTCAGGGCGGGTTCGAGTCCCGGCGGGGTCAACTTTGGAAATTTTAATATAATTTTCAAAATTGACTCTGGTCTGGATTTGAAAAGTAGTGGTAGGGCACACTGCGTTTCGCAGTCATTTGAGCAGCCCGTCTGGCGGCAGTAACCACCACCTTACAGAATACCACCGTGAAATAACAGCATTATGTGGTGTTGTGTTTCGGTGAGTGAGTAAGGGATGCCAGAGCCTATTACCCCATCCCCCCCTTATCCCTTATCCTTAATCCTTCTATGGTCGGCAGCGCACTTGTAGCACTTATGGCGTTGCTTGTGTTATAGGCGACGGTAGCCACCTACCATCAAGTGGACCGTCAGCCTGTCTGTCGACATTAACATAAAATAAAAAAAATCGTGATTTTATTTGAAATTTAAAGTTTAAAGCCGTTTTGGTCATATTTCTGTAAATCGACAAGACTGAACACACCAAATGTGTCATGGGATAACTTTGACGTTCGAACCCAGAGACCAGAAGCCAATCCAAAAGGAATGATATGTGTTTCAAACATTTTTATACATAAACAGGTTTTTCGGCCACACAATATTATTTAACATTTTCTACGATAATACCCAAATGAAATACATTAAAGCTTAATGTGCCGCCATTATTTTTAATTGCTGAGAAATGAAGATGAATGTTCTCGATATTATCTAGAAAACAAGACATTGAAAAATATACTCAATTAAAAAATAAAATTTTAAATTTAAATTTACTTACATCAAGCGAATTGTCGAGTATTAACAGTTTTATGTTTCTTTTTTATATATTTTTTTATATTAATTTAACACTATTAATATATCAATAATAATTATTTAAAATATTATGTTAAAAATGTCTCTGTCTGTTTTTGTACTTCTTCTGAAACACCCAACATATTTTGATACAATTTTCACTAATGAAAAAAGGGATAAATGAGGGTTGTTTCTCTTTATGAAATGCAGTAAAAACAGTTTTATGTTTCTTTTTTATATTAATTTAACACTATTAATATATCAATAATAATTATTTAAAATATTATGTTAAAAATGTCTCTGTCTGTTTTTGTACTTCTTCTGAAACACCCAACATATTTTGATACAGTTTTCACTAAAGAAAAAAGCGATAAATGAGGAGTGTTTCTCTTTATGAAATGCAGTAAAAAATTGCATTTGTGCACAGTCGTAGTGGGTCGTTAGTTACAAGTATTTTACAAATTTTAATACTATTTCTAATTTTAAACTTTTTACGTAGCTTTTATATTTTAGTTAGGTACTTATAGGTTTAAAAAAGTATTTTCTAACATGTCATAAATTGGGTAGAAAAATTGGCATAAATAATAGCTTTTGTACTGTAACTGCTAATACGAATTAAGACTGTAGACATGAGCCAATATTTATTTATTTAAACCATGTAAAACTATGTTAAATAAGTAATTATGAATACAAGGATTGTACAAATAGGGGCAGGCAGATAGGTTTCTCTTTATTTTTATGGCAATACTTGAATAAACAAGCTATATACAGTTTAAACAGCCGAAGAATTTCTAACTAATTTGCCACAGTGAACAGCTAGTAAAGAATGTTTCCTACGCCTTTTCAGTTAGTCATTAGTGACTTTTAAATATGAAAAAAATTTAATATTAAAAAGTCAGTACCCACTTTTAGACAATACAAAATACGTATTCATTGACATGATCGAGTTCATACGCTCGATTTATCATTCGATACTAATGCGTTCGATTTAATCGAAAAACCAGTTTCAATCGGCTTGCCTTTGTGTATCATTTTCTTTTTTGTAAACCACTAATAAAGAAATTATAAGGACGCGCCCACGTTTTTTTTTATGGGAGAATTACTATTTTGTCTTTAGTTTTAAACCGTTGGCGTTTAGATTGATTCTAAATAAACCGCTAACGCCAATGTTAGCATGAAAACGTATGTAAACTAAATAAAAATACAATATTCGTTAATTAATTGTAGTCCTTGTAGGAAGTGGGAGGAACTTCTTCTATTAGTTTTGAAATCTACCTGTCATGTGTTAGCTCGACCGAGATTCGAACCTATGTCTTCTATGGCAAAAGCCAAGCATTTGTTCTACTTCGGTATCGCTGCCACTAAATTATTATGCAGTTTAATATGAATATATTTTTCGTTTTTTATACATTCATTTTTTCAATAATTAAACACATTGATTAATTACATTTGAACATATGTGTACTATATATACTGTACAAATTTGCAAGCTCTTTTCTAGTAGAACATACTTTGTCTTGTAACTACTGTAATGTGTTTGTGCAAATAAAGATATTTTTAATAGTTAAAAAAAAATCCTTAGCTAATATTGTGTTTACATAATCCATGTGTGCCTCTCTGTAATAATTTACTTTTCTTACGCTTTGAGTATTTTTCAAATGGTGTCAAGACCGTTTAAAATAAGAAATAGGTTGATGACATCGAGTACCGAAAGTTGCGTGACGCGTTGATTACTGGCTTTACTTTAAAACTATTATTTTACTAGAATATACATTGTGTTTATCTCAAATTTTCAATTTGATTTTGTCCTTCTTACTAATCTACTAGTAAGTAGCTTGTATTAAATCAATCTAAGTATAATCTAAGAGTAAGTTCAAAATCTATCCTGTAACGTTTCAAATTCTCGTTTTAAAGTCTTAATTTTCTTTTTTACAATAAAAAAAAGTGTTCTAAAGAAAAGTTCTTGTACATTAGTTTTATTTAGTTTTATATTAATAAGTTAACATTCTAGGGTCTAGAATAGACGCAATAAATTTTTAATACTAAACACTAAATTCTAGTATGCCTTTTGTCTAACTCCTAAATCATCATATTATGTTCTAAAAAGTCATCTATTTTTTTTCTTAAAAGACAAAAAATATAATATGTTTTACAGATGCCTTAATAAACATACTCACATAAGGAATTAAAGAGTGACAATTAAAACTACATTGTAAATGTAAATGTAAGAATTGAAGTGTCAAACAGTTTGTCAGTCAGTCTACTTTGGGCGTATGTAATTTTTTACCGCTTCCTCTTCCGCCTATCATTTCTCACTGTGACAGCAGCCTTATAATTTTAAGGCGTCAATGAGTACGAAATTACTCCTTACGGTCTCAACAAATCTAAAGGTCAACACATAGTTCGTTTAACTCTTGAGGCCGTGTTGTTTTGTTATTTTGACGTATGAAAGCAAACTTTGTAATGCAGTTGCGAAAATTAAACATCTATCATCTATCTTATCCAATTAGGGTCTCTATATTATCCTGTCAGGGTCACTATAACTTATCAGGGTCCTTAAATCCGGTCAGTGTAAGTTCTAAGTTTCTAAGTGTGTCTAGGATTTTCAAATTTCTCTCCTTACTGATTTTCTCAAAACAAATGGTGAAAATGGCTTTAACCAAATAGACAAGAGTACACAGAGTGTGAACACAATAATAGTAGGTATAGGTAAATATTAATAACAAAATAATTATTCTGTTATAATAATTATATCCTACTAATATTATAAATGCGAAAGTTTGTAAGACTTCGGCTGTTTGTCAGCGAAATAGATTAGATATCGGATATTTTCTCAAATGATATATTTTTCATTTTTCAATGCGGATGAAGTCGCGATCAGAACGAGTAGCTGTCGTTAGTCCTGATTACGACACAGCCAAAACTGCTAAGTCTAGAAAGAAACATAGGTTTATGTTCCAAATGTTCCAACGAAACCGGAAGTGGGTCGCTAGTATAAATAAATAAAGTACAATGAAATAAAGTTCTGCGATCTTAAACCAAGCAACCCATTCTTAATTATTCTTCGATTTCTAGATTCTAGACGTAGATTTCTTCCAGATTTTGTTTAATGAATAAGCTCATCTAATGAATGTTTGCTTGTTCGTCACTCGTTCTTATATAAAAAAAAATGAAATTTCCTTTATTTATTTCAAATGCTTCGTGTCTCCATTGTACAAAAAAACCGCAAACATATAGCATTGTGTAGTTTTTTCTTAAGGACACTTGACTCAATCCATTTTATTCTCTTTGCGCATATGAATAAGTTCATTTTTGGAGTTTTAAGATGAGCTCGTAAAGTGGCACGTGGGACGCAAGAAAATTAATTACATTATGCTAAAACGGCCGAAGAAAAAAAACCATTATAAATCTCCAAGTGTTGACCTGTAGAGTGTTTTAGTAGAATGTTTTGCTACTGCCATTGCGGTTAATAGGTAATTTATGAATCGCCCATGTTGTCAGTAGTCAAATAAAATTGAAATAGCGAGATAAGCGATCTTTTCTATATAATATACTATACACTCTATCTTTATATATTCTACAAATAAACATAAACGTACACAATTACATCAATACTAATAATAAATCTGTAGGTGTGGGTCATGGAGTAATTTACTTTGTTTTCAGAAATATCGTGTATATAGGCTCTATACATGACACTGAAACTAAATTGACGATTTTTAGAATTTTTTTCTGTATGTAAGTATGTATGTTCCTCCATAACTTTTAAACGAATTAACCGATTTTCATGAAACTTGGTAGATAAACATTTAGAAGTACGAAGTACATTTAGAAGACACGTGATAGGCTACTTTTTATCTTTTTTAACGCGGACGAAGTCACGGGCAACAGCCTAGTATATTATAAAACAAAGGCCCCTCCTACGCGTCTGCTTGACTGTATGTTTACGATGATGTCAAAAACTATCTACTGAATGGATTTTCATGCGGTTTTCACTAGTAGAAAGAAGTTTAAACCTTAAAGACTAAAGGGCCATAAAACAAAAATATCCAAAAATGTTTTTATTGCAAAAATATAATCACAGTCCTTCATATTGTATGTTGCAAAAAGACTCATGGTTGTTTTATTCCATATTTTGATCATTTCTTATATATTCAAAAGTAACTTATATATGCTCTTATATCTCTTCTAGCATTCAGTTTATTAAAAAAGTACTTAAAACATTTAATGTTACTTAAAAATACGCTTTTAACGATATATAATATGCATATATTTGATACAGTATATCTAATAAGAAAAGAAATAGACAAATAATTTAATGTTTTACGATTAGCTCTCCTGTAAAAAGCAGCGATATGCATAAAAAAGTTACCCTTTGCGTAGAAGGGAGTGAGTCGCTAATAATAATTATAAATGCGAAATTTTGCAAAGATATGGTTGTAAATTCACTCCATTTGATCAAATATTATGGCTGGTAAATTTTTCAGGGGCCTATTAAAAAAAAAAAATATTAGGTTAAGTTTGTTTACTCACCACTATTATTAAGTAATTATACCTGTAAATTTCCCTAAAATAAAATAAAATAAAAAAATAAAAATATATTCTATAACAATATATAAAGCTAATGAGTTTGTTTGTTTGTTTGATTGATTGATTGATTGTACGCGCTAATCTCAGGAACTAACTACTGGTTCGAATTGAAAAAATATTTTTGTATTGGATAGTCCATTTATCGAGGAAGGCTATAGGCTATAGAGAACGCGGATGAAGTCGCGGCCACCAGCTAGTGTGATATATAGTAAAAACACCATACAATTTTGTGCCGTGTTTATTTTTCAAAAATCAAAAATACTCAAAAATAATCAATAAATAGGTATATTTAATAAGTTCTAAAAAACTCACACTTCTTAAAACTAGAACAGGTTTTGATGTGCAATATTAAAATCGATTACTATTCAAATCTAATTTATTTCATTTTATGCATTCTTTCACTGTTAATATCTCTAGCGTTTATCATATAAATTAACCTATCAATAAAAATTGTTGTTAGGCACGTATTTTTGAGTTTATAATGAACTAGCACTTTATTAAATTACAGTCTCTAATATCGTTACAATAAATTTCAAATTTCGTTGATTATAGTGAAACGGTAATTTATATCATCAAATTAATCTAGATAGGTGTGATTCTACATGTAAAAAGTGTTTATATAAGCTAGCGTAATGTTTCTTTTTTTAAATTATTTATTACTATCATATAATGATACATTATTATAAGAATTAATATATTATGGTCCGTAAGCCAGGCACTAATTTCGTCAATGATTTCCTCTCAGTCGATAATTTGTAAAATGCCTGAGAGAGTTGTATCATGATGCGTTGCGAACGTCAGCTGCGGCTCCGATGGTGGGTTGAGCAGTGGTAGCCCGTTACACTTTCAGAGCATCAGCTGACAAGCATTCCACCAAGATTTCCACCAGCTGACTTTTTTATTTATTAACAGTAATACATAAACTATCATCTGATAAATTTTCTATTGGGAGGTAATCACTGAACACGTATATATTCGTGTGACCTGCAGACGCATAATCCACCATTTTATAAATAGCTGACAAAATATTAGGCTAACTATAATTTGATGAATTTTTAATCGGAAATAAATGATTAAAATTTTTTTTTATTATGGCGGCTACCACTCTACTGCTTAACCCACCATCGGAGCCGCAGCTGACGTTCACAACGCTTCATGATACAACTCTCTCAGTCCTTTTACGAGTTACCGACTGGGAGGAAATTGGTCATGAAAATCTGTCGCTGACTCACGGGTCATTAGTACCTAAGTATTATATTTCCAAGTTCAAAAGACCACGAATGCCTAATTTTTACTAGGCATTCGTGGTCTTTTGAATGCAAAACATAAAAAAATATAGATAATTATTCTTATCTGTATTTTTGTAAACTTCTTAATCAATACTAATAATAAATCTGTATTTTTGTAAATTGTAAGAGTTGGTCATGGAGTAAGCTAATTTGTTATCAGAGATATCGTGTTTAAAGGCTCCTAGATACAAGATACTAAAATCTAAACATTATCTAAATCTAATATTAGACACGGGATAGGCTACTTTTTTTCAACGCGGATGAAGTCGCGGGCATCAGTATAAAACGCCATCTACCGTATTTTGGATAGATGGCGCTATCTCCCGGGCCAAGCCGCTAGTATTTACTTTTATTTTAGATTTTCCGTAGGAATGAAGCATTTTCCCGCGGTAAAAAGTATCCTATGTTCATCACGGATAATGTCGGCTTCTAATGGTAAAAGAATTTTTCAAATCGGTCCAGTAGTTTCGGAGCCTATTCTATACAAACAAACAAATCTTTCCTCTTTATAATATTAGTATAGATTGATATTGGCCCTCCTCAATATGGTTTTCGTTCAATGGAGAGTTCGCACGAGAGGTGTTGTGAACTTTTAACTTTAATCGACAGTATAATCGATGTCATTTCATTTGTTGACAGCATTATAGCATTGAACTTTACAAATGTTACAGTGGTTTAAATTTACAACGTATACATTATAATATTTGCTTTTGTTGCATTATAAATTATAAATGCTCAATTTTTTTATGTTAAGGTCGGCAAACAGACTGTGCACTTGATGGTATGTGGCTACCGTTGCCTATAACACCATCAATGCTATGTCACTACTCGAATCGAAATAATTTTCACATAGTTCTATTAATTGAACAAGTGAAATGTTGTACCAAAATGCTCTACACCCAATAGGTTAAGATTTTGTACTAAAAATGACAATAATAACATGTGTTATGTTTGAAAAACATACTTGCAATTGATGACTAATAAACCAAAAAGATACTCATCAATGAAGACATAACAACTAAGATTAACTGTACAGTTTTTGTGTCATTAATTGGTCTAGAAACAGTGACAAAAAACACTATTGTTTAATAGACATAACTGTATTAATATAAAAAAAAAATTGGTAGGCGGTACTCGCCTATCGGTTATTCTAAGGCGGCCCATTAACTATCTAAAACTGTATCATCATTCATACAGACACGTGCTATTATCGTTGGGTGAAAATTTAAATTGAATGAAATCTGTACTAATATTGTATATTGTCTGTATGTCTGTCTATGGTAGGCGAACCATTTGTCTGTTTGATGACCTTTACCTACATAAAAAAAAGTTACAGAATTTTAGTAGAATCGCTTATATGCCTTGTAAATAGCAAAATGCTTTATGGTCCGTTCTAATTTTCCTCGCAGTGATCCTTCACTCTTGCTTGAGTGACCCATGAAAGACTTTCCCAATAAAGCACGCCACTTCATATTAACAAGGAGTGTAAAATAAAATTATTTAGTATTATTATTTATTTAGTAACTTGGAAACCAAGGCTATAATTGATTGAAAAATAATAATAATAATGATTTGCTGAATAGAGCTAAGCGATAAAAAATAAATGAATAAGTTACAAGAATGGAGTGTTTTGTGAGTTAGTCACAAAACACTGTGCATAATTTAAAAATATCCTGCCACTCATTACATCTCAAAATACACCAGACTGGAAAATTATTTCGTCATTCTTGACTCCTTATTTTGATTATAAATCGACCATCATACTCAAAGTAAATGTTATTAATATTGAAATATAACAACAAACCGAATATAAGTTTAACCAATTCAGTTGGGCAGCTATACCTTGACACATTAATAAAGAACCCGGATGTGCAAATATGAATAACTACTAACATGCTCGCGAATTCGTAATTATTTTTCATATAAATTTGACAGGCGTTAAATTTTTTATAATTATTTTAGACTAGCTAACTACTCCTGGTTTCGCATTCACATCAGTTGAGTAGTAAAGGCGTGAAAGCTTAACAAACAAACTCACTTTATCAATAGTCTAATATTATAAATATTAGTTATGATTGGTGTGTAAAAACTATTACAATATATAAAATAGGTACCCATGGTTTAGTACACATACATTAATATTTTCCAAGATCTACCGAATTTAAAATCTACTATATAAATAAATGATATAACAAACTTATATTTGTACTAGCTGGTGCCTACGATTTCGTCCGCGTTGAAAAAGAAAAAGTAGGTAGCCTATCATGTGTCTTGTATGTCTAAATGTTCATGAAAATCACTAATTCGTTTAAGAGTTATTGAGGAACATACATATATATACAATACCTACACTTAGAGATTTATTATTAGATATTGATGATATCACAAATATTATTCTGAATTTATTACTTGAAAACAGCTAGAGAGCCAACTTTAGCTATGTTGGGAACCGATGGGCTTGTACATTGTCTTTGTAGCAGATTTAAAACGCGATATTTGAAAAGAATATTTTCAAATAAAAAATAATCATAATATCCTTTTGACCGTTCAAGAGCGGGCTTTTTATTAAGTTGTCGTGTTATATTAGTGAAGTATATTTTGGCAATTTGTCAGTTGGTCATCGACTGTCAGGTGTGTCGCCCACACAGTCACCGTTCGCAGCAGACAAAGGAGAGACTTCGCTTAAATTTCCCTAATTATTTTTATTTAAATTTGACACAAATCATTTTAAAATTGTAACGGAACGCTAGTTTTAATAGCGAAACCACTTTATTGTATTTTTTTTGCTTTGTATTTAAATGTATGAATCACAAACGCGTTTTTTTATAAGTACCTAGCTTCGTACTCTTATATTTTTTTATGTTGAGGTCGATAGGCTGACGGTCCACTCTTGGCTACCGTCGCCATAACATAAGCAACCCAACAGGTACTGCAAATGCATTGCCGACCATAGTAAGATCAAGGATAAGGGATAAGGAAGAATTAGGAAAACGGGCTCTGATAACATAAAGGCCTTTTGCACATTATAAGAAAAGTTCTTGAGTCTTATTATGAGAAATGTCTTATAAGAATTTTTTTCTTAGCAAAAATTTTATTGTGGCTACAGACTGAGGATAAGACGTCTTGCATGAATGTGTACAATAAACCAGACAATACATTTTTTTTGTCTAATGTTCTTGTCTGATAATGTGCAAAAGGCCTTAGGAACTCACTCACCCAAACACGACAGCACACATGCTGTTACTTCAGTAAAAAGCAGTGTATCCTACTACTACTTGCCAAAACATACCAGAGCCAACTATGAAGTGTTTATTTCCAAAGTTGGTCCTGCCGGAATCGAACCCGGGTTTCCTGAGACAGAGCGTTAAAGCTTAACCACTCGACCAAGGGCTCATAAAAAATGGTACCTAATGGTAAATAATTAAGAATATTTATATAGATAAATAAATTAAAACTTTCACTCAATATAACCACTACATACTTCAATGGTTACACGGATCGCTATTATCACACACTAAAACAAAATGTTTGGCATTACTCCAACGTGCTACTGATTCAGAAATCAAAATAAAACGTTTCACTGAAAATTTCTTCTTGACCTAATAAAGTCGGATTTTTGGATTTCGTAGAAAAAGAATATGTATTGTTTAATGAAAACTAGCGACCCGACCCCGGTTTCACACGATTGCAATTGAATTTATGCATGTGTTTGTATAATTTATATGACATTATTATTGAAGTGAAATAGTAGGACATTCTAATTTCATTGACAAATGACATTATAATTTTTTTTTTATGAAAACCTAAAGTCCATTGCGTGGTCGTCGTCGTCGAAGTTAGCGAAGAAAGAGACAGAGGCTGAAAGCGACTTTATTTTATAACTAGCTGTTGCCTGCGACTTCGTCTGCGTTAAAAAAGAAAAAGTGGCCTATCCCGTGGCCTGTACGTCTAAATGTATATCTAGCAAGTTTCATGAAAATCAGTTAATTCGATTAAGAGTTATGGAGGAACATACATACATATATACATACAGAAAAAAATTCTAAAAATCGTCAATTTAGTTTCAGTATCGTATATAGAGCCTATAAACACGATATATTTGAAAACAAAATAACTTATTCCATGACCAACCCTTACAGAATTATTATTAGTATATTATGTACTTATATTATATTATGTATATATGTATGTAGTAGATATTATGTACTTATAGGAGACAATTCCTAGTTTATAATTATCAGTCCTGGTTTCACTGCAACCTAACTGGATTTGCTCATCCCATTTGAACTTTTATATAAAAAATAAAATAGAAGTAAGGTACCCTTCTTTTAGCTACATGAAACAAATTAAAAATACTTGATCCCTATTGTTAATTGGTTGTTTTATAAAATTGGATCATCTGTTGCTATTTTCATCAGCGACTGCAGTGATCGCGATCCGACATCAGATTTAGATGATTAGACATTAAATTTACGACTATTGCACGAGATTTACGTATATATAACAACGTGTTCTACAAAAGTTCTTCCGTAAATTGTGTAGCTATGTTTAAAATGTTATGTTTAAAATACGAACAAAAATTTAATTTGGTCTAGAAATCAAATAAAAACTTTGATGTTTTATTCTTATGTTAAGGTCGTCAGACAGGCTGACGGTCGACTTGATGGTAGGTGGCTACCGTCGCCTATAACACAAGCAGCGCCATAAGTGCTACAAGTGCGCTCTGACCATAGAAGGATTAAGGGTAAGGGATAAGGTAGGGATGGGGGGTAATGGGCTCTGGCATCCCTTACTCACTCACCGAAACACAACAGCACATAATGCTGTTATTTCACGGCGGTATTCTGTAAGGTGGTGGTTACTGCCGCCAGACGGGCTGCCCAAATGACTGCGAAACGCAGTGTGCCCTACCACTACAAATAATAATAAATCTTTATTTGCACAAAAACATCAATATGATCAATCAATTAATACAAATAATAAATCTGTAAGTGTACATAGCTAGGTATTGTATGTATGTATGTATGTTCCTCCATAACTCTTAAACGAATTAACTGATTTTCATTAAACTTGGTAGACAAACATTTAGACGTACAGAACACAAGATGGGCTATTTTTTTCTTTTTCAACGCGGACGAAGTCGCGGGCGCCAGTTAGTTATGAAATAAGAATTTACATGTCTATTTCCACTTGTTAACAGTTTAATATTTTTGCTTCTCTACGGAGGGATCATAATATAAAAGTTATAATATCTAAAGGTGATAAAGAAAGGTAAATCTTACAAAAATATAACTTCTAAGAAGTAACACATCGTAACACTATTAATCCGATTATAAAGCTTTCTCTATTACTAAGCATAGAGCTCTCCTATCACAACAGAGTTATAAAAAATGCATTAAACTAACCCACTTTAAAAACTTGGATAGTCACATTTAATAGTCGTAAACGTTCGAATACTTTGAAGTGGGTATCGGTTAGTTTTATATATATTTTTTTTATTTTGACATTGTAAACGTCTTTTCGTTCGCTTCAGTATAGGCCCCGATTTTACAAAAAAGTGCGATCCCCTCATATCTCGAGAGTTGTAAAGATATGATATTCAAAAAGGCTCAAAAGAGTATTCACTAGAGCTGTAAGATGCAAAAAGAATTTTTCAAAAAAGTCAAAAACGAAAAAAGTTATGGCCGAAATAGGGAAAAAAATTTGAACTTTTTTCCGATTTTTTGATTTTGGCGCTCGATATTTTGGAAACGAAGAATGATATCTAAAAATTTGAGAAGAACACCTCTGGAAAATTTAGTCAGCTACAATTTGAGCCTAAAATAAAGACGATCGGGTTAAGGGTTTGACCTGTAGCTTAACCTTTTTGAAAGAAGTCAACAATTCAGAACAACATAATTTCGAATTCCGTAGATACATTTCCAATGTGCTCGATAGTCGTGTGAGGCACGAAATCTGTGATTTTTTTCTGTAAAGGCGGGCTGCCAGTCCACTGCCGGTGATGGTAGGTGGCTACCGTCACCTATTACACAAGGAACTTACCTCATAGGTGCTGGGTTAACTGGCGTCCCTTATACACTCAACCGGAATGCAATGGTTACTGCAGTTGCAGACAAACTGTCCAAATTTTCAACGCCTTTCCACTAAGTAATAGTGTTAAATTTTTTAATAAAGTAACAGATGGAGTAGACGAATATCGGATGGAGTTTTCCCTTAAAATTTTAATTTCTTAAAATTCTTTCTGAACATCACAAAAGCTGTTCATATTCCACAATTTTTAGCTGTAATATTTTTAAATTTGTACATCTGATATCATTTACAGTAGAATATTTATCAGTATATTTACAATATTTTAATTACAATATATTCGTAAAATCTATACTTACTAATACTTACTAATATTATCAAGCTGAAAAGTTTGTTCGTTGTTTCTCAGGAACTACTGGTTCGAATTGAAAAATTCTTTTAATTTTGGATTCCATTTATCGAGGAAGGCTTTAGGCTATAATTATAACATTACGCGGAAGAAGTCGCGGGCACCAGCTAGCATTAATTTCAACTTTGAGACCGCGTTGTCTGAACTAATAATAAAAACTGTGATTTGTTATAAGAAGCAGTGCATCGTCGTCCTCAAGTCACTTGTCCAATATTAGACTCCGTGGAAACTAATAATAGCATTAACTAGCTCCGTGTTTGTTTCTCTTATTAAGCTCTTTTACAGTTTTTGATGAGTATATTCATTAGTTAAGTGTTTAGTAGTGACAAGACATACTCCATTGTGCAGATATTTGGTACCTGTGCTTCGGTGAGTGAGTAAATAATACCAGAACCTCTCTATTCGTCATCATTAATCATCATCATAATCATCATCATCATCATCACAACCCTATCGAGATTACCATCGCACCTGTAACATAATATGACATACAGTAGTTACCTACCTTTAATTAAAACTTGAACCAGTACTGAACGGGTTCAAAAAATATAAAAATAAAGTAAATTTTATTGATTCACTAGCTGGTGCTCGCGACTTCGTCCGCATTGAAAAGTATAAAACGCCATTTACCGTGGAATGAATCGCTAAAAATATCACCAAGCAGTTGTCATGTTAGTCGCTACACCGATTCTGGATAGATGGCGCTGTCAAGTGTATCCCGGGCCAAGCCGCTAGTATTTACTTTTATTTTAGATTTCCCATAGGAATGAAGGATTTTCCCTTAGTAAAAAGTAGCCTATGTTCATCAGGGATAATGTCGTCTTCTAATGGTAAAAAAAAATTTCAAATCGGTCCAGTAGTTTCGGAGCCTACTCAATACAAACAAACAAAGAAACAATCAAATCTTTCCTCTTTATAATATTATTATTAGTGTAGATTATGAATTTGTTTGATTTTTTTAAATTTAGTTTTCATTTATACTTCAATTTAGTACTCTTTTAAATTTATAAACCTATATTTTTAACTTTAATATTGTATTCCTTATGTTCCTGTTATGAAATGCAATATTATTATTAAAATGTATTTTTTCCACTGAATTTCCTTAAATACTTAAGTAAATTGCAAAGTATCTCTAGAACACAAAACCTCGTTAGCCTCAAATCATATAATAAGTTTGCGGAAACATTTTATATTTTAAAAAAGTTCCGTTTGACAAGTTTTCTGCCATTTACATTAATTAGAATGAAGGTCGCCCAAAAAAATAACAATCTATTCCCGCGGGACAATCGCACGTACCTACGTAAGTAAAAGAATGTTGTGGCCAATTTTTTTAATACAGTACAAAGCCAATTTGTGATAGGTGAAAATAATATGCGATCACCATTGAATAAGAACAGCTAACATCACTTGTACCTAATGTATTTGTTGGTCTAGAACTACTTCAAGAATCTAACTTTGATCTTGTTATCGAAATAATTATTTTTATAAACGGTTGCATTATAAAATGTCAAAAAATTGTATTGTATGGGGGGGGGGGTTGGGGGAGGTGGACCTCGAGGAGAAACTGCCACCCCCTGAAGAGACCCCCCCTCTATCTCCAGTGGTTTTGGAGATATTCCACTTTGATGAGTCCAGAAAAGTTGTATGAAGTTTTAAAAAAAAATGTATGAAAGGGGTGGATGGTGGTAATGGCCGATAACCCTCTATGACTTTCCGCAAACGCCATATTTCTATCCCTCATAGTTTCCGAGATCCCGTCGCCAACTTTTTACCAGGACGGTATACCAAGGAAGACCACGACCACTCTGTCAAGAGTGTAGACGACAAAGAAGAAGATACCAAGGATATCGGATTTTTTTGGAGGTCACAGGGGAACGCCCAATAACGGGGAATTCCCCCACCGCTCCTTCTAGGAGAACAATTATATGTGTCAGTCACCTATTGGTTAGTCGTTGAGTGATATTTGGGCTTTATATTATAGTTTCAAAGTTTCAAAGTTTGAACTGAAAGTTTCAAAATTTGAATTTGAATTTTCAGGTAAACTTTTTTATCAATGTCTCTATACTTTTTCCACATAGAAAATTTTGGTTTGACAACCACAATATGTATATTCCTTTTTAAAGTTAATACAAAAAAGACAAATTATAACCTGTTTATAATTTTTAATACTACAATGAAACAATCGTGTTGTTTTTGTAGTTTTGAGATCGATAGACAGGTTGACGGTCCAACTGATGGTAGGTGGCTACCGTCGCCTATAACGACCATAGATAGAATGTAATAATAATAATAATAATAATAATAATAATAATCATTTATTTTCTCAACACTTTACAGAATAGATTTATTTTTGACCCCTACACTAAGCATAGCTTGTACCGTAAGGGTCAATAATTTGTAGTTAAAAAGTACAAAACCCAAGCAAATAGGTGTTTGATGATATTAGGTGTTGTTGAGCATTAATCTATGAATGACCCCGCGCATAGTGTGGAGTATCTATATGGCAGAAGTATGTAATACATTATGTCGTGAAGGAATGTATGTGCACGAAAGTATAATATATATGTTGTGTATATAATATATATGGGTATATGTGTGTATTCATGTGTGTGTCGCGTGTGGGCGCAAAACCCAAGTCATGAAGACACGGAACCATTTCTAAGCAATCGCTCCGTGTCCCCATAACCCAGACCCAGCAGCCACTTTAAGACAAGGCGCTTAGCACAACTCATAGTTTTGTCCTTGATGTCGCAGCCTCTAACCACACCGTTGTACAGGAGTGCTTGTAGGTATCCAATTGATCGCCTTCCAAAGCGTGTTTTGGATGTAGGCATCGGCACTTTAAAAACACGTCGATTTAAGCACTCCTGGTACAAAGCAGAGCTCAGCATGCGCTTGTGGAAGGCTGTTACAACTTTGTAGACAAAAAGCCTGCGCACGCTGAGTACTTGGCTTTCCTGGTATAATTGGGAAGTGGGAAACCGGAAGGGCTTGGCGAACATAACCTTTAAAACAGAACGCTGGGCTCGTTCAAGGATAATTAATTTAGTCTTGTCGCAACCGCCCCAAACAGGAATGCAATAAGTTAGAAGCGATTGACAGACAGAGGTGTAGACTGAAAGCAAAAGAGGTCTATCGACTACTTCTCTAAGAGATTTCATTGGGTGAATAAGTCTGCGCACACGGTTTGCAGTAGCAAAGATGTGATCCTTGAAGCTGAATTTTTCGTCCACATGAATACCCAAATATTTTATGGTACTGGTCCTTTCTATGTTATTGCCTGCACAACCAGGACTATTGCACGAAGAGTATCCTCTACAGGTGCAGACAGTGATGATGTTTGGGATTGATTTAGGAGCAGTGGCGGCGGTATTATGAAAGCAAATGTATTTAGTTTTGCTTGCGTTAAGGGTGAGCAGATTATTCTCAAGCCACCCTGCCACCGCAGACATCCCCATCACACAATCTCGGTACACCTCGTCCCACGTCGGACCATGAAACACCATCGCAGTATCGTCGGCGTAGCAAATGACTGATGCGTTTTTGAGGGGAACCTGCACAATATCATTAATGTACGTCAGGAAGAGAGTGGGACCTAAAATACTTCCTTGGGGGACGCCAAACGATACCACGCTTCTGCTACTGATTATGTCATTGATTTTAAGTCGCTGTGATCTTCCCGATAAATAGCTTATGAACCATTCCAAATTGAGACCCCTGACCCCAAGTAATTCCAATTTCCTGAGGAGAATAGGGATTGAGACGGTATCAAAAGCTTTTGCGAGGTCCAAAAAGACACCTAGACAAGCCTTCCCTCCTTCCACTTGGTCAAAGACTAAATTCGATAAAAGCGTTACCGCTTGTTCAGTTGATCGTTTTTGTCTGAATCCGAACTGGTTAGGCGCAAGCAAGCTGTGGCCCTCCAAAAAACTTATCAGCCGTTTATTAACAATCTTTTCCAGGATTTTGGAGAACGAGCTTAACAAAGAAATAGGCCTATAGTTACCCGGGTTTCCCCTGTCCCTGCCCTTATGGGCGGTGTCCATATAAGAGTCCATATAAGAGTCGTGTTTTTAGAAAATCAATCTAATTCATTACTAATTTTATTGTAAGGTGTATGTAAAATCTCCATTACTTTAAAAAGCTTACGTAACTCGGGCATTTGTTATAAATACCAAGAAAAAGGTGCAAGATACTAATAAAACGCAAATAACCAGAAAATTATGTTTGGCCTGTAGCCATGTAGCTTCGTCCATTGCAATATGGCATTCCCTACTTTATAATGCCTTTAAATACACATGACAGTTCCTGTTCCCCGTAATTATTATAAATTGTTTGAAATATCTGACTTTGAGTCATCTCGATGATGTTCTATAATAAGATGCATCAAAGTGCACTCTCTTCGATTTTGATTAAAATATCACATTGAAATCATATTTCACTATTAGTGAAAAATTAAAATATTCACAAAATGTAAGAAATGTGTACAAAACTGGTAGTTTCGTTTGTTTTGAGTATTTGGCTTTTAAAAAAAATATTTTTGACGTCGCTTTTGGTCTAGTGGTTAGTAAGCTGTTAACCAAACGGTCGCGGGTTCGAATCCCGTTAGTGTAAATGTTTGTGTTATCATTTACCTTTGTACCTCAGTCATGGATGTTTTGTATTTATAATAATTATGTATGTTATTTACAAAAAAAGTAATCTAAATAGTATATCGTAGAATTGGGCAGATCGTAAAGTATGAAATCAAAAATCTTTCACCATAAAGACAAAAATAGGTGCTACGAGGAGCGGAGCGAAGCAAAGCGAGGAGGAGCGTGTTAGATTTACATGGAAATAAATTTGGGGAATTTGGGGAGTGAGGCGACCATTTCAGTTTTAACAGAAATATGATCTGCCCAGGAATATCATGATATGCCCAATTCTACGATGTGCCGACGACATCTATAATACAAGCATTAGTTGCTTACTGTGGAACTAGAGGGCGCTGTGTGGATTGTGTGAAAATATTTATTCATTTATTATTTACTAGTTGGTGCTCGCGACTTCGTCCGCGTAGAAAAGTATCTCCCATCTCTCTCTCCCGTACCATCTCCCGTATATTGGATAGATGGCGCTATCTCCCGGGCCAAGCCGCTAGTATTTACTTTTATTTTAAATTTCCCGGAGGAATGAAGCATTTTCCCGCGGTAAAAAGTAGCCTATGTTCATCACAGATAATGTCGGCTTCTAATGGTAAAAGAATTTTTCAAATCGGTCCAGTAGTTTCGGAGCCTATTCTATACAAACAAACAAACAAATCTTTCCTCTTTATAATATTTATTATTTATTTATGAAGGTCGACATACAGCAGCTTATCAACGAGCCCATAGTTACATTGGTAACACACAAAATTGTATTCATTTTTCCTAACAAGCCTTTGATTTATCTGTACAACCTACATGCACTTTTTGTATTGAAAGAGCTTGGTAAACAAATAATGCGGTCTGCGGTGTAGGCTGAACCACAACACAAGGTTATTCATAATATAACGAACAATATCTGTCTCGAGAATTACTTAACTGTAGCACAAAATATATTAATAGGATCACAGAGTTATTCAGCACTAATCCTGTTTTAATAGAACTGAAACGAGCAAGTTGGATGAGGGGTTAGGGCGCTAAGGCACCCTAACCATTACTAACTAACTAGGGTCCTGGGTTCGATTCCCGGCTGGGTCAACTTTGCTAATTAACTAAAATGGCACTGGTCTGAAGTAGTTGTAGCAATTCGCAATTATTTGAGCAGCCCATCTTGAGGCTTTAAAGACCACCGTCAAATAATATAGAATAAGGAATGCCAGCGCCCATTTCTCTATCCCTCCCTTATCTATTATTCTTAATCCTCCTATGATAGGCAACGCACTTGCAGTAACTGTCGTTGCTTGTGTTATAGGCGACGGTAGCCACATACCATCAAGTGGCCTTGTCTGCCGACCTCTGAACATAAGAAAATCTAATGCAAAAAAGAGTTATTTCTGAACAATCCCGTTTCAGTAAACTATTTTTTGCAGTGAGAGTGAACGGACTGAAATAAATTGGGTTCGGAAATTTAATACTACCAATATTTTATTGCACATGAAATAGATTAAATCTAAGTGCAGATTGTCCAGTCATATAATTTGTCCTTACTCCAGGAAGTAAATGTTTCAGTGTATTTATAACATTATTTTGGCAATATATCTAACTATAATTATGTCCTGTTGTCCTTTGTACCAATGTGGGTGTATCCTGGTGATTCAATTTTGGCCGACATCTAAAATAGACGAATAATGAGCGCAATTTTTTATATGTTATGACATATAAATTGGGTGAATGGAGAATATATTGTAGTAGGGTATGGTTTATTATAATACTAGCTTTTGCTCGCGACTTCGTCTACATATCTTTATAAATACGAGCAATAATTATATTAGGTCTGCTATTTTAATAATTGTAATAGGTATGCGCGACATCTATCGTATGAATAATAAAGATGAACGTATCGTCGCCCGCCCAAACAGAATTCGCCCGCCCTATTCAATCTTTTCAATGTATATTCCTAGATGTCGCTTATTGTAGATTTAATTTTTTTTTCATAAATATTGTAGTATTTTCTTATCAATCTAAATAGAAGACTATTAATTTTCAACTAACGAAAACGAAAAAACAAAAACGAAGGAGGTTCTCAATTCGACGCGTATATCACGCATAATTACAGAGTAGTCCAATTTTGATAATTCTTTTTCTATTTGAAAGGGTGTAACCCCAAGGTGGTCTCATTTCAATTAGGAAAAAAAATCAACTTTAGGGTAGGAAAACAGGGGATGATTGATTATTCACTCACTGATTGTAGTGTATGACCACGCATAACTTTTTACAGAGTAGTCCGTCGAAATTGATCCCATATAAATTTGGAAAAAAATTCCTACCCGAAGGGTGGGATAATGAGGGTGATTTATTGTTTACTGACAGATTTTAATGCTGAGCTGAGTTGAGTAAATAGTAGATTATAGCCACGAAAAATTATAAAATAAAACTTTTTAACAAAAAATTAAACAAAAAATTAAATTAAAAAATTAACCGAAAAAAACAGAAAAGCAAAAAATAATTTTATTTAACATTATAATAACTAAGTTCTTAAACTAATGTTATATTTAAGTAATTTCGAGTCGGCGCCAAACAAGCAAATTAATTCATTGACCGTATGACACCGAAGATTGCAAGACACAAGCAGATTTAGTCACCATATTTTTCTTCAATTTAATTGAAACTTTGATTTAAAAAAGACTTATTAAAACCTTTATTTATTTACAGATGTGTTCGTAAGGTGCGCGCGCATTATGCGCGGCGTCACGTGACCGTATGGGGTCGGAGACGCGCCCACTCTCGCCGCCAGATGGCGCGCGGAGGAGGCGCGAATTCCCCAGATTCAAAAATATAGACAAAAATGACACAGAGTACGTATAATTAAAATTATTTCTGCCTTTCATTTCTCAATTTCATAACTTTATTTCTAATTAAAGTTATTAATAGATGTCGCTAACGGAGTCGCGGGCAATAACTTTAAGTAAAGTAAGATTTATGAAAGCGAATAATAAATAAAGTAAGATTTATAAAAGCGAATAAAACTTAGCAGAACGACGTTACATGAAACACAATGCAATAATGTGTGCGACTTTGTTCTTCTCAACTATGTACATTATGTTAGTTAAGAATATTGTAAACATTACACCGAGGTCGCCGTGTCGCCAAATCGCCAACGTTCATCTATTTTTAGCAAAGCGTCTTCCGTCTGTCTGTCTGCCACCTGCTGTCCTTAGCCAGACGTGGTTAGAATTTGTTTGCACATGAACAAAATTAAAAATATCACGACCTAATGGATATTTCCTTCGACCGAAAAACCGTTCACTTTGCAATTATAATTGGATTGCTAAGAATCACAATTACTGAATCGGTGCAGAGTGGGTCGTGGGGATTCCTCCCGGAATTTAGCGGCGAGTTGCGGGGGACGTTCGGCCGCTCTAAATCGGTCGCACTCGCCGCCAAGCTTTACGGTGAGCTGCGCGTGCGATTGTGACCCACTCTAATTATATCGGCGTCGTGTGCGCAGATCTCCGTACGTGACGCTGGGCGCAGTGCGGTACGCCGTCCGCCGCGCGCCTCCGCCGCGGGCGTGCCCGTGCCGCTGCTGCTCCGACGGGGTGGTGGCAGCGTGCCTTGGACGTGCTAAGCCAGACCGCCGCACGCTGGAACGCTTGCAACGTCGTCTGGGGCGCGGCTCGCGCGAAGAGCGGCCTTCGCGCCACCAGCGCTTGCAGGCCCTCACCGAGCGCCTTCTGCCGCGTTCCCACAACGCTATGCCCCCTAACCCTCCACCACCACCGCCGCCTCCGCCACCGCCACCTCACACAGCTCCAATACTGCCCCCCGTGCCGCCACCGCGTTCCCGACACCGCCATAGTCCCTCGCGGGGAGTTTCCGTCGACCGCTACGACGATTTCGATCCCAACATAACGCTCGTACGCGTTGAGCCTCGATCCATAGTAGGATCGTATGCACAAAAGACTATACCCTACAGAAGCGCTTCGTTTTCTCAAGGAGATATCGCGCCTGATAAGTATTATCGAGGAGCAAACAGACAACCGTCGTATTTTGATTTTGGAAGGACCACCACGATAACAGAGGCGGATCGCGCTGGCTCCTCGACTACGCGTCGTGATGTCGAGTCCGTGAGCTTAGGAACGGAGGAGACGACAGAAGGTGGTTCTGTGGCGTCGGTTGATTCTGCGGTCGGATCTGATGAAGGTTTGCTGGCGCATGCGTTGCCAGCTGGCCGGTCACCCCCTCCGGATACGCCACATAAACAATTGGGAACTAGATCACTGACACATCCGTTGCCACGCCGTATCCCTCCAGTTCGTGAAGAGGAGTCGGCCGTGGCAGGTGGAAGTCTTCCAGCATTGATGGCTCCTCGAGTACTTCACAAATTGCACGAAGAAAGCGATGGATCGCAAGCTGATAGCGCGCAACCGCTTAGTGAAGGAACTTCACCCTTAGAACCAGCACAGCCCTTCGCGTTTCCACCCCTTCCAGACCCTCCGAAAAACGCGTGTGCTAATGTAGACTGTGAATGTGCCGATGGACTACAATATTCCGTTGAGCGTGAGGACTCTGCGAGTTCTATTTCTAGTTTAATACCTGTGCCTGTGTATGAGTGTATAGTGAAACAATGGTCGAAGGAAATTCACCCCGATGAACTGCTGCGATCAGACGGTGCTTCTGATGGATCTTTAGATCGCGACAAAGAGGACGAAACGATAACAAGTGAACAAGTTGCTAGTTTATTAGCAGCCGTGCAAAATCCGTATACACCAGTGCCAATCGGTTCTAGAGAACGACGACGGCCACTCGATAAAACTAAAAGACGGAAAGGAATTTATATTACGACAGCAAGTGATGACGGAGGTGAGGAGGATCCTCCATCAGTTAATGGGTGTAAACGAGAAAGTAGTGACGCATCACTTCAGGAGATGCGGTTATCCGCTGAAACGCCTACTTCATCAATATTTGGTGATAAATCTGATGACTATAGTTTTAAGGATGGAGACAATGGTTTGCGAGCACGGTTGCAGTCGAGTTCGACCGATACGAGACGAGAAAGAGTACGATTAAAACAACAAAGTTCAGAAGAAAAGGACGATGACTTTTATCGGACCAGACGTAAGTTTGGAGTTACTTCTCGAGGAGACTCCCCTTCCGAAGAAAGTGATCCTTGTTCCAGAGACAGGACTGCTTCTCCATCGCCTTTTAATCAATCTGAAGTGTCAGATGTTGAAGTGAGACGACAGCAACTGACGACTGGACCTTTCGGAAGGAATTTAGAGGCACCTTCGTGTCGTTCTGTTGAGGCTGGAAGGAGAAGTTTGTCTGATGCAACTGTGCCTGGACGTAAAACAAGTGCTTGTGTGGCTCCCATTGGAACAAGACCTCGCGGATCAACTCATGTGAGAGCTACGTCATCACCTTCGAAATTAGCTGGTGTAAGGCCCGGAGTCGACTTGCTGGCTGAACTGCTACGCGGCAGTTCAGAAGCTCTGTCGAATTCGTCGACCTTCGACAACGTGGTACTAACACTGCAACAACACAATGTAAGTACTATTTTAATAGTGTTTTATTTCTAATTTATAATACATCCGCAACAAGCAACAAAGTTATGAGAGTTTGAAATTTTGTTGTGATGTTTATCTTAGCGGGAAATAGCCTAAAACAAGCGATCTCGTATGAATGCCAAACTATATTTGAATTTAGTCGTTTCAATTTTAAAGATCACTTTATCACTTTATCGTTGATCACTTGCTGAATAATTTCATTTACGCTTTTGTTTATCTGTGATCAAATTCAGGGTCGGTGAATTTTAAAACTCGTGGTTCCCGGCATTTTCTTGGTTCAATGTCGCGTGACTCACTCAACAGCTGTTCCAAAAACGTTTATAAAATCTTAAGGGCAACACGATTTATTAATACGCCTGTCATGCTAAATTCACGAGATGGATGAAGAATGTCCAATATTCACACAAAATTTAGTATCGCATAAATTCCCTCGCTGAAGTAGAGCACTGTTCATATTGAACATTTTCAAAATTTGAAATTTATATTTCTTGACAAATTAAAAATCAAACATTATGTTTATTATGGCTATTTATTATTTTTACATTATGTCATTACTCGTGTCTTTTTATACTATACAGTATATTATATTAAGGGTCTCTTTCACCAACTGTCAAGTAGGCTAACCCTCATTAAAAGTCACCTGTTACCAGGGATAATTGTTGCCTTTGTTTGTACGGTACATTGAAAAGAAAATAATAAAAAAATTCGCCTGTCGAAAGATGCACTGTCGAGTGCATAATTTAATAAAACATAAAATTATTTCTAAAAGTAAGTAAAAGTAACTAAAAGTAGTGGTAGGGCACACTGCGTTTCGCAGTCATTTGGGCAGCCCGTCTGGCGGCAGTAACCACCACCTTACAGAATACCACCGTGAAATAACAGCATTATGTGCTGTTGTGTTTCGGTGAGTGAGTAAGGGATGCCAGAGCCTATTACCCCATCCCCCCCTTATCCCTTATCCTTAATCCTTCTATGGTCGGCAGCGCACTTGTAGCACTTATGGCGTTGCTTGTGTTATAGGCGACGGTAGCCACCTACCATCAAGTGGACCGTCAGCCTGTCTGTCGACCTTAACATAAAAAAAAAAAAAAAAAAAATCAACAGTTTACTTGTAGTTGGTGAAAGAGGCCCTAACTGAGCTATCGACTTCGGACGCGCCTTACTTCGTTTTTTGAAAATACCACAGAAACCTAAAATTTTCCTGGATCAAAAGTATCTTATATGTTAATCCAGGTAATAAACTATTTGTATGCCAAGTTTCGTCCAAATCCTTTCAACCGTTTTTGCATTATCGAGTAACAAACATTCAAACATACAAACTTTCGCATATAGTATTAGTAAATCGAATGAAAATTCGAAAAGGCGTTCTATTACGTGTTAATAATTTTGTATATTTTTTTGTTATTCTGTTTTTAAACATCATGCCAAGTACACGCGTCGTCAAGTTTAAATCTGTTCAAATTCCAGTGTATTTCGGCTTGTTTCATAATAACTATCGACTTTGTCACATATTACGTGTTTACATCAATTGATGAAAGACGGTTACCATCCGGGACGTTGATATACCGACTAAAAATTTGTGTCAGTATTTTTTTAGTTTTTATTCGATTCTAAAAACAGTTTAAAAAATTTATGTTACACTGTCTTTAAATGTCAAATCGTATAACAAAATATACGCAATTATATCGCTCATATCTACTCTCTAAGAGATACGAGTATGTAGGAAACTTATTTTTAAATAAACTAAATTATATTACTTCAAAAGAAACAGTAAATACCAGAGTATAAGATAATCATCATCACCATCAACCAATCAATCAATCAATATCATCATCAATCAACACTAATAATAAATCTATATTGTATGTATGTATGTATGTATGTATGTATGTATGTATGTATGTATGTATGTATGTATGTATGTATGTATGTATGTACGTATGTATGTATGTACGTATATATGTATGCGTGTGTGTGTTTGTATGTACTTTTCTTTTTCAACGCGGACGAAGTCGCGGGCACCAGCTAGTATACTATAAAGTTACGCGGACGGAGTCGCGTGCATTAGCTACTTAGTATTAGAAATATTTTTGCTCTTTATTGTAATTTCATGTTATGTTAAGAATTTTTTGTCTACCAAATATACTTATATAGTGATATTATGAAAAGAACAACACTTATTTATTATAAAGAAAATCGTCGCCATCGCAACACGTAATACAACGTTAGCCAAGAAATTCAACCACAGCATATTCAGTTGCATATTTTAATGGCAATGAACATAGCGATTTATTGCCATGAATGTGCGCCGAAATGCTTGTAACCGGTCGCGAGCACTTGATATTATGGCTTTATTCACAACTATAGGAAACTTACATGCAATTAGTATCTAACTACTATAGCAATCATGATTTTATGGCCAAATAGAAATAGTCTGCATATTAGAGTCCTTGGTGGATAATTTTATCAATACTAATAATAAATCTGTAGGGGTCGATGATGGAGTAATTTACTTTGTTTTCAGAAATATCGAGTATATAGGCTCTATACATAATACTGAAACTAAATTGACGATTTTTAGAATTTTTTTCTGTATGTATTGCATGTATGTATGTTCCTCCATCACTCTTAAACGAATTAACTGATTTTCATGAAACTTGGTAGATAAACATTTAGAAGTACGGGACACGTGATAGGCTACTTTTTACCTCTTTTAACTCGGACGAAGTCGCGGGCAACAGCTAGTGAGGAATAAAATTACGTTTGGTCCTAAACTAAGGCACTAAACTAAGGCGCAGATTGGAGGGCTGAATCATTTCTACAGACTTTATTTATAATATTATGCAATTACATGTTTTTACTTTATTTTGTGATCACCGTCACAAAATGGGACAAATTTCATATCTCGTACTATTTCTGTTTGAACCATGAGGATAGTGTAAGGTACTAATTTTCATTACTAATTTTATTTCGAAACAAAAATCCACTGAATACAATTAGTCTAAAAATATAATCTAAAAATAGGACTCGTCTTAACCTATTATCTGATTCACCAAGGCCAATGAACTATCTAGTGTTTCTTATTTTATCAGTCAAGGTGGGCTAGAAATTATTACAAAGCCACTGTCTGATATAAATATTATATTTACAAATCTTACATGTATTATAAGGCTTTAAATTTTAAAACAATTTGAGGATTAAGGTTATATTTTTTTTATTACATAAATTTCACACCTAATTTAAGGTAACTTGTAATGTTCATACAACTAAGTTCGACTTAGTTACAATTTGGTTTTTTTATTCATTAAGTAAATAGATTACGAAGAATCTCTTTTAACCATTAATTTATTTTTACCAGTATTAAAAAAATAGGCATGATAATGACTATCCATTCTTTTTGTCATCTTTAAAATAAAATAAAATTAGGGCAACAGCAAGTAATGTATACAAAATTATATAATCTTAAAATATAAAATTACATTAATTCAGAAGCCACGACTAGCAACAGTTCTAAATATTTAATCTTGGCCCATTTCTCAACCCATACAACGGACGTTGAAACAAAATAACTTTAATCTTATTTGCGAAACGTTGTAGGTTAAGTATTTTGGTAACGACCTATGTAAAGTATATTTTAATTAGGTATACCTTATATTTAACTAAAAACAAAATACATTTATTTATATAAATCTTGGGGTTAGGTAAGGGTTAGGGTTAGGAGTGAGGAGATCTGTACCTTTACCACGAGTTTACAATAACTGCATTCGCTAGCGAGTGTGTAAAATATTTATATGGAAACTAGCTGGTACCCGCGACTTCGTACGCGATGATAAATTAAAAATATAAAAGCAATTACAACGCTTGACAACTTGTTGCTATAACACATTGGCCAGGCGTTAGTTACAGTTTTATATTTCAGGTAATCCCTCGGGAACATTACTTTTTTCTTGGATGAAAGGTATCCTAAGTCCTTTCTGGTGTCCCAGACAACGTGTATGCAAAATTTCATGGTGATCGGTTCAGTAGTTTTGGCGTGAAAGCGAGACAGACAGACAGAGTTACTTTCGCATTTATAATATTAGTAAGGATTTGTTAATTTGACATTGACAGTTGACAGTTTTTCATATAATTATTTTACGCTCTTGCTAGTGAGTGCGGTCTTTTTAAACTCATGGTATGATTAGTACGTTAAATATGTAGTTTTAAAAAAATTAAGTATATTATATTGTGTCTTATTTGCATATGTGTATCTATGCTATGTTGCATATATATGCATAATTATAAATATATTACATTAATCTCTTATTATTCAATAAAACTTCAGGTGCTGAGTGGAAGAAAAAAGAAACCATTTATTTGATAATTTTTCAAATGCATTGTGTTTGTTAAAATATACTTTGTTGCATCGTAGAATGCTCTATAGAGCCTGTCAGCAGTAACAATAAAACAAATGAAGTACTATCACCTCTCAAACCCATGTTATGATTCACGGTTGAAGTGGGTCACCGACGCTGTACTCAGTTTGAATGCACATTTCGTTTCTAGGTTACATCTCGCCCGGCGAGATGCGTATTTACAAACATTACTTACTCTAGATCAGCGTTCGGCAACACGCTGCCCGCGGACGTCTTATTTTTCTATTTTTCTAAAGACCAAAAACATAAACATAGTGTAAGTGTAGTTTTAACAAATTTATTAGCATTGTCATTTTTTCTATGTGAAATGACCATTTTATACGTAGGTATCAGGTAGAATCTAGGGTTAATGACAAGTGCGGCCCCGCCTTTGGTTTGTTTTGTCACATTGTGGCCCAAGCCTGCCAAAAGGTTGCCAACTGCTACTTTAGATGGATTGATTGTTTTTTTTAGTGTTATTTAAATTTAATTTTGATATCTCTTAATATGTATATGATATTAAAATGAAAGATATTTTTTGCGGGAATAATCATAAATCGTTTCAATAAAATCATTTTTTAATTTCATATTTGTACTAAATGACAGGATATGCTGTCAAAAATCTTATGATTAGTCCAAAGTAACATTTGAAACTTCATGTCTTAAAAAATGTTTAAGATAAAATCAGGGCATCAAATATTTTTAATAAAGGTATCGAGGCCGTATTAGAACTTCAAACATTTCAATATACCTAATTTTTCTTATTTCTTTTGATCTTCGACCATAAACTTTATCAGAAATTCAATCAGACTATACAATAATACAGAAGATTGCTTAGAACGAATTTTAAATTATTTATTCTCCTGAACAATTTCAAATTCAAAACAATACATTGTAAATGTGCCACCCACAAGTTTCGATGGGAACATTAAGACGATGCATTCCTAGAAACATAGGATTTAGGTTCTGTTTATTTAGTTAATATTAGATTTTCGAATACTTTGTTTGAAAATGGTTTTGCTTAGTACGATTTATTGTAATATAATTTCTCTTTATTATAAATACTCATTGTCTCTATTATTGTTCATGACATGAGGAGGTATTAGGTATGACAACCACATTAGCACAGTAGAGCATATCATAGAATAAGCATAGTTTTCATACACCAACATAAGTTAAGTACGACATAATACATATACTTTTACATAACTATAAAACCTTAACCAATTTTTTTTTCTATGCGTTTGTGTATATATCGACATATATCAGATATATAGAAGACATTGACAGGACTTGTATGGTGCCAGAGCGAGGTATTGGATCCAATATTCGACCCGCCCTCTCTGAACATTTCATTGTGTCAACAAAAATCGTGTCTGTTGACGCACCTTTAGCAATGGGCAATGATTGGATCCAATGTTACACATGAGTGTATATTGGATCCAATATTGGAACAAACATGACCCAAGTGTGGCGGCTACGGCTTTAGACTAGCGCCGTTTAAATAATCATGTCATCATCACGGCTAAACGTCTGAAAAATTACTAGTGGCACACATGAAAACTGTACACAGGCTCGCATAAGTTTCTCATTTGCGTCTTTCTAAAAGCCATGAGTTAGTTTGGCCAGTGGTTTGGCTCCACGTTCCGCTGTCTGTACGTGAATTAGTATCGTGCGTCAAGCGTGCGTTTTAAAAATTACTAAATTCGATTGTAGGTGACACTTTTTTTATTTGTCGGTCGTTTAATTTGTAACGTCATTTCCGCATATCAAAGCTAATATGATACAAAACAGTCGCACGAGATTCGAATAAAAATAATGTTGTATATTTTATTTACAAGATTATTATTGTAAAAAAGACGCAGCGTAGGTAGTTTATTTGAACAACTTGTTTGATGAAGAAATTATATACTCGTATAAAATGAATTAAATGAAAATTATTCGCTTGTAGTATATTTTTATTTGCTTTTTATATGGAGAGATGGCTATGGCTTTACTTGGGGAGAAACCGTTGACTAAAATTATTCCTAATTTATTTCTAGTAAATCTCAAAGAGAAAATCAATACTAATAATAAATCTGTAATTGTAGGTATTGTATGTATGTATGTTGCTCCATAATTTTTAAACGAATTAACTGATTTTCACGAAACTTTGGTAGATAAACATTTAGACATACAAGACACAGGATAAGTTACATTTTTCTTTTTCAACGCGGACGAAGTCGCGGGCGCCAACTAGTTATAATACAAATAAAGATATAAAATGGATATAAAGAACATTTAAATGCTAGTGTAAAACATCTCTTTCAAATTTTTTTAACCACTCATAGAATAAAATATTAGAATGAATGACGGTTTTAAACTATCCAAATAACTTTGCGAAAGTTGCATTAGTTTTAAGGACAAAATGGTTCATTTGAAACTCCAATGGCGATGCCTGTGATAATGGACGACGGTAACCGTCTACCATCAAGTAGACGGTCAGCGTGTCTGCTTAAATAAAAAAATCTCTCAGTCAACAATTACCCAAGAATATTTCATAAGGACAATTTATATAAGCATATAATTTTTTGTCTTTTCTTCAGAACGGCATAGCTCCATCATCTCAAAGAAAGAAAATTGTTTCAACCTGTTTTAAAGTCCTCTTATTTTTAGTTTCATGTTTAACAAGAGGTCATAAACACTTTCCAAATTGCACCTCAAATGTCAAGCAGCCGGCGACGGTACTTAAATCTAAATTAGTGTTAAAGTTAAATAAAATTGCATAAATTTTAGCTGTGTGGTCTAAGTCATAAGCATTAAAAAAATTCACGAGTATATTTAAAAAAAAAAACCATTGGTATAAAAATGAAAACCTTATAAAACGGCTTTTCATTATTAAATTCATAGGCTTTTTATTATTACTAGCTGGCGCTCGCGACTTCGTCCGCGTTGAAAAGTATAAAACGCCATCTACCGTGGAGCGGATCGCTAAAAATATCACCAAGCAGTTGTCATATTAGTCGCTTCAACTGATTTTGGATAGGTGGCGCTATCAAGTGTGTCCCGGGTCAAGCCGCTAGTATTTACTTTTATTTTAGATTTCCCGTAGGAATGAAGCATTTTCCCGCAGTAATAAGTAGCCTGTGTTCATCAGGGATAATGTCGGCTTCTATAGCTTGAAAACCGCCCAGGCAACACATAGGCCGGATAACAGTATGAAATTCACAAATTATTCAGTTTAAAGCTTTGTTATAAGGGTATTAGAGGTGACAAGATAGGCAAATGCTGTATTGAATGATTTTTGGGCTATTATAACACTATGGGCTATTATGGGCTTCTTGTTGCTTATTCAGCTACTATTCAGCTATTATGTTGCTACTATACAGCTTAAAGCAATTTATTTTGTGCCCAAATTGCTTGAATAACGGCTGTATAAATGCATTTATTCAAAGAATATTCAGCCATTCTGTGTTGCTTGGGCGTGAAGCTTATCAAAATAATGTATAGAACATATTTTATTTAGAATTTAATCTGTTTTCAAAGTATAGGTTTTCAAGCTAATCAAAATGATGTTGAGAACATGTTTTGGTTAGAATTAAATGAGGATTATTTTCGCTTTTGAAACTTTTTTGTATCGTTTTGTACCACACAACTATCACCACGAATAAAACACTGTTCTCTTTTATCCTATATAAGGTGTAGGCAAACTCACAAGGTGTTTCTTGAAGATTTATTGAGCAATTTGCTTCTTTTATATTGGCAACTCTGGTTCTTTAATTAAATTGAAATGTCACAGTAAATGTGTTAAAACTACCATAAATACATATGAACAAAATTAAAGTATCTGTGGTTACTTAATAGAGTTTTTTTCTAAACTTTTGAAAAACTAAACTGATATTATTTTGTGTTACAAAAACCTTAATTATTTCAATATTTTTCTGTATTTTTCTGTACTTCTATCGGTGTCTGGATTAATCGATTTTGATGAGGTCTAAGTGAAAATGAGGAGTGTGCCAATATTAATGACAATTTATATTTATAACTAGCTGTTGCCCGCGACTTCGTCCGCGTTAAAAAAGATAAAAAGTAGCCTATCACGTGTCCCGTACTTCTAAATGTTTATCTACAAAGTTTCATGAAAATCAGTTAATTCGTTTGAGAGTGATGGAGGAATACATGCATACAGAAAAAAATTCTAAAAATCGTCAATTTAGTTTCAGTATCATGTATAGAGCCTATATACACGATATTTCTGAAAACAAAGTAAATTACTCCATGACCGACCCCTACAGATTTATTATTAGTACCTATTGATTGATTGATTAAGAAAAAAAACAACACAATGTTATTGACATTATCTGTCACAAGTTTTTATGAAAGGAATCATTCAAAGTTTCGTCTTGAAATCTTTTTGTGGGTTTACCGCCATGTTTTTTGAAATACAAAGCGAACGGAAGCGTCTTTGGCTCGAAGCCAGTATACGTCGACCATCACAATTTTTACCGCGACCATTAATGACTAGAATTCGTCCATTGGAACTGCTCGTTGTCATCAAATCGCTAATCTCCGTGTAATATTTATTGTCACTTATTTTGGACTAACTTTCAAAATTTTAAATGTTTTGAAAATCGTTACTTAAATGTATGATTCATTTGTTCGCTCTTCGACGATCACAGAAAGCTTGGAACATGATTGTATACTGAAATACTAATTATTATAAAAAAGTATAAATTAACTGATTAACTGATTTAAGATTTTCATGAAACTTGGTAGATAAACATTTAGACATACGGGACACAGGATAGGTTACTTTTTCTTTTTCATTGCGGACGAAGTCGCAGACGCCAGCTAGTAGTAAATACAAAAAATTACGAAGGTAAAATCCCCAATACTATACACATCAATCATTGTAACAATCCCCTTAACCGTTAATTAATTAAACTGATTTAATTGCGATTTTAATTAAAAATAAATAAATACAAAATTAAACCAATAAATATTTTAAAAAATGTAGGCACTTAAAAAAAATAAAAGCTCTAATGTGCTTTACTTTTTAATGATTTTTGTGTTATTTTTGGAGCTTACCATATCGAAATTATAATAGGTGAGTGCCCTTCGGGTTAGCTGAATTCTATATGATAATAATATTTTATTTTTGGAACAAGATAAAGCTTTGTTTGAAATTTAGTTAGATCCATCATTAGACCTGCTGGCATAATGTACGGTTATTATGAAGATATCACTGAAAAACTCAAGAGAATAGCCGCGGGCAAAATATAAAGAAACACACATATTTTGTCTCTGTGATACAAGCATCAAAAATGAAACATCTGACAGATGAATTTTCCTATAAAAGTTGCAGTTAACAAAACGCAATCTGGTTCACATTTCTGTGTCCTCAATATTTCAGTTTGAATGTGACTTTTTATTGGCCTTAAATCTCATTAATTTTCACATTAATGAAATCCGAGTGATCTGTGATAGTTGTCGTTAAGAACGTTCAGTGTGTCGAACAGTATACAAAAGATACAGTGGCGAAACTCGAACAGGTAGCATTTGATATTAATAGAATACCTACTTTTTTAAACATTTTTTTTGTCTTTTACTTAGTTTTTTATTTTATTTTAATGCTATTAAATTTCAAGTAGCATTATTTGTTGTAGCTTTTTTGTTTTTAATAATCATAAAAAAGCTTATCTTGCGCACCATTCACACATCAGTTTTTCACTTTCAGTGTAATTTATTTATTAATATTTATATTAATTACTAGCTAGTGCCTGCGACTTCGTCCGCTTTGAAAAAGAAAAAAGTAGCCTATCCTGTGTCTCGTACGTCTAAATGTTTATCAGCTGCCAAGTTTCATGAAAATCAGTCAATTCGTTTAAGAGTTATGGAGGAAATACATACATACATACATACAATACCTACACTTATAGATTTATTATTAATATTAATTATTATTATGCCAATTATGAGATCAATATAATATTAAATATGTGTTTGTGGCATGATTTTAAATAAATTAACAATGATTGACATTTCTTGTTAAAATGAAAAACTTTATCCTATAATGCAAGTTGCTAGTGATATTTTAAACTAGTCCTTAAGGCAAGTACTATTTTATGTTGTGTATGTTGGACACTAAAAATAAGAGCTATTACATATAATATTCAAAATTTTATTTTTACTTTTAATTTCGAAAACAAACAAGAGATAACATTTTTATATTTTAACTACTTTCACCAATCAATGAATAGCACAAAGTATGATCAAGCGTAGTAGTGTGCGTGAATTATCGCGTTTCTTTTTTCGTCTCATGATCAATTACTCTTTCCTCGCCACACTGTGCCCTCACTGTGCTTGTGTTGTTATATTAATACATTTCTACTTCTAAAGTTAAACACCTGTTGATTTATTTATAGTGCGAATTTGGGACTTCGAGTGGTAAATCAATTGATACGTAGGCAAATAAAGATTTATAACGAACGGCTCTCATTTGTGGAGGTTTGAAGTATTTTGAGATTTAACATTTTACAACCATGCACAGTAATAATCCTTACGTATTATAAAACGAAGTCCTCCGCCGCGTCTGTCTGTCGGTCTGTTCGCGATAAACTCAAAAACTACTGCACCGATTTTCATGCTGTTCTCACTAATGGATAGAGTAGTTCTCGAGGAAGGTTTTAGCATTTAATTTACAAAGTAACGCGGTTGAAGTCGCTGGAAGCAGCTAGTATAGATAATATAAATGTCGATACATAAAATACTGTCGATCTTAACATAAAAAAACATAAAAGGGGGCTTTTAATAGGGCCTCTTTCTAGGGCTTTCCTTGTGGGGAAACCTGTTAATAGGCAATGATATGTCATGCCATGGTAGGTTACCTACATTATGTATATGGTCATACATATGATATGTGAACCGTCAGTCTGTTTGGACCTTTACATTAAAAAAGTTACAAAATTTACGTACAATCGCCTTATCGAATATCCTTCTCTAAGGGAAAAAGAACATTACGAAAAATTAAAAAAAAAAACAAAATCGGTCACTGTTTCACACGCCACTGATTTTAACATTGGGGACTGCCTATGGAGGTGCCTTAAGAAAGCACTTGTGTCTATTTTTCAAGGCGAAACTGCAAGTAAATTAAGCTAGAATAAAAATAACAATAAATATAGAGTGTACACGAGTTCTTCTTAAATTTCCAACATGAATGACGATGAACGTAAATATACGAATTCCTCGTGACGTAAGCGTTTACGAAGTGAGTTGTGTTTTGACTAACTTTCTGTTGTTCAATTTTTTCTTCGCCTCTCATGAAACGAATGTGTGAATTTGCACACTGAGTGCGCTATAAATATTTTTTTACATTAACACCTACATATAGGTGTACTATGTGCTTTAGGAGGCCTTTGTCCTGAACATTATCTAAACTCTTCTCAGTCTAAACTAGTGATCTTACTCAACGTTGAGTTCATATCTAATTATAATGATATAATTCATATATTATTTAGTAGTGATCCGCCCACGGTTTCGCACGGAGTTGAAATTTTCAAAAATCATTTTATTGGATGATTCTACAACCTATGTTTAAAATTTTATCTTTTAGATTTTGTAGTTTTGTACACCTCTATGGTTTGTTGATTATAGTTAAGACGAAAGATTTTAAAGTCATAGGAGACGAGGAAAGAAACTTCAAATTATGCTATGAAAATTGGTTACATCAAAAACTATTCGCCATCTCTTCATGTTATTATTATTTCAATATAGCCTAAACCTCAATAACCATGCCTATTTATTATATTCCATTTAATATATTAATTTACGCTTTAGTCAATTAATTTAGTACTCGAATGTAGGCTCAGCGGGACACTAATTTTGAATAAGAAAAAAAAAATAGAAAGTACAATTTGTTGTTGCATGACTATTATTGACTATATACAAATCAGAACAAAAGGTCCTCATTAATGAAACCGTTTAGATATCTATTGATACATTCTCAATGGATTTAGAGATTTACTCACGCACATTATTTTCTCTTTGACAATAACATTAATTGGTCATTTTAATATTGCAAAGATTCTTTGGTGAGCATTGTTCGTGCCTGCTAAGAGGTTTTACGAAGCGAAACTGATTGACTTGATAAAAGTCGCGGATTGTATTTAATTTTGTAGCGAAAACATTTGATTTCATAGATTTTTATTTGCATTTGTTCTTTTTATCTAACGTTATAAGTACGGTATATATATTATCGAACCGGTTAATGTCATTTATATTTCCATAAATGAAAACCTGGTAGTTAGAAGTTATTTTTACTCACTTTACTATAATATATACCTACTATGCTATATTATGTAAATTAGGACGTAATTTCCGATACTATTTATCCATAATAAAGAAAAAAATGATGATGAATTCCCATATATTCTGTAGAGAATAATTATGTAGAGGATATTATGACTTAAACTAAAATTAAATGGTTAATTATATCTTTTTAAGGTCGACAGACAGGCTGACGGTCCACTTGATGGTAGGTGGCTATCGTCGCCTATAACACAAGCAACGCCATAAGTGCTACAAGTGCGCTGCCGACCATAAAAGGATTGAGGATAAGGGATAAGGGAGGGATGGGGTAATGGGCTCTGGCATCTCTTACTCACTCACCGAAACCCAACAGCACGTAAATACTGTTATTTCACGGTGGTATTCTGTAAGGGGGTGGTTACTGCCGCCAGACGGGCTGCCTAAATGACTGCAAAACGCAGTGTGCCCTACCACTACTTTTCAAATCTAGACCAGAGTCAATTTTGAAAATTACATTAAAATTTCTAAAGTTGACATCGCCGGGAATCAAACCCGGGGCCCCTGAGACGTTAGGCAAGCACTCTTGCCACTCGTCCAACGTGCTCGTCTGTCATGTTTTTTTAATGCATTGCTACGACCAATAACTATATATAATGAACAATCATGGAATTAAGTAATATGGAATTGGGAAGCTGCTCGAGTTGAAACGTGAGCTCTTCATATCCATCCTGCTAATAAATTTTATTAATTTCCTCAAGAACAAAACAGAATAATATTTATTCATGATGTTATATTAACAAGCGGTAAACGCCAACTCAACCTGCAAATAGATGATATGAAAACAAATTGAGTGAAACTAAACTCATCAGCTAAATTTGATTATTACACGACTATTTTAGAGGATCATTACTCATGCATTTCTGATGAACATTCCACAAATATCTAACTAACGAGAGACGACCAAGCAGATTGGTTTGGTTGTCAACATACTGGCTGGCAACTCTTGTTGTGGTTTACGTCAGAAATTGTTCAAATGTACGTAATAACTGTCGAGTTTAGCGTAACTAACACTAAAGGAATTTGAGGTGTGATCTATCCTTATTAAGTCAACAGGGTATTTTCGTTTTATTGGTCATGTTTTACTAAAACTACAGAGTAGCAGAATGGCGCTATAGCAAAACTTCTGCGGAATCCATTTTATCGTTTTAAAATGTTCATGCGGTCTGCTGCATGTGGCCAAGTTGATATTCTATTAAATGTTGTGGTTTTATCATATATTATTTTAATGTATAGGTTGTCAGTTTGGGCTATGGGAAGCAATGAATAATTTTTAGAACATAAAGAAGTCTTTATGTTTCTAAAAATTACGTCGTCGACGGCAATAGGATAGGTAAATAATATTCCTGAAATTTGAATCAATCATTTTACGTTATTCCTTTCTTTTAATATACTATGTTACTTTAGAAGAATTATTATTTTTTGTTCATTCTTTCGATTCGCATCATAAAAATATGGGTGATTTTTTTTTTCACATTTAAGTCCATTCGATTCCCAGACGAAACAAGTAATTTTTAGAAAAACTTTGAATGCACTATTACTAACTTTTAAAAATAACATAAAGTCTTCTTTCAGCAAAATATCCTATCTACGATATTTAAGGTACTTTCCCTTCATGTCGCATAGTCTTGGGACGCCCTGTTGGCCCAGCCGGTAATCGGACTCAAGACTCTTGAGACAAAAGCGCTAAGCCTAACCTTAACCACTCGACCGATATGGTTGACATCCTTTTAATGATCATGTAGCTAGCTACCTGGGGGAAAGTAAATATCGTTTTTCATCTTAAAAAAGATTTATGGCAAGCAGCCTATTGGATGCTACGAATATGAACTAGGAGAACGCGGCTGTAGTGACGTCGTCAATCATGTAAAAAGGGGTGTCATCGAATCTCGTCCTTCATCCTATTTCCTATAGGGGAATGTACTCGTGACTCACTATCCATAACGTATCGTGCGTTCTTAATACATTATTATATGATTTATTATATATTATTAATATTATAAAGAGGAAAGATTTTAATCGTTTGTTTGTTTGTATAGAATAGGCTCCGAAACTACTGTACCGATTTGAAAAATTCTTTTACCATTAGAAGCCTAAATTATCCGTGATGAACATAGGATACTTTTTACTGCGGGAAAATGCTTCATTCCTATGGGAAATCTAAAATAAAAGTAAATACGAGCGGCTTAGCCCTGGAGATAGCGCCATCTATCCAAAATACGGTAGAAGGCGTTTTATACTTTTCTACGCGGACGAAGTCGGGAGCAACAGCTAGTATATTATATAATATGTTCATATATAGTCTATTATATGCTAATATTATAAACAGAAAAGATTTCTGCGTTTGATTGTGATGAATAAACTCATAAACTACTGGACCGATTTAAAAATTCTTTCACCTATACAAAGCTACATTATCAATCAATGAATCAATACTTTACTAATAATAAATATGTAAGCGTGGGTAATGTATGTATGTATGTATGTATGTTCCTCCATTTAAACTCTTAAATGAATTAACTGATTTTCATGAACATTGAGACGGATAGGACACTTTTTTCTTTTTAACGCGGACGAAGTCGCGGGCGCCAGCTAGTATTCTACAAGGTTACGGGAACGAAGTCGCTTGTAACAAAATTATTATCTGCAATTACCTAAAACTATTATTAATGATAATCATTATGTTTTAATAAGAAACTTATATTAATTTTGTCTTTTATTTTTTAATATTATGATAAAATTATTTTAAATTTAATTAAGTATAACATAGCATTTAAAACAAAAAAAAATATTTTTGCAAAATTTATGTTAGGTACTGTTAGAATATAAGATTTTTTATGATTTCTTTAAACTCTCTCCCAATTCGAAAGCCTTATGCTGCGAAAAAGTTACATTTCTTAGTGAAGTGCGTGCACTATCTATTTCAGATGTAAACCGAATGCCAATGCCAAGGAATCTTGTGGTAATTACGTAACACCTTTAAGCGTTATGAAAGACTAAATATTTTTAGTTGTCTGCATTATTGAGTGACTCACTGAGGTTAAAAGTGAGGAGTGATGATACGCGTTTTTAATGCAATTTATTTTTGGAACACTCTTTGAGATCAAGGTCTTTGCCCGGCGAAGACATACAACGTCAATACCGAAATCCCTTTAGACTTCGCTATCGGAAATTAGAATCAGAATGCCATCGACCTTTTCCTATTAAGAACCAACTCATGGACACTGTGATTTAGGAACAAAGAAAACACTGTCATTAAATTAAATGCTAAAGTGAGTTTGTTTGTGACGCTTTCACGTCTTAACTACTCCACCGATGGTCATGAAATTTTGCATACGCAAATTATCAGGGATACAGAAAAAAACATAGGGTCCAAGTTGAGGGCAAAAGATAGTTTGTGTTATAAATAGCACCCTTCGTATTGAATAGGTTTTTCGTACCCCATTTTATGCGTTCCTCTATACATAGTTCATATCAAATTTGAATTTTAAGATAGTATAGTATGTTAGAATACAAAAATAACTAACGGTGCCTTAGTACATAACGTTTTCATAATATCTCATATTTTTAAGTAAAGTTCAGATCATTATTTTCACGAAAAAGTCTTCTAAGTATATTAATTTTTTGCTTGTCATTTTGACCTAGAATAAATGCGAAAATAAATCTAGAGTTCATAGTTCATTAACTGTTACCGATACCGTGATTTATGATCTCACTACATTTCAGCAGCGCAAACACTAGTTAACAAAATTGCTGACCTACTAAATTATTTACTGGTATTTTGTATTATATTTGAGTATGGCTCAGTTTGGCTTCCTTACATTTTATAACTCTTATTAATCCTCTATTGATTAGAAAATAGTTCAAGTAAAATATGCCTACAGTCGACGCCATTAGAGAGCTAAGTGTTTGTCGTCAACAAGTAAATCCGTGCGCATAATATGACGCTTTGTGGAAACATATTTAATCTGTTCTAGGAATAGCACTTGTACTAGGAAATCAATATGAACAACCCGACACATCCACTTAGAGCGACCTGCTTTATGTTGAAATTATTAATCAATTCTACTATGTTTTGTAACCATACCGGCGTCGAGAAATGTTAAACCGTACATATTGAAACCTTCTATCTATACTAATATTATAAATGCGAAAGTAACTCTGTCTGTCTGTCTCGCTTTCACGCAAAAACTACTGAACCGATCACCATGAAATTTTGCATACACGTTGTCTGGGACACCAGAAAGGACATAGGGTACCTTTCATCCAGAAAAAAGGACTATTCCCAAAGGATCATATAAAAACTAATTGGGGGCCATTGTCGCATATGGTGGCGCCATCGTCGCCACAGCGATATGAGATGACATTACAAGAGATTTTGGTTTTGCAATATTCGTGAAAGTCCAGGGAAGGTTTAAACGGTGACAACATAAATAAATTAGTAACGGAAAATACTAAAAACGACAACAATTTTCCAATACAAAATATTCCTAGCTGTAAAAATAATGTGAAACATTATTGATGTCTTTTGTCTAAAATTGTCACTTGGTTGTCAAATATTTATAGGTGCGTTCAGAATTTTGTTGTAGTTTAAGGTCCGATCTCTGGCCGATTTTTATGAATTTTTTTTCGGTAGGTAAGTGACAGTTGCAAAATAACGTTTGCCCGGGTCAAGCTGGCATAAATTTCTTCTTCAACGCGGACGAAGTCGCGGGCACCCACTAGTTTACCATAAATGTATCTTCTAAATCAAACTAAGATAATGGGGAAAAGGGAAATACGTTTTACTTTAAATACATTTCATTTTGTCTTTTTTTCTATACTTATAAAGAGAAAATATTTGTATTTTTGTTTGTAATTTATAAACTCAAAAATTACTGGATCGCGGCCGGTTTAAAAAATCTTATACCTATAGAAAACTACATTATTAGCGAGTAACATACTATCTATACTAATATTATATAGAGAGAAGATTTGTATTTTTGTATGTTTGTAATCAATAAACTCATGGACTGATTTTTAAAATTCTTTCAACTACAGAAATATACATTATCAGAGAGTAACATAGGCTACGCGGCCGAAGTCGCGCGCATAAGATTGTATTTCATAAAAGTTGACGCTGACGAAGCCTGGTATAAATATATAAAAGACAGCTAGTCTTTTTTATAAGACGTTACTAAATTTAATGGCGTTTCTAGTAAATAAGCGAACATTAGCAACCACACGAGCCTGCTAATTTTAGATATACAACATTGCTTTTATAGTGTCGATTCATATCATAATCCGCAACATATAACTGAAACCACGTAAGAAAATATAACCAAAAAAAAAATCAGATTCAAGTCGGTTTGTGGGATAAAATTAAATAATGTTTTCAACTGAAGGATAAAAATAACAGTACGTCTAAAATTTTGGGAATACAAACTTCCTAATCTATTATCAGATATCTAACGCACTTGCAGCACCTATATGGCGTTGCTTGTGTTAACAGGCCATGGTAGCCATGGCCATAGTAACATTGAATGGAACCGTCAGACTTTACATAAATATATATTTGAATAAAATAAATAAATATCTTCACACATTCCACACAGCACTATCTAGTTCCACAGTAAGTAAATAATGCTTGTATTATAGATACCAGACAGTTGATTGATATATGTACTACATAGATTACTTGTTTTGTAAATATATAAATATATACATTATACATATTATAAAATTTATAATTTATAACATAAATACAAACATCCATGAGTTTACACTAAAACATTTGGCCCTAGCGGGATTTGAACCCGCGACAGTTTGGTTAACAGCTAGGGTTATAGCCACTAGAGCAAACGTGTCGTCAACGTTTTTTGTATCAAAAAAAGTCCTAGTAATGAAATGCACTAGAACGCAGTAGAACTTACTAGTACTACTATTACCTCCAGGAATACTAGAAGCGATTTTGAATGCTAGTTAGCATTCAAATAGAAATCGCTTCCAGATTTCCTAGCTTCAATAGAGAGATATAAAAGACGGATGTTTGAAAAAAAGGGTCCAACAATGGGCGACATTTTGAAATAATGTGAAATGGACGTTTGCAATTTTTCACCAACACTAGTTTTCGCGATTTTTCCTCATGATTTACGGCTGTCCTTTTATGAAAAAAAAAAAATAATAATTCGTGACCAGATGTAGCGACTTCATTGTTCCTCAAATCGAAATTTCGAGCACTACTTGCCATTACGAGATTGGAGTTTTCTGTTGCTATTTTTTTCTAATTTATGTTTGAATTTTTGTGACTTATCATTTAAGTTGAACATGTTCAAATCTAAGAGTTGGGACTTCGTTACGCAAGAATATAAGTTGAAAAGTGTCACTTATAAAATTAAATTTGAGTTAAGCTATTAAGACGCGGTTTTCATTATCTAAATTATAATGACGAGGCTAGCAAATATTCTCAATGTCGGGTTTTTCTTAACTTAACTTATCGGTTGGCGTAAAGTTAAGTTAATTGTAAAGGAAATTGGCAAAATATACTGCATTGGACATATTCTTTGAAGGGTTTATACGTCATCGATATATTTTTACCGTGAAAATGCACAAGGTAATCAATCTTATGGAATGTCTTCTGCAGACGATGTAATATGATTGCTTTGTGAACTGTTACAGCAGCGTCTCATAAAGAGAGAGGACTTAATAGCTATGAAAGAACATTGTTGCTCGTGCTCGATCAACCAACGTAGTACTAAGGTGTACTTACTCGCGCTTACGCAACCCGCCCTCGGCTTTGCACGGATATATCGCTGCTTAAAAACTAAAGGGGCATAAAACAAAAAATCCAAAAATGTTTTTATTGCAAAAATACAATCACAATCCTTCATATTGTATGTTGCAAAAAGACTTATGGTTGTTTTATTCCATATTTATATATTCAAAAGTAACTTATAATGCTTATATCTCTTCTAGTATTCAGTTTATTCTACCATCAAGTGGACCGTCAGCCTGTCTGTCGACCTTAACATAAAAAAAAGTATAATTTAATGCTACTTAAAAATACGCTTATAACGATGCATAATATGCATATATTTGATATATTTGCGATTGGTTGTGATTTTTCATTAATTGTTTTTCATCGTCCTTTGTGGGTGTAGGTATATTTAGCAAGTGACATTTAACTAAAAATAGATTACGTTTTCACTGTGTTAAAGCAATAAACGGAAAAAATAAGGCGTAATTTACAGGAGTTGCAGCTGGTATAGAACAAAGATAGCAATGCCAATGTAACACTAATGTGTTTTAAATTTTGTACAAATACGTTTTTTCAATTTTTCGCTCAATGCCAAATTTTTAACTATTTAATTTATTTTTAAACTTGTCTTTAATGTGAAACAGTTTGATTTACGTGAAAATCACTACAGCATCCTTGCACGCTACGTCGGTTTTTTGCAAGAAACTGTCAACAACCTGATCTGTTTATCGGGAATGAAGACCGCATTGCCATCCACTTTTTCAACACTACATATCCAGGTTATGTAAGTTCCCTGCGGGCTATGTGCACAAAGTAATTGAGAACTATGTGATAGATAATGATTTTTAATCTTGCCCGAATCCGTTTCCAACAACACGTTTCAAAATTCTCAAAGGTCGAATCAAAACGTATCATAATATCTATACTAATATTATAAAGAGGAAAGATTTGATTGTTTGTTTGTATAGAATAGGCTTCGAAACTACTGGACCGATTTGAAAAATTCTTTTATCATTAGAATCCGACATTATCCGTGATGATCATATACTACTTTTTACTGCGGGAAAATGCATCATTCCTACGGGAAATCTAAAATAAAAGTAAATACTAGCGGCTTGGCCCGGGAGATAGCGCCATCTATCCAAATCAGGTGAAACCTCGCAGAGATATATTATTTCGATGGGTGAAATGACTAACATGACAACTGCTTGGTGATATTCCACTGATATTTGGTGATATTTGGTGATAGCTATAAAATAAAGTCGCTGTCCACAACTGTTTCTCCCCTAAATCCTTCCAAACCACCTAACGGATTCAGATAAAGTTTTCACTAATGGAAAGAGCAATGAACGAGAGAAAAATGGATATCTGCGAATAGCCCTGGGGCGATTCGCTAGTTATTTACAAGACCAGAATAGATCTAGAATTTTTGCCTTATAATGAAAGAAGTAGCCTACTGTCAGCTCAATGTTTACGCTTGGCCGTTTGAGTAACTGCCAACGTTTGTGGGTCACGAACGGAGCGGTTAAGTATAACCCGCGGTTTAATGATGCACGTTATGATCGGGGATCTGTTTGTTTGGCCGTGGCGGACGTTGCACAATGATTGGTCCGCCACCTGATGTGTTACGGTAGGCACCTGTGTTAAAATGAAAAATCTTGGATAGCATCAACCCGTCTCTTTGCACATAGAAATAGGACTGTTCAATTACCTAGCTTTATTTGCATAGAAATAAACTAGGGCTGTTCGAAGATATACAAAGTTAGGAACTCCGGCTGGTTTAAAGTTAGGGATGCCGCAGGGATGTGTTGGACTCCTACCGGTTATAACCCAACGACTTTCTAACGCGGCGACAAGATATGTGAAGTCCTGCCAATACGTAGTTCAAAACCAACCATATATATTTTCTCACGACGACAAACCTTTAACTAACAATAAAGCATACGTTTCAGAGGCCAACTTTGTAAATGAATTTTCATAGTTGGCAAGTGTGGCAGTGCACACTGCGTTTTGAAGTGATTTTGGTAGCTTTTCCTCTTTCACAGAAGACTACAGTGAAATAACGACATGACTATGTGCTTTTGTGTTTCTGGTGTGTGATTAAGGGATATCAGAGCCCATTTCCCTATCACCACCTATCCCTTATCCACTTGCAGCACATACCAAGCAACGGTAGCTATATCTGACAAATACAAAAATACAAAATAATGTACAAAAATACAAATATAATTTGTATCTGTACATATTGTATTTGTCTTTGTATATCTGACAATCTTAACAAAAGAGTAGCCTAGAGATTATACTACTAGTAAATGTGAAGGTCTAAAGAAGAACCCATAAGGCATAATACTGTAAAAGTAGGTAATTGAAATAAACAATTCTAGATGCATCGACATGGAACCATAGAAATAATATATCTTTGATGGAACTAGTACATACAAGAATGTAAACGATTCGATTGATACGTTGCAGTTGACAATCTCGTTGAGAGAATGAGCCAATTTCCGTTAAATATCCGCGACCGCCGTCAACGTGGAAATCAACTTCTATCGATTAGGTTTTATTAGAGACTGGAACTGCATTTTCACATTATTACACTACACGTATATAGAAACATCAATATAGTGAAAATTGATTGCTCGGAAGTTCTAAAATCATAATATAACAAAACTATATAATTTTAAATAGTATTTGTACAATGACAAAACAAATTACTGCACAACTGGCTGACGCCCGCGACTTCGACCGCGTTGAAAAAGAAGAAAGTATAGCCTCTCTCTCCTGTGTCCTGTACGTCTAAATGTTTATCTACCAAGTTTCATGAAAATCAATTAATTCATAATATACATACTTCATAATATTCATAATATATAAATAACATACTTACATATACACTTACTGATTTATTATTAGTACTAGCTGGTGCCTGCGACTTCGTCCGCGTTGAAAGAGATAAAGGAGCCTTTTATGTGTCCCGTACGTCTAAATGTTTATCTACCAAGTTTCATGAAAATCAATTAATTCATTTAAGAGTTATGGATGAACATACATACATACAATACCTACACTTACACATTTATTATTAGTATTGATTGATTGATGATTGATATACTTTTTTTAATAATAATTATTAGTATTGATATGCTATAGTCATGTATAATATCTATTGTTTGCGAGAGAGTTTACAATGTATGATCTAAGGTCAATGCAGCTACGAATCGTAGACACAAATCGTAGACCTCGTAGAAGCTATGAACTACAAGTTTCATTGAAAAAAAATCAAAGCGAGGTTTATTTCAATTTTTAATATGAAATACGAGTAAGAAATGTAATTTAATTTAATAAAGCAATTGTCGGTGGTGTAGTACTGGTAGTAGAAAGTAGGAAGAAGACTTAGTATATTATTTTTCCCTAAGCTGCGAGGAAATATTTTATTTATTTATTTATTTTTCAAAAGGTACACCAACTGCAAAAAACAAAAAGCTTATAAAATATATAGGTAATACAAGGCAATTTTAAGGTATACACAAATAAATTAAAAAATAGAATTGTGACAAAAACATACAAGAAATCGAATTTAATTCATGTTATAAGTTAAAATATATATCCATTTTACACGTCGACAAAATAGCAGTCATATAAAATCCATTACTTGCGATGAAATACTAATTTTTCTACGAATATTATAAAAAGAGAATATTTGTTTTTTTTTTTGTTTATAATGAATAAACTGAAAAAATACTGGACCTTTAAAAATTCTTTCACCTATACCTAATAATAAATCTGTAAGTGTAAGTTTTGTATGTATGTTGTTCCTCTATAACTCTTAAACGAATTAACTGATTTTCATGAGATTCTAGATAAACATTTAGACTTACAGGACACAGGACAAGTCGCGGGTGTCAGCTAGTATTTTATAAAGTTAAGCGGACGAAGTCGCATGACACAGCTAGTATTATATTAAGTAAGAAATTGTAAACAAACCGTATTTTGATTTTAGTTAAGTACTTGCCGTTACCGCTTTCACCGTACTGTATTCTATTTATAAATATTTCCAATTGACCTGTTTCTCGCGTGTTGGGCACGCTAAGTAATTTATATTTCATGTTCTGAATATTCATTGTTACATGCTTTGTTGTCTGAATTATTTACACTCTAATAAATATGTAACTTACAAGCTGGTGCCCGCGGCTTCGTCCGCGTTGAAAAATAAAAGATATCACGCCTGACATAATTATTATACTTAAGCGTTGGGCCTTTATTTTTAGACTAGCTGGTGCTCGCGACTTCGTCCGCGTTGAAAAGTATAAAATTATAACACATGGGCGTTATTAAGATACCGGCGGATCACTAAAAATATCACTAATCAGTTCTATCCATATCCGATAGATGGCGCTATCAAGTGTATTCCGGGCCAAGCAGCTAGTATTTACTTTTATTTTAGATTTCCCGTAGGAATGAAGCATTTTTCCGCGGTAAAAAGTAGCCTATGTTCATCACGGATAATGTCGGCTTCTAATGGTAAAAGAATTTTTCAAATCGGTCCAGTAGTTTCGGAGCCTATTCACTACAAACAAACAATCAAATAATCTTTATAATATTAGTATAGATAGCTGGCGCCCGCGGCTTCACCCGCGTTGAATATTTAGCCTTTGTCAATCCTGAAATTCTATCCTGTTACCTTTTTACGCCATACATCCAGAGAAAAGTAGGTAGCTACTGTTCCCGAGGGATAATCTAAAATTAAGAAAAAGTGTAATACGGATAAAGATGTCAGGCGTTATAATTATTGCTTATTTTCTTTTAAACGCGGACGAAGTCGTGAGTACCAGCTAGTAACCTAATGTGACCATGCTCGTAAGAACTTATTAATTGACCCCGTGGAGTACATTAATTATGTAAGTAAATGCTAGCAACAAAAGTATATTATTTTCTCCAACCCTCTTGCGGAAAATGCTTCCCCAACCAGCATTTCCGCAAGTCTCAGGATTTGTAATTTTTACATGCCTCATTTCTTTAGTAGGTAACTTTTTTATTACTTTCTTCAAGTTGGACACACTAACTTATTACTGTTTCACTTCTTCATTATTTTTTGGTGTGTTGTTAATTCTATCTTCCACTTTTTTTTTAATTTAATCAAACTTAATACATTAGATTTTTGTTGGAGTTACAAATTAGTTTTTTTTTGAACAGGAAACAATGTGAAATATTGTTATCTGTTTTAGGCATCCTTACACTTTCTTTGTGAGGAATGAAAAATATCTCTTTTTATTATTAACTAGCTGTTGCCCGCGACTTCGTCCGCGTTAAAAAAGATAAAAAGTAGCCTATCACGTGTCCCGTACTTCTAAATGTTTATCTACCAATTTTCATGAAAATCAATTAATTCGTTTGAGAGTGATGGAGAAACATACATACATACATACATACAGAAAAAAAAATCTAAAAATCGTCAATTTAGTTTCAGTGTCATGTATAGAGCCTATATACACGATATTTCTGAAAACAATGTAAATTATTCCATGACCGACCCCTACAAATTTATTATTAGTATTGATGATGATGATTGATGATTGAGTTCCATTTGTTTTTTTTTAATTGACCGATAGTAAAAAACATCTATGGAGGTACATTTTGTTACTCTATCATGCGTAAATCGTTAAACAGATTTGTATGGAAACTTGGCACACATCTATGTGTGTGCCAGGTGTCACCTTGTGACATATATATTATGACAATCTTTTTCTTATTAATGGGACTGCCTATCCTATTACTATGGTCTCTAATAAGAGAAATTTCCCAACTTCATCAATATTCAAAGACAGTTCAACTAAGGATACAAAATAAGAGAACAAACGGATGCCAGATATTATGTAATAATACAATAATATATGTAATATAGGTATATTATCTTTATCCTTTATCTTAAGGGCGGAGCGTAAGTTAAAATCGTTCTAAGTGTTACTAGTTTATATATGTTTACAATTCCTTCAGGGTAACTGTAAAGAAATAAGTAAGTCCGCGTCATATATTAGCCACCTTAAAGCTTGTGTTGAACTATTTATAACAAACAAAATAATATATGGCGTAATTTCTTTTTTATGATACATAAGTTTTTTATGAGCGTCTTATTTTACCTCACCTACCTAGTTAAATCTAGAGTACAAATCAATATTCCCTATAAAAAGAAAAATCAATAAGAAAATTCTAAACATTACATGTTCAAACAATGGTTTTAACGAATGAAACGGAAGCCCAATAAATCATTCGTTCATTTTAATACTGTAATTAATTTAATGTTAATAATTACACGGCGTAAATGAAACGGAATACGAAACAAGCATGTTTTTCACAAAGAGACATCCCGATACTAATCTATAGCTGCCGACCAAGGTTTTCCTTTTGTTGAATAAACAAAAATGAACTTTAACCAGTTGCATTAAGGTGGATGTTGGGTGAATATTTGATATTGCAGGAACGGAACGTTCTCCTGTAGGCAAGCCCGATGATTTTCACTCAGTGCCGCACGCGGCGCCACTGTAGCCGGTGGGCGTCCGCGACGCTCCTGAAAACAACCCCGTCGCGTTGTGTTATTTAGAAAATAAATTCCAAATTTGAATTGCTTTCCGAAGTACTCTGTGCGGTTTTTAAAAATTCCTTCTTTTTTAAATAATCACGTACTGTAGCTCGGTAGTGACAAGATTGGAAGAGTTTCAAAAATAGTAATATATTTGACGGTATATATCGGCATGGATGGCGTTGTTTCGCACTGGAATTATTGCGTGTGTTTCATTTACGGCTTGCTAGGTCATCAATGGTTCACGAATTTGTTTTTGATTTCGTACAGAAACGATTTTCCATAAATGGAGGCCTTGAATTTTATGTCTAACAACATACGGCGGCGTGATGAATACATTTTTTCTTCGCAGTAACTTGTGCGCGGTATTGGATGCGTTATAAACATTTTATTTTAATACTTTACTAGTAATAGAAAAATATACAGATATAAATGTGTTTTTGTTAATTTTTTTTTAAATATTTTTATTTAATTTAATAATTTATGTCGTGCCAAAAAATGTGTACATACAAAAGTAAAACCGGTTAATTATGTATATTAAGTATTATGTATATTCTTTATTTGATTTGTGAGGCGAATCATGCTATTAAAATATTTTTAAAAAACTTTGTATATTTAAAAAATTGTATATAAGAATGTATACAATTTTTTACAGAAGAATATTTAAAAAATATATTTTAATAATTCTAATAAAATAAAGTAAAAATAAAAAACTTAAAATCTTTGAGAAAATTGGAAAACTGAAAATCTTTGAGAAAGAACCAATAATATTAATTGTAGGAGTTTTTGGTTTGAAATATTAATAGGGATTTAATATATTGACACTCGGTGTCTGAAATAAACGGTATTATTATAATATTATTATTAATATGTATACCAATTTAAGAGCAAGCACTATTGTCTTTTAATAATAGCAAATTACATATAATTGAAATAAAACATTATAATACACTCAGTTACTATTATAATTTTATCCCTAAAAATAACACTGTCTTCATCGACTGTTCCATTCAGCTGAAAAGACTTTACGTGGGCTGTCAAGTACGGTGCGAGTTAACCTCACCCCTCCCCAGATAAATGTCAGAGGTGATCGCGTAGGAATTTTCTCCTCATTAGATATTTTCTTCGGGGCCGTTACAACAAATATGCGGAGATATTAAATCGTACAATAATTCGTTTTATAAACTCTTTTTATTTCATTACTCATTTGGAGATAATTTTTAGGAAAGCTTTCTAATCATCAATCAATCAAGCAATCAATATCAATATACCAATAATAAATGTGTAGTAAGCAAGTTATATTGCGTTCCAAAGTCGTAAATATCCACTTACAAAGTTGTTGCAAGATGTTTTGATTTTCCCTAGGGATAAAATCCACACATCCCACACATTTTTCATTTGACATTTGACACATTCGATCAAAAGAGGCGTAGGTAATCAAGTTTTTTGTAAACGTTTTCTTATGTAAAAGCGATGTGTGAAGGCGCTCTAATCTTTCTTTTCATAAAGACTTGCTTGGCACCGCACGTTATACTGTTTAACGTAATCATATCCTCATCAATATCAACATCCTTGATATGAATTTCTATAAATATTAGACGCTAGAACTAACCCAGATATAATCTCAAATCAGGTTGGTAGGTACAGTCGGGGTAAAAAAATGTTCGTCACCTTAAAGTCGAAATTTGCTTGCACCGGGACAAAATGTCAGTCATGCCAAAATTTCATTTCAAATGTCTGTCAGTTGTCTCCCTAATGCTTTAGTTTTAAAAAGTACTAAGAGTCTACGATTTTGATAAAAGAATGAATTTGAAAACTGACGAAGGTTTTCGTACTCCGACTTTACATCCTGAGCCTAACACCTTGACACTGATCTTCATTAGCGGATTTATTACACTTTTTAGCTTTAAAAAGATAATTATATTATTTATATAAATTTCTAGATAGTTAACATATTTCATATTGCATATCTGTCCCTTTTTCTTGTCCAAAAAGGCCAAAAAACGCCAAAAAACGCCAAAAAAGGGCAGCACTAACACTTTCCCTATACAAAATTCACTGCGCCGAATTGAAGTATGGAGACCCGTAATGCAATGGATGTGAGCGAGCTGATAACAGATAAGGGCACTAGCTTCAATAACGTTATCAAAAGTTTGTAGCTTTTCGATGATATTGTTAAAACTCCTTTGTTGCTACATTTAACCTTCATAGGTTGACTCTAGATGACGTAGAACAAAGTTTTATGGTTAATTTGTTCTAAGCAGAGGTGTTATATATGCAATTGTGTTTGTTGTATGGTGCAATCTTCCATGTTGGCAATAAGGCTCTAAAGAAAACCTGACCTGAAAACATGAGAATGTTAGATATATTACTTACTTCCTACAAAAAAGTACCCACATTACTATGTCATCTTCTTGCAGCAGCGTCTCTCCAACTAGTGAAAGTTGGCGATCAGTCTAAAGCAGTCTTCTCTGCCTTTTTTTGTTAGAACAGAAGAACTGGTTTAGCTATTCCAGTCGACTCTCTTATGTTCTTCAATCATGACTTCTTTCTGTGCCCAACTTTTTACTTTCCAGTGACTTTGACCATCACCACCAGCTGAAATAGGTTGTATCGCGTTTCAGCTTGTGTTCAGTTTCAGTTTAGTAAAACAGGTGTAAGAACCAAGGTGAAATACTTTACAACTTTGCACCTAATGGTTCGAGTTCGAGCTTCGAGCTTTTAAAAAGAACAAGAATTCGTACAATGCTCGGTTTTATGTTAAAAATTATTACAATATGTCCTTGCATCTACTTTTATTGTTGTGGTATTTCAAGGTTAATTATCAATGTCTTTCACAATTCTCTTTAATGTACCCATAGGAAATACGTTTTACGTTTAATAAACGTTTTGAGTGTATACCAAGGTGACATTTTTTGTTTATTTTCTCGCTTGCATTCCAAGAAAAGCTTCTTGCCATGTGCCATTACTAAACTGTTTAGTTCATTAGACATAAATTCTATTAAATGCTTTACTATATTAAATGCTACTAGACAAAGATTGTTAGTCAGTCTTTTTTGTTACTGAAAAATCAGTCTTTAAGCCTCTACTGAAAGTCTTTTTTTTAGGTCTTCAATTTAACAATCGGTATATTCGCGACTTGGTATATTTGCTCTGTATAATTCCATACATAAGAACTATAGATAATATTAAAATATCCTCTTGTTAGAGCCAGTCATGCAGTAGACCACAAAGAAGAGCCCGGAAAGTATGTCTTTTTAAAAATCTATTATCGCTTTTTATTATCGCGGCACTATATGCCATGTATTATGATAAAAATATACACTAAGAAGATTTAAATCTTAAGATCAAGTTGTACGATAGTAAATATTTCAAAATCTATAGCTGTACATACGAATTATAAAATAAAATATGATTTATTATTTTTAATATTTCAAGAGCGATAAACAAATTTGTATATCATAAAATAACTACGTATAATGTACTAGACATAGTCGAGTGGACAAAAACGCAAATAATACATAATATCTTAGTGATGTAGTTAGTATGGCGTTACCTTGTACATGGCCTATTGTTTCTGTTTTATTTACAAATCTCCCTTAACAATAGGAGTTTGTGCCAGACCGGTTGTGTAATTCACCCTCAGTGTCAGGTTTCTGTTGCGTAATAAATACAAGGTTACGCCTGTGCCTAAAGTATACAAGTCTGGGACGTTTAGGGTTCTCTATAATCAGATAGAATGGAAATACTTATAACTTTTTACTCCACATTATATACAGGCTGACGGTTCACTTGATGGTAGTTAGGTGAGTATCGTCTCCTATCACAAACAATGCCACAAGTTTTGCAATATAAGGGATGGAAATGGGCTCTGGCATCCCTTACTCACTCAACGAAACAACTACTTTAAAGATCTATTCAGGTTTTTGAAGACCATCAGTCCATTTCCTAGTTAACGAGGGACTTCACTAACTTCCACATGTTCGATTGATGTGAAATTTGTATTAACTTTTAATTTAACGAACTGAGTTACTTTGGTCACGTGTACGTTCACATAAAAGAGGTTATATTCATTTCAAGTAATTTGCAACCCTTGCCAATATGGGTTTCAATAGTATACTGACACTGTTAGCAGCTCGATTGACATTCGAATGACGTCTGTTTTAATTAGATTGCAACTTGTTAACTCGTAAACTGTCTCAATCAATTACCGGAGGTCGTTGGTGGCTCAGTTGCTAACCAAAGGGTAACATTAATCAGAGTACAGTTAGCCACATAATAAAATTTGTCACAGTATTTACACAGTGACTATGGCAAAATTTTTAAAAGATTTCTTTTTTACATTTTAATGCTAACCTGTGGCGTTGCTTGTGTCATAGGCGACGGTAGCCACCTACCATCAGGTGGACCGACAGCCTGCCTGTTAAAAACAATGTTATTCAACGATATCAATGTAATATATCTTCGGACGAAAAATTCGGCAAAATCCGAATAATTCTTTTTTTTATAGGAATACTTACGAGATTTTTTATATATTTTTATATTCACTCTTTATTGATCTTTTCAAGACAAAAGACGTATCACACATTCATAGGCATTCAGTTTGTAAGGAAACAAACTTGGTTCTCGTATCATTATATCAGCAAATTAATTGGAATATAAGCTGGAAGACTATATAATATCTATAGTAATAACTGTATTTTACTGAATGTGTATAAAAAATGCATTATGTGGCACTTTTAAAAAATTCCAATTGGCATGAAACAAACACTTTATGTTACGGGAAGCTTTCTTAATAAAACACATTAGTGAAAACCACATTCAAATGGATTAAGCCGTTGAGATTAGCGTGCACAAACGCACAGAAAACGACGCTTGTTATTATATCATTATGTATGATATTGAATAGTTAGGTATTGTATAAAAGATGTAGATTTAGATAGATAGATAAATTACGTGACGTCCCATCTATGAAAGATTTTCGCAACTGAAATGTACATACCGTCGTTAGGTATATAGATATTCGGTAGAAAGACTCATCTTGTTTACGTCTTCGAAATAAATATTTTCTTAATAATCGTGTATCGCTCTCAGTATGGACGTCTTCTTGGAATTCCCAAGCACAGAGATCAATAGTAAATATCTACCTACGCATTATGTTTTGATTGCTTGCACCTGCTTCTTTACATTTTCTTCGTTTCTTTGTTACGTATCTATTCTTATTCATGTAAAAAATCAAATAATATAAAAAAAAAATTATTATGACGCCCTGTCGAGTCGTTATAAGGCTTTGACTCAGTGCTCTGACTTAGGTCCTGGATTCGAACCACAAAAAAAGCTAACTTTGTAAATGAATCGAAGTGAGGATTGGGTCAATTTCCCTACCTAACCAAAGGTATCCTTAATCCTACTATAATTGGTAGTGCGTAAATGTAATAAATCCTTCCTAAAAAAAGGAAAGTCGGAACAACGTCAGCCAAGCCAGCTAGTATAATTAAACAATTTTTAAGTGTTTTTATTAATTTAAAAACAGCGATTTTATATGAAAAAAATATATAAAAGATTCCCCAAAAATTAACCTTTTAAATGTTCAGACGCTAATATTAATTTGTATACCAAAACAAAACATTCCCAAAGAATTATGCCAAAGTAGACAAGGATAGTGTGAATTAGATTAAAGTTGTGGATACAGTCAGTGTAATACATAAGTAGTGATACAAAATGCGTCGAGATGGCCTAAAGTTAAGGCTGAGCGATCCAAGCCCAGGGTCGGTAAGTTCTTCGTTTCACGCGTCAGACTCTGATGAAGAGAGCTCGGACAGAGGCAGCAGAAGTTCGAGAGGTGGTGTCGAGGAGAACGCTTTGCCAACGGCTGTGTCTGCTGCTCAGGTAATATAGTTCAAGCTACAGAGATTTGGTATTTGCAATGAATGTAAAAAGTCTTAGAAGAAAACCAACTCGGCTATTGTATGGAGAATAGTTTCATATGATATACTGACATGTTTTTCACTCGAGTTTATTATTTATAACATATTAACAAATTTATGGAAAAAATGGCTGTTTTTTTTAGTTTTTTTGCTTATAAAATTGAAACTATCAGGGTAATAACGATGATGTCAATTTGTAGAGAATGAAAACACGAAGAAAATGAGAGGTCGAATGACTCGAACGGATGGTTAGTTAAGGAGAAAATATGGAAAAACCGGCCAAATTGCAGTTTTTTTCAAAACTTCATAACTCGGTTATTTTTTTACTTGTAGCGTGATAGTTTCAATTTTATAAGCAAAAAAATAAAAACAAACAGCAATTTTTTCCATAGAATTGTTAATAACAATGTTATAAATAATGAACTCGAGTGAAAAACATGTCAGTATATCATATGAAACTATTCTTCACACAATAGCGCAGTTGGTTTTCTTCTAAGACTTTACACATGTCAAAACCTAGGTAGATTGGCCTAATATAGAATTATCACTTTTTATGAGGGAATTTTCAAAATATTATTTTTTACTTAGCTCTATGCCTTATATTGTTCATTGGCGGTACAATTAATTGGCGTCTTCATCCGTTTTTCGGAGTTAATCGGTGTTTCACATTATAAAAATTGAATGGATGGCCCAATTTAAACTTTTGTACAACTTTATCCATAGTTAAGTAAAGTGCGTTTCATAATTCGAACGAGTAATTTGACCTTTTAAATAATAATGTCAAATTTTATAATAATGTTACCAACGTTGTTTCCGTAGTGCTGTACTAATGTCGGTTTTACTTAATATAAATAAATGATAGTTTTAAAAAAGAATGCTTAAAAATGTTTCATTCTACGTTTAAAAGTTCAATCTCTACACGTACTTCTAACTGTATGTAACTAAGTACTTCTAAACCACCCAAGTTTTGTCTATAAAACATCGTATCCTTGGCGAAGTCGGGAGCGAGTCGCTAGTAATTTTATAAAAGCGAAATTTTTAGGTTGTTCTCAATCATGCAAAAACCACTGAACGCATTTGGATGGATTTTGGTACACAAGCAGTTTATTACATGTATTAACAATATAATATATTATTAATCTATCTATGGTCTATAGTTATTATCAATTCAATACTAATAATAAATCTGTAGGGGTCGGTCATGGAGTAATTTACTTTTCAGAAATATCGCGTATATAGGCTCTATACATGATACTGAAACTAAATTTTTTTAGAATTTTTTCTGTATATATGGTATGTATGTATGTTCCTCCATAACTCTTAAACGAATTAACCGTTTTTTATGAAACTTGGTAGATAAACATTTAGAAGTACGGGACACGTGATAGGCTACTTTTTATATTTTTTAACGCAGACGAAGTCGCAGGCAACAGCTAGTTTTTATATATATATTCCGGATGGAAAGCGATAATAGATTACCCTTTTCCTTCTCCAAGTATCCGGTTACTTCAAATTTATTCAAAATCAGTTAATCAGTTATGAATTAGGACTAATTTTCTATTAGAGAGTCGTCCTCGAGGACGGTTTTAGGACCAAATTATACATTTAGGTACTAGGTATTTAATATCCCTCCCTCATTAAAGTTACAATTAAAGTTCATTAAAGTTTGTGTAGGCGTTCGTACGTGGGCAAAGGTATACAAGCCTCATTAGTATTTAAACGGTACAGTCGTGTTGAACATTCTTTGAACGGGGTCATCAGTCACAGGTCGCATTAATATTAAACGGGGAACATAAGCACAATGGCTTCGTAGAATCGACAATGGTTAAGGATATTGTGGCCTTAAAATAACCACTAGTTATATTGGTCGAAAAGCCCTAAGTAAAAATCGAAATGTACTGTACTAGCTTTCACTCGGGAACATTACTTTTTTTGGATGAAATGTATCGTATGTCATAGTAGCCAAAACACAACCGCAAACATGCTACCAATACACAATACTCAATTTATTCCCGTCCCATTCATTCCGACAACGAAAAATAAGTCTTTTTTAACATTGTAAATGTCTTTTCATTCGCTTCAGTATAGGCCCCGATTTCATGAAAAAGTGCGATCTCCATATAATTATCTCGGAGAGTTGTAAAAATATGATATTTAAAAAGGTGAAAAAGCTAAAAAGATGCGTATTCACGAGAGCTGTAAGGTACAAAAAGAATTATTCAAAAAAGTCAAAAACGTCAAAAAAAGTTAAAAAGTCAAAAAATTCAAAAAGTTGTGGCCGATAAAGTGAAAAAAATTTGAATTTTTTCCAAATTTTTGATTTTGGCGCTCGATATTTTGGAAACGAAGAATAATATCAAAAATTTGAGAAAAATTCCTCTGGACAATTTAATCAGCTACAATTTGAGCTTAAAATAAAGGCAGCTTAACCTTTTTGAAAGAAGTTAACAAGTCAGAACAACATAATTTCGAATTTCGTAGATTCATTTCCAATGTGCTCGATAGTCGTGTGAGGCACGAAATCTGTGATTTTATTTTTTCATTTAATTTCTTTATATTAAGTAATAACATCAATTAGCCTTAGAAAATATTTGTAGTTTGACCATTTAATGTACCGTATACCTACATATAAAATGGATAATGACTTTGTTATGGTAAGTTCGGCAGACAGGGTTCGTCCACTTGGTAGTAGGTGGCCTATTACTATCGTACTACAGTAGGATTAAGGATAAGGGGATAAGGTATTAATAACGGATAGGGAAATGGGCGCTCGCATCACTTACTCACTCATCGAAACACAACAGCACCCGTGCTGTTATTTCACGGTGGTCTACCTTTACTGTTACCCACAAATTACATAGAGACTTGTTTTCTGGAGATCCAGACTTAATCGAAAACATTTCACAATAATTATATGTATATATTTTATATTACATAAAAATATCCATAAATTAATGAACGAATTATGTCACAAAACCGAAAGTAACTTGATCTTTATAAAAGTTTAACATCCAAATATTGTTGTAATTAATTTTTATTGCCTTCATTACAGAGAAGTTAATGCGAATTACTGGGCTTTCATCGACGTGCATTTGCGAAATGCCATAACATTGTAATTTACGACTGAAAGGTTTTTTATTTACTCTCTTAACACAACAATGCTAATAACAGTAAACAATATATACTTTAACGGGTGTAGAATAAACCACGTTTTATTGCATTCTAGCTAAACGTGACTTCGTCCGCTTTCCTAAATACTTAGTACTTTTTTTCTGAATGAAACGTACATAATATGTCCTTTTATATACCTCTTAGTCGTTTCACCCATCGAAATAATATATATCTGCGAGGTTTCACCTGATTTGGATATATGGCGCTATCTCCCGGGCCAAGCCGCTAGTATTTACTTTTATTGTAGATTTCCCGTAAGAATGAAGCATTTTCCCGCCGTAAAAAGTAGCCTATGTTCATCACGGATAATGTCGGCTTCAAATGGTAAAAGAATTTTTCAAATCGGTCCAGTAGTTTCGAAGCCTATTCTATACAAACAAACAAACAAACAAAGAATCAAATCTTTCCTCTTTATAATATTAGTATAGATATAATAAACCAAACCAATGTTATTAGTTAGGATTAGGGTACTAATTTACACATAAGAATTATAAAAGATTAATTAAGCAATATTCCAAATGGAACCACTTTATTACTGGTCAATGAGGTCAATGAGCATTTGCTCACTCCTTGTCATGGGTAACGTCCTGTATTGAGCAAATGCAAACTGATTGCAATTTAACAATTTTTTTTATTAAAGAAAGTGCATGCAACTCATTAATTATTACTGTCATCCATAAAGCATCTATGTGGAAGAGGTAGCCAGATAAAAAAAAATCACACTGCATTCCGAGCAGCCATGGAAATCGATTTATTGATCATGTTAATATTTTGTTATTCATTTATTGATTGGTTCAAAATTATGCTTCCATTTTCGAATATAATTTGTTAAGTTCTCCAAATTCTTGTAAACTTAATTTTTAATATTTACACGTTTCGATAGAATCTAGAAAAAAAACTTGAGGATAGAAAAAAATGTCTTCAATGAAGAGCGAGATTTTGAAAGGTATCAATGTTCTACTTCGTCCCCGAGAGATCGTCCCCGGCGGGGACAAATTTTGCATTTAATGTGTCCGTGGTCCCCAAATTTGCGGGGACGATGGCGACTGTTAATTTAACTCACGAAATGTGTACAAAGAAATCAAACTTCGTTTTAAAATTGCTTTAGTATTATTTTGAGTTCTACTCGTGCCTACGTAATCTACGTATTTTTTCTATTTACTCATAGTTTTTATTTAATTTCATACGTATTTATAGTTACTTTACCAATTTAAAGAATATTTGTACTGTGATTTCACTAATCTTCCCCTAACTCTGTAAACGAGCGAATATGGCGTCTATAAACATTTTAAGGGGGAGCATTTAAAATGAAATTAGACTCATTTTATGGCTTTTAATATTTAGGAATATTAAGTTGATTTTTCGAAATGCTTTTATAATTTGAACATTGTTTTTACAATTTCTTTAATTTTAAGGTTCAACCCTATACTATAGCTAATTGACAATAAATATCTAAATGTTCAATGTCTGCGAATATCAATACTATTTTGAGAGTTAGTACGTTTGAAAAAGTCAGATACTTAATTGGATTTTAATTATTATGGTAAAAAGATATTGTAATTTGGGAAAGCCATGTGGTGGCAGTAGCCACTGCTTTACAAAAAACCGGGAAATATTAGCTTGTGAGCTGTTGTGTTTCGGACTAACTATAAGATTCCATTGCCCTTTCACTTCCTATTAAGGGAACAGGTGATCGGCAGCGCACTTGCAGCATCTGTGACATTGCTTGTGTTATAGGCGACGGTAGCCACCTATCATCAAGTCTACAGTCAGCCTGTCTATCGACGTTAACATTTAAAAAAGTGTTTAAGCGCACACTGCGTTCGTATTCAACTTGACAGCGCCTCCATTTCTTTTTCCTCATCTTACCTTTATTTTGGTAAAGGTATGTTTTAAAATACTATATTTTTTATATACTATTCATGCCATTACATATTCCCATCCGTCACATATCAAAATAAAAATATATTTCGTATAAGCTGTACCTTACCTCGTTAATGATGGTAATTTTTAATCCATGCAAATCTATTTATCTTTAGAAAACACCTAGTGGCACCATAAATGCATTCAATTTCACCAATAAAATAAATTGAGCTCACATTCTCGCAAAACGGAGATAAGTAGGTAAGTATATTGAAGTAAGTGGAATTTGCATAAGAACTCGGTCAAGGAAACTGGAAGGCAGCTCGGCGGGAAGTCTTACGACAATTCATTTATCAGATAGCTTCTTACACTGACGTCAGTTTCCATTTCGCTTATTTCGAGGTCAGGATGTTGGCGTAATAGCTTTCTGATGACATAAATTGCATTTTATCTTACCCTAGAGGAGTAATAATTAGTAGAGGTCTCTTAATACTGGCCATGCGGAAATGCATCGATGCACGAGTATGCTAAACAGACTTATGTTTGATTCGGCACAGAAATTTTAAAAATTATATCTTTTTATTTTTGAAGAGAACGATCATAGATCATGCAAGATTGTCAATTCGGTTGAATGGTAAATTAAACACTAATGAAAATCTAGTAAGTTTTGTGGTCACTTCACAAAAAGGTGAAATAAACATAAACATTTCAAATATGCGTGATTCAAATTATGTTCAAACAAAATATAACTTGAGCACGCATCGTCTACATTGCATAGATATACGTCTATAATTGTAAAGTTAAATTCTAATTTCTATTGGCAACAATTGCTGCTTCACTTTTATTAATATTTTATTCACTTAGACAGAAGATTATGTCTATAAATAGTAGTAATTGCAGGGTAGTAGCAACTAAACTTCAGGCAATTTAGTTATAAGCATAGATCTAGTAAAACTGCCGTGAAATAGGGGCACTCGTGACGTTGCTTTTCGGTACCTGATTAAGGGATTTCAATATTATTACTCTCGCTTCTTTATCCCTAATCCGTTGTCTTAACAGGAACGGTGTGCATCCCGTGTGCTTTTGAATTTCCTAAGCAATTTTAACTTATCGTATCAAAGGAAAGCCTCTATCGGCTTCATTTGTTATAGAAATAAATCTATAAAAATCGATTCGTCAATTTTTTTTCAATAATGAAGCTCCTTATTATTTTCTGAAAGCTTATTAGGTCATACATAACAACATTGTACACTTGAAGACTTAATATAAATAGAATATGCATTTAAATTGTTACAAATTTTAATCACGCCAAGGCACAGTACACATTCACAAAAGAAATTACCTTTCAAAAGAAGTTATAAAGAGCCCCGGTGTGCTCTCAAAGGCTTTATTAACTTGGAAATTGTTGTCCAATATAACATGAACCCTCTATGAAACTTGGCTCTGTAAAAGTTAGGTTCAATGAGGTCTGAAATTGTTTTCTCATAGCTCAAGTTTAGTGGATACTGGAACGAAAGACGCATTTTTAATTAGATAAATTGTTTGTTTTATACACAACTCAATAATAAAATTAGGTCTGTCCAATATTTTTTTAACTTAACCTATCTATCTCATTGGTTACCATAAATGTTATAGATAATGTTTGTGACTAAATTTATTTCTCAATGAAATAAAAAATACCGAAAGACTTTCATTTGTCAAATGATTATTAAATTTTGGATGTAGATGATAGATAGAGCATCAAACTGTGTCCCCCGATTTTTGCTATCATCTCTTTAGGTATCCTAACTATGGAAGCAAGATTCAATTCAATTATTTGAAGACATATTCAATTCACGTCAAAAAATCTTACTTGACTACTCAATCAGATCACAAGAATAAAGATATTTCTATATTCAAGCAAATTGCAGGATAGGATAGGTATAGTTCTGCGAGTATTTAATATAAACAAATCGGGTTCATTGCACGTGTGTCGTAAACTTTTCATCTCAGCAAGGCCGAAACACAACCCAAAGTCTCGTGAATAGTCTAAGAGTCGACATTAAATTAAATTATTGTTTGACCGAAAAGTTCATTTTGACAATTTCATTACTAAGACGTTAATAATTTTTTACGCATTTATTGAACTTTTTAAGGACTAAATCTGGCAAGGAATGGCAGGGCACACTGCGTTTCTCTGTAATTTGGACAACCCATCGTTGTATGTTTCGACGTGTGAGAGCTATACCAAAGCCTTAGCCCAAAGAACACATCTATTAGTAGATCACATAAATTCCAAATTAATGGGAATAAAATCAGACATATATAATTCAATACGAGAATGAGACTTGCGTGGGGTAGAAAGGATGTTGGTGAGCGTGGGTTTTAAATTTAAGTGTCCCATTTACTGGTGTATTTTAAGTAAAAGTGAAACATTATTAGATAAAATCTAAATCTTTTAGATGTGTAAAACAGAATAAATCTATAATCTATAGAATTTTACTAAAATAGCAATGAAGAGAAAAATTGGAAAGAATCTTACCATCCAAAGCTTCTACGTGACAGTTCCAGTTATGATCTGGATTTCTAAATTTCAATACGTCTATGAAGCATAATGCCTAAAATAACATTTAAATCAAATATTGACGTCGAATACATCAATCAAAATCAAAGTATGTCGAGGATTTTCCATTTTATTGCCTAAAACTTGGAAAGCTCTAATTTTTGGGTACTATAAAAGCCAACTTTGGCTGTTTAAATTAAACGGCGGCTAGCTAGAGAAACCGCAGAGTACAGTTAGTTAATAATAATATTAAACGAACAATGACATACTCGCGTTTATGAATTATGTAAAAATTGGCGAAATAATTCCCAAAAAATATTCTTAACTACCCTTAAATATATTTACTTTGTGAAGCTAAGAAGATTTCACTTCTGACAGATATTTTGGTCCTACAATATCAGACGATGACTGGTTTTTTGACGACATGCCATTTTTGGTCTAGTCTAGAGTCTAGTGGCTAGTAACCCTGGCTGTTAACCAAACGGTCGCGGGTTCGAATCCCGCTAGGGGTAAATATATATGTGTTAAAATTTTACCTTTGTACCTGACTCGTGGATGTTTCGTATTTATAATATGTAATGTATTTACAACAAAAAAGTAATCTATGTAGTATATCAACTGTTTGGTGTCCATTATACAAGCATTAGTTGCTTTCTTTGAAACTAGATGATGCTGTGTGAAATATTTAATAATAATAATAATTTATATTTTTTTCAACATTATCAAATAGTTTAGATTTGATTTTGACTCCTACACTAAGCTTAGCTTGTACCGTAGGGGTCAATTAGTAAATGACAAGTACAAAGCCCAAAAAAGTCAGCATTAGGTGATTTATTTTATATTTTTGTCGATATTTGATGAGTCCAAAAAAACTACAAGTCAAATAAATAAAGCTTGTACTCATAACCAAATTGCACGTGTGAAAATCATGTCCAGAGTCCAGACGGAGTGGCCGTTATCTGGCCCAGTCACCGACCTCGGTGTATTCGCGGACCGATCGATATAACTAATTACGGACAAGCCGCCCGGTTCACTACCGATCTTATTTTATTGCAAAATGCCAATAAATCGACCACTTCATAATTTTATTTATTAATCCGTTTACAGGTTACAGCTGAGAGCAAACAATATCTCCAAGAGAATTCCCGTAATATAGAACACTAGAGCTGTTTCACGCGACTTCGTTAAGTGAAAGAATTTTTAAAATAAAACCACTTGGTTATATTATTACGCAAAAAAGCGGATTGCATTTATTGTGTAAAAATTTAAAGAGCAATCTGTCGGCTAATTTTTGAGTAATACACAAACCAACACAACATTTTTATATATTTTTTTTTTCACATAGAATATTCTTTTCTTTTTCTTCTTTTTTGTTTTATATTAATTTGTTTTTTAAATTAATTAAATGTAAATATAATATTTTTTTAATGATTCTTTAGGCCTATTTTGTATTTAATTTATATATGTATATAACAGATAAATAATGGCTGTATGAAATCTTAATAAGTAAATAAAATAAATAAAATATATACAGGCAAATTCAAATGCGGATTTAGATTCAGTAACATGATAAGTAGGATAAATATCAGTCACGCAAAAGATAGAATGATCTCGTGTGGTATCAGCGAATCTTGAGAAATGGTAGGGTCGGACCCTCGTGAAGAATTACAATGTCAGAACAAACATACTTACTTATAGAGCCACATTTCTTATGTCTGAAAAGTGTTTTGTACTAATCTTCTGCAGTGTTTTGTACTATCAGGAATAAAAACATGTGTTATATTGTTACTATCTAATAATTACCTATAAATAATCGTACATTTTAAACTCCGACTCCCGACGCAAAAACGGGGTGTTATAAGTTAAAAAGTGTTATAGTTTAAATCTACTATTACGGTGCAGAAATTGCTTTCTGAATGTAAGGTCTGTTTTGTTTCAGGACACGCGAACTCACGTCGTCGTTGAATTGTACGAAACGGAAAAATCTTATGTGGAATCACTGGAAATATTAGTGAAGGTTAGTATTATTATATTTTTACTTATAGAAAAAAAAAAATAAAGTGCCATTTTCATAAAAAAAAACTCAAACTTGATGGTGTCGATTGGTAAATTCGTATGGTAATATAAAATTGGGCCTAAAATGTTAAATGTTTCAATACTTAGACAGCATGTTTCATAATTTCATTAGTTAGTTTTTAATAATTTTAGACGTCAACTCCTCTATAGGTAATATAATAAATAAGGCGACACACCTACGAGTACATTATTTCTGTGAAACTTTTACACTTTCAAAAATATGTTTATTAGGTTAAGTGCCAAATAACTATTAGCCCAATATTATCAACATGACTTGGTAATTTTATATGTCCTTGGCCTTTATTCATATATTATAATTTTATCCAAATGAGATTTTTCCTTTAATACGATTATATTATTAATTTCATTGCTAAACTTTCCTCGAAGTTTGCTGCTACATATAAAATATCAAAAGCAATTTCCTTGCCATTTATATCAGTTATATTATTCGAACGATTTCGCGATGATTCGCCGAATAAATGTTAATTTGGCTAATGAGGAAAGTTGGAATGTTTGTAATTTGATTACTGTGTGAATTGCTGAAGAGGAATTTGTAGATTGAACCGGCAACTTTGCTTGTGCCCTCTTTTATTTTATTTCTCATCGAAGACCATTTTCTTTATCCTTCTCTTTGTTATTATCGTCATCCTCATTGTTGTATTCGAAAAATGAGTTTGCAACAGGGTATTACAACAAACAGGGCCCTACTCACATTTTCTTCAACATACACACGGCAGTACACTAAAATAATTATTGTCAATACACGATACCCTTGTACCATTTCGCTGCTTAAAAACTAAGGCTGATTTCAGTGCTCTCCTGACGGTCAGTACTGATGATACGCACTCCTGACCGTGCGCTTGTCATTTGTATGAAAATTCACAAGTCGTTACAAAGCTCGCTTGACCGTACGCACGCGTATTGCTACCGCGGTCGGTCGTGCGTATCGTCAGGCCTGACCGTTAGGAGAGCACTGAAACCGGCCTAAAGGGCCACAAAACAAAAAAATCCAAAAAAAAAATTATTGCACAAATACAATCACAATCTTTCACGTTGTATGTTGCAAAAAGACTTGTGGTTGTTTTGTTTAATATTTAGTATATTTTTATATATTTTTTTATATTCAAAATTAACTTATATCTCCTCTAGTATTCAGTTTATTATAATAGTACTTAAAACATTTAATGCCACTTAAAAATACGCTTCTAACGATGTATATATTTAATAAGAAAAAAATAGATAATTTTTTTTTTATTTTTTTTTCGATTAGCTCTCCTGTAAAAAATGCAATTTTGATTTTAGTTTTTAAGTAGCGATTTGTGAACGAGACATTTCGTCAGTACGTAACCACCTCTTGACAGCACTGTAGATCCAAACTTTTCAAATCTCTTCTCGTATTATAAAAAAATCTAAAAAATACCGATATGTTTTGATGTTGAAAATTTAATGCGATCCTTCTTCGTTATTTACTAAATTTCCTTCACACTTCGTGCGAACGTAAAATGTCGTAAATGTCAATCTGTATTATTGCGTTTTATGATTATTAATAATGTGCGAAAATAAATGAGGGGTAAAATTAACACTCCTTTAATTATCCGCGTGATTCATTGGAGCTCCAGTTTCGTTTTGCGTTGAATTATTTTAAATGCTACATTTTACAGGAATCTGTGCTTGATATTATTTTCGGGAACGATGCTCATAGGGTTCAGCACAAAAGAATAGTCCCATTTGTCCAGAGGACTTTTAATGTTTTATCTATCCGCTATGTAAGCGAGTTTTCTTGTTTTTTCGATGTTAAACTGACATAGACAGGTCCACTTGATGGTTGGTGGCGTCAAAATTTTCTTTATAAATTTTCTTTAGAAAAGAACGCTTACAAACCTTCGTAATTTAAAAATATATACTACTAGTTGTTGCCCGCGACTTCGTCCGCTTTAAAAAAAGATAAAAAGTAGCCTATCACGTGTCCCGTACTTCTAAATGTTTATCTACCAAGTTTCATGAAAATCAGTTAATTCGTTTAAGAGTGATGGAGGAAAAAATTCTAAAAATGGTCAATTTAGTTTCAGTATCATGTATGGAGCCTATATACACGATATTTCTGAAAACAAAGTAAATTACTCCATGACCGACCCTTACAGATTTATTATTAGTATTGATAACAAGACCTTTGACGTAAATAAATCCTTTAACCGTATCACACAATTATTTTCAACAAAAAGCAAAGGAAGGTTCTACTTCATAGCAGGTGCATTGAAAAAGGAACCCTAGTACTTTACATCCGAACGGCCTTTATTGTTTGCATTTTATTTTCCGCTACAGGATTCCGCAGTGCGTATTCTTCTAGCTTTCACTGTGCGCATAATGTTAATGATTTTCCACTTTAATGCGGAACATTATCCTTTTCTTCTTTTGAACATTTTTCTTCAAGAGACTTTATTGTTAAAGCTTTATTACTTGTAACACAAGTACGCTTGAATACTGCTTAGCTGCGTCATTTAATTGATTTGTGTATTATACTAGAGACCTTCTCCCGGATTCACCCAGCCCAGGTAGTTATTAGGTGTTATAAAAATTATTGAAAATCGTATCAAAATTCGTTGCGTGTTGCGTAGCTTGGGAGATGAGGTTTAGTAGTCAACTGGCACAATTATATTTGGTGCGAAATGTGCGAAAAGGCAACTTTAAATTTAAATATTTTTTTTAGTAGTCATCTTGCACACTTTTAGACAGACGTGAAAAGCGACTTATATAGGAAATTTCAAAGAGATGCCCATAGTTCTCAATGGTTAAAAATCTGTTAGAAATAGCAAAATATATGTTTTTTGCTATTCGTTTATTCGTTTAAAAATCTACACAAGTTTCGTTATGGAGTTATTATTAATTATATAATAAATTTATTGCTTTACTAGCTGTTGTCCGCGACTCTGTCCGCGTTAAAAAAGATAAAAAGTAGCCTATCACGTGTCCAGTACTTCTAAATGTTTATCTACCAAGTTTCATGAAAATCGGTTAACTCGTTTAAGAGTGGTGGAGGAACATACATACATATAGAAAAAAAATCTAAAAATATATATAGAGCCTATATACACGATATTTCTGAAAACAAAGTAAATTACTCCATGACCGACCCTTACAGATTTATTATTAGTATTGATAACAAAGACCATTTTTGTTTTGTAAAAATCTATCTAAGTATATTATGTATAATAGGAATATATTTCTATAGCGTGAAGGTTCTTTATCTTGTAATGTTCAAACACTGAAAACATGAAGTGGGCTTCAAAGTTATTTTGAAGTTTCTCCCCTTTGTGAGTAGGGTTATTGTGATGTCAAAGTTAGAAGTTGACGTTTGTGACGTGAATCGTTGTCGCCCCCATTGATATCACAATGACATTGACATATATTTTCTCCTGGAATGGAAAACCGCTGTCCACCGATAGTATTGTATTTCCGACAACAGTGTTAATGTTAAGATTGGCATAAATAAAACCTGTTTGAAATTCGAAACATTGAATAATAATAACAAGTCACATTGTTGTCTTAATATACAAGTTATAAATAATATCTTAATTATTTCAAGAGTAGGTAACCTTGAAACCAAAAATTTAAAAAAATGTTAACTACATTTTCGAGGGCGTCCTCTGCAATTAGTTTTCTGACCTTTAAGATTTTTCATGTTGTCAGGTTAATAGGTTAGTATACCATCGATAAAATATTACTCAACTACTACTGAATTGATGTACTATTTACTCGTAATAAATAGTACATCAATTCAGTAGTCTGTCTGTCTATCTATACCTTCCATATTTTAAAGCTCCAAATTCGGTGTATACTAGATGGCGCTACTTTAGATTGTTTTACGTACGTTTTTATAAAAATCCGCCAACTCAAAAATAATTATTGCAGCCGAATATGCACAATACCCAATAGATGGCTCTGCCAGATTCATTAAAATGCTATTAGGTATAGATAAAGTGGGCACATCGTAGTATCCCCGATATTTTCTTAGGCGAGTTTATTGGACTCTACAACTTTGGTTCCGTAACTTTTAGTCGTGAACTTTTCCAAAATTAAATTTATTTATTTTATTTTGTATTCGATTTGCAGAAATATCTTCAACCTTTGAAGAGTCCAGAGAACTCCTGTCTTCTGGACGCCGGAGTTGTTGATGAGATCTTCTACCAGGTGCCAGCCATACTGAACGTGCACCAGGTGTTTTTGGAGCAACTTAGGAGGCGACTGGAACAATGGGATCTCAATCAGAAAGTCGGCGACGTGTTTTTAGATGTGGTAAGTCCTGTAAGCCCTTTAAGATACAGATCTTTGACTGAATTTCCTATTCTTGACATATTGAACCAAAATTATAAAAACCACGTCTGCTACTTATTGAGCACATTAAAAGGTAAAGAGAGAAATATTTTATTTTATTATAAAATTACCTTTCACTTTTCAGTTCAAAAAGCCCACCGTGATGGATACGTACATGTCATTCATCAACAACTTGAAGAAAGCAAAGGAAACGATAAAAACCGCTGCTGCATCGCGGCCAGCATTCGCCAAGTTTTTAGACGCAATGGCAAGGGACCACAAAGGAAAATTATCATTAGATAATTTGTTAATAAAACCAGTACAAAAGTTCCCAAGTTATAAGTTACTTATACAGAGATTAATTAAACACACGGGTAAGTTGCCAGATCATCCTGAAAGTGTAATGAAGAATTCACTCTTAAGATACTTTTAGATGTTTCTTTCTCGGTAGTTTATTTAACAGATTTCTCGATACTTTTTTTATAAGACACTAGGTAAGGTATATTATTTCTATTGCAAATGTGTCTATAGCTCAAATCTGGTATTTCTGCGTTTGGATGAGGATTTGAACATCCAGGGCGACCATGCCAGATGTCCCTAATTCAAGGTAGAGATCAAGTATTAGTATAATCTTACAGCTTTCCTACACACTGATGTAGCTTTATTTAGGAGACCTCTATGTGTAAATTTACTTCGTCTAACTAAAAACAAGTCAAGAAGTATAACAAACTTCTTGGCTCTTTTTCTCTCTAATCAACATTTGCGAATTCTCAAACAACATTTTTGTTTGATATGTGCCAGAATATTTTATAGTCTGTTTCCTTTATAGCTAGAGCAGACGAATACTATCTTTTAATTAAGATGGGTAATTTATACAAATAAGGATTAATAGGATTACAAATACGGACAGGATTGCCTTGTAACTGATCTGGGGTTCTGGGGTCCCTGATCTGAAGACTATGTATTAAAAAGTTTGACGAACCATTGCTTTTGATTTCAAATAGGATTTATTTACAGACCAAACCCATCCAGACCACAAACTACTTAGAGAAGCGCAGAAAGAAATACACGAACTCCTAGAACTCATCAACTGCACTGAAAGAGAAAGTCTTGAATTGGAACAACAACAGCAAACACTACGAGAACTGGAACAAATGATCGAGGGTTTATCCAATCTAGTATCTCCGGATCGGATGTATTTACGACAAGAAACCGTAACAATGCCATCTGCTCAAGGCACCATCAAAGATAGAGCTCTTTTCCTGTTCAATGATACTCTTCTAATAACAAGTGTTAAAAGGAGAACAGGAACCATTAAGAAACCCATTCCGTAAGTACTTATGTAAAGGTACAATTTGTATCTGATGTCACATTTTATGATAGGTGAGTACCGTCAATAAAACACAAGCAACGCCGTAAGGTCGAAACTACTTTACCATAAGCAAAAGCATCCCTGACTCAGCACACTGGGTTGCTTCGTGTTATGTTAAGCTTACTCCATTTCACCAAGGTTAGTCTGAACTGCAGAATGGGACCCAATTAGGTACCTGTATGGCTCTCACAATTGAAACCAATTGAACCACTCTATTTCACGAGAATGTTATAACATTTTTACTTTTTATTTTTCAGAACATACCAAAGTAGTATAGCCAGTCAAATGGAAGGTAACAAATACAAGCTCCTCATGAGGATATCGCTTGCAGATCTCGAAATTGTGAAAGGTAAAAATACATCATTTATTTATTTAATTAATTCAGAAACAATGACACGAACCCAATTTTGTTTCTTCACTTCAACTCTTCTGTTTCTCAAGAGACACCTCAAGAGACTTGTGTTTGACAAATTCTGTTCTTCGCTCAGGGTTTCTGACTAACGAACGTCAGATGATGAAACACTTGAACTTTTTCGAGCACATCTCGTAAGAAACACTTCAGTTAGATTTTAATTTTAGTAACAAATCTTTGTTTTACTGCAATAAAAAGTGTCAAGTGTTAAGTTTTTACTACGCTATTAAGAATACCAAATCTATAAGCACTTATCAGTGGCGATTATTTTGACTAATCTCCAACCTACCGGAGGTTGGTGATCAGCCTGGAACAGTTCTCTCTGTCTTTTATCCCTCTGAACAGCTCTACTGCTTTAGCTAGCCGATCCACTCCCTGATGATCTTCATACATACATCTTCTCTTCTTCATACAACTCTTCTCTTTACAGTGTCTAAAATATTTATTTGTAATTTCAGCAAAAGATGAAAACTTGAGGAGGATAATGCACGAAGTGGAAACGTTGACGGAAGATGTGAACACTCTCACACAAATATCAGAAAACGTTGCGGCTTTACACACTCAACACACGCAGCTCGAGGAGTTAGTGAGGGAGATGCTGCACTCGCTTAACAGACAGTTGTCTGACAGACAGAATAGCGACACACAACTCTGTTACATGGAGCTCTGCTTGAATACTTCGTAAGTAACCTTTCAATTACCAATTTGACGTCACGTTTGGCCTATATAGTGGCTAGTAATCCTAGCTGTTAACCAAACACCAACCAAACGGGGCAAATGTTTATGTGTCAACATTTAACTTTTTTCGTGAGTCATGGATGTTTTTTATTTATAATAATTATTTTATATTAATTTACAGAAATGGTCCAGAAAATCTAACGGTAATATTTCCGAAGACAGACAAGAGGAGCAGCTGGGAAGAGTTGATAAATGAAACAAAACAGAAGTTGTGTAAGTTTTAATAATTCAATATAAAAGTGCTATTTGTCTCAAGTTTCTTTACGAAATTTAGACCCGAATTAACGAACCTCTTGAAAAAGAATGTATTGCTGAGAAACTTTACTTTTGACATTGTTATGTAAAATCTAACAGACTCTTTCAACGACAAAAAATCTTTTTGAATTATATAAAGCTGATTGCTAGTTGATTGGATTGAATTCTTAGATACTATATAAATTATTCCGATAAGTTTTTGAGATGACATAACACTTTAATAGCTACTTTTTTGGTTTATTGGTTGTTTTTTGGTTGTTGAGCTGACGTATTATTGGCGATTATTGAATTGTCTGAGTTTTCAGTGTTACAATTTCCCTTCGTTGAAATTTCAGGTGTATATGGTCAAGAAAGGTCTGCTCCAGAATTCCTTTCGCCAGTTCCTATACGAAAGACACGAGCTGGTCTACAATTTACATGTGCAGCACCGACTTTGCCACCAAAGGGACAATCACCTGACGTTTGGGTAAAGGCCTTTTTCACTAACTAAAAGTAAAGTGTTGATTAGTTACTTTCAGAAATAATTTTATGTTTTATTAAGTTATGCACTCGGTTTAGTGTACCTTTCGATAGGCGATTTTTTTATTATTTATTATATTCTTTTTGTTTGGGACTTTTACCGTGCAAACAAAGGTATATCAGCTAAATTATTCCCGGTGACAGGTGACTTTAAATAACCTCTACAAAACCAAGCGGTTAAAGGGTTAAAGAGAAAGCAATGCAATGATTTAAAAATAAACATTATACAAGTAGAGGAATTTGTCGGAACTAGAGTGCTCTGGTGGAATGGACACAGAAAATAATTGTCGTATAAATCCGACTCTGGCGGCTAAATGATTATAAATGGCTGTATTTTCTGTTATTTTTTCTAGATGATTTTAACACTATGCTTAATTTTTGTCAGGTGTGCAACAGCGATGGCTATGTGGGGCAAGTGTGCGTGCTGACGCTGTCGTCGAAGCCGCAAGTGTCGTCGTGCAACGGCGTGTGCAACGCGCGCATTCTGTGCGTCGCGTGCGTCCCTCCGGCGCCTGCGCTCACGAGGCAACAAACGCTCGATATAGCGTTAGTACATCTTAAGCTTTGTTAATTGCGAAAGGTATTAGGGAACGTACCTCACCCATACTACGTGACCTACTACCATACTACCTCAGTGATAATCAGTAGTATATGCCCCTCCCCTCTAGTTTTCATTTAATAAAATAAAATAAAAAATATAATAATATAAAAAAGCCTTTATTTGACTAAGCTACATTTTCAACTTAGATTCTAAATTACTTACTAATTCCTAGGTAAACAAACTTAAATTTCTCTTTCATTGAATTCTACATGGTCTAATACTAGTAATCCTAATTATAGTACAGTGCATTAAGCTAGGCCCCCAGGTTGGGAAAGGCCTCCTCAAAGTTTATGGAGTATGGAGGGTTATGGTTGGATATTCAATAATACACATAATTTTGTAGGTACACACTAGGCGTTTTGAAGCGCGCGCTTTGAGAACTATGAAATTCTAACGCAACGCCAAGCGTTCAATGTGTACTCGCTCTAAGAACTTCATAGTTCTCAAAGCGCGCGTTTCAAAACGCCTAGTGTGTACTTGCTCAGGGTCAGTTCAAACTGAAACGACGCAACACGACGTTAAAGGTGCTTGAGGCATTAAGTTTAGTGCGTTAGTGCTCAAGATGGATTGCGTTAAGTTTTACAATCCATCTTGAGGATGCGTATCGCGACGTTGCTATACACATAGTGCTAATATCTCAAACTATATACCTACCTACCACAGAAAGAGTAAATAATGCGTTTACAATACATAAGACACTGTTAATTATAAATTCATGTTCTATTTTTTAAAGCTGTCAATTATTATCATGTTTCAGAAGTTCAAGTTCCAACAGCAGTAGCTCAGTGAAGCCAGGGATCAGTATATCTGACGCCGACGACAGCTGTAAGAACATACGACTTGACAGGTCAGTTTTCTCTTAAAATTTTAAGTAGTTTTATGACGAAAGTCCTTATAAAGAAATTGTTTTAAGACATTATTTTAAAACAAATTTCTCCGCCTCGTCTGTCTGTATGTATATTCGCGATAAATAAATAAATAAATAAATATCACACATTCTACACAGCACCATCTAGTTCCACACTAAGCAACTAATGCTTGTATTATGGATAGATAGAATAGTTCATAGATTACTTTCTTTCTGTAAATACATACACATATTATAAATACAAAACATCCATGACTCAGGTACAAAGATAAATTTTAACACATAAACATTTGCCCCCAGCGGGATTCGAACCCGCGAACGTTTGGTTACTAGCCACTAGACCAAACGTGTCGTGTCATTAAATTAATACCACTTCGCAGTTCATCTTCAAGCGATGATGAAGACGAGGGTTCGTCCACCAGCGAGAACCAAGACGCTCAGTCCGAGAGGAGTCAAGAATCCGCAAGCGCCCGCCTCCACTGTAACCCGTCTGCCAATCTTGGAAACCACAGGAACACCACCTTAACTCCCAACCACAGCAAAAGCTTAAGCACGCCTTACACAGGGCAGAGTATTCAAGTTCATCCGGTGATGAAGTCTAGTTCAAATCCAGCTGTGGATAAGCAAGCCATGGGGATAAATACAGGTAAGAAAATAGAATTATTTTTAACAAAATGTTTAACTTTCAACTATACAGGGTGATAGAAGATAGAAAGTTTTATTCACAGAAAACATTCCTTTTTCATTTTTTTCAACATTTCATGGATTTCCTTTCATTTAATTTATCAAGTTTGTTAGAGAGATTTCATCCTTATAATTTACCCTAACGATCAATACAATAAAAGTACTGGCTGCAATTTTTATAGATTTTAGTCGGTTCGATTCCCGGGTGTGGCAAGCGAATTTTCGAAAATCTTTTAATGTAGTTTTCTTTCTATTCAAAAATAAAGGAATGTTTTCTTTGAGTAAATTTTTATATCTACAGTATTAAGAGTACTTTCCCTTAAGAGTACTTTGTATTAAATACTTTCTGGAATTTGCATTTCAAGACCATTTATTAAACTAAATCTAAATGCATATTATAAACTAAACCTTTCAATATATTTAAATACTATGGTAGTATAGAATATTTATCCTTTGCCTTACGTAATATTCAATTTACTTATGTATTTTCATTCCAATATAAATATGTAGTTGTGTATTTTTTTATTGTCTAATATAACTATTACATATTATTTTTTAAAATTAATTAATGGCCCTTCCCAATTTTATTGCAACTTAGTAACTGGACGTATGTTGGGTAATATCTTATTTTATTCTCTCACTTTAGATATGCATGAAATTTATAGTAAAAATTTAATTTTTATTTTTATTTGCTAACAAAATTAAGCTTGTTTTAATAAATATCAATAATATGATTAGGTTTGAGATTGATGCATAAAAGATGTTGTCAAAATCTGCTTTAAATCTCGCATGTTACTCGCACATTGTTTCTAATTTTAACTGTAAAAACCAAGATAATGTAACTAGTAGCACTCAAATACTTAGTGACAAATGAACAGGTGTAGGTATCTGGTATGTACAGTCGGCCGCATAAGTCTATTAACACATTCATAATTGCAAAACAACTAACGTATAACTTAACGCGCTATAAGTCATTGTCGCCATAAGTCACGACCAGAGAACAAAATAACGTAGATCTTAAAAAGCTTCAGTAAGTAAGTAATTAAGTAAGTAAGTTGAGTATTCAGTTGTTTTGCACTTTCGTGTGTGTTATGCGGCCGACTGTACACACACACACACACACATACACACACACACACACACACACACACACACACACAAAAACACACACACACACACACGCACACATGTTTTTTAGCAACTTATTATAAATCTTAAGTTAATAATTTTCAAGGATTGATTTTGGAATATCTTTATGGCAATATGCCGTCCTACAATGTGCGTCGGCCCTAAATGTGAGTATCTGAGCGCGGGAGCTTTGCTTTAGTTCTGTCGTGGCACGAATTTAATATGCTAACATCGGAAATCAATGTAATATACTTATAATAATACTTTATATATATTCAGGCCTCAATGAATTATTAAATACAAAGTGTGATGGAGGGAGTATACTACATTTATTCAACTGAACACAGTTTTAGTCCAAAGAAAACAGCAATTTTGTATGGACAAAACCTACTGAATTGTTTTTGTACATACAAAATATCAGTCCGGTACTTTTATTATAATATAAAATATATATTCTAGGAACCCTGTCGTCACCAGCCAGTCGGCAATCATCGGAGGATAGCGGGACGATGGCCAACCAGCCGACGATGTGGCTTGGCACCGAAGACGGTTGCATACATGTATACAATTGCCTGGACAGCATCAGGTTGAAGAAGAATAAAATCAAGCTGCAGCATAATTCCGGCGTTCATTCCATTGTGTAAGTGTTTGATATTTAACAACAACACGGTTAGTTAGTAAGAGATGCACCAGAGAATCCCTTTTTCTCTCACATAATGCTTAAGCACAATGCTGAGCCAGTATCCGATTTATTGCCGCGAGGACACGCACATCTTTTACCTGTTATAGGTCGTGCAGAAAATAAAGACTTCTCAGCAAATGTGCGCAGAATCCTATTTTAGGTCTTTGAGGGGACAGAGGTAAGGGACAGGAAGACAAGACAGGACAGGGGGGGTATGCGTCGTTGTGCCGACACGTTATTGGTAGACTCAGTCGCTCTTCCCCTCCCGCACTTCGTTCGCGCATCTCGAGTCCCGCCTTCAAAACCTTAATATAATAATTCACCTATATTTTATTAATTTCTGTCTGGTGGTTTTTGTATCATGTTTAGTGTCTTTGTGTTGCATGCAGTGAATAAAATTATTTCTTTCTCTCTTTCTTTCTAATCTCTTCCGAGATTGGCATCACGTTTGTACGTTTCTAAGGCAATAGCGTTATCAAGTGGATCGTGAGTTTGTCTCCTGCGCATTCTCATTAGAAATAAATGTTATTCTAAGGTCTAAAAAATAGTACATACATAATGTAATGAAACTAATTTCTTGTTTTTTTACAGATACTTGGAGGGAAAGGTGTTTGTTGCACTTGGTAATGGCGATTTAGTCGTATACTGCAGGGATATTGGTAAGTGATATATCCTTGTCATCACATAGTTATGTAATTACTAACTGGCGCAAGCGACTTCGTCCGCGTTGAAAAAGAAAAAGTCGTCTATCCTGTGTCCTGTACATCTAAATGTTTATCTACCAAGTTTCATGAAAATCCAGTTAATTCGTTTAAGAGTTATGGAGGAACATACATACATACATACAATACCTACACTTACAGATTTATTATTGATATTGATTTATGATACTGTGCATTCAAAACGTTGACATAAGATAACATTTTCTTTGTGTTAATTAAATTTTAAACTATATAGTTTCCGTGTGATTGATTTCGAACGCGAAACGAAAAGTTTGCCAAGCACACAGTCAATATTATGTATCTGAGCTCCGAAGTTTGTTATGTTCCGTATTGTGTTTGTTTGAATAAATTGATAAAAAAGAGACATATAAGTATACGCAATTTTCAGACGGCTCCTGGGCGGAGAGGTCAACTATCCCGGTTGGCACCAACAGCAGCCCAGTTGGCAGTATGCTTCTCTCTGAAGGCAAGCTGTGGTGTGCGACACACGCCTCCATCAAGATCATTAACCCGCATACGTTGCAGGTAAACTTAGACTTTGCGCTTTTACTATATTGTCTAATCTCGTTACTTAACTTAACCACCGTTACTTACTGGTTAGTTATTTTGAACTAGCTGTTGCCCGCGACTTCGTCCGCGTTAAAAAAGATAAAAAGTAGCCTATCACGTGTCCCGTACTTCTAAATATTTATCTACCAAGTTTCATGAAAATCAGTTAATTCGTTTAACAATAATCAGGTGATGGAGGAACATACATACATACATGCAGAAAAAAATTCTAAAAATCGTCAATTTAGTTTCAGTATCATGTATAGAGCCTATATACACGATATTTCTGAAAACAAAGTAAATTACTCCATGACCGACCCCTACAGATTTATTATTAGTTTTGATGGTGCGTTACGTACGTGCGTTATGTGTAGAACGAAAGCAAAACGAAATCAATTCGCTTTGCATACAAATCGGTTAAAATGTCGAATCACTGTGCAAATACCTCTCGTAAACTACAGGAAAACGAAGCAAAATCGTTATTAACGAATTAACACGGACTACAGACCTTAGTGGTATTTTATTGAGTACTTAGTATATATAATATTTATAAATAATATTTCAGGTGGACGAAACATTCCAAATAAGTTCCGAATCGAAGCCAATCAGCCACATGGCGGTGGCTGGAGGGACGATATGGCTTTCGCTGCACAACGCCGCGCAACTGCGCTGCTACAACGCCAGCAGTCGGGAACAACTCGCCGAAATCAACATCACGCCTCAAGTCACTAAAATGCTGCATAGTAAGCACAAATAATACTTATGTTTCAATTTTTTTTTTCATGTAAAAGTCCACTTGGTGGGAACTTACTTACTGTGGTCTACAAATTTAATTAAGCTAAGACCACACTACAAAGAGCCTCGCTTACTAAGTCAAGCCAAGGTAGGTGAGTTACCAAGCGAGTCGCGTTACGAAAGATCGTGTTGGTAAAGTCACTAGGTTGTTCACCAGGTGGTTGGTGAGTGACCATTTGTATCTTGTACACAAACGGAGCTCCTAGCTTAGTCCTAGCATTTATATTGTACCCTATAAAAATTTGTCTGTTTGTTGCGAAGGCTGTGACGACATCATTCGGCAGCACAAGGCGGCTTGTTTGCGCGTGACGGCTTTGCTAGCTCACCGCGACACGTTGTGGGTGGGGACGAGCGCCGGAGTACTCCTCACGGCGCCTTTGCACAACGCGCCCAACGCACGAACTGGCGCCTTCACTACGCCACACCTTACCGGTAAGCGTACCGCCACGATACATGGCATACCGACACGACACATGACATACCGCCACGATACATGGCATACCGACCGTCGTCGACTGCTAGCGTTAATTTGCGATTAGGGCAGAGCGAGGCGGGCATAAATGTGATCTCTAATAAAGCACTGAATGGGTTATCCCATACAAATTACAGATAGGTACTTTCCTGTGTTGGAAGTATTGGAATTTAATACTGGCTAGTTTTAGAAAATAAAATAGTTTTAAATAGAGAAAATAAGGAAATTTATTTTAAGTGACGGAGAAAATTTTATGTCAGTTGTTTTTAAGAGATTGTATTTAATATATTTATAGTTATACATAGCTATGTACAATGGAAGAATAAATTAATGTTGCGGAAAAATAAGAAAGTTTACTTGTTTAATTATATTATGGGTGCTTTGAAGAAATAAGAAGTAAAGAAGATCAAAATATTTCCATAAGATCGTGTACCATTTTGAAGCGCCGCCGTACGAAAGTACGGAAAGTAATTTTGACGTCAGTGTATTTTTAAGCCATAGTGCGCGCGAGAATATCAATTTTTACTTAAGAAGAATTTTTGTTCTTCAGGTATCACATATGGTCACACCGGCCACGTGAGATTCTTGACAGTTGTCGAGAACCCAGCACCACAGAAACAGCCGGCCAAACCTGCACAGTCTCTGAAGACGAAAGCGCTAAGTCGTCGTTCAGCTAATGCCGAGAAACTGCAAAAGCAAGCCGAAAACGTCAAGTCTGAACACAAGGAGACCCTGATCATCTCTGGCGGAGACGGCTACGAAGACTTCAGGAGTTCAAGTACGACGGAAGACGCCGGAAGGGAGGATTCGACCAATCATCTCTTGCTTTGGAGGGTTTGAACGAATTTCGACGGCCTACAGGGTTCTAGCAGTAACCGCGAAGTATCCCGAGGGAGACTTCTGGTGATAAGGTAAACGGAATTGCCCATTATTCTATGTGTTTATTTGTGCACATGTAATCATAGGAAATATATTTCCTAAACATTGTTTTACCTTATGTTTACATTGAAATGTGAATGTCCGTTTCGACTTTTAAAATAATCATGTATAGAATTTGGTGAAATGTGGTGGAACCTTGAGATTATTAAGGATAATGGTTACTTACGGCATAAAATGTCAAATTTTATCGGTTAGTTTCTGACAGTTGCGTTCTGAAACTAGCTAAAATATAATCGCAGTGTATTTGAATGTAATAAAAAAATGTGGATATAATAATATGAAGTGAATACAGTATTAATGCAGTTTCTCAATGTCATTGAGTAATATTGATAATGTTTATTTTGTGTTTATGTATGTATGAATGTAACTTTTAGAAATTTTATAATTATTATATGTTATAGCAGAAAAATTTTAGAGCCATTTATATTATACACATCTATCGTTAAAATTCATATTTCTTTTCCATAATTGGATGTGGAATTGACAAAATTTTTATGGGATGTTAAAAAGTTCAATGTTTCGATCGAATTATAAAGTACCCATTAGAAAACGTAAACCGATTGGTGTGTTTATTGTAATGTTATAAGAAAAGAAATATGATTATTATACAATCATATCAAATTGAAATTATATCCAAAACACCTAGATATTGAAATATTACCTACGACAATGTCTGCATAGTTATTCGTAATTAATAGATATTTTTGAGTCTAAAATGTATTTTAGATTCCTTAAAATATTTGTTCAATGTTTAAATCTAACTATGTGAACTCACAATTAAAACAATATTGACGAATTAGTGTGTGTTCTGAGTGACGGCTTGTCGCGGAAGCGGAATCCGCTGCGTACGAAATAAATACTCGATTTGTTTGAACCTGACGAGCGCGAGGCGAGCGGAGCGCATCGCGATTGTTTCGTGCGAAGCGGATTCCGCATCCACCTTACGCTGTCATCACTCAGACCACACACTAAACTCTCTTTCTAGTTTTTAATGCTTTGAACGTTTAAAAATGTACTCTATTCCGTACTTGATAAAGTTGTAAATGTGAGTTCGCATTATTTTAAAATGAAAACACGTTTACGCCTATAATATAATATAATTTGATATATAGATGTTAGTTAGAACACGAATCAATGTAATTTACAAACATTGAATATCCTTATTTAATTGCTCAAAATATGAAAATGTTTAACTGTCCGCATAACAACTAAATGTTTTGAAACATGATGTTTGGATAATGTATTTCAGTGTAATAAAACAGAATCCCACTAATGCGTTGTGTATTATTTTTTAGTCTCTAGTTTGTTCCCACAACAAATATTTTGAGAAAAGTCAACCACACAAATCATTCACTGGAAATAAAGTACCTATAACTTGTACTCAAAGATTAATTATGTATGTACATCAACAAACAATAACAATAGCTAAAAAAGAGATGCAGTTTGTTGTTGATAAGACGTGGATTTAATAGTTCTTCTAATGGCTCTATCAGCACCAGAAAATTTCCTCATGAAGCCAGGAAATGGTAAAGTGGAAACCAAGATATTTCCGCCACAAGAACTCCGACGACTCTCATTCTTTTCCTAGGTACATAATTTTAAGGGCTGTTATAATTTGAATAAAATCAACAGCGAACTAAAAATCACTATATAACAAAGCATGTTTTTATAGCCAACGGTAACCGTCTACCATCAGGTGTGTATGCACTGTCTGCATGCCTTTTTTTAACTCAAAAGAAAAACTATTTTCGCTAACACTCTTATTATTATTAACAATTGACACACTGACCACTGGGTAAATCATTACATATTATAAAACAAAGTCCTCCGATGCGATAACTGCTGCACCGATTTTCATGCTGTTTTCACCAATGGATAGAGTGGTTTTCGAGGAAGGTTTTGGTATATAATTTGCATCCGTGCGAAGCCAGGAACAGTTACAAGTTCCAAGAACAGTTGTAACTAGTTTACAATAAAACAATGTGGATATTTGCAGGAGCAACATTCAACTCTATTTCCTCAAAGACGCATAGACCTAACAGCGATGTAGAAATTAAATTTATTACGTCTGAATTGAACCTGATTTCTGGAATGCAAATTAATTAAAAATACTATGAAATTATCTTAAGTTAATTAAAAAAAAAAGCAATTTTGTAATATTAAAACCGGGAGAGTTTCAATTAATTCTATTTATTATGATTTCCTTTATATATCGAAAAACAGTAACTAATTTGTTGAATGAGTATCGTAAGTATTTTACTGTACATTTATAAGGTTACGATTATCTAAATCAAATATATACTTTCAATTTCAAAGATTACCTATCATGATAATTTATAAAATTAATTTTAACTGTTCAGTTAAAAGGAATTTTGAGTTATAATTTTTACTAAATTGTTAGTATAAAGGGCATACTTACATAGTACAAACTACTTAGATTTTTCAAGTTATTCTTTTTACGTTTATCAATTTGTGAATAAAAACTAATGATGAAATGAAAAAAGAAAGCATTACCATTTTCGTTTAATGCAATTAGGTAAAATAGGTATATCAGATTACATTACAATTACAAAAAATATTTTAATTAACATTGATAATTTATTAATTCATCTAGTAATGTTATATTTTTATAAATATTATTAATTAATAATCTCATTTACATTAACATTTTTTTTTTCGAATCGATTGCATTTTCTTTCTTTCTTAAGTTTATTACTCGTATCTTGATACCTTCGTCTATTCTAATTACACATTCCAGTCACTTGATTAATAAATTCTTCTAAGTTGTCCTCGTTTGAATCATTTTTTTTACCCCTGCTAACGAAATATGGATCCATCTGCAACTGTGCAGCCAGCTTTTTTAAAATGGCTCGTCTGTCCCTATCATTGTCATTGGTTTCTCTCTTTTCCTTATTTCCCTCGTTTTTAATCATCATTAAATCGATCGCTGAACAGATAAGTGATTTCGCTTTTAAAAATTCCTCGCGAGAAGCCGTAGAGTTTTCCATTTTAACATAGTCATTATCTTTTTTGCCCCTAGCAATATAATAAGGATCATTGCGCACAGATTTAACGATTTCTTCTATGGAACCTCGTCTGTCTCTCGATGCATTAGATAATAAATCAAAGGTTTTCTTTTTACCCCTACTTATGAAATAGGGATCGATTTCGCCGGAAGATCGACTAGTTCGTTCAACAATAATGAAATGTGGTTCTTCAGCAAACATTCTGTCATCCAAAACTGTATTCGATTCAGGCAAGTTCGCTTTTGTGTCACAGTTTGTTTTTAAATCTTTAAATGAATTAACCTTATTTTGTTGTAAATTATTATGTTGAAACAATCCTTTTAATTGACTCTCTCGTCCTCTGTTATACCAAAATGATTGTCGCTGACCGTTACTTCGTCGCAACCTAGAATGATTTTCTTTGTCGCTAACCACGTAATTATTGGCGTTAAAGATGGATTCCTTTATTTCATCATTGAGACTACCTCTTCGCCCTCGATTACCCCAAAAAGGTTCAGACTCTTCTATTCGTCTACCTCTATTACCCCAGAATTTTTCAGTATCTGTTGTGTCCCTATTACCCCAAAAGGGTGAAGGTTCTTCTCGCCTACCCCTACTTCCCCAAAACAGATCTAAATCATCTCTTCTACCGCGATTTCCCCAGAAAGGTTCCGTCTCGTCAAGTCGACCATGACTCCCCCAAAATTGTCGTCTGCCACGATTTCCCCAAAAAGGTTCTTCATCTCGTCTTCCTCTAGTGCCCCAAAAAGGATCCTCGTCTTGCCTTCTACCCCTAGCTCCCCAAAATGGATCACTTTCTTGCCTTTTACCTCTGGTACCCCAAAATGGATCCGAGGATCCTGATTCGTCGTTGGATTCATCAGTATTTCGTCTGGCTTGATTACTCCAAAAGGGTGTTAATATATTTTCTTTTTTTTCGTTTAATTTTTCAAAGTTAAGCATTTTGTGGTTCGTTGTTTTATGACAATTCTTGCAGGAGTTGCCTAAATTTTTATAGGTTTTTAATATAATACTACCCATAAAATCTTCATCGGATCCACTTTCTCGTCTTCCTCTGTTGCCCCAGAATGGTTGGTCTTCAATATCACTATCCATATAATTTTCACTCAATTCTTTTTTCCCTCTATTACCCCAAAAGGGTCTCTCGTCATCATCGTGCGATGATCGTTTTACGCGGTCATTATTGGATTTCTCTTTCACATGATCAACTTTCTTTGAGGCTTTGACTAATTTTAGGCCATTGGCTTCTTTGCTTAATGTAATATCTGTTGATAATACCAGAAGAACCAACACCAATATGAATAGTTTCTTCCTCATTTTCTCGGCCTAAAACAGTACAAAGATTCTGAAGTATTCAAAGTTGTACAACATACATAGAGCATTACATGACACTATCTTTTAACAAATAAAGAATTTGTTTGTTATAAACTTAGGCAATGCAAAATATAAACAATCTAAAATATAAAAATATATTGTGATCCCAAAGTTAGCGTTGGGTTTGTAGTTTTAGAATCACACAACGGACTTTAGAAGGAGTTCTCACACCGAAAAATTATAATATTTCATTGTTGATTAGTCAGTAGGTACATAACTATACAGGTATTGACAGTGAAGCCTAGTAGTGGAATGCAGCAAATGCACTCAGAATATACCTAGAGCTGGCCTGAACCCAACGCCCCCTCGTGGTCGTATAGAAACACACTCCACTCAAAGGCTGCACGTGTAGAAGGACTTACAAAATGCTCCAAATGGAGCCTCTATATAGGAAGCTGTTCAAAAACTTACTTTTGTTTGAAGAACTCGTATAATATCAAATGTCCATAATATCAAACTCGTACTGTTCTGGACTTCGCGACTGTTGCTTCAGTTCTGACGAATAGTTCTGTGCGTTTCTGTTTTTATAAAGGAAACGGGTGGAGGCGTATGTCCCTAGGGGTGACACTGTGACTTTTATTTTTTCGTTTTCTGCTCCAGTTCTAGTGGGACCACGCGACTGTTATTAAATTAAAACAAATCTTGTTGCGTATTGCTTTGGACGTGTAGCAATAGCTCAGTGGTAAAAAAAGTGGTTTGGTAATTTGCGGTTTGATTTTCATTAATGAAAAATTTTTTTATGAAATTTTCGGCATGGTAGATTCGACTAATGTAGTGTATAATAACTACCATGAAAGAAATTCTGTTTAGCTGTAAATCCATAGCAACTAAGATACCACTATATCAAAATTTACTTTCGAGTGTTTTACGGTTGAAGTCGCAGGCATATTTCTACTAAGTAACATTGAAAAAAAAAAAATATCTATTCATCTATTCAAGGATAATTCTGTCTATTCGAAGAATCTTTCGTCATTCTGTTCTCAAAAATTCTCAAAAATAGCTAGTAATTTGAGACAACAAATACCTTGAAAAAACTGGAATATTTCATAATTAAAATGCTAAATTTCAAGCAAACCTTTGGTCCATGTTAATACAGCCTAGTTTATATTATTGTTGCTTATGCATGTCCAAATTAAGATATAGGCCACATAAAGATTTATATTGGTAAAGTATCATCAAAACTTATTTTGTACGCTTAGATTTATAACCTTACGGTTACCAAATTTTATGATTACCAAGAAATTATTCGCAGGTACAGCGAATTACCGTTGGAATATACAATAACATCCTCAATTTTACAACCCTAACGGGATTTGTTTATCAACAGAACAGCGAAATAGATTCGATGAATATATTCTCGTAATACGATGCAAATTTTATTTATTGATACGTCTATGACTTTGAAAGTTTTTCTTGAAGAGACCAAGCAAGCAAATTCACTTTTGTTGCAAGAGTCAATTACCGTATTTTGGTGCATATATTTCTTTTTATTAATTTTCTATATTTATCTATAAGTATTTCATACATTTATATGTCTTCATTTACACAAAATCAATATGTATATTTTATTGAATTATAAGGAAGTTTTAGATATTTTCGACCGACGAAAACGAAAAAACAAAAAGGTACTCAATTCGATGCGTATATATATATTATGTATGATCACGCATAACTTTTGACAGGGTGGTCCGATTTTGATAATTCTTTCTTTAATGGATAGAGTATACCTCGAAGTTGGTCTTGTATAAATTTGGAAAAAAAAATCCTACCCTAAGAATGGGAAAATGGGGGTGGGAAAATTAAAAATTAAGCATGTAGTAAATATTAGATTATAGCCACAAAAAACATAAAATAAAACTTTATAACAAAAAATAAAACCGCCGAAAAAACTGAAAAGCATAAAATAATGTTATTATCATTTTACCTAAGTAATTTTGAGTCGGCGCCAAACAAGCAAAAATTACGTAAAGAGTGATGCGCGGCGGCGACTCAAAATTACTTAGGTAAAATGATAATAACATTATTTTATGCTTTTCAGTTTTTTCGGCGGTTTTATTTTTTGTTAAAAAGTTTTTAACAAATAATATGAAATACAATTCCAAATAGTGAAGCTACTTGATGTTGTATATTGTTTCCCTGAGCGGTCACTCAGTGTTTGCTTCTTGTTGCTTTTGATTACAACAACTGAGGCCAGGCCAGACAGGGGCGGACGGTGCGCCACCACGCGGGAAGGTAGGGGATAAAGGAGCACACTACATTTTTTTTTATTTTTTGACATTGGAAATGTCTTTTCGTTCGCTTCAGTATAGGCCCCGATTTCACGAAAAAGTGCGATCCCCTTATAACTCGGAGAGTTGTAAAGATATGATATACAAAAATTCTCAAAAGACGCGTATTCATGAGAGCTGTAAGGTTCAAAAATAATTTTCCGAAAAAGTCAAAAACGAAAAAGTTATGGTCAAAATAGTGAAAATAATTTGATATTTTTTTCGAATTTTTGATTTTGGCGCTCGATATTTAGGAAAAGAAGACTGATATAAAAAATTCGAGGAAAAACTCCTCTGAAAAATTTAGTCAGCTACAATTTGAGTCTAAAATAAAGACGATCGGGTTAAGGGTTTGCCCTATAGCTTAACCTTTTTGAAAGAAGTCAACAAGTCAGAACAACATAATTTCGAATTCCTTAGATTCATTTCCAATGTGCTCTATAGTCGTGTGAGGCCATTGTGAGGCACGAAATCTGTAATTTTTTTTATTAAAGATGCTTGGTCAGCATCCAGCCGTGTAGCGAAGATGAGGCCTATGATGGAGCAAGCTCACCCAGAAGTGGCCTATTCATGTAATCAGATTTCAAAAAATATATATTAAATATATATTATATATAAAGATAGATGGGACTTTGTATTATAGCAATAACGATCATTCTTACCTTCAATTTGTCTTGTAAGGTAGCAGCGAGCGGCTTGATTTTTTTTATCCGATGTATAGACGTCACATTTCGTTGGCTCTCCAATTTACCTCAACATAATATCTAATATTCTGAATCCAATTTAATATTCTGACATTACAAGGTTAGCTAGTAGTATATTACTTTATAAAGAAAAAAATGTAAGTCTGAGGTTTTGTTCTAGGCACCGTTCTAGGTTAAGTGCACAATAATGCACTTACAAGGTGAATTCAGTATAGAATAATTAAATCGATAGAAAATTTCCACTAAGATTTTGTGAGATCTACCAAAATTAATTAAAATTTCCACTAAGATAATACAATTCAATTTATTGGTTTGAAAGATTTACAAACCAATAAATTGATTTGTTTTCAAGGAACCATTTTTCATTTGGTATTTTAAAAATGTTTATTGCAAAAATCTTTAAAGGATCGTTTTTCCCCTATCCACCCTTTCCAGATTCCTACATTTCATAGTAAACACGATTCCCATTGTTCATATTATACGCGCCGGTAAACAGGGGCTGCACCTCATTTATAAGAGAGAGATTTCCAGAAAATGTTCCTATTTCTACTTGAGATCTCTGCTAAGGAAGACCTTTGCTACAAATATTCAAGAACAGTGAAATACTTAATTAAAATATTTATAAATTGTACAATTTAATAGGAATTTAAATATTAATTTGGATTTTTTCCGCTCTTTCAAATTTATTTTTCGAGATATTCGCGAAAAACCAATTTTGGGTGCAATTTATCCCAATTTTGGGCTACTTTACATCATCAAATAACGGGAAAGGGTGTTGTTTAGATCACCTACTTGCGACTTAAATTGGCCACTGAAGCTTAGTCTACGCAACCTCTCATTCCGGACACATTCCTTCAAAAACCCAACTTAGTGCGGCCGTTGATGGGCGGTGTCGCGGGGACGTTATGACACGACATCGGTGCCCCGCCACCGGCCACGGGGGTGAGGTATGCCTGTCACTAAATATTATGTATCAAAATGTACAGGATTGAATTAAAAAATAAAGGATTCAAAGAAAAGATGCGTCGCATCAAGTTTAATTTAACTCAAATCATAATTCTAAATAGCATAGTTTATAAATAGATCCGAATTTAACATTGGTGTGTATGTATGATCAAAGTGATATTGATAATCGACCGTGAAACAAGATGAAAATAGAAATCTGAGCTATCGCGTTAGTCATGGTTAAAGAGTAAGAAGGAATAACATTGATTTCCATGTAATCATATTTTTATCATTGAATAAAATCTCCAAGTAATCCAAATTCAGATATTTTGACTTTTTTTTTGTTTATAATAATTTTTAAATGACTTTACTTTTATGATTGACTTTTAATATTTATTTTTTGCAAACCAAATTTGGTAGTGCCACATTTTGTTATACGCTATTATATTATTTGTATGGTCTGGTTAGACACCCATCCATATACAGGCAAATAAATGATTTCATTTGATTTGATTTACTATACATGTATTGTGTACTACAACGTTACTATCCCACGTATAATTTATATAAGTGGTTACATCCTATGTGCCAATACTTGTAAACATCCATCATAGTGCGTAAAAGCAATATAAAAGTAAAAATGCAAGCAGATTGAACTAATCTGTCATCTAAAATCAGAAAACATCAATAAAATAAAGTGTATCTGCCAACAGTTGTAACATTTGTGGCCCAATTTACTTTCCAAGGCGTCACTTATTAATATTTTGTTTGTCCTGACTGTCTATCAACGCACAGACTAGGTAAGTACTAAGTCTAAAAAAGCTAAAATTTGGAACTATTTGACGCTAATTCTCAAACAAAAGTAAGAATATACAGGGTGGAATTTTGTAATGCCACCTGGAGGGAAAGTACTCTTAATACTGTAGATAGAAAGTGTTACTGAAAAAAAACATTCCTTTATTTTTGAATAGAAAGAAAACTGCATTCAAAGATTTTCGAAAATTTCGCTTGCCAAACCCGATAAATCCAGATTTCATGGTTTTCCTTTCATTTAATTTATCAAGTTTGTTAGAGAGATTTCATCCTTATAATTTACCCTAACGATCGATGTAATAAAAGTAAAGGGTGTAACTTTTACAGATTTTAGCCGGTTCGATTCCCGGGTGTGGCAAGCGAATTTTCGAAAATCTTTGAATGCAGTTTTCTTTCTATTCAAAAATAAAGGAATGTTTTCTTTGAATAAAATTTTCTATCTACAGTATTAAGAGTACTTTCCCTTCAGGTGGCATTACAAAATTCCACCTGTATTTTGAACAAAAACCCTAGAACTACACACAATAACAACACACAATTGAGATAGCATTATTAATTACATTTCCAGTTACAGGGTTTCATTATGTATGTAAACAGATATTTTTCAAAAATAAAATTAGTTCTAAATGAGGGGAAGAGGATCCTTATAGAGAGTTATATTAGTGTGTGTGTGTGTGTGTTTCATATAATTATAGCTGAAGGACAAATTGAGTAGGTATTTGTCCTTCAGCACACTCACGACACTTATGAGCTTGAAAGAAATTTTCGGCATGTGGAAAATGTTCAAGTAGGTGTATATACAGGTGTCCCAAGACTATGCGACATGAAGGGAAAGTACCTTAAATATCGTAAATAGGACATTTTGCTGAAAGAAGACTTTAAGTTATTTTTAAAAGTTAGTAATACTGCATTCAAAGATTTACTAAAAATTAACTATAGTTTCGTCTGGGAATCGAACCGACTTAAATGTGAAAAAACACCCGTATTTTTATGATGGCAATCGATGGAGCAATAATGGAATGGACAAAATTAAATATGCCAAAATTAAGTAGGGATGCCAGAGCCCATTACCCCATCCCTCCCTTATCCCTTATCCTTAATCCTTCTATGGTCAGCAGCGCACTTGTAGCACTTATGGCGCTGCTTGTGTTATAGGCGACGGTAGCCACCTACCATCAAGTGGAACGTCAGCCTGTCTGTCGACCTTAACATAAAAAATAAATAAAAAAAAATGCATTCAAAGATTTTCAATTCAAGATTTCAAGATTCGATTTTCGGATTTCTCGACCCCGAAAACTTAAAGTAAGCCCTCAAGCGATATCCTAATAGATTAAGGGCCTCTTTCACCAACTACAAGTATAGTGTTTATTAAATAGTTACTTTTAGAAATATATATTTTTATGTTTTACTGAATTATGCACTCGGTTTAGGTACTGCATCATTCGATAGGCGATTTTTTTAATTATTTTCTTTTCAACGTTTACCGTACAAACAAAGCTATATCAGCTCCATAATATTATCCCCGATTACCGGTGACTTTAAATGATAGTTAGCCTACTTGACAGATGGTGAAAGCGGCTCTAAGTCAAGGTCGAGTAGTATACAGATCGTAGGGACAACGGACTAATATTGACAAAAATCATAATATCTTCATCAACGTAAAAACCCAAATATGCGACATAACACATTCATAATTATTTCTATAAGAATTATGGAATAGTTAAGGTGTTTGTAGGTTCTCTCACCCATTGTGCGAATTTCCCAATCACACCCCTCAACAACAACCTTCAGAAATCGTTTGTACTTCCGATGTTTTGCTTCAAGTTAACAAAAGCAGCACTTCGGCGTTGTTGCTCTAGGTAAAGTTACTAAGTAATCAATTGTAAGTAGTTTGTAAGCAGTTGTAATTTTATTTGTTTGGGCCGAACGCTTCAAGTTGTTGACAGGCCGGTGTTGCTTTGAGAGACCTTAATAACATTAGTCTTTGATAAAGGATATACTTACACTTGACGAATCTTGATAAATCTTTGATAAGGATATCAATAAAGTATCCTTTATCAAAGACGTTAGTACTTAATGTTCTTCTTACAAACTTTGTCCAACATTAATCTCGAGAAAAATATACTGGCTTTGCTATACATTAAAAAAGCAAATAATAGTTACCTTTAACTTTAAGGATATAAATATACAAGGAAGTATCAGTTTATGATATTGGGGTATATTGACTCAAAACAACAATGAACCTCCGCCGCGTCTGTCTGTTCGCGATAAACTCAAAAACTACTGCAACTACTAAGTACTGTGGTTCTCGAGGAAGGTTTAAGTATATCATTTATAATGTTACGCGAGTGAAGTCGCGTGCAGCAGGGCAGCTAGTTATACATAATTTATTTTAATTTTTAAAATTATAGTTATTATCACATTATTTCTTATCTAATACAACAAACAAACGTTAGTTGTGAACTTAATTTGCATATTGACAATTTCAAGAAGGTTAATGACATTCTCTAACCGTTTGTTTCATTATTTTTTAAAGATCGTCAGACTAGACGTTCCACATTACTTAAAGCCTCGTATTCACTAGGGGATAAATGTCCCGAGACACGTGTCGCTAGAGATGTCGGCGAAGTTGGGCGACGTTGGGTGATGCCGACCGCGACGACAAGGAACAAGTCATGCAATGTTGCCAGACTTATCAGGCGACATCGCTCAACATCGCCCGACATCTCTAGCGACAATTGTACCCTAGTGAATGTTAGATGTCTACTGTCGCGTCGCCTATAACACAAGCAACACCAGAGAGGTTCTACAAGTGCGCTGCCGATAAGGTAAGTATCGGAAGGGATAGAGAAATGTACTCTGGCATCCCTTACTGATCCACCGAAACACAACAGCACACGTGCTGTTATTTTACGTAGTCTTCTGTAAAGGCAGTGTGCCTTGCCACTTACTTCGCCACTCGAGTCACTACACGCATTTTACTTTAAGCAATGAGAGAATAAAAGCAAGTTAATATTTAATATGCTTTAAATGTTTTAATTGCCTTTTAAAATTAAAAAAAAAAAAACAATCGTCAATGGACACTTAGCAATACATCTTAACTGTAAATAATTCAATACGTCATATTAATTCTCCTTCAGTCTGCGTCACAAATCCACAATGTATAGATTAACAAGTAGGTGAGTGTGCGGTTTCAGCAGTTTTCGACGGCGCACTCGCGAAATATGTCTATCTCTTTCGCACTTGAGTGAATGGTATATCGCCGTGCGTGTCTAACGTCGACGCGGGAAACTCTGTAGCATTGCGACAGACCTGTAGATTCGCGCGCGTTGTTCAGACGCTTTTCAGCACAACTTTTAGCTGTCTTCAGGAATTAGTTCCCGCGTAGTTTTCAAACTATCTCTCCGCTCTTTCTTAGTGCTTATGTATGTGAATAAATGTGTGTGAATGTGTTGCTTATTTAGTGTAATGTGTGTATGAAAAGAAAGACGTATTAGTGAGGTAAGAGTTTATGAAATTCTTCTTACTTAGATTAATAATAATATTCAAGTCCTTACTACATAGTAATAACATAATACTAATACTTACTAAAAAATAAGTATTACTTACTAATTATTATATTAAAATATTATTTTTTTTCATGCCATTTAATATATTTTACATTTTTATTAATTTATATCTTTATAAATAAAAATGAATCCCTAAATATGTTGCTAAGCGCAAAACTCGAGAACGGCTGGACCGATTTTAATTCTGTCTTCACTCATGGATAGAGGGACAATCAGGGAAGGTTTTTAAGTAAAAAAATGCACCCTCGGCGAAGCCAGGAGCGGGTCGCTAGCTATTAATAAAAATAAGTTTTTACGTAAACATTTCAATATTATTCGTATCTTGTTATATGTAATATAATAATATTATAAAGACAGGATTTGTATTTTTGTAATTTTTTTTGTAATGAATCGACTCAAGAACTACTGGACCAATTTTAAAAATTCTTCTACCTGTAGAAAGCTACATTACAGCTAGTTACATGGGCTATATTTTACAAAGTTACGCTGACGAAGTAATTATAAAAAAAATGTTTGAAATAACTCTTAAATCCCTCTTGCCTTTTCTGTATCCTTGACAAGTTGTATGCGAAATTTCATTACGAGAGTAAAAAAAAATAACTGTTCTCGAGGGATCACCTAAAAGTATAAATGAAAAAATCAACGCCTGACAAAAATTTACGGGCAATAAAGATTGAATAGGTAAGTAAATGTTTTAATACCTCAGAGAAAGGAGCTCGGACAAAGTCGCGGGTGGCAATTGAGGGCGATAAATAAACCAACATTTTCTTTACAGAGTGTGGTAGGTCACACTGCGTTTTGCAGTCATTTGGGCAGCCCGTCTGGCGGCAGTAACCACCACCTTACATAATACCACCGTGAAATAACAGCATATGTGCTGTTGTGTTTCGGTGAGTGAGAAAGGGATGCCGGAGCCCATTACCCCATCCCTCACTTATCCCTTAACCTTAATCCTTCTATGGTCGGCAGCGCACTTGTAGCACTTATGGCGCTGCTTTTGTTATAGGCGACGGTAGCCACCTACCATCAAGTGGACCGTCAGCCCGTCTGTCGACTTTAACATAAAAAAAAATACAGAACAAATTGTCTTTTGACAATATTAGTAGACAGGATTCTTGTTACTAATTATACATACGTATTATCATTCTTGTAGTAGACTAGTACTTGTAATATTATAAACTCTGTCTGTCTTTCTCGCTTTCACGCAAAAACTACTGAATCGATCACCATGCAATTTTGCATACACGTTGTCTGGGATACCAGAAAGGACATAGGGTACCTTTCATTCAAGAAAAAAGTCATGTTCCCGAGGGATTATCTAAAATATAAAACTGTAACTAACGCCTGGCTAATGTGTTATAGCAACAAGTTGTCAAGTGTTGTAATTGCTTTTATATTTTTAATTTATAATCGCGTACAAAGTCGCGGGCACCAGCTAGTCTAATATATACTAAATTACAAATTTCTACATATAATTTATATTATAATCTATATTATAAAGAGGAAATATTTGATGGTTTGTTTGTTCGAATTGAATAGGCTCCGAAACTACTGGACCTATTTGAAAAATTCTTTCACCTATAGAAAGCTACGTTATCAGGGAGTAACATAGCCTATATATCTTATAAAGTTACGCGAACGAAGTCGCGTGCAACAGCTAGTGGATGATATAGTGGATGATACTTATAGCCACGGCGTTACGCAGTCATAAACTGCGCAACTCGTTTGGCGTTATACTAGTTATCTCCTTACAGAAGACCACTATGAAATAATAGGACGTTTGATACTGTTTTTCAGGGAAATCGTCCACTGTCGGCAATTTTTTTATTGTGAAGATTCATTTTAAGTTATTTAAGTTCTGGAGTAACTTTTCTTAATAATTTAATTTGCTGTCCAAATGACTTAACATAATATGTATATCTAAGTAGTTCTGTATTTTTATTTTTCATCTCGCCTATACATTCAAAAACAAAATACAACAGTAGGCGAAATGTGTTCTAGATATTTTCGGTACTAGTCAATTTGTGTCATGATAGATTTGAGTGCTCGACTCATTATGTAGTAGTCAATTTAAGCTCTAGGCAAAAATTAAATGTAGTCAGATTGTGTTCTAGACAGTTCAAGAACAACTCAAAATTTCTGTGATTGAATAAGGAGATAACAGAGTCCGTTCCCGTATCTTTATCATGACCTATATTCAATCGAGGTCGGCGACGCCATTATTGCATTATTCTACTGGTGCTGGTGATGCTTGCATTCTTTTAGAATCAATACTAATAATAAATGTGTAGGGGTCGGTCATGGAGTAATTTACTTTGTTTTCAGAAATATCGTGTATATAGGCTCTATACATGATACTGAAACTAAATTGACCATTTTTAGAATTTTTTTCTGTATGTATATATGTATGTATGTTCCTCCATAACTCTTAAACGAATTAACCGATTTTTATGAAACTTGGTAGATAAACATTTAGAAGTACGGGACACGTGATAGGCTACTTTTTATCTTTTTTTAAAGCGGACGAAGTCGCGGGCAACAGCTAGTGAGGAATAAGATTACGTTTGGTCCTTGGCAAAAGCTAGTAATATAATATTAATAGCTGCTTAGTAGTTACTGAGAAGAACTACATGATGCGCTCTTAAAAAATAACAGTAATGGTTTTCTTAAACAAATTTTAATCTGTTATGTATAAAAAATGCGAACTTTTAACATTTACGGATACTTGGTATGTTCATTTCTTTCTTTAAAAACAAAATTTTCTTGTATTTTTTTTTTTTCACTGCAAGATATATCCAAATTTAAACCAATCCTAAATTATTTTTTTCTTAAGAGCCCTTGTATGTTTTAATGTATAATTAACTAGCTTTTGCCCGCGACCATGTCTGCGCTTCATTTTATTAAGCACTAGTTGGTGCCCGCGACTTCGTATGCGATGATAAATTAAAAATATAAAAGCAATTACAACGTTTGACAACTTGTTGCTATAACACATTGGCCAGGCGTTAGTTACAGTTTTATATTTCAGGTAATCCCTCGGGAACCAAGAAATCTAAGGGTATCTAACCAAGAAAAAAGTAATGTTCCCGAGGAAAGGTACCTTATGTTCTTTCTGGTGTCCCAGACAACGTGTATGCAAAATTTCATGGTGATCGATTCAGTAGTTTTTGCGTGAAAGCGAGCAGACAGACAGAGTTGCTTTCGCATTTATAATATTAGTAAGGATTGAAACATTTATCCAAACTTCATTGCTCTAATAATTATTTCAGGCGTTGAGTTTTACATATTTATTTTTAGACGATCCCTAAATAAACAGTAGGCACCTTTTATGGATGAAAAATACCTCCCCTACAACCTGTAACCCTGACAACGTGAATGCAAAGTACAGTCGGCCGTATAAGTCGATTAACTCATTCAAAAGTGCAAAACAGTTGAACACTCAACTTACTTTCTTATTTACTTACTTACTGTAGATTTTTACGATCGTTTGTACGTGAAGTTTATTTGGTTCTCTAGTTTTGACAACGACTAAATGGCGCATTTAGTGTTCAGTTGTTTTGCATTTTTGAATGTGTTAATCGACTTATGCGGCCGACTGTACCTCGTGGGATTTCCGATTTTGAAGAAACGAACATTACCTCTTTATATATTGTTAGTATTAATAATGTGTGTATTGAAACGCCAATAGCGAAAAAAGTAATAAAGCTTACACAATGTGTTAAGGGTTAATCCCAAATAACCTTTAAAAGGTTGCCTTTCTTCACGTCTGGAAAATTCCGAGGAAATACTGAAGTTAATTTAAAAGCTGGCACAATTTTTTGACAAAATAATTTAGCAAAGATCTCTTGATAAATTAATATTATACAAATATGTCTCTATATTTAAAAATACGTGCAGAAGCCGGGGACGGATCGATAGTGGAATTTAATATGAGGTTTTTTACGTACTAACTGTTGAAAATGATAAGGAAATCAAACGGCTGGTTCGAGGTCAAAATCTGAATATATTTTTCTTTTCATATACATTTTTACTATTATAAAAACATGACATATAAGATGAACAAAAAAGGTTTTCAACCAAGTTTACAACACTAACAATTATTTGAAATTAATCTTGTGACTTGAAAAACCTGAGTTATTGCAAAATGAAGATGATGGAAATATTGTAGATTGCCAACCCACCATACCCTGTCGAAAGGAAATTGCGACAGGAAATTCTTCCTGCAATATTAGTGGGGAAAAATAAATTTAAAAATACATTAAATCGTACAGTTCTATTTTCAGGTTATATTAGAAACCCATGTTATATTTCACCCTAAGAAATAATAAATACTATAATTTTATTTCATGTTGTTCTTAGATGATTTATTTAAGTATCAATAAGGCCGCCATCTGCTATTTTTGAAGTATTTAAGTGTTCAGCCGTAAGAGGCAGTGAAAACAAAGTTACATTTTTGATGGATTTATCATCCTCGCCTATAAATAATTTTGGCAATGATAAATAATTGACAATATCGCAACATGAGATGAGAACGCTCGACAAAATTCTGAATAAGATACTTTTTGGTACAGCTCGTTACGATAAAACCGAATATATTTTTAAAATGAAAATTTTGGTAATGGCAGTTGCGGTTTAGGAATAAGGTTTCTTGATTCGCAACTGGTTGCGAATAAATAACAAAAACTCTTAATCCGCAACTGGTTGCGAATCGCAGTTACGAAAACGGCAGGAGCTCGGTATAGTTTGGTGCGATAAAACCGAATATATTTTTAAAATTAAAATTTTGGTAATGGCAGTTGCAGTTTAGAAATTAGATTTCTTGATTCACAACTGGTTGCGAATAAATAACAAAAACTCTTAATCCGCAACTGGTTGCGAATCGCAGTTACGAAAACGGCCGGAGTGATGAACTTAGTCAGTGATAAACCTTTTAGTAATACCAACAAACTTATAAATGACTAGCTTATCGCGTAACTTCTTCCGCGCCCCTTTTTCTTAGGTGTTAAAACATTTTTTGCTCATATATTTCTGGGTGAAAGGTACCCTATGTCCTTTTCTGCATCCCTGACAATGAATATAAAACTAATTTATATATTTTCTTCTTTTCAGGTTAATTAATAAAAATACAACAAAGTGAAAAAGCCCTAGTATTATTTTAAGTAATTACTCGTACGTTCATTTGAAACCAATCATAAGAACATTTTCATATTTCGCACTAAAACTATTTGTTTTCAACAAAATAATGTAATTGCTTCGTTCGCTGTTTAATTGTTTTCGAGTTAAGCTTACGAACTCGTTTGTAAATATGCTCTACTTTTGAATATTTATTTAAAAATAATGTAAAATAATGTATTCATTCAAATTAAAATACAAGCTGGCTTTAAGATGGAAATTTAAAAAGTGAATGCGGATCGGAATCGTTGAGGAGACTCGATTTTTAATATCCTATTCGAATTTCAAATAAGTAAGTAAAAAAGATGGCATCACCGTCTACTACCCCGAAGGCGCCTTCTCCGCCCCCGCCTGGGCATACACCGAGTAAAATGGAACGAAGAATGTCCCACTTTAAGGAGTACAAGTTCTTCAGGAGCTTCAGCGCAAAAGTAGAGAACTGGCCGATGAGAAAAGCTGAACAGCTATGGAGGAAAATGAGGGAACGAAAAATAGCAGGTAAGATAAATCATCTGACTATAATATGTCGTATTACTATTATTATTTGCTTAGTAGCTATTTCTGTCTGCTAGAGAACCAGTATCACTTCGTCCATTGCTGAAATATTGTGATCGCCACGTAAACTATAGCTCTCTACATATACCTACCACGTTGAGAAACTGTAGTACTTTTTTGATAGAGGCATTCTTCACATCTTCACAAGGCATTTTATGGCTTCCTAGGATGTGATTGCGCTTGCGCATTAAGGGGCCACACTCGCACAGAATATGCCTCATGGCAGAAGCGACACTCTCCTGTACTAGTGAGACCCATTAATTTAAGGTGTCTATTGAGGCAGCAGTGACCCGTTAGTGCCTTTGTTATAATACACAAATTGCTCCTACTAAGCGATATGTATATTATGTCGTATACAATAAGTATAGAACTAAGCTGCTGCCTGCGATTTCGCCCTCGTAACTTTGTAAATTATATACTAAAATCTTCCTCGAGAATTGCTCTATCTATTGGTGAAAACAGTATGAAAATCGGTGCAGTATTTTCTGAGTTTATCGCTAACAGACATACAGACAGGAGGATTTTGTTTTATAAAAAATTATTAATAAGTATTTGAAAAAAGTACAACTTCGTACAATAATTTAATATCACAAGACACGTGTATGTATAGAATACTAATAATAATTAATTTATTCTAAGAAATAATTTAATTACTACTAATACCTAATAATATTGTTATTTGAATCCATGGTAAATACAATAAAATAGGTGTGTGATTATTTAATTTTCAATTCAAATAAAATATTTTTTTTAAATAACCTTTCATGTAAAATTTTCAGGAGAACCTCTTTTGTTAATATCTTAAAAGTACAGTTTTTGCATATAGCAGATTTTGGTTTAACAACGATGATACGTTAGTCGTCCGCACCTCTTTTCTTCATCGCTTGAATTTAATAAACTAAAAACATTACTTGATAAAACATTTTGCATATCGAATTAGTTGATTCTAAGATAACAAAGCGCAAAATGTATACAGGAAACATTTCTACTTAAATAACATCTGAATATAACATAATACAATTTCTAAAGAAACGAGAAGCACTAACGCCTGTAGAATAGAGGACTGCAATTATACACGTACGCATGCATGCTTGCTGGAAATAAAATCATAACGAAAATAATAGTAATGAGAATATTATTAATATTTGTACTTTTATCTGTACTAACATGGACAGCCTGCCTAACATCTGTAACCAAGTATAGAAGTACCTATTAGCACGTGTGCTGTTGTGTTTCGGCGTGTGAGTAAGGAAATACAGAGTCTATCCATACATACCACAACTCTCCCAACTTATTATGGACCAAGATCCCAGTCGCCCCAGACTCACGTCATTTTAGGAAAGCTGAAATTTTCAGAATCTGTAGTACATAAGCTTTCAGGCTTGAATAATGCTCTCGCGTTTCCTTGCACAGCGGAACTTTTAACGAGTCTGGGAGGATGTTTGGCCCGTCAGATTTGTCTGGCTCTTTGGAAAATATTTTAAAATATTATACTTAATAATATATATAAAATTCAGCCTTCCTAAAAGGACGTAAGTTAGTATGATTTTTTTCCATGTTTGAGACGATCAGCGAGTTCCATTCCTTTCTGAGCTTATGTTATAATACCGATACTGAAAATTTCAGCTTTCCTAAAATGACGAAGTCTGGGGCGACTGGGATCTTACTCTATTATAGTATACCTTGGTAATTGTTCTTAATCTTCATAAGTTCATAAGGATTAGTATTATAAGCATTGCATTCTAGCTTTGCTAGTGCCTCTAGGAAATAGATTATAATGGTAATGTTGAGTTGAAGATAAAGACGTGTATCTAATTAAACTTCAATCCTAACATAATCTGTGATTCATTATTATGTATTGTATGTATGTTCTTCCATAACTCTTAAACTTGGTAGATAAACTAGACGTACGGGACACGTGATAGGCTATTTTTTTTCTTTTTCAACCCGGACGAAGTCGCGGGCAACAGCTAGTTACCTATAAGTGTGAGAGTGAGCTTGTTTATTTTACGCTTGTCAGCTATACAAATAATATAGGTGCTAAAGCTAGACTAAGTCGAGATATTTCACCAGAGTTTGTTCCCAGTCGTACTTAGGTAATTCATAGCGTCTGTCTTGAAGATAGTACACAGTATTAATTAGTAATCCACTGAGCATTGTATCGGGAAAAGTCGTGTAAGGTTAACATACAGAAGGGATAAACATAGGAAAAGGTTAATGACCGGCGTTCCTTACTGACGATGCATAGGGTGACCATGGTTTTAAAGTTTTTGAAATGAAAACTTCTATAGCCGCGTTATACGACTTTGGGTAGGGAAAAAATGTATGGGTTCGCGTAAGCAACATGCTAATGCTCACAGTTACGTCTACGTAATGAGAACAAATTGATTGTATGTGTGTGCGTTGGACGCTCAGTTTTAAGTTTTCAGTTCTGTCGGCATTCCTCATGACTGCCTCCATTTTTATTTTATTTTTAATAATTAAACACACTTTATTGAATTTTATTTAAAGAAATTGCAGTTATAAATTGGTCAGACTTTGTGGCGACAGTAATACATGTAAGAAAGTCTACTGTAAAATTTAAACTTTTGCTTTCTTGTATTAACTTTAACCATTGAGTGTCTGTTTTACACTTATATCTTCCATTAATGTTGCTTTTATTTATGGGCGACAACAATCAAGTGGAGTACTTTAATAAAAGCAACTTAGACACCGAGACAACTAGACAATTTTAATATTTTAAATCAGCGAGATTAAAGTCTAAAGACCCTTATGTCGGTTTTTAGTAGGTATTGCATATTAATTACATTTAATATGCTCATAGCATTAACACACGATACACGATTAAGTATTGCCTTCGTCTTGAATAAAAAATTCAAGACTTCTTATTATTATTTCTTATTTTATACCAGAGAGAGTATTGAATAGGTATACCAGCCTATATCGGAAATTATTTTTTTATAAGTAATCGTTCAAATTATTTTCGGTCAGTAAATTATTAGAAAGAAATTATTGGATACCAACATACATTGTTGTTTGATGACATAGATATTAAATAATACTGGCTATGTAACTAAATCTATTCCACCTTATTTTTAGATCATGTCCAAAAAGAAATGTCCAAGAAGATCCTTCTCCTCTTTTTCTCTTAGTGCCATCTATCGGCAGCGGTTCGAAACAGCGATCTGATACTTTGGCCATACCATTCGCGGAGATTCTTGAGCTTGGCTTCTTGGCTGCAGTAGCCATACTTTTCGCCGCGCATGATATGTCCAAAGAATTCCAGTTTTCTGACTGACTCAAAAAGTGTATATAAAAAAATTCCACAAATCATAAGTGATCATGGTATTCGTAAATTCCCATTGATGCGCGGGAGCACGCACTCATTGTATGGTAATTGTTGAGCGTGCATCGCGTTGTTAGCACTCGGAAGGGTTAAATCAATTGTCTTGCCTCTTTAAGGAAGTAACACCGATAATACAGTCAAGTATACCGAAGAATTTAACCGAACACGAGTTTCTTACATTGTTTCTCTTCAAACAGAAACTTTTCAGTAACACCTTTTTCATTTAGTACAGTAACAGTAACAGATGATTAATAGACATTTGCATTTCTCCCTAGAGATGGTATATAGGTAAGTAAATATGTAATTAATGGAACAGTGAGCAGCCATTATAGTTATACCTACCATTGAAATAGGATAAATTAAAATATTGTGATTCGAAATATAAAAAAAAAACAGAAAAATATGAAACACAGCATGTTGATCTGAAAAAAGTAGCATAAAAACATTTTTAATAAAGAAAACTTGAAATATATTTACATACTATGTTTGGAGTAAACATACTGATATTATAGATGCAAAAGTTTATGAGAATGGATTAATGTTTGCATAGATAACATAGTACTTATTAAGTAGGTACTATTTTATCTTGGTCTTCGGCTTTATTAGACAAGGCCTTCAAATACAAAGGATAATAATATGTATATAGATATATGTATAGTATAGACTATAGACCTCTTTCCACTTAATGAACAATATACCGTCGTGTGTGGAGTTGGAACATTTTATTGTTGTATTGGTCAGGCCTCCTTTGTTATCCTTCGAGAGGTCCAAAGGATTAATCTTTTCAGTGTGCTTTAATTACAGTTAATATATTTCTTTAAATTTGACTAAAATGTAGAAATTAAAAATTATTTATTTTATTGTTTTTTTATGATAAGGACTGCAAACAAGCTGACGGTTCACTTGATAACACAAGTGCTGCAAGTGTGTTTTCGATTACAGAATGGTTAAGCATGATTCATTGCGAATGGATGGGGAAATGGGATCTATAGTTATAATTTATTTATAGACCCATATCCAATTATACATACATCCCAGGCAACACATAGGCCAGATAACAGTATGAAATTCACAAATAATTCAGTTTTTTTTTTTTTTTTTATTTTTTTTTATTTAATAAGGTACACAAAGCTTTGTTATAAGGGTATTAGAGCTGACAAGATAGGCAAATGCTGTATTGAATGATTTTTGGGCTATTATAACACTATGGGCTATTATGGGCTTCTTGTTGCTTATTCAGCTACTATTCAGCTATTATGTTGCTACTATACAGCTTAAAGCAATTTATTTTGTGGCCAAATTGCTTGGATAACGGCTGATAACGGCAAAGAATATTCAGCCATTCTGTGTTGCTTGGGATATTATACATCAATCTACCACCTTTATATTTAATTCTTTCCATTTGAAAAATCCGTCGAATAGTTTAAAAGAAGTTAATAGCGAAACAGACAGAGGTAGACACCGACATAGTTTTTATACATCGATGTTTTTATATAATTGGTATTGATGATTCTTATGGTAGCAATGAACTGATGGTCCGTTTAATATAATTCATACCTACAGTAATTTTTGCATTCGCTTTCTACTTAATGATATTTGATTGGACACTCACGAAATTTAACTAATCCAATTAATAACGTCCGCAATTTATTCTCATTAATGTCAGCAATAGTAATAATTTGTTAAATTGTTACTAGCGTCGAGTTCAAATAAGAGTTATTTTATTATCATTAATCATAATTCACTTAGGTTAATTGTTTTTTTAATTGTCTATATTGCCAAAAAAAGTAGCCTATTCTGTGTCCAGTTAATGTCTAAATATATAATAAATCATTAAATAAAATAATCTTATTTTTTTTTATTTAAAATGTTTGAAGCAAAACTTTTTAAAATAGTATAAACTTTACCCTCTGGCGATAAGCCTTCAATGAGAATTTCTTTACCAAATGAATCATAATTTCACACGACTGATCTTCACTTGATTATATAAGCACCTTGACAAAATAATAAATTAATATGAACCTGTTCATATATTAGTAATTTGATATTAGTCGCGTGAGTGAATGGAAAGCAGGCGTCTATTTGAATCGGCATTAGACTGGTTAGAAATCACCTCTTTTTGTGTTTATAGATATAGACAAATTGGTTAGTTAAGGCGAAGCTAAATGCGAAAATTGAATATATTTGGAATAACTTCATCTCATAGATAAATAAGGAATTTACTGGTTAAGAACTTATCTGGATATTAGATGCTATAAGCTTGAAATATTTAGGTTATTTATTACAAATATTGCAAATATTTCATTTAGTTAATTGAAGCGATCCGCTTCGAGCTTTGCACAAAGGCATATATATTTATATAGACAAACCTTACTCGTATATCGCTCTTTTCATTAATGCGCTTTTGACTTTAATATTATAGAGGATAGTAAAAAAAATTACAGTATATAAAGGGACAATGAAATCATCGACTGTGTTTCGCTGATTGAGTAAAGAGTGATAAACAGTACACGATATATTATTTCATGGTGATCTTCTGTAAGGAGATAAATAGGGCCTGGTGCTGCCAAATAAGCAGTCGACTTTATGAATTCCTTCTAGTATTTTATAGTGTGGTAAATAATTTCGCAAGTTAATACTTATTACGATGAACCTTACGGTATTTAAAAAAAGACAGCTGTCCAGATTCAGTAATTAGGGCGCGGTTTGACAAGGCCATTTGCTATTCCGTAGCAGTTAACTCTATGGTTAATATAATAATAATAACGAGGCCTTGGAATTGATTTATATCGTTGTTGATCATACATTTTCTTATGTTGATCACTAGTCTTCCCAAAAATTACAAAATAATTTATATTCGTCAACGTCATCAAGATGAAAACCCGTAATTATTGTTAGCTAACACAAAAATATACCCAATACCTAATGTTTGTATTATCTAAATTCCCACACCAATATTAGAAAATAAAATTAAAAAATAAAATGCATCCTCTTGTATTTTTCATTGAAATAATAAAAATAAATACTTTTTTTTAAATAATTAACATTTTTCTAAAAAGATAGCAAAATTACAAAGATTTTAATATAATTCATCAATCAAACTACAAAAAATATTAAGACTTGTTCTACGGAGACTCCCCTTAACATTATGCAAATTGTAGAGTTCAAATTAATTTAACATTTTATATGCTGTCTTCTGATTTGATTAACAGCTTTTCGATTTGTCCCGATCATTTCAAACCTTTTATTTTATTTAAAACAAGCTTTTGCCCGCCACTTCGTCCGCGTCCCATTTTCTTGTGGCGTTGAAACATTTTGTTATGGTTATTGTGTTAACGTCAATATTTGATTGAAATGTCAGCTGGGAACAGCTGGGACGGGAAAAAGCAAAAAATAGTTTTCACATTTTTCGGTTTCATATTAACCAAATTGGTCAAAAGACGTTCTCGAGTAGACACTAGCTTTAGCGATTGATTTTTATTAATAATATAGATTTTACTTTGACTATCTAAAACTCTGATTGGTAAAAAAATTGATTTAATGTTATTTCACTTATAAATATAAAAATATTATAAAAATACGTAAATTATAAAATTTAATTCTATAACATTCTATAACACAACATGCTACAACAAAGCTACGTAGGTACCTTACCTATGCCTTATCTAAAACAAATTACGATAGATACCAACAAACGGAACATTAAAAGCAAGCAATAAAAACACAATAAAATTTAGACCACCCCATCTCGGATCGATGACCTACGACAACCTCTCTGTTTTTGCCGTATAATTACCTAACTAGTTTATAGTCTATAAAGAACATTGCCTCGTCGTAAGAGCTTATATTATGGCCTTTTTTATGGCGGCAGTTAGGACACTTACGTGACCGTCTTAAACTATTATACAAAATTTGCGTCGCTATTCTCTGTCATCTAACTAACACTCAGACCGGTGCCTTTTTATATTCGCACGTGTAGTAACTATTACTAGTAAGTATTGAGATGATCATACACAACATTGATTAACAGGGTCAACAGCAACAGTATTTTCTACCAGATTCATAGTCACAGTGTGCATTATTTTTAATTTTTTAGCTCCTCTGAGACCGAACTCAGGCCCATATATATAATTATGAATTCAAAACGACAGTTCTGTATTTAATATGATGCTAACAAAAGACAAAAACAATGTATATTTGTGGATGCCGTGTCACAATGTAGCGTAGTTGCATTCCCGACAAATGGAATCCTTGCTAAGTAATATTATAAATGTGACTGTGAGTTTGTTACCCTTTCACGCAAAAACTACTGAACCGATCACCATGAAATTTTGCATACACTTTGTCTGGGACACCAGAAAGGAAATAGGCTCCTTTCATCGTTCAACGCGGACGAAGTCGCGGGCACCAGCTAGTGTTAAATAAAGGCAAAATATAAAATGTAAATGATTTAATAATAGCCCATAACAAATGATCAGCTTCCATTCAATAAAAATACGCAATGTTTGCTGTGTGCTTCCCCGAACATTTAAAATGTATGCATGCGACCGTAAAAAAAATAACAGGAGAAAATTGAACAAATCTCAGCTCCTTATACACACATAAAATTCACGAAACAAAAATGTCGCTATTCGTTACGAATCTTGCATGTTACACTTGAACGTAACTCAATTTATTTCCAGCATGTTTCATTTACCGCAACGTACGTACAGAAGGTCGCATTTTTTTATTCCTCTTTGAGATACTTTGCTACGGTTGTAATTGGACACAAAAGATCCTCGTCGGGATTTCATACCACGAGGCTCTTTAAGAGGCGTGGAGGCGTGGAGGTTTATTTTTGTCGCGTAATTTGTACAATTATCTCGTACGTTTAGTTGCGTATTTTAATTTTAAAGGTAACCCGCACGTGGTGTATTACTCTTTTCTGTTATTTATAGTCGAGTCCACTCTGCGGTGGTTAAAGTGTACGACAAGGTCGTTTTCGTTTTCATTTTGTACAAGGAGCCGTTTTATTTATGGACGTAACGTTGACTTCACGCTGATTTAATAAGAAATCGAATCCATCAATTTTAAATTATCCTTTTTTTCATCCGTCAAATGAAAGTTTTATGACTTTTTTCTTGCCAAGTTGTGGCCAGATGGGAGCCTTTTCTCGAGTATTGGAAATCAAAGACTTTGCAGGTCTTATTTCGGGGTAATTTGCAATATAAAATAAAGCTAGTATTAAATAAGCTCGAAGTTTTAAAAAAAGTACGCCAGTCTGTCATTCTTCAATCATGCACAGTAGATACTGTGACAGTAGCTTCTGTTGTAAAAAATATAAATTAATATAAGTGCGTTTGGGCACAGAATAAATATGTATATTTATACTGTGGTTTCGGCAATGGGATAGGATCCCAAGCAACACAGAATGACTGAATATTCTTTGAATAAATGCATTTATACAGCCGTTATTCAAGCAATTTGGGCACAAAATAAATTGCTTTAAGCTGTATAGTAGCAACAAAATAGCTGAATAGTAGCTGAATAAGCAACAAGAAGCCCATAATAGCCCATAGTGTTATAATAGCCCAAAAATCATTCAATACAGCATTTTCCTATCTTGTCAGCTCTAATACCCTTATAACAAAGCTTTAAACTGAATAATTTGTGAATATCATACTGTTATCTGGCCTATGTGTTGCCTGGGATGTAAATGTCGTCAGATATTTACACTGAAATAAATGTCTATTACTTTACATCAGTACTATAATTGATGTAAATGAGAAGTCCACATGGTGGTAGATGGCTACTGTCACCTATTACCATAAACTTTAATGTGAACAAAAGTGGCATGGTAGAATTTCACTGCACTCACACTTTTGGGAGATATTTCAAATAAGTCGTACAACGTTTTACTTAAATTCAACACGTCAAGCCTTTATCAAAGACTAGCTGTTGCCCGCGACTTCGTCCGCGTTAAAAAAGATAAAAAGTAGATGTTTATCTACCAAGTTTCATGAAAATCAGTTAATTCGTTTAAGAGTGATGGAGGAACATACATACATATAGAAAAAATTCTAAAAATTTAGTCAATTTAGTTTCAGTATATCATGTATAGAGCCTATATACACGATATTTCTGAAAACAAAGTAAATTACTCCATGACCGACCTCTACAGATTTATTATTAGTATTGATACTATGGTAGAATTTCACCGCACTCACACTTTTGGGAGATATTTCAAATAAGTTGCACAACGTTTTACTTAAATTCAACACGTCATGCCTTTATCAAAGATCACAAGCAACGCCGTAGGTACCGCTAGCGCGCTGCCGAACTTTAGTAAGATATATGTAGAAGGGGTTAGGAAAGGATCAAGAAATGGATCGAAACACAACAACAATCATGTTTACGGTAATTTTCTGAGGGCAATAAGGGGGTGGTTAAGGCCGCTTCGGCCGTTTTTGAAACCAAAGGTTCGAAAACAGTTTAGAAAACAGAATTATTATTCTTTTTTGGAAACCTGGTTTCGAATGAAGAAAAATAATTCTGTTGTCTAAACTGGTCTTCAATGGAGAATATAAAATCTTCTTTTGAAACTTTTGAAACCAAAGGTAATAAAATTGATTAAGGTAATCCAAAATATTGGAATTTCAGTCGTATGTCTTCGGTTATTCGCATCATAGTAAATTGAGACTACAAATTCTCCCAAATAATTAATTATCTTTTAACTGACTTCACCTTGTTTGTACAGCCCTTTGAAACTAGAAGAGTTTTTGATTGAATATTTGAGAAATTATTTGTGAGAATTGTGAGAAAAGAGGTTATTTTAATCAGTGGGGTACACTGTTAAAAATAAATTCATTGAAGTTAAGTTAAAGGAGGGCCTGGGGGGACTTAATTTGGTTTTGCCCGTTGCCTTTCGTCACAAATCAAAGCCTTTTGCGTTTTTGTAAGTCAGTGGTGTTCTTCGATGACGATAGCCATTAACCACATATATAGTCACAGTATTACAATAATTATAGTGGACTGTCAGACCTACACCTTCTGTCGTAAAAACAAAATCTTAAAAAATTTTTTTTTTCATTAATGCATTAGTTTTAATTTTTCACGTGTTTAAGTCTAAAGAAGTCTCTTTATAACTTGTACCACACTCCTTAATGACTCAGTTGGTTTTAGATTTACTTTTCGCACACGTGCCGAACGCTATGTTTCCTGTTGTAACATAATCCTGTTGTAACGTAACCGAATATGAAAATAAAACCCGATTTAAAGTGGATACAATAGTTTAGAACTTTATTTTATGAGGCATAAAGTCTTTATGCAAAAGATACATAATTAAAAAATAATTATATATGATTATTCAATGACAGCAATAGCAATAACTATGCCTTCAGCAAGAGAAAGTAATGTTTTCGTGCGATACGCATAACATGGTTACATTTTAATATGTATCTGGCAATTTATTACGCATTTGTGCGACCATATTACTTAGATCCCTCTGAGCACTCAAACACTGTTTGGAACAAATAAAATAAGAATGCTTCGAATCGAGTGTAAAGGTCTAAATTAAATGGGCGGAAAATAATTCACGCAACGTGCGCGTCAAGTAATTATTTTTAAGGTACATACTTAATTCAATCTATCTACTTTCAAATTGTTTACACCGCAAATAAAACTCAGTAAACGTGTTGCCATTATGCTAATATTATACGTCATGATGCGTATTACCCTTTTCTTTAAGAGGAGTTTGTATTACAAAAGCCCTTAACATTACAAAGGAAATAGTTTTACTAAGGAAGTATTAATAGAATTTCTACATATTTGGAACCATGCATTTATTTCATGTTTTGTAAGAAGGATTGGATGAATTTTAAAATTATTTTGACTTGACTAAATTGACTGTGAAAAGGGCTTTATAATACACAGCCCTATTTTTCTTGATCGAATTATTATTATCATATTACTCTGGCCATATATAAAAAATTAACAAAGTATTTAATTCTTACGACATACCTATCAGCAAGATTGAAATGTTAGAAATTATTATTATAGCGAGAAACATTACGAGAAATTGAATGAAAATAAACAGTGTAACAGTTGGATGAATTAGAACTTTGTCGACAGACGTATCCCGGAACCGAGGCTAGGCTTGTTTCTTGTAAACTGTGATGGTGTTGATCAAATAAATTTTAGACAGACGTATGAAATGATATGTGTTCTAATTGAGAACAGTTTAAATTAGGTGTTTATAGAATAGAATAGTTTTATTTTTATTTTATATAAGTAAATTTTACAATTATTGGTTCGCCAGGTTCGAGCAGTATTAGACGTTTGAGTTTAACTACATCGATAATGTTAACTGTATCCTTAGGTTTAGAAAAATATAAACCTAAATTAATGAAATTATTTACTTTATTACATTGGCTTAAATGGGCTACTACATTACAATAAACAATGTTAGAGCCGCTTCCTAGAACATTCGTATTTAACGCATCAGCGTAGATGCGCCACATACATCAGGTGTTACGATAGCTTTACAAGTACTTATGTTTAGGTAAAGTTAGTCTTTACCATGTGGTTTTTAATTGACAATAAATCATTTTCATCATTAATTTTAATGTACCAGTATATTCTGACCTCCATGGATAGCTAAATCTCAAAAGCACATCGTTATTGCGTAACTTTCATTAGATTATATTACAAAAATTGCTAAATTAATTCGTTTTACAAAAAGAAGATGTATTAATGAATGAATGCTGAATATACAAATTCATTATCTGAGGTGTTGAATTGAATTAAATTAAATGCGCTGATGGAATTTGCGACCCACATTTGAATCGAAACGACATTAGAGGCAACATTGTGGTAGCATCTCGAGTCTCTTTACAAATGGCCAAATCCATTTACTTCTCCTTTACATCGTTAAAATGTTTGTTGTGTGGTTTAATTCATGAACGTTTTCAGTATTGGTTCGATATACCTATACAATTTAATTTCGCCAATATTAAAAAAATCTTTATTTTAAATTTTTTGGCGAAACACATGGTCGACATTACTTAGCGACCTCGGTCTACATAATATTCACATGCTGTATAAATATTTAGTTCTGTAAAAAAACAACTTGCTAATAAATATTTAGTTTCTGTAAAAATCTTTAGAATTAAATTAAAAAATAAGGTACTTACCTACGTATTTATTCGACTTATGTAGAGAATATACATATAAATAATTATATTATCAAATGAATCTTTAAGAATAGACACGAGGTATGGAACATGAAAAGCATTCTCAAGCAAGTCCTAGCACGAATTTTCATGCATTTGGGTATCACTATCTGTCTATCTGTTCGCGATAAACTCAAAAACTACTGCACCGATTTTAATGCTGTTTTCACCAATGGATAGAGTGGTTCTCGAGGAAGGTTTTAGTATATAATTTACCAAGTTACGCGGGCGAAGTCGCGGGCAGCAGCTAGTAATGCATATAATATGTTTGCAAGATGATTAAACCGCTGGATTAAACACCAATGCCTAACCGCGACAATGGTAGATATTATTAAAAATCAAGCAAGACAAGCAAGTAATTTCAATGTTTTCATATAATTATGTTATGTACCTTCAATATAATTGCAAGTAGTAATATGACATCGTTGTTGTTATTTTAATAAAACCTAATTTACTGAACTAAATGAGGAAACAGCTTATGTCTTGACGACTACATTGCAAACATGGAACGTTTCGTTTCCAAGTTTAAGCTTTCCTTTTCTGCTTCACACTTGATTACAGCCACATAAAATGTTTTGTACTTGTTTTGTGTAATTTTAAACGTAGGTGCCGTATCAACACCTCCAATTTACCTATTTTTAAACAAGAATTTGTCGCAGTCGTTAAGAGATTCCATTTGTAGCTTTGCGTAGGCGTTTTGTAGCATGAATATTTTCATGATATTTCTGTACATAACATGAATTTTATTTTTATTTAATTATAATAACATAGTACTTACCAAAAATGGTATTTTGAATTACAGATTAGCAGTGAGTGTCTGTCTGGTTCTTTATACAAATACATTTTGTTGACAGACAGTCCATTTATGGCCTATAACACAAGCAACGCCATAACTAAAAAAAAAGGTGCTACATAGAAAGATTAAGTATAAGGGATAAGGAAGGGTTGGAGCATCCCTTACTTACTTACTCCAAGTCCAGACCAAAGCCAACTTTGAAAACTTTGCAAATTTCTGAATTAAAATGTTAAAGATAAATATGTTTCTGTTATATAAAATTTAATTACCATGACTTAGTTGAATTAAATGGTCACGGTTGAAACAAGATTTAGTACATGGAATTATGCATTATGTAACATACCTACGTTAAGACGTTAAGACAGTAGCAATTAAGCTGCCAGCGAATGTATTAATCCTGTTTTATAGACTTCCGTACTTTATGTGGTATGTGGTCATTGTATTATTATATTTTATATAAATGAAATACATTTTAACTGCTAATGGTAAATGGATCCATATTCGTCATCAGTAATCTTTATCAATTAGCAATCGTAATCATCGATAGAACTCTTATGGAAAATATTATTGTAGTTATAGAACTATAACTAAGGCCTACCTGTACCCATCCTATGCGAAATATTATAGAAATATTAAGAGTATAGATACAATAATCGAACTTACCTATCCATCATTTTACCAACCCCGACGCCTAAGTAGTGGTAGGGCACACAGCGTTTCGCAGTCATTTGGGCAGCCCGTCTGGCGGCAGTAACCACCATCTTACAGAATACCACCGTGAAATAACAGCATATGTGCTGTTGTGTTTCGGTGAGTGAGTAAGGGATGCCAGAGCCCATTACCCCATCCCTCCCTTATCCTTAATCCTTCCATGGTCGGCAGCACACTTGTAGAACTAATGGGGTTGCTTGTGTTATAGGCGACGGTAGCCACCTACCATCAAGTGGGCCGTCAGCCTTAATATAAAAAAAAATTGGTTAAGTTTAATAAATATGTGTATCTGATGGACCGATCAAAAGGGGATAGACTTTGTTTGAAATCCAACGTGATCCATGACATGATAACGTTTATCTGATGCTACACCAACAAGTCTGCGGGATATCTAACTCCTCAGCAACTTACAGCAGATATAACGTGTTTGGAATCTCATATACACAATGGTCTCACTCAACAGAATTTCTGGGGTTCGTTTGTAAATTTTAATTTTCGCTTGTATTAAAGTTTATCATTTAAAAAGAGTAAAGTGCTATATATTATACTATAGCAGCCCGTCCCCGATTTCACAAGGATTTTTTTAGAAAATTATATAACTACTAAAACCTTGCTCGTTGATTGCTCTTTCGTTTAGTAGTTTTTGAGATCATCACGAACGAACACGTGGGCTGCGACTCCTATTTATTTCAAGCAGTTATCATCAATACTTAATACTACTAATAATAAATCTGTAGGGGTCCGTCAAGGAGTAATTTACTTTGTTTTCAGAAATATCGTGAATATAGGCTCTATACTATACATGATACTGAAACTAAATTGACCATTTTAGAATTTTTTTTCTGTATGTATGTATGTTCCTCCAAAACTAACTCTTAAACGGATTAACCGATTTTCATGAAACTTGATAGATAAACATTTAGAAGTACGGGACACGTGATAGGCTACTTTTTATCTTTTTTAACGCGAACGAAGTCGCGGGCAACAGCCTAGTTTAAAATATTTGAAGCCATTATAAATAAATTGAACAGTTTTAAAAATTATCATAAGATAAAGAGAACGAAGGTTTTATCTTTTCTGTCTCACGTTTCGAAATATAATTACACAAGTTTTATTATTTCTTGGTGGTCTTCTGTAAGTGGGTGGTAATTGCGTTCAGTACAGAAACGTGAAAAGTTTCAAGGTACTAAAATAATTTATTTTACTAACGAAACGACACGGTAAATCATGCTACGTGAATAAAATTAACTGTTTTAGTAATATGACCAATTGACCACTGTTAATCAGTGTTCGATAATTACCATAAACGTACAAAGTTCACACGATTTTCTGTTAAATTTTCGTACAGAAGTTATCGATAAGGTATCATATAAAATATAATGGTATCGTTTTTAGACTGTGTCATACAAATCGGCCCCCCGCTTAGTAGTGTAGCGAGTTGTCCACATTGGTTGTTCATCCGACTTGACTTCGCCTTCGAGTTCGCGTTCATTCAGTTAGCAGCGAGCGAGCGCGCTGCGCGGGAGTATTTGCCTTCGCGCGATTCAACGCCCGAAGTTTACGGCGAACTGTCAAATTTGACTTCGTAATTTACGGACGATTGACGCGTGAATCTCAACCTCCTTGGTTGTGACCGAGTGGTTTTTTTTTCAACTTGAGACAGTGTTAAGTGCGAGGTGTTATGGCGCGAGATTTGTTTTTTCTTTAAATGAATAATTCAGACCGCGTTAAAATGTTTTGACGTTCCGCTTCGCGGGTTTCTGTGTTGTGTGGCGCTCCATATCGATACAGAGTCAACAGTGCTGTGTTTTTGGTGTACGAATCTAATTAATCTAAAATATTAATTGGTGTGTTTGTTTGCTGTGCCGTTATCATGTCGCATTGATGTCGCTCGAAACTGATATGTCTATAATAAGCGAGCTACAATGGCTTCAAGAGTTGGAGGACGACGAAATGTTTGCACTTTCATTGCAAAACGGTTGGTAACTTATTTAAGTATAAGTTATTTCACTTGACAATCACTTTTTACTTCCCGTCAAGACGGCAGCGTTTAAGTACAAGTTACAACAGATCACTTGACTACCTGAGCGTGATTACTCGCTCCTGTACCGCGGGCAGAAATCGGTTGACGTCACAATTTTTCGTCATTTTATCTCGTGATAAATATTGACTTGTCTATACTTAGTCTTCATGAACGAACCATGAGTGTGTATTATGTGAATATATAAAAAATAAAATTTGGCGCGAAAAATTGGTTATGTTGTTAAAGTAGGAAAAGGTACTTAACTAAGTATTTAATAATATTTTGGGATTCGTCAATTATAATAATCTATATATTATTGTCTATATTATTATTAACAGTTATGTGCAATAGGAGTTTCTGAAAGTATATGGACAGTAGTTATAGATTCTATTAAATTACTAGGCTTAAAAGTGTTTTAATAATAGAATACCTAGGCATACTATTATTAAAATATTTTAAAACACATCTAAAATAGTAAGAAGCTCCTAGAAATACCTAGTCGGAATAAATAGACGCATTACTTTTGCTTCCCAAACAACAATAAAAACCAAGTTCTTTATTGTTTACATTATTATTAACATCGATGAACATAATAAGAAATCATAATCGGAATCGGATTAAGCCAAATTAAGATCACCCTGTAAGAGCGAGTGAAGTACTATTTAATAGGAATGATGTCTCAATTTTCTTGTCTTCAATAACCGAAGACAGGAAGAAAATAATTATTGAACTCGCGAAAATAATAAAACATATTACCTATTATGTTTTTATTATTATTTTAATAAAAATAACAACAGGGATAGGGCAATGGAATTTGGCATCCCTTTACTCACGACAGCACACAAAAGATGTTATTTCATATGGTGGCTTTCTGTAAGGGAACGTATGGCAAATAGATACGTCCCCTTGCAGATAAAGGAAAAGATTACATAATTCAATACAGTATTTGGCGCGTGTAGACGAAGCACGCGTGAAGTGGTAGAGGCGATGGTATACGCAAAACACGGTAGGTAAGTAGGAAATAATACTCCCAAGGTGAGCTAGATTCTTGCAGGCGGCGACCCGCCTGTTTGTTTAACTTGAGAACTTCACTTATAAAACACGCAATATTGTCGAGTGACATCGTTCGCGCTCGCTGCGGAATGTTGCTTGGCGGTCACTTTAAAATGTATAATGGAAGACCGTAAAGTCCCTTTATTATTTAAGTCCCAAGTGTTGAACTGTTCAATATATTAAACAAGACCCTTCGGCTGCCCACGAAACCAACGCTACGTAACCAGTTACGTGACAAGAATTGTTTTTCTTGCTACGAAACCAGTCACGTACAAAGATTTTTTCTTTCTAAGAAATAGCCAGCAATGCCTGTCTTAACGAAATACAAAAATGTGTTTTGTCCCTTTCCCACAAATGTAAACTGTGTCAGAAACTGGTTTCGTAGGCGGTCGTACGTAACTAGTTTCGTATAAAGAAAAACCTCTTCGTACGTAACTAGTTTCGTAGCAAGAAAAGTAATCATTCAAACGTAACCGGTTACGTAGCATTGGTTTCGTCGGCGACTGAGAATATTGAAATCCCTATTATAAATTTGAAAGAAAATGTGTCTGTGTTACCTTTTCACGCCTTAAGTATCTACTCAATAGACCATCATCTAATTTTGCAACGTTGTCAGGGGTATAAAAATAGACACAGGGTCCCGATCAAAATGAACTAAGTACTGTTCCCGAGGGATCATCTAAAAATAAAAATCAATGCCTGGCTAAGCTGTACCAGTAATAATGATGTTAGGTTTTATATTTGTTTCTTATATTTTATCAGACGTTACGACGTTACTTACATATTTTTATTTTTAAACGGGGACGAAATCGTAGTAACTAGTGGCTAGTACTAAAATAATAAGTATAACAATATGTGTACGTAGGTACGTAGGTGTATTTTAAGAAGGTGCCTTATAATAGTCGCTTTCAACTTTTATTTTCTTATAATAAGGTTCTACCTGGCTAGACAAACAGGCGCCCGCCACATTCTATTGAAGTTTAACATGCCGTAAAATGTTTCACTTTTTTTTCCAATAACTTACTTTTTGTTATTAAAGTTTAAAAAGCTTCCAGTCCTGTAAAGTTTAAGTTTTTTTAACTCAATTAACACTAGCTGTTGCACGCGACTTCGTCTTGTTAGTTTATAAAATATAACCACGACTTTAAAAAAAATGTAGCCTGGTGTCGACATAAAAAATATGTCTATAACACTTTGGCCAGGCGTTAGTTTTTTATTTTATTATAGATGATCCCTTGGGAACAGTACTTTTTTCTGGATGAAAAGTACCCTATGACTTCGGTTAATTTGTATGCAAAATTTCAGGATGATCGGTTGAGTAGTTAAGGCGTGAAATGGTAACAGACAGCCAGACAGAATTACTTTCACATTTATAATTTTAAATTTACATTATAGCTAGGATATGTTTTTATGCAAAAACTCTATTGGCTTTTAGTCAGTAAGTAATATTTTTCTTACTCGTAAGTAAGTCAATAAGTATTTTTTAGTAATAACTCTTTACTTACTATAAAATTTTCCTATTAGGTATTTTTATTTTACATTAGTACATGCAAAATATAAATTTTCTCACATTATAGAGTTTTAATGTCATCTTGGTATGGCCTTAATCGCCCATACCGAGTTGGTGCAGATGACCAAATAACGGAATGAGTTACATTTATGTGTATAACGCAACATGAATAATAATAATTAAAGAGCTACTGTGGGTTGCACTAATTTTTTTTCTTATAACTAAGTCGCAGACGGTCTGATAGACAACTTGACGGTCACTGTCGTCTACGCAACCCTGCAGGTAGGTACGCTGCCGACTCAGAAGAAGCTCATATAGTTAGTAGTTGGAAACTCCTCTGTGTGGGGATCCGAAAATAAGAGCAGGTACACTCCAGGCGTTTTAAAGCGCGCGGCGGTTTTCTAACGCGCGCTTTGAGAACTATGAAGTTCTTAGAGCGGCAGGTTTATTATCTAAATGCGTCTGCTGAGCGACAGGCGAAAAATTTGTGCAATATCACACTAAATCGTTAATTTTTACGCAAACCACACTATAGTTATGAGCTACGTGATACGATTTAGTGTGATATTGCACAAATTTTTCACATTTTTCGCCTGTCGCTCAACAGACGCATTTAGATAATAAGCCTGCCGGTACACATTGAGCGCTTGGCGTTGCGTTAGAATTTAATTTTCATAGTTTAAAAAGCGCGTTAGCAAAGCGCACGCTTCAAAACGTCTAGTGTGTACCTACAGTAAGGCCTCGCTGTCTTTGATAGAGGATGCACTAGATTCAGGGTCTCAAACAAAATCACTACGAAAAAGTGTCCACTGGATTTTTTTATACATCTATCACTTTCTCTCGTTAATTTCTGATAAAAAGATGAATAATGTAAATGTTGCTGACTGATTTCGGACCCGCACATCACCGCTGGTGGTGGAATTCGGAGGCGTATTAGTGGGTAAGTATTCCCGGTGATAAAGGCACTTCACAGGGCGAGTCCCCCTTGTCGACTGTGGACTGTCGACGAGGATAGTGCTTAAATGTCATTTCCTAAAAAAATACTTCTTTGAAGGGAGATTGTTCAGAAGTTCGCGCATCCTGAGATAAAGTTTCTACTCATCCGAACTGAGCGCAGTGCGGAATCACGAATAACATTATCTACATAAAAACAAAAAAAAAATACACAAAAAAAATTCTATACACAAAAAACAGAAACTATTTATTAGAACAAAAACAGAATTAACTACACGTTTTACGTATGTTACCGAGGTCAAAAAAAATAGTTTTTAGAATTCTTGTCTGTGCGTTTGTGCACACTAAGCTCAGAAACATCTTAACCGATAATAACTGATTTGAATGCGGTTTTCACTAAAGTATTGATGATTGCCTGGATTAAACTATAGGATACTTTTTATTCTGGAAGTGTTAGGTTCGTGTGGGATTTTTTAAAAAAAGGTTAAATTAGGTTAAAAAGACTACATGTATAGTTTGTAGTCTAGTAATACAAACTATACATGGCTAGTTAACATTCAGTGCGGTGGTAAATACTTGGGGTTGGGGTAGCTGTTACGGCGAGACATATTTTCTCATAACAACTGACAAAATTTATTAGAAATGATAAAATTCTAGTCTTCAGTTGGTGTTGAAATACTATAGTTAATAATCTGTAAAATATATTAACTTAATATCTTTAACAGGAGAACTAGGCAATTAAGGAACGCTAAAGGCTCTCACGGGCACCGCAATCTACACAAATTGTTATAAATATCTGCTAACTCGAGTTTCTCGCGGTAATGATCATTTTTACTCGCAAAGATGCTAACGCCACAGTATAAATCTTTTGCAGTAGCAGAAGTGTGAATAACTCTAATGTGTATACAAAACCTATGTAGATTTAATCGTTAATTAGTAAACAGACTGCTCATACTTCGACTTCGAGTTTTATTAGAAATCTTCCTTTTTCTGTGAAACTGTATATGTTTAATCCTTTTTTCATTTAGTGAATGAATACAGAATAAAATTATATTTGTGAATAGTGTGTTATCAACACCACCATATTAGTATTTTCTAACGTTACAACCTAGCGTTTATTATGAGCTTCTAATATATAACTATAACCTTTTAATTTTCAGTGAAAACTTTACTGTCTGTTTTTTTTTTTCTTTTACTTTTAATCTGCAATCGGCTATTTAGCCTTAATCAGATGTGTTTTTTTACTTTATAGTGATGCTGTTAAGAATGGTACAACTTTCAGTGAAGTTGCAAATGTTAATGAAGACTTCACAATAATAAGAACGTCACTTACGAAAGTAAACAATGATTTCTTTACTGTCTGTAAAAATCATTTATTTATTTATTTTATTTTTACAAAGCTATACATTATACACATTACACATCTTAATGATAGAATATAGTGCCATGTTGGCAATGTTGGATTATTTTGCAAATAATGATATTTGGATTTAATTAATATTAAATAGTGTTGTTAATTATATTTAAGGAACAATACTTGTCGTTTTAACATAGGCTGTAAAAAGCTGAATTAAGGGATCGCACCCGTTTCGTCACTGCTTTAAATTGTACTGTGACTAGGTGAGGTGCAATAATTATGTACCTATTTCGTAGAGTAAAAGTAAGGTAACGCGTTGTTAATGACACTTGGAGCACTTTGCGCTGCAATAATCTGCTGCAGTATGCGAGGATTTTAATAGGTCCAGCTGCTAAAAGGTCAGCGATCAGAGCGAGTTCGTTTAGGTATGTAAGCAGACTTTTCTTGCTACAGTTAGGATACGTTCTAGTACTTACGGGAGTAAACCACGAAAAAGTCTTAATAATATTCTGCCACATAAGTACATGAATATAGTATAAGGGGTTTAACACTCAACTGCAAACCCTGGTCAGGCCTTTTTTTAACGTTGGGAAATCCTCCGGCAGTGTATTGTATAGTGCGTGCAGTTATATGACATGAAAGCAAACTTACCACCAAGTAGTGCACCGTCTTGTACGGCGACTTTAAGTACAAAAAAGTGGTTTAGGAATATTAACCACTTTTTCGAATGTTATAGAATACATAAAGATAAAACCAACAGAAACTCGAAGACTAGCAGACTCCGTGATAGCAAACGTCTGGTGTAGTATATATACAATTCTTCATTATTTTATTTCCAGTGTATGTACATTCCATTCCTAAGCCCAGCAGTGGGGTAAGTCCACTCTTCATCTTCTTTTCTGCTCCGCTTGTAACGAACGCCACTGTGTCTTGTCTATAGGTATCATCATACCATCTAATGAGCTGTCTGACTATCCATCATACATTGTTTAAAAATATTATACAAATACTCAATGAAAAGTCGCAGTAAGCAACCTCGTAGCAACAAACAAGAAATTAGAGCGCGTTCAACTCTTGATATTACATAAGTGTAGTTATCAATCAAGTCTGTCCGGAATGCGTCCGCTTGATAAGAATGCATCTAATGTTTTCTATAATGCAATGCTTTATCATTCAATTATGTATCTTTTATATAGACATACACACACAAACTCTGATAGCTTGTTTATCTGAAATAAGGGTCAAATTTTAGGTTTACGGAATCATAACTTTTTTCTTCATACAATTACTTTAGACTGTTCATAGACTTTACCATGTCGGGAAAATACAGTTTCTATTTTTTTACTAATATCAATAAAGCTGAACAATAAGCCTGCCTGGAAGGCAAAAGAGCACCCTGTTTACAAAGGACCATCGTGAAATAACAGCACGTGTCTTTCGGTAAGTGAGTGAGGAAGGTCAGAGCCCATTTCCCCAATCCTTCCGAATACTTAATCCTACTGTAGTCGGCAGCGCACTTACAGCAGCGTTGCTTGTGTTATATAGGTACTCCCTCTTTCTGGGTATCTCTTTAGTTCTGAAGGTTGACGGTCAACTCCCTGAACCAGTTTCAAAAGCAAATCCACTCCCGGATGTTTCGGTACCAGGACTTCTTTCTTCGCCCAGCTTACTCTTACCTTCAAACTCATCATAATTTAACTGAAGCAGACATCTGTCATGTCAAGCACGGCATCAATAAATTCAACAAAAAAATATATTATCCGCTCTTTGCATTAGGTTGCTCTTGCAAAAAATCGGTATAGTGAGGTCAGTAAGTAAGTAAAACGTAATTAATATTATATCTGATAAAACATTTTTTGTTACTGGAACAATTTTCAATTCTCTGTTTTTAGTGTTTATGTTCAAGATTAATAAATAAATAATAATTAACTGAAGCAGACATACATACCTATGTCGTGTCAAGCACGGCATCAATAAATTCAACAACAATAATTAACTATCCTCTCTTTGCATTCGTAAAATCGGTATAACTAGTAAGGTCAGTAAGTAAGTAAAACGTAATTAATATTACCTATAATAATATTATAAAGAGGAAAGATTTGACTGTTTGTTTGTTTGAATAGGCTCCGAAACTACTGGACTTATATGAAAAATTATTTTTCCATTAGAAGCCGACATTATCCGTGATGAACATAGGCTACTTTTTACCTTGGGAAAATGCTTCATTCCTACGGGAAAACGGGTAATAGGACAACGGGTAGTAAGAATTATCCTTCCGTACGGTGGCGCTGCTGTCTGTATGTCAACTACTAAACGGCTTGACCGATTGGGTTGAAATGTTGTATGTGCATTTCCATAGTTTCCCAGACACGAATGTATTATATTTTATAAAGTTACGCGGACGAAGTCGCGTGCAACAGTTAGTATCTTATAAAATATTTTTTGTTACTGGAACAATTTTTTACTAAGTCTTTTAAGTAGGGTATCGCATAAAAGCGCTTCCCATCACTCTGTCTTAAGTTCATCGTCCTTAATGTTTGCGGAACAAATATTACGGCACAGAATACTCTAAAAGTGTCACTCAAAATGTTATCGTGTTTCTCATACATTTTGTTTAATATTACAAAATAATGTTACTTCTTATTTATCTAGTACGCTGAACCCTCCTTTAGTAATTAATGTTCATTAAAATGAAACTGACACTGGAAACAAAATTTGTATCCGGGCATGAAAAGTTTAAGCTGTATCATATTTTAGGAAAATTGTAATGACTCTATTCTTTTTATTATCATCATCAATAGTAATAATAAATCTGTAGGGGTCGGTCATGGAGTAAGTCATTTTGTTTTCAGAAATATCGTGTATATAGGCTCTATACATGATACTGAAACTAAATTGACGATTTTTAGAATTTTTTTTGTATACGTATGTATGTATGTTCCTCCATAACTCTTAAACGAATTAACTGATTTTCATGAAACTTGGCATATAAACATTTAGACGTACAGGTCACAGGATAGGCTTCTTTTTGCATTTTCAGCGCGAACGAAGTCACGGGCGCTAGCTAGTTAGCTAGGGTTGGCAAAGACGAGACCGACGATGGAGCGAGGGTGGGTTTTCTGAGCTCATGTAACCCGAATCTTTTAAGGAAAGGTATCCCATGTCTTGCCTGTATCCCTGACAACGCGTATGAAAAATTTCAGCATGATTGGTTGGGTAATTAAGGCGTGAAAAGATAACAGATAGACAGAGTTACTTTAACAGTTATAATTTTAAGTACTAGCTGTTGCACGCAACTTCGTCCGCGTAGAAAAAGAAAAAAGTAGCATATCCTGTGTCCTGTACGTCTAAATGTTTATCTACCAAGTTTCATGAAAATGAGTTAATTAGTTTAAGAGTTATGGAGGAACATACATACATACAATAACTACACTTACATTATTAGTATTGATATCCTATGTTTCTCGCAGATAATGTATCTTTCTATAGGTGAAAGAATTTTCAAAATCAGCCCAGTAGTTTTTGAGTTCATTAATTACAAACATACTGTCTTTATAATATTAGTGTATAAAATGGAACAGTATGGAAGTATAGATTACCTTTTTTAGACGAGACTTAAATGCATAAAAAAATGGACAGTCACAATAAATTTATCCAGTGTAATGTTGGTCATTCGTTTACCAAATTTTTATTCAAGGACACAAATAAATTGACTTTTCAGGCGCACAATAAAAAAGAGATTGGAGTAAAACAAATATAAGTCAGTAATATTTTTAATGATTCCATAAAATCCACGACGGGAACAAATGAATTGGTGTCGTCTGGTCGTCTGTGCTGGCCATAAATTATTATTTACTTATATATGTGTTGGTTTATGGGATAACCGTTATCGCAACAAATCAATGTTGTTCGTGTAACAGCATATCAAAACCTTATCTTTTCAGTTTAATCTGTTACGAGGCATGCATGTGTGTGTGAGTGTTATGATTATAAATAATTGTCAAGTTTAATTCAGAACCATATTTCACGTTTTCTTGATACCAAAATTTCATTTTTGTGTTTATTATTATAAACAATTGCAGATAAAGTAGATTGTCCCATACAATCATTTTGGATGGGACTAACTAAATATCCAATATAACAAAATTAACAAGTAAAGTAAAGTGAAGTGAAAGCGTAACAAATAAACAAACTCACATTCATATTTATAATATTTTATGTTATAATATAATGTATAATCCACATATATGTAAATAGTTAATCTGTTGTAGTTAGTTATTGATGTTAATCTGAAAATAAATGAATATTATTATTATTATTATTAAAGAACATTAATAAAAAAATCTTATTTTAAACTGAAAATTCTTTTATTTTAGCTTTCAAATTAGGATCCATATGGACCCGTGCTAGTGTTTACGTAAGTTTTTTGAGCGCGAGTAATTCAGGGTTAAACAAATAAACTGATTTTCATGAAAGTTGATAGATAAACAGGACACAGGATAGTTAGCCTACTTTTTTCTTTTTCAACGCGGACGTAGTCGCGATCGCCAACTAGTGTTTCATAAAGCAAAACTGACCTCAAGCCATTGATACCGCTTTAAGACAATGACTCACCAAATCCCTATACTGCCAACCATAACCAGATACTATCTGAGGATACTATGTAAACAATCATTATACCATAAAAGTTGGGGACAGTTACGGCAGCCCCTTTGACCGCACTTTGAATATTTTCTATAAATAGCAGCACACGGCTGCAGACTAGACCTGAGGTCACGTTTTGCCCATAAACTTTACAGTTTTGGTATAGATTTTAATACGGAAACAATTGTTGGTGGCGTTCTGTTTGGATTTGAAGACTTATTGGTTTTGATCCGTTACTTTGTGACTGGATAAGGAGACGGGGCATGAAATATGCAATGCCTTAACTTGTGTCGTATCGTATTTCAGTAGCGACGGTTTGGAAAATGGCACAATACGGTGTTTATGTAAAGCGGAATGCAACTTTATCTCTCGCTCGTTTCAACTTAGAAACGTTTTAGAAATTTGTGCTTCATTTAGTTATTATTTTTTATGGCTTTAAACTGTACCTACTGTCCGTCCCTGGGTTCGCATGGATTTTTTTCTGCAAATTATATAAACCTTCCTCGTTTATCGCTCTTTCTACCAGTGAAATCCGTATCAAAATCGGTTGTATGGTTTAGGAGGATTTATATGAAATTTGTCACACATAATATAGTTTTTTACCTGGATTAACATAGGATACATAATTATTATTCTGGAAACAAATGTTATGTTCCCCAGTTATCGGTCTAAAAATATAAAATTCCATCTGTTGCCCACGACTTAGGCGTTATTTTCTCATATTATACGGGGACGAAGTCGCGGGCACCAGCTAGTTTTTATATAAAAATTCATACATTTTTATAGCAAATATTTAAATCTCAATGTAAAACTTTTATTGTACAATCTATTGATTATATTTGTATACCTACTTAGTTTTTCTGTGTAGTATAAAGAGTCGACCTCCGCCATGCTTACGTCATTTTTCACATCATTTGCATATGTGCTCATGAATATCGGATTTTCCAACTTAAAACACAAGTTGGTAGCCGAGTAACACAGTGTAAATAATTAGCTAATACGAGTTTTGATCGATGAGTATTTTTCGAGTGACACTGTGCCTAATTTCTGTCTGTTGGAAAATGAATTCTTCCAGATCGATTGCTTGTTGGTCGTGTTCTTTAAATGCGAATTCCGCGGCATGTTTGTTTAAAATGTTTTGTGAAATAGTTACTTTGTATTGTAGTGTTACTAGACATATTAAAAAAAAATGTTTTTAAATATATATAATTTAAAAACAATACTTAATGGGCCAAAATGAGATCAGCGAGAGTTGAAAGTACTGAAATCTTTAGTCGAATTGTGTGTCCGACTATAATTATTCACATAATTTAAGTTGACTTTGTTAGAGGTCGGTCCAAAAGGATAAACGAGTTTCGTGGTGTAATAGTGTTCATGAAATGTTAATTAATCCGTTTGCTAATTATTTTCCCAGTTAAACTTATAATGACAGTTAATTTAGTAACAAATATTAGCGTGTATATTTTGCAAAAAATGTTTTGTATTTTAATTAATTAATTTATTTATTAAGATTTCATACAGCCATTATTTATCTTTTTTACTTACATTTATAACAGTGAATATACCAATCTACTGGATCTACTAACTGTTTGATATCTATTCAACTTCAGGTGATATTTTTTACATATTTTTTCTATGATTTTTAATTTAAGTTTAGGGAAGAAAAAATAAATTTAACATTAGTTCTTCTATTATTATTATTTTCGAAAAAAAGTTGAATTAAAATATTTTTAATAAATTAAAGTTAAAATTGAGTTTAATTTTTTTTTAATATATATAAATATATTAAGGCTTAATCTATATAATATTATTATGTATTTTGTTAAATTCATGTTACTACTCTATGCATACATTAGGCAGTATTATCACACTACTGTGTTTAGCCCGTTTTGCAGCAGTACTTACCCCTTATTATCCTTATTATTACCGTGAAATAAAAGCACAAATGCTATTGGGTTTCTGTAAGTGAATAAGGTATGAAAGGCCCATTACCCTATCACATATTTATTGTTTATCCTATCAAGATCGACATCACATTTGCATCCCTTTGTGGTGTTACTTGTTTTTATAGGCGAAGGTAACCATCCACCATCAAGAGTGTATTCGTCACCACAAAAATAAGAAAATAACATAATCATAATTAGAAATTTCTTACTTTCATAGTAAACAGAATAGTCATTATGTTCAGTAATCCGTCTGTGACGTATTACATGGGTAAGTGTGGCTGCACTTTCGTTAAACAAACAAAATAGTGGAAATAAGTGTTTGCCCATTACACCCGAGGTATGAGAGAAAATTGAATTCATCTTTGTTGTTCGTGTGAAAATCCATGATCAGCTCCTCACTTTAAATTTCAACCGTATTGCTAACGCGTAAGACACACTTTCAAAAAATAAAATTTGCGTATAATAAATACCAATAAAGTCTGAACATAATTCGGCCGCGTTATTACAATTGCCAGTTGATGTCGCTCAGGAGATTCCCTCGAATGACGCCGAAGTAGTAAATATTTTAGACGCTATCAAAAATTTTAAGAGGTTTTATTCACTTGAGTGTTCTTATCATACACTAGACAATATTTAATTTTTTTTTTTTTTCTAAATAATGGACTCGACTAGAGCGACTTTAAGTGACTTAGGCTTAGTTATTGTTATCCGTTTATTAAATAGGCACATTTCAGTATTCTAGGTTACTAGTAAAATATTCTTACTAAAACTGCCAACCTTACTCCAATATTGCTTAAATGCACCAAAAATCGTTTCGTTTATGAAAATAGAAATGTAAAAGTTGAACAAAAAAGTACAAATAAACGCTTTAATGTATAACGCTTTTAAAAAGATAAAAAAGTTCCCTATCACGTGTCCCGTACTTCTAAATGTTCATCTACCAAGTTTAATAAAAATCTAAAGAATTCTAAAAATCGTCAATTTAGTTTTATATCATGTATATAGCCTATATACACGATATTTCTGAAAACAAAGTAAATTACTCCATGACCGACCCCTACAGATTTGTTATTAGTATTGATTATTTTATTCTTCTGAAACTAGTTAACTGGCGCACAAAATTTACAGGAGCGATGCAAAAACGTAAGTTACGAAAACCTTTCTCGCTTAACGTTCTTTCCACTATTGAAACCCGCGTGAAAATCCTTTCACTAGTTTTTGAGATCACTACGAACATGCAGACAGACAGACTTTGTTTTATAATATAATATAATATGCTATGTATTGCTTAACAATAAACATGAGCTGCGCGACGTATGTATAATGTATGTCAAGTGTAAAAAGTGTCAAGAGCGGGGAAATCAAGGGGGCGTTTGTGATTTCGCAACTCAAAAACTGAGGAAGTGAGAGATTTCAAATCGTATCGTATCCTCTCTATAATCGGAGCCATAAATATGTAGGATTAAATCTAAAAATGAATAAACGTCAATGACTTGTAACCTGATAAATCACAGTCGTTGACAGATAGCAAAAAAGATGACAGCTAATTAGATATCGCGATTACGGTCAAGCATGTATTATGGAATTTCACGCTTCGCATGAATTGGTAATTTTTTTTTTAACATTGTAGAATTACTAGCCTTTTTCTATATATCTATATCTTCTACTATAAATATTTTGTCTGTGACTTCTTTTGTCTGTGTGTACATAGACTCCCTCAATAATAAACTAACGTTTTGTGTAATTTAAACTAATAATTTAAATCGTGGTTTACTGTACTAAGTCGAAATGCACAAAAAAAGTATGAAATTTAATTTATTCAAATAGTGGGCAAACACCACAGGTGCTAACACCACTGTGGGCAAACACCACGGACCCAATTATTATAGGCTATCAAATGCAATCAAATACAAAACAAATCTGTTTTTAATCCGACTGGTAGTACCAGAGTTATGAGACTTATGAGTAAGTAATTCGGTTAAATGCATTTCAAGATAAGATATAATTATAGAAGACAAGATAAGATATTATGGTCCATGAGCCAGCGACAGATTTTCATGACCAATTTCCTCCCAGTGGATAACTCGTAAAATGACTGAGAGAGTTGTTTCATGAAGCATTGTGAACGTCAGCTGCGGCTCCGATGGTGGGTTGAGCAAGTAGAGTGGTAGCCGCCCACGCACATAATAAAATATTTTTTTAATCATTTATTCCCGATTAAAAATTCATCAGTAACAGTTGGGAACTCAACTCTCGAAGTTGTTGACGAATACATATACCTGGGACAAATAGTCCAGTTAGGTAGAGCCAACTTCGAGAGGGAAGTCAATCGTCGAATCCAGCTCGGATGGGCAGCGTTCGGGAAGCTCCGAGACATCTTCTCTTCCAAAATTCCTCAGTGTCTTAATGTGTGTTGCCAGTGATGACATATGGCGCTGAAACGTGGTCTCTAACCATGGGCCTCGTAAGGAAGCTCAATGTCGCTCAACGAGTTCTCTCGTTTATGTATTACTGTTAATAAATAAAAAAGTCAGCTGGCTATATCTTGGTGGAATGCTTGTCAGCTGACGCTCTGAAAGTGTAACGGGCTACCACTGCTCAACCCACCATCGGAGCCGCAGCTGACATTCACAACGCATCATGATACAACTCTCTCAGGCATTTTACAAATTATCGACTGAGAGGAAATCATTGACGAAATTAGTGCCTGGCTTACGGACCATTATTTTTCAAGTGATTTTTATTTTCGATCCCAACGCATTTAATTTTAAAATAATTTTGTCCACTCTCGGAAAATACCTGGTTATAAAAAATACCTGTCTCAGGGACTCAAGCTTGATAATAAATATAATTTGTAAATAATAATTAATTAATATTAAAAAATATTTTAGGTTCATAAATTTTAACTACGCCTAAAAACAAACTAGCATTGGTTAAATAAATTTACTTAATACGAATTTAAATTCATTTATATCCATACTAATATTATAAATGCGAAAGTAACTCTGTCTGTCTGTTTCGCTTTCACGCAAAAACTACTGAACCGATCACCATGAAATTTTGCATACACGTTGTCTGCAACACCAGAAAGGACATAGGGTACCTTTCTTCCAGGAAAAAGTACTGTTCCCGAGGGATTATCTAAAATATAAAACTGTAACTAACGCCTGGCCAATGTGTTATAGCAACAAGTTGTCAAGCGTTGTTATTGCTTTTATATTTTAATTTATCATCGCGTACGAAGTCGCGGGCACCAGCTAGTATTTTTATAATTTTAAAAATGTATTACAAATTATAGTTACACATTCCTTTTATTTATTTGTAAATTAAATATTTAAAAAATGTACACATCGTTATGTTATCGAGGTCAAAATTATAGTGTTTTAGAATTTTTTTCTGCTTATCTGTGCACGCTAATCTCAGAAAAAGTTTAACCGATTTGAATGCAGTTTTCAGTGATGTATTGTAGCAAGCTTCACGTAAGATTTAGTGTTTGTTACGTCCCAATCGGTTTACAAACAAAACTGAATACTGAAATATGTAGGTATTGTATTGTATGTATGTATGTATGTTCCTCCATAACTCTTAAACGAATTAACTGATTTTCATGAAACTTGGTAGATAAATATTTAGACGTACTTGACACAGGATAGGCTACTTTTTTCTATTTCAACGCGTACGAAGTCGCGAGCATCAGCTAGTTCAAAATAAATATGGTCCAAGCGGCCCTAAGACTTGAATAGCGCGATAATTTGCACAAACCATATATATATTTGTTAATAAAAAACAGAATACTATCCAAAAAGTTCTCGTCACGATTACCATTGTATACGAATTAATGTCGTTCACTTCCAATAAAAAAACCGGTTCAAAGATTATGCAAATCAGAAGCGACAAGGAAGAATTACTGTCAATCGAGATGTTATTATCTCTCCACTAGATTAATGCCTTCGAGTATTCAGTTACAAACCTTATTTACTGTCAATACAGAGAATTTAAGTTCAATTTTGAGTCTTAACTGTAATTTAATAAGGTTTTGCTCTTATTTTTAAATGAGAATTACTTATATTAGGCGTGACTTATTATGAAGCATAATCATGATGGCCAATTGTTGGGAGATATCTTGATTTGTAATGTTTTGTGTGACACCACTTTGGAACTTATATAAGAAACAATTGGTTTTTTTTTATATATTGCTACTTAAAATAATGAATAACATAATTATTGTGAATATAAAAAATATATATTAAAAATTATTGAATTAGGCGCCAGCGACTTCTTTCGCGTTGAAAATGAACAAAAGAATGTTTGTGTACCAAGTTTCATGTAAATCCACTTACAGATTTATTATTAGTAGTATGACCATTGATTATTTAGGCTTTATTCTATGTAATTGAGAGAGGTGGTATTAGGCTTCGATGACGTTATTGACGCTGTGGTACAGTGTGCATAAAAGGAACCAATAAATACGACCATATAGTTACTAAGATTATTGAATATACTTAAGATATTCTAAGATTACTGAATATATTTGTAATCTATTTTTATGTGAAGGTCATCAGACAGGGTAGCAGGCCATAGTAGGATTAACGATCAGGAATTAAGAAGGGAAAGAAAAGGGGGACGGTGGCTAATATAATATGACTCCGAAACGGAGTGTACCCTTCCATTACTTTTTTTTCTATTCTAAATATTATTTAATTTTTAATTATAACATTCTCATATCAAAGGTGAAAGCATAAGTAAGTATCTAAATGATATTATTCCTTGAAGTAGATACTAAAGTAGTTTCTATTTAGATTCGTAATCAGACAATTAAATACCGCTGATCACGATATGTCTCCTTTAAATCCTTAGACAAAAGCCTATTGTTTTTGCCTTCGTTAATGAATGAGAGATAATGGTTGTCGCAAAAAATTGTTTTCAAAACACACCGATCCTGATTGAGTGCTTTGCTATTTTGATACTTAATAAATAAATAATATCGCACAAATAAGTTTAACAAACTGGTTTACAACCAATCAATCTGTTTCATTAAAAAAATCATGTTATACTTGAGTGATACTTCGATATAATGCGATGGTTTATTTTGGTTACAGTACAGAATTAATGTTATAATATATTACAGACCTAAGTATGTTTAAAAGTATAATTAAACTAGATGACTTCACCCATATTGTGAATTCAATTAGTGACTAAAGATGCTTTTATCAGTCATTGTACTATGCGCCATAGATGCGGAACCATTCCATTATTTGAACAGTCCAGATGCGGAGAAACTTTATCTCCTTTCTGAGGTATACCCTTTTGGGGCCCTATTATCAACTTTTAAAAAAACGATTCAAATTCAGAGCAGTTTAATTTGGGTTCCTAAACAACATCGCTTTCATAAGTTGATGGTACTAAATAGCAAATGTAATCCAGTTTAGGTCCTAAATCCTCGGAGCTTCTTATTATGAGCGTTAAACAAATCGTGCAGGGTCAGCAACGCTCGGCAAAGAGGCCAGGGAGCGGTCCCGCGAGGTTGACCCCCAGGCCGACCCAATCAGGCGCCGAAGAGTCGGCCGACGTGCCCGGGCATACGCTGCGGCGCACGTTGCGTAAATTACGTCAGGGCGTCAGAAAGGGACATCAGTAGCACTACCATGAGTTTATGACGACCGAAATCGCTAGCGAGAGATGAGCGAGAACGTAAAATATTTGTATGAAAAATTGTACAGCGCCTCTAGCGGTCACGCAAAGAACTAAAACCGGTAACATGAGTTGTATAAGTGAAAAACCTATCGAATGTAGTCGACCATTAGCGACTGACGTTTAACTTGACATTTCTATACAAAATCGGTACCATGAGTTACAAATTTGACTGATGCTCTCGAGAAATACCGTAACGTTAGTAGTTAAATCATTCACTAGCACATTGAAGGGTAAAACGTTCGTTATCGACAGAAGTAAACTAACGTAAGATTTCGATAGCAACTCATGGTAGTGCTACTGACGTCCTGATATACCCAACAAAGACGCGTGGCGGCTCACAGCGTTCCAGTGCGCCGCCACAAACAACAAATGAAGCGAGGCGAAAAACGTTCGCCCTGATTTGAGTCCGCTGAGGACGTAGCGGTGTGTGGGGATCCGAGAACAAGGCCTCGCTGTGCTCTCGGACCGACACTTTCACCGCTGATGGTGGAACGCGGGGGGGTTTTAGTGGGTATTCCTGGGGATAAAACTTCGTCAGGCGAGTCCCACACTCCCCTTCGTCGACTGTCCCCGTCGACGAGGGATAGTGTGTAAACGTCATTTCCCCTCCACAAAAAAAAAAAAAAGGGTCAGCAACGCACCCGCACTTCCAATGCTGTTGGTCGTGTCCTTAAGCGATGGTAAGCAACCACCTACCATCAAGAAGGGTTATTCTTGTTTCGCCACAAAGTTGAATCGCCACAAAAAAATATGTGTTGTTTCGCCACAGTTCTATTTTTATATGAGGTAATTTTTTTTTTGGATTGTTATTGTTCTTTTGCCACAGTAGTTTTTTTCCGTAGCTACAGACAGAGTAGGTAATAGTGCTATAATCTTTATAAAAAATATTTAAGTGCATGTTTCTATGTCGAATGTCGAATGAAGTTTTTTAAGAGATTTGAAAATTGCCTTTTCTTATCTGAAAATTTAAAAATTATATTTTTCTCGCGACTTTGTTAGCGTCACCTTTTCTTATGTGTTAAACCTTTTATTCCTTCTTTATTTGTTTCCAGATAAAAGATACCCTAGTTATGTCCATTTCAATACCTGAGATAACATGTATTTCATGCAAAATTCAATGACGATCGGTTCAGAAGTCGTGAAACCGTTAAAACACAAACAAACTCACTTTTGCGTATATACTATAGTATAAAGTTAGGATTACCGGACACTGCTGTACCGTAAAACAATAGCACATGTGCTAGAAACACAATTTTACAATGTTATTAGTGCAGATGTTGTAGGTAAAAATTAAACTACCAGCTTTGTTTATATATAAACTCGTATGTGATGTCATGTCTGTTAATATTTTCAGCATCCTTGAAATGCAACTAAGTAAGTGTGATATTTTGCAATCATAAAATGCATCATGGCCATTGTTTTAATGTTCCTAACAAGATGTAACTGCGTACATTATTAAGAACTATATGTTGCACGCGGCTTCGCTCGCGTATCTTTATAAATATGGCCTATGTTACTCGCTAATAATATAGCTTCCCAACAGTGAAATAATTTTTCAAATCGTTCCAGTAGTTTTGGAGCCTATTTAATGCAAACAAATAAACAATCAAATCTGTCCTCTTTATATTATAACTAGCTGGTGTCCGCGACTTCGTTTACGTTGTCTATTATAGCCTATAGCTTTCCTATCGTCTATAGCCTTCCTCGATAAATGCATTGAAAAATAATGGATGTAATGCCTGACATACATTGACTCCTGATATTATACCTTTTCCAAGTTGTGGATCATTATTTTTAGACCTAAGTAGTAACTAGTATTTACTGCGGTTTTTTTTTCTCAAACAAAAAATTCAATATTTTGCAATATCATTGTTGCTTTAAATCATAATATGAAATAAAAAAATATGGGTGTGTTATAAGAAATTAAAACTTTGATTTATAAACTTTGTTGAGTCGATGAATCAGCGTTAGACTTTGTAAAAACCACACACACTTCGGAGAAATAAGGAAAAAATACAAACATTGAAACACTTCCATCCCGGACTTTGTTTTGATTTGATATAAGTAGGTACAAAATCTTTTATGTGTTTACAGTAAACTTTATATATATGAAACTAGCTTTTTCCCTGGTATTCCATTGCATCCTTGTTAATTGTGCCTACCCTATTATACCTACAGTATATGAGAACAGTATAACATACCTACTAGCTGGTGCCCGCGACTTCGAACGCGTTAAAAGTAAAGGATGTGTAGCGCCTGACTAAGTGTGTTAAGCAATATAACGCCTGACATCTTTGCTGTTATAAAATTTTCAGGGATTGTGTCTTTACTTTTAGTGGATAGCTGGTGGACGCGACTTCGCCCGCGTTGTAAATTATATACTAATTAACTTCCTCTTGAATAACTCTATCAAAATCCGTTGCGTAATTATAAAGATCTAAGCATACATAGGGACAGACAGACAGTGGGAAGCGACTTATTTTATACGATGTAGTTATTGTTCCTACTGTTCAGCGGACTCTTTCTATCTCATAGAAAAGTATATTATTCTATCGCCTTTTCTGTGCCAAATTTAAATTGCTTGAAAACGACAAACAAACTAATTTTCGCATTTTATAATACACTAGCTGTTGCACAAGACTTCGTCCTCGTAATTTTGTAAAATAGGTTAACTACTCGCCGATAAAATAGCTTTCAATAGGTGATTGAAATTTTAAAATCGCCCAATAGTTTTTGAGTTTAATCATTACAAACATCTTCTCTCTTTATATTATTAGTGTAGATTAATTAAAAAAAATAATAGATTTACCCAATGTAGGTAAGTAATTAAAACAGTTTAAGTTGTGTGTTACACTCAAAGGGTTAGACAAAAACGATATTTTGAGATAAGAATGTGTTTGAAGTCGAAAATCTTATTTGTCAACCTCCGCATATTTCGCAAGCCTTTCAAGATAAATAGGAAAAACAAAATTCCTGTTTCCACTGATATAATAAGAAACAAAGTATGAAACGACTACACATAATGTCAGCAAAAGCTTCCTTCCTTATGACAATTTTTTTATGACGAAAAAAATTTTATGATCCCATAGGACGAGTGGTTAAAGTAGCGCTAACGCAGTGCTTTTGAATCCCAATCCACAGTCGTCTTTGAATAAAAATATACAATATAGGTACCGTTTTTGCAAATTATTTAACTGTTTTCTTGTTTATTTATTAACTAGCTGGCGCCCGCGACTTGAGTCTAACCGCGTCCGCGTTGAAAAATAAAAAAAAGTAGCCTATTCTGTGTCCTGTACGTCTAAATGTTTATCTGTCAAGTTTCATGAAAATCAGTTATGGAGGAACATACATACATACAATACCTACACTTACAGATTTACTTATTATTAGTAATGATAATGATTAATCGCTTAATGGTTTGCAAATCGGCTATTTTTTAATATTCGTTCATAAGTTTACTTCAAAAATTGGCCCTGACGGAGGACCTACTCGAGCTCGAAAAAATGTAGATTTTCTTTATATAGAACTAGCTGTTACACGCGACTTCGTCCGCGTAACTTTATAAAATATGATACATTCGTGTCTGTGAAACCTTGGAAATACACATACAAAATTTCAACTCAATCGGTTCAGTCGTTTAGAAGTTATGTGAAAAAGATAAGTACGGAAGGATAATTCTTACCACCCGTTGTCCTATTACCCGTTTTCTCGTAGGAATGAAGCATTTCCCGCGGTAAAAAGTAGCCTATGTTCATCACGGATAATGTCAGCTTCTAATGGTAAAAAAAAATTTCAAATCGGTCCAGTAGTTTCTGAGCCTATTCTATACAAACAAACAAATCTTTCCTCTTTATAATATTAGTATAGACTAACTGGTGCCAGCGACTTTGCCCGCGTTGAAAAAAATAATACTCTTAAGTATGTATCGACGTGACAGTGGCGTCCAATATTTTATAGTTTTAAACGGGAAATTAACATTTTTCTAGGATAAAAAGTGTCATATATTATGTTTATTTAAATAATAAACTATATGTGTGCTAAAAATCATTCAAATCCATCGAGTCGTTCTTTCATACATCAGACATGCAACCATGCGGCCTCACAAAATTTCTCATTTATAATATTAGTAGTATGAAACATCAATCAAAAGGAAGTAAATATAAACTCAAAGACATAAAACGTTCTATTGATTTCATCTCCACTCTTTGAGATTGAGCAAGACATTAAAGCCAATACGAGTTCGACAAAGCGTCGTTGAATCGAGGGCGATTAATGTAAATTGTTGTTCATAATGTCATTCCCATCAGATCTGCGAATGACGATGAATGAGTCATTACTACCATATTTGTATTATTTAAGTCATACTAGGTACGTATTTCTATTAATATGTCGAAATACGAATAGGTGTCCTAAGATTTTTCGGGATTTCTATTTAGGATCGTCATCAATTTAGTTTTTTGAAACCCTAACTTGAAACTCTAACCCTAAGAGCCTAGTCGCAGGCACTAGCTAGTTACCTAATTAAGTATCTCTGGATCTGGTCTACAAGTCTGCTGTTAAAACACTTTACAACATTCTTAGGTAAAAAGGGTTTCAAAAAACTAACTAAATTGATCCTAAATAGAAATCCTTGAAAATCCTAAATAGAAATCACAGGATAGACTAATTACTTTTTTTTCTTTTACAACGCGGACGAAGTCGCGGGCACCAGCTATAGTACCTGATAAAATTAATTGAATGGGTGTACCGCACCTAGCTAAAAGCCCACGCTAACACTCAAGTCAAGCCTTAAAACATCAATGCTGTATTCTATTATTGAAAACAGATTTAGCCGTGAGAATCGGACTGTTTTGTTGAACATTGTAAATGCAGATTTTGCTACGTACCTCTGCTAATATCACCATAAATGTAGAACTTTATACATAGATTTGGGTATTTGTTAAACCATGTCGATTGAATCATCTATTGAATCGATTTGGATGAAATTTCGTACACCATTTTGTAAACTACTATTAGCAACTATGATTTTTAGACCCCATCATGGTTTTCCATGATTAATAAATGAAATTTAAGAAACACAGTTTCTTATCTATGTCATAGGGTATCTTTATATCTTAGTCTAAAAATATAACAACTTTGACTATGAATATGTTATCGCTTTTTCTATTAGTGAAGGCCATAAAATATCAAAATCCGTTTAGTGGTTTCGAAGTTACCGGAGAATATAGAATTTAAATTCATGATAAAAAATAACATTTAGGCTTATAGAGAAAATATCTCAAAGAATCTTGTCTCAGTATATACCTAATTCAATTTATTAATTTTATTTGATTATATTTAGCTATTTCTATTAATAATAAGTGTATTTGAAATCAAAGTGGTTCCATGAGGCGCAGTGGTAGGGGGTAAGATTGCCTTCAAAACACCTTCTTATGTTCTATATTTAAAAGAATGTTTATTGGTAAAATAAATAAGGCCTTTAGTTGGTGCGCACAACCGTTTCCATTATTTTCAAGTATTCATAACTGAACATTTATACTTTTTATGCAAGACACGGCGCCTTTTAACAGTTGTTACCTACGTCTGAGTGTCTCGAACAATTTGCAATTTAAATAGTCTTTTTACCTATAAATGTAACCGCACTCATGCCACATTACACCGCTGTTCACAAAATCAATATTTAACTTTATTACCTACAAATAAAGTTTAAACTTCACATTCTAAAAGGAAAACTGTAAATGAACTCGTAAGTGGCGATTGGTTGTAACTGAGCAAGTACAAGATATAATTCGAATGATTTTGTTGGAAATTTGAAATTTAAAACACGTATTGGTTGTCGCTTGTTTGTAGTGTTGTACACACAGCTTATATTACAATCCTTATTATTGACTATAGAATGAATAAGTCCATTTTTTACATTATATTATCCAACAGTGCATTTTTTCTGCAAATTATATACACAAAAATGTTCCACTAGTGAAAACCTCATCAAAATCCGTTGCGTGTATATAAAGGAGGAGTTGCGCATATACAAACAGACACACGCGAAGCATCTAAGTTAGGACAAATTGTTATCAGAGTCATATGTTTATTGCCTAGTTAATTAACATCATAATTCATATAATATATTCGGATTTTAACTACTCCCTGTATGACACTGTGACTTCGTCAAAGTAAGTAAAATATCGACATGAACAGTCCAACAGTGTACGCTGTTCTCAATTTTAAATGTATGTAAACATTACATAGTAAACTCGACAAATTAAGTGCTTTATCACCCTAAGATTGAACATTCTTTGTATTTTGTAGAATGATGAGGTCTGTTTTCCTTTGAATATTCAAAGTGGCAATTATGTCAATCAGTAATCAACACCTATTTCAAATCTAAGCCTTAGGGATGATTTATTTTAGACCGTGGCGTGTCCGGCCCGTGCTTCGGGCGTGGCTCGTCCGTCATCCGGGCCCGGACACGCCACGATCTAATATAAATTACATATAATTTGTATAAAGATGTTTATATTACACCGTGTCCCGTCCGGGCCCGGATGACGCACGGTGTAATATAAACATGTTCATACAAATTATATGTAGCGTGCCTCGTCCGGGCCACGTCCGAAGCACGGCCCGGATACGCCACGGTCTAATATAAATCATCCCTTAGCGAATTTTGAAATTAATGGTATTTTTTATCGAAACTGATAAAGCACTTTTCTGGTCGGCTGTACATGATTGAAATAAGCTCTTTTACAATGTAAATTGATCGACAATTTTACCCAACACTATTTGAAGACGCGTTCGTTATACAAACGAGGTGTTTCAGGGCGTGTAGCAATTGATAATTAATGTAAATTAATTTCGGTACTTATGTAGGACTTGAATTTCTATTTACGACTTACAATAGCAGACGAATCATAAGGCCGGTGTTGTTTAGCTTAAAAAGTATAGAGAGAAATTAATACAAAAATATTTGTATAGTTACTTGGTATTTTTTTAATACTACTTGAAGGTGTAGTACTATAATATTAATAAAAAACATTATAAAAATCCTAACTCAAACCCCTGATGAAGTCAGACTAAGCGTAAAAACGTAAGAGAGTTTAAAATTCTCTTTTAAAAAAATGATATTTTATTTTATTCTTTATTAGCGACCCTCTACGGTTTCGTACAGATGCATTTTTTTTTCTACAAATTATATTTATGCACAAACCTTTCTCCTTAATCGTATAATTAAGGAGAAAGGTTTGTGCAGCGGTTTTATTCTATAACTAGCTGGTGCCCGCGACTTCGTCCGCGTTGAAAAAGAAAAAGTAGCCTATCTTGTGTCCCGTACGTCTAAATGTTTATCTACCAAGTTTCATGAAAATCAGTTAATTCGTTTAAGAGTGATGGAGGAACATACATACAGAAAAAAATCTAAAAATGGTCAATTTAGTTTCAGTATCATGTATAGAGCCTATATACATGATATTTCTGAAAACAAAGTAAATTACTCCATGATCGACCCCTACAGATTTATTATTAGTATTGATTGATTGACTAGCTGTTGCACGAGACTTCGCCTGTGTAATAAATATAGCCCATGTTGCTCGCTGATAATAGCTTTCTATACATAGGTGAAAGAATTTACAAAATCGGTCCAGTAGTTTTTGAGTATTTTTTGAGTATTACAAACATACAAATTACAAATCTTCTCTCTTTATAATATTAGTATTATAGATAGTTTATCAACTGTAATATTTTAAAATTTTATGCTAATATTATTAAAAAAATATATGAATAATAAATTATATCTGTGAACTGGGACGTAGTGTCGCACGCCCTAAATACACTGGTTGACATTTGAGCCCAATAAAACTTATTCATTCTAATTAGTTTCAATGCCGACACCGCGGCGTTAGATCTTACTTCATTTATGCAGACAATAAAAATAATTAAAACTGTATGCCACCAATTATTATATGAGGAAGCATCCTAAATAAGCACTCATATATTACCATATTATACTTAATGCGTTTGTTACGCTTTCACGCCTTGACCAACCTTAACTACTCAACCGATTATATTATACTAGCTGCTGCCCGCGATTTCGCCCGCGTAACTTTGTAAATTATATACTAAAACCTTCCTAGAGAACCACTCTATCCATTGTTGAAAACAGCATGAAAATCGGTGCAGTCGCCAAAAAACAGACAGACAGACGCGGCGAAGGACATTCTTTTATAATATGTAAGGATAGAAGGGGTCATCGTCATTGTAGGATATCCATATTATAGGAAAAAGGAAAAAGTATCGTTCCCGAAGCATGCGGACGAAGTCGCGGGAAACAGCTAGTAGCAGTAAATTTTTACTTAAACAGAATAATTTGTTGCGTGAATTTTTAGTATTAATTTTAAATTAAAAAAAAATAATTAAATATAGGTGCTAACTATAAGAAAATGTAAACGTAACGTAATGTAAATGTAATGTAATTACGCTGGTAGGGAATGACGTTAATATCTTTAAAATTCGTGGGTTAAGGTCGATAAAGTAGTAATTTTAAATCGGCTTTTTATTTTTTATTTAGGTATCTTATTTAGATTTACTTCTGAAACCTGTTTATTATTTTGTCATTAACGATTTTTGGGATTGCACATAAGTATTTTGGGCACATTGGTAGAAAAACGTCTTTAAAGGCTGCTTTGGTAATTACAGAATAACCGAAATAAAAAAATCCCTAAATTGATATTTTAAAATAATGTTAGTTACCAACGTTGTTTCCGTAGTGCTGTACTAATATCGGTTTTACTTAAATACTTATATATGATATTTTAAGGTATTTATGATATTTTTTTTGATCTTGTTATATTGATTTAACATTAGTATTATTGCTATTTTAAGGTTTGAATTTCGTTTAATGACCAAGTCGATTCGGAACGAATAAAAAGCAATTCACAATTTATAGTTATGTGAAGTCAAATAAATAAAAAATAGTATATGCATTCTATTATTTTGTATGTCACTTATGAAAATATTCTCATCATAAAAAATTAAATAGTCGAACAGAATTGCGACTTATAGAAAGGATTTTGCAAAAATTATAAATTTAACAATTAAATAATATTAAAATTAAAATTAATTCTAAACTAATTAATCTATAGGGCATTGATTACGGTTTTATAAAACCGTAAGTTTTTTAATAAGTTCGATTAGGTGACATCACTATTTTTGTATAGTCAAAAACCTGCAACCCAGGAAATGTCAAATTACTCGTTCGAATTATGAAAAACACTATAGTTAAACGTGTGTCTTGTTAAGTCATACTTATCGAATACTATTGTTTCTTTTACCTTTTATAAAAACGAACACCTCTTCAAACATAAGTAACGTCATGTAATAAATGTTTACGCAGTTGTTTAATACTAATAACACATGTTCTAATTTACAATATATTATTTAAACGAAAGAATTCGCGCTTTTAAGTTGTGCGATGAACCTTATTTATTATGTACTAGCTGTTGCCCGCGATCGGTTCAGCCGTTTAGAAGTTATGTGAAAAAGATAAGTACGGAAGGATAATTCTTACTACCCGTTGTGCTATTACCCGTTTTCCCGTAGGAATGAAGCATTTTCCCGCGGTAAAAAGTAGCCTATGTTCATCACGGGTAAAGTCGGCTTCTAATGGGAAAAGAAATTTTCAAATCGGTCCAGTAGTTTCGGAGCCCATTTTATACAAACAATCAAATTTTTCCTCTTTATAATATTAGTATAGATAATAGGTATATATGGACTCTAGTGCCTGCGACTTCATAGCTTTGAAAATAAAAGATATAACGCCTGACAAAAAAATGACGCCTGATATTACTTTTGTCAAGCGTTGGATCTTTATTTTTTTAGACTAGCTGGCGCCCGCGACTTCGTCCGCGTTGAAAAAGAAAAAAGTAGTCTATCCTGTGTCCTGTACGTCTAAATATTTATCTACCAAGTTTCATGAAATTCGTTTAAGAGGTATGGAGGAACATACATACATACCTACAATACCTACACTTACAGATTAGTATTGATGATTGATGATAACTGGTGCCCTATACCTGAAATTCTATGGTAACTATTTGTGAAAGATTTAGCTTAAAAAAATAAGTGTGTTTTTATAAGAATACTTCCTACTTATATATAAACAAACAAACATATTATAGAAATTTTACCTCTTTATAATATTAGTATGATATTATAAATTACATTTTGAATTTCGTACATTTTAAAACGATCAGAACGAGCAAATATTTTCTTTTTTTATGGAATGTAATTAATGTAAAACGTCGAAATTTTTATATTTGCAGGAATAAAATTACATTTCATTATAATGTAATATTTTGCAACGTTCTTTAAAAATCTAAATTCCAAGTTATAACCCTAATGGATACTCGAACGTTCGAAGGACCCTTAAGCATTAAATTGAATATTTTTTTATGATATAATTTTACTAAGAATAATTTTGGAATTCGGGGAATTTCTCCCTTATTGAATTTCATAATTGAATTTCATTCATCATTTCTTTTTACTAAAGTCAATGCTGATGCCGATATAAAAAAATATAAGTATTTATTAGACTCAAAAAATGTGCGTTTGCTTCCACAGATTGTTAATATCGTAGCAATTTTTTTTAAACAGACTATTAAGATTAAATAACATTACATTTATTAAGAGTTTATTATTTTATTGGCGTTTTTTAAATAAAGTTAATAAATCAATATTATTTTTTTTCTGAGAAAATGCATAATTTGAACATAATTAATTGAACATAGTCTAGCTACAGATGTTCTTTATTTTTCCTGTGTGTCTAGGTCAGATTATTTCCGTCTTATAGGAAGTCAACCCACTTCTGTATATCTAAAAACATCGAAAATTATAGTATTGCTGGAAAACGAATATTTAAACAATAATATAATTAAAATTTAGTTAAAACAGCCACTTCTCTGAACACATTTCAAACATGCAGCGAGATTAAAATGACAAGGCTAAAATTACTCGCATATTTAATATTTGATCAGAGATCACACATGTTTTAACCGGATGCAGTCAGTAGCGTTTATCGAGAGGAGGGCACAACAAAACGAAACGCTTGTACACACTCATTTAAGACCAGAATTAGAACGAATTGTGAAATAAAAAAAAAATAGTCACTCAAAAGGAAATGGCCCCGGCGTCCTCAATTAATAATTTTCCGGCACGGACCAACGCCAACACGCCATTGTTCGACAAAACAATGAAAAAGTGTTCGTGGCGAGCGATAGCACAAAGAAAAATTGAGTAAAACAACGTAACTCCGTCTAAAAGTTAGTCTGTTTACCGTGATGCAACTGGTTGCGGCTAGTGACGCGCAAATGATCTTATCGATGTCGATTTATCAACACGCTCGGTCGACTTGACAGCTCGTTTGCCTGTGGCGCCACGGGTATTCCTATCTGTCTCCTTAAACTTGTTTATGTAACGCGTATTGATATTATTTTAATAAACACTTTCTTTTGTTTTCAGGTAAGCTTCAAATAAGGACGCACTGGACATTTGGTAGACTGTACATTTTGATATTAATGTTTGTTAGTTTAATTAAACAAACATTCATACTTATTATAATACTTACTTTAAGTTAACCAATACATACCTTTTTTAATGGAAAAAGATTTTTGGCATGTGGTAAATCAGATATTTGGATGATTTCTGAGTCTGGGTGACTTATTTTAATGCTGTATGGTAAAGAAGTCTGTCAGCACACTATTATAATTACAGTAAAAAAAAAACCCTGTGAAAATTGTTATTTTTATTTACTTCTTAATCTTAACACGCTTTTTATGATAAAGAACTCCTAGCTGATTACAAATTATATAAAAACCTTTTTAGTATAGTTTATATTTTTTTATAATAATGGGGTATTTCATCGTGGGCAAGTCGTAAACTGATGTCCCATCATTATTGACTTCGGCGTTGACCCATATCGTCGAAAAACACGCTTCCTCTTTGATTCACAATCGGCCTACTGTTCTGTGAGTGCTGTAATCGGTATTTGGGGCAATGACACCGAAACGCAATGCAGTATGCGTAATGTAGGACCGTCAAGTGTATTCGAAAAAAGAACTCTTCAAATTTAATAACTGCGAATTTAAATTGTTTTATTTTTTTTTTCTCATATTTTTTATTTATTAAATTTTAATATTTTGTCACAGTACTGGACAATTTCATGGTAGTGGACCCATACGCAGGTTTCAACTTTCCACTTAATGTTTTCTTGCCCTAACTTTTACACTTTCAGTATCAAAATTATTTAATGTTACATTTACCGAGACATTCCCTTCTTAATAACTTACTGCTGATTATATTCGATCCGAAATTAAAATAAGGTCTCCATTTTTATTATTATAAAGGATGGTAGGCAGACTGACGTTACACGTTTTGATTGATAAGTAGTAGATCGTCACATGAGGCGTACCTTAAGAGGGATTCAGGTGCGTACTGAACTTGCAGGAATTAGTTTCAAGTTTGCTTGGAAAGCTCATATTATAGCTAGACGGAAACACCTCAGAAGTTACGTATTCCATGTAGTTGCTGAGTATGTTTTAAAAATGAATTTCAGAATAATATATGTAGATATTCTAATATGTATGTACCTATTGTATACACCGCAGCCGGTGCCTAGAGCGTAGGTTGACATTTTTAACACCTCCGTTCACACTCGTAGTAAAATTGGAGGTCGCGCGTCAAAATTTCGTCACGTTGCATTCATGTATCAATTATCGGTACATTGAATGCTTTTATTTACATATGTGTGTTTAGCACATCATTATGTAACGCAACGGTAAAAGAATACAAAAAGAGATTCAATGCAATGCAAATAAGAACGAATACAGTTTGTCCCACAGTGACATCCGTAATAATAGTACTATAAAAGTTTTTATAGGACACTAAGTGAACGAAATAGTTAAATTTAATGATTATTGTAAACCCATCATGCTGTAAGTTGAACCCATCGTACTTGTTTATCTTACAAAATAAGATACACACATTTTTTAAACATTTATAATTTCTTTCTTTAAACGGTTTGTAAATATAAGTGTATTTAAGCATGAAACGCATATAATCATCATCGATCACCACCACCATTACAGCCATAGGACGTCTACTGCTGCACATAGGCCTTCCCTATGTCCCAGCAGTTGAATAGACAGAGATTTCTCTAAATCTTTAGATACCTTGCATGCAGATTCGCCCGCGTAACTTTATAAAATACTAGCTGGTGCCCGCGACTTCGTCCGCTATACAAAAAATTTAGCCTAACCTGTGTCCTGTACGTCTAAATGTTTATCTACCAAGTTTCATGAAAATCAGTTAATTCGTTAATGAGTTATGGAGGTACATACATACTCGTACATACAGAATTCTACAAATCGTCAATTTAGTTTCAATATCATGTATAGAGCCTATAAACACGGCGATATCTCTGAAAAAAAAAGTAACTTACTCCATGACCAACCCTTACATACCTATTTATTAGTAGTATTGTTAGCCTATGTTACACGCTTATAATTCCCAATAGTGAAAGAATTTTTCAAATCGGTCCAATAGTTTCGGAGAAAATTCATTTCAAACAAACAATCAAATATTTCCTCTCTATAATACATATGTATTAGTATAGATAAAATAAAGTCGATTTCCGCCATCTGTTCCTCCGTATTGTAAATATGCTTAGGTCTTTTAATCTACGCAACGAATTTTGATGCGGTTTTCACAGTGGAAATAAGCGTTAAAGAAGGAACGAAGCCACTAGTTGTTATATTAAATAGATATGCTCATAAGTCATAAGGAATATAGTGTGATTTTTCCATCTATTTGTGGTTTTCCATTACAAGTACACGTTGTCTCGTCTAAAGACATTACTCGCTTAAGTCACGACTTGTGCCAAATTGACATTATAAAACACCTTTGTCGGCAGAATACCACAGTTTTTTTTATTTATTTATTTTTAACTTTTATTACCTTCATGCGGTAACCGAAGTGCTCACCGACGTATTATTCAATAAGATTTTATGGACACCAAATCGCAACACTGCCTCAGAATTGTATATTGATTTATCGCTTCGCTTATTCTTAGCTTTTATTGTAGTAACGCCGACCGCTATTCGTTGTTGGTTAGGTATTTCGAATTCTTTTTTCCTGGCAATACAGCGCGAAAAATAAAAGATACGAATTCAAGCTGTCCAGGTCGAAAGAAGTGAAAAAAAGTTGGTTTATTTGTTGCCAAGTTCTAAATATGAATATTGTTAAGATATTTTTTTGTTTCAAGACGAAGGTTTCAACTTTTAGGGTTACGTCGTTAAATGTTAAAATCCACATTCTTTTCTAAGATACACAAAATACGTGACTCTTTTAATTATTAAAAACACGATCTAATAGAATTATGTGTCCCCCAAAGTATTGTGTTATGATGAATTTAAAACATACAACGAACCGGAGTTAATTTCCAATCGGCTCTGCTGGAAATCGAACACAGGACCCCTGATTCAGACTCCTGGGCAAGCATATTAACCACTCTTCCAATGGGCTCTTCATAAATCTACTTTTTTCTCCTATCTTTGAGGGCGTTCTAGTATTAAGTATTAATTTTTGAAGATTTTTGAAAATTTGTTGGGTGTTTTCATTTCGTTCGTTCGTTAACAAGGAAATAGACATACAGCGACTTTATTTTACTAACTAGCTGGCGCTCGCGACTTCGTACGCGTTGAAAAAGAAAAAAGTAGCCTATCCTGTGTCCTGTACGTCTAAATGTTTATCTACCAAGTTACATTCTCTAAAAACAATCGTTCGTTTAAAGGTTTCATATTTATTTGTTTTTATTGGCATTGGACTTCCAAGCAAATAAATAATGTTCTTGCAACCTTGAATTATTAAATTATTACCTTATTGATTTTTTCTTTTCTTTTTAAATAACGCAACTCAAAATTTAAGCAGAACCAAATGGATAATTTATCTTGACCAACCTTTTGTTTTTCCGTATGTCTTAATATTAATTTTAAAATGGATAAAGTCGCATCAGAGCATCAATTTAAAAAAAAAAAAATACTCTATAGCTCAAAAGTTCTATGTACTAAGAAATTGTATTTTATTCGACGATCTACAATTTTTAATATTAATTCTAAAATGGATATTGTCGCAGAGCATCAATTATAAAAAAAAATACTCTACAACTCAAAAGTTCTAATAGGTACTAAGAAATTTATTATATTTTGTTCTCGTGTGATTACTGTAAATACCAAAAACAGTCTGCGCTAAGTAGAACCTAGAAACCAATTATGATTTCATCACGTACAGTGTAGTAATAAGTATACCTATTACTTACCATCTGGCCACCGCCGATTCTAACGCCCACGAAATGTCGTAAGCGACGAATCTCGTTTTTTTTTTTAGTCCAATGGACCGGTAGTATAATCTATTGTCTTTAGTACGTAACTATTGTCACGGATTGACACATTATTGTCTAATGAAAAATATTTAATTACTTATCTCCAAAGATAAAACCATAAAATTATTTGCATACTATAGCTGTTGCCCGCGACTTCAACCGTCTTAAAAAAATATAAAAAGTAGCCTATCACGTGTCCCGTACTTCTAAATGTTTATCTACCAAGTTTCATGAAAATCTCAGTTAATTCGTTTAAGAGTTAAGAGTTATGGAGGAACATACATACATACAGAAAAAAATTCTAAAAATGGTCAATTTAGTTTCAGTACCATGTATAGAGCCTATATACACGATATTTCTGAAAACATAGTAAATTACTCCATGACCGACCCCTACAGATTATTATTAGTATTGATATGTAGGTAAATGAGGTTGTTTGTGTTGTTAAGTTTTAATAGTACATATTTTTGTGTTCCATTTTCTTTGTAATACCTGTATATTGTAACATCATCGTCCATAAATTGTTATTGGTAACTTAACTAACGACCCGCCCCCAGCTTTGCTGGAGTGTAATTTTTTCTACAATTTATAGTATAACCTTCACTCTTTCCATGAGTGAAAACCGTATCAAAATGCGTTTGATAGTTTAGAAGACGTTAACGGAAAAGCAGACAGAAGAAGAGACAGAATTTATTTTATAATGTCCGATTAGGTAACCTAAAATGCTCGTTTTTCTATTGCTGATTCAGTTTCGAAAACAAACAACAGCCACACCTACGAATATTACAATAAAGAGGTAATAAAAAAAATTTATTTCATCGGATTTACAATAGACGTTAAAAAAACTTTCAAAAAGACTGTTCCTAGAATACTAGGGAGGTTGTCTAAGGAATTTCTCATCGGTACCGTCGCAGGTATTTGTAGCATGTGAAGCAAGAGACAAAAGCACTTATTCTACAAGTATTTGACGAGCCCGTTGGACGAGTGGCAAGGGTGCTTGCCTAACGTTCCAGGGGCCCCGGGTTCGATTCCCGGCGGGGTCAACTTTGGAAATTTTAATATAATTTTCAAAATTGACTGGTCTGGATTTGAAAAGTAGTGGTAGGGCACACTGCGTTTCGCAGTCATTTGGGCAGCCCGTCTGGCGGCAGTAACCACCCCCTTACAGAATACCACCGTGAAATAACAGCATATGTGCTGTTGTGTTTCGGTGAGTGAGTAAGGGATGCCAGAGCCCATTACCCCCTTCCCTTCCTTATCCCTTATCCTTAATCCTTCTATGGTCAGCAGCGCACTTGTAGCACTTATGGCGTTGCTTGTGTTATAGGCGACGGTAGCCACCTTCCATCAAGTGGACCGTCAGCCTGTCTGTCGACCTTAACATAAAAAAAGTATAATAATGGTACAAAAATGAGTCATTCTCATATGGTCCATACACTGCTGACCACAAAATAGGCACCAAGCGTGTCGAAGCGTACCATAAGAATGTCAACGCGAGCGGTGATTGACAATTGACCTTTTAAGGAGAAGCCGTTTTGTAACCAAAACAAATACAGTCGAAATTTAGAGAATAGAATAAACAAAACAGTTTGACCCTCAACTTTAGAAGATTCATGCGTTACAAATTTGGAATTTTATATGTCGTCATCATAAATCTGGTAAAGTTATGCTTAATAAGCCAAACTGTGTTCCAGCAGTACTTTGGAATCGTTTATTTTATTTTTTATTTTTTTATTAGGGAAATAAACAATAAAATTTCGATACACATTATACACATACACACAAGAAAAACACACACACAAATCAGCAAAGTTTCCACTAAATTACTAAAACATATTTTAAGTTACAAGTCACTACAGAATATTGGGGCTGGGAGAAAACATAGAAAAAGGTAAGAGGCAAACAAAAAAAAAAGAAAGAGAAAAACAAATAAATAAACCAATTGACAAATAACATAATATAACATACAAAATAAATAAATAAACTGGCCTTTACAAGAAGGAGACTACACAACTATATTTTCAGGGCTTGTTTAAGGCTTCGTTTATGGTGCTGGGAATGAGTGACCATCGATTTTAGTTAATGATATCCCCTAAATATAAACCTCGATAAGCATTTGAAGCTTGTATTAAAACATCTTATTATTTACTTTTCTCGCTACAATAATGATTTTAAACATAAATAATTTCTTTCAACCATTTCTATAATAATGTTATTTATAATAGTGATACTTTTGGTTGGCTAAACGTTTTGGTCATTGGTAATAATAGCTATAAATAGTATAAATTGAATTCGCCGTTTGCGTATCTCTGTCTGTACATCTGTTTATATGTCTGTCTGCGTTCAACGGGGAAGGTTTTTGTATATTATATAATTTGCAGAAAAAAAATTCGTGCGAAATCAGGAGCGGGCCACCAGTACAGTATTAATAATATTTTTCTGCATAAACATAACGTCAGTTTATTCGTAATATTGTTGAAATTTATTACCAAGATGTAAATTTCATGTTCAAAGACAACTAATTCCATGAATGGAGACCATAAAATTGACTTCGCCTTAAATGCTTAATTCTATATTCAAATCTCGTATACATTGCGACGACACGCTTTGTCGGACCGTCTAGGCGACATAGACAAAGGATTTCATATTATTTACTTTGTATTTAAATCGTACGACTATCTTTTTCGTTTTAACCGCCAATATATTAAAGATGTAAAGATGCCGCGACTATTTATTATTGAAAATAATAACCGACCATCCCTTAAGTGCACGGTTGCATTAGCCGCCAAAATAGGGAAAAAATATTTTCTAGTAAAGTAGGTACATGTCACGAATTTGATTCAGTTCATCAATCGCACTTTGTTTTAGTAAGACCGTTGGTTTAATAAATTAAGTCTTTGTTTTAAGATTTTGTACCAAAAACAAAGCAATGTCCTAGATCTTGTCACAATACGTTCTAAATGGTAGTAAAACGTGTAATATACTTTTGTAGGTGAGTGTACACAAACATCTTCGTCTTTGTACTTCTTTGTGTACAGTCTCAAACTAAGGTCAGTAAGTTGACATCCATTTTTCTCGTCTAACTGTGCGCGTCAAAGTGCATTGTTGCGACCGCAACGCGACGATTCGTTGCCCAATGGGCGAGGCTAAAACATTAAGGTGTCACAGGCCAGTTACAAATAAACGCTGCGTTTTTATAAATTCATTTGTCGCTTGCAATTTGTCTAGTAAAAAAAACACCCAGGAGTTTTGACATTGGAAATGTCTTTTCGTTCGCTTCAGTATAGTATTCATCTGGGGATTGCTCGGGTGTCTCCGGGCAATCCCCTGTTGGCGTCAGCCTAGCCAGAAATGGCTAGGCCGTCCGTAGTGGGGTGGGTCGGAGCGAGTGCCTGGCAGAACCCGTCCACCCCACCTATTGGGTAAGGAGGCATCGGGGAGTTTTAGTGGGTAGGGGCCAGTTCCACCTGCACGTGCGCAATCAGAAACACTGGTCGACCCCACATACTCTTACCGTCTAGCCAGCGATAGGGGATAAATAAAAGGATTTCTCCTCGTCAAAAAAAAAAAAAGGATTTCTATTTTGGTTACTTATATTAATAATAAGTAAACTTACAAAATATACTCGTATATTTATTTATTTGATTAAATTGTAACGTTTCCTGACTATTTATTATAAATTATTATTTACAAACAAAAGATTATTAAAAAAAAATAATTCTCAGAAATATATTATTGAAATAAATCAACACATTTTTATATTTAAATAATCCAATTAAATATAAATTTTGGTTAAGCGAAAACGTACTTTATAGCTTTTCGTGTGTAAATACCTTTAAGCGCGAACTCGTCATGGCGAGGCGGCGGCGTCGGCTTTTTTGTACTACATCCAGCGAATAACGGAACAGCTTTTTCATCAGTTGCGTAACATTTTTTTGCTATTAGAACTACTTTTTTTTTCAACAGAGTACTCTTTTATTGGAAGGTCAGATGTAATAGAACAAAGCTGTATTCATATGCTTGATGAATTATCGGTACGAAACATCACAAAAAAGTTTTTGTTTCATCAATGATGTAAGGTTATTATGACGATGACTTAGTCAAATTTAATATTACGTTCGGATTCAGTTATGGTACTGTTTATTCAATAGTGTGATTATGACGATAATCGCACTCTGATCAGTCTTCAGGCTGAGAGAACAAAAGAAAAATGTTTACCAATTAAATGTGTTTGAACTTTTGTAATATAAGGTTTTCTTGTTTTTACTACAAAAGAAACCTATGTATAATTGTATACTCCTATTTATTGTTTATTATACGAAGAGCCCATATTTTATTTACACTTTTTCTTAGGTGTTGACAATTATTAAATTTTTTATTGATATATTTTTGTCAGGAGTTGAAATTTTTGTTTTCAGGCAATCCTTCGGAGACAATACTTTTTTTGTGGATGTACAGTCGGCCGGATAAGTCGATTAACACATTCAAAAGTGTAAAACAACTGAACACTCAACTTACTTACTTAATTACTTACTTACTGAAGCTTTTTACGATCGTTTGTACGTGAAGTTTATTTTGTTCTCTAGTCGTGACAACGACTTATGGCGTGTTAAGTGTTTAGTTGTTCTGCACTTATGAATGTGTTAATCGACTTATGCGGCCGACTGTACGGTAGCTTAATAACCTTTTCTGTATCTCTAATTACGTGTATGCAATATTCTACAATGATCACGGTTTTGTAGATAAGGCGCGAAAGCTGTACAAACACTAACTCACTTTCATATTCATATGAATGAATGCAGTCTATCTGATGCTAATAAGGATGTAACCAAAAATCTAAAGGGCATTTGTACCAAACATGAGATGACCCTTAAGTCATGTTGCTAATTGTTCTCTATAAGGTCATAGTAAGCCTCATTTGGACAAATGTGGGCGTGAACAATAAAAGTGTTCGTGTTCCTATGAGGTCATAATGTGGGTGTATTGAGATCTTACAATGTGGACGATTGACGTAGCATCTGTTCAAATATTTGAAATATTTGAAGATATTTTTGAGCATGCTGACAGTCCACTTAAGACTACTATCGCTTATAGAGGCAGAGGGAATGTAATATATTTAATTGTAAGCTTATGTAAGGAATTAGATGAGAATAAGATTCTTAATACAATTTTCTATAGGTAGTAAATTTGGTAGTAACTGACACCATGACTAACTAAGTGGTGTTTTGTATTCTAAAACCCATTTTTATATCCGTAGTCATGGTCAGGAATAAGCAATCTTACATGTCCAATTGTGGTTGCTTTCTGTAATTTAGCAAGTTAGGTTTATTTTTTTATAGATAAAAATTTCTTCTCGATCACTTTTTATAAATAAAGTGTAATATAAATTTGATCCACATAAAATAACTGCAACACTATAGAAAACACATAAATACTTACTGATAATAAATTTATCACTCTTTTCATTCGTCAAAACCGCATTAAAATTGGATAGTCAATGCATTTTGATTACATGAAAAGGCATCAAAATGATCGTCGTCAAAATATGTGTCTTAAAAGTGGAACAATTTTCCACATAAAAAGTTCTCAAACTTCGCAACCACGAATTAGGCAACGCAGTATGGAGTACTTTTTTAGATCAGTAGCACTACCATGAGTTTATGACGACCGAAATCGCTAGCGAGAGATGAGCGAGAACGTAAAATATTTGTATGAAAAATTGTATAGCGCCTCTAGCGGTCACTCAAAGAACTAAAACCGGTACCATGAGTTACAAATTTGACTGATGCTCTCGAGAAATACCGTAACGTTAGTAGTTAAATCATTCACGTGCACATTGAAAGGTTCGTTATCGACAGAAGTAAACTAACGTAAGATTTCGATAGCAACTCATGGTAGTGCTACAGATCCAATAATCCGTACGATTACAAAACTACTCTACTTTTTGCCTACCGGAATCTGTAGCGAATTGCAACCTTAAAATCAATCACGGAAAAGTGCGCAATCAACTTACATCGCGCGATACAGATTTGACGCGGAAAATAACCGTGTTTACGTCTTGGTGGATTTCAGAGAAAAGTGTCGATTAAATGACGGCAAAGAAAAATATTGATTATAAAACTAATTTTATCATTAGACTCGAGCACCAAATCTACTAAGAACTTACCTGTACTAAGAGACTGATGCACATTTTCACCGACAGACACCTAAGCGACAAGTAACACCTAACTAAGCCAGCCATTCACGACAGTCCGCTTTGAAGTCCAGCGCTTCATGCAGGATTGTTTGTGAATATAACTGCCGTGAATGGCCGGCTTAAGTCAGGTATTTGTTATCTAGGTGAGTGTTGCTGAAAACAGGCATAAGACCCGAGAAGACTCGGGCGCAGGCGGGTAGCCTATATCCGCCGCCTTCCACCCTGACCGGGACCTGGGCGGTAGTCTTGGGGGAGACCGCTGCCCGTCGTAAGGTCCCCCGAGTAGGCCGGCGTACCTCTACTTTCGGGTACGTCAAGGTTCTGACAGGGAGCACAGGCTCCCCGCGTTGGATAGCCGTGGCGGGGCACCGAAGTCGTGTAATAACGTCCCCCACGACCCCGCCCATCAACGGCCGCGACAGATAGAAAGTCGTTGGGCTTTAGCCGGTAGGAATCCGGCATAACCCCGCAGTCCCCCTTTACTGCCGGGTATCCAAGAGGATTTCCCAACGTTAAAAAAAAAAGGCTCTGTAATGAAGTTAGCGCGCTTGTGTTGTGAATTTGTTTCGTACGTTCGTATCTTACTTCAGTTGTGTTGACTTATGACAATAACGATAGTCGGTTTCTTTTTTTCTTCTTCTGCTAAAAGCTAATAAGAAATAGCTATCAATAGCATGCCCTCAATGTGTTCGTCGAAAAATGAAGAAAAATCAAGTCAGGAACTACAGAAATATGTCGGCGGAAACCCTAGGCACGCCACTGGTCAGTAAATATCTTAAACCTAATAAAAAATATCCACCTATAGATAGAAAACTAATAATCTATTAACAACAATATTAAGAGTGTTAAAGTAGGTACTTAGGCCATTGAAAACTTTATCGGCTATAATATTTTTTGTTTTGACTATCGAACTGTGGAAGTCGACATTTGTATCCTCTAATAAAATTTCATTAAAAAGTTTACATGAACGAGACATGAATGTATTTTTCCTATAATTTGTTTTACAAAGAGCGATTTCTCAAATTAGTATGAGGCTTAGCTCTTAGCTTACTTTTTTCTTCCTCTATTTGTTGGATACTTATCCGTACTTTGTTTCAAAAAAATGCATATTTTGTAATCTCGTCTTTTGTGTTTTCCTCAAAGAAAAAAGACTCCAATATTGATAATTACAAATATCTATTGAAAGTTATTATGCTAAGAAATTCGCAATTTTGCAGTGTTATGGTTGCACGTTGTGATGGGTGCACACAATAGCCCATAATCTATTATTGAAACTGTATACAGAAATCCTAGTCTGTGATGTCATTAAGCATTACGATATTATGGTGAATGTCTTGATTAGTCAGTGAATAGTGGGCGATCCCATTTAGTCGGTGAGCCCAGGATATTAGCAGGCTGATGTGGTGGTGGGCGAGACCATTTCCTGCGCAACTATCAACTTTATCTTCAATGAGAAATCATTGTGCATAACTCTTGTTTGCTCTGGCTGAGGATGTTTTATGCATTAACTATTTTAATATTTATTTTTCATTTTCACTAGCAATCAACAATAAATAAATTGCAGATTCTAATCAAATAAAGTTCTATCGTATATTTTTTTAATGTTTCAAAGTAATGTTTATGTTAAATTTAAACGGAAAATTAGAACTAAAATTTGTGCTTGTTGATTTCAAAATGTCACGTGACACCAACTTGATTTTTTTTTTTTCAATAAAAATACGATAATATTTCAAGTGAAAGTAATTTTTTTAATAAATAATATAAAAGAATATAAATGTTTTTTTAAGTGCAAATCGTCCTTTCACCATGATTTTGAAAATTCTATTTTGTAATATTTTTGTAAACGATACATTTAGAAAAAAGTATTTGAAATACTCGTTTTGTGTGAACGACCAAAAAGGAACATTCATTTGTAAAATAAAAATGACAATAATGGAATAGCTGTTAAAGCCATTACCATTGGTATTTCTAACCAGCAAATGTACGGAACCCCGTTGATTAAGTAAAAGGTTACGTCGTGGGGGACATTCTATTGCTTAGGGAGAGAATTGACTTTTATTGTTTGTGGGAAACTGAATGAAGTTATTCGTAAAATTATATACATTATTATTGACAGGCGTATTTAGTGACACTAAGCTTTTTACCTAACCTGCAGAGCCTAGGTCATAGACGCAAAGTTTCCTGTGTCTTCGAAAAGATATACTTCGGTGAGTGTTCTCATACCAATCTCCTCTTTTTTTATCAGATCTAGTTAACATCTTGTCAAAATCCTTCTTTTTCTTCTAAATCTAAACGTATACTTGCAAGTAACTTTAAAATAGTACAAACACTTTCTCTTTACTGGAGATGAAATGTATACCTGACAACATTTTTCCAAATAAGGTTTCAGAACGAAGTGCCGACGAATGTTCGATGCGAATATTCTCGGAAGGAGAAAAGCGCGATTATTTACTGCCCATGTCTCTTCGCTGAAAATTTTACTCATTAATTATACCCCCTAATTATTATAATTACCCATTAATTAATCATTTAGTGTTTTTAAAATTTGCAAGACCGAAATTAGGTATTGAAGAAGACGAGCGCAGACAGCTGTTACCTTTAAACACAAAGTGAAATCCCACTGCCGATGCTAGGGGATAAGGGTAAGGGATAAGTTGAGAAGTTAGGGGAAGCCTCCTTATAAATTTTAGCCTCCACTAATTGCATACCAGAACATCAGCACATGTTGTAATTTCACGGTGGTCTTCTATAAGAGGCTTCTTACTTCTGCCAATTTATTAATGACAGATTGCTGCGACACGTGGTTATTTCTTTTTTAACGTTTAATATTTTTTATGCGACAAATTTTGTATAAGTATACTAGCTGCTGCCCGCGACTTCGCCCGCGTAACTTTATAAATTATATACTAAAATAAAACCTTCCTCGAGAACCACTCTATCCATTGGTGAAAACAGCATCAAAATCGGTGCAGTAGTTTTTGAGTTTATCGTGAACAGACAGACAGACGCGGCGGAGGACTTTGTTATATCTATACTCTATACTAATATTATGAAGAGGAAATATTTGTTTGTTTGTTTGTATTGAATAGGCTCCGAAACTACTGGACCGATTTGAAAAATTCTTTCACTGTTGGGAAGCTATATTATCAGCGAGTGTTATAGGCTTTATTTTATAAAGTTACCCGGACGAAGTCGCGTGCAACAGCTAGTTTTATAATATAAAGGGTTTTTTGGTTCGTGATCCTGCCTTCCTCCTGAATGTTCTCATGACCGTCTGCTGGGTCCGATAGTCTAATAAGATAGTTCATAAAGTACCTATTATGAATTATGAATAAGTACATTACTCATTCATTGTTGGCGCGATAAAATAAGAAACTCATGGATAATGAGCAAAGAAAGCACTTACATAATATAAATATGTCTTCAATTGAAAACACCATTTCCATACAACATTGTAAACCTATTGATATAACCGCAAAATAAACTTTGAAACACGTAAATTCTATCTGAAAACGCCATTATAATAATATTCTATAATCTTTATGACCATAAACACACATGTTTAAATGCTACATCGCTTTAGGAGGCAGAAAATAATTGGATACAAGAGATTTAAGATTACACCATAATGATACTGGATAGAAAATGCGGGATTACTTATCGCTGCAAAATACGAACTTTTTGTCAAAGTAAAACTACTGGACCGATTTGAAAAAATATTTTACCATTAGAATCCGACATTATCCCTGATGAACATAGACTACTTTTTACCGCGGGAAAATGCTTCATTCCTACGGGAAAACGGGTAATAGGACAACGGGCAGTAAGAATTATCCTTCCGTACTTATCTTTTTCACATAACTTCTAAACGGCTGAACCAATTGGGTTGAAATTTTATATATATGCGTATTTCGATGGTTTCCTGGATGATTTTTTAATACATTTTAATACATTGGTAGGTGGCGCTGCTGTCGGTATGTGAACCACTAAACGGCTTGACCGATTGGGTTGAAATTTGAAATTGAATTTTTGTATATTTCCATGGTTTCACGGACACAAATGTATTAAAAAACTATAATTATATTTTATAAAGTTACGCGGACGAAGTCTCGTGCAACAGCTAGTAATAAATAAAGCAGTTTTTGCATTATTATAATAAAAGTTATAACTTTGGTTTACTTTCTGACACAGAGAAGAAAGGTAAATCCGTCTCGGTAAATTACCTTATAATATGTTTCCAATTCTTCGGAACTTTTGTATTGTAATAAAATATCTATTAGTAGATTTCAAAATTTGTATTAGCCTTTAAAGTTCTCCCAAAAAAAAAAACATAACGCAACTTATAATTTCTAACAGCCAAAGTAAACAAAAAAATCACATCCAGCTGTGTTTATTTGATTAATTTAGAAGTTTTGTAATAGGGAACCATTTGGTACAGTCCGCGACAAAAAGTTTTATGATCCAGATAAAGTTATTTACAAAAAATGTGTGATTTTCACGCGAACCTTAAAAAAACTATTTCTAACAAAAGATAGGCAGTTTTTTGAAATGATGTTTGGTTAATGTTATATTTTAAATGAATATGGTAAACCGAGATAAGGTTTCACAAATTTAACTTCTTAAGTTTATTTTTAATTTTCTAAACAAAGTTTATTAAATCGTACTATCCAGGTGCGATTGAATGTATAAAGAATACAACAAATAAAAAAAATATTATGCTATTTGACAGGTGATTCTTATCACTTAGTTGATAAGAATGACTTTACATGGATTAAATTTTTTCTGCAAATCATATACACAGACCTTCCTCGTTTATCGTTCTTTCCATTAATAAAAACCTTCAAATGGACATAATATAGGTTATTTTTCAACCAGAAAAAGTATTTACTGTTGCCGAGAAATCATATAAAAATAAAAATCCAACTCTCGAAAAAACTAGTTATAACAACAATAAATAAAGATTAAATAATATATTTGAATTTGAATAAAATTGCTCGTATATTTTCTCAGGCTTTACATATATTTTTAACTAGCTGATATAATACATTCGTGTCTGTGAAACCATGGAAATACACGTACAAAATTTCAACCCAATCGGTCAAGCCGTTTAGTAGTTGACATACCGACAGCAGCGCCACCTACTGGGTCCAATTGTATTTTTAAATCATCCGGGAAATCATCGAAATACCCGTATATATAAAATTTCAACCCAATTGGTTCAGCCGTTTAGAAGTTATATGAAAAAGATAAGTATGGAAAGATAATTCTTACTACCCGTTGTCCTATTACCAGTTTTCCCGTAGGAATGAAGCATTTTCCCATGGTAAAAAGTAGCCCATGTTCATCACGGATAATGTCGATACACGGATAAAAGAATTTTTCAAATCGGTCCAGTAGTTTCGGAGCCTATTCTATACAAACAAACAAACAATCAATCAAATCTTTCCTCTTTATATATTACTTTGAATTATTATATTATTTTTATATTTAATTTACACTGTTTTTGTTTTGCATATTACGGACATACTCGCCCACAAATAATAATAAATTAGATTAGAAGTAGGTGAAAAAGTCAGTAAAGGAAATTTATTAAAACAATTTTGTCGCTGACTGTACAAATGCACCAGTTAAGTTAGACAAACGTCATATGTCCTCTCGCGTGTGGTCGTCTCTATACCAAATTGGACTGATCGCTCATTTTGTGTGCTTTTAAAAACATAATAGGAAAACAGACTTCAGAATTAATGGTGACTTTAAGTGCCTAATTTATTCTTAGTGTTCCTGATTTATGCTCGACAGTTAATGAAACTTATTTTACATATTATTCAAACATTTGCATAACTACTCTCGGCTCCTATAAATATACTCCGCTCCCGGCTTCATAGGAATGAAATATTTTTCTGCAAATTATATGTCTACTTACTTACTCAAACCTTCCCACTTTGTCGAATTTTCCATTAGTGAAAATCTTATCAAAAAGACAAGGGCGGAATGCGACTTTACATATTTTCTATTTCATAAATTTTGAGGTATTATTTTATGTTATATCTGAAAAAAAAAGTTCAAATTAAATGGATCTACATCAACCGTCCAGTTTCCGAAGTATGTTAATGTTTATTTGCCCGATTGTACGACCACAGTATCTACACAAGCTAAAGAGAAATACAGAAGACTATCACGAGTACAACAGTACCTAATGACCAGTGTAAAATACAACATTAGCCTTCTGTCGTTCATATTATAGTACTCCCTAGGGGGCCTACTAGACCCCATGCCCTTTATATTGGGTTACGCATGGGCCACACCGCCGCGAAGAACAACGAACATGTTTAATACGTGCATTACTAGATAACCTATAAAATGGTTTTGTATTTTTTTAAATATTGTATTTCATAAATACAAATTTATATTACTTAACCATTTTTATATACAAAAAAAATAAAAAATAAAAATACACTCATATATTTTTTTTAAATTACTACACAATTTTTTACATGAGATAATTTTATCTAGCTGCTTCAAAAATTTTGCTAATGTCGCTGATAATAAATATTCTAGCCAATTTTCAAAAGTTGAGATTATTGTCGTAAAGTTTATAATATTTTAACAGCCATGTTTGAGTTTACTGTATTAGTATAAAAACACTAATTAAATATATCTTAATGATAGTTATTAAGTTTTGAAATTATTTTAGTTTCCAAACCAATTTTAATTTCGAAGTATAATATAAAATTATAAATTACAAGTAATTTAGTAAAACTGCAAGTAATAATAATTTATTACAAATAATAAATTCTTATTATTTGTAATCTGAACTCCAACACTCTGAAATGCTAACAAGCTGTCAGTGCGAGCTAATGAACAAAAAAATTAAATCCTCTTGTTTCGCACGCATATAAGCTTAATACGTCATGTCAGTAATTCTTTATGGCCGTGTGTATCATCTCCGACTATAGTTCATTGAAATATGATCACATTTATAATCTCACAATATTCTAAAGTTGAAATTAATTGTTGCCGTGACGTAACTAATTTCATGTAATTAATAAGTAACATGTCCGTACATTATTGTGGTTAACTTCCAGATGGGTCTGACTCCATCTGATATTTATCTTAAAGATATATCGAATCCTTATTTGTCAAAGATAAAATAATCTTTTCATCTATACCGTTAAATTTCTATGCGTCTCTTAGTTACATATATATTTTTTTATTAAAGAATGGCAGGCTGGCTGACGATGACGGTCTTCTTGATGATAAAGTGGCTACCGACAGTTACCAATTAACATAGCAAACAAAGTCGTTTCCCGCTGTCTGTCTGTCCCTATGTATGCTTAGATCTTAACTACGCAACGGATTTTGATGCGTTTTTTTTTTAATTGATAAGAGTGATTCAAGAGGAAGGTTTTAGTATATAATTTACAATATCACGCGGGCAAAGTCGCGGACAGCAGCTACTAATGTAATAAAACAGGAAATACACTCGAGAACAAAAAAAAAATTAGTCAACTTTTACTATTAAAATATAATGATATTTTAATTAAACTATTACTTAAATTAAATCAAAATGGGAATTTTAATTAAAAATATTATTTTCAATTTCATTAAAAAATTTAAATATTCGGAGTTTTGATTGATTGTTTGATTGATAAGTAAAAAGATTTATATTATAAATAAGGTCATTGTATTGTGTTCATTATGTTAATTTCGTTTAAGCCAATCGCAACATTACAAGTTATTAAAATAAAATTATGACTAGTACCTAAAATTACCGTCTACCTTTAACAGCTGCCTTTTTACAAGTGTAATAAACCTGTATTACAAATATTACAATCATAAGTAATAGCAAGTAATCATTACATGTTAACAGAAATTTAAATGTTAATGAAATGAGTGGACGTTCCATTTTACTGTTAATTGTGTCGTTTTAACTATATTTCTTACAACACTAACTTTTGCTTACGATTTCGTTTATAAATTACTTTATAAATTTTATACGTATCCTTATAAATTGCTAGCTCTTGCACGCGACTTCGTCCGCGTTCTGTGTTCAATCCTGTGTTCTGTACGTCTAAATGTTTATCTACCAAGTTTCGTGAAAATCAGTTAATTCGTTTAAGAGTCATGGAGGCACATACATATACACATACAATACCTACGCTTACAGATTTGTTATTAGTATTTATGATAGCCTATGTTACTCTCTGATAACGTAGCTTTCTGTAGGTGAAAGAGACAGCATGTCCATTAATTTATGTTGAAAGTTTCTAGTAAGAAGCGGTCTCTGCAGGAGGCTTATTTTTTAATAACTCGTTAATGTAACTGTAATTAATTCTGAATATTACCTTTAATTATATTGTAAAAATTAATAATTTTCCTATTACGACTTTACGAGTACAGGTTCTAGTAATAGATTTGTTAATTACAGTTATGATTAGATTACTATAAGTAATTACTTTAATAGCGAGTGAATGAAGAACGAATTGATATCAAAATGTTCGCAGTAAAAGTCATAATCAATATACTAATAATAAATCTGCAAGTGTAGTTATTGTATGTATGTATGTTCCTCAATAACTCTTAAACGAATTAACAGATTTTCAGAGTAACATAAAGGCTATATTTTATAAAATTACGCGGACGAAGTCGCGTGCAGAAGCTAAAATATTAAATAAAAATATTGCGAAATTGGCCCGCCCGTTTTCGAGTCTTGCTTTTAGCAACACATTTTTGGCGCTTCATTTTTATTTATATACCTATTATAATATAAAGAATTTAAGAAATCAATAGAAAACATCAATGAATGACTACGTGACGGAATTAAAAGAAAAATCTATATTTTACCTTTATGCCTACTGAAAATACTAATTATTTTATTGCTTGACTTACCAATAACTCAATAGTATGCGGAAGCAACAAGTGGGGTTTCTTTTCTTCAATTTAGGGTTGTCGCGTTTAGATTAAAGGTATTAAAGTAATTAAAAAATGGTTTTTGAAAAAATATATATTAAAGATAATTGTACATTTCTTCATGCGTTTTTTTTTTCTATGAAATGGAAATTCAGACTAACTTTAGGTCACAAAGTTTTTGTCAAATAAAACAAATTATAAATAAATTATAGAATTTATTTTCTATTCATAACTGAAGCTATAATATTAGGTATACTAGCAACTCGCCCCCGGCTTCCTACATAGTTGAAGTTTTCCAAAATCCTTTCTTAGCGGATGTTTACGTCATAAAATTTCAGAGTTCTGTGCGTTGATAGTAAGTCAGGTCAAACGATTTTATATGTATTTAGATGTCATAAAATAGTCACACATTTGAGTTCCTCTACACTCTTTTTGGATTGACTACGTAATATAATTATTTTTATTTTTAGCTAAATCTAAAAATTTAACAATTCAATTGATTGAGCAACCCTATAACCGCAACTAAAATTACACGAATACTCTGTCGCGACTATCTCACTCTTTCTCGTTGTCTTTTGAACATGACTGCACCCTTCTCTCATTTCCTTAACGGATATAGACTTCCTATATTGGCACATATTCACAATGGAAACATATGGACACGGCTTCTTCAATCTACACGTTTAAGGCTTCACGATTAACATGGAAATGTAATTTAAGCCGGATTTAATTAAACTCCGCACTTAAAACATTGCCTTGAAACGTGTTACGTTACTTTTTAAGGCTGCCTAGTGCTAAAGAAATGAGCTCCTGTTTTACGCAAATGTCAACTTTTACGCAAAACTTTTTCCAACCAAAAAATTTTATATTATGTATTTTTAAATCATATATAAATATTGACAGTATAAATATAATGAAATAGTAACAGTTTCTAATTCTATGTTGATAGTAGAACCTCAAAATATTGGTATAGGTACTAATGCTACCGGTCTTAGCCCAACTATTACCAACACTATTAATAAAATGTATTGAATGTAATTATTATTTTTTTCTTTTACAGGTGAGTGCAACCCTCAGTTTTTGGGAAGTAAGATATTTATTATTAACATACATCTGCTTGTGGGCGTTCCCTTACATTTTGACCTACAAATCACGATCTGCTTGCACCAAAAAAAGCGACCTTGTAAAAAAAGTTTGAAAGCGACCAAACCGCACTTTTATCGTTCATTTTGAAGAAAGCAGCCTTTTGAGGCGCACCCACTCTATTCCAAACGGTCATATAACCCTTAGAATGACTTTAATATTGAACTCTATTTTTATGGGGGCTTAGGTTATTTTTTAATTAAATAAAGTGTGAGGTGGAGTTGCATTGGCACGTGTTCAAATAGCATCTGCTTCCCATTTTAAAGATTTGAAACAGATTAACTTTTGCATCGGTTCAACAACATTATTTTATAGGTACACTACTTAGCTGGCGCCCGCGACTTTGTCCGCGTTGAAAAAGAAAGAAGTAACTTTTTACGTCGTCTAAATGTTACGTCTAAACGTTTTATTTACAAAATATCATGAAAATCAGTTAAACATACATACATACATACAATACCTACATTTACAGACTTAGTATTAGTATTGATTACTTGTAAGTACTATTACTGTACTTAAATCATAAAGAGTAAATGGAAGGAGATTATTATTAATGGAAATATTGCAAGTTACAAAGTAATAAAAAATATTAACTAATTAAAAATATATAACATTGTAGTAGTTTTGTGTGTAATTAATGAACTTTAAAACTACTGGACCGATTTTAAAAAATCTTATTATTTTTTTTATACAGTTATTCGTCTGTATTATTTATTATCAATAAATATACTAATAATAAATCTGTAAGTGTAGGTATTGTATGTATGTAGTTTGTCCTGAAATCGGGTTTGGCCGGTTACATTAATATGTATGTATGTATGTTTGTTCCTCCATAATTCTTAAACGAATTAACTGATTTTCATGGAACTTGGTAGATAAACATTTAGACGTACAGGACACAGGATAGAGTCTACTTTTTTCCCTTTTCAACGCTGACGAAGTCGCGGGCGCCAGCTAGTTATAAATATTAAATAGCTTCAATTCAAATGTTGATAATAAACTTTTAATAAAGGTTAATTTAAAACAAATTAGCAGCTACACTGGCAGATGTCACGGAAGGAAACAGATGTCTAGCTGAGTATTATACGGGTCGTGTTGCAGTCGTGTGGGTGCAATTGTTAATAATTCAAATAAAAAAAAATGGCATGTGCAAACATCCCCAACATGTTTAAATTCATTCATCCTTAACGATTTAAACAAGATATTATGTATATGTAAATACAAACAATATTATTTACCACGTTGTGGAATTAGGAGTAAAGTCGGGGTAAGAAAAGTTTCGTTACCTTAAAGTCGACATTTGTTTGTATCAGGGCAATAATTATTATTCCGAAGAAGCGTATTTTTAAGTAGCATTAAATGTTTCAAGTACTTTTATAATAAACTGAATACTAGAAGAGATATAAGCATATAAGTTACTTTTGAATATATAAAAAATTATCAAAACATGGAATAAAACAACCATAAGTCTTTTTGCAACATACAATATGAAGGATTGTGATTATATTTTTGCAATAAAAAACATTTTTGGATTTTTTGTTTTATGGCCCTTTAGTTTTTAAGGAGCGATATGTCAGTTGTCTCCTTAATGTTTTAGATTCAAAAGGTACTAAGAGTCTATGACTGAATAAAGAAGTGAATTTGAAAACTGAAGAACGATTTCGTACCCTGACTGTACATATGAATTAGTCAGCTGCTTTTCCATTTCTCTTATCAGTAATTCTACTATGCTATAGGCAGTACACGAGGACACAGCACCTTTGACGTTGACTTGACCTACCATCAAGTAGGCCGTCAAAAATTAAGTATACATAAATATACATTAAAAAATAAAATAGTAGAAATAATAAATTATTGAAATATACATTAATATATATTAATACCTTATATATTATACCTTTATAGGTGACACAGTACGACTCAATGCTTGGTAGAAATATAAAAGTAAGACAAAACTTGAACATATAATTGGAAATGAGTTTGCAAATCAAGAGGTGCCTTAGTATTATTTTTAAAAATTAACTCTCTAACTAAAACTCATTAAAGTGCAACAACATAAAATGCTGTTATTTTCCAGTAGCTTTATAAAATATTCATAATAAAACAGTTTTCCTTTCGCCTTATAAATTCAAATTGATTTTATTATTTGAATAATTGCTTCGGACCTATGAATAATATATTTTGTTTCATCCAACACAACAAAGGTAACAACGGTGAAGTTTTAAGAGAAACGATTGGTTTTGTCTTTGTAATTGATTTTGTAACAAGAAAGCCCTTTGTGTATTAATTAGCGTCCAACGAACGATAACCTAATTGCAAACTCTGAAATGGAAGAAATTTTTAGTCATTTAAAATGGAGTCTGAATAATAAATATAAATTTAAATCAGTTTGAAAATAAATACGTATAAATCATCAATTTTGAAGAGTGTATTCCAATATGTTCAATGATTTTGTTCATTGGGATTTTTCCATCGTATTCTACTTTTTATGTTGATAAAAAATATTGGAAATAAAATTTCAATAATATGTTCTACTTATGTAAACTAATAATACCTAGCTATTGCAATTAAATCCTATGGTAAGTAATAATAAAATTCTAGTTTAGAAATTCGTTTAATACCTCTATGTAACGGACTCTATACTAGCGGGCGAGTTGTCTATAAAAATAATAGGGAAAAAATGACAATTCGCCGCTTTGGCCGGGCGGGCGAGTTGTCCATTAACTCAAAAAATGTTAAGCTCGATATAGACACTTGACGAGCTTGTTGGATGAGTGGTTTGGCTTTATTCCATGGTCTCCGGGTTCGATTCCCGGCAGTGTTAACTTTGGAATCTGGCTTACCCCGTACTTACCCTTACTTACCCTTGTGTGCTTTTGTATTTCGGTGAGTAAGTTTGAGATGGTAGATCCTTTCCCTTCCCAATCCCTTATACTTGTTATAGGCGCATCAAAGTGTGACTGTATACCATCAAGTGGAACGTCAACCTGTTTGCTGAACTTAACATAAAAAAAGTCGTAGGACATTATTGGAATCTACAGTATTATAATTTTGGCTGTACGCACTAATCTCAGCAACTACTGTTTCGATTTGAAAAAAATATTTTTGTGTTTGATAGTCCATTTATCGAGGTACAGGCTATGGATATGTAGAACGCGGACGAAGTCGCGGGCACCAGCTAGTACTAGATATAATTAAAATTTATTGAACAGTTATTATTTTTCATAATTAATTTCATTATACAATTTAAACTTGAGAAGTAAATTATTTTCGTCCAATTACTTTTGGCTTAGATCCCAAGTATATTAATTACCGTACATACTTACGCATTTATTTATTTTTATATATTTCTTTTTTCTCTAACTTGTGCTTCAAATTAACTTTTCGAACTATTAATTGCTTGAAATGTACAACATACATGTGTTATACCTTTAAGGACTACTAGACGATTAAAAATAACATAATTATTGATACAAAGCGCCTTTAAATTTCATATAGTATCTGTGTTTCAAGGCGTGTCCTTTGACAATGGACATGCCCATCAACATCATCAGCATGTTGGTGCTGTGTTCAACAAATTATATTAATGTAAGGATGGGGCATTGTGCGGGATTGTGCGCGTGGGCAGCGAGTCAAAACTGATCCCGTTATAGAGATGGAAACAGCATTTTATCGATAACAGCTATTAAATAAATAGTAATTATTTGAATATTTTGACATAATACGATATTTCACTTAATTAGAGACACTTTATTATGTCGGCATGATAAGAGTTTTATATTTTATATTTTATAGAAACCCAATAACAGAGGAGATACACATTTTTTTAAAACATTTTCAGTTTTGTTATTAATTTTATAAAACAGGACAACGTCCTAAACTGATATAATCAATCATCAATACTAATAATAAATCTGTAATTGTATGTATGTTCTTCCATGACTCTTAATCGGATTAAATGATTTTCATGAAACTTGGTAGAAAAACATTTAGACGTACAGGGCACATGATAGGCTATTTTTTCTGTTTCTACGCGGACGAAGTCGCGGGCGCCAGCTAGTAATATATAAAACAAGATCTTCTTAAGCTCTTTTGTTAACAAGAGCATTGCTTATGTTAATAGGAAATAGTATCCACCAATTTGCAAGTGGATTTTCAGCTTGTCTTTACCTTAGCATAAAACAATTGATACGTATGTGATTATTTTGTTATTCTTCTTTTACTTTCCTTTCTAATAACTTACCGGGCTTCGTCTTCTGCACTGCAGCATAAAGCCGCTTACACCCATACATACTAAGTTATCCCTACTGGCATAAAGTTATTGACTAGTTATACCAACTTATAGACAAAACTTATTCGATAACTATTAAACTATTCTGATTTAACTGTTGTGGCACATCACTACTTCATCTCCTCGAACAATTTGCATGTTGTTTTGCTCATGTTCTATTAAATACTCCTTAGATTGTACCAGTCTTTCAACATGTGAATGTGGCTTTTTATTTTAACATAATATCGTAAGTCTTTTTTTTCAATAACTATTTCACTTACTTCAAAATGTTTTTTTTTTTTTTTAATTTTTAATTAGTTTAGGATTAGGAGAAGTGGGCTAAGAAACAGACAGAAGCTGAGAGCAACTTTTTCTATACAAATATAATGAAGCTGTAAGTGTTTCTTGTTTGTTTTGTTTAACGCGTTAAATTTTGGAACTATACTAATCGTATTTAATTTATTTTTAAATTTTTAGCATAAAAATTCAATGTGCGAGCCAAATGTAGGCACAAAATCTATATTGCCGAAGTAAAATATTTCCACAAAGAAGATTTGCCTATTGCAGCATCTACTATTAAAACTACATGCAATATAAAACACTGAACAGTTAAGTCTGTACTTCATACTAACTAGCAGAAACCTGATCAATTCAATTCCTATATTGTTCGATGTTCAGTACCTTATTTATACATAATATAAGGGCGTCGACACACTAGCTAGTTTATGTGCTATAAACACAAAGTTAAGACCCTATACAGTTTTACTACCGGCCGCGGACCGCCTTAGCTCGGTATCTTGTCATTAGAAGGCAACTGTTCTATACTAATATTATAAAGAGGAAAGATTTGATTGTTTGTTTGTATAGAATAGGTTCCGAAACTACTGGACCGATTTCAAAAATTCTTTTACCATTAGAAGCCGACATTATCTGTGATGAACATAGGATACTTTTGCCGCGGGAAAATGCTTCATTCCTACGGGAAATCTAAAATAAAAGTAAATACTAACGGCTTGGCCCGGGAGATAGCGCCATCTATCCAAAATACGGTAGATGGCGTTTTATACTTTTCTACGCGGACGAAGTCGCGAGCACCAGCTAGTATAATATAAGCATAATTTGCTGCGACCTTATATAAGCAATAAGTTATTTCAATTTTTATTAGTGTCGTTATTAATTTATTTTTATTTTACAGTTATGTACTTATTATGTAACATCTACATCCATACTCAATCAGTACTGACATAGTAGGTATATTTCATAACTAGCTGGCGCACGCGACTTCGTCCGCGTTGAAAAAGAAAAAAGTAGGCTATCCTGTGACCTGTACGTTTCAATGTTTATAGTACTAAGTTTCATGAAAATCAGTTGGTTCGTTTAAGAGTTATGGAGGAACATACATACATACATACATACGTACAATATATACACTAACAGATTTATTATTAGTTAATAATATGAAATTCAATTCCAAGTAATTTTGAAGATCCATTTTAAAAATAGAATTTTATTGTAAACATGTTTATTAAGTATCTCGACGAATCTTATAAGCTGCCTTAAATTTCCAATAAACCTAATAAGATGGATGACCTTTATAATTTGTAATTTTCAACCGACGAAAACGAAAAAACAAAAACGAAGGAGGTTCTCAATTCGACGCGTATATTTGTTTTTTCTTTTTAATGTATGATTACGCATAACTTTTTACAGAGTAGTCCGATTTTGATAATTCTTCTTTTATTTGAAAGGGTGTAACCCCAAGGTGGTCCCATATAAATTTGAAAAAATAATTCCAACCCTAAGAGTAGGAAAACAGGGGATGATTGATTGTTCACTCACTAATTGTAGTTTATAACCAAGCATAACTTTTTACAGAGTAGTCCGATTTTGATAATTCTTCTTTTATTTGAAAGGGTGTAACCCCAAGGTGGTCCCATATAAATTTGGAAAAATAATTCCAACCCTAAGAGTAGGAAAACAGGGGATGATTGATTGTTCACTCACTAATTGTAGTTTATAACCAAGCATAACTTTTTACAGAGTAGTCCGATGTTATAAATCTTGGGCGTTATAAATTTTCTCAAATATTTTTCAGGTGTTATATTATATTTCATTTTCCAACGCGGACGAAGTCGCGGGCAGCAGTAAACTTCGTTAATTTATTATGTGTGTCGTTCCCAAAATGAAGTTGCACCCAAAATTAATTTATTATATCAATAAAGTATTTGGGGCTCAGCATTAGCATTACAAAAGGTCCAAAGAAAAAATTGAGCCCTGTCATGCATTATGATGAGCGTTGTCAACCAATCACGGCCTCGGCTTTGTTTTAAAATTTCGAACGGCCTCGTTCTGAAAACAAAAGCGCCAGAAAGGTGGCATTATTCCAATATGGAATTCGCGACACGTCCTCTAAGGCTCTATTGGGTTCGAAAGTGCTCGTGTTTTTTGCCGCTCGGTAATTATTTAAACAGTGCTGCTCTATATTTTGCCATTGTTTTCATAACGCTATATGTCTACATACAACTAGGTGTTGCACGCGACTTCGTTCGCATAACTTTATAAAATGTAATTTCAACCCAATCGGTCAAGCCGTTTAGTAGTTGACATACCGACAGCAGCGCCACCTACCGGGTCCAATTGTGTTTTTAAATCATCCAGGAAACCATCGAAATACCTATATAAAATTTCATCCCAATCGGTTCAGCCGTTTAGAATGTGAAAAAGATAAGTAATAATAATAATAATAATATAATAATAATAGCCTTTTATTTCCATATCTCACTCAAATATAAATGTAGGGTACAATTAGAGTTAGTGTAGTGTTAGTATTTAATTTTATAAATTCTTATGATGTAGTTGTTAGTGTTTTGTTAGTTTTTCTTCTGAGTTAAGAAATATGGATCCCTTTTTGGGTAAAGGCCTCCTATATATTCTTCTGGTATAGTGAACTTGAATGTAAACTTGAATGTGAGCATAACAGAGATTACATTACTAGTGTAGACAAAGTGAAAGCTGTGCGATTTTCTTTTTACGTCTTATTCATAATTTAATAATAATAATATACAAGAAAAATTGTGAATTTAAACTGATACAGTGAAATCGAAACTATTTAGTGAATCTCGTATTTATAGAATTTCATCTGTACCCACATACATTGTTATTGTGCAGGAATCCGTGTCATATGTACGAACATTTCAGTGATTCATTCAATGACTTTGTTGGCGTAGCGGTTGTGCGACTGGTATAGCTTCAGTCCCGAGCTGAGGGAACGTAGATCGAATCCTCCCGCAGTTTTGGCAAATTATTGTTTCGATTTTTATGCCTTTCGCTTCTGTATAATTTTAGCGTCTTTAAAAGACTAGCCATCAAGTCAAGACGTCTCTTATTGTATTGTCTTGTACATTGACTTCCCAATCTTTACTGGAGTAGAAATTCAAACTTTGTACTTGAGAGAGAGAGCAGCTGGCAGGATCTTTATTAACAGACATAATACCTAATCTAGTCTAATTGTTTATATCTAGTCCGTCCAACCAAGTTTGCATTGGCATTAAACCAAATATATTTCACCTCACCGTTCTGCTGTAGCACACAAACAAACAATGGAAAAATTGGACAATCTTCAAGACCTGTTTGACAAGATGAAAATTGAAATGCAAAATCAAACACAAATGATTATTTCACAAATGGATGAAAAACTTCTCCCAATAACGCAAGAGTTTGAGGATTTGAAGTTAGAAAATCAAAAATTAAAAAGAAAAATAAATGAACTCGAGAAAAATAAAAGATCTAATAATGTTCTTATTTTTGGATTGAAAGAGCAAGAGAAATCCCCCTCAGAGCTTATGGAAATAACAAAAGAAAAAATAAAAACAGATATGGATATTTCTCTCGAAAGCAGGGACATCAACATTATTTACCGTATTGGGAAAAGGAATGCAAATGGTAAAGGTAGACCAATATTGGTGTCATTTATCAATGGTTGGAAGAAAAAAGAAATAATGAGAAACAAAACCAAATTGAAAGATGCATACGCTACTGAAGACTATCCGAAGGAGATTTTGGAAAAAAGAAAGGAGCTCAAAGAAAAACTTATTGAGGAAAGAAAGAGGGGCAACTATGCCGTCATAAAGTACGACAAGTTAATAGTTAAAGAAGGAAACCCTGGAAAAGAAAGTAGAAAAAGAGGCTCGTCGCTTCTGTCACCAGAAGCCTCCGACCAGCAGCCGCGGAAACAACATGCAACAGTATCGAAAACTTCTAAAACTAACAGGATCAATGCCTTTGATATGATGAGAAGCAACTCTCTTACATCACTCAGCCCAGCAACCCAGAACAATAAATAGGATAGCGACATCAGACACCGGAAAACAACAACAAAAAGGCAACAACCAAACAATAAAACAACATTTCCCAAGCCGACTGGTCCTCGTGGGAAAATAGACCACCACCCTCCATCTGACAAAAACAATAACAAAAACAACAAAAACAAAAATAGAGACAAGAACATAAAATTCAATAACAACAAAAACAACAACCAAAATAAAGACAAAGACATCCAATTCTATAACAACAAAAAATACAACGACAACAGCAGCAGTAACAACAACAACAATGACGACAAAAACAACAATGATAACGACGAAAACAGCAACAACAACACGAGTATAAACAACAATGATACAAATAAAAGTAACAACAATAAAAGAAACAAAAACAAAAAGACAAATTATAATGACGAAAACAAAAAAGAAAAATTCCTAAAAATATGTACTTATAACATAAAATCCTTATCTTCAACTGAGAAATATTTAGAACTAACAAGCGCCCTTGAGAATATAAACTGTGATATTATAGGACTGTCAGAAGTACGGAGAATGGGATGTAATATTGAGGAATATGAAGATTTTATACTTTGCTACATCGGTCAAAAGAAAGGATTAAATGGAGTAGGCTTCTTGATAAAAAAGTACCTAAAGGACAACATTACAAACTTCGCTGGAATCTCAGAAAGAGTAGCCCTACTGCAATTAAGATTCTCAGAACTTATTATATCCATAATTCAGACGTACGCTCCTACAGAAAAGGCAAGTGAAGAGGATATTCAAGTATTTTATGAAGACATTGAAAAAGCACACGCACTAACACACGAGATTGTTTTTATAATAGGCGACTTTAACGCAAAAGTAGGAATACCAAAGACTGAAGAATACCCTGTTATGGGTCAATATGGATACGGCGAGAGAAATGAAAGAGGAGAAAAGCTTTTAGAATTTGCATTTGAAAACAATTTATCAATAATGAATACCTTTTTTCAGAAAAGAGCAAGTAGAAGATGGACCTGGAAATCACCTGACCTAAAGACTAGGAATGAAATAGATTTCATATTGACAAACAAACCACAACTAATAAACAATATTGAAGTGCTCAATAATATAAAATTCCCCTCGGACCATAGAATGGTTCGAGCAACATGTCTTATAAAACTACCGAAGAAAAGTAGAAAGAACTTCCACCCTAAGCCAAAAATCCCGGAAAGTGAAAAAGAAATAAGCAATTATCTCAATCGTCTTAAATCACATGTTAATTCCAATCTAACCGACACTAAACTGGATCACCTGGGTGTACAAGAATATTATAATATTTTGGAAGAAAGCATAAAACTCAGCTTAAAAACTAAAGTAAAAGCAAATAGTAAGAAGAGTAAAAAAATAATAAGTGAAAGTACAGAACAACTAATAAAAAGAAGGACAGAGCTAATAAGGACTAACAAAAAAGACAAAACAACTAGAATGGAGCTAAGTAAATTATTTAAAACAACAAATAAAGCAATCAAAAAGGACTATAAAAAACACAGGCAAAAGGTGATAACAAAAAACTTAACAAAATCTAGAAGTACAAAACGAGCACTAAAACAATTAAACCTACATAAAACCTGGATTCCTAAACTTCAAAACCAAACGTCAGAAACCAAATCAAGGAAAGATATAATAGAATATGCAACATCTTTCTACCAAGAACTTTACAGAAAAAGTAGTAAAGATAACACAGAACTGCAGCATATTGACATTAACGACGAGGACGAATCTAACACAATCGAATCAATAAGCGAAATAGAAGTACTTAACCAAATTAAAAATCTAAAACCAGAAAAAAGTCCTGGACCTAATGGGATCAACAATGAAGCTATCAAACTGGGTGCGCCGATTCTGCTCAACCCTATCACCCACCTATTTAATATGATAATAAGCACGGAATCTGTACCTGAACAGTGGTGTACCTCAGACATAATACTTCTTTACAAAAAAGGAAATCCACTAGATATAGGCAACTATCGACCAATCAGTCTACTAGCAAGTTTGTACAAACTATTCTCTTCGCTAATACTTAAACGGATCACACAAAAAATCGATGACTCCTTAACAGTAGCACAGGCAGGATTCCGTTCAGGCTTCAGCACGATTGACCATATACAGGCTCTAGAACAGGTCATTAGCAAATACAAGGAATTCAATAGGCCATTGTATGTAGCCTTTATAGACTATACTAAAGCATTCGACAGCATAAGCCACGACGCAATCTGGAATGCGCTGGAACATTTCAAAGTAGATAGGAAGTACATCAATATAATAAGAAATATATATGCTAACAGCAACAGTAAAGTAAAACTAGAGACTAGAGGAAGTAAGATCATAATAGAACGGGGAGTTAGACAAGGCGATCCCTTGTCACCAAAACTATTTATAGCTGTGCTGGAGAACATATTTAAAAATCTAGAATGGAAAACTACAGGAATAAAAATAGACGACCACTACCTAAGCCATTTTCAGTTCGCAGACGACATTGTGTTGCTATCAGAAAGACCAGAAGAACTCGAAAAAATGATTTACACCCTTAACGAAGAAAGCTCAAAAGTGGGCTTGCAAATGAATGCAAATAAAACAAAGCTAATGACTAACACCTACAAAATACCCATCCAAGTTTCCGGGGTCATCATAGAATATGTCGAGAACTATATCTACTTAGGAAAAAAAGTATCATTTACAAAAACAAGCAATGAGGAAGAAATTGAACGAAGAGTGATTGTAACATGGAAAAAGTATTGGTCACTGAAGGAAATAATGAAAGGAAACTTTAGCCTAAATTTAAAAAAAGTGGTGTTCGACACATGTCTTCTACCTTGTTTATTGTATGGATGCCAAACATGGGTGTTTACAAATAAAGTCAAACAAAAAATCAGATCCACTCAAAGAGCAATGGAAAGGAGCATACTAAAAATAAGAAAAATTGACAAAGTACGAAGCGATTTAATCAGGCAAAAAACCAAGCTCACTGATGCTCTTACTCAGGCCCTCAAATTAAAATGGAAATGGGCGGGTCACATTTCACGAATCAACGACAACAGATGGACAATTCAAACCACTCGATGGAAAGGACCACCAGGCAAAAGGAATGTTGGCAGACCGTATAGCCGGTGGACTGATGAATTTATCCAAATCACTGGGAAAGACTGGATGACTGAAGGATTAAATAGAGAATCGTGGAAAAAGATGGAGGAGGCCTTTAAAAAGATAAGTACGGAAGGATAATTCTTACTACCCGTTGTCCTATTACCCGTTTTCCTGTAGGAATGAAGCATTTTCCCGCGGTAAAAAGTAGACTTTGTTCATCAGGGATAATGTCGGCTTCTAATGGTAAAATAATTTTTCAAATTGGTCCAGTAGTTTCGGAGCATATTCAATACAAACAAACAAACAATCAAATCTTTCCTCTTTAGAATATTAGTGATATTAGTATAGATGTACAAATTGACATGATTTGTACGTAGATGAAATAATTTACAGATACGCTACAGATACAGTCATATTGTTGTTTTTATACAAGAAGGTGGGTAATTACTCATTGTTAGATTAATTTACGGATAGTGCAGTTAAATGTGACTGTTTTCAAATCAGTCAGGAAGTAATTACGTTAGCGTCCATTTGAATAACCACAGTGCAACCGCGTTTTGTGGTCGGAGAATATTGGGGTCCAATTTAGGAGCGGAAGCGGGTTATTTATTCATTAATTATTTGCAATGTTATTCGATTTAGCCTATAATAATAAAACTCAAAAATAGACAGATTTGAATTCGGTTTTTAATTAAAATAATAAATTAATAATATATCATTATCATCAATAGGTACTAATAATAAATCTGTAAGAGTTGGTCATGGAGTAAATTCAGGGATATCGTGTTTTTATATAAATTGACGATTTTTAGAATTTTTCTGTATGTATAGTACGCGGGCGGAGTCGCGGGCGCCAGCTAGTAATATATAAAAATTAACCACGAAATTATTATGGACAAAAATTACAAATAAATTAGTTATTCTTAGATGTTCTTAGTTCTCGCTCTTTTTAGATGTATAGTACGAGTTTGTTTTTGGATTTAAAAGGTTTTGTTGCTTGTACCACATACTAAAGGAAGCTAAAATTGCCTATTGTTCATATCAATTGAAATTCTGCTCATAGAAATTGATGGACATTGTAAATTGAATTAAAATCTGCTTAAACACATGCTTGTCACTGTGAGTCACCGTTGTTTGTGATTTGTATTCGTCACAATGCCCTTAGTTATGGGACGAATGAGGGAATTTTTGAATGTGGGACGAAATATCGTGACAATTTTCGTCTACAATTTTTTTTTATTAAAAAAATACAAAATGAGTTTTTTTTTTAAATACTTATATTAATTAATGAATTAACAAGGAAAACAATTACATAAAATTTATTTTAAACCTTATTGTAGTTTAAATAATACAAAGAACCAAGTATTTGGTCTGTTTCTAATTTTTCTTCTTCTTGCTCGACTTCTAAGAATAGTGTGATGATACATAGCCTATAAATAACCATTCTTTTAAATGTTTAAAAGACTTTTTTTTAATTATTATTTAAAAATTATTTTAAACAAACTGTTTTTTTTATTATTATGAATTAAAATCCCGGTTCGCGTATCTCTGTTTCTCCGCTAATTTCTCCTTAGGGCCTCTTTCACCGTCTGTCATGTAGGCCAACCGTCATTTGAAGTCACTGGTCAACGGGGATATTGGAGCTGATTTGTTTGTACGGTAGAAGTCCCAAACATTAAAAAGTAATTAAAAAAAAAATTTCTTTAGTAATAATAAATCTGTAAGTAGTTGGTGAAAGAAGCCCTTAACCCAGTAACCACTCAACGAATTTTGATATGGTTTTCAATAATAGAATATATTATATATATATATATATATATATATATATATATATATATATATATATATATATATATATATATATATATATATATATATATATATTTAATAATATGGTTTTCGAGGATGATTCGTGTATGTAACACCTATGCAGAAAAATTTACATCTGTGCGAAGCGTCAGTGATATCATTACTTGATTGGGCATATTTATTGTATCACTGCAGTGATTCATTCGTTATCAACTTAATATGATTTCTCGTAACAGTGCAAATGCGTAAGTGGCAACTGTTACTCTCGTTTTGTGTTATAAATAGCTGGACGTGTAATGACTTTATGTGCCAAGGAGATAAGTGGTCCTTATCTTGTTACAATATGTTAAGTTATACACAGTACCTATCAGTGTACTTATATATACATATTTAATATTGTCTATTTGTATACACTTTTCTCAATAAATACATAGTTTGACTACCTATAGTAGTTAGCAGATTACACTAATTTCCTATCCATTATTTATCGTAGCTTGTCTAATTTTTGCAATATTGAAAAACATTGTAAAATTGGGTACCTATAAAGTATAAATATTATAAATAAAATATTATAATTATTATAATTTGTAAGTAATAATTGTTATTATATACAACGAAAACATGTTTCGTGTACAATTTCATTTCGTATTAACATCAACTTTTTACATAATCAGAAAAAGAAAATAGGAAAAGAAATTTTGTGGAGGCTATCCTAAATGGGCAGCTCTGTATTTAGACCACATATTTCTGTAGGGTTTAATAGCTCTACAGCTAGCTGCTCAGGTTTAATACGTCTATACTAGACCTGTCTCGGGGTTAATCTTAGTAAAGACACTAAGAAATTTGCAAATTGATTGTAATTAAAACCACATAAAAATATAAGTAATAGTGGTTTAGAAGATCTAATCGATCGAACTAAGAAACAGACGCAAATATCAACTTTAGGTAATATTATTTAGATAATTGGGATCAAAATATTTCATAAAAGGAAATGACCTACATAAACCATCAACTTTAAGTCCGGAATGTTAAAACTTTAGAACGAATTTCAATACAAAACTAAATAACGGCGTATTATCAGTTGGTTCTAACCAATGTTGTTGGTTTTTAGATAGTTGGTTAAATAAATATAACCTTAATTAGTGGACCAAATGTTGGCGATGCATCTAATAATGATTGGCCAATGTTTGGCTACGAACACGCGATTGGTGACTAGTGACGTGCCCGTTTGCCTTGACACGCACTCCAACATATCATTCTAATACGACTAATGAGTGGCCGCATTGCGAACCGCTTGAATTTTGAACACAACTATTTTGAAAAGTTCATATATAGATTGAGATCCCAGTGGCCCCAGACTTACATTAGGAAAGCTGAAATTTTCAGGATCGGTAGTATAAGATAAGCTTAGAAAGAAATGGATACTCGCTAAGCTGAAAGCGGGGCCGTTTTATGGGTTGCTTTAGTTGCTCGTTTTCCTTGCACAGCGAAACCTTTAACGAGTCTGAGTCTAGATGTTTGGCCCGTCAGATTTGTCTGGCTCTTTGGAAAATATTTTAAAATATTATACTTAATAATATATATAAAATTCAGCCTTCCTAAAATGACATAAGTTAGCTCACGTTTTTTTTCTACTTTGATACCTGGCAACCAATAAAACGGCCCCGCTTTCAGCTTAGCGAGTATCCATTCCTTTCTAAGTTTATGTTATAGGTACTACCAATCCTAAAAATTTCAGCTTTCCTAATATTACATAAGTCTGGGGCGACTGGGATCTTGGTCCAATAGCAATGCATAAACCAAGTCATCGGTCGAGAGGCTACGTTGCTCACTTGCCTAAGGGCCTCTTTCACCAACTGCAAGTGTTGATTAAGTTAATTTTAGAAATAATTTTCTGTTTTATTGAATTATGCACTCGGTTTACTGCATCATTCGATAGGCGAATTTTTTTTATTATTTTCTTTTCAATGTTTGGGACTTTTACCGTGCAAACAAAAGTATATCAGCTCCATTTACCCGGTGACTTTAAATGACTTTTAGCCTACTTGACGGATGGTGAAAGAGGCATTTAGTGTTATGACTCGGTGGTTCGGGTTCGATTTCCAGCCCATCCCATCTCCATCTCAAATAAGTCCATATTATTAACAATTGGCCATCCTCCAGCAATTGCTTATTATTACATAAATTACACAACATATTAGATAACATTACACCATAGAGATTAGAGTCTATTTAACATTTTAAAGTAATAACCTTATGTACAATAAATCAAATGTTTCTAGTGGCGACAATAAACGAAAGGTTAGTACAGGCCGTCGCCCAGTAACCAATATATTTCGAAAACCAACGATTCCTATCAAGATAGTTTAAATGTCATGTATGCGAAGTGGCATTTACCTAAATATCTATCTAATTTATTGGACTTATGCAATTTGTGGTTCGCTTTTGTCTATCTAAATTGATAAATCAACTTAGAGAACACTTTGCAATTAATCATTCAGATTTCTTTGATTCTTTGATACTAGGATTGTATAATTATAAATAAAAATCATTGTACGAGTAAGTATGTTTGTCCTCTACGGACTCCAAAGAGGGATGAACGAGGAAGAAATAGCATACAAACTACTATAAAATATATAGTCCGTAAGCCAGGAACAAATTTCGTCAATGATTTCCTCTCAGTCGATAATTTGTAAAATGCCTGAGAGTGTTGTATCATGATGCGTTGTGAACGTCAGCTGCGGCTCCGATGGTGGGTTTTGCAGTGGTAGCCCGTTACACTTTCAGAGCATCAGCTGACAAGCATTCCACCAAGATATAGCCAGCTGACTTTTTTATTTATTATCAGTAATACATAAACTATCATCTGATAAATTTTCTATTGCGAGGTATTCGTGTGAGCTGCTGACGTATAATCCGCCATTTTATAAATAGCTGACAATTTTGTTTCTTCAAAATATTAGGCTAACTATAATTTGATGAATTTTTAATCGGGAATAAAAGATTTTTTTTTTTATACTGCTCACTCTACTGCTCAACCTACCATCGGAGCCGCAGCTGACGTTCACAACGCTTCATGATACAACTCTCTCAGTCATTTTACAAGTTATCGACTGAGAGGAAATTGGTCATGAAAATCTGTCGCTGGCTCACGGACCAATAGAATCAGTACATTTTTATAATACGCGTTTGGTCAAAGCGCAAAAAGTTGCTAGCCAAATATTGGATCACCAGAGCGCAGAATGAGTCTATAGCGCTTACTAAGATAAGCTTACATCCAGCAGTGAACAATAAAGAGATGCTAGTAAATGAAGAAAAAATTTTTTTACTATTTAGTCCCATGTTGTCTGTTGTTGGCACTTGTGTAAAATTTTACGGTAAGGTTACGTTGATGGTGGCAAAAGTATCTGAATTGACTTTTTCTCTAGTATATTAGAATAAAATTAATTTAACTAAATGTCAGATTTGTACATAAAGTACATATAATTTTAGCAGTTAACAGACTTGGTGCACAAATTAATTTGAAATCATTGAACAGTTAATTCCGTGAAACTTCTCCGAACGGAAAGTACCTTTTGAAAAGTATAAAATATTACGGCCCAGTAAATCGCAAACTTTGATGAGACTGTTTACCTGTTAGAAACTTTCCTTTATTACGAAATATAATAAACAAAAAAAAAATATTTTTTATATATAAAGGTTCTTAATTGCGTAAAAAAATAAAATTGACGCGATTTTTATGATCACTTTATAAGAAAACGTATTTTATATTGATTTAAAATAGGTATTAATATTTTTTTTTGTTTCAGGTAAGAACATAAATTCGACTCCATTAGTAAAATTAAAGGTAAAGGTATACGAGAAGAAACAGCAGCAGATAATTTCATTCACAACTCACGCGATATTTTTATGTAAATTGATAAATTAAAGGCGCCTTGTTCAAGCTTCATTAAGTGTATTAAATCTCATCCAGAATTACTTCCGAGAGAAACAAACAACATTTCGAGCACTTTATCGCAATCACAGACAGTTTTATTACAAGAAAAAATTATTGGACATCCCTAAATATTGTTCCACGAACGACACAGGTGAAAGTACAATGCAGGCCAATATAATTGCCCAGTTTTGGGCTTATTTTGAAAATATTTAACGAATTTGCGAAATATTGACTTTTTTTCTTAAAAAATAAAAAAAAAACTTGAAAATTTTGAAAATGTCACTCAGTTATTTAAAAGCAATAGTTTAACTATTTATTTATACGCTTTACAAATGACACAAGTGCCTATTTGTATTTGTGCTTATAGCATTGTATACCTTGTATACAATTTGAGTGTTTGGTCTTGGCGATGTATTTTTTTTTCTATAAAATATCCAAAAAGGACATTTCATCACTAATATGTAGTCGGAAACAATTTAATTTAATTATAACCACTTTTATTTTAACTAAAACTTCTAAGTGTAGTGGAGTGTAATTATATATAAAACTAGTTGTTAAGCTAGTCTTAGATATAATCACTAAGACGAGATATATATAATTAATAATATAAATTAATGCCTATTCTATCAGATTTCTATCAGATTTCTATCAGATTCAAATTTATCGATAATTCGTATTGAACATTCGACTTTTGAATTCGCGATAGACCTCCTGAAAATGAGTGGCGTTTGTAGTAAATACGGACTTAAAGAGTAGTTGTACGTGTGTAATGGAATGTATTGTGGCTAACTTCGCTCCGATCAAGATATCTGCTGACGGAAAGAACGGCACGTAGCCTCGGGATAATTCCACATACAGTATATAATTATCGAAACTTATACTCTTATTACTGCTTCTATAAAACGAGAGAGGGGCTTGCCACATGTAATTTAGACCCGGTTAAAATATTAGGCGTATACCTACATTGAATACGTTTTGCATTTCATCGTGACACTGTCTAAAAGATAATGATGGTGTTAATGATGACGAAACAAAGGCTACGTGATATAAATAGTACGATATGTGACGAACATTTAGAAATAAATATTATGTACTATGAACTCGCTTCCGCCTTCACATAGACTTTTATTAGTAGGATTCTGTGATTGATAGACACTGTGAAAGAGGCGAACGGAAAAATCTATTTCTTCTTAAAAGTAACATTGCCATAATACATAATAACGTTACATGTCAAGTCCTGGTATACCAAAAATTATTAATAATGAACATAGAAATAACTAGCTAGCTACCAAGTTAAATGCAACAAAGTATCTGATGTGAAGATCGTCATAAAAATGACGTCCCTGGGAACGAAACGGCGAAACTTCAAAATCATTTTTTCTCAGAATTAGTAAATAAGACCGTTCAGTTCCTCAAAGGAAAAGTATGCTTTTACATTCCGTACAATATTGTAATAACTTGTTTCGGGCGGCTTGACATCCCTCACCTTTAAATAAGTAATAAGAAGGCGTCCGATGCTCGCAGCTACAACAATTCCACGCGACTTTGCTTGTTTCGTATATTATTGAGCAACTTTCGATAACCCAAATTCAACCCACTCATTAACTTAATACACTGATTCCGTTTGTATTTATAAATAAATGCGTGAAAGGGCGTACTAAAAACGTTCGAATTGTTGGATTAAATTCAATTTTTTTTTTAAATTAAATTAAGGTTGGTAAATAATTGATCTGTCGCATGTCAATCAAGTAACGCCATAAAAGTCACAAAAGTATAAGGAACAATAGAGGATAAGGCTTGAGAATCCTTTACTCATACACTGAAACATAATAGTATAGGTACATGTTACTTTACTGTGGTCTTTTGTAATGGACTGGTTTTTCTTTCCTTCGATTCCCATTTCAGATCAATAATAGAATAACTAATAATAGAATTTAAGATTGTGGGGTGTTTACCAGCACTTCTTTGAACAATATATTTCACGAGCTAGATTTTTTCTGTGGTGCTGGGACGACCTATAAAAGCTACTTTCAGAATTTATACTATGTAAGGATATTTAAAATCAAATTTTCTTGTGATTCACATACAAACAGAGTTACAAGTCACCTTTCCTCCATACAAACGTAGAATTATTATTACTCCGCTATTTTATGTTTAATTTACAAAAGTAAGCATGATACCGATTTATCTTTTCATTAAATAGGTTCGTATGCATACAAACTTAAAAAGAATTTATTAATTTAAAAGATATGATCCTTGAGAAAATCCATATTTTAACAAGTTTTAATGCAACTTTGAGGCTAATTAGGTCAATCCAGTGTACAAAAACTCCAAAATACTTTGCATACAAACATTGATTAGTTATTCAAAAGTTCAAATAACTTTACACGAAATAGATATATGCAGCAGTTTTGTTAAAAAGAGTATACGCCCAAGAGTATTTTATTTTTGGCATGAATCATTGTGCATCTCACTCGACTGCTCTTCCCGCACTTTGTGCTGTGTGAGACCTGTCTCACACAGCACAAAGTGTTTTATTTTAGCCATGGGACCGATGAGTTCGAGCCGCCGACTTATTTCACCTTAAGAGATCGTAGGCGCGCTCACAAATGTACATAATTAAAGAGAAAAATATGTTTGTATTGTCAGCTCATGAGAGACAGAACGCGAGTTATGAAGTCGTTCATAATTGACCGAAAGTTTTGGTAGCGGCGTTCTTGATACAAGAATAAAATGAATTACTACACATATACGTTATTGTATAGTGAGTATCGGAAAAGCAAAAATTACTGGTTAGTTTACTTTATAGGGAGTATCTTGTTTTAAACGTCGGATACAATCAAAGCCATCTTAACTTTCGCTGATTTTTTTTTTTTTTGTATTATTTGAAGAGTAAAAAGTTCTTTTTTTTTTGTAACATCCTACCTTGTGTAACTTCCGTTAGTGAAAACCGCATTAATATACGTTGCGAAGTTTAAAAATTCTAAGTGTACATACAGAGGGACAGATATTGTTGTCTGTCAGTTATTTTGATAGTGACGTCCATTCCAAATAAAAGCTACTGTACTAGAAGTTTTGTTAAGGGTTTATAAACTGAACAGACCGGAAGCGAAACATTATTTAAATTCCGGTCTGATCAGTGAACCCAGCAGAATAAAAATTAATGTTTTATAAATCGGATCACAAAGTCTGGTCAGACCGGAATAACCTCACATATAGTTCTTATAAACTACTCAACGGAATTTAGTGCTGCTTTAAATACTATTTAAAGATGACGATTTCTATTCTGTTTATTTTATAGGTGATAAGAAAATACAAAGTATATTTTTTCATTTATAAAGATTAAATTTTTCTTAAGTCAACATACTTGTTCGAAGCTGAACATAAAATAATTCAAGTCCTAAGTAACAGTTTACTCGATCGCATAAATGCGTAATAGAACTTGTTATACAAGCACAACCGCTAAATGTTATAGAAGAACGATCATTTAAGTAAATAACCTAAAACGTATTTTAACTGTCATCGAGTTGTCTTTCTAAATTATTTCCATAGCTTTTTTTGCTTTATTAATTACGTTCAAAACATTTTGATGGTTTTATTGCACCGATACAAATGACAATCGATTAATTTCAAACCTCTATATTGACAGTCGAAACGAGAGATAAATAAGCATTGCAAATTTTGATTTCGAAGGTACCATCAATTCAAATTAATGATTCGACAATTTGTAAACGTATAAAAAGGATTGCCGATTAATAAAGTGTGGCCTCACTGTTAGCGTTGAAATTTGAGGATCGCCTTAACAACCGCGATTACCCGTTCGATATAAATATCCATACTAATATTATTAATTTAAAAGTAAGTAGTCATTCAAAATCACTAAGAAATGTAAATATTTGGAGCTGTAAAAATTTATTATGTGAATATTGAGGATATCATCTGTAAAAAGACAGCTTTCAATACACGTTTTTTCGATTTTTTTTAATAAGAAAAGTATAAACAAACACATACATATTATATATATGCATTCAAAAACGCGCATATTATGTGTTACACATTACAAATTTTTATTTATTGTTTATTTATTTAAGTAATACGTATTTTTTATATATTATTGTTGTATTAAGAGCTGTGCTGAATACAGTCAGTGTTTCAATAAAATAAAATAAAAAAGCAATAAATATTTGGAAGATAAACTCCAAAAAAATTGGCAAATAATAGTGGCAGCGCAAACTTTGTTTCGCTAAACAAAACGCTAACATTCCCACCACACCCTACTTTCACGTAGCGTTGTTCATTTTATAATATTTCTCGTGTCGATGTTTCTATACCATATCAGATAGGTACTTGTATCATTATTTTCCTTCTCTCCCCTACATTCTCGCGAAGGAATTTTAACGACGCTTCATAATTGCAATGTGTTGACAACCAAATTGCTTGATTAAAGAAAGTGAAGTCCATTTTATTGATTAAAGTGTCGTTTTTAAGTACTTACTATTACTACGGTTCATTGAAATATTACTGTCTTTTCAAGCTACGCAATTTCATTGCAAAAATCCAGAGATAATATTGATCATACTTCAAAATTAAATTATAAATAAAGTTTGTAATAAGTGTATCTAAAAAAAAGTGCAAAAAAAAAGTAAGTAGTTTTGGTTGCTAAAGAAAATTAGAAAAAATATTTTTTAAAGAAATATGTCACTTTAAATAATTATTTATTTATTACAGTTTAAGTTATTTAAAAAATATAATGAGACGACTATGTGCTGCCAAATTTGCTTTAACATTAGAAATTTAATTTCTAATTTCATATTTGAAATCGAGATAAGACCTCGCCTTAATAACTGTTAATTACATAATCTGTTTCCCATCTATGTTTTACATTCTACAACTCACAGTATTGCGGCTAATACCGCTCTAACTATATCGATATTAAACGATTTTACCATCGGTTTTATTTCTCCGTTTTATGTTGCCGCTTATCGATATAATTACATGTAAGTTGGTCCTTCTTTTGCCCGCCACTTTGCGCCTCGTTCATGGAAATTGCCGACCTGTTTAATTGCACGTAAGTGTATAATGTGGTACAAATTGTTCCAAACTGTGTCAAGTTATTTGGTGAACATAAAAGGTTGTGTATTTTCGTTACTCACGGAGCGCAATTATTTGATATAGTCTGTCTTTAAAATAGGTTTGAAGTATCAACCCATTGCTCGGAAGGATTTATTTATTTAACACTTCGTCGGACTGTTTCTGTTGTGACTGTCTACTAGTCTAACAGCTAAATCTAAAGCTATATTGTGTGTTCTACGACAAACAAGTATTGTAGTAAACTAGCCTTTGGTCCGCGACTTCGTCTGAGCCCCTTTTTCTTAGGTGTTAAAATATTTATTCAATCTATATTGCTTATATTATACTTTGCCAGGCGTTGATTTTTTTATATTTTTAGATAATTCCCTGAATTAAAGGTACCCTATGTCCTTTTCTGTACCCTTGACAACGGGCGACTCTGGACTACATAAAGCTAGAAAGCGTAACAAACAAATAAACGAACTTTCTGTTGCATTTATGTGCAGCTATTAGTTAGGAAGAGAAACAAGCTGAAAATGCGGAAAATCAAAACCAAAATGCTGTCATTTTTTAACGCCCCCGACGCAAAACAGGAGTGTTATATTGATTATTACTAGCTGATGGTGCTCGCGACTTCATCCGCGTAGAAAAGTAAAAAACGCCATCTACCATATTTTGCATAGATGGCGCTATCTCGCGGACCAAGCCGCTAGTATTTACTTTTATTTTAGATTTTCCGTAGGAATGAAGCATTTTCCCGCGGTAAAAAGTATCCTATGTTCATCACGGATAATGTTGGCTTCTAATGGTAAAAGAATTTTTCAAATCGGTCCAGTAGTTTCGGAGCCTATTCTATACAAACAAACAATCAAATCTTTCCTCTTTATAATATTAGTATAGATTGAACCGTGTGTCTGTTTGTGGCAAGTCACATAAGTTTGTATTAATATATTCTGATTAATATACACATTTGTATCAAGATTTATTTATCCTTAATAATACTGAATTATAAATCAATTCGACCTCAAGAGTTCACAACTGAGCCGTTTCTGTTTCGTCACTTGTAGTATTTTATCATTGATATTAATGAGTAAACTTTGACAGATTATGCTATCACTAAAATGTATTACGATCATACTTTTAAAAAGTCCATTACCATATCTTCCTCATTTGCATTGCCTAATAACTTAATTTCTGTCGTATTTTTAACGGCAGAATAAAAGACCACACGCACGGTTCGACTTATAAGGACTCCCATAAATATTTTACGTTCGCGAAATTAAGTTTTAAGCACATTGTATTCAACATTTTTCTCCTATATGTGACATGTTTAAGAAAAACGCAACGTCGTGGGGTGATTTTATTAATGATTTTTTAATAAATGAGTCCTATATTATTACCTCCATACTGATTGCAACGTTCATATTATAGAGGTTGAAATTTATTGTTGACAATACTTGTCATAGAAACTTTTGCAGTTACCTGTCCGGGCATTTTGCGTTTAAGTCGTTAAACTATTTAGGAAATATACTATATAACTAGTCGTTTTGCGTTGTAGTCAATATAAGAATTAGGTATTTTACATATAGTAGGCAAAACTACAACTTAGTCAAATTGCGTTCTAGACCGTCTGAGACCAACCCCCCTTTTACTAGTTAATTTATCCTATTTTTCACTAGTTAACAGGAGCTAGGATTATTTCATGTATATTTATTTTATACTGTCGAGGCTAATGAAGCCATGGGCAGTATTGTCATTTTAAGTTACTACAGTTTATTTATATATTTATTTACCTTTAATACATATATATTTACACACAAGATGATAAAAATATCTGTAAACCATTATTGGTTTGTCTAGACATTTTATTTCAAGCCATATTATTATTATACATTACAATAACACATAACGAGACCTACGCACCATAATATATATATTACAATTACAATATAACACATTACATGCCTACTAGTTACTTTATAGCAGGGATTTATTTTTTGAATTATTCATTCGTAACCTGGTTACAAACCAAGAGAAAAAAATCCCAGTTCGTAGCTAGTTACAAAACTTAGTTACGTACGCGCACGAAGGGTTTTTTTTTTATATTTGACACTAGTCCCATTCAACCGTTGGCACTCGGAAGGTGGCAGTGCAATCATAAATTCATCGTACGAATTACAGTAAAGGCTATTGTAAACGCCCAACAGATGTTGCTGATACTTGTGTGGCATATCATGCTCTTTGTTTCGGTACCCATTTTTGGCATGTGTCCGAATGCCACTTTAAATTTATTAAAGGAACATTAAGAAAGCAAATATAGGGGGAAAGTTTTATGTCGACATATTTTCGCAAGCGAATTTAAAAGCAGCCCAACGCTCTGTCTGTTCGTTGGACTTAATGAGGTAATTAATGGTGTGGGGTGCTCTCATGTATTGTAATTGAAACAATTGTAATTTTAAAGGAATTGTATAGGATGTTATTTTTTTAACATACATTTTACTCTTATTTGGATATACTTTTTTTTAACAATTATAAAGGGTTTAAACTGAGTATTCTTGCGAAGCTGAGGGTGAGTTGCTAGTAAATCAATAAAATCTTAGACATAAAATAAAATGGAATAATCATGACCAATGTAATATTTATTAAACTGACTAATTTCTTAACTAGAACCCAGCTGGGAGTGCTAAACTTGCTAAAATAGTTAGTATATCAACGAAATCTTAAAGACATAAAAAGGAATATTTAGAAAAATATGCCAAATGTAATATTTATTAAACATATTAGTTTCTCAAGTATAACCCAGCTGGGAGCGCTAAAATTAGACTTATTGAATAAATTAGTTTCAACGTGGAAACTGGCTAATAGAGACATTCCATAACAGAAACAGCACAACCACTCAGTGGAATCCAAATGGGATTAGGCAATTTGTCTCTTACTCTCGAACAAGTAATAGTTCCTATCTAAATAATTCCATTCCACGACCTTTATGAATGCATTAACATTTTATTATAAACACATAAATCTTTACAAAGTTGAAATTATTAATTATGTAATAAACATTTAAAGTTTCTATTGTAATTCTAATAACAATAGTTTAAATGCATTAGCAAAATTATGTAAATTTTTATATTATATGAAAATGTTAGGTAGACTATTTTTGAATCGGTTTTCACATATGGAAAGAGGGATAAATGGGTAATCAAAAATCTCGGACGAAGCCGGGAGCGAGTCGCTGGACACATAATATTAACATTTCACGATGATATTTTCTCATTTGTTATACTTTTTATTTTTCAACGTTCGTGGACGAATTCGCAACTTCGTATCCTACATACCGTCTGTCTGTTCCTATGTATATGCTTAGATCTTTAAAACTACGTAACGGATTTTGATGCGGTTTTTTTTAATAGATAGAATGATTCAAGAGGAAGGTTTTAGTATATAATTTACAAAGTTACACCAGCTATCTACTAAAAATAAAGATACAACCCCTGAAAATTTTATAACAGCAAATATGTCAGTCGAGTTGCGTCACAAGGACAGGCTTGAGGTCGCGATAAACTCAAAAATCACTGCACCAATTTTCATGCTGTTTTCACCAATGGATAGAGTGGTTCTCGAGGAAGGTTTTAGTATATAATTTACAAAGTTATGCGGCCGAAATTGCGGGCAGAAGCTAGTATAATATATATAATACTCCCAAGATGTCATTTTATACCCCTTACTCCTGGGCCTTGGATTTCATGCAGTGGAGACTACGGTCGAAACATCTTGTGAGCCTATCACCTGCTCGTTGGGCTTGAACCGAATCCAGCTGGATACTGCAGTGTTTTTTTAAAATCACTAAAAATTAATTTTGGTCGACAGACAGTTTAAAGGTCCAATCGAAGATAGGTGGCGACTGTCGCCGATCGAGCTACTTGTAAGTGCGCTACTGAAATGAGTGGTTTAAAAGATAACAGTTAAGACATTAGAAGAGGATTGGAAAACGGGATTTGGCATCCCTTATCGAAACACAACAGCATACATGTTATTTCTCAGTAGTCTCCTTTAGGGAGATGGTTACTACCGCCTTACGAGCTACCCAATAAAATGTCTAATAATACTTTGTCCTAATTAAGGTATAATATTACTCAAAATCCAATAAGTATTATGCTATACGATAATACTTACTAAACGTAGTAAACTTTGATAGGAATAAAATATGTTTATTGTAGGCCATGGGCCTGATTATATAATAGCTTTGCCAAACATTTGTAAACATCTGTTAATTATTTTGACCTATAACTATTGTGTTGTGACTCACAGTCACTATTATAAATGTAGATACATGATACAACAATAAATTACCTAGATACTTATATATTTTTATTATGTGAATAAAAAAAATTACTTGTGTTAGTCTGAAGGTACAAATAAATAAATAAAATAAGACATAAATAAAATAAGACTTATTAAAACACGTGTTTTGGTTCAATAGTGAAAAGGGGCTTAGTAGATAATTTTAATTATAGATTGAAATATTTATTTTATCTATTGCCACAGCAACGCATTGATTTATCCATAGCCAACACGAAAATAGTTTCTCATATTGCTTGAAAATAGAGCGTCACATCGTCACGAAATACTAACTAACTACATCACAACCTGTGAAACTGACCTTTTACACTTGCATATAAACATGTATTGATCCATTCACATGCACTTGAACTCACTGTAAACCCAATAATCTGCGTGAGAGATCGTTACAAAATAATTTTCACGTCAAAACTGATCGACACGATAACCACCGTGCGATAACCGGCCAATAACAAACAGCGGGGGTCTTATTACGTGTTGAAATGGCGTTTCAAGGCCATGGACATAACAACGTGTCTTAAAAGCTGCAAGTGCTGAACGTTCACCTATTTGTGTTTAAAATTTAATGAGAAACATAATAAAATATTAATATATTTTAATATGCCCAAAGCATTAATTATAGATTGTATAACGTATTAATAATAAATGCAAAATTAATTAGTAGGTAAGTTACGGTACCATTACAAAAAAGCTATGTAACTATATTGAACCTTGAGAAAGATATAATTAGGGCGTTTCCTATTTGACGCTGTCACAATTGTGGGCAGAATCTTTTTATTAATTTTATATTAGAGTAAAAACGACTTTACCACTACTAAGAATAAGTATAAAAATAATTTTTAAAATAAAAATAACTCAAAATCGATACTTTTATTAACACTAAGTATGGATTGGATGTTTTATGTAAAGTCAAAGACATTTTACTTGCTATCAATCGCTATCAATTTCTATCATAATACGTAATATGAACACTGAAGAACAGTTATACATCTCACATTTTTCTATTGGTATCTTCATCTTCCAATTTTCTTTATAATAGACACATAAAACCATTTACAACACGGCTTACTATCGGAACTATTCTTTACAATTATGCAATGTTTATTGTAAGGCAACCGAGCGTCAATAGTTACGAGTTATGAGAAATAAATCTGGATTATAGGGCCGATAGCATTTCTACAGCGAATGACACTGAATGTCAGAGTGTTATTGAGTAAAATACATAAATATTGTAATATTACGTCTTATTGGGGGGCGTAAAGTATCAAGCGTTCGTCTTTTCTGAGCGAGATATATTTATGAAACTAGACCCACACTTTAATTTTCCCAATGAGATATTTTATCCAAAAACAATACATATTACTATACATATTGTAAATTAAAGTCGCTGCACACCTGTGTCTGTTTGTGCGCTAACTTCCTCTAAACAACCCAATGGACTTTGATATGGTTTTCGCTAGTGGAAAAAGCGATAAATGAGGATGGTTTGTGTTATAACTTGAAGACAAAAGTCGCAAACATGCGAAGCCGGGGCGGTTCGCTAGTTTTATTATAATTTAAATTTAAACTATATTAATTCTATCTAACTTATATGTTCTAAATGAAATCTAAGGACATTTTTTTATTCACTAAATAAATCACATTAAACCAAATCAAAGTCCTTCTGTTCAATCCTTTATTTTCGGGAAATTGGATCGTGGTTAAATATTTTATCTACAAACTCCATTTACAAGTCTCGGCGGAGATTAAATTTCAACATTCTTAGGGAGTTTTGACAATCCTTAAGCACTTTGCTTTGTACTCTTTGTTTTGAAGGCTTATTCTGTAATATTAATTTTCACATTTAGGACATAAATGAAAAGTAGCCTCCTATTACCATGTGGACAGAACACTATTGACAGCTGGACTGGACAGTATTTTACAAATTTAATTAATTGCACAGTTCTAAGAGATAAAAAATTGTTGTTAATGTCATATATTTTTACAAAGCAATAAAAAACATAATTTATTTGTATTTTTTTAATTCAATCATTTATTGCAAAACCATAATATATAGACAGTTATTACAAAATTTATAAAAAATAGTGTTATGATTATTTTTTTCTGTCCAATTCCTAATCTGTTCCTAATGTATCTGTCCAATTGAAAATTGTTACGGAGGCTTTTTATTTAATTTATAAAGGGTAGTAGAGAGGTAAACGCTCTACTTGTTGTTACTTGACTGCTCTCATATTTAAATAATTTAATAATAATAATAAAAACTAATTTCTGCCATTCTATGCCAAAATTAATCAAAATCGGTACAGTGGTATTCGCTGTTTAAACCAAAATGTAGACTGATGCACTTTCTCATCTATATTAGTATGCATTCGATATTGATAGACCAATAATAATGTAATACGCAAAGTTACGACACGCGCATAGAAAACGTTGTATTTATTGTGTTACACTAACCGCACGCAGACTTCCTTAGTTGACATATACTTGTCACAACTCTATTAAGACGCCTTTCACTTGTTACTTGTACCACGCGACGCCTGACTCACGAGTATTGATGTCGCTCCTAGTGTTACAGTCATCACTTCCTATTTCACAATCTGTCAGCCGTATGAAATTAGAGGACGCGTTCGATTGAAAAGATAATAATCAAATTTAATAATTTTATATCTTTATTATTTTTTTATATTTGTATTGTAAGAAGTTAGACTGACTCTACTTGATGAACCGAAACAATACCGATTTGTGTAGATTGATATAAAAGTTCTTAAGAGGGTGACGGTGGTATTTTTGTCCTTACAATCATAGTCCATTATTTAACCTGTAGTTTTTGGTATAAGTGCAAATATTTTTAATATGCTTATTATATTTATTAAAAAACGCAAAGATGTTACTTTGTCTCTGTTTTACTTTTATTTTATGAGTTACTATTTATAGAAGGGAGGACACTTTTAAATTGACTAATTTTAACTTCCAAATGAGGTCCAAAGAGAGAAAGGGTAGAGACACTAAATATTTATTCTAGTACAGTTTTTGATTTTTTTTTAAATCGGTTACGATTCAGAAGGGAAAATTAGGTGGTACAAAACCTTGAATTTGACTATCTTTTCACTCAGTATTGAGGATCATATCAGCTACTCATTCTATTATCAACACTGCTCATGCCTTATCTTACAGGTCTTAAGTCTTCTAGTTGTATGAACTTGCCTCTATAGCGTTCAAAAACACTAAGTCACGTCCTTTAATTCTATATTGGTTTAAGTTCACAATCAAGCTATTCGTATGCTCGAATCTAACTTTGATATCTGTATATTATTTATTGCTTGTTTTGTTTATAAATAACATGTTATAGCTAACAATTGGTGTTGGCCAGTTAAATTTATTATTCAGACCGATCTATATGTAATCATGTGCCACCTAGTTTTGAGTAGATTTTTATTGCTTTTGTCTATTTTAGAAGGCCACTTTATTTATGAGATTTCCTAATACAGACTGCCGAATATTTTTACATTTAAAGATAATACCTGTAGAAGAATCTTGGTGAAACTTGAAATTGGTTAAAAGGTGAATGTTATAAATATTATGTTTTCTTAATTTTGATTTATTATTTGTTTGTATTTTCTCCTGGCTCAGTATACATAATAAATAGCCTATGTTTATCTGGGAAAATGTGTATTTTAAAAAATAAAGGATTTTTCAAATAATATGTACAGGGGAATCGGAAATAACTCTCTCCATATAAACAAACTTACAAAATCCGCTTAGAATATCCGCATTTGTCAATTGCGATGGTTAATATTTATTACTTTTTTTAGTAGTCTATTTGAATTCAAATAAAAAATATAAAACTAATATCCACTTTATGACTAAAATAAGATACGACTTGAGTGAGGGGTTTAATTTTTATTTTCTGAATCTGTGCTGCATTATCGCTTGTTTTACGATTTTTATTATGCATTTAGAATGTTTTTAGCGAAAGTTTACTTCCCTAAACAATTAATCTAATCGCTGGAACAGGAAAGAATCTAATAAAACATAAGTTGCGCTAGTAACGGAAGTCTCACATAAAAATTGCTCAATAAATTAGTATGTGGTCACACGATTCTAGTAATAAAACTCGAACGAAAGCGAAACGAATGAGTGGAAAGTTGTATAGTCGCGCACACCAGTGTTATTATGATGTGACAAAGCTTTTCAAAACTAATAAAATGTTTAATTAATTGCTTAGTGGTTTGAAGACAACATTTTTTCTTTAAAAATCAGCTGGTTAGTAATCCCATCCCTCCCAAAAAACCGCTCCCTATATATCACAATAAATAGGTCATAAAAATTATTAATAACCAGCTGTCTTTTTGTGTGCAGCTTAGTAAACATTTGTATAATAAAATGGCCGCATAGTCCTACAAATTGAGTGGTACGTTTTCCCAGTCCTACGCTTGGAAGTTTTTTACGGCTGCTAACTCCTTCAGCTACCTCTATCGAGAATTTTCGCAGAGGAAAAAGGTGGACGTCTCGGCAAACCGAAGCTGTTCACGGAGTTTCAGCCTTTTTTTTTATGTTAAGGTCGACAGACAGGCTGACGGTCCACTTGATGGTAGGTGACTAACGTCGCCTATAACACAAGCAACGCCATAAGTGCTACAAGTGCGTTGCTGACCATAGAAGGATTAAGGATAAGGGATAAGGAAGGGAAGGGGTAATGGGCTCTGGCATCCCTTATTCACTCACCGAAACACAACAGCACATATGCTGTTATTTCACGATGGTATTCTGTAAAGGGGTGGTTACTGCCGCCAGACGGGCTGCCCAAATGACTGCGAAACACAGTGTGCCCTACCACTACTTTTCAAATCCAGACCAGAGTCAATTTTGAAAATTATATTAAATTTCCAAAGTTGACCCCGCCGGGAATCGAACCCGGGGCCCCTGAAACGTTAGGCAAGCAGCCTTACCACTCGTCCAACGGCCTGTTAGAAAAAAATCCATGTGAGGGATACTGGACTATAATATGAATTGTGAACTTAATTACAATTTTATAGGCTACTTACCTAAGTACTTATTTAATAGTTTTACTTATTTATTTATAAAAAAAAAACTATAAATGCTACAATTACCAAATATCTCACCTTTAAAAAGCTTAAACCAAATCCATAGATAGTAAATATTTAATGGGACACACTTTGAGTTACGTTACGTCATATCTTTTAAATCTACAAATATTTTAAAATAAATACTCTGTGCCAATCTGTCTGTTTCTCTGCTAACTTCATTTAAACCATCTAACGGATTTTGATACGTCACTAATGGAAACTGACAAATGAGAAATCTATTCGCACACGCGGCGTAGTGTGTATTTCAAAATATTAACTCAATATGGAATATGAGAATATGGAATATCATTTTTTAATATGGAATTTATCAAAAGATAACTTAATTTTGACACCTACTGAATCTGAATATAAATTGATCTGTTTGGAATATAGTAGTTCGCCATAGATTATATATACATTTTCTTTATGTAAATGAGATGGCTCGTTTATGAATCACAATTTATGCTTTTGTTTATGACAGTGTTAACTTTTACTTATAAATCACATTAAACATTAAAATCACATAAAGTTTTTCATAGAAAATTCAGATCTCGGTCGGCTGCTACAAATTAAATTTGTAAATAAAATAGTACTTAAATTAATTCGGAAGCTCACAACCGCAGACATTTTGAAGACTAAAAATTTTGAGTTAGTTTAACCAACTCAAAATCAACTCAACTTTGGCTTTCATTTAATATACATGAGACACTAAGAACAGTTATTGAACGTTATTTTTAGATATATTATACACTAGCTGTTGCCCGCGACTTCGTCCGCATTAAAAAAGATAAAAAGTAGCCTATCACGTGTCCTGTACTTCTAAATGTTTATCTACCAAATTTCATGAAAATCAGTTAATTCGTTTAAGAGTGATGGATGAACATACATACATACATACAGAAAAAAATCTAAAAATGGTCAATTTAGTTTCAGTATCATGTATAGAGCCTATATACACGATATTTCTGAAAAAAAAGTAAATTACTCCATGACCCCTACAGATTTATTAGTATTGATAATTGCACAGAAAATTTAGTTTAAAATAAAATTACTTATTTTGTCTAAAATATTTTTGTTAGTTCAATTTTCAGGTGTCAGGATCTCCAAAGTTAACCTGAACTCCGTAGGTTAACTGTAAGGTTAGCTGCTAAATAAATAGAAATTAGGTTTTGTGGACAAATGTGATTAACTGTTCGTTTATTTAATTAAAAATACTTCTTTATATAACGGCAATAAAATAACAATACTGTGAGATCCGTTAGTTTTATAGAGGAATTGTTAAAACGCTAAAACGAAATAGCGTTTCACACATTTTTATTCTATTCAAAAACACATAAACTATTCTATAACTTGATTTAACTGTTATAATAACATTCAAATGTATTTGTTTTTTATTTCACATTGAGGCCTTATAATAAACACTTCATATATATACTTAATAATGTAAACGTGAAAGTAATTGTCTGCTTCCTTTTCACGCCTTAACTACTCGTAACACGCACTTATCTAATTAAATTTTAATTTATGAAACCGCGAAAGTAATGAAAAGATAAATATAAATTTTGGAAGTACATAAAGACAGATCTGAGGGAAATGAGTCCTCGCCAGAGGCTGTATTTTAAAATGCGTATATATCAGATTACGATGAGAGATTTCGGTTGTAACCTTGATATGCAAAAAACATCCATTTCATCACAAAACAGGTTTTATTACTGAATCATCGTTCCTGAAAAGCGTCAGAAAACGTTAAACGTATGTCCGTCCATCCATCATACTCTGACACTAACGACCTAACTAAATCTGATGACGTATTTACAAGGGGATTAGGTAAAATATATTTGAAGCAATATACACATAATTCTTTTGATGGACTTTCAATCCGCAGGCTTGTTATCTAAATGCGTCTGCTGAGTGACAGACGAAAAATGCGATAAATTTGTGCAATATCACACTAAATCGTATCACGTAGCTCATAAAACTAGTGTAGTTTGCGTAAAAATTAACGATTTAGTGTGATATTGCACAATTTTTTCGCATTTTTCGCCTGTCGCTCAGCAGACGCATTTAGATAATAAGCCTGCGGAACTGTACAAGAAAAAGAACTATCCTTTTGATTACCGTACTTATATAATCTTAGATTATTCTATCATTCAAAAATGCAATAAAATTTAAAATAAATAAATTTAGTTCAAGCATTTCTATTTAATAACATTATTTATATAATCTAATATACATATAAAATTCTCGTGTCACAGTGTTAGTTGACACACTAGTGTTATTTTCGGAGGAATTTAACCGATTTTGATGAAATTTTATATACTCTGGGTAGGTTTGAGAATAGGTTTTTATCTATTTTTTAATAATTTCATAAGTTTATTTTAAATTTTAATTCTGCGCTCTTTCTATAACTCCCAAGCTTCAGTACGTTTGGGCGTATTCAACCCCTACTGTATAAAAAATTCAGATGCTATTTGATAATAAAAATAATAAATAAAAATTATAAAATATAAATCCTAAGTCTAAACAGATTTTAGTTATTTTCGTAAAATATTATCACGTATACGTCATAAAAGATTACTATGGAGTTGGTTCGATATTCGGGTAATAGGCGACATGTAAATTAAGGTCATCTGCTCAATCTAGATCTGCGATATATGTATAATGTAATACGGTGTCTTGTAATGGAACGATTGGAAGTTAATTACGCGCCAAGAATGTTATTAATCGCATGCCTCATCAAACCCAATATAATTTGTGGACCAATCTGCATATCAGACGTAATGTTTCATTGAGCACTATATGGACATATATTATGTGTCATGGTCAGACCTTTCCTCTGTGTCAGCTAAACAAGCAACGCCATAGGTGCTGCCGGAACATAGAAGGATTAAGGGTAATTGATAAGGAAAGGATGAAGTAGTGGGCTCTGGCATCTCAGCCCTCCAGCCGCCAGAGTCGGATATATCCGACAATTATTTTCTTGTGCATTTCGACAGAGCCGTAATAGACGACAAATTACCTCTACTTCTATAATGTTTATTTTTAAAAAAATTTGCGTTGCTTTCTCTTCAAAAAAAAAAATAAGAGTCACGCGCTAGTGGCACGACAACTCCTACAAAACCAAGCAGAAAAAATAGTTGTCGGATAAATCCGACTCAGGCGGCTACAGTGTTAATCACTTACCGAAACAAACAGCACATATACATCCTACAGACGGGGTTACATTTTAATGTAAGTTTACCGGGTGTCCCTAGACTATGCGACATGAAGGGAAAGTACCTTAAATATCGTAGATAGGATATTTTGCTAAAAGAAGACTTTATACTATTTTTAAAAGTTAGTAATACTGCATTCAAAGGTTTTCTAAAAAATACTAATTTCGTCTGGGAATCGAACCGAATTAAATTTGAAAAAAAAATCACAAGTATTTTTATTATGCCAATCGAAAGAATGGACAAAAAGTAATACTTCTTCTTAAGTGACATAGTATCTTAAAAGAAAGGAATAACGTAAAATTTTTGATTCAAATTTCAATAATATTATTTATTACCGACGACCACGTCATTTTTAGAAAATCTTTGAATGTAATATTATTAAGTTTTAAAAATAACATTAAGTCTTCTTTCAGCAAAATATCCTATCTACGATATTTAAGGTCTTCATGTCCCTTCATGTCACATAGTTATGGGACACCCGTGGACTTGCGTCAGGTGTTAAAAATATACTAACAGACTAAATATGGAATAATAGTTTTGTTATCTCGGTTGTAACGCAAGCCTCAGCATCGATAATCGAGTTCAAGATACCTCTTTGATCTAATAATAACTCGGCTTCGACATAAATCGCTATTAATCGATTCGGCTCTTTTGAACCGTAAATCGATTGCCCGTAACATGTGCTTCGATTAAACTGTGTAGTCAAATTGTAGTATGTTTGTTTATTGAAAATGATTTAAGGGTGTTTAAAATTTATTTGAAGTTTGAAGAATGTGTGAGAAATATTTTTTAATTATTCACCGTACTCTTGGGAGTATATTAAATTCTACAGTTTTGCAATCGAATAAGCAAAAGTTTATATGTAATTATTATAAATGCGAAAGAGAAAGTTTTGCATACACGTTGTCAGAGGTACAGAAAAGGACAAAGCTAATAAAAGCCATAAATTAGATTTACTAAATTCTTAAATTCCTTTTCTAAATTAGATCTAATATATTTCTAAATTAGATTTACTAACTTTGTTCCAATTATATTCCTGCAAAATAAATGAATAATAAAAATAGCTTGGTTTAAAACCATAAAATGTTGAGTGTCCTTTGCTATAATTTTCGGTGTATTAAGACCAAGCTTTGTAAACGCTTGAACTTCAAAAGTTTTGAAAGTTTACGCGTCCAAAAGTTTCTACACATTCTATACGTGTACAGCGGCACCTTAATGTAATGTTGATTTTAATTGTTATCTGTATGGTTGTAATACTATGGTAGGCATTAATTGGAACAATTCATTTGCACTCTCAAAAACTTACAGTTATAGTAACACAAACACAGGTTTATAGTATACCTACCTTTTAAAGAATCCGTTGTTTATGAGATAGGCATATTTGTATCGTCTACAATACAAATAATTCAACTCTGCAAGGTGTCAAAAGGATCTTAACTGCCCAAGCAACACAGAATGGCTGAATATATAGCCGTTATCCAAGCAATTTGGGCACAAAATAAATTGCTTTAAGCTGTATAGTAGCAATATAATAGCTGAATAGTAGCTGAATAAGCAACAAGAAGCCCATAATAGCCCATAGTATTATAATAGCCCAAAAATCATTCAATACAGCATTTGCCTATCTTGTTAGCTCTAATACCCTTATAACAAAGCTTTAAACTGAATAATTTGTGAATTTCATACTGTTATGTGGCCTATGTGTTGCCTGGGTGGTGACATGCATTAAAGTTCGTTACACATTTACACAAACCTTGAAAGGCTTCGGGACACAGCCATTTCATTTCATTTATAGACTTCATTATTACTAACAAACAAAACTAACCTTGGCCATATTTCAAAATCTCAATATTGAACTGTGATTTATTCATAACGTTAGTATCTTGTTGGTTTTCCATCAACTTTAAAATCAATCACACAATAAAAATTCTATCAATATGTCAATCAATCATCCGTAACAATAAGTGATGCGATGTTTATGGACCATAATACGTCGCCATATGTCAATGTGTGTGGCCTACTTCACACTGGCTGGCTGTGTTCCTAGTAACATATTACATGCTGTTTCTTGACATGCCTATTATTCAGTCTTGTCTGCGTTATCATTTTACCGATATCCATTTTGCCAATTTTTTTGTTAGGATACTCGTATCTAACATTTTCTATTGAACTGTAACTAATATAGAAATGTAAGTATAACATTGTTTTAGAATTTACAGTTTTATTTTGTACTAGCTAGCGCCTGCGACTTCGTTCGCGTAAAAAAGTATAAAACGCCATCTACCGTATTTTGGATAGATGGCGCTATCTCCCGAGCCAAGCCGCTAGTATTTACTTTTATTTTAGATTTCCCGTAGGAATGAAGCATTTTCCCGCGGTAAAAAGTATCCTATGTTCATCACAGATAATGTCGGCTTCTAATGGTAAAATAATTTTTCAAATCGGTCCAGTAGTTTCGGAGCCTATTCTATACAAACAAACAAACAATCAAATCTTTCCTCTTTATAATATTAGCATAGACTAAATGGTGCCCGCGACTTCGTCCACGTTGAAAAAGAAAAAAGTGGCCTATCCTGTGTCCTGTACGTCTATATGTTTATCTACCAAACATGAAAATCAGTTAATTCGTTTAAGAGTTATGGAGGAAATACAAACATACATACATATACAATACCTACACTTACAGATTTATTTATTAGTATTGATGATTGATAGGTTTTTACCTCCGGTTTCGTCCGCATATTATCCTATGTCTTACATATATTGTTTTATGTTCAGTGTCATTTTACCGTGTAAGTCAACATTTGTTTAAAAAAAATAGGTCACTCTTATAATTATTTAAGGGACTCACACATATTTTATTTCAAAAAAAATCTGAACGTCAGAGCGGTATGTATCAAATGATTTTAAAGCATACATTTTGTGTCCCTATTCTTCTTAATTACACTTCGTTTAGACCTCTACATTAGTTTAGCAAGACGCCAACAAAGGGGCCGTTCGCAAGTCATTTACTAATTGACACGTCAAAAGACCTACTTTCCGTAGTTTTTTTCTTGGAACCTCTGCTAATGGTCTGTTTCACTGGAACAAATAAAAAGTCTAAAAAGTAATTTAGAATCTTTAATTGAGAGATTTCATAAAACAATAAATTATTCACAATAATAATTGCATTTGCATCATTATAAACTTTTTAAGATGATAAACTGATAACTGGATTATGATGGTATCCTTTTGTATTTTAAAAGCTTATTAGACAATTTTCCTTGTAAATCATTTGTGATATAATTTTAAAAGAATACTAGTGACGCTCCCCCGGTTTCGCGCGGGTTCAAATTAAGTATTTATATCTCGTGCTCGTTTTCGCTCTTTCATTAATGGTTTAGAAGAAGTTGGAGAAACAGACATAGTTAATATCTTTTGCCTGTAACTTTGCTCGCGTATTTATTAGTGTGATGATACATAGCAACTTAAAAGTTCACTCTATCTATACTAATATTATAAAAAGGAAAGATTTGATTGTTTATTTGTTTGTTTGTATAGAATAGGCTCCGAAACTACTGGACCGATTTGAAAAATTATTTTACCATTAGAAGCCGACATTATCTGTGATGAACATAGGATACTTTTTACCGCGGGAAAATGCTTCATTACTACGGGAAATCTAAAATAAAAGTAAATACTAGCGGCTTGGCCCGGGAGATAGCGCCATCTATCCAAAACACGGCAGATGGCGTTTCATACTTTTCTACGCGGACGAAGTCGCGAGCACCAGCTAGTAAACAATAAAAACGAAAAATTAAAACCGAAAAAATGTTCAATCTTTGTCAACACAACCTGCATTCTTATCGCTTTTTAATTTCCTTCATACAACCCATACTATGTTTAATTCATCAAAATGATTATTGATTTCACAAGACTTGTTAAAACATTAATGATTCCAACTCGTTCCATGTAGGTGAGCAACATTAAAACTTATCGGAAATGATATCGGTATTTCAAGCTTGTTAGTTCACTTTAGTTTGTAGTTAATTATTTTATTAGTTGTGTGCTCGGGTTTATATTTTGAAATGTATTTATCTATACGCTGACGATACATTTGATTATAGTATATGGCTATAGTTACTTTTTAACCGACTTCCAAAAAAAGGAGGTTCTCAATGTTTGGAAGTCGGTTGAAAAATAAAGCTAAACAATGTTTCATTTATTTGCTTTGTTTTCCAAAAGCCTTTAAAACTTTACCTGGGGGTGAATTAGACATTTTACTATTAACAAATTTCAAGAAGCGAATGGTATTATAACTCTTTCTTTTTACAAAATTCATAGACCTAAGTATATAGGGTACACAAAATTCATGCCTGAAAGAATAATTTCAAAGCTCTCTAATAACGTCTCTCACTTTAACTTAATTAATGTCTGTCAGTATCTCGCTTATACTTGAATTAACAGACGGCAAGATCAAACAGTACCTACTATTATTCACAAATTATAAATACAACAATAGGTACGCTTTCGTAACAAAGTTATCTGACAAAATTAGAGCGGATTGAAGGTAAACAATTGTATCTATGACAAGAAAATTGTACGGATACAATTTTGGCCTTAGTTTAGTTTAAGTCATGACCACTACTACTAAAGAACTTTTGTTAAATTAAAAATTTATTCGTAATAATATAGTAAGTACAATAATATAAATACATTCCTTATTAATATTATAAATGTGAGTTTGTTTGTTACGCTTTCACGCAAAAACTACTGAACCGATTACCATGAAATTTTGCATACACGTTGTCTGCGACACCAGAAAGGACATAGGGTACCTTTCATCCAGGAAAAAGTACTGTTTTCAAGGGATTATCTAAAATATAAAACTGTAACTAACGCTGATAATAATAATGCTTCCCAACAGTGAAAGAATTTTTCAAATCGGTCCAAAGTTTCGGGGCCTATTCAATTGAAACAATCAAATAAACAATCAAATATTTCCTCTTTATATTAGTAGTATAGATTACCATAAAAAGGCAAGTGAAAATTGTTCCCAAATAAAGATCAATTAAGGAAATAACAAAGAACACAGCAGATAGCTCCAATAGTACTCCGACTCCAACAACAAATCTCATTTGCAGCGCAGGTCATAATCATGAGTGTGGTTGATTGAGGGTGGCCTTTTGTCAATTTATTTCTACGACTAATCCCAGAAGCGTTCCCAAGCATTCATGGACCGAGTCCGTAATAAGTAAGAGGTGTGGTTATATTAACTGCTGTCTAGTTTATTAAGAAGCTTCCGACTGCTTATTTCATACAAAATGATATATTATGTCTTAAAAAATGGAAAGCAGGATTTCATAATTTTCAACCGACTTCCAAAAAAGAAGAGGCAATTCGACTGTATTTTTTTTTAAATGTTTGTTACCTCATAACTTACGACTGGGTGTATCGATTTTGATGATTTTTTTTTATATTTGAAATCTGGTGCGTCCCGTGTGGTCCCATTTCAATTTGGTCCAGTTCTGACAATGGCATCAATGAGAAAACGGTATTTTTTTTTTTGTTAAAAAGAGTTATTATCATTGATTCTTTCTTCCGTTAGAAAGTTCAAGAAAGAGGACAAATTAGGACCTCATCCAGTGAAAGCGATGTTGTGTGCACTCATACACTAAATAACAAACTTAATCAAACAGTCACGCAGTCTTGAAGTGTAACGCAACGGTATAGCATTTTTAACAAAGCGCGTATTGTATTGACTAGTTGGCCCAAATTTTTGTGAACGTTGGGTCTTTTTTTTCTGTCTGTCTGTCTGTCTGTCTAGCTCAATCTTTACCGCACCATCACAATAAAATAATGTTACAATAACCTTTATCACAAAAAAAAATACAAAATGTAATAAAATTATTCCAAAATCGATTATAATGAACTCTATTATGTAGATTTGAATTTCAAAAATATAATAGTGAGTATGAGTACATCCGGATCTATACTAATATCTCAAAAACTACTAGAGCGATTTTGAAAATCCTTTCACATTTACAGAGAGCTACATTATTAGCGAGTAACATACATATACTCTATACATGTTACTCTATACATATATATATATATATATTATAAAGATACGCGAGCGAAGTTGCGTGCAACAGCTAGATTGAATCTTGAATAGTTGATCTATGTGTGAAGTAATAATCCAAATCCGTTCAGCCGTTTTTAAGTTATTTAGGAACAAACATGCAAACTTACGGCTTAAGGATTCGGATCGGTTCTCTTTCGGGAATTTTTTGAAAAATACAAAACGAGGAAATTTTTTGAAATGTGGGACAAAAATTGACAAAATATCGGGACGAAACGAGGCATAAATCTAATTATTAAATAGTGTTTGTGATAACATCGAAACGAAACGTCCTGAGGTATCAGTAATCAGTATTTGATGTAATCATCAAATAAAAAAACTTTTTAAATTTTATCTATTGCTAAAATAATATTATTATTTTTTACTTAAGTAAACCCATTACTTTTTACATTCTCTTTTACATCTAAGCCACTACGTATGATCGCATGTACAACGTCTACAATGTGAAATGACCCCAGGGAATATATCTCGCAAGTGTTTTGCCATTATTTATACGAGATGAGACTTCAAAAATGAATTATAAATGAAATAAATAAATAAAATAAGCCATTATTCTCTGTTACAGTTACAGTTACAGTTACAGAATATACTAGAATATGCTTTTATATAATAAAAAAAATGTATAAATCTAAATTTGTCATTATAATACTTTACTATATTTAGTTATTATTTACATGGGTATTATTTAATATTACAAAATATTTAAAAATATATTGTAATTTTTGATAACATGCCGAAGAAATAATTTAATAACTCGAAAACATCTATAGCTACTTGCCGAAGAAATACCTAAATATTAACTCGAAAATAAATAGCTACTTGCCGAAGAAATAAATTAGTAACTTGAAAATAGGTAGGCTATAGGTACTTGCCTAAGAAATAATTTAGTAACTCGAAAAAAGATAGCTACTTGCCGAAGAAATGCCTAAATTAGTAATTCGAAAATAAATAGCTACCTGCCGAAGAAATACCTAAATTAGTAATTCGAAAATAAATAGCTACCTGCCGAAGAAATACCTAAATTAGTAACTCGAAAATAAATAGCTACTTGCCGAAGAAATAAATTAGTAACTTGAAAATAGATAGCTACTTGTAGAAGAAATGAGTTATTATCTCGAAAATTGATTGCTACTTGCCGGATCGCGCACGATTTACAAACCAATAGTAGTGGTAATGAACTAAAATATACTATAAGCAGTTTCCTCTATCCAGATTAATGATTTAGATTAGATAATTGCAATCGAACAGCAATCCTATATCGAAAGTGAAAGGTAGTAGAAACAATGTAGGTACATGTTATGTTGACACACAATATCGAAGGTTATTAATGGACATGTCGAAGAAATAATACAGATTATCTTTTGATGAATAGGCAAAGGTCGTGTTAGACACTCAGTTCGTCTAGTTATTTGTTTTTCTGTAATTAGATCGCATCTCGAGTAATATAAGTGGGTATACCGGCTAGTAATAAATGTAAATTATAATTATAATTTTGTTATAAAAGCAATTACCAATGGCAAACAAATCTGAAACTAGTTTATATTTTAATACTACCTAAGCCAAAAGATGTCGTTAGTGAAAAGCTAAAAGATGTCGTCAGTGAAGCTCTGGAATGTGTTTAAAGAAAAGGGAAATTTACATTAATTGGAAAATTTCGAAATTTTCCTATCATAACAACCTTATTCAGATTTCAACGAATATTTGAAAATAATAGCCGAACTGATCAAGCATTCTCAAGTTTTGCGTTTTGTAACACATTTAGCGATTCATTTTTATTTATTACATACATTCTAAAAGAATTAGAAATTATATTCTAGTATTCTAATATTAGAATTCCAGTATTGTATTAGAAAATTAGCGAAAATTTTAATTTATAATATAAAGTTTTAATCAATACTAATAATAAATCTGTAAGTGTAGGTATTGTATGTATGTTCCTCCATAACTCTTAAACGAATTAACTGATTTTCATGAAACTTGGCAGATAAATATTTAAACATTGGTAGAAAGCAATGATGTGCCTATTACATAAATATACTCCAATAAGAAACTCCTCTTAAAAATACTAATAAAAATTCTATAATTAGACCAGATCTTCCAAAAAAATATATATAAATTTGGATTATATTCTCATGCATTATCGGAATCACCCAAACATTTAGCAATATCATTTTGTATTATGACTTCTATTCGTGGTTTGAAATGTAACAATACAATTTGTAACAATATTATTTGTATTTAAGCGTAAACAATGTGTTTTAAAGCCCATCAGATTGGATCACGGACACCTTCAGGCGATCCTATAACTGGCTCACTACAATGTTGTGCCCTCTCACAAACTTATTTATCCATCTGATCGTGTTTTTCGCTCGACTTATAAGCATCCATTCTATTAAATTATTAACGATTGATTTAGACAATGGTGCTATAAATATTTCAATAGGAGAATTTGTTTAGATTTTTGTTGCATTCTTTTATCGCTGTGACGACCGGGTGGCGATGGCGCTCAAGCTTTATATGTAAAACTAGCTGCTGCTCGCGACTTCGTACGCGTAACTTTGTAGATGATATACTAAAACCTTCCTCGAGAACTACGCTATCAATTGATGAAAACAGCATGAAAATCGGTGCAGTAGTTTTTGAGTTTATCGCGAACAGACAGACAGACGCGGCGGTTCGTTTTATAATACTACTAATAGCTACTGCCCGCGACTTCGCCCACGTAACTTTGTAAATTAGATACTAAAAGCTTCCTCGAGAACCACTCTATCCATTGGTGAAAACAGCATGAAAATCGGTGCAGTAGTTTTTGAGTTTATCGCGAATAGACAGAGAGACAGTAGTGGAGGACTTCGTTTTTTAATACTAGAGCTGCTGCCCGCGACTTCGCCCGCGTAACTTTGTAAATCAGATACTAAAACCTTCCTCGAAAACCACTCTATCCATTGATGAAAACAGCATGAAAATCGGTGCAGTAGTTTTTGAGTTTTTCGCGAACAGACTTTGTTTTATAATATGTAAGGACTAGTGACGTAAGTATTATTGTCTACTCGCTATGAATAAAAAACGAAAATTGCTTCCAGTATGAGTATTATTGTAGTTTTATTTTTATTTATTACTTTTTAATTTTAAGCCCCTGTTCCTATTTCTTTAATTCTGAGCTGTCAATTGTAAAAGAGAAAAGATTAAAAGATAAAGCCTTGACCGTCTTTATCGTAAAGCAAATATTGTTTTAGATAAACACAATCATTAATATAGCAATGATTGCGAATAACATCCATTATTATTTTTTATAAACACTTCTAATTAACTGTTTATGTTAAGTAAGTATATACAATAGTATCATCTTTATTAATAGCGCTTCGAGTTCGAAATATATATTTTTTTCACACATACTCGTATATGTAATTTTCCGGGCGCTTTTCCATTTTTTATCTACATAAGAAAAAATATTTAAAAAAACTGACCTAATTAGTCTAGCCGTTCTCAACTTTTTCTCTTAGCAGCATATTTAGCGATACTTAATTTTTTATTAATATATTTATTTACTTATTTGTTTTTATTTTGTTTCAGGTAAATATAAGTTCTGCAAATGTCGTACAAAGAAAAAGCTTTGAAAAGGTGTAGTATGTAAGCGCTAAATTTATTGCATTTGTATAAAGAAAGAAGAGCCAATATGATCCTACAATCACGGTTGCCAAAATAATAATAATATGGTTTTATTGTATATTGTGAAGAAAAATAGCGGTTTACAGACTTACTGTGCTATAAGTTATAGCTGCAGTTAATTTTATGGTTATGAGACCACTGTGAGATAAGTTTCGGTCGACAATATCATTTTGTTATGTATGTATAGGTTTTCATTCTTAAACGTTTTTATGTGATTGAAGGCGCCAGGCTTATGCCACTCAAACCTACTACCCCCTGGAGTTGCATTAAATGGCCTCTGTGTCAGTCCGTAACAAAAAAAAATTACGACAAGATTGCAAGACCTTTTCAAGTGATATTTTATATATATTTTTTATTAGACTTGATGGTTGACAGTCCCGCCAAGGTTGATACAGATTCTTTCCCGACCCTGCAGAAACTTGTTTATAGCTTGAAGAAGCCCATATAACTCAGAAGGGAGATTGTTCCAAACATAGATAAATGATTGGTCTCGCTACGCTCGACTAGATACGGCCCTATCTAAAAGCAATAGCTCCGTAAATGCGGAAACTTCTTATTGTAGTGTGTGTAAAACATCGTCACTATTTATCACTTTTTACATAGTAATTATATTTTTACACAGTTTCACTATGCAAATTGGCATTTTATCATGCCCAAAATTTAATAAAACATTCGGAACGTACACATCACAGACATTTTGCAATGTGACTAGCTCGGGTACGCCGAATTCGGCGTACTAAAAGTTGCCGCATTTTTCAAGTACGGCGGCTGTATCTAGTCGAGCGCAAGACCAATCAAATATCTTTGGTTCCAAACTGCTCGAGTCATCAGGGTAAACTTTATAAAGCCCAGGACCGGATGCAGGCATTTTAAATAAGTAATGCCGATGAACTCTGCTCCTATAGTACCGCAGTACTGTGGTAAAAAGTCAAAGAAATCATTAATTGCAAAAGCTCATCTAGGTATACCGATACTATAAAGAGAGATTTGTATTTTTGTTTGCATTGAATAAATAAAAACTACTGAACCTATTTTGGAAATTCTTTCACTTATAGAAAGCTACATTATTAGCGAGTAAAATTTTTTTATAAAGTTACGCAGACGGAGTCGTGTGCAACAGCTAGTTAGGTATAAACCAACTATTATTATATATGATTAAGTGTTTTCTGATTTTCTCTTGTTCTTGTTTCTTGTATTGAATTGTGCCATTAGCTATTTGTATTGGCTCAATAAAATTTATTTTCTTTCTTTCAAAAACTACAAAAATACGCCCTTTCTCAAATTATATTGATATATCGATATCTCTGTTTTGTGGGTATCACGAAATCTGTATATCCGAAAGTGTAGTTAATTTCGTTTATTAAACACCGCGTCGGCATTAAAAAAAATCACTTATCTTCCTCATTGAATGTAAGTATCGATTTCGTGTTATTAAAAGACGATAAAACGAAGATGGCCCAACAACTTTTTCCCCGCGAGGCAATTCAGTATTTCAACATTTGGCTCTTTACATAATTAAGTCAATATGAAAGTAACTTCCTTTTTTTTAAAGAGTCTAATTGTTTTTTAGTGACCTCAGAGAATAAAGGGAGTTTTAGCTAATAAATATTTACTCTTTTATCAAACGACTTCCAAAAAAAGGAGGTTCTCAATTCGACTGTATTTTTTTTTTATGATTGTTACCTCAGAACTGTCGCCTGGGTGAAACAATTTTTATGATTTATTTGAAATTTTATTTGAAAGCTGGTCCTTCCCGTGTGGTCCCATTTCAATTTGGTCCAGTTATGACAATGACATCCATCAGAAAACGGTTTGAAGTCGCTTTTTTTTTTTGTTAAGAGCTGTTTATTTATTGAGTGTTAAAAATACATTTCAGACAAACCAGTTTAATGTTGTAAACTTAGTATTTTTCACTTTTAGTTCAACTTCCTGGAGTTAAATTTAAGTAAAGTTTTTTTTTTTTTTTGTTTTTTAAGGGTGTACTTGGAAAAGTGCATCCTTATTACAATCTAGTCTTAAGACTAATGAGTAATTTTAATATAACCTAAACTACTAACTGTAATATTTACTAAGAATAATGTCCATTAACACGATTCTTATTGTCTCTATTGAGGGGAGAACACTTTGTTATTGTGTTCTTTGCAAGTAGCACTAACTTCAGTACATATCACTAGCTTGTCACTGCTGCACAAGTAAAGTTTTAATTAAAAAATAGTTCAATCAAAGATTAACCATTTACATGAAATTATCTATTTTTTAATTAAAAAATATTAGGAAACCCCATTTAGAGTTTAATATTGGAGTTTAGTGGCCATACGAAGGTCTGTTGCTGTCGGGACTGTTGCTATTAATATCAGACATTACCTCTACATTAATAGTAGCAGTGCACACACTACAGTACTCCCAGGAATAATTAAAGGCTCACTTTCTTACGGAAGACCACCGTGAAATAATAGCACGTGTGCTAAACACAAGATGTTTATACGTCCATTGCTTTTTGACCTTTCAGCGGCTTCGGCAGCGATAAATCTGCTTCATAATAAGAGAAGATTGAATAAATTTCTTCTTAAAATTTTACTATAGCTTGAATTTAACATTCTTATCAATCAATATCAATACTAAAAATAAATCTGTAGGGGTCGGTCATGGAGTAATTTACTTTGTTTTCAGAAATATCGTGTATATAGGCTCTATACATGATACTGAAACTAAATTGACCATTTTTAGATTTTTTTTCTGTATGCATGTATTCCTCTATCACTGTTAAACGAATTAACTGATTTTCATGAAACTTGGTAGATAAACATTTAGAAGTACGAGACACGTGATAGGCTACTTTTTATCTTTTTTAACGCGGACGAAGTCGCGGGCAACAGCTAGTTATGAAATATATTATTATTTGTTTAACAATTCAACATTTAGTTAATCGATTCATATTTAAAAATTCCGATAATCCTCTATAATGAGCACTGGTGACTTAAAACAAGCTTTCCTTGGCTGTTACAAATAGAGTTTTGCGTTTACATTGTGACTTAGCTATTTGGGTTAAAGTCTAATTTCCTTTAAATACTTGTAAGCTTTACTTTGCACAGCACTACTTTGCCAATTTACATTTGCAGCTGATGCATACGCGAACACTCTGATTCGAGATAGCCGTGAGTGTTTTTAAAGTGTTTGATGTAATTTTGTACTTTTTTGTTTATATTGCGATCACGGCCGACATGGTCGCCTGTAGACTGCACGACGCGTAGATCTTGTGCGGTTTCTGCAACCGGGCAATGGCAAATTATTTAGTGATGCAACTATTGATATCTTATAAAAGTATCGATAAAATGATTCTCGAAATTCTGGCACGAGTGTTTGTCTCTAAAATCACTGTTCTTAAGGTCCCCACAAATTTGGGGTACACGGACACATTAAATGCAAAATTAGGCGACTTTGCCAAGATCGCTAAGAGTCTTGGAATAAAGTATGAGATGATTAGTCCTAAAATTATTTAAAACTAGCTGGTGCTCGCGACTTCTTCCGCGTAGAAAAATATAAAACGCCATCTACTGTATTTTGGATAGATGGCGCTATCTCCCGGGCCAAGCCGCTCGTGTTTACTTTTATTTTAGATTTCCCGTAAGAATGAAGCATTTTGCCAAGGTAAAAAGTAGCCTATGTTCATCACGGTTAATGTCGGCTTCTAATGGTAAAAGAATATTTCAAATCGGTCCAGTAGTTTCGGAGCCTATTCTATACAAACAAACAAACAAACAATCAAATCTTTCCTCTTTGTAATATTAGTATAGATTGATATAGAAAAATATTTTTAATGTAGTTAATTACTGTCGCAAATAAAAATAAATCATATAATTAAAATAACTGAATAATGGACTAGCTTTATTTAAGCATGTTCTTAGCGAAACAACAGCAATGTTCATGATAACAATAATGATAAAAGTTTTAATTATAGTTCCTAATTTTTCATTGAGCGTTTCTCTTACTATTTATGTAAATGCCTGTCTCCTTTGTCTCAAACTATTAATGTCGTTTCTCCATTCACACGTGTGAGAATCTGATGTGAGCGTAAGTGAGAGGTGAGAAACTTAAAGCCCATTATAATAAAATTGACACATTGAAAGGCCTTTCAACTCAACCTTGACTAAAAATGTACTAAGTACATTGTGCCAAACTTGTCATAGAAACTTAATGGTTCCTAATAAAGTTTCATGAGATGGTAAGACATATTGATGTAAAGGGGACATTGATACACCATTTATTATATATTTATATATCGCTGGTGCCCGTGACTTCGTCCGTGTTGAGAAATAAATGATATTGCCTATACTAAGCGTTGGATTTTTATTTTTAGACAGCTGGATGCCAGCGGCTTCGACCGCGTGGAATATTTATTTATCCTATGTCAATCCTGATTATATTCTAACTATTGGTGAAAGATTTTTTAAATCGCATGAGTTTTGAAGATTACCTCCTACGTACAAACAAACAAACATTACTTGTTTATATTAGATATTATTATTAGTATAGATCTCTATATAGGTTTTTAAATTATATCTCTATAAACATCTTCATCATGTCAGTCGTAGGACGCCGATATCTTGACATACTCTCTCTCATTTAATTTTGACCAGCCATAAACTGAATGCACACAGCGTCGACCCATGGCCCTAATTAGATCATCTGTCCATGTTTCTATTGGCGATTTCCTGTAATATTTAATCTAATAGCTGCTATCTTTACACTTATCCATATACTAATATTATAAAGAGGAAAGGAACTAAGTACTGGATCGATTTGAAAAATTGTTTCACTATTTACATCATCAGCGAGTAACATATATTGCAAAAGCACGTGCAAAAACTAGTTTCTCTATATATATAAAAAAATGTTAATTTAATCTGGTTTTATTTAACTAGAAAGCTAAAATACAATTCCTATTTTTCAATATTGAAATGGTTTTGAAAATATGTAAGCAACTGAACTAGGACTTAAAATATTGTGAGAATTATTGGAATGCCTCTATGATAGATTGCGTTGTAGTGATGTCAAACGTCAAGGGTTATCGACTCGATGTGTGTCAATGAATCCTACACAGCTCAATGAATGATTGCTCCGGTTATTTTTTACTACAAATAATCAACGTTCATTAAGACACTTTTTCTACCGGGCTGCGAACGTACACGTTCGTTTTTGCCGTCGCCAAAATTGATTATGTGACCAATATTCCATTGAACAGATTGCGTTACGACCGCAAAATAAACTTTGTCTGTCGTATTAATTTCGCAATTTTTCACATGTCACTTGAAGCGTCACGCCCCATTGTAAATGAAATACATATTTGATTGAGTGTTTTTATTATAGTAGCGCGATGGTTCTATGAAAATAAACTTCCTAAGTGTATTACGATGACTATGCGAAGTCATTGTATTATAATTATTTTAAGTGTTCATTAATTTGCGGAGCTTTCAAACCGTGCGCTAGTATTTTGAAGCAAATCAATGTTACTAGTCAGCTATCTAGTAATTACTAGTAACATTGGGCTGTGTATCTCTAATGGTTAGGATTTTATATTTTTACAATTTAGAGTGTAAAAAAAGCACTGTGCCCAATGACTTTTATATTACTTCGTATATTACTTTTAAGGATCATTGGCTGTGCCTCCTGTGCTATGGAAATTAAAATGACCAAAGCGTGAACTATTTTGAAATAATAATATATCCTTTCTTATAGAAGCCAAATTTGTATTTGTATTTATAAAATAAAGTAAATGGAAATTCATAAACTATTAATATAAGTTTATTCATAACCTTAAACATTTGTATAGGAAAATATTTAAAATTTAAAATAAAAAGGAAAGAATTTTTGGACAAGCAATAATTGATTATTTATTGTATTTCCTTGAATATCGATTTTAATGATGTGGCACATCCCTAAAGAAGCTCAGATATGTCGATGTACTGAGGCCACCGGTTACATAGAGCAAATAAAACGGTATAACAGGGCTTTTAAAGTTTTTCCACGTCCGTCTACCATTGAGTGCATGAATTCCTGATTTTCTACTGGCTTTACTCTGTAACTAACTTACTTTGCAAACAGTTGAAGAGCGAAGGCATTTTGATCATTAGTTTCACATAGAGAAGCAATTCTTACAAATTAATTTTTCCCTTTTTTATCTTATACTTACTCTTGATTGCTCTTGAATTGTACTTCCTCTAATCCTTATAAGTATATACAAATATAAACTTACATTATTTATATTTATCCTTTAATATAAATAGTTGAGAATATTATTGTAATTAATTTAATAGAGTACCAACCAAATAAATTTTAAAAAATATATTTAAAAAAATAACTTTTTTTATTACAGTACATATTTTACGGTACCTAGTCTTCTGAAAAACGTATAAAAAAAAATTAAATTCAAAATCATTTTAATTTTAATTTTGAACTAGCGACATAGCGACATAATATCCATATATCATGAAATACTCTAAATGATATAATAGTAATTGTACTCTTTGGAGATAGCACAAATCAAGTTGCGAAATAAAGTCAATAAATGCTAATTTAACACAGCAAAATTGTTCTAGTGTGTAGTTAGTTAATGGGCGGGTAATAAAGAAGGCTATATGTAAGAGTTACGGGCATCCTTAGAAAAGAGTGTTAGGGTCATTGGACATAGCCTCAATTAAGATTATTTAAGCCTGGTCTACACTGTTCATTAGCTTAAATATAATTTAGCTAAAAATATATATTATCGAAATATGTAGGTACTATAGAACCGTTCCGAAGTAGCCTGGATCCAACGTGAACCCGTGGCTCTTATTAGGTCATCAGTCAAGTATTTATAATTTTAATAGGATAATAGTATGTTTACCTACTTGTATTTGATTGACCTTAAATTCAACAAAAAAGTGACATTAAAACGCAGTCGGTTAAAGTAATCGAATTGGCATAAAATATGTTAATAATGTACCTAATTGTTACTGATATCATGTAGCCTAACCCTTATTCCAAGCCATATTATACGAGCAGCGTGCGCAGGAGTTAGCGAGCAATTACCCTCAGCGTATTTTACGAGCAAACGTCGCGCACGCCCCCCGGCGGTCTACCACACTAGTCTGTGCTAGCCTTAAGGTTACCCTTGTAGCAATTAAATGTTTTTCTACTTAATTAAACTACCTAAGTTATTGTTATTATCTCTTACTTGTAAGCGAATCACTAAATGTAGATAATGTTTTGCAAACTAAAAAGAAAGTTGAATTGCATTTCTTACGTGCATAGTGCATGAAGAACTTAGTGATTCTTACAATATTTTTACGCTCTTTCTATTAGTGACAACCGCATGAAAATCCGGTACTTTTCGAGATTATCGTGTAAATACAGACATGCAGACAGAAAGACGCGGCGAAGGACTATGTTTTATATTGTAAGGATAAAATTATCTTAAATATTTAACGAATTCTAAACACTGTTAGAAAGACGAATGACATCAATATAACTTCACCTGTAGTCAACGTGCCGTCAGGTTAATCACAAGAGTTTTATTTGGTTCAAGTTTTTACGAGTGGAGGCGCGTCACTAATGGAAAAGTTGCGAACATTAATTACTGTGGTATAAAAGTTAGCAGTGCATTACGTGACCCAGGCAAACTACAGCCTTAAAAATGAAACAAAATTTTTTTATTTCGATTTTTCTACATTTTTATTTATTTTTAACATTAATACAACAATAATATGCAGTTATAGTAGGTAAGAAATGTCGCACATACTCAATGTAAATCGTTATATACATAACTACATAATTTTCTGCTAATAATATTATATAAATATTTTCTATACTTCCTCCTTGAACGGTTTTTCCATTATTGAAAACCGCGTAAAATCCGTTTATTTAGTTTTTGAGATATAAGTTGCAAAAAAAAACTTTAATTCCTTTTTTTTAAATAAAACCTAGTCGTTTAAGAAAGCTTTCAAACAATTATGATCAAAAACAAACTCGCTAAGTGCACAAACAATTAATTCGCTTAAAAACTTTATAAGGAATTTTAATTACGCCATTTTTGCTAGACACCCAAACATCGGAACTCAAAGGCGATCTCGAAAGCTAAAGGGTCAAAGGTAGGTCAATTAAAACTGGGTGTGGTTTAATTAAATTTCCTTCGTATACTTCGAGTCTGCGAAATTAAAGAACTCACATTCTAAGAATCATTTTAATATTCAGAGTTTTTTTTTAGATTTTTCAAAATTTTATGGAATCTGTTTTTAACTAAAAAAAAAGGTATCACATGTAGAGACGCTATAATAGAGTATCGATAGAGTTTTATATTTATTACAAAAAAATATCATTTCACTTAACTAAATTAAAAAAAATCATTTTAATGAAAAATATGTATATTAGTGAAATGTAATTTCTAGGAAATGACAAAACAAGTAAAATAATGTTCAAGTATTCTGTTTTGTAATGAATAATCATCTAGGATGATACAGTAAAATATCCTGTCTTGTTCCTTTTGAAGAAAGTAATAAATCATACCGAGTTAGATGAATTGACACGCGAATGTGACCTTAAAATTGACCAATGTCTAGTCAATAATGCCATCTCAGTACCAAGCAATGTTTCAAATAAATATACAATACACATCCGCATTGCACTCACTTATCAAGCCATCGGTTTTCGACGAGCTACGGCAGACATGTCTGGTGCCGTGCTATCATCAGTAAATAATTATCGATAAATTGTCTACACACAAGCTTTTACATTTATTAATTGGATTCTCTTATTTCAGTTCTCTGTAGGGCAATAATTTGTGACGTGAATACTTCTTTAAATTTGCTTCCATAGTGGAACGATATTCAGAATACTGACGATATAACAAAATATCGGGGATACAGTTTGATTCTGTAGCTGACATCTATGTACATCCGAAATTTAAGTATGTATACCACTAAATATCTAAGGGGTCAAAGATTTAACAAAAACATTAATAACTATATTTAAAAAAACCTGCACCTTTCTACTGATCGTGAAGACGCCCATTTGAATTTTGATCAGAACGTCAATTTTAAGATAAAAAATTTTACCTTTTGATTTGTAGATAAAAAATATCTTGAGCATCTTGATCTTCAAACCATGGTAAAATGGCAACTCAAAGTAAACTAGCCTGATACTTTGGCAATAAGTTAAATAATTACAGCACTTTCAAAAGATACATTTGTCAAAATATACAACAGTAGAGTTAACTAATATTGTCAAACTATAGTTCATAACAAACTACTTGTTCATTATTGCCACAAGGTCGAGAGCATTGAAATCAAGTTCCATTCAACTAAGAAGACAATCTCATTGTGAGTTGTCACTGCGATAAACAGTCGCGTCAAGCTACCTCGATATCGATCTTCCGGCGTAGCGACATCACTATCGCGTTGACACGGCCGTCGGCAAACACAATATCGTTAAAAACAGTAACTATCATAAAGTACACTTGATTTATGTCTTCATTTCAGTCGGGATATCGAATGTAGAAGTTTTCTTTATGTGAGAAGCAAGTCAAGGTTTCGTGGTAGGTTAAATTATAAGTACAATAATGAAAGAGAAATCAGAAGGCTTTTTAATTGTAACAATTGAGACATATGTTTTATTTTTTAATGTAATTTAAACTTGTAAGTAAAAAAATTAATTATGGTGTCTGAGATATCAGTATTTAATTTAGTTTATTTCTACAGTACTTACACTATATATATATATGCGTCATACGCATACCTTATTATTTTTTGTAAGAAATGATTTATATAAAAATGTTAGTTTTCATATACTGTCGTTTCTTATTATGTGGCGATTTCTATCGTGTTGCAGGAAATGATGTGGACTACAATCGCTACATGTTTTTGTATATCGATATCTGTTGATATATCGATATAAATATATTGGATATATTTGACGTACCTCGAGATGGCAATGTCGTGTACAACGATATTGAGGTTACGACAAAATTTATTGCGTGGAACTTCTCTAGACCACTTCGATATTTATTTACAATTCATGAACATTTTGATATATTATGACTTGTACCTTAATATTGAAATTTATTGACTTTGATGATAAAAAGTATTGAAAGCACATACATACATACATTTATTTTTGTTTACCAAAAAAAAAAATAACTCGTGTGAAACGTCATAATTTTTAAATGTCAAAAATAAGTTCAACAGGTATAGTTGGTGCCCACGACTTCGTCCGCTTTTAAAAAAAGAAAAATACAACCAATTTAACGCTTGGACCTCGTGTTGCTATTAATGTTATTATATTATAACACTTTGGCTTAATATAGTTTTTTATTTTATTTTATTGTAGATTGTAGATTTATCGGGAACAGTCCTTTTTTTTATGAAAGGTACCCTATCTCCGTTTCTGTATCCCTACGAATATTTCCAATAATATTGAATGTTCCATAAAGTTTTATATATAAAAATATATAAAACTGTACTCTGTAAATAATATGACAAGAACATCAAAGACGTCATTGAAAGGAAATTATGTATTCAGAATATTCCCTTTCTGTAACACATTGAATAAACAGTCTTTTACATAGTCTATTAAACAGTACCTCCAGTGTTATCAGATTTGTTCTATATGAAGTCTACATACTTAGAGAGGAAAGTATATGGGTCCAGGAAAGGCGAGAAAACCCTATTAAGAACTCGTTCCAACACTTTCACGCGTGACAATGTGGTACACAATTATAAAACACAATAGCGGTCACAAATCATCGGATAGTCACGCGATTCCTATCGACCTTCGACTAACGATGTGCGGATACAGAACTGATAAGTATCCGAGATCCGCACGCCGATTGCACCGGACCTGCCGGAACGCAAAACACCTTTGTTGTATATATCGTCTTAATATGTAAGCGATAGCGGAAATTAACGCCTTATTCTTAACAATTCAAGACGTGAGTGGATGAAGGTGGTATGTCGTATTTTTGGGCTTTTTTTTTCGTTTTTTTGCGTTGATGAAGGTAAGTAATATGTCCACATAAATGTTTACAGACATTAAGATCGTCGACTAAAGACATTTTTGAAAAATAAAAAAGTTGAAAAAGGTGTTTTAGAAAGCAAAGAGTGCAGAAAAGTTTACTTTTGTCAATGGAAGAGGGAGCTATGTTCACTTTTTTTTAATTAAATAATAGCATTGTTTAATTGCCATCATACCATTAATATTTTAGGTGGTTTACACAACTTTGCATCATAATTTAGTACAAAAATCAGTTCCGTAGCGACTTATCTTACAAATTAAAAGTAAAACTAACCTCGATTTATTCAAAATTGGAATTATGCGACATACCACCTTCATCCACTCACGTCTTCATTATTAACTGTCTGTCCTGTCCACTACTGCTTCTACTGAAGCTTTATACTGACTGGTATAGTAGATAGGGTTGGCACTCAAAGAAAAACTGCACAGGCACACGGCCATGATGACCTTCTGTAAGGAGGTTAAGTACTCAATGAAGTTCCTAATCACCTCCTTACATAAGGTCATCATAACCGTATGCAGTTTTGTGTTTGAGAGCCAGACTCCATCCCCTTATACACACTCATGATCCTTTATCTCGTTTGTCCTTTTCTTACTTGTGTTAATAGGAATGGTAAATATCATAATTTCTTATATATTTTGTACTTATAATGTAGTCCCCTCGCTGTTATCCTCCACGGCCTTCCAGCGTAACTGACGGTTACTACTGTCAGTTACGGTAGTTACCACTATTTCCGGAATTGGTTTCGTTTCCGGAACCAATTCCGGAATATGTCCTACGGTTGAATTTTTGTTCAAATAATTTGTACCACTTATACCACAACTTATGCGAAAACGTATTTACCCGTTGAGGTGTAAAATTATGAGACTGCGAATTCTCTTGTAGCCAATTATCTTCGTTTGTCTCCGCTTATCCCGGATAGTCTACGTGGCCCGGATTCTGACTAGATTTGTGGGTTTTATCTCTCAGATAGTGTTAACATTGTTTGCGAAAGCTAAAAATTTATGGATATTCATTTGCGACAATGAGGTTATTTGATAATATATACTTATAATGATACACTCACTAGCGGTTTACATATTTTATCTTTTTGCCAGATACGTCTATTTTAAAATTATTTTTTCTTTATCATGTCGCTTTTATTAATATTTTTAATTGTAGAAAATATTTCATCTTACTTAGTAATCATTCCATAGTGTCTAAATAGTTCTACTATTTAGTTCTGCAGTTCTTTCGATTTTATGACCAGATTAGAAATGATTACTTACTTGCTTTGACGCATGAAAAATTTATTACTTGATGAAAAAAAACACTATGTGTCTAAATATAATGTATAAATCTGGTGAGTGTCTAAAAAGGCCTAATCTTCTAGTGAAAGAAAAATACTGGCACTCCATAGTGGTCTAACAACAGTCTAGCAGGATTTTAAAACATACACTTTCACTTTGGGAAAACCTTTACTTTAAGCCTAGCCTTTATCTTAAACCTAGGCTGAGTCATTAGAAACGTACTCGTATTATTAATTTAACTTAAACCGTATTATTAATTGAAGAAGACAAATTATATACAAAGTCCTCCACCACGTCTGTCTGTCTGTTTGTTCGCGATAAACTCAAAAACTACTGCACTGATTTTCATTCTGTTTTCACCAATAGATAGAGTGGTTCTCGAGGAAGGTTTTAGTATATAATTTACAAAGTTACGCGGCCGAAGTCGCGGGCAGAAGCTAGTTGTATATATGAGAAAATACACATTTATAAATAGTTGCGATGTTATCACGCCCCACAAAGTCCACGAGTATCGATCATAATCGATGCTGCGGCATGCTTGTGTCCAGCGGCATCGAGAGCCAAATGCTCGGCTTCCGATTAGAGATCGCAATCGGCTCACCTCACCTCACCATCGTTCGTGCGAACATGTCAATATAAGTTAAAGATGAAATCACTCCCTAAATGTCATTGTATACAGTTTACACGGCACGACCTGGTTTTATAAGGGCCCCGCTATACCTAAAGCCGAATTTACATTAATAAACAAGTTTCATGCATGATGAAATTTAATTTCATGATACTACTTTTAGTACTTGTGAAACTACAGTTTCAGTCAAAATAAGTGTCGTGAAAATAGGAGTATGAACACAGGTTCATGGCTTCGATAGCATAGAAGCTTTATTTTGCATGCATTTTTTTTTAATTAGGTATGAAAAATTATTGGTATATTATGTAAAAATAAAATGAAGTTTATTCATTCTTTCTTACCTGCTGTTTCATTTAATATTTAAATTTAAATTTTTCAAAAATCTTAACTATCCTGGTTAAAATTCTTAACTAAGTAAACATATAGGACAACCGCTTCAATATCTAAGAACGAGAATCGATGTTGAGTATTCGTGCGTGCATGAGTACATCGTAAACCTGCGATAATAATACCACTACCGATTATTCGATTAGATTTACAATCGATGCCACGGTGGCTTCCATTCGCGTGCTGGCTACACAACAGAAGCTATCGTGGCATTTCGCTTTAGGCAATATTTTCACTCTCATCCAATCGAGTTGGCTCGATTAGACAAATCGAATGTTTACAGAGAAATTGATTCAATCTGAGAAAGGGGCTTACAATTGACAGCGGTTATGCCATGGATGGTAAGAAAGTGATAAGAACAAGATTCAACATATTTGTCGATCGATTTCACACAACTCGATTGTATGAGAAATATTTTTAATTAGACATTTCCTTCCGATTCTGTTTTTTGTGTACACTCCTTTCTATCCTTTTATGTATGGAGACAAAGATTGATTGAATAAGGTTTTATATGTCGTACGAGACATGATTAAATACCTTTTAATATTATTAATACATTTAATACTATTAAAATACATATTTTTATAATAACTGTATATATTTTTTGCTTCACCTAATAAGTTAATTTTTACCAGTAGTACCCAGATTAATTAGGTGAATAAAGTTTACTGAAAGTATGCACCCAGGGATTAAAGTTTAGAAATATGTAGGTACTTAGTGTAGGTACACTATGAATATGGAGTACACTAAAAAGGTGGCAGTCAATAAAAATCCCTGTCAGGTGTTAAATGTGTTTGTTGGCGTCGGCAGCCAACTTCAATCAATTGTAGCCTGGCTGCCTGCCAGCCTTTTTTCAGATTTAATTGAGAATTAACTGTACCTCTTAAACAAAATACATACCTAGACCTATTAATATGTTTACTCAGTGTCACATTTTTGTAGCAAAAAAAAATAATAAGAAAGTGACTTCGTAAACGTTTTTATTCTATAAATGGACCGATATTCTGCCTACATTGTTGGCAAAGACCTTAATTTATAGTAGGGTAATCACCAGCCACATCGCCCGCGGCCATCTCCGACGATTACTAATATTGTGTTCATACGTCAAGTGCGCCATATTTGAACAGCTTCACGGATGCGATATTTACCTCAAACCCGAGATACTAAGAAAATAACGATCCATAATACATTCTATGGTGCAAGGGATTGAGATTTTATCTATCTCTATATCTTTACTAGATGAGGGACACGATGAAAAGAGGGGATTGAATCTAAACTTGGCGCTCTCCTTTACGATCTCCTGAGCGCAGTTACTGCAGCCAGAATGAATGCCCCTTTTATGATTGTGGATAATTAAACAATGAAAAGATTGTAAAATAAATAAAATTGTCTGCTCCTGGTAAACCCTGGTAACCCCTGGTTTTACCAAACTGTGAAGGTTGCAGAGTGATGAACCTTTTTGGCTATACAGAATTTGACAAGAACACGGGTCAAGAAGTAAAGTCGGGGTAGGCAAACCTAAGTGTATAATTTCACTCTCTGATGCGAACAAGCATTCAATTGTTAGAAAATTACAGTAATTCCCTAATAATTTAACCTCATTTACCAATTATTTACACGCGTATACAAAACGTTATTCGAGAACGTTCTTCCGCAGTCCAAGTGATGTTCTCACGTAATTTATGTGAAGTATTAGCAATTACTATGGGAAAGCACCACACTGACAAGTAGCTAGAATGTGCAAGCAATTGACTGCGTCTGACTAGCACGCGAATTGAATGGCATATTTATCCAATACGCTATGTAAATTGGTGGATGTTGGTCTCGACTGCTGTTGAAGATCAAGGGAAAACGTTGGTTTATTTATTAGCAAAAGCGCGATTACCATTTGTGAAATCACTGCGTACATCCTTGTTTCCACAGCTGACTAACCATTTTCGAAAACTATATGCCTTATTCCCAAATAATATACAATTTGTGAAATATTTTTAGGGTAGAGAACGAAAGATACTCGTAGCTTGAAGGTTCTTATGAAGATAGATGAGTACTGTAACTTCTGATATATTTTTTATGTTAAGGTTGAGAGATCATACAAAGATTATTTCACTGTGGTCTTAAAGTAAGGTGTTCTGTATTTCCCTTAGAAATACAATCAACATCAGAATGCTGTAAAAAATAGAGATGAAGATAATGAAAATCCTTTGGCATTTTAAACTGTACATTAAAAACAACACGTGCTGTTATTTCATGGTGGCGCCTTGCAAATCGTAATGTGTCTGGCCACTAATTTTAATGCTTGCAAGTAATTGGTAGACTTCTTACATTTTATCGAATAATAATATCAAAATATCGAATATTTTGAATGTAATACTAAACGCTGGTAAGATTGTTGAGTCTGGGCAAACCTTTGATTTGGCGTTGTTCAATAATCAAATAGATTTTTATGTTTTTGATATTATACCCTTTGGGTCCATATCCATATTATACAAATGGTGATCACAACTTGAATGAGGATGTCATTTGAAATGTGGGCTTTATCTCAATTATTTTAATTAAGACCAGTAAAACATACGCATGGTTTATAACTTCCTTATTTGACTGACCATTATGGTCGCACCCGTTGCTATTTTTAACTACAAACCATGTATAACATTTTTTTATAATTGAAAACGTTGACATTTGAAATTAAAACATTACAAATGACTTCAGTAAAACTTTCTTTTTAGTCTAACCTTTCTAGACTGTAACAAATACTTCATAGAAGCCCTTGTAAGAGTTTGGATTGATGAAGCAGTTGACGTAGCTACTAGTATAGTATATAGACTTTTTTTATTAGTATCTTTTTTTATCTTTTTTTTAATTTTTTTTTATTAGTATAGACTTTTTTATTATTATTATTTTTTATTTTTTTTTTATTTTGGAAGACAGGTTAACGTCCACTTGATGGTAGATGACTACCGTTGCCTTATAACGTAAGCAATGCCATAGATGCCGCTCTGCCGATTTTTGGAGGATAAATGTTAAGTGATTTTTAAGGATAGGGATTTGGCTCTAACATTTCTAAAAATACTATAATTAATTTACCATTAAATTACTATTATCACTTCACATGATATAATTCAGAATGGTCTACTGTAAGGTGGTTACTGGTCTTGGCTGGTGCCCGCGACTGTCTAAGTGTATGCCGGGCCAAGCCGCTAGTATTTACTTTTATTTTAGATTTCCCGTAGGAATGAAGCATTTTCCTGCGGTAAAAAGTAGCCTATGTTTATCACAGGTAATGTCGGCTTCTAATGGTAAAAGAATTTTTCAAATCGGTCCAGTAGTTTCGAAGCCTATTCTATACAAACAAACAATCAAATCTTTCCTCTTTATAATATTAGTATAGATATTGATATAGCCTATGTCTTATTCTAGTGTATAAGCTATATTATTGTAAAGCTTCATTAAAATAAATTCAGTAGTTTTTGCGTGAAAGAGTAACAAACATCCATACATCTTATCCATACATAATTTCGCATTTATAATATTAGTAAGGAAGGATATAGAATTATAGACACGACAATAGAGTTTCCAAATATAATACGCCATGGCCCAATTATGTTCATTGTCTCTTTCTAAGATTACATGAAAGACAAAAGTATCCAGCTGCGATATAGAAATACTGTGCACCTACTGATGCATGTAAAAAAATATGTTGTTGGTCATATAAAAAGCAATTTACTTTCACTGGATGTTTCAACTCGTGTTAATATCGTGGATTCCCACTGATACGTTTCTATCCGAGTTGTTAGTACAACAAAGCAAGCAAACCGTAACATCTGTAATAAGCGTATAAAGTGTATTGCGGCAAAAGAGTTCGTTTCATTCTTGATATGTGGCCGAGTGAGTGAACGTTTCGATAAAAATAGACGATATCAGAACTAACACGCGAAGCCCGCATATTGGCCTTTTTAGTGATGTGCTTGTATTCTTATCGACTACGACATACTTAAAAAAAATGTTATTACAGAATAAATTAGGATTTTATTTTAATTTTTATTATTGCTTAAATGTAGAATATAATTTTATTTGAAAAAAAAATGTGAAATAAAATGCCAAGTTTTGGCACACCTAAAATTATAAATTTGCACAGAAATAAACATTCCTAGGTTCTTGTAGAAATAAGGAATAATTCATAGTACCAAACAGTGAGACGAGTTCTTATAATATTTACTACGGTACATAGTATGAGAATCCAACAACCAATTCGTAGCTAAATCCAATACAAATAAAGTTTCTTTGAGACGTATAATAGTAACACTTTAACCACTAGAGCAACGATCTCGCATATCGATATCGCTATTGTTATGGATACATTAGTTACATCCCTATCGACAACCCTCTGTATGGTCTGCACAGTGGGATGTGAACGTCTAGTGGATGACTATAAATAAAATAATTGAACAAGAGATAAAATTGTGAAATAATTATTATTGCAATACGCTTTGGCCATGAAAGCACCAAGTTAATAATCATTATTAAAGGAGTGATACCGAAATGAAACGAAGGCTCGGCTGCCGACACCGTTTACACATATTCTTTTCCCAGTTAGGCTTGCATCTCCCAGTCTTTTTATGACAAAAATGTTCTTAAGATACCTGCTTAACATGCATTTGTTCAACTTTAGGGTCAATTCATACCGCGCGCACTTTTTAAGGTAGCAATAAAACATAGAACTTATTGATGTGTAACATCTTACCGCTCAGTTTCGTGGGAGTAAAATCATGCAAATGCAACGGATATATTATGTTTTACATAAGTATTAAAATTTTATGTTGATTTGTGTACGTTTCAGAAACTCTAGAATGTGTAGAGATCTATTTTATCCGGTTTTCACATATGGAGCGAGTCGCTTCTTTCATGAATGTTGTGGGACTTCTTTCATGAAACGAACTCTAATTATATCTTCATGATAACCTCGCGATAACCACTTTTAAACATATTCACATCGTATCGCATCGCGATTTGGTGTGAATTAGCCCTTAGCCGCAAGTGATATTGCGATAATTCTCCTAAGCTCTAGAATAATTATTACAACCTGAAGTAATTTATTAAGACAAAATATTACAGGGCAGACCATTTGTATATTTCTCGAGGGCTTTCGGATATTATATTTCCGTGATCACCATTAAAAGCTCCCACGATAGATCGTTGTATCGTAATCAAAAGCCTTTAAACTCGCTGGTGAGAATTTTGCCTTATGTATAAATAGCAAGCAAATTATTATCAGTAAGAAAATAATCTTTGTCTCACTGAATGAAAGTTCTAACCGTTATTTTTCCATTAGTAATGAAACAGGAAACCCTCTAAAGCCTTCTCTATATCTCACTTAATGAGTTCAACCTTGGCAAGTAACGTATAAGTATTTTTTTTTTAATTTTTATAGTATAAGTTTTCCACAAAGAGGATTTATTCTAAAACTATGCAGATATGGTGAATTGTAAAATATGTTATATGTTATAATTATATTCTCTTGCAAGGATTTTACTTTACATTAGATAACATTTTATTTGTACAGTTTTTTTAAGTAGGACAGACAGAGCCAAGTCGAATAAAGCCATTTACTTACTTACTTCTCAGCCAATATACATAATATAAAACAAAATCTGATGCTTAACACGGATTAAATTTTTATATTATTCTTAGATACTTGGTATTAGATATTTTTATTAAAAACATCTCCTTTTGTAAAAGTTATTTTATAACAGTCGTGTATGACAGTGAAATCATGCTTTCAACGTACTGTTTCGCATTATTGCTTCAAAGTAAGTGATACCGCAGGGGTTATGGTCCAGTATCCCTCGAATCTTCGTGAGTAGTAATAATTTTTATGACCTCATTAACTCATTATTATGATTTATTGGGAGTGGTTTTTTGGGAGGGATGGGTATACTAACCAGCTGATTTTTGGTCTGAAGCTTAGTAAACATTTGTATAATAAAATGGCCGCATACAATCCTACAAATTGAGTGGTACGTTTTCCCAGTCCTATATAAGCTTGGAAGTTTTTTTACGGCTGTTAACTCCTTTAGCTACCTCTATCGAGAATTTTCGCAGAGGAAAAAGTTGTTCGTCTCGGCAAACTGAAGCTACTCACGAAGATTCAGCCTGTTAGTAATCAGAAAAAAAAACCTTTGTGGGATCCTGGACTATTACTCGATATACTCTCATACTACGTTCTTAGGTTGCCATGGCAATGGGGATACCGTAACAATTTCTCGTTATTTCAGTATAAACGTTGGCTGTATCGGCAACTGATGTGTTTTTTTAGGATGCGAAGCGCTGTTTTATTTAGGCATTGAGACTTTATTTGGGGCCGGCTTTTGCCGTCATAATGTGATCGACATTTATTCCTCTACTTGCTTTTACTTGTGAACACATGACTTACTTACAGCTACATACTTAGAGCTTAAATTCGTCAAATGCCAGTAATCCTATAACTGTAAAAGTAACTCGACTCTACTCGACCGATACCTACTTAGAAAATTTTGCATAAACATTTTCAGGTGTACAGGAAAGGACATTACACAGGGTTACCTTTCATCCGGAGAAAAAGTGCTGTTTTCGAAGGATCATCTAAAGTTAAAAAAAAAACAACGCCTGGAAAAAGTGTAATAGCAAAAAATGTCAGGCGTTATATTGCTCATTTTAAAAAAAATTTGGAACGCAGACGAAGTCGCCGGCTAGTAGTAGCTAGTATTTCATAATTTGAAGTGTTTCCATTAGATTTTTTAGATGATCCCTCAGCACTTTTGTGTACTTTTCCGTATCCATGACAACCTGTACGCAAAATTTCAATGATTGGTTAAAGCGTGAGAGCGTAACAAACTCATTTTCAGATATAATATTGGGATCTTTTTTTAAAGACGACAATCGACTGAATTACCTACTTACATTTTACGACCTCTCCATTCCAATCAAGAGCTGTATGTATAGTCAAGTTGAATGAGCATGCGCCGGCCCCTTTGTATTAAAAGTAAAAGCGGTTTATAGCCATTTTTATAAATGATTTATTTGATTTTGTTTGCACTATCTACCACGCAATGAGACTGGTAGCATTTGCTATTTATCAATAGTCACTCCCAACTCTATCTTATTAGGGTTTAAATTCCAATGGAAATTATTGTTAATCATAATAATTTAACTTGTTTATTGTAATATAGTTTCTTTTGAAGCTTTGACATTTTTCAATTACACATAATTTAATGCGTTTGTTAATATGTTCGTATACATTTTTTTTGCGTTTCTTTTACAATTTTTTGTTATACATAAACTGGTTATTTAACTACTTAAATGTTTTCTTTGAAAAATTAACTGTTCAACTGTAATTACTAGTTGTATTTTTACTAAAAATATTAACTTAAACACTACTAAACTTAGTGAAATACATATTTAAACAATTATTTATTTATGAAAGTTGTCCTACACAATTTTATTTCAATTCAAAAGTAGACAGTACTTTAAGAACAGGCAAATAAGAAAAAAACTGTCGTTTTTGTATTGTTAAATGTGGTATTTAGAATACTTTCCAACGATCTTATATTGTCTAAACTAAATGCATTATTATGATTGCCACTTCCGTATAAAAACTGTTTAACATCTTTATCTCCATCTAAATGGTAACGGTATGGAGTATTAAGCAACTTCACAAAGGCGGTACACAAAAAGTATTCAGGTTCATCATAATTTATCTATCTATATATCAATATATACATATAGTTTCTCGTGCGAGAATCAATCAAAATATCGTTCTGAGACGTTTGGTGCAAGTCTAAAGCGTTTTGGATAATATGATAAGTATCGCTCCAATTAATAATAATAAAAAAATTAATCATCGCAACCTATTAATATCACCTATTATTATATTAATGTTGCTGCTATAGGGATATTGCACAAGCAACGCTATAGGGATTTATAGAGATTTTGTAGGGGTTTGATGGGATAGAACAATGAATCCTTACATACTATACACAATCATTGAAAACACGACAGAATACGTGACGTTATTTTATAAAAGGATAATTGCAGCCAAAGGTTCATGTAAAAGGATGTGTTGCCCCAGTTATTATTTGAGAAACATCCTTACATTTTATAAAACAAAGTCTTCCGTCGCGTCTGTCTGTCTGTTCGCGATAAACTCAAAAACTACTGCACCGATTTTCATGCTGTTTTCACTAATGGATAGAGTGGTTCTCGAGGAAGGTTTTAGTATATTATTTACAAAGTTACGCGGGCGATGTCGCGGGCAGCAGCTAGTAGTATATGAACAATTGAACATAGCCCTGTCACTCTGTTTAATTTGACGGTGTAAGAGAGGCCTTTATCCAGCAGTGTATGTGTAAACAATATTTAAGACGATGTTTTAGAAACCGTCTTGCTTTTTTGTCTTGGACCACAACGTAACTATTTGCATAGATCAGTCTCACACAATGGATCACTTCCTATCCTCTATCGGCTGAGGCATTACTTTGGCTCGCGTTGTACAAGCAATTTACTTAATTGACTTTACTATTGGCTAATGTTTTGTTCTTATACTGAAATACTTAACGGCATTTAATAGGTTGGCGCCTGGCGGTAAATTTTGCAATACGGCGTGGGTAGACATCATTATTAAATTCTCCAAGTCTTCTATTTTTAAACTCAATATTATTAACGCAATTCAAATATGATATGGATTGATTTCTTTCAGCTAGCTTCGATTCGATAATGTTTTTCAGTTAGGGCCTCTTTCACCATCTATTATGTAGGCTAAACGTCATTTAAAGTCACCGGGAGTAATTTAGCTGATATACCTTTGTTTGTATGGTAAAAGTCCCAAACATTAAATAGAAAAAAATGGCCTATCGAAGGAAGCATTGCACAATGGGGTTTGCAATATCGCAGTTTTTTTTTCAACTGAAAATATGCGGTAAATACGCTTTTACAGCGGTATCCCGCTGTTTAACAACAGAGATTTAACAATTGAAAATATTTTTTACTATCTTATAATTTAAATTTTTGACTTCGAAAAAGCATCTCTTATTAATTTCCGCGGATCCCATTCACATGCGGGATTGCAAACCCTAGCCACCTACCATCAAGTAGACAATTAGGAATTAGGAATATTAAACATTTCTGCTTTTGTAAAATTATAATAGAATTTTAAATAGAAAACTCGTGCAAGAGCAATCCGGTGTGTATACGTACGAGTGAACAAGACAATTACTGAACCATTGTTCGCGACCAGAATTGGACCAGCGAACCATATGTAATTACACGGTACAGCGGTGTTTAGGGCCAACGCTTGTGCTCGCTTGAGCCTACACTATCGTTTATTTACTACGTGGAAATGTAATATTGGTGTGCATTGAACAATTAAAACTATATTATGTTTTTATTTTTATAGTAAAGAGTAAGTTATTCTTTAATAGTGTGTTAAAATCTTAGTAGTATTTAGTAGGAAGCATAGTACCTAAGAGCCGACGGCCGCTAGAATCTCTGCCACTATATTGTTACTTCTCTAATTGTCTTATGGAATGATAAATGTGCGCACATATAGGTATAGATGCAGGTTTGAATCCCGGTAAGATCAGCACATATAACTTTTATGGTGGTAACTTGTATGGTAGATATGATGAAGAATCGAGGAGTAACACTGGCAGTTAATAAACAGAAAACAAAAGTGTCAAAAGTTTAAATAATGTAGTAGATCCGGTCCCGTTAGAAGAGCCACGTGTTCATTGTAATTCTGATCGCGAGACACAAGTTAACAACGACTTTTAACATGTTGTGATCACAAGGACGGTTTAAATTTAGATATATGGGTTTGGGTGAAGCTTTCGCTGAATTGAAATTGGTCACTCCAATCCATACAAATATAGTGGTTTTTTTATTAGATATGGGCTTGCTCTTGGCCAACCACCAGCTGTGTAGCAAGGATGAAGCCTATGATGGAGCGAGCTCACCCAGAACTCGAGTTAGGTTATATTATGAGCTATATATAACGGTATTATATTATAAATGTAAAAGTAACCCTGTTTGTCCGTCTGTTACCATTTCACGCCTATCAAACAACCGATCATCATTAAATCTTGCATACATTACGTTCTCGAGGGATCAATAATTATAAAAAATGTGACGCCGTTACTGTGGTTTCGCCACCGTCGTACAATAAAGATGTCATATTTATTCACAACTTATTTTTTTCAATTTCAATAGTTTGAAAACTACAAATAAATAATTTATCTATGATTTATTAAATAAACTTCTTGAAAAAAGATTAATAATAACCATTTTTTATCTTACTTTACAGGTAAGCCACGTCTATCTATACTATACTTACCTACTGACTGTTGAATGAAGCGTCGATAAAATTGGTAAGTTTTTAATATAATCTGTCGATTAAGGGGTCAAAATGAAAAATGTTGTCAAAAATCAAAATGAAAAATGTTCAAAATGAAAATACGTTTCTTGCTTCTTATCTAGCACTAAGTCTTTTTAAAAAAACTTTTATTGTACATTACCTAAAGAGATTAGGAAAACATGGGAAAATGGACTAATGGCGTTCATTACTCACTCACAGAAACTCAACAGCACATCATCGGTTATTTCACGGCGTAATTCTGTAAGGCTAACAAATAGAAAAGCAGATATTACAGAAAGCTAAATTCTAATAAAAAAAAATCCTTACAAAATCCTTTCACTGTGTCGAATTAAATTAGTTCTTCAAATGACAATAAATAGAGGAAATACTCATTACCCTTAAATAATTCTTGCCATTACGAACTAAGAAAAAAGGTTTTAGGTACTTTTTTAATCTGATTCTGTTAGATAGCTATAATAAATGGTATTGAGTAAATATTAACATTTAATGAAGATTGTTATTATATTAGAACCAATCAACCTTATATAGACAAAATAAAAACTAGTCATATTGAAATCCAGACATAACGAGTTAGCTAACATCGGCTACTGTTTTGAGAGAAATCACAAGAATTATTGAACCATAAAGTATTATATTACGAAAATAAACATCTCGCTTACTCGCTAACGATTATGAGGGACATAAAAGCGAAAGCCACTGTTTATTCACTGAGCTCTAAAGTTTTAGTGCATATCTATTATCCTATATCTAAGTTTATAGTACCACCTAGTTTCTTCACTTAGGTTATTAACACACATTTTATAGTGGAGATGTACAGTCTAGGTTTACGATTCCTACTGTAAAAGAGACTGCCTATCATACTCACAGAACTGCAGGCACTTCCTACTGCTGGCGTCACACAGAACTGCAAAATCGCGATATTTATTATTTGAATTTTCATTAAATTTATTATTTTTATTTATTACTAGCTGGTGCCCGCGACTTCGTACGCGATTATAAATTAAAAATATAAAAGCAATTACAACGCTTGACAACTTGTTGCTATAACACATTGGCCAGGCGTTAGTTACAGTTTTATATTTTAGATAATCCCTCGGGAACAGTACTTTTTTCTTGGATGAAAGATATCCTATGTCCTTTCTGGTGTCCCAGACAACGTATATGCAAAATTTCATGGTGATCGGTTCAGTAGTTTTGGTGTGAAAGCGAGACAGACAGACAGACCGACATAGTTACTTTCGCATTTATAATATTAGTAAGGATTTATTTGAAGTGAATTTAAGTGCAAAGAATTTAATAGAAACACAGTATGTCCTGTAACTACTGAAGCTACAGCAAACATTAAAATACATTAAAAGAAATATTTTCAAAAATCTAGTAATCTATGCTCTTTCAAACTTAGGATTTTTCATGTGTTTATTGAGTGAGTGTGGTCCTCGAAATCAATTTAAAAAAAGGTGATTACAAATGTAAAAGAGAAATTTTAAATGAACGAGTCAATTATTCAGACAATATAATACATTAAATAAATAAATAAATACAAAAACAGATGATTAATCCCGAATTCAGATTCATAATGACATATGAAGACAACACAACTTACGACGCATTTAGTGAGGATTAAGTTGTTAAGTTACAATGTGTGTAAGGTATACACACAGTACTTAACCACTCAATAAAATAACTTAAAGGATTTTCAAGATGGCCGTCTCATTAACTTGTCTTAGTGGGGATTAATCTTCGAACGACAACTTAATTTGTAAGGCACATGAAGAAATTGTTGAATTTATTTACTAGAATTTAAATATTTATTCTCACTTAAGTCCCTACTTTAATAAAAGACGCAAGACCTAATAAAAAAAAATCGAGTTTACTCCATAAATATTGTTCATGCATTTTCTATATATCTCTTCGTCTCTTGTATATATAGTTCGTGCATTTTCTATACCTAATTACCTACTACGTCTCTTGTATAGATATATTCTATTCGACTAGCTACCCGATCTGGCTTCGCTTTGCAATTTTATACACACAAATCTTCCTTGTTTATTGCTTCTTCTAATAGACAATGAGAATAATCTATACTTTTCTATACTAATATTATAAATGCGTAAGTAACTCTGTCTGTCTGTCTGTCTGTTTGTTCCGCTTTTACGCCAAAACTACTGAACCGATTTAAACGAAATTTGGTACACAGGTAGTCTAGAACCTCAGAAAGGACATAGGCTACTTTTTAATGCGGAAAAAGGGTTGTAAGGGGTTAAAAAGGAGATAAAAGTTTGTATGGAAGTATCGTCATTTGTATGAAAACTCTTTGCGTTCGGGGTTTTGAAAGATGATTAGTGTCACGGATGACATACGACTATTGTCGGCTTTAGAATGTTCTTGTTAGAGTTAATAAGTATTCACTAAAATGTGTCTAATTTGTAAAATAAAAAGCTTAAATAATTAAAAATGCTACCCAGTCACTATTTCACGCGGACGAAGTCGCAGGCACAGCTAGTAATATATATATATATATATATATAGACAAAATACATATTTGGCAACAAGTCAATATTGTGAAGAGGTATACTGAGTGTAACTATCCCCATTAACCATTATGGCATTAATTTTGAGCTTATATTATAAAATTATATATAATTATATTAATATATATATAAAATTCAAGCTATAAACTCAAATTTCAATTGACGTAAAATAGTTTTTTTTTCTGATTTGTTGTAAAATTTATAAGTAACAATGTAATTTCTGTGAAATTAATTTTTTTTTTTAATATTTTTCAAGCTCGATATATTTGAGTACTAAAATATTTTAGCGTCATATAGCTCAGTAAATAAAATTGTGTGATAAAAGCGCACACAGTTTGCAAATATTGCAATCTTTTACGAGTAAATTGATGGATAGAATGGAGAAAAACGGAATTTTGTGGTTGGTTAGTTTTCATACTTATCTTATGGGGCATCGTGATAAAACAGCCCGAAAGCCTCTTCGACACGCTAACGGTCCACTTGATGCTAGACACTGTTGGTTATAACACAAGCAAAACCATATGTGCGGCAAGTGCGCTGCCGACCATAGAATGATTAAGTGAGCTTTCGGTAAGTGAGTAAGGGGTCTGCCCTTACTCACTTACCGAAAGCTCACCGAAAGCACATAATATGCTGTTATTTAAATTTGGTTCTCTATAAGTGAGTGGTTACTGCTGCCAGACGGGCTACCCAGTGCCCAAATAACTTTGTTCACTCTATAGATTTGTATAGAAAGACATGCGTTCTTAAGGTAATACAAGTCAGTTTTCCTCCATACAAACGTAGAACCCTAATTACTCCGCTGTTTTATGTTTTATTTACAAAAGTAAGCATGATACCGATTTATCTTGTCGTTAACTAGGTTCGAATGCATACAAACTTAAAAAAAAGTATTAATTTATTTAATTAATTAATGCAAATTTGAGGTTGAATAGGTCACTCTAGTTTACAAAAACTCCAAAATACTTTACATATAAACATTGATTAGTTATTCAAGAGTTCAAATAACTTTACATGAAATAGATATATGCAGTAGTTTTGTCAAAAAAAGAGTTGGCCCAAGGGTCTGTTTGTGATTTTATTTTTGGTATGAATCATTGTGCATCTCAGTCGACTGCTCTTCCCGCGCTTTGTGCTGTGTGAGACAGGACGCATTTTAGCCATGAGACCGATGAGTTCGGGCCGCCGACTTGTACGGAATTCGTAAATAGACGAAGAAGTGTCATGAGATGCCTTCAAAAGAGTAGAGCCTTGTCTATTTAAGAGGAGCGGGACATATTAATATGTCAAATAATATAAAGAAACCTTCACTTTCTTAAAAGACATCCTAAGCCCTATTTTCATTAGTATAAGTATCAGAAAAGTCATAAAACTTGTCTCTTTAAGGTGTGCATGTTAGGTTAATGTTTAATTCTTGGAATCAAGCCCGTGCTTAGTATTTCCTACTGGAATTATTCACAGCACAATAATCGTAAAACAGAATTGTATCTCGTAAGATCTCATTACTAAATATATAAATAAAACCTAGTCGCTACTTGCGTTTGTCTGTCACGCAAGAGACTTTCATGTTGCAACTTGTATTGTTTTATTACCTATAATTTAATTTAGATAATAACGGAGAAAAATCAAGTACAAGTCGAAGGATTTTTGCTTACAAAATGATTATTCGCTATCAAGTAAAATTAAGCTATGAAAGAGTAAGGTTAGATTTTGTATTGTTGGGCCAACTCAATAGTTTAATATTTAATATTGAATTAAAATTGATATACTGTACGTATGTATGTAAGTTCCCGAGGGATCATTTAAAAATAGAAATAAAAAATACAACGCCTGTCAGAAATAAATTAGCAATAGAATAATAATAGAATAAGCAAAGCAACAGAATTGCAAAGATGTGGTTTATATTAATTACTAGCTGTTGCCCGCGACTTCGTCCGCGTTAAAAAAGTTAAAAAGTAGCCTATGACGTGTCCCGTACTTCTAAATATTTATCTACCAAGTTTCATGAAAATCAATTAATTTGTTTAAGAGTGATGGAGGAACATACATATACAGAAATAATTCTAAAAATCGTCAATTTAGTTTCAGTATCATGTATAGAGCCTATATACACGATATTTCTGAAAACAAAGTAAATTACTCCATGACCCCTACAGATTTATTATTAGTATTGATTATGTCCACAACAAAGTCAAATATATCAAATGAATTATACCTACTGTGAAAGTTGATAATATGAGGAGAACGTGTATATATACGTACTCAGTAGCATGGAGTTGAAGTTGAGTTGCGACGCATGCAGCATATGCGACATGCATTACACATGAGCTGTTACCGGGAAACCTTTGAGACGACCAAGAGCTTCGTTCAAATTGAATCATTATGATAGGCCCTAAATATATTTATATGCCCTCCCATTGAGTACCTATTAATATGTGGTGATAACACGTCAAATCTAAAATTTAAACTGAAAAGAAAGAAGCAGACTTCAACAAGAAAAATATGCTATCTATATACAATATTTACTTACACAACTAGTGGCGACCGTACCATGAGTTGACAAAGCTTACACCAATAGCGTGCAAGTATGACACGACCGCCCGATATAATAACTATATATATTTTTATTATTTTACATTAGAGAATACACAATTTTACATTATAGGCTGTCCCGAATAGTTATTATTATTTTATATTTAATGTTTGGGACTTTTATCGTACAAAAAAGGTATAACTATCAGCTAAATTATTCCCGGTGACTGGTGATTTTAAATGATGGTTAGCCTACTTGAGAGATGGTGAAAGAAGCCCTTAAATTACAATTGAAGTGCTAGAAGAAATTATCTTAATAATAATTTGCAATAATATAGGAGTATCAGAGAGTATGACTTATTATGGAAAGAGACTAAATATGCAGATCAAATGATTTGTTACTCATTCGTTCTGATATTATATCCGATTAACAAATAAAATAGTCCTTTGTCCCACAAAAGTATCAAATTGTAACCCATTTTGTTACTAGCTAGTTGAATATTGAAAGTAATTTTTATGAACAAGAAATACTGATCTAATTTTCGTTTGTGACATATTCGTAAATTATGTAACATAATAATGTTCCATTAACATAAATAGGTACTTCATATACTCGTATATTAAACTTTTTCATTGAATCTCGCTTTTTGATTCTCATTTAATATTTCCTACTCACTTTCAACTTGTTAGAAGCTCCACGCTCAATTTTAACAAATTTATTTATAACTAGTTGGTGCTCGCGACTTCGTCCGCGTAGAAAAGTATAAAACGCCATCTACCGTATCGTGGATAGATGGCGCTATCTCCCAGGCCAAGCCGCTAGTATTTACTTTTATTTTAGATTTCCCGTAAGAATGAATCATTTTCCCGTGGTAAAAAGTAGCCTATGTTCATCACGGATAATGTCGGCTGCTAATGGTAAAAGATTTTTCAAATCGGTCCAGTAGTTTCGGAGCCTATTCTATACAAACAAACAAACTAACAATCAAATCTTTCCTCTTTATAATATTAGTATAGATATAGATAGTATAGATGTGATAACATCTATTGCATCATTATACAAAATGTTGATTTTTTTGGAATAAGAATGCTTTGTTATCGATTTTTTTACATAGTCACACTTTATTATTAACTGGCTAGCGCCCGCGACTTCGTCCGCGTTGAAAAAGAAAAAGTAGTCTATCTTGTGCCCTGTACGTCTAAATGTTTATCTTCCAAGTTTCTTATTATTAGTATTGATTTTAATTCACGGTAATAAAAGTGTAAGCTATTGATCAATATTTTTAGTTTATATCGGCATCGTAAAACGTCACACCGGTAACCCAGTTATTAAACGATTGAAGCCTATATAAGGCATAAGCCTTAAGGCCCCAACAGACATATCAATTTTGCTGTTCAACCTGCCCGGCCCCTGCACAATTCAAATTGTTAAAATATTAATATGTTTAAGAATAACGACTTGCTTTTACAAGTATAAATTTTTGTGTTATAGATATGATATGCATGTTGGCTGTGGCGTTTTGAAACTCTGACGTTATGGGACCAAACCATCAATTATTAGGTTTTGGTTGTATAGTTTTATAGCTATAAAATTATTTTGAAATTGCCATATCCTTCCACATTTGCTACAAACCTTAGCATTTTATCACTTCTTCCACTAGCGAATATGTGTTGGGTGCTTTAGAATATAACCCAGAAGTTAACGGAGAAACAAGCAGAAGCGGACAACGACTTTTTTGTAATATGTACTAGCGACCCTTCGCCGACTAGGCATGGTTGTATTTTTTTCTGCAAATTATACACAAAAAAAAATCTTAATTTATCGCGTTTTTGATGAGTAAAAATCGTATATCGTACGGTGGACTGTTTAAAAGAAAGCGGAGAAATATATAGAGGCGGACAGCGAAATTTATTCTCTCTATTTAGGCAGTTAAAAATCCTATGGATTTTTTCAAGTGTCAAAATTTCGTACCCGCGTCACGAACTCCGTGACCCTTTGCGAAATGTCCGTAAAATACGTTGTGTTTAATTCAATTTTTCCAGTACAGGAAGTCTTTTGTGGCACTACAAATTCTCGAAAACAATTTTAGATAGATATTTTAACATTTTAGAAAGATAGCTACAATTTTCTATTGTCACATGCAACGCTTTATGTGCTGAAATCACAGTGCTGACTTTAAAAATAAACAATGGATAAAGGATGAAGGATGAAACACAAGAGCACATATGCTGTTATTTCACGGTGGTCTTCTATGAACGGGTAGACGACCCATTTCATGAAAACGCAAGGTTTGTTACTAATCTATGAATCTGTACTATTTGAAAAATTATTTCCCTTTTGAAAATATAAGACAGAATGGGTAGTTAAATGAGCCCTGTCACTCATCTCTTACTAACTCACCGAAATACACGAATTTACACTGAACCTTTCCAGTCTATGGCTGCGAAACGCAGTTTCTACTCCGTTCCATGAGTCCTAAGATCGAAATAATCGAAGCTTATTGGTTATATCATTGGCTCATGTCACGCGCATTAGCCAATGGGCGCACACAGGCTGTTTTCTTTAGGTGCTCCTGGAACACCTAGAGTATAATTAATTTATTTTTCGAAATAAAAACCAATAGTTACACACATCTGTAGCCAGTTTTTATAAATGATCGACATCACGTACGCGTACCACGAGTATTGTAACTGGTAATGAAATTTCCCGTAACCTGTTTGCTTTCAGCGCTTTTGAATGACTTTTTAAAACGCTCTAATGGAAATGTTCCCTTTTGCAGCTTCGGTTTTTTAAAATGAATTTTAAATATTTTTAGAACGAAAGTTTCATTGTTATACAAAATGGAATCAGGCTAACGTCGGTGATAGAAAATCTCGATGCATTTATACAATAACAAACTGGTGAACGCGACTTCGTTCGCATTAAAATAGCTGGTATCTTAATGGAATATTTAGCCAAAGTCCATCCTGAAATTTTAGACTATGTTATAATACTCTTCAAGATATAAAAAACTAGCGACCCGCCCCCGGTTTTTCTGTAAAGTTTAGGTATACTAACACAAACCTTACTTGTTTGTCGCTCTTTTCAGTAATGACAATAAAGTCTCATTAATTCAGTGACCGAACTAATAAGACTTTATCGTCTCAGTAGTTCCGTAGTACAAATAAACAGAGCTATTGATCGCTTCACATGATTGCTAGTTCGGTAACACTTCAACTACTAAAATCACGTAGAATTCCACTTAGAGTAAATTCAAAGCAAGATCATCTTATACTTATACTACTACATATGTAGTATGTATGTTTTGTTATGAAAAGATGTTTCTAGAAGGTTTCAATTCAAAAGCACAATACAATTTCAAATTGTCGTTGCTTAGCAACAGTCGTATTACATAATAATTAATGTTACAACATGGCCATATACTTGAAGTCAATAATACACCTTCATCCAATATAATCTCCACCTGTCCACAGCCTATTGTGCACCGGAAGTGGATTACCGATGAGTAATTACGTAGCGGAGGTGACATACAATTCATCATGGCGTCGCTGCTTGCTACTTACGAGTAATAGGTAGGTATATTCTGTCGCATAAATGTTGAGTCATAGAGCCATGCTAGATTTGCTTAGAAATAGAAAAAGTTTTATTTATTGACTAGCTGGTGCCTGCTACTTCGTCCTGCGACAAGTTTCATGAAAATCAGTTAACTCGTGAACTATGGAGGAACATACATATACATATAATACACACGCACATAAATTTATATAGAAATAATTTCTAAAAATCGTCAATTTAGTTTCAGTATCATGTATAGAGCCTAAATTTTAAGGCTAATAAAATATAATACTTGTAAAATTACAACACTGCGCTTCTTTCACCTACGTCTATTAAAGTGTTGATTAATTACTTTTAGAAATCATTTTCTGTTTTATTGAATTATGCACTCGGTTTAGTGCATCCATCGATAGCCGATTTTTTATTATTATTTTCTATTCAATATTTGGGGCGTTTACCGTACAAACAAATGTATATCAGCTCCATTTTCCCCGGTTACAGGTGACTTTAAATGACAGTTTGGCCTACTTGACGTTTGTGAAAGAGGCGCTAAAAAGTCTAAAAAAAACCTAGAATTTTATCAGCAAATGACGCCAATATATCAAAATGATTTCTTTTGAGAGACATCGTCGCCTCACTAAACTAACATAAATGAAAAGGCGAATTTTTTTAAGAGCCGCTTCAAAGTATTTACACGTAAACTAAACTAGAAAAAGTAAGATATCTTGGTGGAATCAGAATAAAAAGAGTAATATTAGACGGTCACACTCCCGCGCATCAAGATCCGAGCGCACAGATACCAAAGACGCGTGCGCCGATTGCAGAGCACTGTTGCGCAAGCACTGGCATGCTGTTATTTATTTTTTGTATAGAGTGGATAAAAAATGTTGTGTAACACCAGATTCAGACTTACTTAGTATTTTTTTATGTTAAGATCGGCAGATGGTTCACTTGATGGTAGGTGGCCATCGCCTATACTTACTGTAACATAAGAAACAAGGGCCTCGGGAATGTCCTCTGGCATCCCTTACTCACTCTCCGAAACACAACAGCACAAGTGATGTTATTTCACGGTCTTCTGTAAGGGAATGGTTACTGCCCATATGATTGCAAAACGCAATGTGCCCTGCCACTACTGTTTTCTTTGATTGATCTTTCACTTGTTCAAAATAAAGCCAGTTTTTCGAGCACTGTCTGACCGACCAAGCGAATATTCTGTGCATATTTTCTTCAGCTTGTTTTTTTATACCATCATCCAGTCTTTAAATAAAAAAAATTAACAGTCTAAATATAACAGGAATGTTTTTGTCCAGTCCCTACCTTCATTTAGATGATGCGTGGGTCGAAAGGGTTACGACCTATTATAACATTGCACGCCTTTAAATCCTACTTGCTTAACTCAATTTATTGTTGCCATTCCCTTAAAACGTTCAAGTGACGAAATCTCTGTTTTACATAGAAATGGAACGACGTAGCGATTTGTATTGTGGCCGACGTCATAATAACACCAACTCTACCAAGCGATTCAATAGATTATAAACGCAGTATAAAATATATGAATGAATTGTTAGTTGCAAGATGTGAATGAATTATCCCACACAAATATCTATAATAGTCTGAATTTGAATATTATAGAAACATATAATTTATCTTTTTATAACTGCAGACATTTTAATTGGTCAACATACGGTTTTAAGTTTAAGTTTCAAAGTCCTCCGCCGCGTCTGTCTGTTCGCGATAAACTCAAAAACTACTGCACCGATTTTCATGCTGTTTTCACCAATTTGCATTCGTTTTGGTTTTTGGTGTATAATTGCATCCGTGCGAAGCCGGGAATAAGCCGCTAGTGTAGCTATAACACAAGCAATGTCATAGATGCTGCAAGTGCACTATCGAACATAGTGTGATTGAGGATAAGGGATAGGGAAATGTGCTCTGGCATCTCTTACTCTCTCACCAAAACACAACAGCACACATGCTGTTATTTCACGGTGGTCTTTTTTAAGGGGGTGGTTAGGTTACCTACTTCCGCGAGACCGGCTGCTCAAATTACTACTAAACGCATTGTGATTGCTGTTGCTAAAAGTTTAAGGTATCGCTAACTGCTAATAGTTAAAATAGATTTTCAACATTTTACTAAATACGAGTATTCTCAACTTGAAATTCTTACAGTAATTTTACTGCAACGCTCTCTGGTGAAATGAATAGGGCTAAGGGTCTCTTTTACCAACTACAAGTAAAGAATCTTAGTTCTATTAAATTATGCACTCGGTTTACTGCATCCTTCGATAGGCGATTTTTTTTTAATGTTTTGGACTTTTCCGTACAAACAAAGGTAGGTATATGAGCACCATCAACCCTAGTGACCGGCGGTACTTTAAATGGCGGTTAGCCTACTTGACACATTGTGAAAAAGGCCCTAAGCGTACAAGAAGGTTTCATCATACGCATACAAAAAGGTTCATGATAAAAATATCATTATTTCTATTACATACTCGGCTGCAACACCTGCCTCGTTGCCAGTTGTGCATCCGCAGTGTGATTGATCGCGTTTCGTAGTGCGCACACGCATACTAATAAGCTCGCGTCTTTAACCGACAGCTTCGGAACTCAGGTGTCGAATTGACGTCACGCCTCCCGCCTCTTCATAGTTAACGTCACTCTTTCTGTGTCAGTATCGACCTTTGTGACGTATTTGTGACACTTGTGCCCCTCAAGCCTCTCTAGTGTCTAAGGAGGTTTTTAAAGTTAAAGTTGTGTGATGATTTTACAATCTTTACACAAAAGACCACCGTGGAATAATAGCAAGTGTGCTGTTGTGTTTCGGTGAGTGAGTAAGAAATGTCAGAGCCCATTTCCGATGGGCCTCCTAACTACAATCACTGTTGCAATTTCAGTTGACAAACTTGAATATTTTATACATGTAATTAGTTATTTTTACTAACAAAAATATACATTCGATAGGTTCTTCTTTATGTTTGAATTTGAATATCTATGGCATATTATACCTACGAATTTTGTTATAGAGACAAAATGTTATAACGGAAGTCTAGCTGTCCTTTAACTTTCATGTAAATTGATTTGTGCATGGCCGATCTACATCAAAGAGAGAAACTTCAAAGCCCATAGTAGGTGGTAGGCCGTGTTTTATAGTGAGGACAAAATTTTGTTTACTACTACCAACCTGTCGATAAATTATTTAACTTTATCGACTTTATAGTTATTAAAAACATTTTCAACACAAAACTATAAATATGTTTTAATTATTTATTTAAATTGTTATCAAATTATACTAATAAATACAATTGAAGTTTCGCTTCGTAATGTCAAAAGAACTGCTTATTACTAAATGTATAATATCACAGAAAATAATATATGAGGTACTTATAAAAAAAAAATTGTCAACTGTTGTTTGTCAAACTGTTTGTTATATCATACGTCTAATCTAGGACAAAATATTGTTTAAATAGACACGACAACGAAGTAGTTGAGTTTATTAGAAATTTCTATGGCGATTATAATAGTGAGTAGGTTTTATTTTTTGTTTCCTTTTTGACACAGGACAAGAAGTCAATGTACATTATAAAATAAATATAAATGAAAAACATATAGATACATAAATGTACTTAAATCTATTACAAAAATATCTTTATTAAATTATTCGGTAAATATATAACAAAATAAAGTCATGAGTATGAATTATGAATTCATGAAATTACTGCCACACGAATGAATAAATACGTTATGAATTGATAATATTCAAATAATTTGAAATAAATTAAATAAGTTCGGTTTCGATTGCCGCCTGGCTTAACCGTCGCCAATAAAATTCATTACGCGCGAAAACAATGCGATATTAAAATAATCTAGCAAATATGATTGCGTCCTCTTTACGAATCACAATTTTCATATCGTTGACGTCACGCGTCTAAGCCGGCTTAGACTATTAAACAAATCAACACATATTAAACAATTTTCCTTCAATTTGCGAAGTGGTTGCGCGGTTCATAACTAGGGTTGTCGCTACAATATTGTGAATTTGCATCCTGACCATGTCTTTACTGTCTTTATCTTTCCTTAAAACTATCTGTGCCCGCAACTTCTTACACACTGTAGTTCGTTTTATGAAAATCCCACAGGTACATAACATTTTTTCAGAGTAAAAGTATCCTACATGTTAATTCGGGTAAAATAAATTAAACATTGAAAAATGAACTTCATTTTAACTATTGCAAAACTGCAAACCGATAAATTAAAAATAATATTTTTGAATAATTATTTAACAAAAGTAAAAAAATATACATTTTTCTAATTTCATATTCTCTTTATTTATGTTGTCCTATTTCGTAATTGACAACCCTAGGGGTTATGTTTCACCGTGATGAAGTAATGGGGAGTAATGGCGGACTAATCCGCTAAATTGCCTGTCATGGTAACACTGAGTTATCTTGGACACATTTAGCGTTAATATTTTTGGAATACTCAACTTTATGTAAATTTCGCTGAACTCGACTTTTTGTTCCATCTGAATCAAAACATGACTTAACTCCCGAGAGGACGAGGGAGAATTCGAACTCAATACTACCAATTCGAACCCATTCTATTCTCTCTAAGGTTCTGTCGTGGAAAACAGGCTGCCAAGAGACTTGATATCAGCGAAGACTCTGAACAAGTTCAAAAATGAGTCAAATAGATATATCGAGCTTAGAAGCTCCAATGCAAATGTTAGACGCAAGGACTAAAGCTCTTTTTGTCTCTCTAACCAGTTCGATATTCATGTTGACTAATTTAAAATGAAGTTTTTATTTTATTATTTTTAATTAGTATAACTGTAGTATTTATATTTGTCATTTGAATTGATTTCCTTAACTTCTTTTGAGGTATATTTATTGCAAAATACTTATTAACTTTTTTCTTAATCGTCCTATTCTAGCACGGGTGTAAAAGTGTTTTTGAAACCTATTTAATAAATGAATTACTGTTTAACTGTTACAATTCATTAACTATGACACAATTTATTTGCGTACGAAACAGAATTTTGTCCAACTTGAGTAGGTTTTGCATACGAAATTAATGACTAAACACCCCAGCTTTCGAGACTATATTCGAACGCAAAATCCGCCGCAATTTCGGTTAATTCCACTGTAACGTTTGTTGCATATTAATTCTGAAATTATTTAGAAACTGTTTTCATATGAATTTTATTTTGTAGTCGAGTCGAGTTGTTAAGGTGCAGGTACATCTACTCTCTGACTCTCTTTTGGCTAGATGAAGCAGATTTTTTGCCTAAATTTGTATGTATCTGAACAATGAACAAGAAACAAGCCCTTTTTGCCTTTGATTGTACTCATAGTTACCAAATTGATAACAGCTTTGATCTTTACAATAAAATTGTGACAGTCGTTTTTATTTGAATAAAAAATTTTGAAACATTAATTTAAAAGTTGCATCGTGGGAATATGTTTTTATTAAATTAAACGCATTTGATATTCAATCCCCTATTGGTTAATAGTTATTGAGTGTCGAAGACATTTATAATTGACACCTTCTGATTTGCCGCAAGTTAAAGGAGACTTAACTTACCTCAACAGCAGAACTGTAGTAGACATAACATAACATAACATAACACTTGGTTTGATAAAAAATGTCTGTCCTAACTTAATCTTATAAATGCGAAAATGAGTTTTTGCTACGTTTTCACGACTTAACTAAGGCACTTTTCACCCAGAAAAAAAATACTGTTATAAACATTACTGTTACTGTTGTTTTATAAAATAAAACGCTGAAAAAAACTTTGATAAACAAACTTCCTTCTAGTGTAAACACACACATGTACTTATAAAACTAGATGGCGCTTTTGGACTAATTTAAAATAAATAACTCTTTTAACAAAAAAAAACCGACTTCAAACCGTTTTCTCATGGATTCCATTGTCAGAATTAGACCAAATTGAAATGGGACCACACGGGAAGCACCAGCTTTCAAATAAAAAAAGATTCATCAAAATCGTTTCACCGTATCGTTACTTTTCGAAATTATTTTCTGTTTTATTGAATTATACACCCGGTTTACTGTATCATTAAATAGGCGTTTTTTTTTTATTATTTTCTATTTAATTTTTGGGACGTAGTACGGTAGTACAAACAAAGCTATATCAGCTAAATTATTCCCGGTGACAGGTGACTTACGTACTTATATAAGTGACGGTTAAGCCTAATTGACGTTGGTGAAAGAGGCGCATAGCCAAACAGCGAACCGCTACCGCTTATGCCTTAAACTGTAGAACAACCGTGAGAAGCTAATATGATGGAACGTTCTTACTCCAGCGATTACGACGTCTTCGCCGTTGACAACTGAAAATGTTATATCAACAGGTAATTTCATATAATTCATTAAAAAATCTAACGGTTCGTTTTATTAGGTAATATTGACTTATCTTCATGAATATTTATAATTTGGTAAATGTATGTTGTTTGTTTGTTCCTACATTGTAAAACAATATTTCACTTAATAACATTTACACGGTATGTTTGGAGTAAATCTTTAAATTTGTAATATTTTTTTTATTATTGCACTAGCTGGCGCCCGCGACTTCGTCCGCGTTGTAAAATAAAAAAAAGTAGTAACCTGTGTCCTGTACGTCTAAATGTTTATCAAAAGATTTATTATTAGTATTGATTGATGATTAAATAATTTAGTATTTCTATTGTTTCAGGTAAAATAATCACCAGTATATCTATTAGAAAAAGAAGAATCTTCAAATCGGTAACAGATTGCCATCTGCATTACAATATGTATTCTATCTTTTATTCTATAGAAATGTTTGTACGCTTCAAAAACTCGAGATTGGATAGACCGATTTTAATACGGTTTCCACTAATGGAAAGAGCAATATATATACTAGTAGGGTTCGTGTCGGGAGCAGATCTTATTTACCAATCTGATTTCCTATAATCCACGTCGTATAGGATAACGGAAATTAAAATCGATAATTTTTAATTTCTGTAATGCCGACTTTAAGTTGAGTTTCCAACCAAACCTCAGTTCTTAAGAGATGTAAGCGCAACCGAATGCAATTACTAGTTAAAAAAAGACCCTTGCCGTTACAAGTGTATTAATTTGTTTCTGTAAATATTTTGATACACCACTTTCAAATTCCTCGTTTCATTTAAAAACCTATTATTTCTAACAAATTGAAAATGTTAACCCTTTTCAAGGATAACGAACATTTCTCGTTGTGTAAAATATTGAAGGAAAACATTTTTATTTAGGTCGCCAATTTATTTCTTTGCAAATCCACAAAATGTGTATATTTTTTAGGTTAATACATACTAAATAACTAACTATTATAATATATAACCGGTTTATTCTTTGGTTTATTAGTAGAAAAAAAATAAGCCATTATAATCAATTATTTTTGACGAGCCCGTTGGACGAGTGGCAAGGGTGCTTGCCTAACGTTTCAGGGGGCCCGGGTTCGATTCCCGGCTGGGTAAACTTTGGAAATTTTAATATAATTTTCAAAATTGACTCTGGTCTGGATTTTTAAACGCAGTCATTTGGGCAGCCCGTCTGGTGGCAGTAACCACCACCTTACAGAATACCACCGTGAAATAACAGCATTACGTGCTGTTGTGTTTCGGTGAGTAAGTAAGGGATGCCAGAGCCCATTACCCCATCCCCCTCCCTTATCCCTTATCCTTAATCCTTCTATGGTCGGCAGCGCACTTGTAGCACTTATGGCGTTGCTTGTGTTATAGGCGACGGTAGCCACCTACCATCAAGTGGACCGTCAGCCTGTCTGTCGACCTTAACATAAAAAAGAAATTATATACATGGGTACCTGTATGTATTAAATTAACAGTTATGATCTGTATATGTATAGCCTTTAGATTTTTGTGGGTGTCTATTAAGACAAGCTACGCCATATAGGTTAATTACAGAAGACCATTGTGAAACAGCACACGTGGTGATGTGTTTCGGTGAGTGAGCCATCTACTGTCAACCTGCCTTTTTTAGCGTTGGGAAATCCTCTTGGATACTCGGCAGTTTAGGGGACACTGTGGGGTTATGCTGGATACATACCGGCTAAATCCCAATGACTTTTGAGCGCGGCTGTAGATGGGCGGGACGTTATGACACGACGTCGGTGCCCTGACTATCCAGCGTGGGGAGTCCCTGTCAGAATCTCCTAACCTTGACACTTTCAGTGACGAAATGATAACTTCGTTATAAATTGTTCGCTACTATCATTAAGTTCAACGTATCTCCTCGATATATCTCTTTTAATTCCCACTGAAACAATAAAGCGCATTGCAGTATCTTAAATAAAGGCACTAAATAAGACGAGCGATCCAAGATAACGCTTCTTCCCAACCATGTACAGGCAATTACACATCAGACTATCACACATTAATTTGTCGGTAAACTTTTTATAAAGTGTTTCGTATCTCGATTGGCCTAAATAACGGTACGCAAGTGAACCCCTGGTCACGAAAAGGCTTAATCGGACACACGACCTCAAAGACTAGTCGACTGGGATGGAATTCTACTCATTCTAAATAAATCCACGCATATTTTTTGTTAAGGTCGACAGACAGTTTGACGGTCCACTTATAAGTGGTAATTTAAGTGGCTACCGTCGTATATAACACAATAAGCAATAAGGCCATTACGCCACGAATGCTGGCAAGGCCAAGGGAAATGCGCCCTAGCTCTGGGATAGTAGCATGGGGACAATCAAATATAAAATTATTTATATTTGATTTCGTCCGCGACTTCGTCCGCGTAGAAAAGTATAAAACGCCATCTACCGTATTTTGGATAGATGGTGGTATCTCCCGGGCCAAGCCGCTAGTATTTACATTTATTTTAGATTTCCCGTAGGAATGAAGCATTTTTCCACGGTAAAAAGTAGCCTATGTTCATCACGGATAATGTCGGCTTCCATGGTAAAAGAATTTTTCAAATCGGTCCAGTAGTTTCGGAGCTTATTCTATACAAACAAACAATCAAATCTTATATAAAACTTTAAATTTTAATGACAATGTTCACATAAATAAGCCAGCCGTTTTCGGCGACCGTGTGTCCGGATCAGTTAAAACACGTAAAAGCTTAACACCAAGAAAAACTCAACAGGGTCACGGCCATCACATAAATTAGGAGAACTACTTAAAAATCTTAATGAGATCTTTGATTTAATACGCTTATACTGTAGATTGTTATAACCGATCGTTAGTGTTAGGTGTACATTATGCGCACGATTATTTATGTTTCATTAATTTAATATTAATAAGAATGTGTTAAAAACGAAATGGACGAAGCGAGAGGTTCCGTTTGGATTCACGTATCGAAGTAGACAGACATTGTACTTTATATATCTACTAGCTGTTGCACGCGACTTTGTCCGCGTATCTTTATAAAATATAGCCTAAGTATATCACTCGCTAATAATATAGTTTCCCAACAGCGAAAGATTTTTTCAAATCGGTCCAGTAGTTTCGGAGCCTATTCAATACAACAAATCTTTGGTTGTTACAAACAAATCTTTCCTCTTTATAATATTAGTATAGATTGCCTATGTGTAAGTTAACCATCTGTAGAAAATGCATATATGGCTATGGCATGTTTCGATATAATACCTAAATAAAGATATCTAAATCTTAAATGAGTGTTTTGTGATATTTTATATAATATTTAATTTGTTCCATTACCAATGGCAGAATGTGTATTTTTATATTATATACTAGCTGTTGTCCGCGACTTCGTCCGCGTTAAAAAAGATAAAAAGTAGCCTATCACGTGTCCCGTACTTCTAAATGTTTATCTACCAAGTTTCGTGAAAATCAGTTAATTCATTTAAGAGTGATGGAGGAACATACATACATACATACAGAAAAAAATTGTAAAAATGGTCAATTTAGTTTCAGTATATACGCGATATTTATATAGAGCCTATATACGCGATATTTCTGAAAAAAAAAAATAATCCATGACTTAGTATTGATGGAAGCCAAATTTAACTTGAGTATTAGATTTCTAGAAAAACAATGTAGGTTACCTCTCATCCAGAAAAAAGACCTGTTTCCATCTAAAAATAAAAATAAAAAGTTTAATTAATTATGAGCAATAAAGATGTATAATATTGAACCTAAGTTTTAACACCTAAGAGAAGCGGCGCAGACGAAATCGCGGACAAAAGCTAGTAATATATAAATATGACCTCTAGAGGCCGACAGAGGCGTCGAGGATTATAACAAGAAATATAATATTTAAAACTCTACCTATACCACGCGTCCCAAAAAAAAGCATACGGATAACGTCAAGGGTGGTTAACAAAAAAACGAGAAGGGTTAAAAATTAAATAAACACACCATTAAAATATTGAATAGACAAACAGACAATGGCCCAACATCCGTCGGCGCATTTAACAATAACTCCATAACAATATGCTATTACGACTTGCCAGGATCCAATGAGACTTTAATTTTTAACCTTTGTTATACATCAGGATTTACTACTATACATCAGTTTTTTACGAATGGATGAGGTAATTGAGTAAAGCATTTATGAAAAACATTCAATATAATAATTGGATCAGCCTCAACAGAAAAAGCTTAAATATTTTAAACTCTTTCCGTTTTTCAACCGACGAAAACGAAAAAACAAAAACGGAAGAGGTACTCAATTCGACGCGTATATATTTTTTTTTTATTTTTTTTATGTATGATCACGCATAACTTTTGACAGGGTGGTCCAATTTTGATAGTTCTTTTTTATTTGAAAGGGTACACCCCCGAGGGGGTCCCATTTTAATTTGGAAAAAAAATTCCAACCCTAAGGGAAGGAAACAGGGGATGATTGATTGTTCACTCACCGATTGTAGCGTATAACCACGCATAACTTTTTATAGAGTAGTCCGATTTTGATAATTCTTTTTTTAATGGATAGGGTATACCTCGAAGTTGGTCTCGTATAAATTTGGAAAAAAAAATCCTACCCAAGGATGGGGAAAATGGGCATGGGAAAATTATAGTCACAAGAAAATATAAAATAAAATATAAAATATAAAGTAATTTTGAGTCGGTGCCAAACAAGCAAAATTTACGTAAAGAGTGATGCGCGGCGGCGACTCAAATTTACTTAGGTAAAATAATAAGATTATTTTATGCTTTTCATTTTTTTCGGCGGTTTTATGAATACAAGAAGTTAGTTTGATTCTTAAGCAGATTTAATATATATAAAAAATTAACCAATCAAAAGCCTTCTCCACGTTTCTTTCACTCCACGTTATATTATTCAGAGTTATTTTTTATTCACTAGCTGGTGCCTGCGACTTCGTCCGCGTTGAAAATGAAAAATGTAGCCTATTCTGTTTCCCACACGAGGAAATGTTTATTTACCAAGTTTCATTAAAATCAGTTAATTCGTTTAAGAGTTATTGAGGAACAATAACTACACTTACAGATTTATTATTAGTATTGATTTTTCATACAAAACATGATTTTGTTGTAATGGAAACTATTTTTATATATGACTTCAGACTTTCATTATAATTTAATTTAAATTCATAAAGGCATCCACTTGTCGACTCTTCTCGGTAATTCTCGGTAGCTCTTCAATGATTAGGCTATTAAATGCAAAATATATATTTTTTAATGTGAATGGTATTAAAAGAAACAATGAAACAAATTCTTCAGCCTTATTATAGGTATTTAGTATTAATATTAATTGAAAGTACTTTAATTAAACTTACCGAATTATCTTTCTAATTTTGTATTTTATATTTGTATAAAATTAAATTCGAAAATATTACTTTTTCATGTCTAGACATTAAAAAAACCTTTGATAAGCAAAAGATGTCTTTGAAGTAATTAAAAAAATCAAGTTTTAAATTAGGCAATTCATACATATCTACTTTATCAGACAATCTGAAGAATTTATTGTATTAACACATTAAAATTCAACAAACTTTCTAAGAGTGTTCATACACGCCGCGCCGCTCGTCTTCTCTTGTAAATAACGCCTAATATTTTAATTAAATGTTTGATAGACGCCTTTACCGTCCATCGCTAATGGAGGTTTAGAGTTGTTTGTCTTCTAACTCGGTGTATTATAATAATGAACGGTAATTTAGACTGATAGCAATAGAAAATTGTGATAATATACAACGCCTACGGACAAACTCTGAATTTCTTTGAGCGACAATGAACGTGACGAGTTTTCACTCATACACCAGTGGAAAGATAATTTCATGAAATTATGTACAATATTCATTGGCTGAAGTTATAAATGAATTCAAGTTAAAACTTAACTGTTGCGCGCGACTTCTACCGAGTAATTAACTTTGTAAAATATTCAAAATCGGGAAGTATTTTTTTGAGTTTATTCATAACAAAATTACAAACTTTCTCACTTTGATATTAGTATTACTACCAATCCTTACTAATATTATAAATGCGAAAGTAACTCTGTCTGTCTGTCTCGCTTTCACGCCAAAACTACTGAACCGATCACCATGAAATTTTGCATACACGTTGTCTGGAACACCGGAAAGGACATAGGATACCTTTCATCCAAGAAAAAAGTAATGTTCCCGAGGGATTATCTAAAATATAAAACTGTAACTAACGCCTGGCCAATGTGTTATAGCAACAAGTTGTCAAGCGTTGTAATTGCTTTCATATTTTTAATTTATCATCGCGTACGAAGTCGCGGGCACCAGCGAGTATGCTTATTTAGTCTTTATATGTACTAGTTATATTAGTTAGGATATTGCCAGATTACGATCAAAATAAATGAAATTACACAATAAATACAGATGTCCAAAAAAGGTGATGTGTGGTATTATTCTAATCTTTTGGTGTGAAATTTTATTTCAATATAAAAGAATATTTTGAATCAAAAATAATGTTTCAAAATTACAAAGAAATTATTCTAATTGGATTCTCTTTGAAACATTTCTTTTCTACTTGAATTTTATTTCTAGATACCTTTATTTTAGTGAAAGTAAAAACTGTCGAATCATTTTCTCTTATTGTCTCTATAATTGGTCTTAAAAATTACCCAGCAGTCTCGAAGCAAAAAAAAACACAAGGTCCTTTTGCGGTTGAAATGTAAGGGCTGATGTTTCTAACGTTTTAAATCTCTTCACTAAAGTAAATTACATAACTATCCACTTAATACACCTTATCCAATAAATCAAAATTATCCCTTGAACCATTTTGTAAGGACTGCAGATTAAAATATTTCTCACTTAGGTGCTAGTTCTACTACAAGCGATGAAATAAATGCGGTAAGATAATATTGTTAAAACTTGAGGACGCAGGAAATCTCTTTCTCACCCTCCGAAACAAAACAGCACCCGTGCTTCTTATTTCATTGTGTTAATGATAGCAGAAAACACAACTTATCGACTTAAAAATCTTTGATAAATTTTGGTTGAATTTGAATTATCTCTTTTTTTTTCTCGCGTTGTAGAATCCGCGCTTGCTTCCGTGTGACAAATTCTTTATAGGAGAAACCAAGCACCAGGACTTTAAAAATCAACCTAAACATACACCCTATAAAGGCCACAATGGATTGCACCGTGTCATTGTAGAAAAGTATAATAGTGTCGGATTTATCTGCCGACAAATAGCTTTTCATATACTCTAGCTACCGAGTTTTTAATGTTACCCATCAAAATTCTTAAGTCCCATAAAAAATGTCTACTTCGCTGAGATGGTGAGAGGAAGTTTTGAAGATATTTTTTTCTTAATAATGTTATACCCAAAACCATAGGCTGTAAAAGTTTTAATAATACAAGGAAGTCAACTTTTTTGCATTCACGTTTCGCGTTTTATTGGCTACTAGTGACCCGATCCCGGCTTCGCTCGAGGTGCAATTTTAATAATATATAAACCTCCCCCCTTTATTTTTCTTTTCATAAGTGAAAACCGAATTAAAATCGGTCTAGCACTTCTTGAGCTTTTGGCAAAGCGGAAACGAGTTTTAAATATTCTCTTCAAAATTGTCAAAGAAACATGTCCCGATTATTTTGTCACTTGACTGCTCGTTCTTTTAAAATGTGGTTATTGGTTTTTCTTTAAAAAGGTACAAGCAATGAAAAGATATATTCATTATTAATATATTTCAATGTCGTTACAGTTTCCTACAATTTATTGAAGAGATAACAACTTGCTATAGTTAAGAAACTATTTTCTCTGCTTCGTAATAATAATGGAACAGTAGCTGACATCAGTGGCGTATGATAAGGGTCCATGTTTCGTTGACAATTTTACAAAGTATACTCAGTGGTAAATTGGAATATGTGTCTGAAAAACATATTAAGATAATGGATAAGATTCTATATAGAAAAATAAAGGAAAGCTTAGTCAACGAATTTCTAACGATTTTAATGAGCAATGACATATTATTGCACAATCATAAATAATTTTCCCCATGAATTTTCTCCCTTTGCACATTTAGATAATAATTATACTTTATTCCAAGGAAATAGAAACATTTTTTCTGGTAATTTATTGATGTGAAATAGTGTATGATTATTATCGAAAAGTTCGCTAATGATAATGAGGTACTTTTATGATGAAACTTTTAGTAAATTTTAATGCAATACAAAATCTATAAAATATGAGAAATACATACAAATTAGTTCATTAATTTTGAAAGGAAAATATTTTTCAATATAATATGCTCACTTTACATAATAAATCTAATACATAATATCTAACTCATAATAAACTCAGGGATCGTGTTCTAGTACATCATAAGGAGCTTACCCCAATAAATCCACACGAGTGTGCTTAAAACCCACGGGAATGCTCGCATAGATCACATATCTTTTATTAGGGCTGAATAAGCATAATAAAAGCTGTAATCCCAGGTAACAGACATTAAAAAATATTGAGGGACTTAACAACCATCGTTTTGTGTCGCGAATAGGAATACAAAGCGAAATATTGACAGAATTGTCCTCTATTAACTAATCCAGGAAACTTTACTATTATTTACGTTAATTTTAAATTAAACAAAAAGTATGACCGTTATTTCAAGTTGAGAGTTATCTAAATTATACAAAAAAAAAACAGAAAATTTTGTAGAAATTTAATTTTACGTAAAATTAAATTTGCTAAAAATAAAATTAACAGACTTAAAGAGGTTAGAAAATATATGTAGTTGATATTAAATTTTTTAAATCGCATCTTAGAATCTATCTTCTTACCTCCCGAACTCTAATCTAGGTTAATTTTAATTTTATGTAATTTTTATTATATGTAAAATTAAATTTTATTTAAAAAATAAATTTTTACAAAAATCAAATAAACCCTTTTTTGTATCTTTCACCATTACTGTAGGTATAATAATTTAGGTAACCTGATAAAAGAAATATTCAAAATACATGCAAGCCAATTTCATACCATAATATGTATCTTTATAAAGATCAACGACAAGAAACAAAACGTTTGCCAATAATATTAAAAACACAGTCATATTAATGAATGAAACAAAATGGTTAATAAAAGAAGCAAAAAAGTATAATATATCAGTCGGACGTGCATTGCATTGGAAGATGGGAAGCTTCGTTTGTGCTGTCGCGTCGCTATCAAAGTTCAAGAAGCTCCGCGTAAGCTCCGTTAAGTTTACCGATTATATTTTACCAACGAATCCATCAATTATTTATAACTCGTACACACATCGATTTAATTCGAAGACTTGATTAGTGTCGTCAAATGAATTTTTAAAATTGATGAATTTTCGAGTCGGGAATTACAATTAAAGCAACTCTGGCCTTAGCATGAAGTGCTCTGAAAATCTTTTTACATAGTTGGGTTATTATAATACAATACTATCCGTACTAAGTAATATTATAAATGCGAAAATTTGTATGGATGTTTGTTAATCTTTCACGCAAAACTTTTGCAAAACGCAAAACAACTCTTTCATTTTGCATACACATTGCTAGGATCACCAGAAAGGACATAGGGCACATTTCACCCAGAAAAAAAGGACTATTCAAGAGGGAACATCTAAAATAAAATAAAAAACTAACGCCTTGCCAAAGTGCAACAAGTGGTCAAGCGTTATATTGCTTATTTTTATTATTTTTCAACGCGGACGAAGTCGCGGGCACCAGCTAGTAGGCTATATTTTATAAAGTTAAGCGGGCGAAGTCGCGTGCAACAGCTAGTGGAATATAATTTTTATTTTTATGTAAGTCGCAGTCGTTTGGTGGTAGCAAGCAACTTCCTTAAGAAGGCTATCGAGAAAGAAAATAATATGTCATGTTGTGTTTTAGTGAGTGAGTAAGGGATGCCAGAGAATATTTTCCCACCCTTACCTAATCTCTCATCATTGATGCTACTATGGTCGACAGCGCATTTGCAGCACATGTGCTGTTGGTTGTGATCAAGTGAAGTGCCATCAAGTGGTGTGTCATCTTGTGATCACTTACAAAAAAATATATGTTTTTATATCTAATTTGTATTTATAGGTACGGCTTGCTAATAATTTTTATTACTTTTGTGCACTACTATACTTTTTTCTTAAGTTTATTCCATAAAATGTAATATGTGCGAATCGACCAATAAGAACTCAATATTGGTCAACATTTTTTATATGTAAACGGAAAATGTGTCCCAGTTCGCCAATCCCGTTTAATATACACCATATTATACATATATATAAGTATTATACATATCAGGTACTTCGTATGGTGGCTCACAAAAACAAATGGACAAGACAAAAGCATAAGTCGCCGAATCGGACATTTCTTTCGCAGTACATTCGCAACGAAAAATGTTTATGTATTTTTCATTCACATACTTAAATCTTAACGAGCAGGATACTGGAAACTCACTGTAACTTTTTTGGACCGCCATTCAGAAGTCTGCGCTTCGAATAATTTTACGTTTTTTTTTTTGTTTCTTAAAATCACGTCCGCATTCAATTCAATGCAATTCGGTTTCGGTACTGTCAGCAAAATAAGTCAGTGTTTTTCCTCGCTAATGGCGCTCTTTTTAGACCGCTATAACATTTTGCCCAGGAGCAAATGCGGGATTATTCAATTATCTACAGCATCTACTACTAAAATATTTTGCTTTCCTCACTTAGCCGAAGCTAAATTATCATTGATTGACATTTAATCTCCAAAATATTATTGTAAAGACGTATCGCTTTAAAATAACATTCGTTACTCAATAAGCAATCTGCGGTGAGTCGTTAATGACGCGATGATGAATCGATCTTTTTAAAAAGGTCAACGTCTCAATTGCACTTGAACATTGTATAACATCACATCGCTTTATCTGTCGATATCTTTTCAAAATTGAGGTCGTATTTGAATATTGTTAATTCATAGCAATCAATTATATAACTGTTAAATTAGTAGGATTTTAACGTGCTGAACTGTTGAATTACGCAGTAAGATTATAACATTCGTATTCCATTGACTGCTGTTTAGAGTTTACTGTGCAAATTGATAAAGATTGCCAAAAGATACTTACAAGGAAATTCAACCATTCCAATAATGAAGATAAAGATTTTATGACGGTTATGTAGATAGACAGTCAATAGTACTTTTGTTGTATGTATGTATGTATATTCATGTGAAACTTTAGACTAAAAAAATTAAATGAAAAATTTAGACTTACAGGACACAGAATAAGCTACTTTTTTCTACTCCTATCCTATTCTAATCCTGGTCCACCTTTTATCGATTTATCGATTTTTTGTTCGTATTAAAGGCAAGACACCACTCTATGTCTAATATTTGTTCTAAAATGTCGCCACATCTAACAGTCGTAAAATCTTCGAAGACGTTTTTGGGATAGCTTATAGAACTAGCTCACACATCTGTCAGGTAGGTATTACATATAAAATAATATATATTACTTATAAAATAATAGATACCGCTATGGTATACTCGTGCAGTGTTATATTTGTTGAAATGAAACTTTAATTCGAAGACAAATATTTTTTTGCTAACCCTCAGGATTTCAACTAAGTCACGTGTCGTGTCTCCAATGCGGCTATCCAATAAAACAACGCACCGGAGAATGCGTTTAATTCACTGAATTATTTTACAAAGCATTGAGTAACTTTTATGAGAGCATTGATTTTTATTTCAGTTACTTACACAGGTATAAAATTCAACAAAAATTTCAAGAGTGATGTTAAACAAAATTAGTCATCGAAATGAAGTCGAGAATATTTTTATTTAACGCCATAGCTTTTTGTGTTGCTTTCTATAAACCTATAAAAATAAATTACAATTTCTCAAGCTGAATTAACTTAATGGATGGAACAACATTTAACTGAGTAATTTTTTATACACATTTTTGCCGAAAAGGAACAATTGGTATATTATATTTTTTTCATTTTCACCATCGAAATATCTTTCTAATGTGTATGCAACTGATGGACACCCCAAACCTGAAATTGGTCATTCAGTATTTATTACATAGTATGTATAATATAAAATAATTTCTAACTAAGCTTATATAAAAAAATGACATAGTAGCCTCAAAATAGTGTATCTCAAATAAAATGCGAATAACCCTTGACACGAAAAATGTAAAAAATTTACCTCACATTATGTTGAAAACTGTTTACGATGACTACCGATCAATTATAATGTATGTTGGAAACCGTTTTCTTTTGCAGTGAAGTTACGTGCTGAGAATAAGGATCTCAAATTTCATTATATCCTTGCACAAACAATCAGGCTACAATTCGGAATAATTTTCTGTACTTCAATTCATGGTCGGACGCGTGATAAACATTTTTTTCAACGATCATCTCATAGAGATAGAGGTGCCAAAGTATATTTTTACTGTCGCCTCCTAATTCCTTTATATATTTTCCTATTGAGAACGACAGCGCAGTTGAAGAACCTTTGGCGTTAGATACTCGTGTAATAGGGAGTAGTGCAACGTCAGCTTGCCTTAACATAAAAATGTTACTGATGTATATAGTGCTAAACCGGACCCTTTTGACCCACAAGTTTTGACCCGCTGAATAAAAGTGCCCGTTGGACCCACTTTTAGGTGCCCGTCTGACCCACTGTGGGTCAGAACATTATTTAATTTAATTTATTTATTGATTTTTAGTGCCTTTCTGACCCGCTACTGTTAAACAATGGAAAACTATAAAATGTACAGTCGGTCCAGAATTCTCGAGCCTAAATGAATCCCTTAAATGTGTTGCTAAACGGTTAGATAAACGGTTAGCAACACATTTTTTCTTTATTTATATAAATGTAGAAATTGCACTGTGACCGACCGTTTAACAAAAATATAATAGGCGTGACAACTTTGGTAAAGTCAGTGCCGACTGCTATTGTTTGAGAACAAGCGTCAACTGGATGCAATTAAAATTGATATTCCCGAAAAATATCGTCTTTTATTACTAGCGGACTATGAAGGCAAAGAAAGAATTTTAGTTTTTGCCAATCATGAAGCTAAAATGATTATGCCCAAAATAAATTTTTTTTTTGCTGAAGGCACTTTTAAATATGTGGTGAAACCATTCTACCAACTCTATACTACACATGGTGACATGGTAGTGATGAGAAGTCCAAAAATATCGTTCCATTGATTTATGCCCTAACAATGAATAAAAAACAAACAACTTATGAAAATCTTTTTCAGATGATTAAATCCCAAATTCCAAATTAGCGCCCCGAAAAATTTACAACAGATTATGAAACAGCAGCTATGAATGCTTTGGAAATAGAAATAGCGGATTCTACTTCCATTTCTGCGAAGCGATACAAAAAAAGGCAAAAAAGCTAAATATTTTAAAAGATCCTAGTGTAAAAAGACATGTTATGTTATGTGTAGCCCTTTCTTTAATACCGATTGACGAAATGGACAACGGATGGTTGTATATTATGGAAGATTATCCAATTTGGATTTTGAGATTTAGTTTTTATTTCTGTTCATAGTTAAGGCATAAATCAATGAAACATACAAACATACACATAAAACTTCTTGTAATGATCTGCAGTTAGTTTTATGAGAATCTCGCAGAAATCTAACATTTTTCCGGGATAAAAAAGTATATTATAATTAAAAGCATGCAACAGACAGACTAATATTAGAAATTTTTTACATATAGGGTATACAATTTTTTTTTTTAAATATTTAATGTACATAAAAAGCTTATTTCTGATTTTATATTTTATGTATGTTGATTAATAAATCCTTTTCTCATAATTATATCGTTTTATTTAATTCATAATATTTTTTCCTAACAACTAAAATAACATTTTAGACTGTACCTTTTATAACAGCGGGTCAAACGGGACATAAAAAAGACTAGCGGGTCATACGGGCACATTTTCGTAGGTAGGGTCAAAACTTGTGGGTCAAAAGGGTCCGGAACCGTTTTGTCATTGTATTTCTTTGGCAAAATCGCTTATTGCTTGCAAATTGTACCAGAGGTTTTTTTTTCAAGACAGTTAATACAGAGTGCATTGCAATTCGTAAATACAAAAACGTGGCACGACAATGACGGCTAGCATTTCGACTCTCAAGACTGGTTTCAGAGAAGGCAACAATTTTTTATCTATAATTAATGATAATAAATTTTGAAAATTGGAACGTTGAAACCAAAGGAATTCCGGTCGCTGTATTATATATTTTTTACAAAGACCAGTCACATTCATACTCTCGGTACCTACAAATGTTTAAGAATTGCTTGGCATATTATACTCGTATAGAGGCATTCTATGTTTCAAATGTTTTACGTAATATTGAATGAAAATATTAAAAAACTTATATAAAATGTTTGAATACGAAAATTAGACATTTGTGATTTTTTTGATAAATGATTCACAGTTAGAACAGTAGAAATGGTGTATTTCACGAGTGTCTATTTTGGGCCCATTTCTTTTTTCCAATAGTGTTTTCATGGGTGCATCTTTCTCTAGTTGCCTTCATTTTGAAAGAAAAATGTTATTATATAATAATATATCTCCTTATAATACTAATTTTTTTCAATCGCAAGAAATCGTCCAATCTCTTTTCTCAGCTATATTCAAATTAAAGATTCAAAGACCTTATTTTTATGCTGCTTCTTTCAAGTTAAGGAAATATCAACGTTGAGTCAGTATAACAGTTGAATCTTTGTTTACAAATGCAGAATTTACACATGCTACTAGTTCACGGAGGTTTTCTTAAGATTCTTGTCTTACACAGGCCATACTGATATTTATTGTGAATTTTCCTTCCTGGAATTAGTCATCAATTGTTATTGTCATAATCATTGAAAACACACCGTCACCGGCGTGTGAAGCCAAAGCACACCCACTACTCATGTTCCTGGGTTTACCGTGAAAGCACTAACTGCCTTATTGTAATTGGCGAAAGTTAAAACGTATTTGAATACAATGTACCACGCATATATTTGCCATGAATAAAACATGGCATGGTGATAGGTTTCGCTGCGTTTTTATGCAATGTTGTTTAAGTTTTGTAACTACAATATAATTTAGTTTTCATGTGGGCGAGTTGTTTTTTTGCCTAGAGCGGCGCGTGCGCAGTTTGACCGATTATCGATTTGCAGTTTCCCCATACACTCGATCGATTAACATAGTCACGATTGTTCAATGAGTGTCAAGCGATTTGTAAATATTTCACGTGTGCTGCTTGACAAAGCCTTCATTTGGGCCTCTTTCATGTAAACTTTTAACGAAATGTTATCGGGTGTAAATATTATTAACCTGTTACACAGTTCAATAGTTACAGTTTGAAAAGTTCTAAACAGCGAACTTCTTAACATTATTTAAGAAACGCCTAAACTGATCTTAATAGAAAGCTTTTATTGGCAAATTAAGACGTTGATGCAAAGTATTGAGTACAATGAAAATAATTTTTCATGGGTTCATTTAAGTGTTATATTATTTACATATTAAAAACTTTCGAAATTACGCAATGTGATTGTGAAAAATACAATATGTTACAGTAAAATTTCAAAAAAGATATAAAATTTACATATACACTTTCTCTATGAGTCATTAAAGCTGCTTTGAAACTTTTAGAGTTATTTAAAACTAGTGACCCGCCTTCAGCTTCGCACGGATACATAATTATTTTTTTTCAACATTATATACAAATCGTCCTCGTTTATGGCTCTTTCAACAATTGAGAACCATAATATTAGTTATAATATGGTATAGAAAAAGTTAGCGTAGAACCAGCCAGAGGCGGACAACCTCTGTCTGAGACAGAGCCACTTTATTTTATAAATATGTTTCCATGTAGGTAAGGATTTTGCTTGAAAAACGACTTATATAAAAATGAAAATTTCTATTATACAAACCTTATTTTCAAAGTTTCACTGTAGCATAATATGTTTCATAATAACTATTATCAACGAAATTGATCGCCTCTTCGGTGGGCAGCTTCTCCCAGTAAGTTATCGCACAAAATTTGACAAATAATAGACAATGTTGACAAATCACACCTAACATGCATTTGTCATCTCTCATCGCCCTATTGTTTCGTTGCACGCTTCTTAAATTATCCCGTACTACTTGATTTAGAATGTTATTCCTTTTTTAAACTTATTTTTTTTAAAACCTTGTGTGTAAAATTTTCAGAAAAATATTGCACCAGGGCGAAGTCGGTGCTATTCACTTTTGGTCTACACTTTTGAATAATACAAAAAATTGAATGATACAATTTTGAATAATAATGGTCTTCAATTTTGAAGAATACAAAAAATTGAATGATACAATTTTGAATAATAATGGTCTTAAATTTTGAAAAATATAAAAAATTGAATGATACAATTTTGAATAATAATGGTCTTAAATTTTGAAAAAAATATAAAAATTGAATGATACAATTTTGAATAACGATAGTCTTCAATTTTGAAGAATACTAAAAATTGAATGATACAATTTCGAATAATGATAGTCTTCAATTTTGAAGAATACAAAACTAAAGGACCCCATTGAATCCATTGATAGGGGTAACTTGACAACGTATCGATAAAGCCCAATAATGATACGTCACAGTTAATGCACTTCCATGGGAAGCAACGGAACAATAGTGAGAATAAAAACAATTTCTATTTTCATATTGTTTATAAGCGATTACGGTACTATTGTGAATTAATTTCATAATACAATTGACACATCGTTAAACTCTTGCCTGTGATGCAACTTTTTTATTTATCTTCTTTACTAATATTATAGACAGAAAAGCAAAGATCTTATAATAATTTTTTATTTTTGTTTGTAATGAATTAACTTAAAAACTAGCTGATGATTTAGCTTTCTGTAGTGAAAGATTAAATAAAAAAATATGTTAGTAGAAAATTAAAAAAAAAATTACTTATAAATTTTAATTATGAATGCAATTGGGATTAAATATTAGGTAATAGTATTTCTAAGGTATAAAAACGTTAGTTGGCGAGTTGACATAAGAAATATTAGATAAAATTCAATCAAGCCGACTCGCAATCTTTGACGATTTTCTTAGGACGAGATGATCAATAAACCTTAATTTATATGTTACCTTAAAACACAATTTACTGGCATCACGTAGGTAATGGTCCAGTATGATGTTCTATTAGGTATATAGCCCATATCTGTGACCTATGTGCCCCATTACAGATAATAACAGATATAATGTATATTTTTGGCCACAACACATCTTTTAGCGATTATGATATATTTTTTGTTTAAGCAATTCATGTTTACAAATATTATAATAATATTGTGTATTCAGACTTCGACCTTGACATTTTGAGCAAAAGGTAAGGTAGTCGTAAGAAAAAAAAGTTGAACACACGAGTCCAAACAAAAGGACCCACATCATACATGTAAATGACCGAAGGATATTTCAACAATTGAATGTTAGCTCAACATAAAAAAGGAACTAAAACGCGAAGCTACTCGATAAAGTCACATGTCCCCTTTACAATACAGTCGCATTTTCAATGTCAGAAGCTTAGTTGACCTTGCATCTAGGGTTGCTACAGTGCAAACGTGAATTCGAAAGATAAATAGACGCCATTTACGGTTGTCACATGAATGCAAAAGGTCATATGTTTCTCGCATGTAAGCCCATATCTTTCTTACATAAAAATTCCATTTTATATTTAGTAGCGAATCGTTCTCGGAATTCCTGACATGATTTAAAATACAGGTACGAGATAAATTGCGCGATGTTTTTAGAGGCGATGCGATTTTATCGTGTGACAACCCTATTTCAAGTGCTTTCGGATTTGCATAACTTGCGAACAAAGTCCCTTGTTCAGTTTAAAAACAAATAAAGATTAAAAAGAAAAAATTAATTGTGGGTTCCTTGTACAAACAATGTGAATTCATATTCATTGTTGCTGCCTACTCTGAAAAATATTTTTTTTAAGAAAAAACATAATGAAATCCTCATTTATTGAGATAGTAATATCACTTACAGAGAAAAGGCTTCGCACGGATTTTCTGTTGTTTTTTCAATAATTCTCTTCATAAGAATCTTTAAAAATATCCGTTCTCGAGTTTCGTATACGATTAGCGATACGTCATTTTTATTTATAAATACCTATTGTTATTTTTAATTTAATTAAAAACTACAGTAGTATACTAAACTTAACTACATACTTACATTGCTCTACTTAATTTAAATGCACCATTAAATTTTACTAAGATAAAATAAAAATTTTAACCGAAATTTTAATCAAAATGTTGGAATAAGAATTTTAAGTAAATATACTTAAATCTTCTTAAAATGCCTCTCCATTAGTGGAGGTTAACTGTCAGCTCTATATAAAAATTGTCTCTGTCCTGGATCAGAAACTTAATATTTACTATTATATATATTATGTACTTAAATATATAAATCAATAAAATATTATTTAAAAATATTTGACATATTGTATTTCACAACAGTTGCCATATCGCATACACACATACATTAACTCTGAGAACATAATGATGTTACTGAAGCAATTGTAGGAATGTTTCAGACGCTTCAAGGCCATCCTGATTTCTTTGTTACCTAGCTTTTTACATGGCCAGACATAATAAGTTTTATTATACGTAAATCCCATTATTAGATGGATTACATCATGTCGTGTAGAAAAATTCCGAGTATTATCATTAAATTTATAACACGCTCGGCAACCTTGACCATAGATCGCTCCGCCTCTATCTAAGGCCTAACTTTAATAACTATGTACACTTTAATATTTAATGAATTTTACATAAATATTTTTTTTCTTTCAACGTCGTTATGTAACGTCGTCGTAATTCTACAACAGTAGTATCAGATGGTTATGTTAAATAATGTTTACATATTTATTTTGACCGTGTTTTGACCCCTTCATGCGCAAGCGACGTGGTACATTTGTATGTAATATTTGGCCCTAACTCGATGTCAACACAAGACAATGTCGGTGAACTTAACAAATGCAAAACATGAACTGCTGTGAATGCGAGTCTAAAAAAAACAATTTTCAAAGAAAATTTACATTGTTATACCCAACATACTGTTATATAATGGTTAAAATTATCTCAAATAAAAAAAAAAAATTAGTTGTTTTTGTTATCTATAAGTGGATTTTTTTTTATTAGGTTAAGTTTGTTTACTCACCACTTTTATTAAGTAATTATACCTGTAAATTTCCCTAAAAATAAATAAATAAATAAATACCTTAGCACTGATAATTTAATATAGCACTGATAAATGTAAGTAATAATTTAATTTAAATTAAGTAGTTAATTTGTTCTTGATCAGTTTGCTTGTTAATAAAATTTAAGTAAGTATAAAATAATACGATTTTACAATTCTTATGCTTTTATTTCTTAATCCATTATTAATATATTTATCTTTCATTTAGATCCGGACTATATTAGATCAGAAACTGTTTTGTAAGAAAATACCAATAATGTACAATTTTCACGAAATAATTATCACGCACATTCACAATATTCACAAGAAATCTTACAGTTCAGTAGGCCCTTCCCAAACTTAGTAAATTGTCTTCAAGTACAGACATTTATGAACAAAACAGTCACCTGTACAGTTAAAGATAACATACTTATATTTACTATCTTACCACATTATTACGCCTCTAAAAATATGTTTAACATCAACAAATCTGTACGAGTCTACGTTTCGTAAAGTGTGATTGCGTTATTATACAAACAAAACTAAACGTAACATATTTGTTTTAGGTACGTATAAAATTGGGCACCAAGTCACAGGATGGCAGCGGTGCTGTAAGCGGTAAATATAATTAGGTATCGATAAGGTTTGTATTTTTTTTAGAACATAAAATCATTTTCTTTTTTTTATGTTAGTTTGACGGTCCACTTGATGGTAAATAGCTACAATCAAGTGCCTGGGATTTAAGATAATGAATTATGAAGGGATAGGGCAATAGGCTTTGGAATCTATTACTTATTTCACTGTAGTCTTCTGTAAATGTGTACCCAAATGACAGTGTTCCCTGTTACTATAAGTGTTATTGTTTGATTAATGTTTGTAATATGGCATAATTTTAAAACCAGTGTAACATGCGATCTCATATAAAAATAAAAATGCCCTCATATATAAGTAAGTACATATTATAAAAGATAGCGTTATCTTTGAAAAATGGAATCGCTTATCGAACGTAACTTGTGCCCTAATCAAAACACATGTCGGCTCCCGAGATGATGTCACTCATCTCATGTGTGTTTGTTTTAAAGATTTAAAGAACGCTAAATAGGGGAATTAAAAATTTCAAGAACGCAAGTGGTTCCGTTGATACTAATATAGGTTACCTATTGTGGAATCAATTTCTTAGACTAGCTGTGTCCAGCCATTTCACCGTTTATTTTAATTAACAAGGATATGACACATTTAGGGTGTTCTCGGTACATCCGCTTACAGAAGACCACCGCGAAATAACCGCATGTGTGCTGTTGTGTTTCATCAGAGAGTGAGTGAGGAATGCCAGAGTCTATTTTCCTATTAATGCCTTCCTAATACTTTATTATTATTGTTATTTTAATTAAAATATGGGCTGCCCAAATGAACGCGAGCTCTGCAACTACTTGGTAGATCCAGACCAGGACCAACTTTGAAAAATTTATTTCCAAAGTTGGCCGTGCAGGGAATTAAGTTAAATACGTAATTTAGTCTCAACAATTTATCTAAATTTAGACAAGTAAATTGTCTAATAATGGAAACATAACTCCTGTGCAGACAAAGCTATAAATCGCTATGTTAAACCTGACATAAGTTCGAAAATCTAATTTACAATTCTCCTTGACATACAGTAACAGTAAACATATGGTACAGTATGAAAGCTTTCAAAAGCTGTGGGAAATACGTATTCTAATCAAAACTAGAGCTTGACAGGACAACATTAGAATAAATTACCGTCTTTGTATGAGACCTTTACTCATCCACTAATCTGGAGCTCTTGCTAATTCTTCTTCGTAAATGCCACTTCCCTACGAAGATAGGCCATCGTGGCCAATATACTACTTACTAAAACCAATAGAATGAAATAAAAAAGAAATATTTAAAACTAGTTTTTATATAGGTAATATATTTATTTATTTATTTTATTTAAATATACAATTATTTCAGTAAAGCTTATCTACTGCGTCGCGATCGATATACCTATTGCCACACAAGTATGGGCAAATGACACGCTTACCAATAAATTCTATTGGGAATTAGTCATGAGAGTTTTGATAGTTGCCAACAAGTTTAACGAATTCGTGTATTGGAGCTTACTTACTTGGAGCTTGTCTTTTACTCATAAGAGTAAAAGATTCCATGAACAAGTATATACTTTACACCTGGATATTGCATCTGTTCAAATTTAAAACTCACAAAGGTTAACTTACGACTCACAAGTATTAACTTACTTAAATAACTCAGATATTGCAAAGATGACTTGAACTTAATGATTAAGGAATAACAAAGCTAGTACTATGAGAGCTTTAGTTGGAGATGGGAAAGAAACCTGAGTGGATTTGGGAAAGAAACACACAGATCAAGGTTAACTTTATTATTTTAATATACCAGCCTTGTTATCCAGTTATTAAATTATTATTATGAAAGAAATAACGTATGAAATAAGTTTTCTTTCCTTAACTTAACGTTCTACTTAATAATAAGTAGCTATCGTCGCCTATGGCAACCTGTAGAATTTATACATAAATAATATCCCCTTTTCTAATAGTAGAAAAAAAGAAATGGAAAGTACTGAGTAATATAATTATGCCACATCTCCTTTTGTTCCCACACATCTGGGTAAGGGATAAAGGATTTAAAAAGACGCCTTTCGTCTCGGTCAGGGATCACCGATGAAATTCAATCACTCTGGGATAATGGTAATCCCGTCGGTTGGCGTAACTGAGACAGTGGCTTTAATCCCATTATTGTCAGGAAAAAAATAGTCTTTTCTAACACTGTCCTTAATAGGTATTGTTATTTTAAACATAACTTTAAAAAATAACAATCAGTGATCTTAGCGTTTATGAGTTAACATTTAATATGTATTTATGTATTTACAAAAAAGTAATCTATGTTATTACATCCATCCATAATAAAAGCATTAGTTGTTTACTGGAAAACTAGATGGTGCTGTGTGAAATGTGTAAGATATTTATTTATTATTATATGAGTTATAAGTAAGTCTGATAAAATATGAACAGACGAAGTTGTGAATGTCACTGGTCTGAACCAAGATGCTTCTGACCGATCCTTATGGATATTATATCATTATGTTATGATGATGCAAAGGTTAGATTACTGCTCTACAGGTTGCCCAGTTTACAACTATAGAACGCATTGCTTTTTTTAAATTCGGTCAGACCTTACGTACTCGTATGTTAAGGTCTAACAACCGTAACATACGTTTTTACCAAAAAATTTAGTAAAGTAAGTGGCAGACGGTCTACTGATGGTAGGTGGCTACCGTTGCCTATAACACAAGCAACAAGCAACAAGCACAAGCGCGCGCGCGCACGCGCACACACACACAAATCGATCATACCCTACCCCAAATCCCTCCCCCATTGTTTAGAATAGTTTAGAATTAATAATTAGTAAGTAATCAATTTATACATAATTTTTAAGTCTTTTAAGTTATATATAATAAAACGCTGTAATTGGCAATGTAAGCAGTAATAATGTGTCTATTGTATGTTATTTTGCTGTTGCGTTTATGTTCCAAATAAATAAATAAATAAATAAACGCCACAGGTGCTAAAAGTGCGTTGCCGACCCTAGTAGGATTAAGAATAAGAGACTTGGAGGGTTCGAAAGAAACACTTGGTGGTTTCCTCTAAGATGATGGTTTCTTCTGCCAAAATGATTGCGTTTATGCTGTTACTAAGATTCGCAATTGATTTATAATATAGGCATAATACCGCTATGATTTCAACAAAACATAATGAAGCTTCGAAATTCGTTTTGAATGATTGATTACTCAATGTTATTCCATGTTATTGTAGGTTGGAATATCGTAGGAGGATGCTAATTCGCATATATTGACGTTTCAACACCCTCTCTCGGCACAATGATGTACAGTTTTCGCAATATATTTTCAATTACACACGAGCATGAGCTGTCACGTTCTGTCGTTTTCAATTTATGAATCCGAGTACCTTAAACAATACTTTAATAAACAGGGCACCTAAGTCTGACAATAAAAACAATTCAAACAATAACGGTTTGTTATGGTATTATAAAAGTCGGTTCTTTAAACATGTATCTACAAAGATTTTAAATCGATTAACTACATGATACACAAATTATTATAGGATGTTAGCTTTCGCCCACGTCCCTCAGGAAAAGTGAAAAATTGCCCTGTCCTATTTTCTTTTTCTTCGATAATATAAAGTTCTATAAACAGATCATTAAAAATAATTCATGAAGTGCCCTGCAAAAACCTTATTCAAATTAAACATCAAATTATCAATCAATTTCACATCATAGAACAATTTTTTTAACATAGCAATCAATAGCACCAATCAATCAATTACGAAGTTGGTACAGAAAATAGTATATAATGTATATGTATATTTACATAATTAATCAATACTAATAATAAATCTGTAAGTTTAGGAATTGTATGTATGTATGTATGTATGTATGTATGTATATATGTGTGTTCCTCCAGAACTTGTATATATTTTGTAACGAATAAATATACGCTTCCTCATTGTATGATTGTGATGTACAGCTAATTAAGGTTTAAAATACAACCGCGCTGTTAATAATTAGAAAACTCATTATAAATTTCCAAAAATTAAATATGAATTTTAATTATTAAGTACGTTTGCTAAACCAACGATATTTATTTAGGACTGATATACCTACGAGTAAAATTCAGTACGGACGAATAAATTATTTAACAATTCAAAAAATATATTACCAAGAAACGGGGCATGTTTTAAAATTAAATAAATGAAACTCTTCCGCAAGGATTTTTTATTCTTTTCAAATGAGAGATGAGAAAAAAGGGACCACAGAAAACTATAGTGAAATAACAAAACTCGTCTTGACTAAAGAGAAAAACTAAAAATGCACCTGAGCTTTTCCGGTTTCTCAGTAACTATATTCTGAAAATACAGTTAAATAACTTAACAGTTAAATATAAAAATAATAACCGATTTTCGGTGTTTTAGTACATAAAACATCACTTGTGTTTTCCAGTGTCTTAGTATAGAACAAAATATGTATAGTTGTTGCAGGAAATAAAAATAAAGTTAAATAAAAGCACTTGTGCTTTTCTGTTGTCTTAGCAAAGAAACAGATGGAAGAGGGCAACGGACTTTATAATATAGACGTAACTTATAATATAAGCTATATTTACTCGCAGATAATAGGTATAGCTTTCTATAGGTGAAAGAATTTTTAAAATCGGTCCAGTTATTCCAGATATAGTTTAGTTTTTGAGTTTATTATATTATAAACATACAAAAATGCAATTTTTTTCTTTTTTACTATTATTTTTTTTTATTATTAATTTAAGCCCTGTTACGTCACTGTTAAGCTCACGAAAAATAACTCAAATTATGACAAAATAAGTCATATCATGTGGCAATGTAAGTCATGTCATAAGTATACTTTTGATTATAAAAATACAAAAAAGTAAACACAGAAAACACAGAAAGTTAACCCGAATTTCTGTAATAAGGTCATTAAATAAAGCTCTGTTTTATCCCAAGACTTTTGAAGGAAAAGAAAGGAATCCTTGCCGAAAATATTTCTTCTAAACGACTAAAACAATAAGCCGTCTTATTTTCATAATATTTACTTTCCCTGCCTACTGTTTATCATAATATTATCTACAGATAGATCTTGTTTACTGTAAGCGGTATAAACCTTTCGCTCGATTGATAGTACACATTTTTGTTTGAGAAAGCTAAATTTCAATCATTTATTTTTAATACCTCCGCTCAACACTGGTAATCCTATACAAAAATATTTTTTTACAGTGAGAAAAAAATTCTAAAAATCGTCAATTTAGTTTCAGTATCATGTATAGAGCCTATATACACGATATTTCTGAAAACAAAGTAAATTACTCCATGACCGACCCCTACAGATTTATTATTAGTATTGATACTAGCTGGCGCCCGCGACTTCGTCCGCGTTGAAAAAAAGTAGGATATCCTGTGTCCTGTACGTCTAAATTTTTATCTACCAAGTTTCATGAAAATCAGATGATTTATTTTAGTATTGGTGATGATGATTGATTGATTATTTAAAATTAAATAAACACCCTTAACTAACTATAACTATAACTATAACTATAACTATAACTATAACTATAACTATAACTATAACTAGAAGAGGTTAGTAATTGAATGTTCTATATAGGTAATTAGGATTTAATAAAATGTATCTAGGTCATCTTAACAATTAATTATTGTCTTTTTTATCAATAGCGCCACTGCATTTACGTTTTAGGGTTGGCACTTGTTTAAGTATTTACTGATACGTCTGGCTGTTTGTGACTCACTATCATAAAAGAGAGCTCTCTTTTTATAAATTTTTATTAAGTCATTATTACATTGTAAATTAAAAGGCTACACGAGGTCAGACGAGGTTATCTTGTTAGCACAAAATGTTAGATAAAATGTCGCATTCGAGAGGTCTTTTCAAACGACCACTAAACATTTCATCTCTTAAAGGCAGAGGAATTTTAAACAAGTCGTAAAAACTACATCACGGATAGCGCGTGTCTAGTCTGGCAGTATCGTAAAAATGTCGAGCCACCATGCTTTATGGTGGGACCGGTCGTAACCCTCCCATGTTGAAAAACTATGAATGTGTATGAAGTTATAGGAAATATTACTTGCCTAGTCAATGGTCAATGATTTTTGACAGAAATGTGCCATTTTAAAATCCGCGTGGAATTGGTTTGTAAATAGCAGAAGACTGACGTACCTACATTATTACGTACATTTGTGTCACGATATTGAATAGAAAACATATAAATAATATTGGATATTTGGGATATCTTAGGATCTTAGAAACATAACTTAGGATGCTAAGTGTAAAATATTTTCAACTTTTATCAAAAGGTTTGGTGGACATAACATACGTTTCTGATGGAGCTGACTATTATCTATGTCCTAGGTCAACATTATTAGCCATGACGCTTGGGACTTACTTATTATTTTTTTGTCTAAGTTTTACTCCTTATAACATAAACTATCTGCCAGTGAAAGTCCAGTCTAAATCACTAAAGTCTAGGCCAAAGTAATTATAATTATATAATATTAAAAAATAATAATAAATGTTCGGAATAAGGACGCCATTCTGAATTATTTTTTATGCTTTGGTCACTCGAACGAGTCTCTCGTTACCTTAGCGTTACGTGCGAAGTGGGAACTGATTTTTACGACACGTTTTCAAAGTGCTATCTTTGCATAATGCAATATTGAATTTTCCATTGCACTATGCAATGCTACGGTCAAGCAACCTGTCAACATTTTCTGATAGAAATATTATAGAATATATATATATAGAGATAAATGTATTTGAGTTTTTTTAATGAATAAACTCATAAACTGCTGGACTGATTTTAAAAATTCTGTCACCAAATGCTTAGAAAGGATATTTTATGCTGTCATTGGCCCATCTGAAGTTACAAATTTATTGTAAAAAAAAAAATTTCGCGCCCATCAGAGAACGACAAATTTGTTACTTATAGAAAATCTATGGCACTTAGAAATAACGACTATCTCAGGGTTGGCTTCAGTTTTAAATTGTAATTACTCAGAGATGTTTGATTGCGTTTTAGTTAAGACCTAAATAATTTTTGTTTGCGGCCCCTGACACCATGCCTGAAACGTGTTTGTGGCCCCTATAAAAAAGGTTGAGTATGACTGATCTACGAAGTTAAGAGATAAGCGCTCACTTTCAAACTTTACGTACTAACTAAGGTAGGTAAAAGGTGATAAGTATGCATTTTTAATGTTTCAAAACAAGTCATGATATGATTATTATCTCTACTGTTGCTGTTAAAAGGTAAAAAATAATAATAAGATAAGTAACTAAAATGAATACGTAAAGAAAAAATTACTGTCATCGATGCAGAATATCGAAAGTGTTCTCTCATTATATAAAGTGTATTGAGGCGGTGGACATAATATTTGCATTTAAATGCAATATTAAATTGAATTTATTTATTTTTTCTCACTAATTGATACGACTTTTAAAGCTTGTACGAAGTGGACAGGGCCAAACATAACCACTTTGTTGAGGTGCGAAATACGATTGGAATTACATTCTTTGTGTGTGGTCTACAATTTACAATCTTTTACATGCCCACAGGTGTCGCTAAAAAACTTAAAAGAACAGTTATTGTGAAATAACTGCTCAATGTCGAGTTTGTATTTAAGTAGGCATTGAAAGCAAATTACAAAATGGTCTAAATTTAATTTGTATTGTAGGTTTTTTTGTGATGAAAATGAAAAATTGTTACAATTACAATTGACATGACACGTCTTATGAAGAGCCTGTGGACTGTACTGATCCAAGTGATGGTGGATGGTCCTGGTCACTGTCTATCAATTTTGCTGCTGACCTTAAAAGTAAAAGAAAAAAGAAAGAAAAGACTGTGGACCCACTTTGGGGATGATTTTGGTTAAGCAATGAACTTTGGCATTCACGAATTATTTCACGGAAATCTTCTGTAAGGAGACACCTTGTCGTTAGGGTGCAGCGCGATGGCAAAAGTTTCTTCAAATACATATTTTTCAAATTCTGCTGTACCCGCGTTCCCTCTTAAAGACCTTAGAGACATTTAGAGAGCGGCTAGCAGTGTATATTTTCTGATGCCCTCAATTGTCTTTTTCGCTAATTGGAACAGTGGCAGTATATAAACAGAATTCTCAATTTTTAGTTCACAAAACGCGCTAACTAAAAGTTAACTTCGGTTCCTATGAAACGTTGTGCAATAAATTAATTAATGTGTTCGGCACATGGGTACATTAATTCTAGTGACGCAGTGCGTATGTGCTTCAGTCAAGGGCAACACCCAAGACTAGCTAGCCTAAACAAATATTTCCCCCGTTAACAAACAAGCGCTCGAACCTGCGAAACATTAGTAAAATGCTTCGCTCACATAATATATTGTGACCACACTTTACTTTTAGTGATAGATTTTAGATTTATTATTTCTAAAGCAACCGCAGGATCCACGTAAAGTTTATTTACGACAGTAGGGTGTATTACAAATTAGAATATTCTTTCGACAAATTAGAAAATTATATCGTAATCACTACCAACATCTTATGTCCTTCAATTATGTCCTAGTGTTGGATATCTAACTATAGAAATTATTTTTTTTATAATTGCTAATATTTCTAAACAAATAAAACCGTTTATGAATATATTATAAAAGCCATTCTTAGCCTTTATTTTGTGTTACCTATAAAATATCTATAATATACTTACCAATATAATAAATCTGACGTGATATTTTTTTTTCTTTGAAGGCGTTAATATTTCGAGCTAGGAGTCGGATTTGAAAATTTCTTTTTACATTTGATTAGGTGCCCAATTCTTGAGAAAAGTTATAGCTTGCTATTTTATTTTATTTTTATTTTATTAACCTATAAGATCAAAGAAAACAACTGATGGGGATTGACGAAAGGTGTCATTTCGCGCGGTTCAAACTCGTGGTTAACTCTTATCGCAACATCAACATACTAAGTCAGTTTATCTATAGGTGGATTGTTTTGAAGATAATCAGATTTGTCTTAAATCAAATGGCGGGTGAAACCGCAGCGCACGGCTAGTACAAACATAATGTTGCTTTTACTTTAAATACAATTTTAAATCAAAAACGTCACGTAACAAATATTATTATATTATGGTTATTAAATACTCTGAATATAAATTTTCCCTAAGCACCTTTAATATTTATAATTTTTGTTAATCATAGTTTCTCACCAAGTACACTGCGGTTTGAAAGTCTGACGAATTGAAACTGACGCTTTTAAACTCTGGCGAATTGAAAATCTGACGTTTTAAACTCTGGCGATTTGAAACTCTGACGTTTTTAAACTCTGGCGAATTGAAACTCTGACGTTTTAAACTCTGGCGATTTGAAACTCTGACGTTTTTAAACTCTGACGAATTGAAACTCTGACGTTTTTAAACTCTGGCGAATTGAAACTCTGACGTTTTTAAACTCTGACGAATTGAAACTCTGACGTTATGGGACCAAATCGACTGTTTCATTAGAATTTCATGAAGTGTATGAAATCAGTCAAATCGCATGCAGTTACTTCATAAACGTCAATAGTGAGTAACCGATTAGCGCAGAGCACATACAAATAAATGGTGTGAGTCACATAGTACGGAGAAGCGATAATGATCAATTTTACAGCTTTCCTATCGGTAGCTGTATGGTTTTGCTCACATGAATTGTTATGAGTAATGCGAAATTCTTGTATGTTTTTCTGCTGTAAGAAACCGTCTAAGAGGCAGACACTCAGTATAATTTGAAGCAAATATTATTGGCGGGTAAATTGTATTGTAGATTTTTTGACTGTTTTAAAAAAATATATAACATTTAAAATGATATTACAACCTAAATTACAATACTTAAACAGTCATATATAGGAGCAATAAAGTGAAAATATTAAAATACATATTAATTATAAATTAATAAAATTAATTATTAATTAGTACTGCCTCCAGACAGATTGCCCAGTTTTTGACTATGGAATGAATTATTACATTTACGAGTTCGACTGTACTAAACATTGAAGACAGATGGCGGAAGCGTAAATAAATTAAACAAACTGTAATTGGATATAACACTTTTACTCTTAGTTTGTACACAATTCAAATCGGGAAACCTAAGAAGCAATGAATATTAAAAAAAGTATGTTATTAATATTGAACCATAACCTAATACCAATAAAGATTATTTTCAAATGCACATTGTCACTTCATCTGTAACCGTGGGTGTGACTGAGATGATAATTAAAATAATCCACAAGATATACCGAATAACTTATGTTCACATGTGCTTCTGAATTCTCATTTTAAATATGAGATTTATTTTCATAAAGATAAGTCACACAATTGGTTAATGAGAATATTTAAAGATTATAATATCGTGTCGTAGCCCTTCCAACCAATACAAACATTTTGAATGACAGCAACGATAACAGCGGTTCCAAATATTTTCCTTAATTTTTAAAGTCATTGACTATTCACATTAATTTATAAAACAAGTGCAGAGAAGGCAATAATATAATATTATATTTAATAGAATATCAGGAAACGAAATTGCACAATGGAATAAATATAATTATTATTATCGTATATTTTTTTTTCTACGAACATTAGTTGTATTATTTATTTTGAATTTAAAATTAATAAAAAAGAGAGTTCTACTTGTTCTATCTTTCTTTCTTTTTATTTGTATATTCTGCTGTGAAGATAATGATGCCTATGTTATGTGTGTACTTTTGTAGTACCCTATTTTTGTTCTCTATTTTTAAATTTTAACCAGAAACTTATATTACGTGAAGAAATTTGTATTTTTAATTGTGTATACCTATTAAAATTAAACCCTATTAAATATTTGCAGTAAGAATCAAGAATATTCTAGTTTAAAAATTAGTTTAATACCTTTATGTAACTGACTGTACATTGTATCTAGTTGGCGAGTTGTCTATTGTAAAATAAAACATGACAATTCGCCCATTTGGGTGAGATAAATTTGGGCGAGTAGTCCATTAACTCGTTCTTCGTTCATTAATTCGTTTCTTCCTTTAAGAAGTGAGCCCGATTTTTCAGGAATGTCATATCAAATGAAGAAAATTGTTTATGTTTCCACAAAGTGTATGTTATCGGTGACTCGTTAGACGATTAAAGGAGGCGAACCAACGACCATAAGTTCTGATAAACATTGATAATCTCATTCTCGGGCAACACCACAAGTGCGCGAACGTTCTCTTTTTAAAAAACTACTATGATTGATTTTATATTTTTTCAATTGTTTATTGTGATTTCTTTTAATGCAGTATTACTGCATTCTGCAGTAGGGTTGTGCCTTGTCACAAATACTCTTTGGTACAGTGAATTTATATAAAATAAAATAATATTTTAAAAACGTGATGCAACGAAGTGTAGTTACATACATACAAGCATTTTTTTTTTAAACTGGTTTTGCGTTCCGAGATCTTTACTTGTGGAAATACATTTATTTGATAATATCGTACGCTCATCTTTAAGTTGTCCAGTGAAAGTCTTCAATAAAAATGCATAACTTTTAAGTGGTCAATTGCATAACAAGATACGTTACAAGTTATTAGGAAAAAATGCAAATTTTTTTTTGTCGATTTTCTTTTTCTTGTGACTCAGCCAATTTGAAGAGTTAGGAGTGGAGTGTAAACATGAGTGTTCCTAATTTGACTGTTGATCAAATAACAGGTATGTAATCGCTTTTATTTCCTACTGTGCAGCCGCCTTTCTATAGTTAATAAGCATTTTTTTCTCCACTTAAATGCGCAAAGCGTGTTTGTTGAAAGTATGCATTTACTTAAATTCAGTTTTAAGTATATTAAACAATTCCAACTAGCCAATAATTGTGTTTAATTAATAATATTAGGTAAACATAATCATCATGAATTTGAAAAAAAAAAAAATTTTTTTGAAAAAATCTATATTAATTTCAGTCATTAGAAATGTCGCCTAAAAACGTGCCATTTCAAAAGGCTTTCCGATATATATATTTTTGCATATATTGATTTTTTTAATGGCATGGATTCAGTGTGAAAATTATTTAATTTAATTTATTTTATATTAAAGACCCTTACTTGTTTATCTTCCGTTATTTTCTATATTGTTGTTGTTGTTGTCTTTAATTTATTTACGATTTGGTACATAAACAAGGAAAGTTTGTGGATATAATCAAAATTTGTTGAGTGGTTTAGAAGAAGTTAGTAGAGAAACTTATAGCGACTTTATTTATTATGTAGATTAAGGCTGGGGCCTATATTATTATACTAGCTGGTGCCCGCGACTTCGTCCGCGTTCTCTATAGCCTATAACCTTCCTCGATAAATGGACTATGCGACACAAAAATAATTTTTCAATTCGAACCAGTAGTTCCTGAGATTAGCTCGTACTGAGATTAGCATTAACCTAGATCTGGGGCCTTTTAAAAGACGATTCAAATTCAGAACAGTTTAATTTGGGTTCCTAAACAAAACCACTTATTTCGATGTGTTTTTATAGCAATCTGTACCCCAGTTGGCGAAATATTCAAAATTATACCACTTTTTATAAAAGTTACATAATTAAGGAAAAATACTCCTGTTGGTGTAATAATTGTCAAAACAATAATATTAATACGAATTCCTACAAAAGTTGGCAAAACAGAACCACATATTGTAGTAGTAAGGTACAAAAGTATTCAAAACTAGCTGGTGCTCGCGACTTTGTCCGCGTAGAAAAGTATAAAACGCCATCTACCGTATTTTGGATAGATGGCGCTATGATGGCGCTATCTCCGGGCCAAGCCTATCTTTTATTTTAGATTTCCCGTAAGAATGAAGCATTTTACCGCGGTAAAAAGTAACCTATGTTCATCACGGATAATGTCGGCTTGTATAGCCTATTCTATACAAACAAACAATCAAATCTTTCCTCTTTATAATATTAGTAATATAGATAAACAAGAAAGGTGGCGAGTGCGTCTACGCTCTTTCAATTTCATACAAAAGCGAAGTTGATGGTACGAAATAGCAAATGTAACCCAGTTTAGGTCCTAAATTAAATAGTAAAAGCCCCTGCCTGATGTTGCAGCATCAAGTTGTATGCGTGACACCAAACTCCTCAGCAACTTACAGCAGATAAAACATATTTATTCTGAACAGGAGGTTAGTTTACAATTTTAATTACAACCTTTAAATATTTCGTTTATCATTGTACTTAAGTACAAAGTATACCAAACTGTTGAACCAACTTTAAGTTAACCAAACTATATTGACCCTTGTAGTTAAAATGCGATCAGTGGTTAGCCAGTAAATTGTCTGCGAGTAATTAGCTCTTTACGATAAGATTGAAGTGTTTAAGGTATTTTACAATCAAGGCTATATACACATCAACGCTTCAAGATACACCGTTATCACTTTACTAAAGCATAATAGCATAAGTGCAATTAATCCAATGTCACTTCATAATAATTATAGTCTCCAGTTACATACGCTCCCGGCTCAATCCGGGGTGATTTTTATAAATCCTTATCCATACTAATATTATAAAAATGTGAATGTAAGTTTGTTTGTTTGTTACGCTTTCACGCAAAAACTACTGAACCGATCACCTTGAAATTTTGCATACACGTTGTCTGGGACACAAGAAAGGACATAGGGTACCTTTCATTCAAGAAAAAGTACTGTTCCCGAGGGATTATCTAAAATATAAAACTGTAACTAACGCCTGACCAATGTGTTATAGCAACAAGTTGTCAAACGTTATAATTGCTTTTATATTTTTAATTTATCATCGCGTACGAAGTCGCGGGCACCAGCTTGTAGCATATAAAATAATATAGAAAAAGGGACAACATTTCTTAATAACATACATTATATAATATTATTACATAGTAGGTTTATTTTGTAAAAACAAAGAAAAGCAATCAACTTATCAAATCAAGATGTCAAATGGAAAGAGCAAAATATTTGTAATATAATGTTTGTTGGTTTGACTTTGTATTATAAATACTCAGAAACTGCGTTTGAAGAAAATAGCTATCTAGATTTAAATATTTGTCATTATAAGTTAGTTTTTTTAGTCTTCATAACATTCTTTGTGTAATCTTAAAAAGGAATCAAATTTTATCTTTACTATTTACCGGTGAAAATTTTAAATGGTGCAAATGCTTTTGAAAAATCTTGCTTTAGAAGTGCTTAGTCAGTTAAAAACAATAAAAACAGAACAACCACTTAGATGCTGTATGAACTTATTGAGTATTTGGATTGATATTGTAAAAACTATACCAATCAGAAATAGTAATGCCAGACATTTTATCGGCTGGTAATAAATCTACGCATTCGCCACTAAAGGCTTCCATATCAAAAACAAGGCAGCCCATAAACGGTCCATACATCTTCTGTGTTCAGTGGCTGATAATACAACCAACACATTAAAATGGAGTCCAATATAAAGATTTCGATGAGTTATTATCTCCACACACTTCGCCACTTAAATTCAGACCTTTGACGACCTTAAACACTTGGATAGAATAAATTTAGATATGGCAACACTGGGAATTATAATGATCGTGTTATCTCAAAGAGTAGATATTTCAAATGTTTGATGAAATAAGGTAGTCCCGGTATATATGTCACAAGCTTATATTATAAGGTTTTAATGGTTTTAGATGAACTGGATTTTCTTAATTTAATTAAATGCGTATGGCAATTGTTGTATGTCGATAAAATGGCACAGCATACAACAGGGAACATCCAAAGTTTTAGTACATCCTACAGCTAAATGAGAAAGAGAAAAAATTATAATGTAATATGATGATGATAATATACTATATACCAATAAAAATATATAATATACTTTAGTATGATGTACTTTTATAATATTTCTACTTATAATATTAGTGGAATTCGCAAGTCCTTGGTTTAACCATTATCAAACAGAATTTTTGTGAATTTTCAGCAGCGTGACTAATTTTGAAATTAGCTTTTTGCCATATCCACGCTACACGCTTTCTCGTGTTACAACCACTTCGAATCAGTACGCATGTATCAGCTTTTCTCTCCATTATTTAGACATTTGTAGACGTCACGGCCACAATAGTACTGATTGGCCCTTTGGCCTACAACGTGGATTAGTCCGCGAACTGCTCGCACACCACTCTAACTTGACCTCATGAAATCCAGTAATTTATAGACCCTCGCCATTATCCCGTAGGCTTCTGAGATCTATAACACTGGTTGTATCATATTAATATTTATTAGGAGAAAGCTATTTTGTTTTCTATTGTTTGCATGGATTTTAAGCTTTTCGCTGTCTTACGTAATGAGAAATATTTTTTTAAAAACCTCTACAAAAGAAATTGTTTTATCTTGTGTAGTAACTAATACTCTACTATCTAATATTATACAGAGACGAGCCCCTTTAAGGTGATTCCTTAAAGCTCTGGCTCAGAGTCCCTAATTCGATTCACGGCTGGGCCAAATTTGAAAATATGCTTTTCATAGTTACATGGGATAAGGTAAATAGTGGTATGCCACTTTGCGTTTTGCAGTCATTTGGGCAGCCCGGTCATTTGCATTTCGGTGAGTGAGTAAGGAATACCAGAGCCAATTTTATTACTTCCTAATCGCTTAGGATTTCATAAATTTGTTTAACATATTTCGAGAGTAATCTCCAGACACACAGTTCCTATTTAAAATTTCTATTACTGTTTGAAAGATATTTGCAGTAGAAACTATTGCACATAATAATATGTTTAGTTGTTAGTTTTATATAAAAGATATCTTACTAATATACCTTCCAAAATATAATAAAGAAATATGTAGTTTGTCTGTGCTCCTGTAGAGATCTTCCTGTAGTAAAAGACTAATTATACTAATAGACTCCAGAGGGGCAGCATAGTGTACTAATAGCCTTTATCATTCTTTCTTACCTTGAACGAGATTAACGACAATAAAGACTAGCTGGAGTTTTCCTCATCTATTTTTACTTTTCATTCAATACATTATGAATCCAATTATTTTGATTAACGGGCCGATAATTGTCGCTGTAATGAGACGGATCTCGAACGACTGGACGCAGTTAAAAAGAAGTAATTAATGAGTCCCCAATGACCAATTAATTTAGGAGTTATTGTATTGGTGTGTGTATTTTTCATTGTAAGGTCGAAAGAAGGCTGACGATCTCTTTGATGGTAGGTAGCTACCGTAGCCTATAGCAGAAGCAACGCCATAAGTGCTGCGAAAGGGGATTAAGGATAGGGATAACGAAGGTATTGAAAAATGGGCTTTGGCATCCAAACGCAGTGTGCCCTGTTACTACCAATCCTCTCAGTATCCCGTTACTTCATTATATAAAGCCAACCACAAAACGGACCCTAGGTTTTCATAACCTATTCACATAGGCCAATGACATTGAGAGCCGCTAAAGGCAAAAATGTTTTGTAGGTATCATAGAACTTAGCATGGCCGCTTTGCTGTTTCGAAAATCTAACGAATGTACTGGGTTTGTGCTGGAGTGTGCTGCAAACCGTTTTCGATTATCTCAAAAAACAGAGCCTCTATAGGCAAAAAAGACTGGACTCCGAAAATAACTGATTGTAATTGAGCCTGCCTGCGCAGCGATAAGTCTAAGAAATCACATATTTCACCTTGACAAACGCGAAGTCGTGGAAAATTATTCATAATATTAATGTTTTACTTACTTCTTCCATTGTATGGATAGGTGTTAACCGCAAGAATGATGATGACACTACAAAGGCCATTCACCTCCTATGTTATGTCACTAGTTATCACGTACGCATTTCAAATCGCCACAGATGGTACTTATACATTAATATTTTGTAAATATAGAGGATTCTCATCTGTAATTGTAGATATTGCAGCTACAATTACTGATATGGATTACCACATCTGCAGACACGGGCTCTAATCTGTAATACTTCATGTGTGTGTGTAAAAACAAAGATCACTTCCCTTAGGTGGAAGCAAAGAGAAAGATTGGGGACTCACTGTCCACGCATGGACCTTATATTCTAAGTCCAATGAGCTCAGTATCATTCAGTCGCTCAAAGGATACCTCGCCTTGCATAGGTACACATGATACGTTAAAAATATTAAGAACGCAGTTTTTGTGTAAAATTTTAAATACATTTGACAACTTTCTCTATTATTAACACGTGATCGGTATTGGAAATTTATTTTTGGGGGTGAGTATTTAGGCATTTAGTTTTATGTAGCCCATTTATCGATTATATAATCTTAGAATGTACCGTATCTTTCGTTTTGCTTCCATCTACGACCCCTCCTGTAATAATAATAGAGCATGCTAGTACGGAATGAATAGCAATCTTCGAAGACATGTGATGTTAGGCCAATAGTCGTTTTGGAATTATAGCCAGTATTTCCTTCAAGCAGATCAAGTCTGTTCGCAGCTGTGCGAATTTAGCATAGCATAGGAAGGTAATCTACGGAACCGTAGTGAAATAACAGGGACGCCAAAGCCCATTTCTCTTACCCTATACCTAATCCTACTATATGGTCGGCAGTGCACTTATGTGATGTGCTTCTTATGAGCATTTTTTCATTTCGATAGTTACTTACTGACCTACTTACTCCTCTGGCTCAGCGACCCGTAGTGGATCTTGACCTCCGACATCACAAGTCTCCAGCAATCCCGCAGGCTTATTATCTAAATGGTTTCGCTGAGCGACAGGCGAAAAATGCGAAAAATTTGTGCAGTATCACACTAAATCGTCAATTTTTACGCAAACCACATTAGTGTTATGAGCTACGTGATACGAGTTAGTGTGATATTGCACGAATTTTTCGCCTGTCGCTCAGCAGAGGCAATAAGCCTGCCGGTCCAGAGCTATCTCGCGCCAGTCAGCTCGCGCTGGGTCTCTGCACCTCGTCCTCCCAACGATACTTAGGGCGCCCCCACGGGCCTACGGCCATCAGTTTTCCCCAAATATGCTCTCTTCGCTGCGTGATCGTCTCCGATCCTTACCACGTGACCGAGCCAGCGGAGTCTCGCTGCTTTGGTTTCTCCGATGATATTGGATTCAGCCACTCATTCGATAGTTGGTTAATTAAAACTATTTTTTGATTACAGAGATCGAAGCGGCGGAGGCTTGCAAATGGCTTCGAGCGGCCGGATTTCCACAATATGCGCAGATGTATGAAGGTGAGTCTTTTTACAATTTTATTAATTAAACGTCGTGATAAAATAAATTAAAATCCAAAATTAAATTAAGTCCAAGTCCAACTGCAGTTTTACGTAAGAATATATTTTTATTTATATTATAATATTTATCTAAAAATGAATAGCTAAATGTGTTGCTAAGCGCAAAACTCAAGATCGAGCGGACCAATTACGCATTTTTTAAAAAAAATTTTTGAAGTCCGACAAAGGTTAATTATTAAGACAAAAATTGGAAAAAAGTAAGTACTGTTCTCCCTCGGATCATCAAAAGCAAAAACAATATATATGCATTAAAATGCAAATCAACACCTGAAAACGGGCGCGAACGAACAACAGTTTCAACAGTGTTATTTATAGTTGTAATACTTTATAAATATTATTAAAAAAACATGTCAGTTTTCTTAGAATAGGATCTAAAGGACATTTTACAAAGAACCGTTTCAAGTCGCAGGTCCCGACCTATCCTAAGGCACAAGGAATCTATTAATCATGCTTACCCGCTATATGCGGTTTGTCCCACATTAGCATAAAGGGTGATGTCCATTATACAAATTATTAAAATTATTTAATCTATACTTACTTGCTTGTTGTGTACTTACTTACTTGTGTACTTGTTAGAAAATATCCAAATTATTTTGTGAAATAGCGCAATTTAATAGGGTCCAAAATAATGTGAAATCGTAGTTGCGAATGTTGCGATAATGTAGCAAATTTATTTATTGCAAAAACCTATTGACAACAGCGAACTGAAAAATGAGTTTATATTAATTCGATGATTGACAATGAAAGCATACAATAAATTACCAACCTAATAATATATTATAAACGAATTTCCGGATCTTATAATTACTATGCGTGTCAAATGAGAATAGGACTGGAAATTCGCATTTTGCTCCGCATTTCTCTCGAACTTCATTACTGATGTGTACGGAGTGTGAAAAAAAACAAGGCAAGAATTAATTATTATTTTTATTACTTTTTATTATTTTGGTAATGTGGTTTATTTATTCAGGTATTTTATTATAAAATCGTATACATTCACCCATAAAAGAATTACTTATCTCGTGGAGACGCGTTAGCAAACTTAAGGGCTTTACTACATAAAACGAAAGCCGAAAAGATCGTATAAATACGATTTAAATCGTAATGTAATTTACACTTATAGTTTAATTACTTAATAGTTATCATATATACTAGCTGGTGCCCGCGACTTCGTCCGCGTTGAACGATAAAAGCGTAATAAACAAACAAACAAACCAACTCACATTCACATTTATAATATTAGTAAGGATATTATATATTTATACATATATAGTTTTATTAGATAAAAAATAAATAAAAGTATTTATATTTTTGTTATTCGGATTTTTTTTGACATTACTATGATGACTCAGATCATGTGAAGTTTGCAGCAAGTGCGATCCTATTCTTATTTGAAACGCATAGTACAATTCAGTACTATAATTATTTTCAAATTAAAATGTCTTTATTAAACTGTTTAATACTACGTTCATTTCTATATAATTCTTGAGATTAATTAATGAAAAAAATAATGTAATAATATTTCTGGCTTAATTTTATTTCTCTATCACCCTGTAGTAATCACTGTAATGAAGCTCAGCTGCAGAAGATGAAGCCAAATCCCTCACAATTGACCGCTATTCTCACATTTATTGAAGAAAGAAACATGTGGACATACCTTTAAGAATTATTAAAAATCGCCTGAACCGTTTTACGTTGCCAACCATATTAGACCAAAACCAGGATAAAATACTGAATCATCTAAGGATCATCTACATTAAAATTAACGCCTGATAAAAATATATGAGCAATTAACATCGAGTAAAAATGTTTTAACACCAAAAAAAGGGGCGCGGGCGAAATCGTTGGCAAAAGTACTACAACCATATACCATATTATGTTAACGAACACTTCTCTCATTTTATTACTTTATTTCAATGATTATAGAAAGGTTTTGTCAGGTTTTTGTATGTTCATCTCCATGTCTTGGACAATTTCCAGCAATAAAATATATCTGTCCAAGTAATGTCCACATTAATATTTCCGATATTGACGACAATATGAAGTAAATTATCGTTTAATAGGACCGAAGGGTCTCACCTAACCTAACACTCTTTCTTATTTGTGACGTAAATATTCTATTATCCAAACAAGAAAAGGAGTAAGATAGACGACCATATATTTTTTTTTATTTTGAATATCAGATATCGGTTTTGATGTTTGAATAGGGCAGCCAAAGAAATCGGAATAATAAGGCCATGCATATGAAACTCAAACCTAAGAGGCTTACTTACAAGATTTAAAGAGAATTGTAACAAAACTTAATAGTAACTTAACTTTAATATTGCAACAATGATTATTTCTTAATAAATATACATTTCATCATCATCATCATCATCATCTCAGCCGCAGGACGTCCACTGCTGGACATAGGCCTCCCCCAAAAATTTCCAATTACATACATAATATACATTTCAATACTTGCGAAAGGAGGCGATAAACAACAGAACTCGACGTGTAGGTCGATACCTAAATACATCAGTTTTTACACGCTCAACAGGTACAGGAAAAAAATCATAAAAAAACACATAAATAAGTAAAAATATATATCATATCAGTATTACCTTAAAAGCTTCATAAAAAATTAAACGATCGTTTCGGTCCACAAAACTTAATAACCGATTATTTACGTAACAAAAAAAAATCCAAAAAAAAAGCCATACAGATTAGTCTTATCTCTGACACGGGTAAACATTGAAACGACTAAATTCTTTTGGTCAAAACTAAAGTAAAAAATATATGTAAACAAATGTATACCCTATTAGAATACGTTTAGTTTGAAAATTGCATGCGGATTTTTGCAACATCATATCGTATCAACATTGCAATTAGAAAAACAATTGTTGTTCTAAATTGATTCATATTCAAAAGTGTTACAGTTCAATTTGTTTTGTGCAATTGTCGTGTTATTGTTATTTAAGGGCGGCAGGGGGCCGGCATTATTGACATTTCTGTGGAATGCATCACTCTTGCTTGTCATAATATTTTTTTCTATTTCACAGATAAGTTTGTCCGCATGTGTATTGGATTTAGTTTAGTTCATATTTGGGTTTCACAGTGACCAGTTTTATTTGGGGTCCCTATTGCATAAAATTTTGGCCATTTGACGAAAAAGGTTCCTAGTTACATTTAGTTATATACTAATTAATTAGAATATAGTTATTTAATTAAAAAGATACTTTTATTTAATTATTATAAAGTGTAAAAATCAAATGTCCATAGTTGTTTGAGGTGTTTTTAATTTGTCACAATAACGGTAAGTTCATGGTAAGTTATTATATCCCACAAGGGATTCCAAATATTAATTTGTCATTTTTGTAAGTATTTCATTAAATTTCTATTTATTTTTTGCATATGGTATAATTTGTATTTTCTTTTATATTTAGATCTGAGCGATCTGGATTTTTTTTAAATATGTTTTCTAAACATAATCTAAGCACTGATGTGATGAGTTTATTACCATTACCTACTAGCTGGTGTCAGCCACATCTTCCGCGTTGAAAATGAAAAATATATTATGAGTTATAACGTCTGTAGCACTACCATGAGTTTATGACGATCGAAATCGCTAGCGAGAGATGAGCGAGAACGTAAAATATTTGTAAGAAAAATTGTACAGCGCCTCTAGCGGTCACTCAAAGAACTAAAACCGGTAACATGAGTTGCATAAGTGAAATACCTGTCGAATGTAGTCGCTAGCGACCATTAGCGACTAACGTTTAACTTGACATTTCTATACAAAATCGGTACCATGAGTTACAAATTTGACTGATGCTCTCGAGAAATACCGTAACGTTAGTAGTTAAATCATTCACTAGCCCATTGAAGGGTGAAAGGTTCGTTATCGACAGAAGTAAACTAACGTAAGATTTCGATAGTAACTCATGGTAGTGCTACTGATATCGTTATCGCTGTGACGACGGTGGCGCCGCCACACTTTATATGTCTTTTCTTCTATCCCTGAGTAGTTAAGGCTTGAAAAGGTACCAGTCAGACATACAGACAGACGGAGTTACTTTGGCATTTATAATATTAGTTTGGAAGTAGGGATTATGTTCTGTGAAAGTACCTAGATAATGAATTACTTAACCCTGCTAAGGCAGTATGTACCTATACGAATTTATTACCTACATAAAATATGATGCATAAAATATAATGAAATTTTATCATCGTACCACATGAGTAGGTAATAACCCTAACGGAAAAGCTGACGAAGACTATAGAATATTAATATCGCTATCAAAAGCAGACCTGACCTGAGCCAGGGTAACCGCGGATTTAAAATACGAATTTACGAATTTCGCCCATTTAATTATTGCTACCACAAAATAAATTATTACCCACTAGCTTGCGCCCGCGACTTCGTTCGCGTTGAAAAAAAAAAGTAGCCTTATCCTATGTCCTGTACGTCTAAATGTTTATCTACCAAGTTTCTTGAAAATCAGTTAATTCGTTTAAGAGCGGGTATAAAGGTACACTAGCGCCACTCATTTAAAAAAATATTATCTGGTGACTGAGAAGGAATTATTAATAACGGCTACACAAAGCCCTCGGTAAGTATGTCTACAATTTTTTAATGCCTTTTATAAAGTTTCATATTTAGACACGAAGCAATAAAATTCGATCTAAAGAAAAGCGGCCGCATTCGTCTAAATCGTATTTTGTTGCTTCATGTCTAAATATGAAACTTTATAAACGGAATTAAAAAATTGTAGACATACTTACCGAGGGCTTTATGTAGCCGTTTTTAATAATTCCTTCTCAGTCACGAGATAATATTTTTTTAAGTGAGTGCCTTTATACCCGCTCTATACAATACCTACAGATTTATTATTAGTATAGATATAGATAGATATAGAGTATATAGATAGATAGATAGAATAGATTGATTTATTTATTTTCAAGAGACGCACAGAAATCGGATCAGTCCTTAGTTTCATATTATTACCACAAATATTTAATAGGTATAATTAAATTCTAAAAATGTCATTAATAGTAATTAAAAGTATTAAATTTATACCCAAATCGCATGGCCCGATTCTAATTTATTGTGAAAATATACTACTATCAAAATAATAAATCTGTAGGGGTCGGTCATGGAGTAATTTACTTTGTTTTCAGAAATATCGTGTATATAGGCTCTATACATGATACTGAAACTAAATTGACCATTTTTAGAATTATTTCTGTATATGTATGTTCCTCCATCACTCTTAAACGAATTAATTGATTTTCATGAAACTTGGTAGATAAACATTTAGAAGTACGGGACACGTGATAGCTACTTTTATCTTTTTTAACGCGGACGAAGTCGCGGGCAACAGCTAGTACACATATAAAGGAAAAAGGAAGGAAAGGTCGTCACATTCAACCAACAACCAAGTCACTTTCTCATTTATAATATTAGTCCACACACTTTATATAAATTTTTTATTTTATTTTTTTTTTCTATTCTAATTTTTTTTTTTAATATTTTTATTACGAACAAAGACACATAATTTTGTATGTGGGTACCTAATCTGTTTGTGTAACATCTAACAGAGAAAAAAATTTGCGTCGCCTCTTTTCATACTTGACAAGAGCACCTCATTTAACATTTGAAATGAGTCATCCAGCACTTAGTACATTATAGCTGCCCTAATGAACTTCTTTCAACGGTTGTTCCACTTACTGGATTCTGTTTGATGTTCCGGATGAAAAGTTGGTGATTGAATGTAACGTGTTAAACGAAAAATTTAAAAATACGTAGGAAAACATAAATATACTTTTCTTTTTTCTTTTTTTTTCAACGATGAAATGTCTCGAGGTTAAAATTAGTTGTTTAAGAGAAAAATATAAATAATATTTTAAAGTGGTAAGTGGTTTTAATATATAAGCATTTGTAGGACAAAATACTGTTAACAGGTTATCTTCCTCGATGATAACACTGATAGTAATTAATTGTTAACATCAAATTGTAAAAATGAATGAAAGAAAAGTTGTTTATTTGGTACAATCCTAGTACAGTCACATGACCACAAAAAAATAACATAATTAACATAAAAACCTATATAATAAACAATTAACGAACAACATATATCGCGGATATCGCGCTAAATTTTAATGTATTTCATAATATGCCTATTATAATACAAAATATACAAAAATTAATACACGAAAGAATGAAGTCGTGAAACAAAAGAATAAAATTTTATTATTGAAAAAGTGAAAAATTTGTATTGCCAATATAAATAGCAAACAATAATATAAGTGATAGAAAACCCAGGTTTGAAAAGACCAAATACTTAGTAGGTAGAATCAAATGTGGTGACAATCACACTAAAGACAGCTGAACGAGGTCACGACTGCAGGCTATTCCAAATTACTTATCACACAAGCAAATTTCCTCACAATTTTTTATATCACTATTAATTAATTAATTCCATTGACTTTGAAGTTATTTTCATTTATAATCCACATATGACATAGAAAATCTCATTGATGTAGGGCAACCGGAATTTTCAACTTAGCTTTAGCTTGTATAGTATTGCTTATATAGGAGTAGAGACCCGGTGCCTAACGTTTCAGGGGCCCCGGGTTCGATTCCCGGCGGGGTCAACTTTGAAAATGTTAATTCAAAATTTTCAAAATTGGGTAGGTCTGGAGGCAGTAACTACCACCTTACAGAATACCACCGTGAAATTACAGCATTATGTGCTGTTGTGTTTCGGTGAGTGAGTAAGGGATGCCAGAGCCCATTACCCCCCATCCCTCCTTTTTCCCTTATTCTTAATCCTTCTTCTATGGTTGGCAGCGCAGTTGTAGCACTTATGGCGTTACTTGTGTTATAGGCGACGGTAGCCACCTACCATCAAGTGGACCGTCAGCCTGTCTGTCGACCTTAACATAAAAAAAGAGACAGCCCAGTAGATCTGTAGGACTCTTCTTTTCAGATAAGACATTTTCTTATGCGTTGACAACATTAACCCCAAGGGGTAAATCTTATGAGGCTACAGTATAACATACTTAACTAAATAAGACGTTATTGTTCAATTGAATATGTTCGCTACTTTAATTTACAATAAAAAGACTTGAGCGCTTGATCTAATAACAGAGACCAACCGTCAGCAATGCACATATGTTAACCTTGGCATTTCGCATGAACTCATAATGTGGTCCGTAAAGTAAACTTATGGCGTAGGAATTTCAAATTCATTTATTTTATGACACCGAAAAGCGTTTCATTGGTTTTCAATGTATAAAATACTAAGTTTATGAAGATATTTAATGGGTGAAACTTGGCTCAAAATAGAATTTTTAATACTGGATTAAAACATAGAATATTTTGTTTTTGGATAAATCTATTTTACATACATTAATTTCTTCTTCTTAAACATTAAACAGCTAATTTTCACGTAATTTGATCGAAGTATTCAGATGAACACTGTGTCGTGTAATTTTCAATGACACAGCTCATACTTTTAAAATCATTTTTGTCCTTATCATTTTTTGTCTCGTCTTTAATCTCTACTAAGTATACTTACACTGTGCTCGCCATATCTGCTTGCAAAGTAAAAAATAAAATATACCATACTTTAAAATCGCTTAATTTATATGTTTATACCATTTAACCCATCATGACCTCCAACTCTGCATCTGTATTCAATTAAATAACGCGAATGGTCAACGAATAAGAAAAGATTTTATTGATAGGCATTATAATGGATTTGTTGTTAACAACAATGTTTTGAGCCTTGAACAAATAATTCCTGCTTTTTTTGATTCAATTTATTCAATAAAGGAAACGGAATAAACTTTGAACTTTACAAATTGAGAGGTCCGTTCGATGGTTACTTGTCCTCTTGGATGGCACTTGAGATGTTTTATCCTTACCCGTGAAGGGTTCCTTGCCATTCTTTACTTCGTTTCTTTGCTTTTTCTTTGTTGAGCTAGTAAATATGCCAAATTGCACTATTAACCCACTGGAGTGCAATACAGATTTTTTTTTCACCGATATTTTTTGTCTGTATAACGTATTTTAATCACATCAGAGATGATCTGCGTTCGTGGAAGCAAACTCAAAATAAAACTGTTTTACTTACCGATTTTACTTGTACCTTTATAGCTACGTATACACAAATATATTACCAGCCCTTGGTATATTAGCATACACAATATACTTGGCATATTTACTAAGATATAAAACTTTGAATGCCAAATAAGTATTGGCCAATTACGATACGATTTATTTTTCTACACAAGCATCTTCAAGCAGGTCGTAGTTATAGATTATTCAAATCTTGATCCAAGTACACACCTTAATGGGTTTTTTTCTATAACCTCCTTTACTACAAAGTATGTAATTATAGCCATTCTCTGACTCTAGGTCAGAGAATGGCTCTATCAACTTCCACCCTAATATTAGGTTTAGCAGCCATTTCACTAACGTTTCAAGGAGTCTAACCGCATCGTGTTAGTCGGTTAACTGCAGTTAATTACCCGTTCCTTGACCAAGACTTCGTGGTTTGCGGTTTGCGGTTTTCATTGAACACGGGTTTAATAATGTGCCTTGGACTAGAGACGCACAGCGCTACAATTAAATACTTTTTAACGTTTTACAGAAAATATTACTTTATGACTAAGTCTCAATGTGTATAGGCGTGGACTGTAATTTATTAGGAGTGAAAATAATCCTGTTTTTATACCAGGTAAAATTATGAGTACAAAAATCTAGATTTTTAGCTACTTTTTTATCATTCAAATACCAAGTATTTATTATTACCAGTATGTTATTTAGCAGTACGTATTGCAATCTCAGTTCATGTCGGCTGGACATACACAACTTGCATTGTTTAAATCTCTTGAAACTTTTTTATTCATTTTCTTATTATTCTGCAATAGGCTACCGTGGAGTACTTTAATAATATTTCCTATTTATTATGTTACATACTAGTGAATATATTCATAAATATTATTTTAAAAAGTATTACGTATAAAACAATATGGTTTAAGGAACATGTTCAGCAGCATTTAGTTATCTAGTTGATATAATATGCATTTTCTTCCGTCGGGTTAAATTTATACGTTGGTAACAATCACTCAATAATATAAAAAAATAGAACAAAAACAACTTCGCGTTTTTAATTTACAAGTTTCCCTAAATAAAAGAGAAAAGCACCATTCATTTCAATTATTAATAGAATCATTCATTGGCTCCGATGACAAAAGACTTCCATCGGCCGGTTTTGATTAAGTCTCACAGAATCTCCAATATTTGCAGCACCTTTCACTATACTACATTATAAGTTTGTAGGCAAGGTATACGTATTTCAGCTCTTTTTATTTCCTATGAATATTTGTTTTATGGATCCATCCATCCACTGCCATTCGCTCTTTTGAGGTCATCGGTAGAGTCCGTTGCTAAAGTCTGGCATCTCTTACTTACTCACCGAAATACAACACTTACTCCTTAAGTGAGTGAGTGAGATGCCAGAGTCCATTTCCTTATCCTTAACCCATAAAAAAATGTTTGTCAGTTTTTTTTTATGTTAAGGTCGACAGACAGGCTGACGGTCCACTTGATGGTAGGTGGCTACCGTCGCCTTTATACAAAGAACGCCACAAGTGCTACAAGTGCGCTGCCGACCATAGAAAGATTATGTTTGTCAGTGTCGAAATTCAGTAACAATTTTAGGTTTTGACTAACAAAGCTCTCATTATGAATCCAGCTGCTAACCTATTAAAAATTGTTAACTAATGCACTAATTGCATGCTGGCAACTTAACCTAAGTTACTTCCTAACCTACGCCTAAGTACACGATCCTTCATCGATATAACTTTCTAACTTATAACAACTTTGTAACAGACAAAACTTTGTAGGCAACGTGAGAAAATTTGTGAAATACAACACTGGACCTGCCTAGTGTGAGGACAGGACTTTTAACTAACTTTTGCCCGCGACTTCTTCTGCTTAAAACGTTTATTCAATTATTATTGCTCATATAGTTTTGGCGCGTCTAGTACTACGGAATGGGCTTGTACCTTTTCCACCTGTTTCCTTTTCCCTCCCCCATTGCTATTAAAATAACAAAATCACCGAGATAGCATATAGAAAAAAGATGAAGCTGGCAACAGGCAGGTCGCACTTGCTGAAATGATTATTATTCGGAAAGAATGTTACCTATAATACTAAGCCAAAACAAATGTCCTACTAATATTATAAATGCGAAAATATACATATGAGGTTGGATGTATGGTTTGGTGTTCGTTACTCCTTCGTGTAAAAATTACTAAACAGATTTGGATGAAATTTGGCATACTGCTAGTTTATTGCCTGTATTAACATGTAGGATTTTACCTTGGAAAAATGCTAGATTTCCAAGGGATCGTGTAAAAATATTAAAAATAAGGCGAATCATCAAAAATTACAGTATGTAAGTCCTTTTTGTAGATCCTTGCTATAAAGATGTCAGGCGTTTTACTCAATTTTCTTTTTAATCTGGACGAAATCGCAGGCATCAGTTATTACTACTGTAGTACTGTAATATGTTAGTATGTCCCACTATTCATATTCATTATGTTATTTATCTAATATAATATTGCAAATTAGTAAAAAAAGGTAGAAATTTTCCTGACAGAAATTATTCAGATACTTTAAAAATCAACAAGAGACACCTTCAAAATCAAATGATTGCAGATTTCTATTAAGGGCTAATGAGACTTTTATAAGTTTTCTTTGTTGACACAATATTTTATAACGACTGTGTTTTACGCTTTCACTCTAAACACACAAAGGGCGAGTACACAATAAACCTATTTGCTAACACAAAATAAAAACTAAAAGCCGTGTTTGAATTAGAAAAAGTGACCACTTTCGTTTTCCGAACCTCCCGAGTTTATGTACACTTGTACAGAAAACTCTTTGATATTTTTTTTAAATTAGGTTTCATACTATTACGACTATTCATTTAAAATTTTGGCGTTTGGACTTTATTTCGTGGGACAAATAATCAAATTCAACACATGAAGTATTCAATTTATGATGAAAATTATGATAAAAATTTTGACTACACTCAACATTTATCATTGTTGAGCGCTTATCGACAATTTTCGAGACATCTGATTTAATTGTATTTTTATTGTAAGAATTTTTACAGAAGCAAGCTAAGATACGATGAAGATGATTCTGAGTCGGCAACGTAACTCCAGTATTATTTAATCTGATTTCAGTTTAAGGCCTTTTATCGGTGATTTTACTCGCGTCAAGCGTCAGCAAACTTTTTATTCAATTCATATTCTTGTGCTGCGCGAAGTAATATACACAATAGTCTGTGCTCGCTCGTCCGTGCATTCGATTAGTTGAATAAAAAATGGAGTCTCAACTCTTTTGCACCATTTCTTTGTTCATTCATCAAAAAGTAAATAACAATCTATACTTATATTTTTTTTTCTCCTGACTGACTCTATCAACTCCATGGAAAACCGGGGGCGGGTCACAACCCAGGCAACACATAGGCCAGATAACAGTATGAAATTCACAAATTATTAAGTTTAAAGCTTTGTTATAAGGGTATTAGAGCTGACAAGATAGGCAAATGCTGTATTGAATGATTTTTGAGCTATTGTAACACTATGGGCTATTATGGGCTTCTTGTTGCTTATTCAGTTACTATTCAGCTATTAAGTTGCTACTATACAGCTTAAAGCAATTTATTTTGTGCCCAAATTGCTTGGATAACGGCTGATAACGGCAAACAATATTCAGCCATTCTGTGTTGCTTGGGTAATTTTTTTATATTACTTTCGACTCACAGTCACAGGTCTCTTTGCAATGAGTGTGGGTCCGTTGTCCCTTCATCAGATCTACTGTTGTCGATACTATAAAAGTACTCAGCATGCAAGAACTGAGAGTTTTCGTATCACATCCCTACCGCTAGTTCAAGAACCCTGTGCCCGTTCCGACCCCGACCCTGTAATTATTCTCGAAACAATTTGTTAGAATCTAATATTATGTATCGATAGATAACAGCTCATATGAAATGGTTCAGAATTAGGTCCACACCGCGTTTAGGATAAAAGGTGGGGGCGCTCAGGCGTACTGTTCACGGCTCACTGGGTTGATGCTAAATTTACACTGAGCCGACATAGAACGGAGTTTGCAAGAGGACCATTTTAATTAATACCAGTTGTAAATAGATTCTGTCATATTTGAATTGAACCGAGATTCGGATACACTTTTTAGTTGATAAATTAATTGCCTAATTGAGCGAAAGGTATCTTAAAAGGTATTTAACAACATATAACATCATCAGCCCGTGTTTCTCAACTGCTGGATGTAGGATAAGGCTCGCCACGACTACCACGGACTGTCTGTTCTTCCCATCCAGACTCTTCTTTCAATGCCGTTCAGGTCGTGCATCCAACTTGCCTCAGGACGTTCCAAGCAACGAATTATGCATTAGCCTCTGCACTAAGCAATGCTTGTATTTCAGGACAAGAGCCACGAATTAAACATTCATGAAATAGTCTTAAACCTAGTCTTCTGATCTTAGGTTAAGCATGATGATCTTATCTTACATTATCATGTTAACCTTTATTCATACTTTGATTTTCCAAAGGCATTTTTGGATATTAAATACATCAATTTATTATGTACTTTGATTTTCCAGTTTTTTTCTTGTATTACATCACTTTAATTAATAAATTTTAATTCATCGGTCGCTTCGTTTTGTTTACTTAACACTCAAAAATTTTTAATCCGTGTAATATAGCCTTTGAAATTAAAAAGTGCAACGTGTGTTGCGATAAAACATAACACGTCACACAAGTAGGCCGTCTGTCACAAGTTTCCACAATATCACGTGATGATGCCACTTCCGGTCCAACGGGAAATGGGAGGGGGTAGTTACGCCGCTGCAAGCGCTGTCGTGCGCCAACTCTCAAACAAGTAGGTCGTGTCAACGCTTCATCTGCTGCGATACAAGTTGAAAGATTAGATTGTTATTATTGGTTTTCCTTGCGAATGAAAATTGTTTAGATTTATATTTAGGTACTATTAATTTAAAATTGATAAAATAAAATATATATCAAAGTATATACGGTAGGTACTTGTAATAAAAAATAAAAAAGATTTTTGCTGGACATAATATCATAAATGATGTCAATATTTATATCAATACTTGTCAATACTTAATAATTTATTTGTCAATACTGTTTGGACTGAACTACAGTATAAATATTATTTAACATTTTAGTTCTAGACATTTCTCTGCAAAATTTATATAGGTACCTGGTGTAAAATTAAATGGGACCTTTATTCACTTAAAACCTTAATTAAATCGTCCACTTCGCTGCAGTAATCCACTTCGCTTTGTCAACAAAAGCCTTAATTGATAGGTTGGTACAGTAACATCGCGAGGCTAAGTGCATAGCTCGCATGGCTAGCTCAGGCCAAATAACAAAGGTAGGCCTTTGTTCAATTATTCAACGTTATATAAGGAACAACACTATTAATATTATTACTAATACTAATATACATATAGTTATTAGGTACTAATATTTACTCAATAGAAACACGATCAGTCAAGGAGAAGGGTGTAAACAAGAGTGTTTTTCCTCATGTTAATTTAATTTAATTTTAATTAGAATTAAATTTAAAATTTGATTAAATAATTAAATTATTTTTTTATATGTGAACAGACATAATGTACGCAGTAAGGTTAGCTGTTAAATACATAAAAAAATATTAAAAATGTTGAAGGAGTTCTTAAAATTTGAAAAAAAAAAATCATTTATAAGTTTAACAATTATATAAGGTTTTATTTATATAAAACTAGTGACTCACTCCGGGTTCGCAAATAATATTCAGAATATGGTGCTAAAAGGAGAAAATAGACAAGATGAGAAAATTTCAGACTGTAATATTATGCGGGTATTTGATCTTTTACAGCAAATATTTATCTAATTTTCAGCCGAAATTCAATTCCCCTTCCCCGGGCGACGTTACGTCTTTTTGTTTTCATTTAATTAACATACATTAAACGGCTCATCAACCATTTCATACATTATGTTTTAGAATAACAGAAAATGTTATTACAGATAATTAAAGAGTTAGAAATCTAATAGGAAATTCAAGTTTAACTTTAACGAACTTAAACTATATAACTAAATTTTATATTATATACAATGTATAATTAAGTTTTATATAAAACAATCTAATAATAAAAAAATATAGTAAAATTATTGTTTGTCAGATATGCGACTTTAATAGATTTAATTAAAACATATGCTCAATATATTTTCTAAATCAACATCTCTTAGAAAGAAATACTTACTTATATTATAACTCTTTCTAACAAAAAATAAACCGACTTCAAACGGTCTTTTCTCATGGATTCCATTGTCAGAACTGGATCAAATTGAAATGGGACCACACGGGAAGCACCAGTTTTCTAATAAAAGGTTCACCCAGTCGAAAGTTATGACGTAACAAACATGAAAAAAATGAAAAAAAAAAATACAGTCGAATTGAGAACCTCCTCAATTTTTTGGAAGTCGGTTGAAAACTAATTATGTTCATTTTCATTTATGTTTAAGTAAATAATTTAAGTTCGCTAAGAGATAACTTATACCTATACAACTTATACCATCAGTAGGTCTATTATAACCCCTGAAGTCTTCCCAATCCGCAGGTTTCCTTGCATTGCGAAGACTAGAAGGCCTCTACGCAGTAGATGAACCCAATACACATAGACTTATTTATAACTAGCTGGTGCTCGCGACTTCGTCCGCGTAGAAAAGTATAAAACGCCATCTACCGTATTTTGGATAGATGGCGCTATCTCCCGGGCTAAGCCGCTAGTATTTACTTTTATTTTAGATTTCACGTAGGAATGAAAAAATTTTTCCGCGGTAAAAAGTAGCCTATGTTCATCACGGATAATGTCGGCTTCTAATGGTAAAAGAATTTTTCAAATCGGTCCATTAGTTTCGGAGCCTATTCTATACAAACAAACATTTCCTCTTTATAATATTAGTATAGACAACGATGAAGACTAAGTATGTAATTTGTACGTGTTCATTGTTGCAGATCTCCAGTTCCCCATCGACGTTTCCGGCGTCCAAAACGATCATCCGTTCTTAGATGCGGACTCTTTACAATCGCTTTTTAGGCGTTTGACGGCTCTCAATAGATGTGCAAGTATGAAGTTGGAGCACCATCATCATCAGAAAAGATCGGTGAGTTGTATACGATTATGTGCTTGTTTTTTATTAGAGATGGGTTTGTTCTTGGCCAACATCCAGCTGTGTAGCGTAGATGAGGCTTATGATGGAGCGAGCTTACCCAGAAGATGCCTATTCACTCGAACTTTGAAAGGATTTGGGTTACATGAGCTCGGAAATACAGACACCGGCAGGTATATTACATCACTACATAAGTAGTATAAAACAATGTCGCTTCCAGTCTGTCTGTCCCTATGCATGCTTAAACTTCGCAACGGATTTTTATGCGGCTTTAATAGATAGAGTGATTCAAGAGGAAGGTCTTAGTATATAATAGTTACGCGGGCGAAGTCGCGGGCACCAGCTACCTACTAAAAATAAAGATACAACCCCTAACAGCAAAGAAGTCAGGCTTTACAGATTTAGTCAGGCGCTACACATCCCTTACTTTTAACGTGGGCGAAGTCGCGGGCACCAGCTAGTATACAATATAATATACCGGTAATGAATAATAATGATGGTGGTAATGATGATGATGTGCTAATTTAACAAGTTAAAAATCTTAGTCCCAAAGGTTTATAAAAAATATTTCTGTGTTATGCCGGCATTTCACATTTAAAACACGATAAAATATTTATAGCCAATTTCATTCAAAATAGTCATTAGTTGAAATAACGTTTTATTACTTTAAAATCGTCATTTATATTCACCACGAGATTTCAGTAATTAAAATATTTCATAAGGAAAGAAAATTAAAAACTTATTTATTCACGAAAAGCTCCAATAATAAATTTAATGAGCGTTGGTGAGGAGTTTAAAGTTACTTTCTGTAAAATTGAATTTTTATTAAATTTTGAAAATTAGCTTTTCTTCTTTACACTCTGTACTAGCAAGTGATGTTAGTAATAGCTATTTAATATTTTAGAAAAACCTTTATATTTATTTCTTAACTACTTTAATAAGCGAATTTTTCTATTTATTTAACCTAGACGTCTTTGTCGGCTCAATAGGTCAATTTAAAAAAAATGTATTTTTAGTATTCGGAATTTTCAGATATTTAAATGCATTCTATTTTTAAAATGCATTCTAGTAGTCTATTGTTTGCGTTAGAGAGGTTATTGACCGGTAAAGTTATGCAATACACGAATGCGTTTGACCCTTGTCGCATTTTTCATCCGTAAGCAAATAGTAAAAGGTAAGCAGTAGCAAGTGTTGTAGATCAATTTCCATCATAAAGGTAGAGTCAGCCAATTTTCCTTCTTGACTAAAAATAAATTATAATTATATCAATTATGTATAATAATTTGTAGAACTTTGTTAGTTTTTTACGACACTGGATTTCTGATAATTAGCCCAAGTGGTTGTCATCCTACTAATACACATATTATGTAAAATCGGAGGTAACCGGGATTCGAACCTGAACATGAAGATTCAGAAGCTGCTATCAATGCTCTCACAGATAGACAGTATTAAATTGTATTATAGAGAAACTTTTTCTGATAATTATTTTCTATCATCGTCATCGTCATGATTGTATACATACTATGTAAAATCAGAGATAACCTAGGATTTGAACTTGAACATGAAGATTCAGAAGCTGAGTATTCGAGTTACTAAATTATCATTCATTGCTTTTACAGATAGACAGTGTATTAAATTGTATTACCTATAGAGAAACTTACTCGTATAATAAAATGACTCGTATAATTTCAAAGTAGACTGTAGCAAAATTAAATACAAGACGCCACGCAAAGAGAATCCTCCAGTTACCCGAGAGTTCGACAACATTATGGTTGCCTGTTCAGTCAGCGAAGCTTATGGAGTAGATAACTTTGCAAATTTAACGATTTCTTTACATACTATAAACTCGAAATGTAATGATGTGACTATTCTGGGTTCACGTTTAGCTTTTGCGTACATATTGAGCTAAGATGTGCGGCAAAAGTCAGATATAACAGTATTACCAGGAATGTGCGTTTGGTTATTATTTATTCAGGTTCATTCAGGTCACACAGTTAGACCAAATGTGTTAGTAACCTATTGTTAAATGTAGACATAGAATAAACATACAAACATAACATTTCTCATCAATCATCAATACTAATAATAAATCTTACAAAACTGTCGTATTTCAAAATAAAAGTTATCTTAATAATATTTACATTGTCCCATAAAAATGTGATCAAATTACTTAAATATGAATTTTTAGTAATTTATATAGATAGAGTCGTCTTCTTCATTGCTGAAGGTCTTGCCCTTGGTCTAAATAAGCCTTGGTGGCAGTAATTTAATTAAATTAATGAATTTAAATAAAATTTCATCAATTTATTTTCGACCGACGAAAACGAAAAAACAAAAACGGAGGAGGTTTTTTTTAATGTATGATCACGCATAACTTTTGACGGTGTGGTCCGATTTTGATAATTCTTTTTTTATTTGAAAGGGTGCACCCCCGAGGGGGTCCCATTTTAATTTGGAAAAAAAATTCCAACCCTAAGGGTAGGAAAACAGGGGATTTGATTGTTCACTCACCGATTGTAGCGTATAACCACGCATAACTTTTTACAGAGTAGTCCGATTTTGATAATTCTTTTTTTAATGGATAGGGTATACCTCGAAGTTGGTCTCGTAAAAATTTTGAAAAAAAATCCTACCCTAAGGGTGGGAAAATGGGGATGGGAAAATTAAAAAATAAGCATGTAGTAAATATTAGATTATAGCCACAAAAAAAACATAAAATAAAACTTTTTAACAAAAAATTAAACCGCCGAAAAAACTGAAAAGCATAAAATAATCTTATTATTTTACCTAAGTAATTTTGAGTCGGCGCCAAACAAGCAAAAATTACGTAAAGTATGCAAAAATGCGCGGCGGCGACTCAAAATTACTTATCTAACTTAGACTTCTTTCCTCTCTTACATACCTAGTTCTAATTTCTTACGGTAGTTTCTAAAATAAATCGGTCATTAAATAAATATTGTCGAGATGATAAGGAACGCGAGCCCTATTCTGTCGAAGTGAAAACCGATTACAGCCGAACGAAATCGATACACCTGCTTTCCGCTTTTAACTGGTAATAACTGGATTTGCATAATGGCCGATTAGTGGTTTTATCGTCAGTTTCATTGGCCGAACACATTGCATTAGTACGAAATTATGTTTATGGCTGATACTATGTAGCCAGATGTCTTACAGTTAAATAAGGAAGGGATTTAAAGAGCCCCTTGACTTAGATATCCAGTCTTGAACGAATATTAACTATTCACAAGTTATGTAAACAGCTACTGTGTAATGGACGGTTAACAATTTCTCTTTTCATTTCGTATTAATTTCCACTAGCGATCCGCCTTCATCAGCTTCGCACAGATGCAATGTTTTTCCTGAGAATCATTGAAAAAAAAATCAGTACAATTGGAAAAAAAAACTTATTTTTGCAAAAATCCTAGTACAGAACACCGGATAATAGGACACTAACTAACATCCGGAATACTTTCAGGATCTTTGAAGAATTCCAAATTTGTTTAGGACAACTAAAAAATTAAAGGCTGATTGGTCAATGATGTACATATAGCTTTATATTTTACTGCGACATATATATACACAGACACTCCTCGTTTATCGCTCTATCAATTTTTGAAAACCGTGTCAAATTCCATTGAGAAGTTAGCAGAGTTGCACGCTGTTGCACGCGACTTCGTCTGCGTATTTTTTTTTAATAAAATATAGCCTACATTACTCGCTGTTAATGTAGCTTTCTATAGGTGATAGATTTTTTAAAATCGATCCAGTAGTTCTTGAGTTTTATTTTATTTGTTTAAACATACAAATCTCCTCTCTTAATAATATTTGTGTAGATATGGATATAATTTATGTATAGCGACTTTATTTTATTATAATTTTTTTGTACTACAGCTAAATATGTCACGCGGGCGAAGCCACGGGCACCAGCTAGTCTATGAATAAAGATGTTACGCTTGGCTATAGTACAATGTCAGGCGTCGTTATTGTAGGTGTTTGATCAGCTAGTATGAAACACCTACATATCTATACTAGTATTATAAAGAGGAAAGATTTGATTGTTTGTTTGTATGTATAGAATAGGCTGCGAAACTACTGGACCGAATTGAAAAATTCTTTTACCATTAGAAGCCGACATTATCCGCGATGAACATAGTCTACTTTTTACCTTGGGAAAATGCTTCATTCCTACGGGAAATCTAAAATAAAGGTAAAGGTGGCCGGGAGATAGCGCCATCTATCCAAAATACGGTAGATGGCGTTTTATACTTTTCTACGCGGACGAAGTAGCGGGCAACAGCTAGTCATCTAATAAGCTTAGACATTGAAGTAAATAGAAATCAATTTCTAAATTCACACGATACCAAAGAAATAGAATTCGCACGTAAATACTAGAACGATATCGCTCTCATATCTACGTATAGATAATTGTAAGCACGCCTGTTCAAAATTATGCTAATCGGGCCCCTCCGGGACGGTATCGGAACAAGCCGATTGCGGATTGAGTAATGGCGTTCGCGTCGACACCTAAATGAACTCTGGAACTCTTGCTGAGATAACATGGAGTTGGGACGTGTAATGTTATCCATACTACATACTAATATTATAAACTAGCTGTTGCCCGCGACTTCGTCCGCGTTAAAAAAGATAAAAAGTAGCCTATCACGTGTCCCGTACTTCTAAATGTTTATCTACCAAGTTTCATGAAAATCGGTTAATTCGTTTAAGAGTTATGGAGGTTCATACATACATACATACATACAGAAAAAAATTCTAAAAATGGTCAATTTAGTTTCAGTATCATGTATAGAGCCTATATACACGATATTTCTGAAAACAAAGTAAATTACTCCATGACCGACCCCTACAGATTTATTAGAACAATAAAAAGAGATGTTTTCATATAAACCAAGCTTAAACAGATCGTGCACGTAATTCTAGCAGTCAATCGCTTATTGTATTGTAGCCTGGCGGCCATTCTCAACTACTCCTCATACATTAACCGTGTTCTTTTGAAAAGGTTTTTATCGGCAAATTGTTTAGGAGCCATAAAATAACAGCGTTTGAAGTGTTAATTTATGGAAATTCACAAAATGAAAGCAATTTCATAAATATTTTTTATATATTTTTTTTTACAAGTCATCTACATAGATTCTAGAAAAAACTTTTTTTTTTTTGAACTAGCGACCCACTCCCGGCTTCGCTCGGGGTGCATTTTTGTTACGTACAAACCTTCCCTGATTATCCCTCTATCCATGAGTGAAGACAGAATTAAAATCTACTATAATATATAATCCATACTAATATTATAAATGCGAAAGTAACTCTGTCTGTCTGTCTCGCTTTCACGCAAAAACTACTGAACCGATCACCATGAAATTTTGCATACACGTTGTCTGGGACACCAGAAAGGACATAGGATACCTTTCATCCGAGAAAAAAGTAATGTTCCCTAGAGATTATCTAAAATATAAAACTGTAACTAACGCCTGGCCAATGTGTTATAGCAACAAGTTGTCAAGCGTTGTAATTACTTTTATATTTTTAATTCATCATCGCGTACGAAGTCGCGGGCACCAGCTAGTATAATTATATAACGCGCCTTTGTTTTATTTTGATTGACGTCAAATGTTTGAAAGCTGGGAAACAGAGTGGTTTGTATGGGAGAAGAAAATTGTTGTTTTTAATTTTTCCTCGTATTTTTTACGTTTTTTCTCTCCATAAAAACCTTTCTCAGACTTCATCAAACACAACAAAAAAGAAATCAGCCAAATCGGTCCAGCCATTCTCGAGTTTTGCGCTTAGCAACACATTTAGGGGTTCATTTTTATTTATATAATAGATTGAATATTGATATATCCTTATAAATGATGAATAGTTCACAAATTTTTAGTAACTGTCCTCAGTTAAGATCGATATGATAGCAAAATCCTGAAAAGAGGTACCTTCAATCCTTGAGGATATAATTTAAACAGTTGAAACCTGTTTGGAATGTTTCACACTCATGAACTTCTTCAAATACCTTTTCAAATATAATGAATTTTATAAGAATCGTTAAAAATACAAACTCACAGACACAGTGATGTTAGTAACAGGATTTAATTAGCGTCCTTATTGTTATAAGATTCAACGTAGATTGCAAGACCGCGACTCGTTATAAGTTTCCAGAGTTGAATCGCTTCGGAACTCCAGAACTGCGTTGGACGAAATAAATTGACTAGCAATATAAGTTGTAAACTCTTGATAGATTAATATTTTAACACTTCATTTACTAGCAAATGGATCGTGCTTAATTTTAGAATTAGACACGCGATCATAAATCGTGCAACTCTTGTGGTTGAAGTAACCACCCTGATTTGGAAGACCACCGTGTAATATTCTGGTTTTGAGTAACCTTGTAGACATAAAAAAAAATGTACTGTTCCCGAGGAATCATCAAAAAATCAATCAATACTAATAATAAATCTGTAGGGGTCGGTCATGGAGTAATTTACTATGTTTTCAGAAATATCGTGTATATAGGCTCTATACATGATACTGAAACTAAATTGACGATTTTTAAATTTTTTTTCTGTATGTATGTATGTTCCTCCATCACTCTTAAACGAATTAACTGATTTTCATGAAACTTGGTAGATAAACATTTAGAAGTACGGGACACGTGATAGGCTACTTTTCATCTTTTTTTAACGCGGACGAAGTCACAGGCAACAGCTAGTACTAATAATAAATCTGTAAGTGTATGTATTGTATGTATGTATTGTATGTATACAAGCAACATAATATGCACGTTCCTCCATAACTATTGAACGAATTAACTGATTTTCATGAAACTTGGTAGATAAACATTTAGACAGGACACAGGATAGGCGACTTTTTTCTTTTTCAACACGGACGAAGTCGCGGGCACCAGCTAGTGCTATAGAAAATTGTATTCTGATTTGTATTAAGAACTCACATCGGCTAGGAATACTAGTAGGGAATGTAAGGCTTCCAAGTGCTCTTAGAACTCATTGCAAGTTTTTTTTTATTATTTTGTGCTATTATAAAAATAGTAAAACAGTTTGCTCATGTGTCATTAAAATTATTCGAGTCCAATCTGTCATACTGTGTAGTAGAACCAGTTGGAAATTTTTTGTCCAAACTGTTCTATCGTAGAACAAATAGTATGACAGTTTGGAACAACCCGATTATCCAGGAGTAAGGCGCATTGTACTGCATTAGGTCGCAAAGGCTCAGGAACATCTGAAACATTCAAATCGTAATCATATAATAGCATCCCAAGTATGTTGTTTAAGTACAGTCGAAGAAAGTAAAGGTTCGTCGCCTTAAGTAATTTTCAGCGTGTGAGCACCTTTTTATTTTAGCGCGTGTTAATTTATTCCATTCACTTTGAACAACAGAACGTACATAATTAACTTCGTCGCCCCGAACCAAAAACGCTGGTTTTACGTTTAAATATTTAAAAGGTACCTTACGTAAAATCTAATTGGGAATTTAACGAACAAAAACTTATTAACTTTTCCCAAGTTTTTTTATTTTTTTTTAGAAAAAGTTAAAATACTAATTAATGGAAAGTCCTATTAAAGTTCCATTGGAGTTTTCTATTGTGTATAATATTTCGTTCATTTAAACCTGGCAAATTTATATATTCTTTTCGTTTTACCTTTTTGTTTTCTTTTAAACTCATTTCATCCCTCAACGCATTAAGTTACGTACGTGGCCACGTGAGGTATTACTTAATAAAGGTGAATAAGAGACGTTACCCGGAGGTTATATGAGCCCGTCACGTTAAAACGGACACACGTTTGTCTTAGAAATGTTGATTACGTGGTGTGCGAATCTATTTTATTATTTAACTGGCTTTTCACATGACCTCGTGCACGTGGACAAATTGATAGCTCGTCTTTATTAAGGGCCTATCTTCTTTCCAAGGGTTGAAAACATGTCAGTGCTAAATTTAATATCTCAGTGTGCCCTGACACTATTCTAAACTACTAATATTATAAATTCAAAAGATTGTAAGGATGTATTTGTATGGATTGATGTGGCACACAAGTAGTTTTGTTTTGTCTTAAAATATAAAAAAGAGGGTGAAATTGTCGCAGCAGCATTTTTTCTCGGTATTTTACTTCTTTTTTGAAAAAATAATATTTAAAAAAAAATTAATCTGTTGCTGGCTTGTTTACGATTTTTATTTTAAGTACTAACTTATTAGTATCGATGATTGATAGCTATATAGATAGATTATACTTATATAAATCAACTCATTCTTTTTGTAATATAAATTAGAAATAAGATTTGACAAAATTACACATGTAAGGAACATGTGTAATTTTGTCAAATCTTATTCTATCTAAGAATCAAATCTAAAGAAAATTTAATCAGTAAATTTTGAGCCACCAGCCGCAAAATATGGCAAAATCACCATTTGAATGATGCGATATTATTCGAAATCAGGGGTCACTGAATAGGGTTGGCGATTTTCAAATTTTCAATTATTACAAATAACTTGTGTCAAAAATCATCAGATAGTGTTCTTAGTCTAAGCGCCTCTTTCACCAACGTCATGTAAAGTGTTTATTAGTTACCGGTGATTTTAAATGACAGTTACGTCATTTAAAATGAGGCTAAACGTCATTTAAAGTCACCAGTAACCGGTGATAATGGAGCTGATATATCTTTGTTTGTACGGTAAACGTTCCAAACGATAGATGCACTAAACTGAGTGCATAATTCAATAAAACAGAAAATGATTTCTAAAAGTAACTAATCAACACTTGACGTTGGTGAAACAGGCGCTAAATCTATTATAAGCACGCACGATAGAGAAAAAGTTTATGAAACCTTTTCTTATTAAATTTATTTGTTTGTTTTGTTGATTATTGCCGTAATTTTTGAATAAATCCTCATAATCTCGTAAAATCTCAGTCAAAGAAATTTGAAGTAGGATTATTTGTACAATTTTTAAAAATAGTGTGTGCTTAGTTAAGAAAAAATTAATATTCAATTTTGCAGTTTGGCAACCCTGTTCCAATCTCCTTTATAACTTAATTATAGTAAATTACATCTAATTGCTGTGAGGCTTTAAGGTCAAATTCCTGTGTAACCGATTATTACTTTCAACCTATAAATATATAAATCATAGTTTTAATAATTTGAAAGTTAACCTATCGGACCTATTGCTGTTGCTAAATTATTTTCTGTTAATCTGTATAGTTACGTATAGCCTTTCGAATAGTACACTTTATTATGTTTATTTGTTCTATACTTATGCAGAATAAAAAATGATACCATGTATTTTATAAGTTATTAATTTCAATTTATAATTTACTAGCGATTATTTATATAAAAATTATCTAACTCATGGTGAAAACCGCCTATTCAACTCTAATACAATGCTAGCTATGTTAGGAAGGAACCAATACATAGCCTACGCAGATAGGATAAAGATAGGGAAGTTTAGTAAGTCAATTATATGGCTTTTTTGAGATTGATATTTTTTTTTTAAATAACTATGCTTGTTTGTAAAAGCTATTAATGTTAGTATTCCTACCAATTTTATATAACTAAAATTAGGTAATAGATACACATTAAAATTTTATAATTCAAAGTCAACGACCCCTTAAAAAAGGCTAATTTCGCAATCCATACATACGCCATCTTTAAATTATTTCAATATAATTTGTCGAGTCATGTGCATGGTACAATCGATTAAGGAAGTGTTAATTAATATTTTTAATAATTTTTTTTTTGCTAAAAATATCACTAATAATAAATCTGCAAGGGTCATGGAGTAAGTTACTTTGTTTTCAGAGATATCGTGTTTATAGGCTCTATACATGATACTGAACCTAAATTGACGACTTTTAGAATTTATTTTGTATGTATGTATGTTGCTCCATAACTCTTAAACTAATTAAGTTATATTTATGACATTTGGTAGATAAACATATTATAGACGTACAGGATACAGGGTAGGCTACTTTTTTCTTTTTCAACGTGGACGAAGTCGCGGGCGCCAGCTAGTATTACAATTAATATGTGACCTAAAATAGAACTTATTGAATGAATATATGTTACAAAATTAATTAGAATAATAATATGTGTTCTGTATTTTTTTTTCGTTTTTTTATGAAAGTTGGTTTTCATGATTTTCATGAAACTTGGTAGATAAACATTTAGAAGTACAGGACACAGGATAGGCTACTTTTTTTCTTTTTCACCCGGACGAAGTCGCGGGCGCCAGCTAGTTAAATAAATTTTAAAACATGACAACTTTAAATTTGGTACTATTGAATAAAGAATATTTCGACTTTCAACTTCTGAATGACTTGTCAAAATTAAAAAGTGACATGTTAGAAATATTTCACTTTTGTTCACGTCTGTACACAGTCCGATACGATCTCGTAACAGTTTGAGCGCGTCATCCTTACAAATTGGGATGATATTAACGCCCTATTACTACAAAGTAAATTCAATACACTATTAAACGGCTAGTTTATCGTGTGTAGGTACATTCGTTAACAGTGATATGACAGGCTTCAAGCGTCCATACGTTTATAGTATAATTGAAATCTTCGATATATGAATTGAGCACTTAGGACACGGTCACACTGATCGAGCGATCATAATGCGATTGAGACGCGGTTTTGACGTACAGTCGACCGCATAAGTCGATTAACAGATTCAAAAGTGCAAAACAACTGAACACTCAACTTACTTACTGAAGCTTTTTACGATCGTTTCTACGTTTGTCGTGACAACGACTTATGGCGCGTTGAGTGTTACGTTGTTTTGCACTTTTGAATGTGTTAATCGACTTATCCGGAGGACTGTACCTTGTTGTTGTTTATAAACAAATTACCTATTTATTTTTTAAAGATTTTTGTTCTTAGGGTTATGTTATGATATTAACGTGTTATAATACCTATACCTTATACATATCTAATGAAGAGTTTGTTTTGTTGAACGCGTTAATCTCAGTAACTATTGGTACCAATTGAAAAAATATTTTTGTGTTGGATAGTCCATTTAAGAAAAATACAATATTGAGTTTCATTACGTGAAAAGATTACGTGAAACCGCCATGGTACTCAACCGACAGACGACAGTCATTAAATTGAGTTATTAGTCATAAAATATTCATAAAATTCAAAGTGGAATCAACCATTTACCGAGTTTTCCAACTTTGAGAATACGGGTGTTTCTGTTCTTTTACAGTCATTTTAAGTTTTGCTATTTTTTTTACAGAATGATTCCGATGACGACCAGTGCGCGTTGAGTGACAAATGGCAGTTTGAGAGGAAGTCTCGAAGATGGTCGCGAGTAGTCGAGATTACGCCGCAAGCTCAAAGAAGACTTCAGGTACTGTTTGAATTTTTTATCGTGCCACGGAAATCTGTATCTTAATGTCAACGCAATTTAGTACAAATTCAATTGTTATGAAATCAGTATGCACCAGCAAACTTGTTTTTAGTAACATTTGATGACTTTGCTTTTGCAATATTTAGGCACTCTTTATAATCTATGCATTAAATATCCCCATATATGAAATATTTTTCTTTCTTTGATATAAATTATTTAATTACGAATATATTGAGTTACATATTTTTCGTATGACGCGCGAGTAATCGCCAATGTTATTATTTTTCGCGATCTATTTATTTCGTATCACTTTGATGTTATTCAATGGAGATGTTTACAGGAATTCTACATCAAACATTTTAATGTTATTTTGGTCACTCACCAAGCCGATCAGATGGTTTAGTATGTGGGTAATCTTTTCGTTTGTGAATCTTCTTTTACTTCTTCAGTACATATTATAGTTAAGCGGTTTTTAATTCATGAGAATTTTTTTTTGGTATATTAATATTTCTTTGAGAAATTACATACTGTATAATATTTTATTACATTTATTTATTTTACATTTATTTATTATATTTTATTTAAATTTTCTCGTTTTTTTAACATATTATTATGTCGATACTAGCTGATGCCCGCTACTTCGTCTGCGTACCTTTCATCTGTAACTAATGCCTGGCCAATGTGTTATAGCAACAAGTTGTCAAGCGTTATAATTGCTTTTATATTTTTAATTTATCATAGCGTACGAAATCGCGGGCACCAGCTAGTATTATAATATAATTATACATTTTATTTCTGTTCAGGTGATAGCGGCGCGAGCGCTAGCAGAGAGAGAAGCAAGAGAGGCTCGGGGCGAGGTTGAAGATGATGAAGATGATTCGTTGCCAACAATTAGAGTAGGACTCGTAGATGCTGATGGTCACTACACTGATGTGGAGCCTGACTTGTAAGTATAGAAAAAATTCACAGATTTCGTGCCTCACACGACTATCGAGCACATTGGAAATGAATGTATGGAATTCGAAAAAATATGTTGGTCTGACTTGTTGACTTCTTTCAAAAAGGTTAAGCTACAGGACAAACCCTTAAGCCGATCGTCTTTATTTTAGGCTCAAATTGTAGCTGAATAAATTGACAAGAGGAGTTTTTCTCAAATTTTTGATATCATTCTTAGTTTTCAAAATATCGAGCGCCAAAATCAAAATTTCGTTAAAAAATCGATTTGTTTTTTTTTTCACTATTTCGACTATAACTTTTTTGTTTTTGACTTTTTCGAAAAATTCTTTTTGTACCTTACAGCTCTCATGAATACGCATCTTTTGAGTCTTTTTTGAATATCATATCTTCACAACTCTCCGAGATATAAGGGGAGCGCTCTTTTTCGTGAAATCGGGGCGAACGAAAGACATTTCCAATGTCAAAAATATTTCTTAATTATTTAGTATAGATCAGAATTATATTTTGGCGTAGATCAATATACTTAACTGTCGTCAGCTTGTACTGAAATATTTTCAATATATGAGAGTGAAAGCTACTGTAGCTTACAGCTTAAGCTTAGCTTCCAAAGGCCCTCAGTCTTTAAATGCGTCTTAAAAGAGTCTTACCCGAGCGACCATTATTCAGCCTATTAAATATATACCTTTAACTTAGAGCTATTAAATAGTTTTTATGTGAATACGTATTTAAATTTGCTATTCTCATTTGACACGCATAGTACACCACTCGATAGCTAAAGGATCAAAAAATTTTTTTATGGTTTAATCGCGTATATTGTATGTTAGATATAAACATACAATACCTCAAAGAAAATATTACTCTTAGCTTTTTCATTCTTCATCTTTTTGAACATTTATTGTAGATACTTTCACGCCTTAACTACTCAAAACAGATCACCAAAAATATTTGCACAAGTTGTCGGAAATAAGGAAAAGAAATACTCGTTGGTAACGCGGACGACGTTGCGGGCAAAAGGTAGTTTTCCTATTAACTTAATAGCGAATTAAACATTACGAGAAGAAATTCTATTATATACTTACTACTTACTTACAAAGTATACACTTCCTTTCACTTAAGATTTGTGAAGAAACTTAAGTTGGAACAGAGGAAAGTTTTCCACTACAGTTTAAGTACACAACTTGAACTATAATGAAGACCGTCTTTTACATTTAGAGACGTTTAATTAAAATTTTACTTTGTATGTTTCCGTTTCAAGTTGTAACTTATCTATTTTTAACCACAGACGCCCGACGCGAAAACGGGGTCTGCATGTCTGTGTATTGTGTCTGTAGAATCGTAGCTCTCAAATGGGTGGGCAAATTTTGATTCAATTGTTTTGTTTGAAAACTGACGTGATCAAGATGGTTCTTAGCTGCCATTTATGAGGATACTAGCTGTTGTCCACGACTTCGTCCACGTTCAAAATGTTATACTTAATATAGCCTTTCTCGATAAATGGACTATCCAGTACCAATAGTTCAACTCAAACCAGTAAGTAGTTCCTGAGATTATCGCGTTCAACCAAACAAACAAACTCTTCAACATTATAATATTAGTATTCAGTATAGATATAATAATTATAGCCATACACCATCCCATTCCGATGTGTTAGCGCCTATAGTGTTGTGTTTAGCGAAGGTCTATGCAGCAATGCTGAGTAGAGCTTTCTGTAACTTTGATGTTTGATTTTACTGTTTTATATTTGTTTTATTGTAGGTATATTTTCAGATTACAGATTCCATCTTGTTTTTGAATGCCTAATTATCCCTGATGAACATAGGCTACTTTTTACCGCGGGAAAATGCTTCATTCCTACGGGAAAACGGGTAATAGGACAATGGGTAGTAATTATCCTTCCGTACATTCTTTTTCACATAACTTCTAAACGGCTGAACCCATTGGGCTGAAATTTTATATAGCTATTTCGATGGTTTCCTGGATGATTTAAAAATACAATTAGACCCGGTAGGTGACGCTGCTGTCGGCATGTCAACTACTAAACGGCTTGACCAATTGGGTTGAAATTTCGTATGTGTGTATTTCCACGGTTTCACAGACACGAATGTATTATATTTTATAAAGATACGCGGACGAAGGCGCGTGTAACAGCTAGTTAGATATTAAATAAATAAATAATATTTTAAATAAAATATTAATTTTATCAAACAACCAATAAAATTGAACTTTCTATTCATACGAAATACCTAATGTATTCTTATTACCTTTCAATCAACTCTAATACAATCGTTACTAAACATCTAAAGTCTTTGATTTCCATTAATTGCCCTTGATTATGAAACATAGAAAAGAAGATCGTTGATTTGGGCGTTTCTTTCAACCAGTCACCAACAAATATTGCCATTACCTTTCCATATCTACGATTCACCTTGGGGATCATTTGAAATTGGTTTTTAGTAGTCAATTACCACATGAAACGCTCGTTAATGGTTTTCTGACGGATTCAATGCTACCTCATTTAAGATATGAAGATCTTAGTTGCACAGTAAATGTTATAGAATCGCCGTACGTCAATATTAATGGACTTAATGTTGTCAGATCATTTTTGAATGACTGTTTAATGGCATTTGATACAGTTGGAGTTCACAATTTGTCATTCACATTTAAAATTGTTTCAAGTTTTTTCATATTTTATTTTAGTAGGCAAAAAGACCAAAAGCTACATCAGTAATAAGTTGTATACAATAAAGTATTATTTATTCAATCTTTGTTGCTCATATTTTCTTGTCAGGCGTTGAAAAAATTATTTTGATTTTTAGTTGATCCCTCAAGAAACAGTACTTTTTTTATTAATGAAGGTCCTTTTGTGTATCCTTGACAACGTGTATACAAAAGTTGTAATCAGGTAAATAATAAAGGCGTGAAAGCGTAACAAACTACCAAAAAAACTCATTTTCTCATATAATATATTGTATAATTCTCATATAATTGTATGGCATTTAGATTTGAAGTAACTCGAGTAAGACACATTATTGATGCACTCGCTGCAGCTTTTGTACACTATGCTCATGATCGTCTAAGTATAAAAAATATAAAAATGAAATACGAATATAAGTTGAAAAGAGCATTCAACAAACTGACCCATCATCATCGCTTATAAATTTCCATTGAGGTGAAGCAACAAAGAAGGTTGGTACACGTTTGATTTCAAGTCAATCTGTTATTTTCGTGACTGAGTACATATTGCATACAAAGGGTCTGCACAATGACTATAATTAAGTCTGCCAGCCATTTGTTCTACTTACAATTTGGGTACTTAAGGCCCTTCACCTATCACGTTTCTATTTGGGATTGCTAAACCATAAGTAATAATGATAGCCTGTTGGGAAGAGTGACGTTCAAGTGAAAGCGATAAATACGCTCACCTCCAGAAAATTCATCCATATCTACTTTACTATGTTTTGTCTCAGATAGGAGCCTGTGTGTTAACTTTTCACGCCTTAACTAAATCATCCGACACTCACACGTTAACGACACGTTTGGTCTAGTGGCTAGTAACCCTAGCTGTTAACCAAACGGTCGCGGGTTCGAATCCCGTTAGGGGCAAATGTTTATGTGTTTACATTTACATTTGTACCTGAATCATAGATGTTTGTATTTATAATATGTATGCATTTACAAAAAAAGTGGCAATAAATTTGGTATCTATTTGGGGTATTTTTATTGAAATGTGTTAAAAATACATTTCAGCTTACTAGAAACCAAAAAGAGACATGAAACTAAAAAAATATATCGTATCTAAATAATTTCAATTTATAACCTGATACGTTTTGCATACCATTTTATATTCCATTCAAATTCCATTTTTATGGAACTTTTACTCTTTAACATGACTTCAGTCTCCTTGACAAAGTTTGAATTTGACATGTTACTTACCTATTTTCAAAAATGTTCATGACAAAACTACACAAATGTAAAGTATTTTGGAGTTTTTGTAAACTAAGTAGAGTGATCTATTCAATCTCAAAGTTGCATTAAAACTTGTGTTAAAATATGGATTTTTCAAGGATCATATCTTTTAAATTAATACTTTTTTTAAAAGTTTGTATGCATTCGAACCTATTTAACGACAAGATAAATCGGTATCATGCTTACTTTTGTAAATTAAACATAAAACAGCGTAGTAATTTGGGAGTCTACGTTTGTATGGAGGAAAACTGACTTGTATTACCTTAAGTCATACCCAATGTTTAAAACTGTTACGCTTTCACTGCGAGCATACCTTTACCCATACACGTTGCGTCAGCCCCAATAACCTACATAAAGGGCGCATGATTTTTAGAGCGCAAAGATCTTAACGCAGTGTTAATTATTGTTAGAATGTAAAACGGCTGGGTTAATTGGTTTTCCATTAAATTTGCTGACTAACTAAAATATACAAAAATGGAATTTTCATTTTTCTGGCACTAAAAATCCTATTATATATACACAAAGTTCCGCAACCGAACTCTTTCATCGGAACTAGTGGGAATAATTCAATTAATTTTTATTGTCCATTTTGACATATAAAATTTTGAAACATATTTTAAAGCGTTTGTTTAAAAACCTTACACATATGCTGTTATTTAAGCAATCTAAGGTACTGCTATAAATTGCTGCTAAAATTTCTGGTTCATGTGGTTAAATCGAGCTGAATATTTCACATACTCAATATAAACTAAGGCAAATAAAGCAGAAGGTCATTTAGTTAACTTGTTTAGTTTCAGGCTAAGTTAAATAGGGAGAACAAAAAGAGGCTTAAAATCGAAATTTTACTTAATTCATATTGTTCTCTGGCTTCAACTTCGGTTATTTATGAGGATAAATGAGGCATAAAGGTGATGAATTCACTTAGCAGTCAAAAGTAAAATAAATCTTAAAGACGGCATTGTTAACTTATTTGGGACTCTTTGAAGATTGAGCAATTTGCTCAGCTTAACTTAGTTAAATTTAAATGTCAACGTGGATTTTCATTTCAAGATTTTGTTCCAAAAATTCTAAAAATAATCCCATTCCCAACTAATAACAGTCTAGCAACCTGCAAAAATATACACAGTCTGCAAATAATATACACAAATTTTCCTCTTTCCATCGTGTGTTGTCAAGTGGTGCAAAAATAATTCGTCCCATTATCTCAAGGCTAACGGGATCACTTTTCACATAAAAGTACACCGTTTGCTATACAAAACCTTAAAATTAAAATATCTCATATTCTTTGTTAGGGATGTCATTATGCCAAATGAATGACATGCAATTTATTAAGATTATATTTTATTTTATTATAGGGACTAAATATAAGAGAATAAATATACATACATATATAAAAAAGTAATATAAATAAATAAATTATTATTATAATTATAATTATTACTAATATATTATTTAGTTTTCGAGTTCCTATTTTCATTTTCAGCTGGAAAAAGATACAAAGATTTATTGAAGTGAAAACATCTTTAGGCACGTTTTGTGAACCATCAGGCTGGGGTCGGTGATACTGAATGAATAGGGAATATTAGGGAATATTTGAACTCAAGCCAGCTTGGATTGGTGATACATTGTATCGTGTGTGTGTATGTGTATAATGATATTTATAACTTTAAAATTGGAAAAATAGAAGTTTTCACTTCTATCTGCGTTTACAAAATTCTTAAAAGTATCACAATGCATACTTCTAATATTTTATTATCTATCCTTTACTTTGACCAAATATCAAATTTAATTCTCACATAATTAGTAATTTATTGTATGTAAATATCTCGAATTATCTCGAATTTTGAATTTTTCGAAGTAGAATATTTTGTATTTATGAATAACTACTTCTACTCGTTGTTAACTTTTTTCTTATTATATACTTGAAAAAAGAATTAAATTTTATTACACAAAAATGATTGTTGACTCTTGCATGAAACATCCCCGCTTATTAGCCATCAACTGTCTGATCTAATGTCAAATTTTGAAAAATGATCGAACTTTTATAAACTTATTTATAAAATGTCGTAAGTACAAAGTGCATCCTAATAGCAACCGAGACGTGTTATCATTAAAGTTTCTTTTTAAATGCTAATAGTTTGAAGGTATTAATACTTGCGTTCTATGTCATATTCTATATTTGTCATATTTTGGCGTCGAAAATTTACGGTAACTAGTATGAAGGGACGGGTTCCATGCTCGCAGAGTTTATATTAATTCGATGTCGAAAACGAACTAAGCTGGAATTCGAAGCTTTAATATTCACCAACTAATCTAAACTTACTGTTTAAACAACAAAGCTATTTGTCATGCATCGTGCATCAAACAAAACGTTTTGCCAAACTTTGTCCAAACACTTTTAATTAGCTTTGAAATTCATTCGCATATTCGGTTCCGCCACTTCGAACAAATTTCTCTAACATCTGTTTGTAGGAACGAAAAATTAATTTAAAGTGTACAACGTGCTCGTTAGTCGTTAATTGAAAGCCTGAAATTTCCAACTACATAATTTGTTAATTTTTACTAGATTTATAAACATTTTAAAAATATTAATAGACATGTGAGTTCATCTCGCTAACTGCCGTAGTTGTGAATTTTTGTTAAACCTAAGTATAACTTTAAATTATTTATTAAACTAGCGACCCGGTCCTGTCTTCACACGGGTGCCAATCTTTATTTGAGTTAAAATACGAAAACAAGTTAGCATTTGTGCTGGTGCGTTTCGGTGCGTAAATATATATTCGAGAAATCTACGATTATGTAGTGCATATTGTGCACGAAGTATTTAATTTCCCCGAACAATGTTTTTATATAGCATCTTCTTGCCTTTTGTAAACATAAAATAGAAATTGTTATTATTTTAGACAAAATTAAACCGCTTTTATCTTACTTGCTACAAAGTTTATTAGTGAACCCTTATTAGTGAATTATTAGTTTATTAGTGATTGACGGAATTTCTATATAAACCCACAGAATTCTCATATTATATTGCGCATATTTCAATTTGTTACACATTGCTACACAGTTCTCGATATAGTTTTCGATATAATTATGTTCTTGTAATTAACTTCGATCTGACTCCACGATAGATATTATCTTCATTGTACTTAGCAATCACTAAATTAAATTTTAGTATTTACTTTGTTATTATAGTTTCGTTAATTGTCCCGAAAATTTGTTGTGAACTATTTTTGTCCTATAAACTCACACATTTTATAGACAAAAAACTCACACATACTACTATATAAATAACGAATATTATCTATACTAATATTGTAAAGATTTGACTTGTGTATGTTTGTATAATGAATAAACTCAAAAACTACGGGGCCAATTTTGAAATCCTTTCGCCTATAGAACATTATCATCGAGTAACATAGACTTTAATGTTATAAAGTTACGCAGACGAAGTCGCGTGCAACAGCTAGTAATTAATATACGGGCTGTTGACAGGTTTTGATTTTAAGAGCAGCAGATTAAGCGGATACGAACTTGTAAGGAGGTTCTACAAATAAGGTTCGCTTACAAATCCCGTTAGAGGTGGCAACACTTGCTAAATAGTGCTGATAGAACAATAATAATTGTAGGAATGGTTACAGATACTTATTGTAAACAATTACTACTTCTTGAAGATGTAAGATTATTCATATATTATAAGTACTCCATATATCCTATTAATATTATAAATGCAAAAAATTGTGAGGATGTATGGATGTTTGTTACCCTTACACGTAATTAAATTCGGCACACAGATTTTTTTTATTTTTCTTTTTATTAGAGATGGGTTTGCTCTTGGCCAACATCCAGCTGTGATGTGATGGAGCGAGCTCACCCAGAAGATGCCTATTCACTCGAACTTTGAAAAGATTAGGGTTATACCTAGATAGTTTATTATCTGGATTAATATACCTATAGGAAATACTGACACGAAAGGGGTATAGTATTATTAATAACTAGCTGGTGCTCGCGACTTCGTCCGCGTAGAAAAGTATAAAACGCCATCTACCGTATTTTGGATAGATGGGCGCTATCTTCCGGGCCAAGCCGCTAGTATTTACTTTTATTTTAGATTTCCCGTAGGAATGAAGCATTTTCCCGCTGTAAAAAGTAGCCTATGTTCATCACGGATAATGTCGGCTTTTAATGGTAAAATAATTTTTAAATCGGTCCAGTAGTTTCGGAGCCTATTCTATACAAACAAACAAACAATCAAAGCTTTCCTCTTTATAATATTAGTATAGATAAGCCACTTACATAATAATATGTATTTGTTTAAATGTTGATTATGTCCAATATTACAATTTATATGGCTATGTTTCTGTCCTGAAACATTCACTCGGCAAAGTTTATATCCAGGGGGCTTAACATAACATAGAGAAATAAACTATTCAGTAAACTTAAAGCTTGTTGAATTGAATTAGTTTCAAATCTAACGTAAAGCTTTGGTTCGTGCTTCATTAGTTAATTTTGGATACGATCATTCAATCTCTGTGAGCACAATTTTAAATAATTGCGTCTTATTATGATGACAAAATTTATAATAGATCACCGTATAAAGACATAATAATATTATGACAATTATCTATAATAATTTTGGCGCAAAAAGTCAATTTGATCATGAATTATTATTAAAAAAAATGACTTTAACTTTCTAACACATACTTAAGTGAATCAGACTGTGAATATTTTGCTTATAAATATTATATTACACGTAACATAAATATTATATTATTAAACGATATAAGTTATTTCAAACTTAGCACTTAGCGTAAGTAATTCAGCTACTTTGGAGGTTTGCTATAACTTTCAAACGATCTTTAGAAGACATTCAATTAGATAGAAAACATTCATCAATACAAATGTTATTACTTTTTAATTTTTCCAGACTCAACGTACCAGGTCAACAGCCTGTTATACAGTTACCAAGCGACAAAGAAGATGAAGAAGACACAGGCACCAGATTCAGAAGGACGGGTTCAGAGCGTCTTCGAGACGGCGCCAAAGCGTTACTGCGAAGAGTCGAATCCCTCAAAACACGGAGAAGAAAACGCCAGAACAGAACAGAAGTCATCGTTTCATCGCCACACTTCCTTGACGCGCAGCAAGACAGATATCCCGATTTAAATTACATAGACATGACCCCAACTACCCCCACGGCGTTTCCTTTCCCAGATTTTAACAGTTCTCCCTTACACACAGCTGCTATCAGAACACAACCTCCGTCTCCAATGACGATTTTGCCTCCATCACCTATCGCACCTCTTGAGCAATCATTCGTTTTGAACCCCCCTTTCGGTGATGACAGTTCAAGTTATGCATCAGACGGTAGTATGGGCTCAAGCAATAAAAGTTCAAAGTCAAAATTGGGAAGAGCTAAAAGGATTTTTCATAGAGGTGTGAAGAATGAAGACACTAGCGCTTTAAGCGATTCCGAATGTCAGCCAGCCAGTTGGAGACATAATTATTATAGAGATCACAATACTCATCAAACTACTGAAGTAAGTTTCATATGAATTTTTCTTTCATTTATGACATTAATATTAGATTATGATGATGATTTTAGCATAAAAGCTGTCTACTCAATATTGAAATCATTAACTTCATCTCAGCTCTATAATTTTCCAATATATAGGACCGATCAGAAGAAGACTGGATCCTCTACTGAACTGAGGTCTATCTGCGCTGAGGTAAATTACTAGCTTCTTCCTCAGGTATACGTGGAACCGCCTTCACCAGTTGAATTGAAGCCAGACCCTGAAGTTCTTCGAGAGGTGCAGAAGTCTCCAGCGCACACAACACACAGGCGGCAAGCTATCAGAACCAGCTCTCTTAACTTAGGGAAGGATGGAAAGTAAGTACCCATACAATCCTAACTAATATTATGTATGAGAAAGTGAGTTTGTTTGTTGAACTTTCACGCCTTAATTACTCAATCGATTCATTATAAAAACATCCAAAACGGAAGAATACATAAATATCTTTTATCTAGAAAAATGTTCTGTTTCAAAGGGTAAAATTAGACAGTTAAAATAATAAAAAAATTCTGACAAAAATATAACTATATATGTACTATATAATATTGTAAAGACGAAAGATTTGATTGTTTGTTTGTTTGAATAGAATAGGCTTCGAAACTACTGGACCGATTTGAAAAAATCTTTTACCATTAGAAGCCGACATTACCTGTGATGAACATAGACTACTTTTTACCGCGGGAAAATGTTTCATTCCTACAGGAATTTGAAATAAAAATAAATACTAGCGGCTTGGCCCGGGATACACTCGACAGCGCCATCTATCCAGAATCGGTGAAACGACTAACATGACAACTGCTTGGTGATATTTTTAGCGATCCATACCACGGTAGATGGCGTTTTATACTTTTCAACGCGGACGAAGCCGCGAGCACCAGCTAGTGAGCAATAAAGATAAACACCTAAGAAATAAGGGCGAGGATAAAGACGCACCTGAATATATAATTTTTTTTTTTTTTTAATAAGAGAGTTATTTTTATATAGGAGCAAATAAAGTATCTATCGAGAATTCATTCACTTAGCATAATTGACCATATAAAAAGTTGTCAGAAATATCATGAGGGCACAGCGGAGAGCGGACCGTAAAAATAAGTCGAAAGTTTGAGAACACTTTTGGGATATGGAAATATGATTTAACTTCGTGTCGTATTTCTGTTGGAAACCAATTGAGGGTTATTGTGTTATTGAATCTCCCGAAGTTAGTCTGACATTTCAAACGAAAATTTACCAAACTGAAAACAAACCTTGTTCAATGAATAACTTTATGGAAAACTCATCCTGTCCCTTTTAAATTGTGTCTGGATGACTAGAAAATATCTTGTATCAGACAATTCAATGGAGGAATTCTCTGGAAACTGTTTGTTTTCAATATTGTACAATAACAAAGTTTTGTAGCAATTATAACAAACAGTTTGTTTGTTTATTTTCTTCTACGTTTCTCGCATAATAATATATATTATACTAAATACATACATATTACAGATACAAATATCCAAAACTCCTATCGAACCCGCGACTTTATTTATTACTTCGTATATTCTTTATTTATTACTTACTATACAATATATATACTATAATATTATAAAACTGGAAGAGTTTGTTTGGTAGAACGCAATAATCTCAGGAACTGCGGGTTCGAATTGATTTTTTTTATGTTCGATAGTCAATTTATCGAGGAAGGCTTTTAGGAAGGCACTCTGAACGCGCACGAAGTCGCGGGCAGCAGCTAGTATAACATAAATATTAAAATACGCCCGAAACGTAATTTACCTACTGTGATTTGTTTGGAAAAGCACAATCATGTCCAGGGTCTAATTACTTAGCTAACTAGCCGTCATTAGTGTTAAATGTGCGTTCTCACTTCTAAATGGCGTCAGTGTCGGGTGGAGTTATTCGTATGTTAATTTGCAGACTGCTCACACTTGGCTTTCGAGAATTTTAGTTGTAAATTACATGTGCTTTTAGAATCCCTTTCAACGAGGGTCAATAACCAAATAATATGTAAGTTGATTTGTAATTATGTAATTTTCAACCGACGAACACGATAAAACAAAAACGGTGGAGGTTCTCAATTCGACGCGAATTATTATTTTTTTTATGTATGATCACGCATAACTTTTGACAGGGTGGTCCGATTTTGCTAATTCTTTTTTTATTTGAAAGGGTGTACCCCCAAGGGGTCCCATTTTAATTTGAAAAAAAAAATCCTAATAAGTTTTACGAGTTCTTAAAAGAAACAAGTGTATCAGAGGTATCATCAAAATTTCGAATTTTGAGTAAGCGAATTAAAAAAAAGGTCGCGGTCGCTGAAACGTTGTGACATCATTATTATCGTAGGACTGACGTCATAGTTACATCAGTCCCGTAAAATAATTTTTAAAATAAATTATTTTTTTCAAAATAAGTAAATATTTATTTACTTATTTTTCAATTTTATTTTGATCACAAACACAAAAACTTTTTGTTGTGACACAACTGACACAAACAGAAACAAATTGAGACTAGCAGCGCCATCTGTTAGTCAACTTTAAACATTATTTAATACGCAGTTTATAAGATTAAAGTATATTTTATAATTTATTTTGATTCGTGTATGCTGCTGTTGTTGTTTGTTGTGTGTTTTAAATTTAACTATTGTTTATTACAGATTCCGTGACCGTAGTTTAAAAAGAGACAAGTCAGCATCAAGAAGCTCTGAATTGGAGGACAGTCCGAACTCAGCTGGATCGAGGTCTCACGACGGCGATCAAGACGACGATGATGACAGTGTCGATATGAAATCCAAAAAGTTGGTATCTATCTATACTTCTATAATTACTAATATTATAAAGAGGAAAGATTTGATTGTTTGTTTGTTTGTATAGAATAGGCTCCGAGACTACTGGACCGATTTGAAAAATTCTTTTACCATTAGAAGCCGACATTATCCGTGATGAACATAGGCTACTTTTTACCGCGGGAAAATGCTTCATTCCTACTGGAAATCTAAATTAAAAGTAAATACTGGCGGCTTGGCCCGGGAGGTAGCGTCATCTATCCAAATCAGGTGAAGCGGCTAACATGACAACTGCTTAGCTTGCTAGCTTGCTACTTGCTAGCTTGATGACTTGCTTGCTTAGTGATATTGTTAGCGATCCGCTACGGTACGGCGTTTAATACTTTTCAACGCGGACGAAGTCGCGAGCACCAGCTAGTATGACAATAAAATTATGATAATAGATCACGTTGAGATCACGTGATAATAAATTACTATTGTAATTAGTCTCCCATTAGCAATTGAAATTTGTATTGCATATTACGATTTTGGACATTATCCGCAATGCCATCTTTGCAAGCCATGGAATCTCCAAAATGATATTTAGGAATAATATATCTCTATTTAAGTGTGTTTTTTGTTTACTTTTTCAGAAACAACATTCAAAGGTGGTATTCGTTTAGAACGAGCGCGTTAAACGGTGGACCCAAAGCAAATAACACATTGCAGCCAGTACCAAATCTAAAGGATCCAGAGGCGTATAGTACGTTTTTGTTTTAATAATAATAATAATTAATTAATTAATAAAAAAAGCTATTAAATAAATAAAAAAAAAAACTTCTACATTTCCACACTTCTACGCATGAATTGTCATGAATATATCTATCTGTTTCCATTACAGTGTCGAGACCGATGTCTTCCTTGTCTTGTGGCCAATTGCATATACTAAGAAAGTTGGCTCTCCTACGTTTAACCGCTTGCATGGAGCGATATTGTCCCTCACACAAATCTGGTTGGAACTGGGAATTACCAAAGCTCATTAGGAAAATTAAGACTCCCGATTACAAAGGTAAAAGTTGTATCATTTTATAAAAAACAAAGTTTCTTTAAAGGCATGCTAGAAATATAAAGAAATTTGAATATTTTGTCAATTGCCAAAAATTAATACTGATTTTCTGTGAATCTGCCACGATAAATCTATATAAATCAATAATAAGTAAAATACTACTTGCTTATTTGCTTCAATAGATGAAAGAATTATTACTTTAAGTTAAGTGTAGCTGTATGTGTTTACATGTCAAAAATATTATATACTGTCACACGTTTCTTTCTTTAAAATTTCCAGCCAATATTGAAGTTAGAACTCTTAATGAGTTCTAACTTCAATATTGGCTGGAAATTTTAAAGAGATATTAAATCCAAATTAAAGAGATAAATGTGGGTAGAGAGAGAGAGCTGAAAGTCCACTCGATGGTAGGTGGCTACCATCATCTATCAACACAAGCAACGCCATAGATCTGCAAGTGCGTTGCCAACCACAGTAGCATAAAGAAAAGTGATTAGGAGGGGTTAGAGAAATAGTGACTCACACCTCTTACTTATCAAAACACAAAAAAAGAAAAAAAAAATCATTTCTCTGAAAACTAAAATGTAAACACATTATATCTTAAAGCAATGACAAAGTTATTTTATAGGCTTATTTTAACCCAAGATGTAGGTCACACCGCTGCTGTTCTGCCAGGACGGAACAAATAAAAGGTCATAAGCGTATCTATACACATAGAGAATTTAAATGCTTCAAACCTATACATTAACTTTTCAGATAAGACAGTGTTCGGTGTACCTCTAACAGTTTCTCTTCAAAGGACTGGTCATTCTTTGCCAAAACCAATACAATGTGCGTTGAAATGGTTAAAAAATAATGCTCTGGATCAGGTAAACATTAATTTTATTTTCTAAAATATCTTTAACAAAGAATCGTCACGCACAAAGAAGTTTCAGTTCCAAAAACCATTCAATATTTTTCCCTCCAGATGGGTATATTCCGAAAAGCCGGTGTGAAGTCGCGAATAGCAAAGCTGCGTACAACTGTGGAATGCGCGGGCGCAGCGAACGCGCCTTTCGCCATAGAGAACATAAACACCATAGACCCGGCGGAGGCCAGCCTCAACTTCGACGGAGCGCAGGCGCACGACGTGGCCGACATGGTCAAGCAGTACTTCCGCGAGCTACCAGACGCTCTGCTCACCAACAAACTCAGCGAAACATTCATCGCCATCTTCCAACGTAAGTCGTATACCTGTATTTTTTTTTTGGTAGAGATGGGTTTGCTCTTGGCCAACAACCAGCTGAGTAGCAAGGATGAGGCCTGTGATGGAGCGAGCTCACCCAGAATATGCCAATTCACTCGAACTTTGAAAAGATTAGGGTTATATGAGCGCGGAAATACAGACGCTGGCAGGGAGTTCCAAACCTTGGCAGTGCGCACTATAAAGCTTCAAAACGCTTAGTCTGAAAAGAAAGGATATCGACAAGATTTATTTCATTTTTAATTTCTTCTGGTTTCTAACTCTGCTTACTGGAGGAGCCGGGAGTTTTTGAGTAATTTTTAACATTTGACTTTTTGATTATTATTATATTTTTACTTTTGTCATTTTTGTTCTTAACATTTGACATAACATTGTAATTTTTTTGTTTGTAATTAATTTTGTTTGGACTTACCCATTACCCCCTTCCCTTCCTTATCCCTTATCCTTAATCCTTCTGTGGTCAGCAGCGCACTTGTAGCACTTATGGCGTTGCTTGTGTTATAGGCGACGGTAGCCACCTTCCATCAAGTGGACCGTCAGCCTGTCTGTCGACCTTAACATAAAAAAAAAAAAAAAAAAAAAAAAAACTATAATAGGGATATTTACTTTCTATTTTGTTTTGATTTTGTATAATTTTTTTAATTACGTGCTCAGCTTTAATTGGCTTGTACACTGGACCTAGATGTTGAACGATACGGTGTTAATGTTAAGTGTGCTAGGCTGTTGCTGTTTTGAACAAATAAATAAATAAATCAACATACTTGGGATGCTTATATGATTATATGATTACGATTTGAATGTTTCAGATGTTCCTGAGCCTTTGCGACCTGATGCAGTACAATGCGCCTTACTCCTGTTGCCAGAAGAGCACTTGGAAGCCTTACATTCCCTACTAGTATTTCTAGCCGATGTGAGTTCTTAATACAAATCAGAATGCAATTTTCTATAGCATTAGCTGGTGCCCGCGATTAATTTTGGCTTAAATATATTTAAAATGTCTTAATCACCACTTGACATAATCATTATAATATTATGTGTGTGTGGCGACGGTGTGTGGTCACACTTTCAATAGACACTGACCTACTTTGAAGTTTCCAAGAACCCTGTCAAAGCAAATTAACACAGTTGGGTCCTTAGATTATTCATGCGGTAGATAGATATAACATTTCATTCATTGTGACGAGGTTGCTCGGAACTTTCAAGTTGAGTATTTAAATTTCACTACCTCTGGACGACCGTCATAGAAATTGGTCTGTTGTCTTTTATAAATAATACATTTCATAATCTTACTAATATTATAAATGTGAAAATTTGTCAGAATAACGGCTTAACGGATTTCTATGAAATTCGGCATACAGATAGTTTATTAACTGGAATAATCTATAGTCATAATTTATCTCTTATCGCTGCCTATAGTAGGATAGTTTTTATTTTGGAAAATGTTAGGTTCACGAGTGATCGTCTAAAATATAAATAAATGCATGCTGTGATAGCCTGTAAATGTGGTTTGTGCAAGCTAAACTGCAACCTGCAAATTTTGTGAGATCTGCAATAATCTGCACACTATTACGTTGGCTGTCATATAAATAAAAATGAATCCCTAAATGTGTTGCTAAGCGCAAACCTCGAGAACGGCTCGACCGATTTTAATTCTGTCTTCACTCATGGATAGATGCATAATCAAGGAAGGTTTTTACGTAAAAAAATTCATCCCGGGCGAAGCCGGGAGTGGGTCGCTAGTCCTTAATATAAATAAATAAAAATAAGCGATAAAGATCTCAGATATTTTCTCATGTGTTATATCTATATTTTATTTTTTAATGTGTCTGAAGTCCGTGCACTACTAGACAGTAAAAAATTATTTATATTAGTTTTGTATGATTATGAGAAGCCTATTTTTACAATTCTTTTTTTTTTCAACAATTTACCGGTAAATTTCCAGGTGGCAGAACATTCGGCGGTAAATCAGATGACTGCATCTAATTTGGCTGTTTGCCTTGCACCCACTTTACTCAGACTGCATCATGCGCCTCCACAAACTGGCAGTACCAAAGAAGGGAACTCTAATAGGTAATGAAAAATCGCTCATTGTTGAATATTTCCATAATTGGCTCGTAATGTTATGTTTCGGCGAAAGAAAAATGCATTTATTGATGTATTTTTTTTTAATTGTAACTGCTCGAGAGTTATAATTTTGCATGTTACACAATTATCAATCGGGGTAAGAAAAGGTTTGGCAACTTAAAGTCGACATTTGCTTGCACCAGGGCAAATTTTCAGTCGTGCCAAAATTTCATTTCAAACGTCTGAAAGTTGTCTGCTTAAAGCTTTGGTTTCAAAAGGTACTAAGAGTCTACGACTATATTGATATAGGAATAAATTTGAAAACTGACGAAGGTTTATTATTATTATTATTATTATTTGCTTAGTGGCTATTTCTATCTGCTAGAGAACCAGTATCATTTCGTCTATTGCTGAAATATTGTGATCGCCACGTAAACTAAAGCTCTCTACCTAAACCTACCACGTTGATAAACTGTAGAGAGCCATTGTGTGGCTTCCTAGGATGTGACTGCGCTTGTGCATTAAGGGACCACACTCGCACAAGAATCAAGATATGCATTGGTGTTTCTTCTGCCTCATGGCAGAAGCGACACTCTCCTGTACCAGTGAGACCCATTACTTTAAGGTGCCTATGGAGGTAGCTTAAGTACCTTAAGGTTATTTTCAATAAATGGAGAAATAGGTACAAAACAAATTGTATTTGTAACATTTCAGAATGGTAATAGAGAGTGTAGCAGACCAACGGCAGATCAGTGAGAGTCGGGCGGCGCACGCGTGTCTATTGCTCCTCATACAGAAGCATAAACAACTGTTCTTGGCCCCCGCGGACATGCTGGCCAGATGCAAGTTCAACTATTTCGAAGAGAGTGTTCCGGTTAGTATCTGACTCTGGTGACCTAATCATACTACTAATAAATCTGTAGGGGTCGATCATGAAGTAATTTACTTGGTTTTCAGAAATATCGTGTATATAGGCTCTATACATGATACTGAAACTAAATTGACGATTTTTAGAATTTTTGTCCGTATGTATATATGTATGTTCCTCCATCACTCTTAAACAAATTAACTGATTTTCATGGAACTTAGTAGATAAACATTTAGAAGTACGGCACACGTGATAGGCTACTTTTTATCTTTTTTAACGCGGACCAAGTCGCGAGCAACAGCTAGTGAAACAATATAATGAAGTAACTTCATAGGACCTTCATGCACGTCATCGTGTATATAAAAATATAATGCTTTTGAAAATTACAGGTAGCGTTAGAAGAGTTGGGAGCAGATTTCAATCAAGACTGGAAAGGCTTTCAACAAGCCTGCATCAAAGCCTTACTCAAAGAAGCCAAAGAAAAGTATGTCTACAATTGTATATAATATTACAAAATATCAATCTCTTTCCAATTGCTAGTGGCAGTTATCGACCTTTTTACTACACCATTTTATATTCATGTGTTCTCTAGAAACTGTAAACACTTCTTTATGAATTTTTTCATGCTTTTTTAGAGTCTGTGGCAGATCGGGAAAGAGGTGAGAGTATAGGTGTTAGTCTGTCCAGCATCTTCATCAAGTAGAAAGAGATTTTTATATTCTGTTCTATACTTATTCAAGTGATTTACAAATATATAGTTATATATATATTACGCGTTTTTCTTTAACTTTAATTTATTTTATTCTCTTCTAAAGACAAAATTATCTGCTTTATTAAATTATGGGACGTACAGTCGACCGCATAAGTCGATTAACACATTCAAAAGTGCAAAATAACTGAACACTCAACTTACTTACTTAATTACTTACTTACTGAAGCTTTTTACGATTGTTTGTACGTGAAGTTTATTTTGTTCTATAGTCGAGACAACGACTTATAGCGCGTTGAGTGTTCAGTTGTTTTACACTTTTGAATGTGTTAATCGACTTATGCGGCCGACTGTACGTAATGACGTCGTTATCCCTTTTTCTCGTTATTTAAGGGTCATAGTGTGATAGCCTATTTCTTTCTACAAAAATTAGGCTATCAAATACAAAATTTTTTTTTTTAATTAGCTTGTTAATAAAGCTATTACTACATGTACTATTGTCCGCATTTAAATATATTCATGAAATTCTTAAATTCCGCAGTATAGAACAGAATATTAACATAATAATATGTTGTTATTAGATAGTGAAACAATTAGCTAAACTATATTAATTTGATGTACACATCTCGCGAACACACATCATCTCATTTGTGACCACTTTCTTAACATTAGGAATTTTCTTTTCCCTTTATATGTGCTTGGTTGTTCTGTTTATTTATTTATAGGTATATGAATTCTTTTACGGTATAGTAAATAGTATATTATGTGGTGAAAAGACATCGATAATAATTACAAACTAGTAAAATACTGAAGCTTAAAATACAAATTACTTTAGATTGTCTAAAAATAAAAAAAAAATAAGGTGCTTTTTTTTAATCTTACGTGTCATTGACTCCTAAAATGTTATTAATTATTAAACAATATATTTTTAGTAAAAGGATAAATTTTAATAAATTTATAAAATAAAATAATTCATCGCAATTATTATTATCTACAATCTAACTAAATTGTCAATAATTAGATGACTAATTTTTAGTGAATCGGTCAATTAGATCAATATGTTGCATTTGATTTATTGGGTCAATTTAGTCACACCATATTATCAGTTATTATCTGGTTATTATAAAATAAAATAAAATAAATAATAATTACAATAAATTGTCTATTAAACGTAGTATTTTGTTGGTGACCTTTAAATTCTGAATTTGATACTATACTTGGTTTTTTTATATAACAAATGAGTACCAAAAATTTTCACCCTCTAAGGCATAGGCGCCTTAGGCGCGTTCTTATTAGATAAACGGATTTTATGGACCAACAGAAATGCAGTGAAAAATTCTGATACTTGTTTGTTAAAAAATAAACGCGACTGTATCAGTATGTTCCTTAGAACAACGTGATGGTTGCATTTCCAGAACACGTGGTTGGATGTCGGTGTCTGGTGCGGCGCCTCACGTGGAGTTGTGTTGTAAAAAAGTTGGCGACGGACATCCGTTGAGACTGTGGAGGGCTACTACTGACGTTGAGGCACCGCCACAGGAGGTTATGCAAAGGTATGTTACTAATTAATATATTTAAAATGCTCGCGACTTCGTCCGCGTTGAAAAGTATAAAACGCCATAGATGGCCACGGTAGACCGTGGAGCGGACATTGAGATACGTACTAGAGAAGCCATCTCAAACAAAAGTCTTAGTGCACTTGCAAAGAGCAAAAGTGTGTACTTGCAGGTGAGAGGTGATTCCTTGGACTTTATTTGTATTTTCTGAGTTGTTTAAACAGTACCTTAGCACACATGAAGGCATATTCAATTAAAAAGAACACAGAACATAAGCGTATCGTCGCTAGCCAGACTCTTTAGACTTTTAGTTGGAGCCAGCTGGCTCTAACGCGTGTTGCAAATAATCTGGTTGCCATGTCTTCTCTAGTAGGTAGCACATATTATCTCAATGGGAGCGGATCGCTAAAAATATCACTAAGCAGTTGTCATGTTAGTCGGTTCACCTGATTCTATTTTAAATGGGCTTAGTGTGTCCCTGGCTTAGCCGCTAGTATTTACTTTTATTTTAGATTTCCCGTAGGAATGAAGCATTTTCCCGCGGTGAAAAGTAGCCTATGTTCATCACAGATAATGTCGGCTTCTAATGGTAAAATAATTTTTCAAACCGGTCCAGTAGTTTCGGAGCCTATTCTATACAAACAAACAAACAAACAATCAAATCTTTCCTCTTTATAATATTAGTATATATTACGGCCTTGGCGGACTTCCGTGAAGCCATCTATGAGCCATCTAAGTATCTTGTTAATTTCCAGGATTCTCCGTGAGCGACATATATGGGACGACTCGTTAATAAAATGGCGGGTAGCTGAGAAACTGGGAACGAACGCGGAAGTGTTTCAATACATATCGGCTTCGTGCATAAATCTAGCAGCAAGGGATTATTGCGTTTTACGGTATGTTTGGTGTTACATTTTTATTTTTGGCCCTATGATAAATAACATTTTTAAATATCAAATTATTTTGAGACATAATAATTATTTTTTTATTTGAAAGCTGGTGCTTCCCGTGTGGTCCCATTTAAATTAGGTCCAGTTCTGACAACGGTATCTATGAGAAAACAGTTTGAAATCGTTTTTTTTTTTTGTTAAAAACTGTTATTTGAAATCTGTTAAAAATAAAATTCTTGTTCACTAACAAACAAACTACGTAATTATTATTTTTTTGCTTCCCGTGTGGTCCCATTTAAATTTGGTCCAGTTCTGACAATGGTATCTGTGAGAAAACGGTTTGAAGTCGGTTTTTTTTTGTTAAATACTCGTACTATTGTTATTTGAAGTCGGTTAAGAATAAAATTGTTCTTCACTAATAAACAAACTATGGGACCTTAGGTCGTGGCAACAAGGAGGTGGCGGTGGAGGTTGGTGCGCTGTGGCCGAGACGTCTGTGGCGCACGGCGCTCCGCCGACAGATGGCGCGCGCGGCGTAGTACTCGCGTCGCGGTACCTCGCACAACCGGCGGGGAAGGGCCGCAGTCGCCTCGTACATCTCGCTAGGGTTGACACCATGTAAGTTTCATCACCCCATCACCCAATATAAATGCAATGGATCAGGGGTGCTCAACATTCGATCGCGTCCGGTCCAATACAACCAATTCCCAAATTGCCTGAAATGTCAATACGCCTGAATCCCAAATAGACTGAAGTTTAACGAGCTTTTTCAATTGATCTCGGGAAAGTTTGGCCAAGTCGATACAAATTTTTTATTAGATTTTTTTTCTAATGTTAAGGTCGACAGACAGGCTAACGGTCCACTTGATGGTAGGTGGCTACCGTCGCCTATAACACAAGCAACGCCATAAGTGCTACAAGTGCGCTGCCGACCATAGAAAGATTAAGGGTAAGGGATAAGGAAGGGATGGGTTAGTGATTCACAGTTAAGCTAGAATTACTCCCTTATTATTTTTTTTATATCGGAATGCTAGCGGCTTTATGTGATTTTACAAAAAAGAAAGAAAAGTTTGGAAACAGATTAGTTCACTGTTCCCGAAAAAACTATAACAGAAAATGAATAAATTATTGCTCATATAAATATATAAAATGTCAGGCGTTAAACTGCCACCAGCTACTATATTACATATAATGTGACATGACATTATAATTCTATCATCACTGATAAATTACCCTCAATTATTTTTCGTAATTCAAAATTAATTAATTAATTTTTGCAAATGATAATTCTCCAGGGGTCGCACACCAGAATGGTACAACAAATGCTATGGCCACATCTGCGCATTATATTTGGCCAGAATCCGAGCTTCGTTCAAACACAACACAGAGGGACCAGAATCAAATGTATGATCAAAACATTCCACTTAAGCCGAGACAATTGTGAGCTTGGCTTGAGTACATTTTTTTTACCTTATAAGCATGCATTTGTATCAAGTGTCACACTATAAACTTAAATGGAGGCCCATTTTACTATTTATGTGGGTATTTCGAAAATTTGCGTCTCCACTTGTTCGAGTGTATTATGTTGTGTGAATGTTCATTGTCGTTTTAAATTGTGACCAAAACCAGTTTTAGGGTAGTTTTGTATATAGATTTTAAATTAAGATCTAGGTACACATTTAATTTGTGAATGGCTGGATTTAAGCCACGCGATGTAGGGGTTCAACAATATATTAACTGAAATGAACTCAAAACTTTTAATAAACATTTTATTGTTTCCAATATTTATTTAAATATAAATCCACAGTCTTTTTAGGAGCACTTAAGTAACAGGACCTCATAGATAAATGATTGGTCTCGTTATGCTCGACTAGATACGGCCCTAGATAAAAGCAATAGCTCCGTGAATGTGACAACTTTTTATTGTAGTGTGTGTAAAACATCGTCACTATTTATCACTTTTTACATAGTTTAATTATATTTTTACACAGTTTCACTACGCGAACTGACATTTTATTATGCCCAAAATTATATAAAAAAATTCGCCACAGACGGTTTGCAGTGTGACTAGCTCAGGTACGCCGAATTCGGCCTACTAAAAGTTGCTGCATTTTTCAAGTATGGCGGCTGTATCTAGTCGAGCGCAGCGAGACCAATCAAATATCTTTGAAAAGAACATAATGTAATATAGCGCTAGAATATAATTAAAAGTTAATATTACTTGTTCGAAAGATTAACAAATATAAAATTGAATCTAATTGTTGAATGTCTCCATTTATGTAACATAGGATAATATTTTTAATAAAACATATATTTATTGTATTATTATTAATAATAATTAACTACCTACCTCCATTATTAATCAATAATATTTCAACCTTAACTATAATTATTACCCTTATGGGACCTACCAAAAATCCGACTGCTTGTGAAAATTTTTAGTTGTAACTTGTATTTATATAAATAAATCCTTAAATTTTAGATCCCTTTTATGGTGCGATGTGTACGATATTTACTTAATATAGTTAATATATGATATGATATTTTATATTTTAGTGACAATTTATTGTATGTAGGATCGAATAATCTCTTGATTAATGTTAAACTGTTTTACCATATTGTATGTAAATTTAATGTTGCATATCACTAGTCATATAATTACCTAATTAAAATATATATATACATACATATATATTCAAATTTTAATCACACAATAAATAGTACCTGTCCTGTGTTCAGGAGTTGTAGTGTTATATACAGGCTGTTACGAAAAACATTTGATAGGATACTAACTAAATATTATTCCTATTTTTCACTGATTTTTATTATTTACATATTTAGTCAGTTTAAAAATATTTAAACGTATTGTTTTGAATAATAAATAAAATCGTAATAATTATTTAAGATTTTTATTTCCGAATACTGATAATTATAACCTTGCAAATCATAAATCAAGAAATAATATCAAAAGCACAATCCATACATCTCAGTTTTATTACAAATTTACAAATAAATATTAGTATGTACCGAAAATTGGACCTACGAAGTTTCTTAATAAATAGAAAGATTAGTTCTTAAAGAAGTCTTTCTTAAAATATTTATTTTATTTTACTTATTTTATTTTAGGGAAATTTACAGGTATAATTACTTAATAATAGTGGTGAGTAAACAAACTTAACCTAATAAAAAATTTCCACTTATAGATAACAAAAACAACTGTTGTTTTTTTATAGGCCACTGAAAAATTTACCAGCCATAAAGTTTTTTGTTTTGTACTTTTTGATATAGGCACTAATTTATTACTTAAGTACCTATTTACGTAATAAAATAGTGCTATATCAAAAATCCGCTATTCATTAAAAAAAAAGTACAAAATATATCGGTTAAAATGCGCGATGTTAAAAATTATATCAGTGATATTTTTCTAATGTTTTTGTTACAGCCTGTATATATTTATTTAGATAAAGGGTTTATTTTAAATGCGAAGACCGTTCGACAGCTGCATTGAAGGACAATTTTCCACTTTGTTACAATTGAAATAAAGACAAATATAAAGTGGCAGGCTTTGTCGTTCATTCAAAATTTCAAAATTGTTTTCAGAATTGCAACTGTTAGCCATGTCAGCACATTTGAAATATGAATGAAAATTTATTGTATCAAAATAAACAATAATAATAACTTTTACTATTACAATATATATAAATAATTCCAATAGTTAATATAATTAAGGTTGATACTTATATCATATAATATTTTTGAGCATTAACTTAATTTTTTTTAACTAACAACCGGCTAAAGTAGTTAAAAATATTTTCAAAAATTATGTCCAAATAAAAAATAATTAATTGTTTTGTCTCTTATCTCTAAAAAAAAATAACATGTAAAATTACAATAATTGCAGATTTTTGTAATTATATTTTATATTTTCAATTTAGTTCGGTTGTTAATTAAATATTACGTTTTAAATTAAATTTATGCTCCATTGTAAAAAGTCTGATTGTAAATAGATTTTACTTATTACATTGTAAAATAGGGGAAATGTCATCACAATTTTTATCACGATAATAATGTTGTAAATTAAGTACTTACGGTTTCATAGTACTTACGTATCTAAATGTTCCGTTATCAAATTCATATCTGAAAAGCTTTTTGCGGAACAGATTATTAGGATCAATTGAAATTGTAAATAGGAAATCCCATGTTGTCCTATTTATGCCTTTATCTAGTACCTAACTAATGGAAATCTAACATCTCGAAATGTTATTTTACTAGCTTTGTTATTATTATTCATCATGAACTGTATTTTGTTAGAATGTTTCATGTTCAGCCCTGATATATCTACCTAGTTAAGACCTCTATGGGTTTTTAATACAATTGCCACATGTATGAGGGAGCATCGCTTGAGAGCGATTTTGCTCATTTTTATTTGTTGTGTACCTGCATAATACTAGCTGGTGCTCGCGACTTCGTCCGCGTTGAAAAGTATAAAACGCCATCTACCGTATAGAAGTATAGATAACATTTTTGACTCGCTTTGCGACCCTTACTTCGTAAAGGTTGAGAAATTAAAATATTTGATTTATATAACGACTGACCACAATAGAGCGTAGCGGGTTTCAGCTAATGTATAAGTACTCTATCTATTAGTCCATACCAATATTATAAAGAGGAAAGATTTGATTGTTTGTTTGTTTGTATAGATTAGGCTCCGAAACTACTGGACCGATTTGAAAAATTCTTTTACCATTAGAAGCCGACATTATCTGTGATGAACATAGGCTACTTTTTACTGCGGGAAAATGCTTCATTCCTACGGGAAATCTAAAATAAAAGTAAATACTAGAGACTTGGTCCGGGTGATAGCGCCATCTATCCAAATCAGGTGAAGCGACTAACATGACAACTGCTTGGTGATATTTTTTAGCGATCCGCTACGGTAGATGGCGTTTTATACTTTTCAACGCGGACGAAGTCGCGAGCACCAGCTAGTACCTAATAATCATAAATATTGTTATGATTATGATTAGGTATTACTATCAAGTAGGTGCCTAGTTATGATTGTGCTGGTTATTATATCAATCAATATGGATTCTCATAAAACTAGGTATATCAATAGTTATCACAAGTTTTTAGATGCATACAATTCTTATAAACGGTGTCTGTCTGTAGAGCACATGAAACATTCGGTACAGTTTAGTTAAATAATTTTCCAATAAATGGAAATTTTAATTAAAACCAAATATCACAAGATGAATAGGTACATAAACAAATTATATTATACTTAGGACTTAAAATTTACATTTGTATCATATTATTATATAATTTTTACTAGGTATTTTAAGCAATCAATGTTATAAGGGAATTGTAATCTCGAATAATTATTAAAGTTTATCTATAGGTAGGTAATACATTTTAGTTACCGATTACATCACAAAATAATAAAGATATTATTTATTTAATGTACAAAGCAATTTTAGATGCAGTTCTGTGAGTGAAGACTGGGGCCAGAATAGTTGATACTTAGGCAAATACCTAAGTATCAATCAATCTTACGGCAAGATTGAGTATTAGAATCTCATTTCAATCTATCAATCAATCCAATGTTATACAAGGCTTGTTGCGATTTTAACATTAAAGCCTGGGCTCGACCGCGAAATGAGCGAGGTCATTAATGAGCCTGCTTAAGGTTTTACAAGTCAGTTTTCCTCCATACAAACGTAGTACGTATATTACTCCACTGTTTTATGTTTAATTTCCAAAAGTAAGCATGATACCGATTTATCTTGTCGTTAACTAGGTTCAAATGCATACAAACTTTTAAAAAAGATATGATCCTTGAAAAATCCATATTTTAACACAAGTTTTAATGCAACTTTGAGGTTGAATAGGTCACTCTAGTTTACAAAAACTCCAAAATACTTTACATATAAACATTGATTAGTTATTCAAGAGTACAAATAACTTTACAAGAAATAGATATATGCAGTAGTTTTGTCAAAAAAAGCGTTGGCCCAAGAGTCTGTTTGTGATTTTATTTTTGGTATGAATCATTGTGCATCTCAGTCGACTGCTCTTCCCGCGCTTTGTGCTGTGTGAGACAGGACGCATTTTAGCCATGAGACCGATGAGTTCGGGCCGCCGACTTGTTTCATCTCAACTCTCATAAATGAGGCTTGACCGCGAAAGAGCTGAAATCTATGAAATTTACCATTGCGAGTTGAGCGGGCTCATTAATGAACTCGCTCATTTTGCGGTCGAGCCCAGGCTTTTTTATTTATTTATAGTATGAAAGACATAAACCTTATTATTCTATTCGATAACTACAGCCTGTCTGCCAACTGTAAACAAAAGATTAATGAATACTTAAATAAAATGACTGTAAATTTATTATATTGATGAACCTAGATATTACATTTAATAAAGTTTTTAAATAAAAAAACAGATCGCATTCATACATCTTCATGATGTATGAAAGGCCTGATGATGTTTGGTTATCACAGTGAGGTTTGATAGGTTGTGTATTAGTATCTACTATTTAGTTTGTGGGTGCCACTTTTAGATACTTACAATAATTATTTTTTACTGTAATAATAGGAAAACATGTAACAAGCTCGCATTGAGTCGTAAATTTGTGTGCCAGTAACTCAACTTCATCAAATTAACAAACTAGGGCTTCTTAACTTACATTTCATACCGGAGTCAGACTCAGTCCCAACTTAAATATTTTTACTCGTTTTTACATTAATTTTACCATATAGAACACAAAATTTATTACAGTAAAGGCAAGAAACAATTACAGTAAAGGCAGATTTTCTGATTGTTTTTATTGTAAAAATCCTTGTTTATATTCTAAATACTAGAGGCAAATTTTTACAATTTTTTTACACACCTTTTGTACAAATTTTCTAATGCTCGTGAGTCCAATGTTTTTTGTACATCATATAAAATCGTCTGTTATACAATAGGGAGTTGTTTAATTGATGGTAATTGATGGTACCTACATACTTTTTTCATTTCGTCACAGAAATTGATTGTGGGCATTTTATAAGAAATAGTACTTACCTAATTGTATAATTATCTCTAAGATAATGTAATTTAACACATTCTTTGCCTTGTATTTAACGGACTTTACATTTGTGTTGCAAAAAAAAACATATCTAATAATTGCATACCTATCTATTGTTCTTTCCTCGTGAATTGGAACATTGGCATTTCCAACGATATTAACAATCAATTATTATAATTCGTGAATAATAATTATCCATTATTCGATCCGTTTATTATAATTATAGATTAGATATATTTTCGTAGTGTCGCCACTTTTCGGAGACTTTTTATAATTTATTCAAAAACTACAGCATTTGATATGTTTCGAATTATATTTCAAATTAGAGGAAAATAACAAATTATTGGCATTTTAAGAAATACGACCATTTATTGGCACCTTTCGACCTATTATATTAAACTCAAATAATTGTCAATGTTTAAATCATTTGACTGTTTAGTGTTACTCGTAAACCTAAGATTCATTTATTTTTTGTGGGAACACAGTTTATGGAATAGTTTTCTTATTTTTCGGTGAAAAGTTTAGGGTGCCAATAAATTGGAGGGGTGCCGACATTAGGTCATTTTACCCTATATTTAGTACAAAAGAAAGCGGAAATATTAACCAGAATGAAAGAATTCTAACAGAAACAGGGCCCCTAGACAAAGTGACATGACGAAGACGATAACGAAGTTCGAAAACAACAAAATGTATGGGAAGTATCACGTGACTTAACGAAGGCTTATGTCAATCCCATACATTTTATTGTTTTCGAACTTCGTTATCGTCTTCGTCGTGTCACTTTGTCTAGGGCCCCAGAAGTTAAATTGTACGCATATAATATCTAAGTACTGTACGTTTCGTTTTTGTTATTATTTGTTCATTTCATTGGAGAACATAAATACCTTCTCATTATTCACGGAGAACATAATTCTGCCAACTAGGCCTGATCCGAGTCAACATTTTAATAGGTATTTACATATCATCTTTTTAAGTCGATGGCGTTGAATGTGTTATAATAAAAAATATAAAAACACAGTATTTTAAAAGTCTACGTAAAATAATAAATAATTACCACGTTTTAAATGTATTTATCTTATATTAAATGTACTGCATTTAATTAATGCACCTGGTATTAATGATAGGAAAGTGAAAATATTCGTTGTTAATACTCCTATGTCTGTTAAAAATGTGTAAAATAAGAAACTAATTGCATTGTGATTTATTCATTATGAAATATATGGACCATAATAATGAAATTATTTTTTATTTTCCCAACATTTCGCACCAATTTTTTAGACTTCATCAGGGATATTTAAAAAGGAGATATTTTATCTTTTTGGCATCCGGAAGAAGATTAATGTTTAAGCTAATACAAGTCAGTTTTCCTCCATACAAACGTAGAACCCTAATTACTCCGCTGTTTTGTTTTATTTATATGATACCAATTTATCGTATCATCTACTAGGTTGAAATAACTTTACACGAAATAGATATATGCAGTAGTTTTGTCAAAAAAAGCGTTGGCCCAAGGGTCTGTTTGTGATTTTATTTTTGGTATGAATCATTGTGCATCTCGGTCGACTGCTCTTCCCGCGCTTTATGCTGTGTATTGGTGTATTGTATTGTGTGTATTGGTAGGTATTGTATGTATGTATGTACCTCCATAACTCTTAAACGAATTAACTGATTTTCATGAAACTGGGTAGATAAACATTTAGACGTAAGGACACAGGATAGGCTACTTTTTTCTTTTTCAACGCGAAGGAAGTCGCGGGCGTCAGCTAGTATTTGAATAAAAGCAATGATTTCTAAATAAAAGTGACGATGACAAATGAAAAAGCGGTGGATGTAACTTGGCTATTCCCCAGGTGCGAAGCCTTATGGCTTAACGTCACAGGTTCCCCTTCGACAAGATTCAAAAAGCTTATATATTTTTGTTATAACAATTAAATAATTGTTGACTACACTATGCCACTATTATATTAATTAATTTTATAGTGGTTTTATGTAGGCAACACACTGTTTCTGGATAAGCTGCTTGATTTGTGACAGCCTCGTATATTAATATACGAGGCTGTCACAAATGAAGCAGCATTAAAAAAATATAAAATTAATAAAATTAAACAAAATCTAACGAAAGGGTTAAAAAATAATAATTATACATTGTAATTTATTATTACTTTACTTACATATAATTCGATTGAATGGTAAATTTGTAGGAAAACTCAAGGAAAAAAATCTGAAATAGACATTATTTTCTAAAAAATGTCAATTCTCTTGAAATAATATTTTATGTTGCCTCCAGCCTTTTTGAGTACTTGAGTAGTTTGGGTGGGAAAGGAAATCATTTCAAAAATTGCATCAGCTAGATTAACCAATCAAAAATGAATGACGTAAATGTCAATGAGCTTGAGCCGTGATTGGACCTGGTCAGCGCAAGGTTGCCAGTGTAAAATATTCGTATTTGTAAGTTTCATTACTCAAATATTTTTATAAATAATATATTCTTACATTGCTGGTTTTACCTTCACTAAAATTTCCGAAGAAATGAAATACTAAAAACTTAATTAAAAATTGAGATAAATTAACAATTAATTAAGAGACACTAAAATATGTAAACATTCTGTCAGGTCTGCAATGACAAAATAAAACTATTCCTTGCGTTTAACGAAACGTTCATAGCAGTGGGTTACCATTATTTTTAACCTACAAAGTTCGCATTCGCATTTCGCAGAAAAAATATAAATGTCAGTTTACGATTGAGCGGCGCAATGGGTGGATTTAGTTCATTACTTTCATTTTTATTATCATTATAATGCTAGTTTTGTAACGCACGCGTAGCATAAAAACCCAGAATGAGACACAAGTAGAATATTAAGGTGAAATATATCTGTGATAAATTCAATCAAAGGCGGGCACCACTTTCATCGTTTTCACTGCACTGCATTTTAAAAATTCGCACTGTACTGTACTGCGAATTTGTTGTCTACACCGAGATTTATTAAATTTTTTAATAAAATTATCCTCAAGAGAAAAATAAAATGGATAAAGAACAGAGCAGCGGAGGCATTTCTTTAACGGAAGAAACTGACGCGCCTGGCACATCAAGGAAAGAACCTTTTTGGGTTTTCGGATATGGTTCGCTATGCTGGAACCCTGGATTTGAATATCAGCAGTCGATAACTGGATACGTGAAAGGTTTTTCAAGGAGATTTTGGCAAGGGAATACTACACATCGCGGGACTGAATTGAAGGTAAATCTACCATAAATATGTAATGCCCATATGTTTACATTTTTTTCCGTTCTTTTAAGAATACCAAGTGAATGCTATCTATATCAATAAAAAAAAAATAAAAAATATAATATAATTATAATTTATATATAAAGAAGCTGAAGAGTTTGTCTATTTGGTTAATCTCAGGAACTACTGGTTTTTTTTTGTGTTGGATACTTAGTCCAATTATCGAGGAAGGCTATAGAGAACGCGGACGAAGTCGCGGGCACCAGCTAGTCTAGTATTGCCCATATTTTTACATTTTTTCCATTCTTTTCACAAACAATGAATGAACACAGACTCTTTTAAAAATACCAAGTGAATGGCCATAATATTAAATATTGTTACTTACTGACTTTTTATGTCAATGACATACATATTATTTGTACAGCTGGTGTGTCGGATGCTCAGACGGACAAAAAATGTCTGTCTGAGGTTGGATGTAACCAAATTAAATATAATTAATTATTATAATAAATTAAATTATAATAAACAAATTTAAATGGAATACATTTTAATACTGTAAATAATGAAAAAAGATTTAATTAGTTGTGTAATCTACTGATCATAATCAAATATGTACATTTTTTATTTTCAAATTCCAATAACAGATAAATTTGTTTTTATATATAATTATGTGAAGGGTAATCTGCGATTTCTTTGGCACATATTTAACAATTCTTGTTAAAATTTCTTAACCCTATAAAGATAATGGCATCGTTTTATGTATATACATATATATATAAAACCTTTTTGGGTAAAGTCATCGAATTCCACCTGTGGAGCTGTGACCTGGTCATATTAAAATGTTCATTGCAATGATTGCTTTATTTTATTTTTTATTTTTATTTTTATTGTTATTAGATAGATTTCTAGATGTTACAAACAAACCACTTACCTACTTACTATCTCCTTTTAAAATGTCTGATTTATGTGCATATGTTTTTATTAGAAAGTGTGATAAACGAGGAATTTTTTTGTATTAGGTATATAATTTACAGAAAAATTTGCATCTATGTTTAGTTGGAGTTCCATTTATAACTGGCTCATCGGTTTCCATATAACTATGTAATAAAAGTTCTTTATTTTAATTAACACAACATATGAAACACATTGCAATTCTAACGTTGTTTTGAAAATACAGACACACTTGTAAAAGTCAAAGGTTAAAATTAATAAAATGTATTTGTTATCAATTTATAGTTCTGTGCAGCTTGGTTTTATTAATTGACCCCGTTAGATAACTGTATATCAATATTAATCTATGTTGTTGTGGGAGCAACATTAGCAAATTGAATCTAAAAGGGAAGTTATTTAAATCATTGATTATTTTTTTAAATTTCTTTATTTAAACTCACATAAAGTGAATTATGAAGGCAAAAAGAGGTCAAGTCAAGTTAATAAGAGACAGTCGACCGTATACTGAAATTGACCAAAAAATTGTATATGATTATATGATATATACATATACCATTTTTCGGTCAATTTCAACATTTTCCCAAGCATTTTCAACATTTTCCTTAGGAATTTGCTTAGAAAATGTTGAAAATGCTTGGGAAAATGTTGAACTTGACCGAAAAATTGTATTTAATACTGGTTGATAGGCAGGCAGCCCTTACTAAGCCTGGAGAATAAGCTTCTCATTCATAAAAGTGTCCTTAAACCTATGTGGACTTATGGTGTGCTACTCTAGGGATGGGCTAGCCATCCCATCCGTCAGGATCATCTGACTGACAATTTCTTCAGTCCATTTTTTATCCTGAAATGAATCAATTCATGCAATCATTACAAGTCCTCCTTAAATATAAAAGCCTAAATTGTTGACTCATTCATTGCTTCATTGTTTTCTATTTTAATGAGACCATAGTAATTGCCATGCTTAGATAAATTAATTTAGCAAGAATGCAGTGAAACAACTGCAAGCTTTAATCCGTTACTAATCCATTTAACTATCTCAAATCTTGATTATGAAAAATTCTTACATTTACATTTTACTGAGTAAAATATTGTATATGTTGAGTACAAAAAAATATTTTACTAAAATTAGGTATGAAGTATCAATTTTTTATGGAAAGGTTTTAAGATCAGGCTCACATAATTATAGGTACATATTATTATAACGTCAAACAAAGTGTAAATTCTTGATCTCATAAAGCAATGATGATCCGTCAAATTCTATAAGAAGAGTACTTGAAATTTATAATCTCTAAAACAGATCAATGCTAAAATTAACAACCTCTTTGTAGAAATATTACAGCGGAAAAGTCCCAACAACACTCACTTGCATCAAAATGTAATAAACCTTGGATGGATGCCAGAGCACACGGGGTGCAAAGTCACTGTGTCAATAACACGAACGCAGTTTACTGTTATTAAGCAAAATGCAGCACAGGCATTGTTCTTAAAAATGAAGATGATGTACCTCCTACCTACTGTGTCTTTGTAATGAAAAATAAAATGGGATTTAAGAAAGTATAACGATATTAGTTCTTTGTCGCATCAATTAGTTAGGGGTGTTTCACTGTCACTTATTATAATATAGTTATAGGGGGGATTTTGGGGAATACTCGAGCGCGTCAGATATTGCCAATGTATTACCCCACGTGCCTCCGATGAGGTATAATTTATGTGTTAATCTGCCGGTTTGGATGGTGGGGGTTGGGGTAAAAATTTAAATACTACTCGTGCACGTCAGATTTTCAGAGGGGATGAAAATACAGACGATTCAAATGTAACGCAAGCTTGGGGCAGCTTTTAGAAAATCTAGAAATCAATCAATAAATATTGACATCCATCAACATCGACATTCCAGGAATTCCAGGAAATGTCGATGTCCATCAATAACGCTAGACTACACGTTCAATAAACACCACGATAAATATTTATTTATTGATGGATCACAGTAAAAACCTACCGTACGTGTAACCGTCGTCGCCTCAAGTTGTGGTTCAAAATTCTGTAGGTACTTATGGTAATAGTTGCAAAACTAAGTATACCTATCAAGTTATATTGAGTTTCCGGATCGAATTCAGTTGCGTGATTGAGTGCTAAATGGAAATTAACCCACGGTACAATGGTAAGGCAAGTTGAGGTCGTCCAGAAATTTCATTTCATGGCCGTTGAATCGATTTATTCACGCACATTTTTGTGATAACATTACTTACTTATTATACTTCGTAAAATAGGTACATAAAAAGTAATTAAAGGAAAACTAACTACAAACATTCTTTGTAAAGAATTAGTTTTCTAATATTTTTCCTTTTCTTTCTGCATTACAATGCAATTTTCGCTTATCAATTTAACCGTTTTATTTAATACCTATGGAATATTCTATTTTATCTTCGTCTAAAAATATATACTTACTATCTACAAGAAAAGCCCACTTGACCTTATTTTATGACAGTTTTAAGAAGTTCATTCACACACCTATAAAATTGCGGCGTAATAGTTTTAAATGGATTAGTCTATTTTTTTTTATAGCACTTTTTTAAAATAGAAATTTTAGCTACGCAGTAGGTACCTAATTGAAATATAAATTTTAGTTGTCTCAGTTTGCGGTAAACCCGATGAAGCATAATTCGTGTGAAATCATTAATATGAATATTTAACCTTCAAAATCACAGTTGAGTCAACATTTTTGTATTGTATTGGTTTTCTGTAAATAATTTTTTTTCTATTAACTATATTATATAATTATCTTTTATTATTTAGTTACTTAGTAAAACCATCTAATTTATTTGTTTATAAGGGCCTCTTTTACCATTCTGTAAAGTAGGCTAACCATAATTTAAAGTCACCGCACCGGTCACCAGGGATAATGGAGCTGATATGGATATACCTATGTTTGACGGTAAAAGTCCAAAACATTAAAAAGAAAATAGCCTATCGAAGGATGCAGTAAACCAAGTGCATAATTTAATAAAACATAAAATTATTTAACTAATCTAGACTTCACTTGTAGTTGGTGAAAGAGGCCCTAAATTGAGTTGGTAATAATTTAACTGACATTTTTTTCTATACTTTTAGACCCATGTACCACCTACCTGTGTCTGTTAGTTCTGTTACATACCTACATACGTAGTTTGTGAAGGTATATAAATCTATTTTCTTGGCGTATTAGCTCTGTTCAATAAACTTTTATCGCATAGTTTGTTTGTTGCGTAAATAGGATATTAATAGAAGAGGGAATAATTTTAGCTATCGCCCATTACTCACTTCGTTTGCGTAGTTTCTATTTCAAAGAAATTTATGGATTGAATAAATATGTTAAACGTATTTAGGTAATTATAAACTTTAAGACAAAGAAGACTCAATTCTCTTTGATTTGGGTAGTTTATAAACGTTTTGCCAATAAGTAGTGCTAGACAATATTTATGGTGGGAGTTAAGACAAAGGAGAAACTTCATAGCAATCACGAGGTGAAGCTGGTCGTATCGCTTTTCTCTTAAGTGAACGTTGCCAACATATGAAAATATACCTAATTATGTTCATAATAAACATAAAATACCTTCCCTAATTAGGTATCTAATCTAACAAAAGTCGAGTAGTATGGAGTGTGTATCACAGAAGTTATCGACAAATAAAATTGTCTAGCAGAATCGCACGACTAGAGATAAAAAGCATCAAGTAGGTAGATTAACTAGTTGTGCGTTCTTCTAGATAATTTAATTATTTCATTCAAAACAATTTGCATTTGCATTGTATTGATAATGTTAAAGTAAGAATTGATCTTTTGTTTCAGCCCGGACGCGTGGCCACACTAATAGAGGACGAGGAAGTGAGTATTCCTAATTTTAGCTTATCATTTGGAAACATTTTGTACACGTAACAAACATTAACACGTGCCGTGTTAGTTCGAATGTTATTTTTGTTTACATTCCTCGTGTTTGACGTATGAATAGTACACAAATTAAATATTTATCGATGCTATTCTAATTAGCTTTCTAGACACGGCAGACTCTGTATTAACTTGGTTCATTATAATGTTCCTTAAAAACAAAGAAATGATGGTGAACGATGTATTGGCAATCAATAGCATTCACTTCTTTATTAATTGAAAATAGAAATGTAGCAACATGTTTTTCATTGTTAGATTTATCACCTTATTTATCTATCTATTCTTTCTTTGAACATAATATTCATTGTTTTGTTAATACAATAGATATCGTTCTTTACAACAATATTTTATTTATTATAGGTACTTAAATATAATATTATAGCAATATCATTTGCGTATAAAGTTTGATAACCTCTCTTTAAAAGTGTTATTATAATAGAAGCTTTTTTTTGATATAATATTTTTTAATTTTTTGCTTTAATTTGTAATAATATAACGGAATTGGTTATCTCGTTGATTTCCTTGCTTTTATTGCACGTGTTTCTTTAACTCACTCGAACACATTGGAATTGGAAGTTATTGAGATCCCTCCGTCAATTAGGGAATGAGATAATGTTCTTCAAACGCCTGAAAAGCTCTTCATAAACTTTATATATAAGAACCATTTTGATCTTGTTATTCTTGACTTGAAAAACGGATCAAAATCGGTATTTTATAGACAGAAACACAAGAGACATACACACAGACATACCTATACAGACATACCTATACAGATACTTATAATACATTGTTTTTTCGTCGTGCGTCGTTCAGTTATTATAAGAAGGTATTGTCCGGTCTTATCTGCGAATGTGTAGTCTTATACTACATATATAGGGTTTTCACTAATGTCCAGTATTAAAATGTCATTCCCATTTATTTCGTATATATAATAGGTATGCCCTTCGGCTTCTTTTGTCTAATTGCTCTTCATTATAATTCATCGATTTTAGGTCGAACTCGTTAACCGCCTGCACCGGTTTAGGATTACATTGGTCTAGTTTGCCAGTTAAATCAATTATTATACAATTAACTACATTACATCTATTAGTTATAGGATAGGCTGGTCAATCTCTCGGGCGTAAGTAACTTGTGCCTTAGCAGAGATGTAGGATCTCATTCCCCTCTAGTTAATTCTCATCTCAGCACCTTCGAATTTCATTACTCCTCGAGCCTTACTCCTTATCTACACTGATATATATATATAAAGCTGAAGAACTAATCTCAGGAACTACTGGTTCGAATTGAAAAAATCTTCTGTGTTGGATACAGTCCATTTATGGAGGAAGGCTATAAAGAACGCTGACGAAGTCGCACGCAGCAACTAGAAGTTAACAGACAGCGTATTTGCAGCCTTCAAGATATTGTTTTATTTGTATTCTCCTGTAGTCGCGTAGACAGGTTGTCTGCCTCACTTTATCATATTTATATATGTAATTGTAACTATTAGTTATACATATTTGTACATGAGGCCTTTGTACTACAGGTGTCTAGTATTTATCTGTATGTATTATTAATCCAGTCACGCACCGTTATGTGTATGATCTATTATTGTTTGCAAAATGCCTTGCATTATGTGTATGTGATGTTATTTGTTATAACTAATATAATAACATAATAACCCTGTATTTTTTCTACATTTATAAAAAAAACATATTTGTTATTCCCGTCTATCAATTTGTTTTTAAACTGAAAAATAAAACTTCTGGAAAGAATTCTAGAATTGTTATATGTATTGTGTTACCTACTTTCTAGTACGAAGTAAGTAGCTAGTTGTTTATTAATAAATTATACAAATGATTTATTAACATTTTTGAGTCATAATATTCCAGTAAATTCCAGTAACTTTAGAGGTACATGTGAATCGCGCGTGTTATGATTGTGTTCATAATATTATGCATATGATATATTATAAATGTACATATACATACATATAGGTTAGTAATTATCTAACTAAAAGCACTTCAAAATACATTGCTTTTACACGTGCCAAATAAATGCGTTTTAATAAATTGAGGTGTACTATTGCAACTTTTAATAATAAAAAGCCAATGGTGGTGACAAACGCTTCAAACTCCGTTGCGTGACTTAGGAGGAGTTAGCGGCCATACAGACAGACAGTAAAGATATTTTTTCATTTAAAAAAAAATATTTCAGTAGTATATAGTATATATTATATATTATAGGCATTAACCGCTCAGCTCGATGCATGTATGAATGTATAAATCGACAGTGAATAACGTCCGGCTATTCATAAAATTGACTTATCAAAGTGGTGTGATCTGTCCATCATCGTGAACTGGTATATTTAAATGAAATCATCACAGTAGTAAAGTTTTGCAGTCCAACAAAACAATACGTATTTGTTGCCGGAAAATTGTATAGTTAACCAAAAAAATAAATTGTTTACACTTCCACGTCATTGAAAGTTCAATTGGATACGGACTGGGTTTTTCGAATAACAAAAAAATATATTTATAAAATCAAAACAAAATCAATGCTCTTTTAATTCACAAAACATTTGAACGGGGTGCTATAAAGTATAATATAAACCAACATTGAGGGATTTCATTTGATTTCCTAGCTGAACTTCCTACCTTAAGACCTGCAAGTGTCAAGATTTTAGCTTAAATTCCATACTCTAGAATATTTTACGGAATCTGTTCGTAGTCATGTCATAGAATAATTTTTAGAAACGATTGAGAAAAAATGGAGTAGACGAGGATTCCTCTTTCATAAGGGGCGATCGGCATATTTCATTTTTATTGAACTTCTTTAAGCGCGTTGGGCATTTTTGAAATGGGATAAAAAAACCATTGAACCCGCGAAACCGTCATGGTAATGTAACGTAACCGAAACCTCTGTATATTTTGAGATAATAATTTAAAAAGGACAATTTTTGAGATAGAAAAAAAACCATTGAACTCGCGACACTGTCATGTAATGTAATGTAATTTTGTAAAGTATTAGTTTTCACTTCTGATGTGCAGTCCAACGACTGACATGTATTTTTTTTCCTATTTTATTGCTTAGGCTTTAGGACTTGCTTTCTTCTTTATTGTTCGAGCTCTGTGCCTCGCTTAGCTGAGTTGGCACTGTGCTATATAAAAATAATAATTTAAAAGCTGTTATATCTTTTATTTAGAATATGTACACGTGGAGTTTACATTCTCGCCTCTTAGGATTAGATAATATTAAAAAATAAACATATTTCCCATAACACTGATCGCTATGTAAACGCGTTGACTCACTCTGTATTATCATTCACCCTGGGTCATTGTCTCCATAGCGAATGTTATTGTGTATTATCTATAATAAGCAAACTTCATGATCCTATGTATAAAGTTTATTGTTAATAATCGGAAAGTTAAACTGGCGCGTTGTATCATAATTTTATCATGATTATATATTATGTTATATATAATTTATTATAATTAATGTTATGCCTTTGTTAATGCACATAGATGCAATAATTGTTTAGTTGGTATATAAGTAATTTGGCTTGCGATTAAAATTCCTATAACTATTTTTAATCAAAATGAAAATCTTCAAAACTCCAATACCCAGATACATTTATTATTTAATTACTTTTTATAAAGACCTATACTTTACGACGAAAAGCTAGCCTAGCTGTCTATAGATTTCATTTCAAAACAAATCCATTTGTCAGAGCAAAATATCCAGTTGTCAAAGCCACTGATTCGATATCTATCGAGTAAACAAGGTGAGATAAGTACGTAGGCTTACATAATGTTATCAGAAGGTCAAGCAAGAAAATAAATGAGACGGTTAGCAACCGGCTGTCTCAAAACGTCTCGATTTAAGACAAATATATATGAAAAAGATGAAAGTAGTATCATGTAATTCATGTTATTCAACTTAAACTTGTTTAACTGATAACGGAAAACGAAATTTATGATTTTGGTGCTGACAGACTTATTCGCATACATTGAATTCGAGACTACTTAATTTGAATTATGAGATCATAGCAACATCGCCAAATCAGAGGTCCCCTTAGGCCCTATTCATTATTTTATCCATTATACTACGATTAAGTACGAGTAACAATCGAAAAACGTTTTAAAACCATATTAATATACGCGTGCTGTTAGTTAACTATATTTAAACAAGATGGATTGGTGATTATATACATAAGAGTTATTTATCTAATGTCAACACGATTAACTAGGTAAATATGTGAAAAGTGCTTAGATTACGTTGAAAATTTTCCGATATACTTTGTCTGTTGTTGTTAGGATGGAATAGATAATTTTATCAGTTTGAATATGACAAATGATCGGTTATTGTCTATTTATTTCTGATGTGTTGGTTGTCAGATTCAGCTGGTTTTTGTTTAGATATTGGATAAGAACACCTTTATCTTCGAGTTATTTGGCGGCGATTATATAGTTTTTTTTTTTATCGTAGCAACGACGAGCGAACGAGACGATTCGTCGGCACAGTTCTTCAGTTTTAACATGAAACAGAGTTAATTTACCAAGTTGATAAAAGTGTTTTATTAAATAGTCTTCTTCCTAAAAGAAGGATATATATCTAGGTAGCATTCGATCTAGCGTAGCATAACGATACCATTGTTAAATAAGTAATTAGTAAGTAGGTAGACTTCTTTGCTTAAATGTAATTAATTAAGATGTGCTTGATAACTATAAGCACGGATTAAAGAGCATTTTTTTCACTAATATTCTAATCGTCGTAGATCTATCTCTAGATCTATGCTAACAATTTTAAATCTTCCGACTAAAGATTGTGGCAACCGTATGTAGGAAATCCTCTTTTTACAATCTTCGTCTCCTTTTAAGTTTCTTTAAGCATCCCCGGAAATTGGATTTCAAACGTATTAAATTTATATTTCATCGGAAAATTGATGACGCACGAATTCTATCATGACATCGAATAAATTCGGATGAAGGAAGCTACTCGTATACGTATACGAAGCATACGAGACATGTTGACCCAAAAATGTCTACTTTACGAACCGGTTTACACAGTTTGAGACTGGTTGTCTTTTGTTTTATTATAATTACATAGCTCTCATTATAAAATATGTAAGTTACCTCGTGGTTGCCCTAATTGCTTTGACTTTTCTTTCTACTGTTTCTTTTTTTTTGTTTTGGTTTGACCTATTTAGTTAGAGCAATGATTAAATTCCCAAGATTCCTTGCGGACATTTTAGATTATCAGAACAGTAGGTATTCAGTTCTGAAAGTAGCGGAAACGCTGTAGGCATTTGAATTATTTTGTTTTTCTTTTTCATTTTTTAAAACATCACAACCAAGTTGTATTTTTTATTTATTAGAGATGGATTTGCTCTTGGCCAACAAACAGCTGTGTAGCAAGGATGAGGCCTATGATGGAGCGAGCTCACCCAGAATATGCCTATTCACTCGAACTTTGAAAAGATTAGGGTTATATGAGCTCGGAAATACAGACGCCGGCAGGTATAGGTACAGAAAAGAAGAAATAAATACAAAATAAAGTAAAAATCTACGATAAAAAAGTATGTAATTAAATAACCCAACGAAAGAACGTGCGATTTATTCACAAAGTTACAATCAAAATTCTTAAACATTAAATAACACTTCCCCAATAATAGGATGAGAAATAAATCTGACCTTCAAACACGGTAAAATGTGTGATATATTTGGCTTGCGTGAATTCCTCTATTCGCAAATAACCGAGTCGTCTATATATGTCCATGACCTATAATGAGGCCGGCGGGATAATAAAAAAAATCTTAATGCCTACTCGTAAATTAGCCACTATAAATACCTCAATATTATTTTTAACTTATAAAGTTACGTACCAACTTAACTGGCGTATCACAGTTACGTTTATCTTCCATGTTTAGAGCTACGCAGCAATCCAAACAGGAATTTGGATATCGTATATAATTAGATGTCTTAGATGTCTAGAATGTCTTAGATGAAGGGCCTCTTTCACCATCTGTCAAGTAGGCTAACCGTCATTTAAAGTCACTGATCACCGGGGATAATGGAGCTGATATACCTTTGTACGGTAAAAGTCTCAACAATAAAAAAAATCGCCTATCGAAGGATGCACTAAACCGAGAGTACATTATTTAATAAAACATATAATTATTTCTAAAAGTAACTAATCAACACTTTACTTGTAGTTGGTGAAAGAGGCCCCTTATTGTTGTAATTAATAAAAATGTACCGAACCACATCACAACTCTTGCGTGAGGGGCGCTTTGATGAAAAAAACGTGAAAAAGCCTTTGCCTAAAAAACGTCATGAAAATGATTGCCTACCACCGTTTTGAACTCAACCAACACCTCAACTCCTCGACTCCTCTCCTCTGTCCCTCCTCATAAGTTCCTACGTCCTATAGAAAGCTAAGGTTGCACCGTCTTACTTTAACAGTAACAAACGTCGCAACTTCAGTTAAAGTAACGGTTAGGCCAAAAACGAGTTGCACCAGTTAACAAACAATCAAATGACAAAAAATTATAATAATTTTTATTTATACTTGAATCTATTCATCGGTCAAGAACCTATAACTTATAACTCTATAACTTATTGTAAATAGAACCTAGAACCACAATTTTCCAACAGATGTCGCCTCTAATGTAGTATCCTAAGTAAATACGAGATGTCGCTGTTTCTCGAGCTTATATCGCGCTATCACTGTATCTACTTTTTGTTGGGACTTTGCTAACTTTCATTATCACAGGTTACCAACAACGCAATACATTGCGCACACTCGTATAATTAATTTTTAGAATGAGAGACACTTTAATGTCTCTTCTTTTAAATAGAGTTTATTTATGCGCTCCGTCGCTGAATATCATAATTATTTTCAAAAGACCACATTCGCAAAACATCATATTCAAAAAAGGTGAAAAAGTACACTTACTTGGGCTCTAAACAAAATAATGCCGGCGGCAGATGCACCAGTACCAGTACACAGTACAAATGGTAAAATCTACATACGAAACTTCTTAGACTCATACTGGCTGGCGAATTATGAGTAACTAGCTAGTGCTCGCGACTTCATCCGCGTTGAAAAGTATAAAACGCCATCTACCGTAGCGGATCGTTAAAAATATCACCAAGCAGTTGTCATGTTAGTCGCTTCACCTGATTTTGGACAGATGGCGCTTTATTTTAGAGTTCCCGTAGGAATGAAGCATTTTCCCGGGGTAAAAAGGGATCAGGGATTCATCAGGGATAATGTCGAATTCTAATGGTAAAATAATTTTTCAAATCGGTCCACTAGTTTCGGAGCCTATTCAATACAAACAAACAAATCTTACCTCTTTATAATATTAGTATAGATAATGACACTTATGTGCAATTAGTACATAATATCACAATAATAAGAACTAAGAAAAAAACTTATCTGGATAGAATTTATTTTTTGTTTTGTTTCAGTTCAGAATAATTTCATTTTTTGTTTAGTTATTCCGTTTTTAATAAAAAAAAAAACCAAAATAACTACGTGACTGTACTTTCAATGTCGTATTACAAGAATATGATGTTTTGCGAATATCGTGTTTTGCGAATGTGGTGTTTTACGAATGTGGTCTTTTGAGAATATGATATTCAGCGATGGAGCGGTTTATGTTATGCCATAAACTAAACTTTATGTTATGGAATGGATGGTCGGTCACTCACTCTCCTTGACTTCCTCCACTCACTCACTGTCTTGTCTTCTTCAAAAAATAAACTCGCATACTAACATAACAATCTAACAAATCGTAAATCTTTTATTTAATTAAATAATTTAACTAATAACTACCTACAAGTACAATGACCTACATTCATAATAATTTAAAATAATATATTATACATTTAAAATTAAATTTAAGACGAGAAAGAAAAGAAACAAGAACAAACTGCACACTGCGCAGTGAGCTAGTTCTAGTCTAGCTTACTTTGTATTTTTATTAAGTTAAAGCCTCTTCATTAATGGTAGTTTTACAAAGCATATGTATACACGTTCTTTAGACTGCAGTCTGCAACATTAAAGCACTAGTCTTATTAGAACAGTTGCATTTTGTTTATTGTCTGTAGTTGTTATTACTTCTTCGTCTAAAATTTATATGTGTTATTTATTTTATCGTTTCTATAAGAAAGAATCTGTTTATTTCAGGGCATCACGTGGGGGAAAGCATTCCTTGTTGCAGCAGAGAATAAAGCCGCTTTACCGTATCTCTCCACTAGAGAATGCCAACTGGGCGGTTACAGAACTTACACAGTTAATTTTCACCCAAGACCATCGTTCTTTCCTTGCGAAAGTCGAAATAACAACGAAAAGAAAAACGCGGTGCTATACATTGCGGTGCCAGAAAACAGACATTGGCTTGGCGCCGCTCCGTTGCCTGATATAGCGAAGCAAATCCTTGAAAGCCACGGTCCATGCGGCCCAAACGTGGAATACCTGTTAAGATTAGCCGAATTTATGCGTGTTGAAATTCCTGAAGCGTTAGATGAGCATTTGTTTTCCTTGGAGAGGCTAGTGCGGAAGTTTGCGGCAGATATGAAGATATGCTTGAGGAGTGTAATGGGAGAGGTTTCCTCCAGCGATGACGAGAGTAAGCCCTCGGGCTCCAGGGCGATCGCTCCCAAGAACCAATTCGCTTCTAGGATCCCGGAGAAGAAGTTGCGTTGCGTGAACATGTGATCGATGTTTGCTTGGATAGTTTAGGATCAGATTGCGAATGTCATGCCAAATTTAAATGCCTCAGGTTTGGAGACATTTGGTTACTTTATAGCGTGTGATACAAATAAAAGAGCTGTGTGCTCTTTTCAAATGTGATGCTCGCATTTTTCTATGCTTTTGATAATATTTGCAATCCCCTCGAATAGTTCCTTTGTATATTTTACAAAATCTCACCAAAGGGCATCTAGCAGCATTAAGTGATTGAGTAGTTTTGAATTCTAAGGGGTCTGGTACCTGAAGCACAAAATAAAGCATACCAAATAAAAGTAAAATTGAAGAAGTATTATGTTATGAATCTAGATTAGATATTAAGTTTAATAAACTACTATTTTGTGATTTTTAATATTATTTAAGGGAATTTATTGTTGTTTTTTTTTGTTTTTAATTGTCTCATTCATTCATTCATTCACCTTAGTTTTCATGTGGTCGTTATAGGTCTTACGTTCACCATGAATATTTCTATATTTTTCTTTTGACACTCACTCAATGTCATGTCTATGACAGTCAAATATAATCCCTTTTATTTTGAGACTTTGTCTTTTTGTCTTTTGTTATTTTATATACCTAAAATTGTTTAAGAAACATTATGGGTATCACTAAATTGTTATAATTATGAAATCCCTGAAATATATAAAAGTAAATGATGAAAGATCCACATGGTTTTGCACAGTGCAAGAACATGACAGCTCAATTTATTTCTTTCTGACTGCGGAAGTATTAGTGATTATACATACCTACCTACATAATACTACATAATCACTAGGATTCGGTAGTAAGTTAAAAAGGTTTAGTTGAGTGGTTAAATCATAAATTTAAAAGACCGAATGTTCATATTGATAAAGGAATGTGTGTCTTAAGTCTTTGCAAAAGTGTTTGTTTTGGTTTGTATGCATTCATTGGGTCTGTATTTTCACATGCCATAAGAAGCTACCATAACGATTGACGTTTCTAATAACTACCTACATCAAATGTAATATAAAACATAGATATCTAAATTATTACAAAACTAAATGATTGCCATTTACTATAAATTCTGTCCCAGTATATTAAAATAGTCATACGAGTTTTACATATTTATTGTGTTGCCTATAAAATCCATTTTTGTACAAAATTTTATAACTACCCCCTATGGTTATGGAAACTTCCAATCCAATGGGATACTTAAGGCAAATATTTTCATTGAACGAGACCTTTTTAAGATACATAGGTAGTTAATAATGCTATGAATGTGTTATATATTGTGTTCGTCTTTGTGACTTTTCTTGGCTGCTATTGTGACTTGTTGTACGTTAACATAGATAGTTAATTATTTGAGCACCCGTGTTGGGATCCTTAAGACATAATGTTGTGATGTTCAATGTATTAACTCTGTAAGAGTTAAAGTTTTTGTATAAAAATATTGTAGGATTTGTAGGATCACTAGCTTACACGTTAGACGTATTGATTGTATCATTAACTGTAATAGAATAATTTTGTATGATGAATTTGTATTGTATAACCTCGGAGAAGATGTAAATTGTAAACAGATACAAGATACAACTAAGTTGATATTTCTATTCTCTGTAAGTAACGAAGGCCATGCCATAATTATATTGACATTTTGATTAAATAAAAATAATATTCCTATTTAATTATTGTTTTATTGTTTGAAAATAGTGTATATTTATAAAGTATAAACACCGTATTTTGGATAGATGGCGCTATCTCCCGGGCCAAGCCGCTAGTATTTACTTTTATTTTAGATTTCCCGTAGGAATGAAGTATTTTACCGCGGTAAAAAGTAGCATATGTTCATCACGGATAATGTCGGCTTCTAATGGTAAAAGAATTTATCAAATCGGTCCAGTAGTCTCGGAGCCTATTCTATACAAACAATCAAATCTTTCCTCTTTATAATATTAGTATAGATTAGCATATTTGCTAGGAACTGTTATTATTATATATTAATTTTATTTTACGTTTTTCGTTAAGATCAAGGAGGATAGATATAAGGGAGCACCGTGTCCGTTGATAGGCGTTAAATTGGTGCCAGTATAGCCAGTGTGTAAATTTTAAAGAAAGAGGTGTATTATTTTGTTTATTTTCAATTTGCGCCCACCCGCTTGGACAAATTTATTATTTTAAAAAGTTTTGTAACAGCGAATACAATAAATTACTAAAATATATTAAAATCTGCTACATTAATTTCATATACTCTGTCTAGACTAGCGCCATTCTGGTCAATTGATGAACCACTGTTTAATTCTTATAGTTGCCAATTTTTCAATTTAACACCCATGTAAGATGTTGCTCCTTGTATTCTATCCTCTTTGGTTAAGTTAAGATCACAGTAGTATCTACATCTACTACATATTTAGTTTGTGATTGTGATCATAGTTCTCGCAGAATTATATTAATTCGATGGTTAAGATGCCCAAATTGTATGAATAATCTGTGACGGAGTAACAGTTTGAATGACAAATGACAATTAAAGTTATCATCCGTTTTCTTTGCTCTGTGTCTGTGTTTTTTGTTTACATTTAAATTTCAAAATCACATCAACTCACTTCATTTCACTTTAATAATATAATATTATTCTTAAAATACATTAAGTATAAAATTAATCTAATAAATATAATAAGTATAAAATTAATAATTAATCTAAATTATAATTAGTAATTAATCTATAAATAAAGATTAGTAATGTCCTATTCTAACGAAGACTATTTTAACATGTTGATGTGTTTGGGCAAATCCGACTGCAACTATTCGAAAGCGCGCAAATATTATAAGGACTTTTATGCCGATCCCAAAAATATTGAATTGCCTTCAAGAATGACGTTTCAACGTTTACATTTGAGGGTAAGTAAAACTGGTTGTGTGCACGGATACGACGAGCACAGAGCTAAGGCTGGGAGGCCGAAACTACAGGATATAGAACTCGAGAAGAAAGTGCTTCAGTTATTTGCCGAAGATCCCTCTTTGAGCACTCGGTCCGTGGCCCGAGACCTTGGTGTGAATCACATGCGAGTTTGGAAGATATTAAGAGACCAGGAGGACAGCATTGATCAGCTTTTAGGCACAATAGAGAACAATACACTTTTAGATGCACAAACGGAAAATAAGTAGTCACAGTCATAAAATGTTGCTGGGATCTTTTATTGGTGCATGTTGTGCTTCCTATAATTGGGTTGGCATCCGCATTGTGCTCATCTCGCATTGTGTTTTATAGTTAGATGCCTGCCTCTTTGTATAATAAATAAATAACTTTGGCTGCTGCAGCCAAGTTTAGGAACATACGTCTGAAAACGTCTAGTTGCTACAAGTGAGCGGAGACTGACGGCAGCCACATACATTCGCCTAGTCGCTAAGCTACTGGCTGCCGTCCAATCAGGTGCGTTCTATTGGCTGCCGCAGCTGAGGGTTTGTGGCTGCTAGGTTTTGGGTTTGGGCTCCCATACACGTCATATGTTCAATTGGCTGCCTAGTGGGCTATAGGCCTTAAGGTAAACAGGAAATAAGCTAGTCCTTGCATTGTAAATAAAATAATATCTATATAAGTAGGAACTCTTCAGTTTAATATTGGAAAGTTTGAATAAATGTGTATAATATTAATTCTAAACAATGTTTGTAGTTTTTATAACTCAGTTGGTTTCCCCGTGAAGCAACTAACTGGTCAGTGAGTTGGTCCATTGACTTACCACCCTATGACATAGGGTGTTAAGTCGATGGTCAGTAACAGGTTGTAAAATCAAACAGTATGTCCAGGTTCATCAAAGCGTTTTTATTTTAAAATTACCTACAACACTTATTGGTAATAATTTTATTGTGATTTCTCTTGTTACAAATGTAATTTCAATACGGTCTATATTTACAAAATTCCATATTACCTAACACATAACACATGGATTTTATTGTGTCTAAAATATTAAAACTAATTAAGTACAAAAAATATGTTTTGGTGGTACAAATGCAATATTTTCAAAGTAAACTAAGATTTATAAAAAATCCCTAACATGAACATGAAATAATTATAATCTTAAAGATTTACAATTTTGATACTACTAACATTTATATACACTTTTTACAACTATAAGACTAGACACTTAATTTGTATAAATATAATTTTAAACAATTGTCATGTTAACTACAATATGTTTGTTAAATTTAATAACATATAGGACAACACTTAGGGGAATTGTAATTAGGCTTATTTAAAAATTCACCTTAAACAAATACATGTAACATATAAAAAACTTTGGCTTATAAAAATTAATATTATATACAACATGTATATTTGACTTACAATTAAAAATTGTTTTATTATATTTAATGAGTAATTTTTATTCCAAAAAATAGGACCTACCTTTAAATAGTTTTTAGAAAATACTACAATTTTTTTTTTATACTAACTGAAACAAATTTCTAGTCACTCCGTTGGATATTTTTCCAGTTTTGTGAACACAAACATACCGAAGCTAAATTTTTATATATAAAGACAAAAATTATGAAATGCAGGTGACTACCAACAGTATATAAATGTTTTGTGACGTTATACTTATATAAGCTATATTATGGTATGTCATAATAAAAAAAAGATACGGATCTACACTTAAATTTTTGTTAATGTAAGTGAATTTATTTAAATAAATATTTTACTTCAACCAAAAAAAAAACAAACATTTTTCTTGAAACTACTATAACTAACAGTCTATTACTAAAAATTGTCAAAGGATGGAGCTTAACTAAATCTGCTCCTCTTATAGTTTTTAGGAAGGAGCCAGATAAGGCACAAATTTTGTAGTTTTAGAGACCTATGAAGATAAAACTATACCAAAATGAAAGTGATCTATAATTATATATATGTATAGTATACTAAAATCAGGCGCCCCATAGGTACCTAGATACTAGCCAAGTTTATACTAGTAATCTCCATTATTATATGACTAACATTAGCTCCCGGCTTCGCCTGAGATAATATGACTTATGTCTATCCTTGAAGATCTATTCTAAATACTGGTAAAGATTTTTTGACAACAGATGAGTAATTACTATAGGATTTCATCTCGTTAAGTCCAAATTTACTAACCTCACCTCTTTCGTCGAACAACATGAAATTACATACATATCGGAAATCATGTGGAATCCTAAAAATTTCAAAATAAAAAAATGAAATTAAATAGTGAAAATATTTCTTACAACTACCAGGTTACAAAATCACATAACAATATGAGATTTTCACTGTAGGTAAATAAAAACATGGAAAATGTCTACTTACTTATCTCAAGAGTTTTTCATTCACAACGTCGTTCATCACATCCCTGTTCAGTAGCAGGAGAGGTTTAAATGTCTTAACACATACCAATACATGTTAAAATTGGTCAAAATAAATTAAAACAGTCTTCACAATACACCGAGTCTATTTGATAAAGGGAAATTCACTGTCGCTCTCGTCACCAGACCCGTCGTAGCTGGAAGGCGGGGTGTCCAGTTGGGGAAGGCCGAGGTCCAGGTACTCCTGGTTGGCAGTGACCGTCAGGATCTTGTCCAGATCCTCGACCAGCTCCGTGAAGGAAGGTCGGTCGCCGGGAGCGAAGGACCAGCACTCCCTCATAAGCATATAACTGAAATATTAAACGAAGGTTTACAGTAACAATCAAGACGACTTTGAAGTCTTCAAACATAGTTAGTATAAGTATAGTTGAAAACTAAGGTACCTATAGTTTGAATGAACTACTTAATATGTTTGAAACTTTGAAAACTATAAGATTTTCAATGGACATGCAAACTAATAAATGAATACTAATAATAAATTATGTATGTGTAGGTATTGTATGTATATATGTATGTTCCTCCATAACTCTTAAACGAATTAATTGATTTTCATGAAACTTGGTAGATAAACATTTAGACGTACAGGACACACAGGACTACTTCCACACACAGTACTTTTTTCTTTTTCAATGCGGACGGAGTCGCGGGCGCCAGCTAGTATGAGTATAAAGTAAGTAATGCAATAGATTCTCACATTTCTAGACTACAGCATGGCGGTTTCTCCATGCGATGTCCTGCACTTAGATGCTGGTACATGTACTGGCCCGGGACCGTAGGGTACGGGGTTCCACCCAGCGTCATCATCTCCCACAGCAGCACGCCGAAGGACCATCTGAAAATGTTGCATTTTCTATGTTAAATGTGTATTAACAGACAGAGAGATATCATCGGGAAACAATGCTACCTACTTCAAAGGGACTCGGTGCCATTGTGTTGTGATATCAACTGAATGCTGTGGGATCAGACCGTAGGAAACACACTTGCCTTCCCTATAGGTACCTAATTGGGTATTTGCATATTCCTTGAAAGTGTTTCAAATTAATTATAGATCAATTTAAGCTGATTTAATTTTTTTTTTATTTTAATTTTGCATTGATAAAAATTATAAAATGCAAAAATATATAGTAGTATAAGTGTAGATAACACATTAAAATTTAGGCATGCAAACAAACACCCATACGTCGTCACGTGGTCTGCATGACGTCATATTACTCAAAGAAAAATTGAAATGTGATTATATTTTTGTCGTTATAGAGCGTAGACGCACTCGCCAACTTTCTTGTTTTGAATACTTTTGTGCTTACTCCTACACGTGGTTCTGTTTATTGATAAAAAAACATTGTCATTGTTTATTCTATTATATAAAATCTTTGATAAAGGATGCACTAGATTCAGGGTCTCAGACAAAATCACTGCGAAAAAGTGTCCTAGATTTTTTAATACATGCTATCACTTTCTCTTGATAATTTCTGATAAAAAGATGAATAATGTAAAATGTTGCATGACTGATTTGAATCTTAAGATTTAGTAATAATGGTTCAAGTCGTAACACGTGTTCACCTGTAGGACAACTTTGTGCAACTAATTTGAAATATCACCCCAAGCTGTAAGTGCAGTTATATTCTACTATGACACTTTTGGTACAGCAACCCAGAATATGTATCCTTTATATGAAGTTATAAATAGAATAGATAAAAAATTCAGTTTTTAAAGTTTTTGAAAAATAGGCAAATATCCGATTTTTTCAATAGGGGAAAACTCCGAGACTTGTTCTCGTCAAAAATTTTAGTGGCTTTCTAGCGATGATATAAGTGCCAAGTATACCTACAGGTGGAATGAAAAGTCGTTTGTTAGGTACTCACACGTCCGTCTGCGTGGTGAAGACCTTGTGGTAGAGCGACTCCGGAGCCATCCACCGCACGGGCAGACGGCCCTCGGTCTTCTTGCGGTAGTAGTCGTTGCTCTGCACGTCCTTCGCGAGGCCGAAGTCGGCGATCTTCAGCACGCACTCGTCCGACACCAACACGTTGCGAGCGGCCAAGTCGCGGTGGATGCACTGCCGGTTAAGAACCGGTTTATATATACATTCGACGGTAAATAAACCGGGCCGCCCGCTACTTTGGAACTCTGATTCGGTTTTCTCAAAAAGTATAAACTTACAACTATCAAAGTTATACCTACAGAAAGTGTGTTTCATGATGATTAGGTATAACTTTCTGTAGGTATAACTTTTATAGTTGTAAGTCTTATAGTTTTTGTGAAAATCAAATCAGAGTTCCAAGGTAGCGGGTGGCCCGGTTTATTTGCCGTCGAGAGCACTAGCTGTTGGACGCGACTTCGTCCGCGTTCAAAAATGTTATATAGCCTAAAGCCTTCCTTGATAAATGGACCAACAAAAATAAATTTTTCAATTCGAACCAGTAGTTCCTGAGATTAACGCGTTTAACAAAACAATAAAATTCCTCAGCTTTATAATATTAGTATAGAAGTATAGATAGATATACTTTTACTAGCTGTTGCACGCGACTTCGCCCGGGTAACTTTATTAATATAATGTAATGTAATGTAGATTTCTATAGGATAATTGAAACTATTTTTCACCTATTAAAGTATAGATTACCTAACAACCTATTTCATCTAGCTAGACACAGTAACCACTGTCTGTTGGTTTTGGTGAGTGGGTAAGATATGTCAAAGAACATATTCCTGTCCTCTTTATTAACATTCCAACCTCTATGGCTTTGTTTGTGTTAATAGACAAGCATAATGTTAATAGCCATTTATCAACAAACGGTAGGTACGACATTTGTCTCAAGGGTCTCAGGACACCGCGATTCCCGGCAGAACCAGTTTTCGAAATTAACTTTTCAAAGTTAGTTCTTGTCTAGACTTAGTCATTTCGATTGTTAGTTTCTATATTGAAATTGCCACTGATGGTTCCTTATCAAACTCTACAGTTGATAAATATTAAAATAAATGTTATGACGCCTGTTTGTATGAAATAATGAAAAACTCACCCTTCTAGATGCCAAATACTCCATTCCTCTTGCGACTTGATACGAAAACGAAACTAAGTCTTTTTGAGTTAGTGTCTTCTTCTTGAGGTCTTCTGCTGAGGACTCGTATCTGTGGAGATATTTAGTCTTTATTAATACATGGCACAATTTTCTGCATTTCTAAAAACTAGCAAATCTGGTGTTTTTTTTTATATATTTTACTCGTATAAAGTGTGGCAGACCGTCTGACGGTCAACATGGTGGGAGGTCACTACCGTCGCCTAGGGACAAAAACAATATGAAATAAAAAATTATCAAACTACTATTCTATTTTTATTACTTGTTACTTGATTGGACATTAGAATAATCAAATCCAAAATATAAAATAACTAGCTGGTGCCCGCGACTTCGTACGCGATGATAAATTAAAAATATAAAAGCAATTGTAACGCTAGTGACGCCTTGTTGCAGGCCATAACACATTGGGCAGGCGTTAGTTACAGTTTTATATTTTGATAATCCCTCGGGAACAGTACTTTTTTCTTGGATGAAAGGTACCCTATGTCCTTTTTGGTGTCCCAGACAACGTGTATGCAAAATTTCATGGTGATCGGTTCAGTAGTTTTTGCGTGAAAGCGTAACAAACAAACTCACATTCACATTTATAATATTACTAGCTGTTGCACGCGACTTCGTCCGCTTAACTTTATAAAATATTCGTCCGCGTAGAAAAGTATAAAGCTCCATCTACCGAATTTGAGATAGATGGCGCTATCTCCCGGGCCAAGCCGCTGGTATTTACTTTTATTTTAGATTTCCCGTAGGAATGAAGCATTTTCCCGCGGTAAAAAGTATCCTATGTTCATCACGGATAATGTCTGCTTCTAATGGTAAAATAATTTTTCAAATCGGTCCAGTAGTTTCGGAGCCTATTCTATATAAAACAAACAAATCTTTCCTCTTTATAATATTAGTATAGATAGATTAAACAAGGATTGACTGAGAAAGATGACAAAGGTAGGGCTCTTCAGAGGTCATCGGTACTGCGAAAGTGGTTTTTCAAAACCTACCTATTTCCAGGCCTGTGGTTTCTGAGGAATTCTCGGAGGTTGCCGTTGGGAGCAAACTCCACAATTACGTAGAGGGGTCCGTCTTGAGTGCAACATCCCAACAGGTTGATTATATTCACGTGCTTCCCAATCATCTTCATCATCTCCATTTCGGAGACCAGCGCCATCATTTCGGCGTCTGTGTGACCCTCTGAGAAAAAGCACAGAAAGCAACGAATCAATGTATGTAAGTAGGTATACCTAGTAGCAATCTTCTGAACCACTTATGTACAACTTATGTACCACTTTATGATTAGTGACTGTATTTACTTCTAAACATGCTATTGCGCCGCCAACTTTAAAAATTAGGGAATCTTTTGTAGCAACATAATGTTTAAAAATAACATAATTATTATATTGGAACAATGTATTATGGTAACTTGTAAATACAGAATTTACGAGAAGACGCGTCGAATCTTAATTTCATACCGTACCTATACTGTATCCATAAACAAGATGAATACGTCATTTACGAATACAATTTATATGTAAGTAAGTCTGGCTGGGAAGCAGAAGCTGGTAAAAACGTCATAAAGACAAAAGAAAACATAATTTCGTTACTAAACAAGAGTAGGTTTCGTTAGATTTAGGAGTGATTGCTATATTTGGTTTGTTCTGTAAGTACCTATAACTTTTAGCCTGTAACCTGTAAATACCTGTAAGTATCTATAACTAGGCTATTTTTTCTTTTTTCAAAATACTGAGAATGATAGTGTAAACACGAATAACACCATTCTTGTTATAAGTCTTCCGCATGGGACAATTATTGCATAGGTATCTAAAATTATACATTTACCATATTACAATTTTAAAATATCAACTTTATTGTAATACTAATGGTATTTCGCTTGTATTAAGAACTGTCATAGCAATAGCATAGCAGGTCCCTTGCCAGTATCGTTACACGTTATATTTAAAAGTTACCTTTTAACATTTTAACCGCAACAACACTCTGCACTCCAGGCTTCAATATGCCAGCACATTCCGCCTTCACCACTTTCCCGAACTCTCCCTCGCCCAGCACTTTCCCAAGCGACAACGACTCTCGCGGAACTTCCCAGTCCAAGTCCACGGGCAACTCGTACTCCGACATCAGCATCGAGTCGCTCGTGTTGCTCTGCACCTGCGACAGCTTTTGCTTCTCGATTTTCACCACTGGCATTAACTGTAACAATAACGAATCAGTTCGTCAAGATATAGATTATACTAAATGATGATGAAGGAGCTTAGTTATTTCAATTTAAAATTAATGCTAACTGGCCAGTCTTAAGGTGAGGACTTAGCTGAAAAGCGTTATTTTCGTCGCCTAGTTTGACTTCTTAGAGTAAAATCACAAGTTAGATAAAAATACAGTGCACAATAGACTATAATATGGGAAAAAGTTTGAATCGGGCAGATTTATAAAAAAAATATCCATTTTTTTGAGAACTTTTTTTGTAAAATACTGCTTAAAAAATCTTACTGTTCACAGTACTAAAAATTTTCCATGACATCTACTTTGGTTTTTAGGCTTATTAATTAACTTACGTTTTACACTAAAGTTGAATCGGCTACTTTTATTTTTTTATACTGTCACAGCTGGAAAAAGGCCTGCCGTATTGGAAAATATTTTCAATGAATTTATTTTTCTAATGCTTTTTATTGAAAATGACTATGGACAAAAAATCCTATTCCTAATTTTTAATTGATGACCATGACATCCACTCGAGAAGTTAACTGCCACTTCATTTTACTGATTCGCCCAATGATGTCGGTAACTTTAAAACTCCGTAAGATTAACTTTTAAAGGTTTGTTCGTTAAAAATTTAATGAAAAAAAAAATTTGGACATTTTTTCTTTTCATTGTTGTATTTTCGTATAAATAAAATTAATGACGTTCAAAGTAGGTCTGTACTCACCAAACATTCTTCCGTAGTATTTATAGACCCATTCATTTGTGGCTTTTCAACGGTCACTTTCTTAGTCCAATGGGTGACAATCACAGCTCTCGCTGTCTCTATAGCTAGCTGCTTCTTTATTTTCTCACGTTTCAACTTCTTAAAGATCATGACCACTATGACGGCAGCCACAAAGAACATAGCACCTAACACTGCCGTCAGTATATTGATTAGCAGAGTATGTTTTCCGTGGTCTACAATTTCTGTTACTGGTAGCGCTGGAATGGAAAAATTTCTACTTAGTCGTACTTACTTCTTCTTTTTCGTGAAATATGTGTTTGATGCCACTCCTTACTATTGATTTTCTGATCATACTTTATCTTTCAAATATTCGTTACCATAGTGTGTGCAAAATTCCAACTTAACTTATTATAGAATCTTTTACCAAAAGTTATTCAACTAGTTCCGAAACCTACATATTTATTGATACTAACTACTGCATCTATTTCTTGGCAATTCTTTTTATAACCTGTTCACTTGTTTATCTTTGAAAATTAGGCAGAAACTTATTTAAATCTTACTTAAACACAAATTTAAATTTTTAAACTTTAAATTTTTACGGGCATTACCAACAGTTTATTGATCTACTTACATTCTAAAACGGTGAGATATCCTTTAGCGGTGGTGTTGCCTAAAGAGTTGATAGCTATACAAACGTACCAGCCTTCATCTTCTTTTGTTACATTGTAAATTGTGAGTTGCTCTGGTTTGTCTGAAGAGTTATCAGTCTGAAATTTGAGTTAGTCACTAATGAGATTTAGTTCACAATGTGTGTTTCGGTTATTTAAAAAAAAATAGGTATGAATATATTCTTTAGCAGTTGACATTTCAAAAAGTTAGCTTAGTACATACCAAGGAACATATTACTCTCTAGGTTTCAAACATGCGTATTGCCGTTATACCAATTTCATGTATTTCGAGAAAATATACGATAAACATGTACACAAGTCGAGTAAATTTATTGAAGTTTAATAATAATTATTCATTTTTAAAACCAATTTTAACAGTAGCAACATGGCAAAGCGTAATAAATAAATAAATTTTCAGGCTTAAAATAAACATTAGTGAGCATTGTATTATTATATAATTATAGCATATTTAATAATTTATATAGTCAAGATGCAGTAGGCATTATTAGGTGAAATGAATAGTTTCCGTTTGAAAGTCGCTATACTTTTGACTCTATCGGTAAGGTCCAAATTATTGGAATTAACAATAAAATCTAAATCATACTTAATACACACGAAAACATATTGTTGATGTACAGATTTTTTTGCACTACTTAATAATAACAATTTTATTGATTGCGAAAATAACACTCAAGCTCTAATTATATCCATTAAAGATTAAAAGCATTTATTGCTTCAATTTATATACATACAAAATGAAATTTAATTAAAAAGGGATTTTTTTTGGAAACCTAATACAAATTACAGGCAAGCAAAAACTGACATTACTGCTTTATGTAGATGATAGTATACTAACATGCAATCATGCAATAGACAAACTTGTAAGTCGGCCAGTCATGAAGTTGACCAACAGCTTATTGTTGACGTCAAAGACAGATATATCCGTCTTTTTCTGGATAATCTACCGTCAGCTCAATATGATGAACATGCACAGTGCACAGCCCACACGCATGCGTTAGTCAACTACCCTCACCGATTTAAGTTTATTGGCGTCGAACAAGACTAGAGGTTCCTTTGAGTCTGGACTGTTGTAAATTTGCTCGTCTTTTTTGAAGTACATCCAGACCACATAAGGATGCATGTCCGAGAGAAACTTACAGGTGAACGTCGCATTTTCGCCAACCAACTTTGTTTGATTGATTGCTCCTTGCGTTAGTACTGGTTTTGCGTACAAACGCTCTATAAAAATTTCAACATTTTTAATTGCATGGGGATTCACGGTCAGCTTTTTTTAAATAGTCCCAAATTTAATTTCATCAGTTGTGTCTGAATTCTGAACACGCTGCTTTCGCATCTCTTTTTGGATGACAATAGTTAGATTTTTTACAGCTGTCAGTAGCAGACACTTTATTATATTACTTATACCTAATTTACCTAATTAAATTTAGTTACGACCACATAAATCCCTTCACCACAGTTTATTTTACTTACCGTAACCATTTGTATATTTTTTAATAAGTATTTATTCCTAGGTTAATCTACATTTTTACACCTGACCATAAATTCGCTTTCACCAAAATTTGTTAAAATAATCTATATATTTTAAGAAAAAGCACCAAGTTTTGCAAAAAAATAATTGTTCTAGTTTTGTCTTGGGGGGTTTCATATTTACACTGAGTATAATAATTATGACTTTGAATGTTAGCAGCTTGCATAACTTAAAAATATATTTTATCTTTGAAGATATGCACAGTATCTTCTTTCATCTAGCAAGAAATACTGTTTCTTCTGTTTTCGAAGTGTTATATTTTAATTAAGGTCTATATATAGCTTACAGAATGAAAAGTTCCATATGCGTACAAGAGTTCAAGTGTCAAAGGTGCCTGCAAAATTTGGTGCATCCTTTAAGGATTTCCAGAATAACATAATATTTATTAGTTACAAGAAATCCTCCACCGGATCGAAAATTGTGAAACCTCAGTAATATCTCCTATAGGCGCGGGAGCATCGCTGGGTCCAACTTCGGAATTTTTCACCGTATTATTCAACGGTCTAATCCATGTCACATGTGGTTCCAAATCAGAGACTGGTGGACATGACAGCTGCACCGTGTCATTGACTAACACTGTCTTGTTCCCGGGATAGCCTTCTCTTATATACGGTTTTGATGGAAAGCGTTCTAAACAATTAATTTGACTGATAATTCTAGTGTCTACGTATATTATGAATCCTTCAAAGTTGGTATGGTATGTTGGTTTCTGTACGCTTAAAAAATTCGAAAACTAGCTAACGGATTGACTTGAATGTTTTACATGACTTGAATGACTTGAATGTTGAATGTCTTTAAAATTGCATTTTAAAGAGAGAAATAATCTTATATAGGTACTTTTTTTCCACAATTACGTCGTTACGGTAACCGTGGAAGGTTGCTATAGCAACCGATTGCCCTTGTTATGGCAGCCGCTGTTATATATATTACTAATTAAAAACGTTTAAATAATAAATGATACACACAATAAAATTAATATTAGACTGAGGTCTGAGACACAGCGCGCCTGGCTTGAACTAGTTTCAAATATATTTTATTCACTTTTACCATTTACAACCTCGAGTAATTCCATTAGGACCATTAGGAGCTAAGAAACGTAAAAAATCAACGCCTCTCATCACCTTAACAATTAATTCTCATAAAATGTCAAAGGAATTTTAGCTACAATTCACTTGAAAATTAGCCTTACATTCCTATTACATCCTTTATAACTGCAAGTGTCAGTTAAAATTGCTTTTACTCTCAAAATAATGTACCATTGTCCCAAATAAGGGCAATCTGCTCTCCAAAGGGTTACTTATTATAGTATAAATAAAGATCAATTTGCTTTATTTACCTTGAACGTGAAGTGTCACAGTGTGTTGAATACAACCGAGTTCATTACAAATGAGGCAAGTGTAGTTTCCATCATCGGCTTTGGTTAGTTCCTCTAAGGCCATGTACCATTTACCATAAGTCGGTTGAGCGTAGCGTCTTTCTATTGGACTTTTTGTATTGTTATTTTTGTACCAGACTATGTTTGGTGTGGGATTACCTGTTAAAGATCACCATTAACAATTAATTAGGTAAACTGTATTCTATATTGGATGGAAATACTATTAAAGAGACATAATTAATGTAGTTCTCATACTGTTTCTTCAATGGACCAACTCTCAAAAAAATGTCTAGATATTTTATACTTTATACACAATAGTAGCAGAGCACCAGAAAACTTGGATAAGCTGGTGGTGATTGGAAGAGTGGATGGCAAGAGGTCTCGTGGCCTAGGCGATGGACAGACCAAGGGGAAACCAAAAATAAAAAAAAATCCAATATCAATAATTAAAAATTACCCTCAGCCGCGCATTTAAATTTGATAGAGCTTCCAGCTGGTTTCATTTCCATACCGAACAGTTTCGCTGGATGTTTGAATCTTGGCATGAACTTCTTTCTAGTGTTATCCAAGTGGCCGTAACTTGGATGATCTTTTTCGTTTCTGTCATCGGAATCATCGGTTGCGTCGTATTCTTTAATTTTACTCTTTGTCGCATTATTTTCCACTAATGACAAACTGTGAGGCCTTGATGATTGTGTATCCATGTATGCGACGAATTCTGAAAATAATAAATTGAAAACACTTACTTAACATCAATGAAACATTTGGGTTATTGCAAATTCGGATTATTTTGTCAAAGCTTGTCGTGCCTAAAGTATAATTATTATATTATCGAATTTCGTAATGGTCAATCACGAAAACAAGGCTCTGTTTTAGTTTCTTTAGTTTTTGGTGCATATAAAAAAATGCTCTATACAGAGTAAGGGGATAAGAAATTGTATGTTTCATTAGAAAAGTATGAAATTTTACGTTATGGGTACCTATTGGAACTTTTAAAAGCTAAGATGCATTTTCGACTTATTTTAATGACATTCCTCTCCTCATAATAAATCAATATGAATATAAATACAATATATCTCTATATCTATATCTACTTCTATCAGTATTGCATATACCCATCTCATACTTTTCTGATCCCTTATCCTTAATTCGAATTACGACTTTTTTATGTGTATTTTGAGACGCAGTCCAATCAAGCATTACAAACAGGAAGACAAGAGTTATTTTGATAAAATTTCGAGTTCAACCGACCACGAATGTCGCCGGAACACGAAACGCACACTCGACAAGAAAATATTTTCACATGCGAATGCAATATCGTATTTATACTGACGTCGGAATCCGGTATGAAGCTGGCTTGCTGTGTTTACACATCTGGCCAGTCAATAAAGACGCCAATAAACAATAGTATGAGAATACCTATAAATACTGTTAATCTGATGCATGGCGAGTTGGAGACGGATAATAATATCTATAAATAGGGGATTTGTTTAAGCATCCCATTGCATGTTAAAACCCTCGTTTTAAACTAGGGATCAATGCGTAAATAGGGTACGGCTTACCTATATGAAAGTGAGTCGTAAATTTCTAAATGCTAAAATATTATGTGGACAGTGCAAAATCAGGTCTTTTGAGGATTTTCATTTTACTTGTCTATTTTAAAAGATCTTTTTATTGCCTCCAAGAAATTTATGTGAAAATATTGACATGTTGCATGGTAACTCTATAAAATATAGCGTATGTTACTCGTCGATAACTTAGCTTTCTAGGACTTTTAAAATTGGTCCAGTAGTTTTTGAGTTTATTCATTACAAACATTCTAATCTTTTGTAATTTTAGTATAGATATGTATAGATATTCTTTCTTTTCTTAGAGGCCTTTAGACTGTTGCGGTTTTGGCATATTTTAAAAGATACATAAAGAGAGAGAGAGAGATTGTAATGATTGTAATGAAATCAATATTATTCGATTTTAAGGTGGATTACCTTCATCAATAACATCTTCTTGTTTCTCTTCGGGACTAACTTTTAGCGTGACACTAAGTTCTTTTATTTTCTCATCGTCCATTTTGCACGTATATTTTCCGGCGTCACTTGTTTGGAATTCATTTATTCGTAGCCTGAAAACAAAAAGAATTTGATTTATTTTTGGATAGTAAAAAGTTGAAAGGGGAGTTAATTTTAAAATGCAAAAAGTGCAGAAAAGTTAACTTTTGTTAATGGAAGAGGGAGCTATGTTCACTTTTTTTTTAATTTAATAATACAAGTGTATAATTGCTATCATATCATTAATATTTTAGGTTGTTTACACAACTTTGCATCATAATTTAGTACAAAAATAAGTTCCGTGGCATCTTATCTAAAAAAATTAAAAGTAAAACTTTAACTTCGATTTATTCGAAATTGGAATTATGCGACATACCACCTTCATCCACTCACGTCTTCAATTCAAATAGAAAATTAGTAGCCGTTTAGGTTCAGTCAGATTCAGTTAGACAGGAGAAATTTATATATAAAGATATAGAGGTATATACTCAAACTCATATCAGACCAGAAAAGTGCTTTATCAGTTTCGGCAACAAATTCCATTCATTTCAAAATTCGCTAAGGCTTAGATTTGAAATAGGTATTGATTACTGATTGATATAATTGTCACTTTGAATTTTCAAAGGAAAACAGACCTTATCATTCTACAACATACAAAGAATGTTCAATCTTAGGGTGATAAATCACTTTAATTGTCGACTTTACCTACATTACCTACATATAGAGATTTGTATATAAACTTTGTTACTGTACACGATATACAGTTTCGCAGCTTCAAAATGAAACCGTTTGATTTGATATGTCACTTATGATCGACAACTTGTTTTCCAATCCCCCAAATAGACTGAAAAGCCTGTCAGGCCACAATTTATAATATGAAATATTGCGTGTATTCGTAGCAGAACATAAATATTGTTGCAGAATCGTGTTACGAACCATCTACTCTACATCTCTATTTATGGCGAAACTTGTGAAAATAACTCAGATGCGGTCTGCGTACATTACTAATATTCTATGCATTTCAGAAGATCACAATTTATACACGCTGTCCGTTACAAAAATTTGCTTTTTTTATAACTAGATTACTAAATTTATGTTTGCAATATTTTTGTACAGTTGAAATTTTATATTTACCAATACAACCACTTAAATGAGAATTTAAAACCTGGACAGGCTTTAAATTAAATAGACAGACGTCGACCTTAACATAACAATTTTGGTACTGCTGGGAACTGGGAATTGAACCCGGAACCTCTGAGTCAGAAAGTTAGACCATCATAAGCTTTGAGTATAACTTATAAGTAGTTTTCTGCTTATTAAAATTTTTCTAAAAAGTAATAAATAAATTAAAATGTAATGTTTTTTTATCGTAATAGTATTTAAGACTAGAAGTATACTTTGTAATATTTTACAGGTGAATTGATTGTATCTTTTTTTCACAAATTATTATTTTGTGATCGATCTGATCGAGTCATTCGACCTCTCATTTTCTTCGTATTTATCAACATCAACGCGATTACCCTGATAGTTTCAATGTTATAAGCAAAAACCTAAAAAACAGCTATTTTTTCCATAAAATTGTTAATAACAATGTTTTAAATAATAAACACGAGTGAAAAACATGTCAGTATATCATATGAAACTATTCTCCACACGATAGCGCAGTTGGTTTTCTTCTAAGACTTTTACATTCATTGCATAATACCAAATCTCTGGAGCTTGATGTACTAGCGATCCGCTCCCAACTTAGCCCGGGGTGCATTTTTTTACGTAAAAACCTTCCCTGACTATCCCTCTATCCATGAATGAAGACAGAATTAAAATCGGTCCAGCCGTTCCCGAGTTTTGCGCTTAGCAACACATTTTTATTTATAATAAAAGAGGTACCACTTACCAATGTTTACCCATTAAATATCCCGTTGAGGCAGTGTCCACCAAATGTCCATCTTTATACCATCTAACAAGGGTCTTTCGTGGTCTCTGACCACATATTAGTCGAAGTCGCGAGTTGACTGTTGCTTCCACTGTCGGAATCTTTCCATCTGAAAATTAAAAAAAAAAGACATACTTTATAATGTAAAAAAATATTAACAGACCAGATGAATTTTTAAATCAAGATTTTTATATATATAACGCCGTCAGATAAACCTTTCTGGTTCTGTAAACAATGTGGGTACAGGCAAATTTATTACGTTCAGGTGTTAGCGGTTATATTTGGATGCACTACTTATCTAGCCAGTCCTTTCTGTGTGCATCGTAACATGGTCTAACCACAGAGTTGGTACTTAGTGACAATTATTAATATGTACCTACATAAAAAAACGTGGCCTGACAATACTGAAACTACACCCATAATAAAATTTATCATTCACGTCATAGGCGACATGTCCCTAAGGGAAAAGCCTTAAATAAAGATTTAAAAAAAAAAAAAAATTCACGTCATCAAGTTTATACAGAAATAGTTTATTAATGGACAGAAAAGGTTGTTTTTCATCCAGAAAAAAGTGCCTAAACTCGACTGGCACGGACGAAGTCACACGTAAAAGCTATTTTGAAATACCAACGTATTTATTAGAGTGCTTATTAAGTTATTTCAGTTAAGCGTTTAAAATTTGAAAAACTACATTATATCAAAATTAGTCAAAATAATTGGAATTTCAAACACTGACATCGTTTTCGTTCCACAAACCATAATAATACTGAGAAACTTACACATAACACAAGAAATACAAATGTCGTAACCTTTCGCCCAAACTCAAGCTAAGATGATTGACCGAATAATTTGCATAAATAACAAAGGAACATATAAAAGAAACAATTGGTCCATTGAATACGTGATGCATATGGAAAAAGTTGGGTATTTTATGTTCCCAAAATATCACGAACACACTTTGCATTTATTTGTTTATTCTTAGCAGTAGATACATATACCAGTATGTAGGTCCATAGGTTAGGTTGAACTAATAGGACTATGAAATAGAAAATTCATTATTTTATCAATTTATGGCTCAATTAAATAGCTTGGCTTAAAGTTTCGCTTAGTTTTTAAGAGCATAATTAACACTCTTCTTATATAAACTTTAAAGTTATGAGAAAATGTGGAAATGAGGCCGAACGATCCATTTCATAATAGCATTCTGCATTCGTCTCAATTCTTCTATCTTCAGTCAAGTCTTCAGTAAACCTGACGTTTAAACTATAATGTAAAGGACATGGGACAGGCTCTGTTATTCTCAGCTTATGTAAAGTCGGGGTAAGAATAGGTTCGTCACCTTGATGTCGACATTTGCTTGCACTAGGGTTTTTCTTCTTCTTCTCTCTTAATGTCTTGGCTCCATCAGATCTTCTCCGATGATTTTGCCAGTGTCATTAGTAAAAATAGCAATTTTTAATAGCCTTTTTTTTAAATAAAAAAGGCAAAATTGAAATTAAAAATCAAAAGTAGCAGATCCCGAGACTAGTCAGTCAAGTCAAGTCTATAAGTTTTCTTAGTTTTCCAAAACAGGTTCGTCAAGTCCAAGTCCAAGTGCACTAGGGTAGTTTTCAGTCATGCCAAAATGTCATTTCAGACGTCTATCAGTTATATGCTTAGTGCTAAAAAAGTCTCAAAAAGCCTCAAAAAGACTAATCTCAAAAAGTGCTAAGAGTATACGACTTGATAAAGGAATGAATTTGAAAATTGACGAAGGTTTTCGTACCCCGACTGTACTAAAAAAAACAATAGTAATGCTATTTCACGAAGATCTTCCGGGTAACGAGTGGTTGCACCCGCTAGAGAGCTTTGCCGAATTAATGATTGCGAAATGTAGTGTGGTCTTATGCGTTTTTTTGTGTTAATTTAGCAATACCTATACTATGATTAATAGTCCCAATGTTTTAATATATTTAGATTCGCTCAACGAACGTTAAGTACATCGCGAATGTACGGAGTGCTCCTTGACAAAGTTTCGCTTAAATTTCTTTGTTTGGAAATGGACGCAGTTGAAACTTTAATGGCCCACGAGATTTGTGGCCTGTGAATTATGGCCGAGAGACAGTGGTGGGCATTGTGTCGATAAATATGTATCGATAGGAGGATATTGGCACAATAAATTACTAGTTCGTTGCTCTGCGTGATTCATTACAGTTTGATCTCACTGTTTGAGTAATGGACATAAAATATGGTGGACACGACAAAAAATATGCGACCATTTTTACATAAAATCGTGTGCAAAATTATTACTGTTGCCTACCAAATGGAAAAATCTTTACATTCATCGGATTTTGGTAGAACTGCTTGGTGATACAACTGTGCATAGTATGATAAAATTTGCAAATTCTCAGGAAACTAGCATTTTTCCAGCATAACGAAAACTTTTCTTAGGAATCACTGTTCAGGAAATTAATCGGAACAAACAGATAGACAAAAATTAGTTCGCTAAGTATATTTCGATATATATTTACTAAAAACGGAGTTATTTTGACATACATTTCAAATTTACTAGGTACAGTCGGGGTAAGAAAAGGTACGTCACCTTAAAGTCGATTTTTGCTTGCACCAGGGCAAATGTCAGTCATGTCAAAATTTCATTTCAAACGTATTGTCAACGTCAACGGCTTAGTGCTTTAGTTTCAAAAGGTACTAAGAGTCTACGATTTTGATAAAGGAATGAATTTGAAAACTGACGAAGGTTTTCGTACCCCGACTTTACATCGAATTATATGTTCGATAGGTATAGATAAGAGCTCTTGTTGGCCAAGAGCAAACCCATCTCTAATAAAAAAAAATGTCCATAATTTTAAAAATTCAAAAAATTATCGATAGAGTAAATTAGGACAACACATTTTAGCGCGAACTTCTTTCCTTTTAAAGGTCGATTTAGTGGTTGCACATGTCGTACAGATGCAGGGTCTACGCCCTTGGGTCCCAAATAAAAAAAAAACCGTAGAAACTGACAAAAGTCTTGCTGTTTTTAAAAACAATAAACTCATGTGGAGTTTCAAAAATCGAACGGAAATCTTGTATTGATTAATGAATGAATTCTTTTTGTCACTTTTTTTTTTCATTTATATTAGTTTGGAGTCTTATAAAAAACATACACTAATTTGATTTAAATACAAATGACCAAATGTCCTCTTTTTTTCTAGTCTCCAAGGGAACACAAGCATTGATGTAGGTTAAGAAAGCTGTCGGCTCTGAGAAGAGAAAAGGATAAACTAAAGACATGCTTTTGGAACAATTATTATTAAGGTGGAAACTTTGATAATGGATATATTAGATTCTGGGTTGCTTCACTAAAAGCGGCATAGTATGGAATATCACCGCACTCACTCAGCTTGAGGTGATATTTCAAATTAGTTGCACAAAGTGTTACGACTTAAATCAATATTACTAAATGTTAAGGTCCATTATCATTACATTACATTGCAACATTTACATATTCATCTTTTTATCAGAAATTAACGAGAAAGTGATAGAAAGTGATAACATGTATAAAAAAAAACGCACGATGCACGCACACACAGACGCACGACTGGAGTTTACTCCTTACGAACGAAAATAAATAATTTAATAAATATAATGCCTATATTATATGTACTATATTATATAAATGTGTATTGAAGTATACCTACTGTAGCCTGTAACGTGTGACATGTGGAATTAAATTTGATTTTACTCCCATAAATCGCGGGCTTATATATTTATTATATGAAAATCCTCAAAAAATGTCATATAAACGTCATTGTCAATTTCAACGTCAATGCCATTTGCCCAAGTGAATCCCAACAAGCTCTACGTAAAAATGACCGTATAGAAAAAAAATACATCCGTACAAAGTCGGGATGGGTCAACTGTAAATTCTCAATTAAACTTAAAAGGAAACGAGATTTTTTATTTTATTTCTAATGCATCACATTCAGTAGTGTAACTTTATATAAACAAAAATAAAAAAGTGTGTGGTTTTATTGTCTCTTAAAAACAAAAGGTGTTTATGACCCTCTAGACATGCAATCTTATATCATTAGGGGTGTCCAAGTGGGAGACACAAACGAAAGACAATAGGAATCAAACCCGCCTTAATACTCTTTTTGTATATTATGTGTGTACACATTTAAAACAATTTATTCAAAAACTAATTTAGTTTTGGAATAGTTATTGGAAATGTCTTTTCGTTCGGTTCAGTAGGTATAGGCCCCGATTTCACGAAAAAGTGCGATCCCCTTATATCTCGGAGAGTTGTAAAGATATGATATTCAAAAAGGGCTCAAAAGACGCGTATTAATGAGAGTTGTAAGGTGCAAAAAGAATTTTTCAAAAAAAGTCAAAAACGAAAAAGTTATGGCCGAAATAGTGAAAAAATAAATCAATTTTGTCCGAATTTTTGATTTTGGCGCTTGATATTTTGGAAACGAAGAATGATATCAAGAAATTGAGAAAACTTCTCTGGACAATTTAGTCAGCTACAATTTGAGCCTAAAATAAAGGCGATCGGGTTAAGGGTTTGCCCTGTAGCTTAACCTTTTTGAAAGAAGTTAACAAGTCAAAACAACATAATTTCGAATTCCTTAGATTCATTTCCAATGTGCTCGATAGTCGTATGAGGCACGAAATCTGTGAATTTGAAGTACTAAGTAATTTTAGATTAAACTTTTGTAGGTAAGGGTAAGGGAAAGGTAATTTACCATGTTTGTTAGAGAGATTTGATCCTTTTGATAGACCGTATCGATTGATGACATAAAAGTAAAGACTATTATTTTTTCGGATTTTAGCAGGTTTGATTACCGGATGTGGCAAGAGTATTTTCAAAAAATATTTGAGTTTTGCTCTTTAAAAAAAAATCTATGAGTAAAAGTATCTTTAGCATTTAGGAGTAGATACCTACTTTTGTCCGGGTATACATAGTTAAAAAAATTCACCTGTATAAACATTTCTACCTAGACATATAATAGATACTACTTTTTTTTTACTATTAATATTACTTAATACTTATTAATACTTATTAATTTTTTTATTAATTTACTTATTAATTTTTTTTTTAATAATTATACTTACTCCTAGTAATTTTCTATTTACGAAAGTCTGTTACGTTTTCACGGTTAAACTACTGAACCAATTGTAACGTTAACTTTGGCTTTAACCAAAGTTCCTGGTGATTTTCATAATAAACTAAAACCAAGTGTAACGCACTTTTGTATTGAAGACTTAAAAGAAGAGTATAAAATAATGTGTACAACAAAAATTAATAATAGCAAGCAATATTATGACAGGTTAGTATGAAATTATGAATATTCTAAAATAAACTAGATGACGCCACATTGATTCAGTCCCAAGAGACAAATTAAATGTTTCTCTTGAAAAACGACTTTCGGAAGTTTGTCGCCAACATTTTTATTTTGTGTTTGATTAAAAATAACCTTTTATTCTTAACAACATTAAAATAAGCTATGATTGAAATTATAACTAACTTTCTATTAGTTCAAATTCAAATATTTTATTGCAAACCATAATGTATAAAGGATGTTACAATATAAAAATTAAGACCAGTATTATGGACCCTGTTGGGCATGCAACTTAGGGACTAGGAGAGAGAAGCATATATATACATAAGCGTATAAATATTTATATAAATATATAAAAGATTTTTTTTATTTTTTTTTTTTTTTTTTATTAAGCTCAAACACGCTACATCTGCTGTAAGTTGCTGAGGAGTTCGTTGCACAGCATCAGGTCAAAGTTATGTCATAAAAATGCCACCGAAGTAACAGTAGGTATATTAAATTTTACATAAATCTAACATGTGGAAGTTAGTGAAGAAATCCCACGTGTGACCAAAGCTGGACCAAAGTAATTGAGAATTTTTTGGTAGTTTAAAACTTAAACTGTTTAAAATTCCAACAGTGTAGTGAACTTGAGTTAGTTAAACCTAATGACAGCATTTACTCAAAGGGAGGACGTTCATCTTATTGACAATCGCTTATAAACGACTTCCGATAGCTATCAAAAAGAGGAACTAATACGAACGCGTTGACAGACTTTAACAGGGTTCAGTAATTTACTTTTACACTTAATAAACTAAGTTACAATGAAGAACTTGAAGTTGAAACTGCTTCAAAATTTAAATATTCAGAAAACATTTAGTCTTAGCTGAATTTAACCTTTCAGTACAATCGGATTACATCATGATACCATAAAGTGAATGAATTGAACGTTCCTGTACTTATTTAAAAAAAATACTGAAACCTCCGAGGTTTCGTTTGGTAGGAAGCTGGCACAACAATTTAATCTTTACTAATATTATAAGATTTGTTTGTTTGTATTGAATAGGCTCCGAAACTACTGGTCCGATTTGAAAAATTCTTTAACCAGCAGCTTATTAATACTAGCAGCTTGGTCCGGGAGATAGCGCCATCTATCCAAAATACGGTAGATGGCGTTTTATACTTCTACGCGGACGAAGTCGCGAGCACCAGCTAGTAAATAATGTATTTATTTAAAAGTAAATTGAAATTTTAATGAACAAAAATGTTAACGAGCACTTTTCCTTAAAAGACGTGTCGATGACCTAGAGGATAAGCGAGCTGGCTTCCGTGTGCCATCATCAATTACAAGTGCTGCATACATATAAGTTTATAGGTTTTAGCGGGATAATTGTATATGGCGAAGCAAGATTACAATTAAGGTGACAATGTTCTGACTTATTAAGTGGCTTGTATCGTCAGATGTATCCCTTGGACAGAGCGATTGTCGAGCCAAATAAGGGTTCGGTGGGAGATTGAATGAATGTACGTTGAGCATTGTTTTATTGCTTGTTAGGTCTCTTTTTTAAATTGACAAGTCACGTGTGAGGTATTTAATTCTTCAAGGAAACAAAGATAAGATTGAAGTTAAATTTTTTTATGCCTCTTTTAAGTTAAAAATTAAGAGTGCTGTCATATGAACATTGAAAGAAAAATGTATGAAGAACAAGGTGAAGATAACTGAAGTCGCGGGCGCCAGCTAGTATATAATAATAGTAGCGTAACTAAGGCGTCGTATTATATGTAATATGTTACTAAGTGAACCGGATCTCAGGGTGAATATTATAATTTTCTGAAGGCCTATTTGTTTGGATCTCGTTTGTGTCGTTTTAGATTTTCTGAAATGCTCGGCTATTACAAATGGGTGCAAAAATAATACAACAAGTCGAAACTGCGAGCAATCGTTGCGATCCTATTCGAATATAGAATGGAAATCTATAACAGGAAACTCTGTGCATTTCAAAACATCATATGCTGAAATACGAGTTGACATAACGTCAAATGATACCCTCACACTTCGGCTGGGAAGATTTGAAATAGGCACAACTACAAACAAATCCTATTACGAAGGATTTAAGGGATAAAATCTAATGGCAACTTCAAAATCGCATCAGCAAACGAGCGTTAAAAATCTTGTATCATTTTTAGAATGGCTATTGATACGTAAAATTTTTTCACGCGTATTTTTTGTATTTAATTTTAAAGTGATGCTATTTTTATTTTTTATTCTTACTTTTTTGATAAAAAAAAACATTGAAAACCACTCTTAAAATGCATTTTTCAAACGTTTAAAACAGACTTGCATAGTACAACAGCACTACTATAAAGTTATTCAAAATTTTTAAGACAAAATATTTTCAATGTTCATAGAGAATGTAGTCTTCTGAAATATAGATGAAATATTTTATTAGTATAAATACCACAGTGCAATTAATAACAATAGGGTACGGACTGTAAATTCACAACATACTTACACTGATTATTTATTACATTTATTCAATAGAAAAAGTTCCTTGTAAATTATTGAGCCGTTGTAATTATTACCTATTAATAATAATAATAATAGGTAATAATTACAACGGCTCAATAATTTACAAGGAACTTTTGTGATTTATTAATAGGTAATAATTACAACGGCTCAATTATTACCTAACTAATTATATCACATTTTTCACTAAATATTTTTTGGATAGACGTAGTTTTTTGGATAAATTATATACTTATTTATTTAAATATTCTTAGGTTTTAATATTATTATTATTAATAATAATAATTTAAGTTTTAATCCAGTTTTTACAAGTTGCATGTTGCATATTAAGCGTTGAAAAGTTGCATGTTTTAAGAATGTTTTCGGAGACAACATCAAAGCTCATTGAGAGAATTCGGAAGCCATTCAATAGTCTAAACTCGTCGCCTAAAGATGAAAAGAAAATTTTATTTTTAATCACAACAATCATGGCTGCCGAGATTATAAAATAGAATTATTAAAAAGGGCGACACCGAACATCCGTTTCCTCTCGTGTTCGTTTTTCGAAATGATCTACGAGTACGCGCGCTTTTTCCTAAGATGGCGGTGTTCACGCGTCTTGTCAATGGCTCAAATCGAAAATGCTAGAAATATGATATTTGGCTTCCGTTGCGTTGGTTGCCATTTCATTTTGTTACTAGGTACACGAGACGAGACGCGTTGCGATATTTACGTTCTCGATTTATGTCTATGGGTGTATATATAATTAAATTCATGATGACAAGCCAAATTATTTTCTTTATTTAAATATTCATAATAAAGTTATATTTGTTCTTACCGAGAGCGTCAAGTAGAAGATGTGATGGCTTACCTGTAAAATAAGTGTTCATAGTAATAAGTTTACAAAGTTACATAGATACAATACAATCCCTTTCTCATGAATTGTTCTCATGAATAATGAATGAATAAATAAGAAACAAACAATATTGATTGACATTGACATATTTTCAAACAATTTGAATTCTTACAAAAATAAAATTGGCGAATTACTTTTAAATAATTAATTTTTCTTTTTTTTTCACATAGACTATTCTTCTTTTTTTTCACATAGAATATTCTTCTTTTTTGTTTTATTTTAATTTGTTTTTTAAATTAATTAATGTAAATTTTTTTAATGATTCTTTAGGCCTATTTGTATTTAATTTATATATATAATAAATAAATAATGGCTGTATGAAATCTTAATAAATAAATAAATATTTTTGTAAAGTACTAGCTGGTGCCCGCGACTGCTCCCGCGTTAAAAGTAAAGGATGTATAGCGGTAACGCTTGACTAAATGCGCAAAGCAATATAACGCCTGACATCTTTGCTGTTATAAAATTTTCAGAGGTTGTATCTTTATTTTTAGTAGATAGCTCGTGCCGGCGACTTCGCTCGCGTGACTTTGTAAATTATATGCATTAATTTTGTAAATTGACTGTATATTAAAACCTTCCTGTTGAATGACCCTATCTATTAAAAAAAACCGCATCAAAATCCGTTGTATCAGAAAACTTTATCAAAATAAGAATCAAAGGATTTCCTTTGATTCTATTTATTTTATTAATATTAAAAGATATATTTATAATGTTTATAAATTAAAATAGCGCACAAGAAAACAATGCGATTTAAATTAATAAAACTTATTTTTATATGATAAGTAACCCAAGAAGGTCCACGAAATGAGATATCCTCAGAATTCACTGGTATAAATCCCGGCACGTATGTTGGCAATAATGGCGAGATGCGCAGAAGTCGTTTTTTGGATCTGATCGGGTATCAAGCGGGGCAAAGGGGCAAGATAACATAGATCCGACCGCGCGATTGGTTCGCCACTCGCCCCGTGCCTCACGCACCTTGCACATGTCCCTCTCACTCCTTCGTACACTTCCGTTAGTTTTAGCTCACGTGCGCAAACTTTCTCCCACTACCTTAAAATCTTGCCAAGTTATGTGCCGGTTATTATACTGACCAGTAAGACACCATTAGTGTTGCTGTATTGCCGTATAATAGACAAATAGGATATAGGACAAGAATGAGGATTGGAAAATAGTGTCTGGCAATCCTTCATCATGCACTAGTCAGTGCATACAAAAACACACAGTACATACAAGTCATCACATACAAAAGCACACGTACTTTTATCTTCTATACCGTTTGTCCTTTGTCCTTTCGCTATTAAATTACGAAAAAAGAAACTACAATTTACATTGGGTTCTGTTCCCAATTAAGACTTAACAAGTTGCACATTGTAGAAGCATAACTGCATATCTGCTAATAGTTGAATATTATGTATTATTTTTTGTAATCATTAAATATTTTTTGTCCACCGCACATGCCAACATATGAAGAAGGGTCGTCGGCCATATTGGATTTATTTATAGAGGTGCGCGTGCGACGGTTTCTTTCGTTCAATTAGTTTGATTTGTTGGAAATCGATTTCACGGAAGCTTGCTACGACAAACGCGTAGATTTTTCTAATAGTTTAAAACTAAATAGACTCGAGACATTTTCTTTGAATTAAATATATTGTGAATTTTTTTTATAAGTTAAATCTCTGTATGATTCTGTGTGATTGACTTCGCTCGCAAACAAAATTAAAAGCAGAAAACACAAAATAAGAGTTCTGTTTTATTTCTTTTTGAAATAAAAAAAATAAGTAATATAAGGCGTCAAAATTATATATATATTTTTTAATTTATACTTTTTTTTAATTAGACTTTAAACGCTTAAAATGCTTATACATAATTATATATCATGCAGTCATTTAGTATTTGAATCAAGTAAGTATAGTATGCATAAATACTGCGTAAATAAGAAAGCTTTTCGTAGTGTTTATGAAATATCCAACAAAATAAAAAACATTGTCAGATTAGAAATTGGCAGGTAGCCAGTTTCATATTGGAAATGTACAAAAAACATTATTTGAGAATAGAAATTCTAGTTTGATTACCTATGACCAATTTTGTTGATGCGTCGCGTAATTGAATTTGTACTCATTAGATTAACCACAAGTTAGGATTGTCAAAAAATCTATTTTAAAACATTGTAGTTCCCCGACACTTGTACAAATGATAAATCGCTCTCTTCTTCTGTCTGTTTCTCTGCTAACTTCTTCTAAATCACGCAACGGATTTTAATGCGGTTTTTAACAATGGAAAGAGCAATAATAAACCTGGATGGTTTGTGGAAAATTTGCAACTGTGCAACACAATTATTAAATTAGGGATCACACATTTTACTTACTTTAATCTATACTAATATTATAAAGAGGAAAGATTTGAATGTTTGTTTGTTTAAATAGAATAGGCTCCGAAACTACTGGACCGATTTGAAAAATTCTTTTACCATTAGAAGCCGACATTATCCGTGATGAACATAGGCTACTTTTTACCGCGGGAAAATGCTTCATTCCTACGGGAAATCTAAAATAAAAGTAAATACTAGCGGCTTGGCCCGGGATACACTTGACAGCGCCATCTATCCAGAATCGGTGAAGCGACTAACATGACAACTGCTTGGTGATATTTTTAGCGATCCATTCCACGGTAGATGGCGTTTTACTTTTCAACGCGGACGAAGTCGCAAGCACCAGCCAGTAATAGTATAAAATAATTATTGGCATTTATAATATTGAAGATATCGCTCTAATTTTAAAACTAGAGTAAGAGCAAACCTAAAATTTGTTCAGTATATAAAATATAAACGACAATCTGTTTTATTGCAAAAATAAAGCCAAATAGAAAAACAGTGTAAAAAAACTTATGCATTATTAGAAATTGGTCTGAACTTGATAAAATGAATCGTTTGTATTTTTTTAATTTGGCAACCCTATCAAATATGTCTGTTGGAGTTTCCTGCGCACGCGTTGACCGGTGAGATGAGAATGTAGGCGTCACTTTCTTTATAGACTTGACCCGGTCTTGTATCTGTATAATAAACTCTGATCACAGGATGCGTGGGTAGACCTTTTGACCTAAAGCTTCTTTTGCATCTAAAATGTTACTCATTTCTGGGTGTTATTATAATATATTTTTTTCACAATACAAAAAGAAGAAACATAATAATATCTAAACACTAGCTGTGCCTACGGTTTCGTACGCGTGGTATTTTGAATAGCAATAGGCTATGTTTAATAACAGGAGAGGCCTATGATCTATGGTCTAACTGTTTGTGAATAATGCGTGTTATTTCAATTTAACTTAGAAACTAGGTCCAAAAACAATTTTTTTCTAAAATCAAACAATAAATCTAAAAACTGTTTTCACATAAGTACAACGTGTACAATGGTTTTTTTTTTTTTTAATTCAATATTTTCACAGACAGGCTCGCTTACGTTTTTATGAATGAACAAAGTCGCGGGTAAAAGATAGTTAATAAGTACGTATGAAAGAAAAAAATCCAGTTAAAAAAATCCAGTTAAGTATGTAAGTATGCCTTTTTATTTCTTTTATCCATAATCCATATAATAACAGATGTAGATTTAAATACTACAAGTATACCTATAGTTGATACAACTACAGATATATGTCTAATATTGTTTAAAACTTCAGAAATGTCCTTTTTAATAAAATTTAATTAAATTAAAACTTTTTGAAATTTCGTGTAGCCAACCGTCGACAAGGAAACAGATTCCGCGACTAATGACTTCCTACTTCGTTTTAATTTGTCGACGACAGCTAAATTAGTTATGATATGTGGATTTCCTACCTGATATCTTAGAGGCCCCTTTTGCCTCTAAGAAATATATACTACATTTTTTTTATGTTAAGGTCGACAGACAGGCTGACGGTCCACTTGATGGTAGGTGGCCACCGTCGCCTATAACACAAGCAACGCCATAAGTGCTACAAGTGCGCTGCCCACCATAGAAGGATTAAGGATAAGGGATAAGGGAGGGATGGGGTAATGGGCTCTGGCATCCCTTACTCACTCACCGAAACACAACAACAGATAATGCTGTTATTTCACGGTGGTATTCTGTAAGGTGGTGGTTACTGCCGCCAGACAGGCTGCCCAAATGACTGCGAAACGCAGTGTGCCCTACCACTACTTTCAAGATTGAAAAATTCAGTTTGCATTTACACTTTAATTTCAAAATCTAATGTAAATGAAGTTTATGTGTAAGTTACCTATGTAACTTATCTATGTAAGTTAATATTTTATGTAAATTTACTACTGCAATCGCTCTTGAGCGAAGCCAATTTCCCTATCCCTAACTAATCCTTGGTTCTTAATCCTACTGTGGTGACGGTAACCACCTACCATCAAGTGGACTGTCAGCCTGTATGATCTTTACATAAAAAAGCAGGCGCGCATTGCGTCGGTCTAGTATTTTAGAATCATACTTCACTTCTTTATTAACTCATTTATTTCGATGAATAATACAAAAAACAAAGTGGATTCACGAGATAATTTTCGAATGTATCAGATCGTTTCAGCCTCAAAGTTCGTTGACTTGTTTACGGAGTGCGTAAAAATGGAATAAATATAAAGAAGAGTGTTTGGTTTATAATAATAAAATGTACTTTTTAGGTGTAATTATTAAATGGGATGTTTACAGAGAGAGGAAGTCGTCTTCGTTAAATCTGGTTAGATAGAAGGGCTCTTATTTGTGTTTCATCAGACATTATAAATGGAGTTAATATAAAATTATTATAGACATTTATATTATTATAAACTAGCTTTTGTCTGCAACTTCGTCCGGGCTCCTTTTTCTTATCATTATCATAATCATCAGCTTGCTGTGTCTCTCCAATACTGGATGTAGATTAATAATTATAATTTCGTTGTGAAATTTGTCGAATTAGTAAAATAAAATAGTAAATAAGTTAAAGGAGGTTCATGTAAGTAAATAACCGTTGCAACACTGTGGCACTTAAGTAATTACAAAATTACATCGTTGATCAACTATCACCTTAACGACTTTGTAAACGAGGTAAAATCCAGTACAAGTTTTTTACCCAATAAAATCTAATTGAAGGAGAAATTTCTTATGGACACACAGTCTTGTCTCCATTTAAAAAAAATCTTATAATGTTCACATTATTTATTTTTATGTGATGGTCGTCAGATAATCTTACGATTCACCTGATGGTAAGTGGCTACCGTCGCTCTATAGTAGTACAAATGACTGCGAAACGTCAGACCAGAGCCAACTCTTTTAACTATTTTGTAAAGACCTACCGGGAATCCAACTCGTAAGGCATTTAAGCACTGCGAAAAAAAAAAAATAAGAAAAAAAAAATGAAAAACTCAGTTATTAAAAAATCAGAAATAAAGAATACAATGATCACACAATACTCTTCCTTCTTAAGTGCTTAAATTAGGAGAGATAAATTATTATTAGAGAGAAGGGGATAATAACTGAAAAGTAATTCGTAACGAATAATAAAATTTCGTACACAAAAACAACTCCCGAGTCCAATTTTAAGAAAAGCTTCTACAGGAAAATTTTCTTTTAGGAAATCTAGTGGCTCATAATGTTCGCAGTTCTATTCCAGGAAAATGCAATGTAATGTAAACTTTATAGTAAACAATATATGGATATTCGTACGTCATTATATGGATTGAAATGCGTACGCTAACCCTATTGGGATATTGTGCGTCACTGCGAACATTGTAGCTGGATTTATTTAGTACAACGATGATTCCGCTTAATAATCTGTTGATATTTTTAACTGCAGGAAAATGTAATGCAATCCAAGTGGTGCGATTAATGATTCAAGTCTGACAGTGGCTTACGTAAGTAATCGTTTTAAAGAGATCGTGGGACGGCACAGTATTTGTTATAACCAGCGCAAGCCAGTAAAGCTCTAAGATTCAGTTGAACAAATTAGAGGGTCCGTGGTGTTTGCCCACAGTGGTGTTAGCACCTGTGGTGGATGCCCACGATTTGAATAAATTAAATTTCATACTTTTTTTGTGATTTTCGACTTACAGTACAGTAAACCAGTGGAGGTTGTAATTCATTGCATGTACAGTCTACCCAACTTATTTGTTATCGTACATCAAACATACACCTCAGTGTCATGCATACCCATAAACGCGAACAATATTGCGTATAACTGTAACCGAACTGTTAATTATTGAATAATAAATAAGTAATTTGAATTCTGTATGGGAGGTAACACATACGCTTATGGCTCGCCCTAAAATGCAAACACAAATTGTATGCAGTTTTTGTTTATGGGATTAGGCCACCTTGAGGCAGTAATGCATAACCATATCTTCACTATATGTATGCCAAATGTATACATATTACATACATATTACATGTATCCATCTAGATTTTGTTCTAAGAAAGAAACAACTACAGGGAGTTTAAAAAATTCTAGACTCTAAATAATGTGTAGCGTTAATAGCACATTTACATATACCTAGTAAATTTCCCACCTAAACCTACCGGTAGTTATAAATGAAAATCCACTTGGGATCCAGACTAGCTGCCCAAGATCCAGACTAACTTTTTTATGCATATATTTTTCAAATTCTCGCAAATTTTAATTTTGAATCACCATCGTCATTTTATTCATTAAAATCACACATCAAACGTAGGTTGGTTACATCAAGTCTACGTTAATTTGCGAAATATTATGTGAACATCACAGTTAATTTGCCGTTTTCTATAGACGACCCGTTATATGGTTTCTTGAATGGATGCGAATTTATAAAATTGGCGACTTGAGGTTTAATTATCTCTACAAGCCGGATCCCATTCATTCCCTAAAGCAATTCCCATACCGAGAGCACACTCCACACGTGTTAAGTGCCGCGATAGACTAATGCAAAGATTAGGTATTTCCGTTATTCGCACTCCCGCGCAGTACAAATATTTTATGGGTGAATCACTACAATCAGAAGAGTGTCTCTTCTTATTATTAAAATTCATAACTTAAGGTAAAGAATAGTTTTGATATCATCTATTAGTTCCCATCATTATGTTATGTCTAATGCCAAGCCTATCGTCCAATCGTTATGATACTATTTGTCTTGATCATGCCAACTTGATGGTGTATGGGTGTCATTTTGTGCATTATAAAATAAAAAAATTAACGCCTGATAAAAAAATACCTATACCTACAGATCGCGCGGCGACAGTTTGGCTTTGACCTTCGGGTGGAGGGGATTACTGCGCATGGGTACTGTCACGCACACAATACTTTTCCTTTTTTATGTACCAGGTTGGATATTTGAGTGGGTCAAAATTCATGTACAGTGGTAATAATGCTAGAAAATAATACGAAATAGATAAACTTCTTCATTTATTAAAACTATTGATAGTTATTTTACTTATATAAAATGTTTATTTCCTTTTAAAGTTTACAGAGACAGCGATGAAAATTCTAAATAATTGTTTTTTAATAAAATTATTTATTCCAAGATACATGTAAAATTGGTACATACAAACAAAAGAAAACTTAAAATAATTATTAAATACAGTGTGTCCCTGGATAATCTGCAACCCCAAAAGGGGGTGAAACTACACCAAAATGTAATTTAAAAAAAGTTAACATTAAAAAAAGGTCTTAGCAGCAGTGCTATTCAGATTCTGAATCAGTTAAAGGTTTAACGCCTTCTATGAAATCACCGCATGGTCCAGTGGTGCTGCCGCGACACGAAATTGTGCAACGTCTTTTGCTTGTTGAGGGTCCGGGTTCAGGGTTCAAACAATGTTTTTTTTACGCATTTTCAAATCACTTTTTAATATTTAACAAAAAAACTTAACTGACAAACTTAAACAAACAAACTCAACAAATAATAACAATCGACAACAATAAACAATTAACGAAAATAGCAATTCACTTGTGAACGTGATTGTACAACAGGAGTGCGCGGTACGTCGTATCGATGCGAGAGGCAGGGAACGACTGGAGCGCCAATCAGAGCACCGCGTGCGCCTACACACCCGCCCCGCACCCCGCTAATTGCCCGTTGATACCCAATTTCTGATTTCTGCGCAATAACGGTCAAAGCCAAACTCTCGCCGCGCGATCTGTACTAATATTATAAAGAATAAAATATTTGTATTTTTGTTTGTAATGAATAAACTCAAAAACTAAATGGACCGATTTAAAAAATTCTTTCACCTATAGATATCAGCGAGTAACATAGGATATATTTCATAAAGTAACGCCGACGAAGTCGCATGCAACAGCTAGTACACAATAAAGATTGAATAAATGTTTTAACTTAACACCTATGAAAAGGGTCAGAGACAAAGTCGCAGGCAAAAGCTTGTTACGGACAGAAGTGAAAATGTGCAAGTGTATTTTGTACATCTCATTGTCTTCACCTACGCTTAACTTTTTGTTTATCGCTTAAAACTTTCTAAATTTGACTACCATTAATATTTTTTATACTCCCACGTGTGGGACTCTTTAACATACATTTATTCAATTGTTCATTCAATTCTGAAAAATACGTAAGCTGTTAAAACATTTCAATATTTAATCAAAGTCTTGAAAGGTCGAGCGAGACATAGATATTGCAAACATGCTGGCCAATATTAACCAAAAAAGTATATTCGATTTTCTATAAGAACCATTGACAAACATTACCATATCTTACAATTTTTCCCTTTATCCCAATGATATTTGCTTTATCCAGTCAGTGTTTTTTGGTAGCGCACTTGCATCTTTTTTTTTTTTTTTTTTTTTTTTTTTTCGAGGAGAAATCCGTGGGGCTGACGCCGATGGGGGAGCCTTGTGCAGGCACACACAGCTAGCCAGCTGTGCGTGCAGGTCCCCTAGGACATTTGAAGACGTGCTAGATATGCCCGCCTTCTCCTGCCCAACCGCCTGCGTCTGAGGGAAGCGAGGCCTGCCGCTTCCTCTCGCTCCCTCTCGGCTGCCTCCTTCCGCGACATTACGAATTCGCAGAAGGAAGCAACCGCTTTCCAGGTGGTCACTCTGCCAAGCATGGCTTCAACCATGCTTGGCAGTGTGACGTCTCCACCCCCCAGCACCGCTCTTAATTCCCGGCGCTGGGGACTCCAGGCCGAGCATACTTCGAGCGTATGCTCGGACTTGCATCTATCTGGCGTTTAATTGAAGTTTGAAGTAAGATCATACTTTTCATCTGTATCTTTCTTCTCTTTAATCTTTCTCTTTGTAACAATTAGTTGTTGGATTTACCAGATAATAATTGTACTAAAAATCTGTGCAATTTTACTACATTTTCTATTAATTTTTGATTATATTCACCCATTAACAAAAGCAACGCGATAAACTCGCTGCAAGTGTGCCAACCTCTTATTAGTAGGTGATTACTCTCTAGCCTCTCACTCGCCAATTTCAAATCCTATGGCAGTTTTTGTGTTATGGACTGTATCATCAATTGTAATCAGCCTAATTTTCCTAAAAAAAATATAATGTTACAAGTAATAAAGTCCACTTTTGCTAAGGTTAATTGAACCAACTGTGTTACAGATTTATGAGTCATCCGGCCTTGTTAACACGGAGATAGGAGACTGCTCCCAGACGCCTCACTCAGAACAACAAAACTCTACTTAGTCATGTACCGTATTGCCGCAGGAAGATGACACAGAAACCACGTTTGTATTTTATTATGAATATTCTCACGTTATAGTCAATTTATGACTCAAATTCGTCTGGAGTTAAAAAACTAATTATAACTACTGGCTATTTTTTTTTTTACATTTTTATTTCTGTGTGAGATGAGATCTATTTATTAAAAATGCCAAAGTTTGTGAGGAAAATCAAAATTTTAAGTAAATGAAGAAAGTATTTTGATGAAACTTGACAGTAATGTTATGGTAACAGTAACATCCTAACTAATCACTACTACAAAGTCCTCCGCCGTGTCTGTCTGTCTGTCTGTCTGTCTGTTCGCGATAAACTCAAAAACGAATGCACCGATTTTCATGCTGTTTTCACCAATGGAGAGAGTGGTTCTCGAGGAAGGTTTTAGTAAGTATATACTTAATTTACAAAGTTACGCGAGTGATGTCGCGGGAAACAGCTAGTATTATATATGCGAAAGTATTAGTAATTCACTATAGTAATAGCAGCTAGTATTATATTTTGTTTGTTACGTTTTTTCACGCGTTAACTATATATTTCAACCGATTACCGAAGTTATTGTAATCATTAAACTAGTATGTATCACAAATGCACAGGCATTTATAAATTTTTAATACTAAAATGACCATGTAAATAGAAAATCAAATTATTCTAATGATCATGTGAAGCTAATGCATCGAAATAATATGTCAGCACTGAAACAGTGATATTTTTTGAAAGATTCTGTCTGCCTGTCTGTCGACCTTAACATAAAAAAAAAAAAAAGATTACTTATACAAAAAAAAATGTGTGTAATGTAATATACTGGAAAATTCACACTTACGAGTTTTGTATAACATTTGATAATAAGCTACTTAGTGCCGGTGACTTTGACCGCGTTGAAAAATGAAAAATAGGTATAACATAACACCAGTGAAAATATCTCTGACACTTTAACGCCATCACGGCGAGGCGCCATATTGTTTTATGTTTTATATTTTTAGACGCTCCACGGGAACCTAACATTTCTCCGGGATAAAAAGTTTTCAAAAATGTTCTCAAAAAAATTGAATTTAGATCATTTGAAATTTTCAAAAACTCTTTTTTGGCTGATAGACAATTTTATAAGTACAGATAAAGATATTTTTGAAAATATTTCACACAATTAATAATAAGCTTTATAATTATGTACTTTGAATTTACCAAATAGGTGAAAAAATATTAGTAACTAAAAGCCAAGATCTTCTTTAAAAGTTTATATTATACTTTTTTATCTAGTCCAGTGGAGTGTCACCATTAGTCACAAAAAACGGACCACTAAAACAATTCAAAGTTGTCGACCTTTTTGACATTAGCACTTGAGTTAAACAAATATGGCTACCACCTTTTCAAGAGGCTTGTAAACATCATTATGTTTGTCATGGCGTTCAACCTCGTACTGGATCGAACTTGAGGCGAGAAATTAACGATGTATTTTCTAAATAATATTTTTAACAATTTAATTAATCTTCCCGCCTGACTTTCAGTGTATTTGCTATGGATTTTATTTAAAAAAAAAAAGTTATCGTACAAATGCAGTTGCTGTGTTAATAGGCGACGGTAGCACTCTGTCATCAACTGGACTCTCCATAAATATCATCTCCTCTTTATATATAAAAGGCGATGTGTGTAGTTGTATGTCTATAAACTTCAAAGCCGCTGAAACGATTTTGGTTTGATAGCGATCGGACGCGGGCGAAGCCGGGAGCGGGTCGCTAGTATCTATACTAATATTATAAAGAGGAAAGATTTGATTGTTTGTTTGTTTGTATAGAATAGGCTCCGAAACTACTGGACTGATTTGAAATATTCTTTTACCATTAGCAGCCGACATTATCCGTGATGAACATAGGCTACTTTTTACCGCGGGAAAATGATTCATTCCTACAGGAAATCTAAAATAAAAGTAAATACTAGCGGCTTGGCCCGGGATAGCGTCATCTATCCAAAATACGGTAGATGGCATTTTATATTTTTCTACGCGGATGAAGTCGCGAGCACCAGCTAGTTATATATAAATTGTTATATATAATACTTAGGAAACGAGGACAGGACCTCGTCAGAAAGCTCAACGTCTTTCAACCATTATGATTTTCTTATCCACATTAGTGGGCAACCACTTAGTAAAACGTGAATATTGTAAAGCTTCCAATTTCAATTTTGTTGTTATGGCATTGTAAAGCTTAAAGGAAAGGTACCTAAAGAGCAATCATAATTTCTGGATTCAGAATATGGTATTGCAACTTTAGTATAGGTACGAAACAATACAACCAATAAGGTAATTGAGTCTATCTAGTGTTTTTGACCTATTGCAATTCACAGACGCACAAAAAATGCAGACACAGAAAAAGTTTCACAAAAATCAAGTGTCTACATTATATTACCTACCGGTAAGTACTACCGGTACATCTTTTAACGCTTGCCAATTTGATACAAAAACTTGAGATTGTAATGACTGAAAAAATTCTCAGTTGCAATAAGTTATAAGCTTATTCTGGCCCAAGTTAGTAACAATTTAAAGTTTAGTAAGAATTTCTGTTTTATTTTCATTATATTTTAACACATTTTAATATGATTAATTTAATAGCTGTTGCAAGCGACTTCGTCCGCGTTAAAAAGTAGCCTATCACGTGTCCTGTACTTAGAAATGTTTATCTACCAAGTTTCATGAAAATCAGTTAATTCGTTTAAGAGTGATGGAGGAACATACATACAGTAAAAAATTCTAAAAATCGTCAATTTAGTTTCAGTATCATGTATAGAGCCTATATACACAATATTTCTGAAAACAAAGTAAATTACTCCATGACCGACCCCTACAGATTTATTATTAATATTGATAGCCTATACCTATTACTCGCTGGATTTTAACTGTCAAGTTACAGTTGAAAAAAATTTTAAAATCCATCCAAATTAAAAAAATACAAACATCCAAAATACAAATTTCTCTTTTTATAATAATAGTATTAGCATAGATAAAATTTTATCGGTTTTGTTTTTGTTTGTTAATTCAATTGCCTAATTAGTTTTAATTGGCGCTACAACATTTTTTTTAACCAAAGCTACAACACACAGGTAACAAATACAATATCATAAAATAAAAATGAAAATGAAAAAATGAGCTTAATAATCTTAAACCACACAAGTTATGGGAATAGTATCTAAACTAGATATATGTACACCTAATTTATTGAAAGTTGGGAAATTTTCTGTGGGGCATAATAGAAATAGACAATTATTGCATTTGATGTCACTATAATAATATTATAATGGTTTATATGTCAAATATAGTATGTAATTTAGACATTTTTTTAAACCAAAAGTTCTAGAACGTGAGATTATATTTTGATTTAATTTGTGTTCGCATTCGAAGTGTAAATGCGTTTTTAATTTGACAATACAGTTACGAAGATTCGCACCGTGTGTTAATATCTAAATATAGAACTGTACGGTTCTTGTTACATGTAAAAATCAGTAGGTTACCTATTATAGTTTTGCTATTACTTAATATTTAAATTACATATAATTATATATTTTTTTGTTATTTAAGATTTTTGGGGTAAGAGTTTACACTTTTCATTTTATTCTTCAAGTTGGATAAAAAGTACTGTACAATATTAACTAGTTTAGTTAATTTCGAATGAGAGTTTGTTTGTATGTATTTTGTAAAATATTAATTTTCCTTATTATTAAAATAGTGAAATATATTTGAATTTTTATAATGATAAATAAAAATAAAAAATAAAAATATTTGATTGACTTAGTGCGAAATTTCTTTAAATACGAAAACAAGCGAAAGTAGCAAATAATCATATATATACATTACTGTTTTTTCGCTGTCTAAACTTTTTATTGATTTTCAAAAATATTTTGCAAATAATGCTTGTTTACGTAAATCATATTGGCCGGTTTCAAACGTACCACAAAGTCTTAAGAAAGTCCCCTTTCAAAGTAATTCAATTACCTTTAAAAGTTAAAAATAGTAGTTAATATGTGTGGCTATTTCAGTAGCAATACTTTCCCTCTGTATGCCGTTTCGTTTAGTTCTGAGTTCAAGGGCACACCGACATCACTCCGTAAATATTTACACAAAAGCTGCGAACATTTTCAAGATGTATGTCTGTTCGGAGCCTTGATTTTCTTTAATTGCTTTTCCATTTTTGAATCGTAGTTTCTTTTTATTCAAATTTCGAATTAAGCACTAAAAGTTTATATATGGGCGTTATCGGAATTCGCTTGTTTTGGAAACTATAGTTTTTAACAAAATAAATATGTTTTTTAAACCTTAAGCATGTAAAGAAAGATTAGTCTGGTTTGAATATACTTTTTAATCTTCGGATCAAGATTTTCTTGACCATTAAAATAAGTTAGAAAACCATTAAAATAAGTTACCATCAAAATAAATTAGAAAAAATATTCAGAACACCGTAAGTCGTCGCGTGGCAACGCGTCGTCACGTCACGCAGAACACAGATGAACGATTTTTTTTTACATCTATGAGATCTATACTAATGTTATAAAGAAAAAAGATTTATATGTTTGTTATTAATAAAGTCAAAAACTACTGGACTGCTTTAGAAATTTCCTTTACCAATAGAAAAGCTATATTATCAGCGAGTAGCATAGGTTATATTTTTTAAAGTTACGCGGGCGAAGTCGCGTGCAACAGGTAGTAAATCATAATATATAATATAAAATAAATCATAGGTAAATCATATCATCTAGGCATATAAATAAAAATCAGTGTATGTTTATTTTGTACCGAATTTCGGTTTTTATTTCCACGAAAGAGGCATGAACGAGGAAGTTTGTGTATAGAAAAATCGCGCCAAAATGTAGTTGCTAATAAAATTTGTACGTATAGTGCTACAAATCAGTAGATGGGTGGTTCTATTTAAGAAGGACGAAAACCATGTAAATTCCGGCACGGACTTTTTTGCATTTTAGGCGAAATAAGTAGTTTGAACTATAGCTTAGATGTAAAAGCAAAGAGACAAAATATAATGCAAAATTACACAAATACGTTAAAAGTTCATTTATTAAGGATTTCTATTTAAGTGCAAAAAATCTATTTTATTTCTAAAACTGGGTTATTATTAAGCATCAAAGCTTTTGTTTGTACAAGAGACATGTCAGGAGACTGAGAAATTGGCTCTTCAAAGTATAATTTTTGTAATAATATGTTTTAAATCGAGCTTATTTTCAGTGCCATAATAGAAAAAGTTAGGTGTTCAGGCTTGGTTGCGAATTAAAGTGATAAAATTAAAAAAAAAAATATATACCAAATACGAAGAGCCGTTGAAAATTCTATTAAGAATAGAATCACCTAGATGAGAAAGAAAATAAAGAAATGCACATCAATTTACGTTTACAATTGATGCACAGCGCGAGTGCTTTTTGTAATTACTATAAATCCTCATTAAGACACTTTTACGAGAGTTATTCGTAGCCGGTGGTCAGGCTAGTGCAAGTTTTAAAATTACTTCTATCATTTGCATTCCTTCATTCTTTAGTCTCGCTTGAAGAGCTGTCCTCGCATAAATCAATATCGAAAAGAGGCAATTTTAAAGCTCGAGGCTCACTTAAGCTTTATTTTAAAGTATATTTTAAATCTTTACACATTTTTAAGCTTACTATCGCTGTAAGAAATTATAACACTAGGCGTTACTAGAAATTATAACCTCTTGCTTTTATATAGGATAAAAAAAGCATGTTTGTTTTGAATTATATTTTTTAAGCTTCTTTATTGTGTTTAAGTTATATACCTATATTTACATATTATATAACTAGCTGGCGTCCGCGACTTCGTCCGCGTTAAGAAAGATAAAAAGTAACCTATCACATGTCCCGTACTTATTCTAAATGTTTATCTACCAAGTTTCATGAAAATCTGTTAATTCGTTTAAGAGTGATGGAGGAACATACATACATACAGAAAAAAAATCTAAAAATGGTCAATTCAGTTTCAGTATCATGTATAGAGCCTATATACACGATATTTCTGAAAACAAAGTAAATTACTCCATGACCGACCCCTACAGATTTATTATTAGTAATGATTTGAAAGCCCACTGGTCGAGTGGTTAAGGTTAGGGATGATATTGAAAATTTAATTTTCAAAGTTAGCATAGTCTGGGTGTTTTATTGACTTATTTGGAATTTTTAATTTTCAAACATAGTGAAATAATTTAATGGATTATGACAACCCAACCCTTAACGCACTGAAACTAATCAGCTCATGTGTTGTCATTTTACAGTCATTATATACCACATTATATACGGATACGGTTAGTATTCCGTAACTGTTAATAGTTTAGAGAATTCTGAATGAATTCCAGTAACATTGAAATATCAATTGGTGAGTTACAAATGGTATGTTACTATAGTAAAGCGAAACTTAAATTAGTTATTTGTAAGCTTGTAATTTGATGCGGTCTTTATTTGCTTTGTAAACAAGGTCCCCAGAGCAAAGTGACAGCTTGCCTGGGTCATACAATACAAACTTCTTCAAGTTATTGGTTTTCTTCAGTCCTTGATGGGCATTTTAGAAATATACATTTATAACTAACTACATTATGCCAAGTTATATAAGCTAACAACATAAGTATGAAATAAATCCTATATGTGTATTAAAAAATGAAGAAGTTGGATCTCCTTTCTCTTTTCCATAACCTTTTTGTATCACAAATAATTTTAAATTAAGCGTCTCTTTCACCATCTGTCAAGTAAGCTAACTGCCATATAAAGTCCATTTATAGTAATTTTAATTTAACTAAAAATATTAAAATTGCTAAAGTGTATTTTTGTGTGTTTGATTTTAATTATTTCTTAAAATTTAATTATATCTAATACTAGCTGTTGCACGCGACTTCGTCCGCGTAACTTCATAAAATATAATCGATGTATCGTGTCTGTGAAACCATGGAAATACATATATAAAATTTCAACCCAATCGGTTCAGCCGTTTAGAAGTTATATGTTAAAAAGATAATTAGTACGGAAGGATAATTCTTACTACCCGTTGTCCTATTACCCGTTTTCCCGTAGGAATGAAGCATTTTCCCGAGGTAAAAAGTAGACTATGTTCATCACAGATAACGTAGGCTTTTAATGGTAAAAGAATTTTTCAAATCGGTCCAGTAGTTTCGGAGCCTATTCTATACAAACAAACAAATCTTTCCTCTTTATAATATTAGTATAGATAAACCTACTTTAATACTTGTTCTTAAACTAATTCTAAATCTTTTAAACGCAAGCGTAGCCACGTGCATCATAACAACAGCGTGTTGCCAATATTTCTGGAAACAATGGTAATAATAGAGTAAAAGTGATTTTAAATAAGTCTTATTTTTCATAGTAAAGGATTGCAAAATATTAAAATTCAAAGCCACGTTTTCACAACGATCACAAAGGTGAATAAAAGATTACGCGTATAATAATGCGAATGCATAGAGTTTTTATGAAATATCTTTTCGTCTTGTTAAAGTGTTTTTTGCGTAAGTTGACACGATGTCTTTTTTAAAGTAAACAAAAAATATTGTGGCAATAAATCTGCAGGTCGCATCCACGAATAAAGAAATCCGTAGAGTATCCACAGTAGGTATATATATCCACTGTTTAAGTTATTATTTTTGTAAAATAAATTTTTAGCATTTTATTGATAAATAATTAAATTATAAGTATAAAATAGAACCACGGTTGAACTAACTTTTAGAAGGAACTCATTCTAATGCTCGTCTGATAAATATTTTTGACAATTGAGCAGAATCTATGTTTCTCTATCATTAAAAAAAAATATTAAAATACACAATAAGTTAAATAAATAGGTTCTAAAGTAGTTTTCAGTGTGATTTTTTTCATAACAGTGTGGTAAGTAAGGCACACTGCATTTCGCAGTCAATTGGGCAGCCCGTCTGGCGGCAGTAACCACCCCCTTACAGAATACGACCGTGAAATAACAGCATATGTGCTGTTATGTTTCGGTGAGTGAGTAAGGGAAGCCAGAGCCAATTACCCCATCCCTCCCTTATCCCTTATCCTTAATCCTTCTATGGTCAGCAGCGCACTTGTGGCACTTATGGCGTTGCTTGTGTTATAGGCGACGGTAGCCACCTACCATCATGTGGACCGTCAGCCTGTCTGTCGACTTTAACATAAAACAGCATCAAATTTAGTTTGGTAGTTTTGGACAAAAGTTAAGACGGACACCTGACCGCGGCGGTTAGAAATTTTGTTTTATTTTATTTAGTGAGAGCGGAGCTCTATGGAGTCTTTGTTCTCAGCGCACATGTTCCTCGTGAGAAAACTTCTAATATACACAGAGTAACGTGTCTTTGTGCATTGCCGCCTGCAGCGAACGTCGCAAAAACCATGGGGTCTTTTAATGAAAACAATAAATTCATCAATGAGAATGCATTTTGCTATACAATAACGCAAAGTATCTAATAACTATAGTAAATTTTTCAAAGAAATTTAAAGAGTTAAATTTAAGCTTTTAATTGTAGTTAAAATCAATTATTAATGCAGTTTAGAGTTTTTAGATATTGGTCAAAAATTAAAAAACACATTCGCCTTATAAAAAAAAGACGAGCTGAAAAAAATTAAGGCAAATATTATTTATAAAATTAATTTTCATTTTATTTTATTTTATTGGTCCTTTTTCTCTTACAACTATTTGAAATTTAAATAGGAAATTATTTTATTAAGAACTGATTTTTATTTAACTATGAAGATGTCGCTGTCTTCGTATTAAACTATAATGTTTATTAATAAAAGTTTATCCTCGTAAAATTCCCATTAAAACTTACTTACAGTAGATAGGTATTTCTATTCAATAAGTCGGAGTTGTAAACAATTATTAAAAATTAATAATCAAATAGAAACGCGTCAAATTCATAACAAACAGTGAAGCGAGCAACTGTCCAATCGCTGTCCTATGATATTCTAAATGCGATGTCAAAGAGCAAAACGAATAAATCACCAATTAGTCAATGCTCTCAAATTGGGTTCAAGTTCACGCCGCAAATAGCCTAAAAAGATCCAAACTAATAAATCCGAGCAGATGCATCGAGATGTCAAATAAGAAGACCACGTCTCGCTCGGTGTCCCTTACTAAAATTTTAGCAAAACGAATGAAGAGAACCTTTCGACATCTGGGCACCTGCAACCGAAAATATACAGCGATATAGTGGAATATGTTCCTAGAATAGCAGCAGACTGTAAAATGAATATAGAGACACCATGTGCCTTCAAAAAGTTAACTAACAAACGCGTATTTGCGGTCGTATAACAAAATGCCAAAGCAATATGTAATCTCGGTCGAACATGTTAAGAGTTATGGCGTACAGAAGGATATGAATGTCCTTAATATTTCTGGGTAAGTGAATAATTTGTCATTTAGTTCGGACGCCCGTTGATGTTACGATGTGCCTTTTTGCTAATGTTCGCTTTAGGAAACAGTTTGGACTAAATGGTGGAAATGTTTAAAATATATTTGGTGCAGCTTTGATGTCAGTAAAAATATTTCATTCGGTTTGGTTGTATCGAGGCGACCTGTCAATCATGTCTAAAGACATTAAATTTAGACTTTACCTAAACCGAATTTGGCGAAATTAACAGTGAAAAAGAGTAAAAAGAGGGAACGAGTGTCCATATTTTGATATGAAATTCCCCTAAATTCTTCAACCAAAATGCCTTCATTCTGCCTCTGAAACGTTTGGTCTGTATTTTTCCAGTATTTTGCATCACTAGTTGATGAATCCTATACGGTATCTTTCGCCCATCATTACGTGTCCGAAATATTGTAGCTTCCTCTTCTTTACCCGTCTTATATAATACTTCCATTCTCTACCTCATTCGACGCAAAACAAAACTATCCCTATTGTATCAATTCCCTATTGGGTATATTCGCAGGTAAAATTTGAGATTAAACAGTTTCCCTTACTCCAATATAACAAATATAGATCCGAGCTCAACGAACCGTGGTTTATATGATGCAGTGGCAACAAATATTTGCAAAAGACGACTGCCCGAGTACATACAGGTCGGACGGCTTGCTGTGAGTACGTCAGTGATATAAATTAGGGACTCTCCACTCGCGACACCAGACATTAATCTAAACATGCGCCTGCGCAGAATTCTAATTAATACATGAAAAATATGATTCGAGATTACATCTTGATTGAAACTTGAAGTGGGTACATTGAAATTGAGAATGAAAAACTTGATAGTGAATACCTCTATTTAGAGGAAATAATTTGCAATCATTTAGAAAGAAAATGACAAAAGTAACCCAAACATATTCTTTTGTCCACGTCTTATCCTCTATCTCTCTTTTAACTGAAAATGAGCGTTGTAGTTTATTGGAAAATGATGGAAAATGATGATAATAAAAGTCGCTGGCCATCAGGCGCCGAGTTGTGGTTGTACAGCATCCGAAAAACGTTGAGAAAAAATTAACTGAAATCAACTGCAAACATCTTCTAGTCGAAAAATAACTTGAGGTAGAAGTAGGCACGCAAAAAGAACTGAAAAGGTTACTTATATGAAATTTGTTACAAAGGTAGTTTATTGTCTGGATAAATGGAATTCCTGTGTTATTAAAAAAAACGAACTACAGTGCGTACAAAGTACATTAATATACGAAGTAAAAATATGTCTGTGAAATATTAAAACCCACTTTCTTTATACCTACTCAGCAGACTTAGCAACTACTGCTCGTAAGAAATATAAGCACGTAATAAATAATACTTAACGGGAAACTAATTATGATAAAATGGACATTCGATTGTTGCATTTTTTTTTCAAGAGAGTTATTGACAGCGAGACAGCTGCTTCAATAATTAATTTTCAAGTGACCTTTAAGATCGTCAAGTTTATATTGTTTGAAATGTTTTACGACATACTGACCTTACCTCTTTCATGTCTTATACATTTTTTTTAATATTTTTATTTATTTTGTAGCAATTATAAAAAAAAATTGCATTAATAATACTTGAAAAATTATTTCTATTTTCGCCTATAATATGAAATTTAAAAACTTAAGATGATTTTTTTTTTAAATATTTAAAAATTCATAATAAAAAAACAATGCTTACTCCATTTATTGCTTTTTCCATTAGTGAAAACTGTATCAAATCCGTTAGAAGGTTTAAGTTGAATGTAGCCACCCATACCACTATCAACTGGACCGTCAGTCTGCCTGCCAATTTTTACTTAGTAAAAACTTTTAAAAAAAATATTTAAGGCGATCGGAAACGGAAGGGTGTAACAGGAGAAAGTATTTAAAAACAAAAAAAAACCCAAGCAGACTTTTAGTGAATATAAAAAACTTATATGAGCTTTTACAAACATTGTAAACTTACATTGCTCTTAATTGTTATGGTCATTGATTGCTTTCGAACAAAAATTCTACAACTTTACAATCCAATATAAAATATTTAATTGCAAAGAAACCTAATTGATTTGATTTCCGTTAATAAACATGTACCAATTTTAAATTTCTTTAAGAGAAAATAGCATCTAATTCATTAAGTTTATACAACGTATAATTTATTATAATATAATATGATTCTCACAAATCCCACGTAAATATATCTACTGGATTCACGGAACGGCACTACGCTTATTTGACAACAAAATATATTAACAAGACAAATTAGTACTTGGGAGTTATGTTAGTGCAGGAATATTTAATGGTCTATATATATATAAGAGTACTAGCTAGTGTACGCGACTTCGTCCTTGTTGGAAAATTAAAAATATTACACTTGAGAAAATATCTGACATCTTTATCGCTGTGACGAAGGTGACTGAGAAAAAATCATATAATTTTGTTCAACAAATCATATGATTTTTTCATATGATATTTTATATATGTTTTATAAAAGTAAAAAAATACAAGCAATCACCAGACAACAACAATAAAAGAGAAATGAAGTATAATTTTGAGTTCCTTTCTCAATATATATTGAATTGCTTTTTCATTATACAAGTAGAGGAATTTGTCGTATATATCCGACTCTGGCGAAATGGACAGATCTAACTTTGGCGGCTAAAAGGTTAAAAATAAGAGCAATAACTAAGCAAACTTGAATTTAACCCTGAGACTAAATATTATTGTAAAACAATAATATTTAGTCGTGGAGCGCATTGCAAAACGCAAAGCTAAAATAGGCACCATCAATAAACAGCACTGTTCTCGGCCACCTTTATACTATCTGTTGTAAATAAAATCCTCTATTCCCCGTTTGTGTTTTACACACATCTATATTTCTCTAAGAAAACTCGTTTGCATAACATGTCCAAGGATAATATGATATGGTTGTAACTTCGACTTTTTAACAAGGAGTGCGACTTTTTTTTTAATGAATTTTAGTTACCATGAGACGTGAGAAATTAAAAAAAAATGAAAGACATAAAAAATTAATTAATTAATTAAATATAACCACCACAAAAAACATTAGGTTGAAAGTTTTTATGTGACGTGAAGAACTCTGAAGAAACTTTGAAAAAACTGAACGAAGAATCTTTGGGACCAATGGGTTCGAAGGCAATCAATGTTGGTTAGCTTTCTTCATCAGCTTATGAAACTAAGTTTGGTAAAAAGTCTAAAAAGCTAAAATTCGGAACATTTTATGTTAAAAATAAATATAAAAATAGTTGGAGTTCTTCCTATCATTTCCCTGTCCGTAAAGCTGTAAAGATTTTATTGTCTTAACTCTTAAGTGGTAGGCGAAAAACTATTTATTTTCCTTTTACACTATAAAATATTTTACGGCATTTTAAGTACCATCTCCACTTTGGGACTACATTTCGTGACTGCACGGCATTGAGGCGCATAAATTGTTTGTTTTGGACTGAGTTTTTGATACAGAAATGTCCAATATATTTAGTCTCAACATTTTATTGGTTTCTTCCTGGGGAGTCAACTGTGGTAGGCTTATTGGTTGTGAACGAATGTCGACTATAAAATTTTGACTTAAATTTCGTCATTTAATGAGAGAAATAACATTATTTGAACACATGTTTGGTTAAATTTTCTTTGTGATAAATTTCCATCGTCGTCGTCTGGAATTATTTCCAATTTCATTAGAGCAATGCTACATTGTCGTAATTTTCTGTGCATATGAATAGGTAAAGACGAAACAGTTCAGTACGAGTATATTTTCTTATCAGTTTGTGTAACGATTTTCTTTTTTTGTTCTTCTAATATTATAGATAAGAAATATTTTTAATCCAAAGACGGTGGTATGATGGTATAGCTTTCGTTACTTTGAACTGTACTTTATTATATACTTAATAGTATCGTATCTCGTATCGCAATACCGTGAAGATTGGCAAGGGCAGAACCCCACCCTAGTCTGGTATTTGAAGCCAAGCCATTTACAGATGCTTATACCGTCATCGAAACTGTCATTAGATTCTCATTCGCTTGCGTACCAATGAGTCAGATTTGTAGTTAATCCTAGATAGGCCCTGTGTAAAACATGAGGATTGCCGACAGAAGTAAAAACTTAAAACTGAGCGTCCATCATCTCAGCCGCAGGACGTCCACTGCTGGACATAGGCCTCCCCCAAAAATTTCCAATTGGACCGGTCAGAAGCAGCCTGGATCCACCGTCGACCCGCGGCCCTTATTAGGTAGTCTGTCCACCTTGTTGGTGGACGCCCTACGCTGCGCTTGCTGGTCCGTGGCCGCAGCGGCCCCAGCGGCCGTGGGCTCTTCGTACTATGTGCCCTGCCCACTGCCACTTCAACTTACTGATCCGACGGCTTATGTCGGTAACTTTCGTACGTCTACGGATCTCCTCATTTCTTGTAACTCTTCAGTGTAACCCCGAGCATAGCCCTTTCCATAGCTCGTTGAGCGACATTGAACTTCCTTACGAGGCCCATGGTTAGAGACCACGTTTCAGCGCCATATGTCATCACTGGCAACACATACAATCGGGTATATGCAATGTGTTGGCGTGATCACGTACGTAGACAGCTGCGCGCGCATTAATTGTGAGCATTAGCATGTTGCTGACTCGAATCCATACATTTTTTCCCTACCTTTGGGTAACGCATAACGCATAACGTATAACGCAGCTATAGAAGTTTTCACTTCAAAAATTTTGAAAAGTCCTTCCACCTGACTGTGGCCAAGCCCAAATAGAGGGCAAAGTTTTTTTACAAAAAAAGTTAAAATCTAAAGTTAAGAGTTTAGCTTCCAGCCTAAAAATTTAAATTAGATTGTGGATAACATTTTATAATTTGATACGGCGGTAGCTAGCGCCTCTGTGGTGAGTTTAACATTTGGGGATATTAAGATTCTAAGGTCTCCCTTAACCCCAATTTTGAAATGTAGATCATGGTTGTAACACACAGCAGGGCAAGTAGATACGGAGGGCAGGCTGATGATGATGCTGATGTCAATGAAATGCGTCAAAAAAATTTTTTTTACCAACTAATAAACCAAATTAAACTCCACGAACGACGAGCAACATTTACCTACAATGCAAGGTCTACAATAATATGAAAACGATTTACCAACACATAAACATGATGTACGATGACATTAAACACATGTTAATGCAAACTAGAGACGCGTGCAACTTTCTCGTATAAAACTTCAAACATAGCTAGAATACAAATATTTAATCGGTCACGACACATCCAAGGCTGCGTAAAGTCCTCACGTCTTTCAATGTTGAATAATCACGAATATCACGATTTTCCCAACATATTGCAAATGCATCGGGCGTGCCAACATCGCGGGATTGCAGAGGATGTACGCTTGTGTCCGTTGAGATGGCAGCACTGTTAAAAGGGACCGACTTCCGTCGATACGCATGCGTTTATTAGTATTCACATTAAAAATTTTCTTTATTTAAAATCTTGCATTTGGAATGTTGCATGCAGTCGACAAGGATAATAATGAGCTTGTGATCCCAGGACCTGACTGTAGTCCCGTGGGTAAGTTCGCGTATGGAGAATTTTTTCAGGAAACTATAGTAGGAGTCTTAGTAAATATTTTAGACTTATAAAAAATCTTTGATCAGAAGAGTAAATTTTCAAAATTCTATGAATTTAATGAATTCTTTTACATCGATTTATAAATGAATATATTCAAGTTGCCTTGAAGGTTCTAGTAGGTAAATGTCTCGCTCCAAAACAACGAGTTACTTAAAAATTATAATGATAAAATTAATCTAATTACCATACTAAACATACCGGGATAAATTGAGGACGTCATAGGAAATTTGACGGCACCGAAGCAAGAACTTGAACCGCATTGACGTTTGCACCAAAATAATCTCGAAGAGTTTAGAAAAGGAAGCAGCAAAAGGGTCTCACTTGGCTGGTCATTATGATAATTGTGAAAGCATCCGGCGCACCTAATGAGAACCAAATGAGAGGGTTGTGATACCAACAATCGATTTGTCCCCGTGAAGTAATAACGCCTTCCTCTACTAATTTTATTTTCGGTGTAAATTTTATACTTAATAAAGACTCGAGTGTGGTCGAAATTGTTCGTCATACTTTGCTATTTATGATCTACGTTTTATAGTACTTAGGTATTTTATTAACAGTTAAACTTTGAACTTGTACCTACGTTTATAGTACAGATAAAATTTTGCTCACATATTTATTTATTTATTTATTTTTAAGGAAAACTTACAGTGATATTTATATTAATTACTTAATAGCTAAATGACAGAATAACTTTACACCATTTACAAGTTTCCGCATATTGAATCTATCCTAAGGCATATCGCATATCCTAAGGATTTATGTTTATAACCTACTAAATCCTATCCATACTAATATTATGTCTGTCTCTGTGTTTTTGAAGCATTAATTAATCAACTCATCATTATGAAATTTTGCATACACGTTGCCAGGGATACAGAAAAGGACATAGGGTGTGAAAAAGTAAAAAAAAAATACTTTTACTTTACAATTTTTACTGAAAAAGTAATACAAATTTTACTTTTTCACACTAAAACTTTTTCATATGAATGTAGGCAGGTTGACTGACGGAAAAGTTGATGGTAGGTCGTCTATGAGATTTTTATATCCTTTACTCACATAGGCACCAGGTACACATAACAGTATTCGTGCTTATTATAGTTGTAAAATCCGTTGAGCTGCGGTAACTGATTATTGTGCAAAATAATATATGATCGCAGTCTTATCTAATTATACATGTATGTAAATGTTCACCTATTAATATGTATAATTAAGTTTTATAACAAGATTGAATGAAAGTAACGACTAATACATGCAAGATACAAATTATAGATAAGAAGTTTATTAAAACCGACGTTATAATTTCTAACTCTATCATCCAAGTAACTTGTCTTGAGAGCTCAATAGCTTCGGGAAACTAGGAGTATATAATCTGCACATGAATATCTTTTCTATTAAACTATCGCCCCAGGCTTCGCAGTATGCAGTCTGACGATCTACCGTCGTCTATAACATAAGCAACGCCATAGGAGCTGCAAGTGCGCTTCTATCTGACCAAAGTAGGATAATTGATAAGAGGTGGAGTAAAGGCTCTGGCATACCTTATTCACTCACCGAAACACGACAGCACATATTATTTCACGGTGGCCTTCTGTAAGGGGGTAGTTAACTGCTTCCCAATTAAATGACTACGAAACGCAATGTACTGCGTATAATGTTAATTTTACCTTACTAGCTGCTGCCCGCGACTTCGCCGGCGTGTCTTTGTAAATTGTACACTAAAACCTTCCTCGAGAACCACTCTATCCATTGGTGAAAACAGCATGAAAATCGGTGCAGTAATATTTTGAGTTTATCGCGAACAGACAGACGCGGCAGGGTTAATAACTTTGTTTAATTAGGTAGTGATTATTAATATTATTGATTATTATTATTATTGATTATGTTGCTATTAAGCAACCAATACTTGGCAATGAATAAAATGATAATGTTAGGATTAAATTTGTATGCGCAAAGGTTTTTTTTATTAAAATTGTAAATGATCACCAAATTCTGCTAATATAGTTTTATCTTTGGTTGTCACTGGAATATGCAATTAGATAATGGCCTCATTGAATGCAATAAATATTCGTTATGCGTTTCGCGGTTTGCTCTAACAATGCTTGATTTATTTATTTAAATTTGTATATGGGTGGCACCATCTATTTACAAAGTTATGAACTACAAATGTATTGTATCCACAGAAACTCAAAACCTGAAAAGGGGTAGGCATTTTTTATACATATTACTCCAAGCAATGAACTATATTTGTGAAAACTTTATCATAATGCGTTCCAGTGGGATACTACAGCAGTTTTAACAACTCATTAGTTCGACGAGCTCATTAGTCGAAGGTTACTTAATTTGAAAACTGACTTAGGTTTTCGTACCCCGACTGTACATTATACCTCATTGATATGGTTGGGTGGGAAACAGGCAGCTGGATCATTTTGTGATTGTGGATTTAATCCACAGTTCCAATGGAATCCATCACACTATTTTTTTTTTGTTGATAATTTGGATTTGCCATCAGTCGGTAGTACAAAGTTAAGAATCCATCACACTTAACTCATTTTTTTTAACTTACTTCTCACTTACTGAACTAGATGGCGCTTCCGTGTTTGGTCCATATTTTCTACAAAAAAAAAATACGTTACACAACAAATTATTTAGTTATGATTTCTTTTCACTTACCTTTCAAAATAATATCCAATATTTTATTTTGTGATGAATTGCTGAATTGATACGGTATACGATCCGATTGTTCACAGATTACTGTCCGTGCACAAACTATCGCCAACAACACGAAAGTGACGGCTGCCGACATTTCGCGGAAAAACAAAATGGCGACCCAACGCGTCATTTTATTTGCAAAAACAAATCAGCTTCTAATCGGATCCATCATAATCTGAAACAATACAGAGAGGATATTAATCACGGCCCCATCTACGAGACAGTTCCAGAAATAAAATTGATACACATAAAACACACATTACTCATCAGATACCGTTTTAAAAGTAAAAATAGCAAATGTTTTGGCTTAAATAAAATCCGGGCCATTAAACTAATGCTAATTGGTCATAATTTCAAGTAGTTGACGTTTCGAATGACTATCGAAAAGAATTGCTGGACACACAGTTTGTTAAACATATATCATACGCTTGAAATTAAAAGACCATAATAAAATGTTCAAGTGTATTCTGTGTATTAAATTAACGTCCCTGTTGGAACCAACGTTTGGCTAGTTGGCAAACTAAACATTTTACTATAAGTATTTTATTTTAACTCCATTTACTCTTACAGTGTTGGACTATGGCTAGTTGGCTCTTACACTGTAAGAGTAATTAATGGATATAGATTATATCTATTTATTTTAATCATATAGTTTAAAACCTATAAATTTGGAATACATGTTTATTTTATAACATACCTAAGCACCCACTAAGAAAGAATTTTTAAAAATTTCTGTGCAAATCCGGGAGCGGACTCGTTCATGTGCAACACTAGAACAAATTAATATGAACTACTCACCAGAAACTACGGAAAAGGCATAATGGAACATCTGTATTGGATACTGAAATAGATCTACTTACATAGTCGATAAAATTTAATACGTAATGCAAGTCGTTGCGAAGCTGTGCCTTGCCTAAAATATGGGGTGCGTGAAAACCAATAAACGTCAAAACGCATTCCTTTTACTGCCTGACCAAGATAAATTTACCATTTGCAGTGCGCCGTGACTCATTTCTGTTGAGACAGCAAACGTTTCAATGCGTTGTTGACTACCGCAATATTTATCTTCTATACTAATATTATAAAGAGGAAAGATTTGATTGTTTGTTTGTATAGAATAGGCTCCGAAACTACTGGACCGATTTGAAAAATTATTTTACCATTAGAAGCCGACATTATCCGTGATGAACATAGGATACTTTTTACCGCGGGAAAATGCTTCATTCCTACGGGAAATCTAAAATAAAAGTAAATACTAGCGGCTTGGCCCGGGAGATAGCGCCATCTATCCAAAATACGGTAGGTGGCGTTTTATACTTTTCTACGTGGACGAAGTCGCAAGCACCAGCTAGTTATATATAAAAAAACTTAGTTAAAACTAACTACAATAATTGAGAAAGTATCCTAAGTCATACTCTAAGGAATTTAACCTGTCTCGGTAATAAGTCACATAAAAATCGGTACGCAATACTTTTTTAAGATCATTCAATCCACAAAATTAATTGGAAAATCTCATATGAGACAATTCATAAACGTAAAAGTGAGTTTGTTTGTATATTGACGCCTTACGATACTTTCATGCCTTACGATACTCAACGGATTATCAAAGAATCCGCTACTATTTTTTGTTTGTCGCCGGAAAAAGCATATATTCCGAAAGGTGATAGACATTTCCGGGTAGTTATTTGAGGCAAGCTGAAAACTTGTCCTACAACTCTACTATGATGCCCTTACAGAACTACAGACCTGGTTTGGGAGTAGTAGAGCTAAAATCAACTTTTATGACAATTTATTTGCGTAATATACGTTTTTATTATAATTAAAAATAAATATTATCTTGATCGCCTGGCAGGTAGAAAGTCCCATCAAAATGAGCTGTCTTTTTTTAGAATATTTATTTTTAATTATAATAAAAACGTATATTACGCAAATAAATTATTATCCATACAAATGCACGATCGTACAGAATATGAAAGGCCGTTGACACTGTATAAAATTAACCGGTAAATAAATAAACACGCATATAAAGAACTCTCGTTTTTGATTCACTCGTTACCGCAGTGAGCTAATGAAAGGGGATACTTTAATAACTGTCTGCTTCCATTCCCTTTTATTTTTAAATAAATGAGAAAATTAAAAAATAATCTCGACACGTACCTACGAGAATTTGATTTCAATCCAAAAAAACTGAAAAGAAATTTAAAGATTTATTTAAATACTGCTTTGAAAATCTTTAAGAAATACTTTTGTGACAAACTTTACAATATCCTATTACGAGTAAGTAATATTATAAATGAAAAAGTTTGCGAGGATGGATGTATGTTTGTAACTCCTTTGCATAAAAAACTAAAAACTATATAATAACTAGTTTATTATTAGAATACTTTTTATACACGAAAAATGTGAGGTTCTTTTCTTTTGTTTTTTTTTTAGTGCTATAGTGTATCAAAAAAATTTAAAACATTTTTCTCCATCTTCAAAACTTCTATATGACTTTCTATATAATTCTGACCAGTTTTAATAAACTTCATAGAAAAAATTATTTCATACTTCATAGAAAGCATAAATAGATCAATAGATGATTCTTTGGATTAGGTGCGATCTTTTTTACAAAATGAAAAACTTAACCAATAACCGTGAAATTGAGTTTAACGAGGTGTCATAAAACAAAAAGCTCTATGCTTTCATATAGGGGCGTCAGATGAAACTTTTTTAACGGCTTGGCTCTGTTTAATGTTGGTTTTCATTAGATCGCGTACCACGTGCCGAGGCGTCATATATCATCGGCGTTGAAGGGTTAACCTGGCAACATTCAAAATTGGTTACACGAAATGAGGGTTCGATTGCTTTTTTATTGTATCTCAAAATAGTAAGTGCCTTTACTCCACTCTTTATCTAATAAATATTATATTTAAATACTAACAACCCGTCTCAGCTTCGCACGGAGGTGTCGAGTCCAATCTGTCATACTGTGGCAGTAGAACTAGTAGGATTTTTTTTGTCCAAACTGTTCTATCGTAGAACAAATATGTAGTAGAACAGTTTGGAACAAACCAAATTTTCAAAAATCCTTTCTTATATCAGAAGATGCTAATAATTATATATTAATATATATTATTATTAATATTATATTTAAGATGCTCACTTAGTAAGTTTTGACTTATTAGTATTTTGCGTTGATAGCCAGGAAAAACGATTTAACAAGTAAAGATTCATTGATGAATATTTTCTTGAGTAAATACTTCACTGCTATTCTGAATTCAAACTTAATTTTAAGCTTAACTATTAACTTGATTAGTAACGGGCAGGGCAACTTAGCAGGCACTGTACTTAGTTCGCGTTTTTATTTAAATCCCACAGGAACTTTTCATTTTTTTCAGGATAAAAAGTATCAAATTCAGTTCAAATTTTCAAAACTGCAAATTTGGCTGTTTTAACCTGACTTTTAAGTTGAACTTTAAATAATTCAGTTGAAATTTTGCAATAATTCAAAAGTATAAAGTCTGGCTTTAATATTTTTTATTTCATCTGAAGGGCAATAAAAACAATAAAACAAACAAATAATGATAACGACAACAAAAAATTGTATATATACGAAAGCTCTATTTAAATACACAATTAGATAATAAATTAAGAGTAGTGTATTTATAGTTCACAACAGAGGCGTAAAATATTTTTGTTTGGAGAAAAAAATTATTATTATAACGGTCAGCGCACCGCGCGCCAGATGGCGTGTGCGTCGGTTTTTTGTATGAATATTTGTAAACAAAGTTTTAAGATGACATAGAGGGTGTTCTGGAGTTATTTAATTAGTTCTTTATATTATCGGTATATCTTGAGATTTAAAGTAGTAGTTCTTTATATATCTACTAACTGGTGCTAGCGACTTCGTCCGCGTAAAAAGTATAAAACGTCATCTACCGTATTTTGGATAGATGACGCTATCTCCCGGGCCAAGCCGCTAGTATTTACTTTTATTTTAGATTTCCCGTAGGAATGAAGCATTTTCCCACGGTAAAAAGTAGTCAATGTTCATCACGGATAATGTCGGCTTGTAATGGTAAAAGAATTTTTTAAATCGGTCCAGTAGTTTCGGAGCCTATTCTATACAAACAAACAAACAATCAAATCTTTCCTCTTTATAATATTAGTTTAAATACATATTATTATTATAAAACTAATTTGCTCTTTGTGTTTGTCTGTTCTGTTTCATCGTTTTCTTTTTTAAACTATTCATCGGACTTTGATATGGTTTTCATTTATGGAAAGAGCGATAAACGATAAAGAGAGCGTTTTTTTATTATTTATTATTTGCAATAATGTGCACTTGAAAGAGTGGTGATACTTTTTCAAATAGGTGCAAGGTAATTAATTACATATTATATACTTATATCTGTCACAAAATTATTATTTTTTTAAATATATTTTTATTATTAATCAAAGTAGTAACGCACACTTGTGACATTGAGCCAATAAGCGCATTTTCGTTAGATGATACCTCAAAAACAGTCCCTTTTTTCTGGATGAAATGTACCCCATGTCTTTTTCTATAATCCGTGGCAATAAGTATGCAAAATTTATTTAAATTAGTTGAGCAGTTTAACTGTGAAAGCGTAACAAACAGAGAACAATATAATTCTATGTACATATACGTATCCTAAAAGCTGTCGTAACTATTAAGATTTGAATGGAAAATTAAACGTTCATGGGACCCTTAATCCTGAATTGCTAATGGAAACTTGAGGTATAATTAAAATTACCGACAAAGTGTGGGCATAATTGAAAGCAATTAGCAGTTATTTATCCGCAGCGGTTTATAACTGCGCGTTATTTGACGTAAATTGTTATTACAGTGCAAATTTAATGCTCACTGGCCACATTAGTTGAGACAATAAACAGATTGGTCACGACCGCTTAAACGTAACACTATACGCCTACCGATACTACAGGAGAGTTGATTTTTATTTGATTTTTGCGTTTTCATTATTGTAGTGTAAATGTGGCAGTGGCTCGGTAATTCACTGTATTTCTGGCAAATCACACGTCTACTCATTTAAGGTACAGTCGGCCGCATAAGTCGATTAACACATTCAAAAGTGCAAAACAAATGAACACTCAACGCGCCATAAGTCGTTGTCACGACTAGAGAACAAAATAAACTTCACGTACAAACGATTGTATAAAGCTTCAGTAAGTAAGTATGTAAGCAAGTAAATTGAGTGTTCAGTTGTTTTGCACTTTTGAATGTGTTAATCGACTTATGCGGCCGACTGTACATTATACTTCAATGCCTCTACTCCGGCTCGTTGCCTACGGAAAACCCCCAGTGTGGTCACCACCCGGTATTGCCACTATCGGTATAGCCATCATACATTGTTTAGTTATATCTATACACTACAATTTATCTTGGTAATTTTTCCATGGAAGCTGTTTCTTCTATAAGAGCATTGTTACCTATTCACTACGCAGAAGTTAAAGTGAGTGTTACCCCACAAGGTAGGTGTGTAATAGGTAGGTACATAATGGAATGGAAATAGCTAATTGACACAGCCGCGACCGTAATAAAACATTCGCGATAAACGGTCGATCGAACGCCGCCATTGTGGTCCGCATTCGAATTTTAAAACATCCTGTGCAAGGAAGCGCGCGCACGTGCTCGGTAAACTTCCTGCCTGCGCCCGCGCACCTTAGCCGCTCATATACGCTGGAACGGGTACAACTATCATTTTCTATTTCAAATGCGTATCGTGTAACCTTATGTAACTTTAACTATCATATTTTATTTTATTTTATTTTGTATTGGTATCTTTTATACTAATATTATAAAGAGGAAAGATTTGTTTGTTTGAATAGAATAAGCTCCGAAACTACTGGACTGATTTGAAAAATTATTTTACCATTAGAAGCCGACATTATCCGTGATGAACATAGGCTACTTTTTACCGCGGGAAAATGCTTCATTTCTACGGGAAATCTAAAATAAAAGTAAATATTAGCGGCTTGGCCCGAGATACACTTGACAGCGCCATCTATCCAGAATCGGTGAAGCGACTAACATGACAACTGATTGGTGATATTTTTAGCGATCCATTCCACGGTGGATGGTGTTTTATACTTTTCAACGCGGACGAAGTCGCGAGCACCAGCGAGTTTTATTTTACAAACCAATGAATAGTTTTAGCAGTGACAGTTTTAGGATATGCTTACCTTGGTTAAGTTGTATTTTGTCTATGGTGTTAGTGAACAATAAATTAAGCAAATAAGTACTTATGTAGAGTCCTGGTGTCGGCGTGCGTGGGTTCACTCCTATTTATAGAGCAGACATTGCTGCAAGTAATACACCCTCTCACAATAAGTCACTTATAGCACAGGCTGTTGAAAAAGTTTAATCTTAAAATTATTTTTAAAAAGAATTTATTTTAAACTCGAAAGGATTGCTCTTGAAACCATAAGTGGCCTGCTTATTGATATAGGTAATCTAAATGGTTAAGTATTTTCAGTTTTAAACTCGTCACTGAGTAAGTTATAGAAATATGCGCTTAGTTTTTTATAGCCATTGATTGACCTACCACAATATTCTTTATTTTAAGAATGCATAATGGACTAATAATAAATCTGTATGTAAGTGTAGGTATTGTATGTATGTATGTATGTATGTATGTATGTATGTATGTATGTATGTATGTATGTATGTATGTATGTATGTATGTATGTATGTATGTATGTATGTATGTATGTACGCATCGCTCTTTAAGTAATTAATTAATTTGCTTGTTTGGCGCCGACTCAAAATTACTTAGGTATACTTACATTAGTTTTAGAAATTATATTATTATAAGGTTAAATAAAATTTTGCTTTTATTTAATGAATTTTAGAAGTGAAAAGTAGAAAACTTTGTGAAGCTAAGTTAACATTTCTGACGTGCAGATTGACAGTTTTTTTAGGTACTAAATCTATTGTTTAGAACTTTAGATATTTAATTAAAATGTGTTATATGTGAATCTTCCTGATGAAATTTTCCAAATGTTAGTTAAATCCGCATTAAGATCCGCTGTGTAGTTTAGAAGAACAGAGCACACAAACAAACAATCAATCAGGACGACATGTTTATTTATACTGCAACATTTTGGAAATTTCCGCCCGAGGAACTTTATATGAGGACAATTTTGACATTTAATTAAAATTTTCATAATTTACGAATATTCGCGGAAGATATAAACGCTAAATTATACAAAATATTATTTACATGATTTTTTAAATAGACTTGAAATAACTACCAAAAATTATCGATTTATTTTTATCTACGCAAAAATGAACTCATGAGATTTTCCTTAAATTTGCTACAGGGAATAAAAATATAACTTCCACTAAATATTCCCACTTTCACATAAATTTAAACTAGTATAAAAGTTTTAACAGTAAAGATAAAGTTATTTCTTTGAAACCAGACTTATATTTATTTTCCCAAAAATTTACCTATGAATGAAGTTTACAACATACACTCATCATTGCACAAATTATTTGTTATGAATATGTAACATAAAATTTATTCTATGTAAGTAAACCTGTAATTAATTATTGTTTATATACACGCCTTTATCCACATGTTCGGCATCATTGGGCGAATCTTCAAAGCGATTTACTATTTCGGGATTTTGTAAATTTATGCAGCGTTTAAACGAGCAAGTTCATAAGCACGAAATTAGAATAAAGTTAGACAAATATACAGTTATATTTCTGATTTAAAATAATATTTAGAACTTAAGTATATGAAGTAAATAAATCCTACTAATATTAAAAATACGTTTGTAAGGATTAAAACATCATAAGTACGCTCTCTCACGCAAAAACAACTGTAAATATATTGATGAAACTTTGCAGTAATATAGTTTATACATAAGAATAAAATAGTTGTTAAATAATTACAAAGACACACGGACAATGTAGCGAGCATAAACTAATTTTATTAATTAATTTTCATTTTCAAATTTTAATTCCAAATTTTCAAAAAAAAAATATTCACATTGAGATAACAATACGATGTTGCAGCGTACTTACTTTCCACTAATCGAGATATAATTCGGCCAGTCTAAACGAAGCATCACACAAAACTGCTGTATGTTTTATATCCGTCTATGCTTTCTGCAAAATTTTGGCCCAGATTCGTTGTTGATGGAAATTATGGTATCGAAGTGAGGAAAACTGGACAAGTTTATTAAATTCTCTTAGTCATGGTTTTAAATAGGTTAAAGCACCACTTTGTAAGTACTTTAACGTATGGCTAAAGCCATAAATCTTTTTCTATATTTAAACAAAATTTGAGACAACAGAAAACCTAAGAAATATTAAAAAAATAAGGAAAATTTCGGACATTCAGTGGAGTTGCGAACCCACAAGCTTACGTTTATTAGGTAATCTAGAGTAAGTGTTAAATAATGTAAAAAATAAATTTCGTAAAAATTTGCCGGTTTCAATTAAATGTAATAATTTATGTTAAAAAGTAGCTTTTTTCGAATCTGCAATTTAAAGCATATTTTATTCTGTAAAAGCCGAGCTCTTAAAATATTATTCAAACGTAAGGGCAAATTTCTTTCCTAGTGTTTTATAATAATATTAACAACGAAAATAATTTATATTATTACTGTGTAAATAAAATAATTAAGACAATATAGATTTTAAAACTACAATAAATGAAAATATTTTCCTCTTTATATTATGAAACAATTAAGACAATATAAAGAGGAAAATATTATTATTTATTGTAGTTTTAAAATCTATATTCTCTTCCTAACATCGCTAATAGAACAGCTCGTCTATAGAGGCAGTAACCATCCCAAAAGAAGGGATGCCAGAGTCCATATTATCCCCTATACACAACTTCTTCCGTAACTAATCCTATCGGATACTGTTGTGCAAATGCATTACAAGACTGATGTTGTCTAAGATTCTAGGCGACCTGAGCAAACTTGATGGCTTTTTGTGTCAAATAAATAAAATAAATAAACTAAAAATCCACATTTCCCACATAATCAAATATTTCTCACCCTACTGTTTATTAAAAGTCTATTAATAATGAATAATAATGAAAAAAAAGTTTCCGTTCTTCGTTTAAACTACTATTAAACTAACGAGACTCCCCATAATGTACTTCCAAGATAATAGGTCCCCTATTTGAAGAGCGGGAGTATTGTGTATCCAAATGATTTGTAAATTGTCGATATGTTTAAAGATTTCATAGGGCTGCGACTGTCACAATTCATTTTCTTATTTTATCGATATAAAAATCCGATAATAAAAGATTCCGAAATCCATTTGATTGTAATTCTTTGACAAAAAAAAGGTATTTGCATGAAATATTTAAAAATTCTCGACGTCAGATCTCCTATAATATGTAAGTACACAATATAATACACAAATACAATAATTGTATAATACACAAGATTGCTGGAGACGTAGTGATATAAGAATATGTTATTATGGAATTATGTCGTTTTTAAGTGAAAAATGTTTAATAGTTTATCATGATACACTGCGTTGCGCAGTCATAAACCTTGTAGAGTCACTTTTGACAAGTAGATCATCATATGGCAATTTTACATAAAATTTTGACTCGCAGCTTTCCATCATTCTTTTCTTATCCTTTATCCTCTATCCTATCAAGATGAATAGCATAATACTTTAACCACTCTGGTACCACCATTAAGTTTGTAAAACTTGTGGTACCACCACTAAGTAGGCAATGGTGCCACCAACTGGACCTTCAGCTTACTTGGCGACGTATTACATAAAAATTAATTTTGCGAAGAATTACACAAAATACAAAAAAAAAAATATTAACTGCGTTCGCAGCATGTGTGCTTGGTAAGTGAGTAAATGATGCCGTTATCCTTTATTCTACTTTGGTCGGCAGCGCCCTTCAGCACCTGTGGCGTTGCTTGTGTTATAGACGATGGTAGCCATCTACCATCGTCATTAGATAGTCTGTGCATCAGGTGAACCGTCGACCTTAACATAAATCAAAATTTAAAAAAAAATAACTATCGACATAAGTACATCACTACAACACCTCTAGAGGAGCGTTCGCTTAGAAATCGTTATTCAATTGAGCATGCCCTTGCAGACCGCAGCGGCCACTCTCGAGTACGTGCTCCGAATTACGCTACTGTCATCTTACAGGTTACGTACGAGTATGTGAATTCATTAGTTTAGTTTTAAAAAGGTCATTATGTGGCCGTTTCTAACACCACCATATATGTCATTATTAGGTACGCGAATCTCCCCCGACTTCGCAATAATGGAATTATCCTTTATATTTTATTTTTTTAGTGAAAACCGTACTAAAATCTCATACTAGTTTAGAAGAAGTTAGCAGAGAAACAGACAGAACTGAACTAGCGGTTCGCTCCCAACTCAGCATGGATGCATTTTTTTCTGCAAATTATAATATACATATACAAACCATCCTCGTTTATCGCTTTTTCCATTTGTCAAAACCGCATGAAAATCCGTTCAGTAGTTTATGAGGCAATCGTCATAGGTGCTGCAAGTGCGCTGCTACTGCACCTGTAGGATTCGGAATTAGGAAGAGGTATTTAAGTACTGCAACTAATAGCATGCCTGAATTATTTTGTCCTGTAACTACAATCCCATGTATACCGACGATCCCTGGAATAGTTAATTGCGTAATTGTATATGATAAGTACAAATGGCCATGGTAAGATTAAACTCAACAGAGCAATAAATAAACCGATCCGCTTGTGAATGCGATTTAAATCGGCAGTGTTTACGTTGGTTATCAGTTGCTTTTAGAACTGCATTTTAATAGATTGTGTTTAAAAGAAGGCAAGGACGCACTGGCTACTTTAAAAATACATATATATGTCTACATACATACTATAATTAGTTGTGATTTTTATATATAAATCTTCCTCAGACTTCAACGAATACGAAAAAAAAATAGCAAAGTTGGTCCACCAGTTCTTGAGTTTTGCGCTTAGCGACACATTTAGCGATTCATTTCTATGTATTTAAGTACTAGCTGGTGTCCGCGACTTCATCCGCTTTGTAAAATGATAAAATAAAATAATTCCATTTAGATTTAGGTCTTAGGTTCTTTAGGTTGGTACACTTATATAATGCTATTAACACAAGCAATGCCACAGGTGTTGTAAGAGCTGCCGAGGTGCTGTAAGAAATGGGTTATAGCTCTGAATCCATTTTAGATTAGCATTTAAGATGTAATACGATCAGTGACACGCGAATATTTTTTTATACCAACATGGTACTTTTATTGGGGCAAAAATGAGCCACAGAATTTATGGTACATAATTTCAATGCAAGTTACATTAATGTACATTATAAAGTGCTTTCCCCCGACACGTTAACAAACAGTTTCCTTAACCTTGCATTACGTTTAAACATCTCGCAAATCCGTCCACACTCCATTAGGTGAATGCAAGCCAAATTGTGCCTTATGTCGAAGCCGTAAGTCAAATTTATTTGTACGGCAGTTTACCCTGTCCTCGCAGCAATAAATATGGGGTAATTTGTCTTCGTTCAAATTCAATTGAAAAAGGTAAAGTTATGTATGCACTGATTTATAAAGCAGAAGTGTTGTTCGTAAGCAGTGACAATTTAAATGGAATAACTTTATCCGTTGAATCATTTCATGAAATAATTATAAAACTTTAAAGAGAAAGAAAGAACGGAAAGTCTTGTGGTCCATAATGTGTCAATCAAGTTTAATAATGTACTTGTGTTTTTTAATGATACTTAAGACCTCTTTCACCAACTAAAAGTAAAGTGTTGATTAGTTACTTTTTGTTAGTTAGTTATAGGCGATTTTTTTTATTATTATTTTCTTTATAATGTTTGGGACTTTTACCGTACAAACAAAGGTATATAAATCAGCTCCATTATCCCCGGTTACCGGTGACTTTAAATGACAGTTAGCCTACTTGAAAGATAGTGAAAGAGGCCCTTAGTCATTTTATCCCACGAACGAATACTAGCTTATTCAAATTAAGCCGAATATGGGCAAACAATTCTTAAATACGTTACTTTATATTTGTTATTTGTTTGTTTTGTTGTAACTATGTTTTTATTTTGTATGTTGTATTCACATATAGTAGGTTACATTCCGAATAGATTGCTATATTTGTATGTTTTAGTTATTTTTTCTTTTGCTTGTATATGGAATTGTATACCAGTTTTGTGAACCTTAATAAAAAAAAATCAGGGGAATAAAACCAATACTCAGTTGTTCATTAGTTCATTCAGTTAGTGATTCGATTGATTGGATACAACTACAAGTATCCGAAACATACTATGGCGATGGTGACGTCAACACACATAGATAGATCAAGAACGAGAAATTCTTTGATATCACTTTTATGCGGACCATAAATAAAACACCGCGATGTAATTGAATCAGACATTTAGTGCTGATAAATGTTCTATTAAAGTCTATTTTAGATTATGCTAAAATGTTTATATGTTGTATAATGGAGCAGATTAATAAATGTGTTCGTGAATACAACCAAATTTATTGAAGTAAAAACAACCAATTATATCAACTAAGGTTTAAAATGTTACAGAAAACTGTATTGTTATAAGAAAAAAATATAAGTGTATGGATTTATATTAAAATAATCTGGGAACTAACTTAAAATTTGTTACAAGAATAGTTAACAATAACAAGAATTGTAATCATAATAGTTTATTATTACACATTATTTATATACATTCAACTTTTTTATTGATAAAATCTTGGTTATTAACATAAAGGAAATCTGAAGAAATGTGTACATTAAAAAATGCATAATAATGGAAAATAAATGAACTTTTTAAATAAAATCTCTGTGATTTTGGAGCCATAAGTGTCATATGGATATAAATTTAGACGAAATATTCATATTTTACATAACTAAAGAGAACCATTATATAACCATCGGCGGTTGCTTTGAAAGAGCTTTTTTAACTGAAACCCTGTGATGTGGAGCCATAAATGTTAGCTTCGTTAAACACCATTTATCCATATCCGTGCATTTATTTTTAGAACATACCATTCCACTTCTAATAATTTTTATGGCTACTTGAAAAGGAGCGAGTTATCGCTGAAGTGAAATATTCTTCTATCAGATACAAACATGATTATGCTGAAAGAAAGTCGTTGTTGTTTGATGATGAAAGAGTTGCCAGTCAAGAGGACCTTTTTTATTAGAGATGGGTTTGTTCTTAGTCAACATCCAGCTGTGTAGCGAAGATGAGGCCTATGAGCCTATTCACAGGACCTGACTTGACTGTGCAGTTTTGCTGTATTAAATCCCGACGCCTGACGCAAAAGCGGGGTGTAATAGGTAAGTTTGACATTGTGTCTGCGTGAATGGGACAAATCGCGGTCCAGTAGTTTCGGAGCCTATTCAATACAAACAAACAAACAATCAAATCTTTCTTCTTTATAATATTAGTAAGTATAGATATTCTAAATATTCGAAAATTAGTATTCTATGAAGCAATAACCTCAAAGTAAGTAAGTAATAAGTAAGTATTCTATGGATATCAATTTATAGTTTCAAATAAATAATAATACCACAAGAAGCATGGTCATAGATTGCTAAATCTAGACTATAACTCCTGGACTATAACGTGACAAGCCATAGGAAATACGAGACAGAGTGTACAACTTCTATTGTACAATTTAATACCGAAACGCGTAATAAAACAATAGGGGCGTTGCGTTGTATTCGTATGTAGGACAACCCAATAAACGAGATTGGTTAATAGCCCGGGAACCACTTGTTGTTACATGATTTGATTTCGGTTATAACTCAATAGACTTTAATTTGACCTATAAGAACTAGATAATTTCAAAAAGAAAAAATATATATTAAAAGTTTGATTTTTGAAATCGAAGCATTTTTATACATATAATTGTCATAAATGGAATGAATTAGGCATTAGGCATTAGGCAAAGATTTCTTTGCCATTAGGCTATTTAGTCCCAAAAAAATGTCACATTTCTGAAATAAACCATAAAAATCACAATACATGCTTCTGTATGTTTCTCAGCTAACTTAGGTATTTCTAAACCACAAAAAGGATTTTGATATTTTTCATACAGTTTTCATTAATAGAAAGTGCGATAAACGAGGTAAAATGTATGTGTACATATATTTTGCAGAAAAAAATCCGTCTGTGTATATTAAAAAAAAACATTGATGGTCTTAGGCTTAAGTATACATTATTTACTTCAATTGTTTCAGATTGACGCTATTATATCCTTTGTTTCAATGGTTTTAAAAAAAATGTACTCAAGTGTGCCTTATTCATGTCGCGTCCACAAATTGTTTACGGGCATCGAAACTTTTTTCAACAAAAACTTCTTAGAATTGATTCCCTTATTCCTGATTCCTCTCACAGCGCCACCTTGGAAGTCAGTGCGTGCGCGCAACTGAATCACAATTACTACAGATACCATCTTAAAGTGTTGCGCTTTACACCTAGCTTGTAGGGACATTTTATGATTTAATATATAATAATAATATATCTTATATAAATAAAAATGAATCACTGAAAGTGTTGCTAAGCGCAAAACTCGAGAACGGCTGGACCGATTTGGCTAATTTCTTTTTTGTTGTGTTTGATGAAGTCTTGTAAAAAAAAAGCTAGTACATTAATAATAACATAATAACAACATTGTTTTCTTATAGCAACTATTTTAGAATTACTAGTTCTAACACCATCGTACTTACGTAGAATTTTTAATCAGCAAGTGTTTCCACAACATTTTTTCTTTCAAGGAAATTGCATATCTACGCTATGAAAAGCTATCATAAGAATATAATGACAATGCGGAATAGTAATGCTTTGTCTCTTTATTACAACTTTACTATTAATTGCTCTGTGTAATCTACGTATACTTAGTAAGTGGTAGACTAATATAATTGAGATAGCAATTAGCTTTTTATTATTGGTATTTTCAACCGACTTCCAAAAAATTCACAGATTTCGTGTCTCACACGACTATCGAGCACATTGGAAATGAATCTACTGAATTCGAAATTATGTTGTTCTGACTTGTTGACTTCTTATTTGAGCTTATTCTTATTCTTATTTAAATTGACTAAATTGTCCAGAGGATTTTTTCTCAAATTTTTGATATCATTCTTCGTTTCCGAAATATTGAGTTGTTGTTTTTTGTTTTTCACTATTTCGGCCATAACATTTTTCGTTTTTTACTTTTGCCAAAAATTCTTTTTGCACCTTACAGCTCTCGTGAATACGCGTCTTTTAAGCTCTTTTTGATCTTACATCTCTCTGAGATATAAGGGGATCGCACTTTTTCGTGAAATCGTGGCCTATACTGAAGCGAACGAAAAGACATTTCCAATGTCTTTTTTTTGTCGTTATCGTACCTACTTTGTTCTTCATAAATTTTCTTTCGAGTACAAACGACGTCCCAATTCCCATTCGTAACAGTATGTTCTACAAATGAGTTGATTTCACGGTACAACAGTCATTAGCATTCCTAACGTTTACATTCCTGTGGCTTGTCACCGATGTCGTTACTTGTTATCAGCGGTGTATTTAGTAGCCCGACCACACAGAGTATGACTGAACATCACAATTATGGTGAAGTCTCTTTTGGTAAAAACATTTAGATACTGCTGGTCTGTATTTATTAAGTATTGTGCTCGCGACTTCTCCGCGTTGAAAAGCATAAAACGCCATCTACCGTGGAGCGGATTGCTAAAAATATCACAAGCAGTTGTCAAGCCCTTCACCTGATTCTGGATAGATGGCGCTGTCAAGTGTATCCCGGGCCAAGCCGCTAGTATTTACTTTTATTTTAGATTTCCCATAGGAATGAAGGATTTTCCCACGGTAAAAAGTAACCTATGTTCATCACCGATAATGTCGGCTTCCAATGGTAAAAGAATTTTTCAAATCGGTCCAGTAGTTTCGGAGCCTATTCTATACAAACAAACAAACAAACAATCAAATGTTTCCTCTTTATAATATTAGTATAGATTACCTGCGTTTTCCTCAATCTGCATTTTTATATTTAAAACATGACATGTGTCTATAAAATGATTTGAAAACAATAAACTATTTATATGAGATTTTTTTGAAAATTAACTCCTATTAATTCTCGAAACAATTATTAGCAACAGTGTGCATGAGCCCTAGCCGCCGCCTTCCAAATAAGCCGTTACATTGTTCGACGTAGTTATTGTTTTATTGATTCCAAGTATTTCGGTGTAAATTTAGTACATTTGTAAAACACAAAGGTCTAATCGGAATACTAAATAAAACACTCGTATCCAGTGAACTTGCATTCGGTCATCATTGGATTTAAATTAGGTACTAGGTATACTTGCACCTTTATTTTAAGAAATCTTCAGCCAACAGACGTGATGCCAGCTGATTTAGTTAATTTTGGTTACTTTTTAAATCTTTCTATACCTTACTCAGTAATATTAATTGCTATTATATGCCTATTAAGGCTATACTTGACATGAAAGCTTATAATGTATGTATATGTATATATACATACATACTGTACGTGTGTATGTCACTGAACTCCGCCTAAACGGCTGGACCGATTTAAATTCTGTCTTCACTTACGGATAGAGGGATAATCAGGGATGGTTTTGTATGTAAAAAAAAAATTGGTCGCAGATGAAGTCGTGGGCACTCACTGGTGTATCTATAAATCCTATTAGTAAGATATCATAAATGAGAACGTAAAAATTATGTTAAAATTTTACACTAACATAGTTCATATACGGCTATAAGAATATAACATGGGCTGTTTATTTTACCCCGGTCAAAATAAACATTGACCCTAGCCTTAATTCACAACAAGCTGAAAATTTGCAGGCACGTAAGCGTAAGGGATACCACTATAATGAAACCCTGAAACCTTCTCAATGGGGACTGATCCCGTGTGTGCTAAAAATTTATTCAAGGTCAAAGGTCGCAAAAATTGGTTTTTTGGATTTTTAGCCAAACGATTACGATAAAAATAGCTCAGACTAAAATTGTAGAATCTACTAAAATTGTTCTTACACTTTTTTCTCTAAGATTTACCACTTCTGAGTATTTTTTGTGTTAGCCCCTATTTTTCGTGTTAATTTGACCGGGCCATGTAGATATGCGGACGAAATAACAGGCTAGAGCTAGATAAATGTTTGTTAGTTAGTTTCAAAGTTCAAGTGAATAGGCATCTTCTGGGTGAGCTCAGAGCTTGTTGGCCAAGAGCAAACTCATGTCTAAAAAAAATGAACATAATATATTATGCAAACTGCATAGTGTCTCCAGTAAGTTATTTCTTACAAGCAGTGTAAATAAAAATATTGTAAACATCTCAGGAGGAAGTTTCTCAGCTCGCCTGCTGATAATTAATTAACAGAATCATTAACGATTCTTTGTAAGTACAATCAGCGAGTACATATATTAGACAATGTTATTCTAGACTTTAAAGTGAAGCAGTTAGAGTATAGTGTAGCTTGCAACGTGTTATACGGAATTCTAACGGCGTGTGAACGACGTGCGAGGGCAGAGTTAGTATTGAAATCACGTCGAAGCTCGCTTCTGAAGAAATATACGTATTGATTACTATGAAATAAATATCAGTTACGCATTGTAAACAACATGACAGGTAATAGAGGCTTGTGATGTGAGTTAGTTTTCATTCTCTTAGTGTGTAGGGCTGGCTTTTTATGAGGCAGTGTATTTAACTAATTATAAACTTTGTTAAAATAAAAAAGCAAATAAAACAATTACCATGCGTTTTAGTTGAAACAAGTTTAACTACATACTTAGTTAATTTATTATTTACCTACTAAGTACATACCTACATACATATAAACTACCTTTTTTCTAGTAATGCTTAAACACTCATCTTACAAGATGTTTATATGTTAGATAGCTACTCCAAGGCTACTCCAGACAAACTTTTTAGATTAAGAGGGGACTACAAAATTACTTGTAATTACTACAGAAATATGTAGAGTGGCATAGAACCTAATATAAAAAATAGTCAGTCAATCAAGTCAAGTGTCATATTGACACTAATTTCAATTTTAACTAAATGTTAAGTAAAAAAGTAAAAAACGAATTGACTGATTTTCATGAAACTTGGTAGATAAACATTTAGAAGTACGGGACACGTGATAGGCTACTTTTAATCTTTTTTAACGCGGACGAAGTCGCGGGCAACAGCTAGTAGTGAAATAAAGTCTTACTTTTGCACGTTACAGTCGTTTAAATTAAAAAAAAAAAAAACACAAGTCGTCTCCACAACAATTTCTGTTCCAGTATTTCCCATTGACGAGTACAGTACATCCATCCAAAGTTAAGATACAACTGCAATAAAGTGGTTCCATTGTGTCTCGTCGTCGGGACCACTTGTCCTATGTCTGGGGCATTTAATGTACGGTCGGCTCTTTGTTTTTGTACCACAAAAAAGACAAATGTCATTGTTGTAAATCAATTTTGAAACATGTGCTCAAACAAAATGTTAAAAATAGTCCTTCATCGGTTTCATCGACCAACATAAATCTGCGTTAATAATAATTATTTATAACAAGAAATAATGAGGTCTTCACTGAATTTATTTTTGTCAACCTTGACACTTTATAATTAAAAAAAATAAGAAGATATATTTTTTTAATATACACAAGTAATTATTTAAAAAATCTAATTTAATTATCAAAGTACCTATTTAAAAAGGTGTGGCAAATTGACTCTGACCCCGAAATACAACATAATATTCTAAGAATTTCAGGGTGGCCTTATTTTGGGAGGTTGTTATGACTGCGAAACGCAGTGTACCTCTACCACTACTAAAATTATTGTATTACTAGCTGGCGCCAGCAACTTGAACTTTGAAAATCCCACAGGAACCTTTTTTTACAAGAGGAATCCGACCGGGCAGGGGAAAGACCGGTAGGGTATGTCGGACTTCCGGCCCCAAGATGGTAGTGGGGTTAGACCTATCGAGGCGTCCTCCAGGTCCACTTTAAGGCGAAGTTAGGAGGTTTGACGAACACTCTACGGGGGTCCACAACCGGACACCGTCCGCTTCATCCCACAGGAACCTAACACCCCTTTTTCTAGGACAAAAATTATGCTATAATTTAAATCATCAATAACATGAGACCTCTATGTACAGCAGTTGGTGTCCTGCGGCTGAGATGTTGATGGTGAATCATCGTTTCTGAGATTAGTATGCACAAACGCACAGACAAACTGACAAAAATTCTTTAAACTATTTTTTTGTCTTTGGTATCATAAGTACGTAAAAGGCGCGTACAAATATTTAATTTGCGAGTAATCTCTATATAATATTAAAAACTATGTGTCACATGTTTGTTCCCGATGAACTCCGAAACTACTGAACCCTATTTGAACAAATTTTGTAATTATCTTCAATTTTGTCTAACTTAAAAGATAGATAGGTCACTAGTATTATATAAAAATATAGTTAATACAATGAAATTATTGTATTAAATTACTTACAGCGCAAAATTATTGTACGATTTATAGGTACATGGGAATGATAATACAACTAAACTGATTCAATGAGACGTAGCGTCGACCGATTGTCTCAAATCACAAGCATTATCTTCGATTGTCTTCCAACGATAAATATTAAGACGTGCCCACTGTAGAGCCGTCGAAATATATCATTCTAAACCAGACTCTGTCATCTAAGCGTTAGGATTTCAATTCGCGTGGGTGAGAGTCGGTGACGAGAGTCATTTTTCCTCCCAAGTCGAAGAACAAACGCAATAAATTTCAATTAATACAGTCGACACGCCTTACGTTACGACGTTGTCGTACTGTTGAGATTTAGATTTAAAAAAAAAAAAACTCAACATTGCAACTGTCTCTAGCTTTGTTTAATATATCGTCTTTTAAATACTCCTATGATGTATAAGTTGTATTTTTAAATTTAAATTGCTCGCTTTGTTATTTTTAGTCAAGTGTGATTTCAGCTCTTTAGTTCTCTACACTCGGAGTGAGAAAGTTCAGTTTGGGAAAGTTTGGGTATTTCAATCTGTTAGCCTCAACCATCCTTCCTTTTCATGAATTTTTTTTTTACCTTAACATGAAAAAAAATGATATTTGTTCCTATGCTATAAATAAAGATTTTTTTTTTTTATTCATATAACACTTTATTGTTTCCGAACGCGAACGATTCGCAATATGTAAATGAAACGAGTGAAAAAATATTTATTTGACGTAAAACGTCGCTAAATGACGGATAAGAGCCATTACAGTCCCATTTACATGTGGATAAAAGTCAATTGATTTTATTGATCGTTGTTTATTGCGCGGCCGCAGGACCGTTGCATAAAATCTATGACCATTTGCAACGTTGTGCTATTGTTCGTTTAGAGGCAATTCACATCGATTTATTATCCAATTATACTTTTACTTTTATAAAATCTCAGTATCCTAGTATGGTATAGACTAGTATAGTCCACAGTACAGTATAGACTAGGCACACCCCCCTTTATAGTGCTTTGGTTCTATGGGTTCTGAAGATAAACACTTCAATATTCAAAAGTTCTGTTTATAATATTCATATTATAAAGTTTCATGTATTTAAGAACTGGGTAAAGGATGTGACTTTCACCAACTTTTAGGTATCATCGAAGTTTTGAAATTGTTAACCCTAAGAAGATACTCTCTCCTCTCCACTTCTACCACTTCTCTCCACATCAAATTTCATCAAAATCAAAAGCTTTTTGTTTCAACATCCGAGGAAAGAAAAGTTCTTACTCAGTGGTTACGTGTTAATAAAGCGCTAATACATATCAAAGATGAAGGTGTTTTTTATAATCTTCTAAGGAGTCAATTTAATTCCGATGAGACAGTATCTAACTGTTCCACAACAATTTCATTTCAATTTATCTTCTCTTCGAGTCTAATCCTTTATATATAGATACAGGAACTAATAAAAATGAACGTTATTAATATCTGTAGCATTATTAGCGCCATTGGAAGTTACACAACTGAAAATATATTCGAAACCATACACACCCTATTAATATTTCTGTACTGACATCAGAAATCAATCCCGCTTCCTTGTACGTGGAGTGCATTATATTTTCGGTTTTCTGTCCTTGTCGCACCCTCGCTTTTGGTGTGCGGGTGTGAGAGAGAGACACGTAGTGGTTACGTCTTATTGCAGTCAATCATCTATATTCGTGGTAGCCAGTGGAATATTATCGAAACTTCCGCTGTCTTAAGTCATTGACTTGAGAGGTTCAACGATTGTCGCATACATTTTTGATTCTATTTCAAGAACAAATTAAATAAATAATATGCGTATTTCTGATTCGCCATCAACATTTTTAAATTTAGTGAATTCGGCGAAATCTGATTGGTAAGTTTCAAATTTAGAATCTGTAAAGTAAACTTCTCTATAGTAAACGCATCGTTAAAAAATTCATTGATTTGTTGAATTTTATACATAATAGTAATAGTATCTACGTGACATGAATTCCTAAGTGCCTGAAAACACAAGTTTTCCACCAATGTGTGTTGCCAGCGATGACGTATGGTGCTAAAACGTGATCTCTAACTTGAGGCCTTGTAAGAAAGCTTCATCGCTCAACGAACTATGAAGATGATTATGCTCAGGGTCACTCTGCTAGATCGAATTAGAAATGAGAAAATCCGTAGACAAACGAAAGTCACCTACATAACCCGACGGATTCGTAAGTTAAAATGGCAACGGGTAGAACATGGAACCTAAAGACTCTATATACACGCTGCTTCTGACCGGTCTGTCTGTTCTGTTGAAAAGTTGTGGGAAAGGTCTATGTCCAGTTATAGATTTCCTACAGCTGATAATTTCATATGAGATGAGTAAGCATTTGTTTTGTCTATTGCCCTTTACCTGTGGTAAAACACTGAACCGCTTTTGAAGAAACATCATAAAATTGCTTTATTACTTTTTCACTTTTCACAAACACATACGAATGCGAATGTGAACATGTCAAATCGCGTTTTAAAAATATGTTTATTTTATTATTTCCTTTCTAAAAACCAGACACATTTATAATTTTGAAACGAACACTCTGGTAAATGGGAAAATCCATTACAACTTAAAAAGCTCTTTTATCTTTCTTGTGAGGGGCAGAAAGAAATTGTTAGGAACATCATTAAATTACATTTTACGACATCGTGATGTTTTCAACATTGCTTTCCGTGATTGTCGTGAGGTTGTGACCACACTAAAACATCCATTTGTGGCAGTTCTATGTTTTATTATTGTATACAATGATATTATCTTTGATTGTCTCATTTAGTAAGCTACATTACATATTTGTTAAAAGGCAATAACAACATCACATTTCTATGTGATCCACATTCTAGTTTTATCCAAGAATTAGACAGTGGTGGAGCTGACTGATGCCATGTTATTCCTACATTTAGTATGTTTAATTCTTCGATAAATAATGAAAAAATCTGCGGAATAACTGTTTCAATGACGTTATCTATTAGTAGAATAGGTATGAATTGTGTTGTTGTTATGGCGTCTCTCGTGATACACTTAAATGCCTACAAATTCACTTTAAATTATTAATTTTATACCTACATAGTAAAAACGCTTTTTGGGTATATGCTCCCCAGTTTTCTCTACCAAATCTGTATCGGATTTTAAATCTTTTTCAACAGGTTTATGAGAAGAAAATTTTTTTGTGTAAGTACTTAAATATTGCTTTTTTAAATAATAAATCCTTGTATGTATACTTAACGTCTTTTAAAGAAATCCTAAGAAAATTATCACAAAAAAATAAAGAGACATGTTTATACATATCTAGGTAATATACTAGTATAGCTTTTCCACATTTTTTCTGACCATACTTACCGACATGTGCGAATATTTTTGAATTTTGAATTTTGAATACCAATATTTTGTTAGCGAGTTTTCAATCCCTTTCTTCAATTGACTGGGTTATAAAGTTATATGAAATATCATGGATGGGTTCTTTATAAAATATTTAAATATATTTAAATATAAGAGTTCATTGTATTTCCTTGAATATTAATGCATCCAAAATGGACATTAACTGGTACATACTTAATTTGTATGAGCGGAGATTTGTCGCATTAGTTTTTATTCCTTGGCTCCTTCTGTATGTGTGTTGCATAACAATGTTACTAGTAGATAATTTTAATAAATTTTATTCTGTGTATAGGTTTAACATATGCGAATTATTGTTACCTCTTCCTTAAGTTCAATACCTCCTTTTATTAGTATTACGCAATCCTATTATGCAGCAAGTAGTCAGTAGCACCTATTGTTATATGTATAAAATAAGCTATATATTTATTACGGCTACAGAACTATTATGAGTATAAATATAAAAGGTATTAGTTAGTAGTTTATAAAAAATACAATACTAAGACACACTGCGTTTCTCAGTCATTTGGGCAACCAATAGTGCCCAAAGCCAATGGTTTTTTTTTTATTTTCCCCCCACTCTCGTGGGCCGTATATTTACATTACACTAGCTGGTGCTCGCGACTTCGTCCGCGTAGAAAAGTATAAAACGCCATCTACCGTATTTTGGATAGATGGCGCTATCTCCCAAGCCAAGCCGCCAGAATTTACTTTTATTTTAGATTTCCCGTAGGAATGAAGCATTTTCCCGCGGTAAAAAGTATCCTATGTTCATCACAAATAATGTCAGCTTCTAATGGTAAAAGAATTTTTCAAATCGTTCCACTAGTTTCGGAGCCTATTCTATACAAACAAACAAACAATCATATCTTTCCTCTTTATAATATTAGTATAGAAGTATAGATAATAGAATTAAATAACCAACATTATAATTGAAGGAATTAGACATTTACCCCTTGCATAAGCAAGTGACTTTGTTTGGCTAATTAAGTATTCACATTATTTAAAATCTTTATTTTTATAAATTATCCAGTTATTTTTTTATTCAGTCCCATCGACACCGTTGCCACCTAGAAATTTTTTTTACCATAATTTTTTTTTAAAGATTTTGTGCTGATTATCTGCACTTAGAAAATCGTTAAAGCCGTTAATGGTTTGGTGGCAGTGACCACAGACCCCTCACAGAAGACCACCGTGAAATAACAGCATGCGTGCTGTTGCGTTTCGTCGAGTTAGGAAGAGATGCCATAGCCCGTTTGCCTTTCCCTTCCCGAGCCCTCATCCTTAATTATTCTTGTAGCACCTGTGGCGTTGCTTTTGTTATAGACGATTGTACCTGTCATCAAATGGACCATCAGCCTACCTGTCGATTTAACATAAAAAAAGAACTACACTCGACGGCAAATAAACCGGGCCACCCGCCACCTTGGAACCCCGATTCGATCCTCTCAAAAACTATAAGACCCAAAACTATAAAAGTTATACCTACAGAAAGTTATACCTAATCATCATGAAACGCACTTTCTGTAGGTATAACTTTTATAGTTGTGGGTCTTATAGTTTTTGAGAGGATCGAATCGGGGTTCCAAAGTGGCGGGTGGCCCGGTTTATTTGCCGTCGAGTGTATAAGGAGACGCTCATGCCGTATTTTGAATCATGAAATTTTGCATACCTACACGTTGTCAGAGATTAGGACTTAAGTTCTCATCTCATAGACTCATACAGCGGACTTAAGTCAAGCTAGTTTTATAATAAGTAAATTAAACAGCTTTTAATAAAATATCTCTAGATTATCTCTAGTGACAACGCCATAGAAGCTAAGGAAAGGGTGGGCTAGTGGGCTCTGGCATCCCTTACTCACTCACGGAAACACAACAGCACATATGCTTTTATTTCTTAGCAATTCCTTAGCCATCGTTGCTAAGGAAAGGAATAAAACGGATAGGCCTTTAAAAACGTATCGATCGCGTGGAATTCCGATTCAAAAATAGAACGTGTGTGACAATGAAAAGGGATCTACTGAGTTATATAAATTAAAATATACAAAATTAGAATTCTGTGTACGCGCGTTTCATGACCGTTTGCAATGGTTTTTTAACGTGACAATCACCATCGAATGCCTAGAATAATATATTTTAGTTTTACGTACCTAATGTCTATTTCTTTAAAAAATACTTAAAGAAATTATGCACATAAAAATTAAATTACAGACATAAAAAGCCGTTAACTGTATACACCTGCTGTTTCTAAGAAAACGAAACATAAACCACGTTTCGAATTCGCACACGTCAAATCTATTTTAATATTTTTATGATTTCACTCCTAAATTCGACCATAAAACAAAACAAGACAGCTTCTAAAAGTTTGTTGGTTTAATAGTAGAAAATTGAAATATTGAAATGGAATAAGTTTTCCTCATTTATCCAAAACATAAGCAGTCTTTTAGAGAATAAATTAATTTTATGTAAATCTTGTATAAAATCCATATAAGTCCATACCTATACATGCAAAAATATCTGTGTCTATAATCGTCTATTACATTTGCACGTCTAAACCACTGTACCCATTTTGATGAATTTATTATGACGAAAAAAGACATGTATGTATGTATGTATGTATGTTCCTACATAACTCTTAACTTGGTAGATAAACATAGACGTAAAGTCGCGCGAACGAAGTCGCAGGCACCAGCAGAGCTAGTCTCTAATAAAATAAAAAAATGATGGAAATGAAATAAGGGATGAAAATTTGGTATGGCTCCAACATTTCTCAAGTGATACAAGAAATAATTAAGTATACTATCTATATATACTTTTTGTAAGAAAATAAAGAATGTATCGTCATTTTTGACTAATCAAAGTTAATTATACGGGATGATTTTAATTTTAATTTTGATGTTGATTTTTAAGTTGTTTTATTTTTATTAAATATTCCGACGCCGTTCTGCACATTAAAAAAGAACATTCATACACAACAGAAATAGATGAATGTACTTGAGTCATTCGTCAGAACATTTCAATGCCGCAAAGCGTCTTATTTGTTTACGATTTTCTAAATTAATATTATTTCTGAAAAATGGCGTCTCAGTTTATATTTAGGAACACGTCTCATGGTATTGACGATGGAGTCTTGTTTTATGTAACTTGATGATAAGGTTGAGGATACAAATATTATAATAATTATAATATATATATTATATTATAATATTATAATATATATATATATATTATAATAATAATAATACAGATATTATAATAATAAAATTAATGAAAAAAAAAAACGAATTTGTCAATGGACTGGAAAATTGTGTAGCTGTAAAAATATCTGTTAAATATAAATATTCAATAATGACAACGCAGTATGCAATATATATTATGTTACTTTAAATATTATAAAATAAATTAGTTTCTACTAGTTACAAAGAAGTTCTACACTAACTTCTTCTTAAACACCCAAGGAATTTGAATACGGTTTTACTAATGGATTCACTAATGGAAATAATTTTACAGGTATAGTTCGTGCAGCGAATAAAGACTTCTCGGCGCAGAATCCTATTTTTAGGTCTTTGAAGGGGCAGAGGAAAGTGAGAGGGGGGGGGGGGAGGAGTTACGCGTCGTTGTGCCGACACGTTATTGGTAGACTCAGTCGCTCTTCCCCTCCCGCACTTCGTTCGCGCGTCTCTAGTTGCGTACAGATTGTTTTATCGTATATGCCATGTGTCATTGTGAATAAATGCCTAAAAAAACGTTCTTCTTCGACATCGCACGATGATTTCATGGAAGGAATATCAACACTACCTGTAATGTTGAAGTTAGTGAGGTGAAAAATTACGAAATAAGAAAAAAAATGTCATTTTTCTTAGCAATTTTGTGCGCAATTGTACACATGCGCCGATTCCCCCACAAGTTCCGCCTTCAAAACCTTAATATAATAATTCACCTATATATAATTTGCAGAAAAAATATTGCATCCCTGCGTAGTCAGAAGCGGTTCGCTATAACTATAATATAACGCAGACATTAAATTAAATGTAAAATTATTTTAGTTAGTGAAAATTCAAAAAAAAAAATTCTCACTGTAGCCACGGCCTTATAAATTCGTGGACTAGAAAAAGGCCACAGTAATGACCGTGGCCTGATGGGCATGCGCTAGTTTAGATGACAAGTTTGAAATTAAACAAATGTTAAATTACTGAATGTTTACAATAAAATGTGGGCCTTTTTATACCTTCATAGTGAGTTTTTGAAATCATTTTTATACATTTTTAATAAATATAATTAGTCTATTTTGGCAAAGTAACACATTAATTTGTGTCCTTGTAAAACACTAACACATTAAAACGATCTAAATATTTGACTTTCTTATGATAAATATTGGCAGGCAAGATGATAAAAAAAACCAAAGGTAGAGTGGACACTGAATAATACCTCGTCAGCAAATTTTAAAATAAATTTGAAGAGGTAAGTAATAAAGAGGTTTGTGAGCATACTAGGCTATTAACTCGGCTTCGGCCTCCGTTCGAGTTCAGCTGTTTTTAAGTGATTTAGTAACAGACATCCATACATACTTTCACATTTATAATGTTATATTAAATAATAAAAAAATACTAGTCAATATTGAGTTATGTTTTCAAAGCAAAAATATTCTAAAACACGATATGGATACTGAAAACGAAAATATTCTAAAACACGAACTGAATACAGTAACTGTATTAGGTACTAGCTGGTGCCCGCGACTTCGTCCGCGTTGAAAAAGAAAAAAGTAGCCTATCACGTGTCATTTACGTCTAAATGTTTATGTACCAAGTTTCATGAAAATCAGTTAATTCGTTTAAGAGTTATGGAGGAACATACATACATACAGAAAATAATTCTAAAAATGGTCAATTTAGTTTCAGTATCATGTATGGAGCCTATATACACGATATTTCTGAAAACCAAGTAAATTAATCCATGACCGACCCCTACAGATTTATTATTAGTATTGATGATTGATATGATGTAAAGCGTAAAGCTAACTACTACAAGCGCGTTGAGAATTATGTGGAAACTTTTAAAAGTAAATGAAAGCGATCAAAAGACCGCTAATCCGGGACACGAAGTGAATTAAAAAAAATGCTTTCAGATTCAGAGAATTCCACGACGAAGTCCATAAACCTAATTCGGGTTTTAAACATTTTAACCTAAATATTAAATTACGTGTTCTGCTTTGTAGTATTTTAACATGTTTTTTCTACTATCATCACATCGCCATCGCATGTGTTTTATTTACTTGTGTCTATATGAGATGTAATAACTCAGATATAATCTTTAATTTTAATCCTCACATAATTCTGAATTTATAATATTAGTATGATTATAGGCTTAAGTTGTAGACGATTGTTATTATTAAATTAATGAATGTGTGTGTGTGTATATTTTTTATTTATTTTTTACGTTGACCCATTTTAATTTTCAATGTCAACGAACTAATCAGTTGGTTTTCTCGTAAAAGTGTATTGTAATGTTAAAAATTCGTTTGCTAGGGTTGCCTACCACTTCAAAATGTCTACTTAATATAATCTCCCTCCAAAGCAGTTCTTCGCTAGAGCAAAAGTTTCGGTTCCTTCAAAGACTATTTGTCTGTACTAGAATCTTAATTAATGTTGGCAAATTTAGCATTCAAGGTAAATAAATTAAAAAAGATACCTATGTTAGATCAAATTCAAAACGATTTACAAACTGCAAGAAATATAGGCGGAATAATACGACAAGAATTTTTCAAATAAGGTTTTGACGTACAAACGATCGTAAAAAGCTTCAGTAAGTAAGTAAGTAAGTAAGTAAGTAAGTAAGTAAGTAAGTAAGTAAGTAAGTAAGTAAGTAAGTAAGTAAGTAAGTTGAGTGTTCAGTTGTTTTGCATTTTTGAATGTGTTAATCGACTTATGCGGCTGACTGTACGTCACAACTGAAGAGAATAACTCTTATTTATAAGCAACGAATTATAAGATACCCAAACGCTCTCTCAGTCGAATAAATAATCCACAGACGATTGATAAAAGTGACTAAAAACCTCTTTTTTATTTCTTTCATTCAGAAAAGGTATCGCGCTTTAGGAACGTGGAAGAATTCATATGCAAAAGCTAATTAGATTATAAGAAAATATTGATTTGTCTTAAATATATTCACCAAAAAAAGTTAAATCATAGTTTTGTGCTACATAGGTGTGTATTTTCATTTACTTTTTTTTTATTTGACAACCCTACGTGTATGCGGACTGGCAAACGTAAGAGAAATATTTCTTATCTTTCAACGGCCTGTAAATCATCTCCAATGTATTGTACCACTAACTTCGCAATATTCAGTATTTTTAGAAACGCCAACACCGAAATTTATAAACAAACTGTTTTTTGTACAAAAAAAAGTTGTTTCGTAATACTTGAAGAAATTTATAATGATGGTTGACAACGTATTCGCAGACAATAAACTTGAGATCAAAGTAGTTTTTTTTTTTATTAAAATTTCATTGTTTATGGTATTCTGACTTGTCTTCACATAGTTTTGTTGTATTTTATTACATTTTTTTTAATTGCCTCATTTATTTTATTTACAGTCTTGGCGTTTAAAAAAACATGCTATACACTTAATAAACGTGCGGACTCTACCATTTGGAGATAAAAACTTTCCTTTAAAATAATATGATATAATTATAGAATAAAGATATTTTTGTATAGAACTTTGTAGCAGTTTTGATGATGACAAACTTCAGAACACAGGCTGAAGATGAAGTTAAAATTTAAGCAGCTAATATGTGAGGAAACAATCAATACCAGAGAAGCAAAAATAAAAATCATAAAAAAAATATTATGTGGTTATTATGTTAAGAGCTAATTTATTGGATCCAGGCTGCTCTTGATAGATATTTTTAAAAAAATGTGGGGGAGTCATGGACGTCCTATGGCTGAGATAATGTAGATGATAAGCGAGTTTTAAAGCAAAAATAAATATTAATTTCATGTTTAATTATATAAGTACATAAGTATCTTGCTTTTATATTTATGCTATGTAGATTCATATGTTATGTAAAATTCTTTTTAGGCAATTTAATTTTAAAAAAAATCTAAGTACGGTACTAATTTTATTGTTATACTATTATATTGTTATTGTTAGCTAAATATATTGTTCATCTAAGGATATCTGACAAGAAATTATTGTCAACCTTGTAATTTCCAAAAACCTCCTAAATAATAATGTTTCCTAAATTTGGGAGGCTCAATTCTAAACCAAAAATTTTTACTAAACTAATAAAATATTGCAAAAATACCTAGAGAGATTCATATAGCTGGATAGTAATGTCGCAAAAACAACGTTGGTTTTTATAGAGATTTATCACACTAATTCAGCCTATTTATTATGATGGGGTTAGTGATTGATATGGCTTGAGTTGATTGCGTGTAAACAGCTGTTGTAAGTAGCCGAGCATATGGTACATTCTGAAATTAATTTATCAAGTTATCGGAGCAGTAAGATGTTCAGTATTATCGTGTGATTAATTTAATATGACGTAGTCTTGCATGTCGTGGAGCATATTTCTTTATGTCATCGTTTCTTGAGTGGGAGTGGATGAGATAAAAAAACTGAATTAAGAAAAAATATACTTATCTTATATAGAGTTAATAGACAATCCTCACTAATATTATAAATGCGAAAGTAACTCTGTCTGTCTGTCTCGCTTTCACGCCGAAACTACTGAAGCGATCACCATGAAATTTTGCATACACGTAGTCTGGGACACCAGAAAGAACCTTTCATCCCAGAAAAAAAGTAATGTTCCCGAGGGATTGTCTAAAATATAAAACTGTAACTGAAGCCTGGCCAATGCGTTATAGCAACAAATTGTCAAGCGTTGTAATTGCTTTTATATTTTAATTTATCATCGCGTACGAAGTCGCGGGCACCAGCTAGTATCTATATGAATGCCAAAATTTATAACGTAAGTATGGAGGTTTTTTGTTACTCTTTCACGTAAAAATACTGAGCGGATTTGAATGAAATTGATAGTTTATTAACTGGACTAACATATAGTATATTTTTTATACTGGAAAAATGTTAGGGGATAAAGTTGTCAAGCATGATATTACTCAAACATTTTCTCAGGTTAAAATATTTTTAATATTTCAACGCCGGACGAAGTTGCGGGTACTAGCTAGTTTCAACATAATTTTTATGTAATCTAAGTTGTAGTTGACAGTAGAACTTCCCTTCTATTAAGTTGTCTTGGGTCCTCTTTTTTCATTACCTACGGAACCACGTGTTGGGCACACGTTATAAATTTACCAGAACGGACAGAGTATGGTTTGAACAGTGGAGACTCCTTTAAATATAATTTTTTACGTTAACGTTGAACGTTAAAATTTGATTATTTTAGTAAGTCATTTTAAAAATTATTATTATTAAGTAAAAAAAATGATTATTAAGTTTTAACTGATTTTAAGTTTACACTTTCTGTTGTAAATTTAGTTTATAAAACGCGAAGAAAACGATATGTTACATTAATTATGTTACAATATAGAAATTTTTTGTTCATATGATATTTTTGTTCATACACATATTTATAAGTCACTAGCATTGGCGCCAAACTTCGTCCGCGCTCCTTTTTCTTAAGCGTTGAAAAATATTAAAAAACAAAACAGAAATACATGAGCAATAATTTATTCAATCTATATTCAATCTAATAATCTATTCAATGAATTTTTTATATTTTTTTATAATATCTCGGGAACATTACTTTTTTCCGGATTTATGGTACCAAATATTCTTTTCTGTATTCCTAAAAAGTGAATGTAATATTTCATGATATTTCATGATTTCAAACGAAGCAATAAACTCGCTTACGCATTTGTAATATTTAAATTATTAATTGAATTAAATTAAATTATTAATAATAACAAATACATAGCTACTCCACAAAATTTTCTGTTCTGGTATTCAACAAAAACACATTGTTTGCCACGTGTTGCGCGTTAGACGCCGGCTGAATGCTAAAAGGGACTTGGGTTCGATTCTCTCTGTACCCAGATCAGCCTCCTTAGACCTTGGCCCTACCTTACGAGGATTCAATAGTTAATATTGTGTGTAAAAATAGCTAACAGATATATTAACATAGACTGCTTTTGGCAGAGTTTGAAAAAGTGGTTCTTTGTGATACCTGTCATTGTTGATTGCAACTGTCCTTTTTTACTGATATTGAAGAATTTAACAACTTTTGAACTTCCGAAAAAAATATATATTATTACGGAAAGACTAAAAATTGGATAGTAGTAGGGCACACTGATTTTTGCAATCATAAACCCTCGCTGAGTATAAAAATATATTTTAGCTGCAATACTCTTGCGCGAATCTTGTCGCTTTTATTGCATACTAGATAGCGTTTGCCCGTGACTTCGTCCGCGCCTCTTTTTCTTATCCGAATCTTATTAAACTTCACAGGATCACCCGCTGGACTAATCTGAATATTGTTTGAAAATTTAAAGTCTTTGGTTTTGGAGTCCTATACCTATACATATCCATTTTTATATACAAAAATTATATTTATTATATCAAATTAGAATGGAGCTTCAGGATAGACATAGGCTACATTATATCCCAGGGAAGGCAGTGTAGGGGATACTGCGGGGGATATGCCGGATTCCTACGGCTAACCCAACGACTTTCTTTCTTTCAGATTCTGTTTTTCAGGTTCTTTCAGGTTCTGCGAGCGTAGGGGCGGGTCCGTGGTGTTTGCCCACGGGGCGGAGAGGCCTACGCTCCCACTCAGAACCTCCCAGGCCATCTCGGGAGACCTTAAGATGGAAGGCCTATTTCTTATCACCATCATTCTCATTTCAGCCGCAGTATGTCCTCCCCATAACTTTCCAATGGTGCCGGTCTTTGTTATTTTTTATTTCTTATGCATTTCTTACACTATTTCTTATACATTTTTATTTAATACTATTTCCCATACAAGTATGATACAATAAATACCTAAATCAATAAAATCAAAAATTCCATTTTTTTGGAGTGCCCATCCTTATCACTTAGGGGTAGGGGTATAAAAAAATTCCAATTTTACTAATATCTCCTTGATACTCTTGATAGTTGATAATTATGTTATAACTACTGTAGATGTAGAAAAACGTAGACCAATCTAAGACCTTTAAAAAAAATCACATCGATCGTGTTCCCGCCACATTCAAATTTAAAAATGTAAATACAAAATAATTTTGCGTGCGTTTATAAAATTATATTGCACTTATCAAATTATTAATTATTTTATTTACTTACGAAAAACCCTCTCAGGAAATGCAGATTATAATATAGGTATTGTTTCATTCGCACGCCCAAACAACTCGACCATAATTTGGTATTAAATTAACGATAACGCCGAAAACATTTCTAGGAATCTCGAATCATTTTGAATATGAAACTAATTACGTTCACATTTTATGCGGCAGTTCTATATTTAATTATATCTTAAAATAACACAAATCAGCTTACCAGCTTCTCGGAATGAATACAATTCCGCGCAAGGCATCCGCAAACCGAAAAAGTCTCACATAAAACCTAAACCAAAGGTCACTTTGTAAACCGATCACAACACTGAGGTCACTGCGACACGATTGAGTTCAAAACGTTTCAAACGTTATTATCGTAGAGTCAATTTTGAAGAGTTAAACTCGTTGCCAACACGTCTTCACGCGTCGAGTTTCGGATTAAGACTGAAGGGAAGCAACGAAAACGATCGAAGAAGCTTTCAGCGGTGAAGAAGCGCGCGCGCAACGCAGTGAACTTTACTACATATATATCTGTCTCTGTCATCACGCGCTTATTAGGGGTTGTTTGTTTTATTCCTATCTCCCTCTAACTCAATGTCTGTGAAAATGAAGGAAAGCGCAAGCGGCGTGCTCGTTACGTAATTATTTGACTTCAGTATAGTTTACGGCTTGTGTATTAATTAATGTCTTTTTAGTTTTTATGTCTGTTCAGTTTTGTTTTGTTTGTTTTGGCGTTAATTCAATGTAACAGTTATAAATGACTCTCGTAGTAGCATTGATTGTCTCTTAATACATAATTATAATTATGTAGTAAGTATAGTTGGTATTATGTATTATTTTCCCTTATTTATTTTTAATTACACCTGTTTTTTTTTAATAATTAAAATTAAAATATTTTAAAAAAGAATATTTTAAGAATATTTGTAATAGTCTTATTATTGCAGGTGCTATCATTTTCTACCTCTCCAATATAGACGTAACATCAGTGACATTTGCTATTTGATGAAAATTGCAAAGGGTTTAATTGACTGTTCTGAATTATTATCTAAATTATATTTAAATATTCCCCACACCAATCTGAGAAATCACTCTTTGTTGCATGTAGTCCCTAGTAAGACAAACTATAAGAAAAATACATACATGTCGCGATCGTGTAAACTTTTTAACGAAATTTCATCAGAGGATACGGATATTGACCTGTTCCACAGTTCCATAGTCAAAATAAAAAACATTATGGCTGATAAATTTTTCAGTGGCCTATAAAAAGAAAAATAAATCTGTTGTTTCTGTTATCTATAAGTGGAATTTTTTTATTAGGTTAAGTTTGCTTACCAACCACTATTATTAACTAATTATACCTGTAAATTTCCTTAAAATAAAATAAATAAATAAATTAATTAATTAATAAATTAGATGTTGTCTCTTGAATATGACTTTCTTGTATAAAATTTGCCCTGGCCTAGTAAACTTAGACTTACACGCACAGTTTCTGAGATTGCTAAGATTCGTCACTGTGTACTCCTTCGGGAATAGCATTGGCAACATTATTGGTCGCTAAGGATTATTATATAGAGGTCTACAATGAACTTGTAACTTCAATAGCTTTACTTATGTTAATAAGTGACAGTGGTCAACTACTGATTATCATAATTATGAGGTGGTAGGGCAGAAGTCTTCCATCTCGCTACGAGAAGAGTGTATTGTTCCAGTTGGGTGGGAGATATAGATTTATAGAGTTGACGACAAACTTTCAGGACTGAAGAGGCACTGTGAGAGAAGGAAATGGCAACTACTATCACATGTACCCCCAGCCTGCCTCTATTTTAACATAAAAATAAAACAAAAACTAAATGTTTTTGTTGTAATGTATGAGCAAATTTTCACCATCTGTGTCTATGATTAAATATTGTAAGTAGTTATCCCGAAAATTCATAAAAAGTTACGATTTTTAAAGTCAATAAATAGAGTTATCAATCAACTATAAATAGGTCATATGCATAAATATACATATTATGATTTAAAGACTAAGGAAATGAATTTCCTTCGCCACTGACATCGGATTCCGGGAATGTTACATTGTGCGTTTTCTTCGGACTATTCTGTTCGTCTGTCGTTCCGGCTTCCGCCTTAACAGGAATACTATGTATTTCTATGTCTACAACAAGAATCGACTTTTACATTCGTTTTATTAAGAACTAGCTGGTGCCCGCTACATCGTCCGTGTTGAAAACGAAAATAGTAGCCTATCCTGTGTCGCGTACGTCTAAATGTTTATCTACCAATTTTCATGAAAATCAGTTAATTCGTTTAAGATTTAGGTGTATGGAGGATACGATACATACGTACATACAATACCCACACTTACAGATTTATTATTAGTATTGATGATTGATTGATGATGTTGATGATGATAGAAAATGTGTTATACAAAAAATAATATTTGTAAAAAAATGTGATACGTTTTTGTTAATTTAATTTGTCTCAAAAATGGGTAGACCGTTTTAAAATGGAATTATTTCTGTTGGATTTAAACAGTGAAGATTTTTTTATAGATTAGGTACATATAAAAATTGCACCCCGAGCGAAGCCATAATTATCCCATATTTCTATAATTTTTGTAACTTTAAAAGTTTCTATGAAAAAGGTTATCTCTGTCTGACACCACAAATTTTTGAAATAATTGTGAAATTGATCTAATTATCATAAATAAATAGAAAGTTTAGGTTCCTTACGTAACAAAAAAACTAAAATTTGTTATTATGATTAATAACATTTGTTGTTGGGCTTCTTTTTTAGAATAATTTATTGTAAAAGTTATATACACATTAAGAAACTTAATAAAACAATAAAAAGTCAAACTTATTTGATGCGAAGTTAATGTTTCTTAAGACGACATATATTATTTTTTTTATTTGTCGATTTTCTAGCGAGGACGGAAACTTTTTCGCTTTAAGATTTTATATTATTTTATATTTTAACATTATGGATAGTCAACGTAATATAATGTACTTATAAAATTCAAATCAAATTGCACAACAGAGCTCGGCTTGCACAAATTACATTTACATTCTACCATAGCATGCATATTATTAATTCTTTGGGAAAACGAAAGATTAATAGTAATATGAATAAATATATACTAAGTAAATTGTTCATTTACGCGGCTGACAACACGTGCCGTCGTGTCGTTTGCCTCCGAGCAAACCGGAAACGGATACTTGTATGTATTTAAGTTTAGTAACAAATTAGTGGCGTGCTCCCGACCTACGGTTCGATGTAATGATTGAATGATGTATGAGCAATATTTCAAACAAGTCGAGGGTAAGAAAACCGTCAATTTGCAGACATTTTAAGGAATTCACTGGCTGCTGTCAAAAGTTCATGAGGACCTTTCGAGGTAATTAATCTTTAATGAATCTTCTTCTTATCTTTAATGAATCTAGATCTAGATCTTTAATGATCTACATCTTTAATGATCTACATCTTTAATGAATCTAGATCTTTAATGAATCTTCTTTTCTTTTTCTTATCTTTCTGTGCGTGTGTTGTCACTGAACTCCTCTTAAACGGCTGGACCAATTTTAATTCTGTCTTCACTTAGAAATAGAGGGATAATCAGAGATGCTATGTATGTAAAAAAAAAATTTGGGCACCCACTAGTATTTATAAATAAAAGTCGATGTGTGTCCCACAGACAAGAGATGGACACTGGAGACGACTACATGGGAAGGACCAACAGGAAAAAGGAGAATAGGGCGTCCTAAAAAGAGATGGATTGAAGATATAAAAGCGATAGCAGGAAGTGAATGGAGAAGGAGAGCATTAGACAGAGAGGCCTGGAACAAGCTGGAGGAGGCCTATACCCAAGAAGGGGTTCCGATCAATGGCAGCGAAAGCAAGTGATTAAAACAATTAAATTTATATATTTTTTTTATCATTGTATCATTTTTTATCATTAAAGAAAATCATTGTAATATTATTATATAATTATTTAATATATTTAATTAATTTAAAATGCATGTAATTGTTGATTGGAAATAAAAAGGCTTTATTATTATTATTATATTATTATATGTGTGTCTCATATTTCTCCCGTAGCCTCCAAAAACGCTGACCCGATTTTGATGAAACTTTCAGACAATCTTCAGATTAGTGCAGCGGGTGTCCCTGTGAAGTTTGGTAGCGACCGGACGCGGACGAAGTCGTGGGCAAGTACTAGTTTTGTATACAATAATAACTCGAGTTTAGCTATTCATTATTATTTACAATGATTATAAAAAAAATTAAGTAATTAATATAACAGATAATGTTTATGTAAGCTATTGAAGCATACAATACCTAAACTTTCCAATAAAATAAAAGATATTAAACTGTTGCTAATTCTTTTATTTATTACATTAAAACATAATATTAGTAATTAGAAAAATATTATTTTAAAATATCATATTAAATTAAAAAGTTAAATTAACAATTAAATACAAATAGGTACTATTTTATTTTGTTGCACTCATATTTAATTTTACTATATCTGTTTTGTTGTGACTTTGTGGAGACGTTCTTTCATCTAATATTGATTTCTTTTGCAAACGGCTAAGCTTGCTCTTGTATGAAAGTGCGTCTCTTTTCTTTTCTTTTCTTTTGTTTCCTTCTTTTGGCTTGTTCTGCAATTTGTAAGTAACACTGTTTTTGTTTGGACATGCTGTGTACACATGTTTTGGGCCACTGTCCAGCTCACTTCGATGTAATTTATCAATGTAATTCAATGTATTTGTCAGTGTCCTGTTTTGTGTACCTTATTAAATAAAAAAAAAAAAAAAAAATACAGTACAAAAGTCTAAGTAGGTAACAACACAAAATCCATTAAAAAGTATAAAATTTATAAAAAAAATTGTTTCTCTAGGAATGTAGAGTTAATAATGAATATGAAATATCCAATTCCTTTCGATATTGGTGAGTAATGTTCAATAGAAATGCGTTATGCATTCGAGATGCGTCCGTGATACCGTAGTACCACAGGTGTGTCTATTTATCAAGCATTTAATATGAACACTATTATTTCAGGGTTATCACACTTAAGTTTTCATTTAGAGCGAAATTTAAGCGAATAATTAAATATAGTATATTTTTTCAAAACTATTTTTTTATATTATAGGTATATTTATTTTGTTTTAAGTCCATAATTAAAGGCTATTATAAAAATCATAAGAATTACACGCGAAAATAATAATTCGAAAATTTATAAATTAGATTTTATAGTTAGTCAGTCCTATCCGCAATTCAATCCACACATTCACACAATTCTGATATGATATTGATACTTAATTACTTACAGAAGACCACAGTGAAATAACAGCACGTGTGCTGTTGTGTTTCGGTGAGTGTGTGTGTAAAAGATGTCAGAGCTCATCGCTACCTTTCTCTACCTAATCTCTATGGTCCATAGCGCACTTGCAGCATCTGTGTATTGTGTTAGAGGCGACGGTAGCCATCTACCATCAAGTGGACAGTAAGCCTGACTGTCGACTTGTAAATTCATATAAAAAAACTCAAAATATTAATTTAAAAAAAACTCAATTTTTTTTATTTTATTTATTTATTAACAAATATATACAATAGATTATATATTTTTATACAGCCTATTACAAGGTTAGGCATCTTAAATTTTCTAAGTAAAAAAAATAAAAAAAAGTGCTAGTACCTAATTTAAAAAAAAATTATAACAATATACATACATACAATACACATCAAAAAATTATATAAACATATTATACATTATATGCGAATACATAGATATAAACACATCGTGATTGTGTGAGTATGATTGTTTGTGTTTGCGTGTGTGTGTGTGTATGTGTGTGTGTGTGTGTGTGTTATAACATGTAAAAAAGCCATGTATATACCATGAATATTAATTGATTTCGGTACTGTATCGCATTAAGTGACAACCCTGGCCGCTGTTAACTGTATCTATTTGAAACAAGTCGGAAGGTTTAGTTTAAGTACGTCCCCGGTAATTTACTTATACTTAGCTTAAAGGAAGATTTGTGGGCGGTAAGTGTTTGCGATTTATGGCGATGACCTCTAATGGTATAACCTTCTTGTTTATATATATAATTAAAATGATATATTTTAATTATATATAGGTAATATATGAACATGAACTGTAATAATAATATATCTTGAAAGAAGGCTGATACTTCTGATAATGCATGAATTTATTTCCCTGCGGCTTCAAACAATTTGTATTATGAAATCAAAGACATACATTTTTCATTTATTTATACTGTAGGTATTTATTTATTTATTTATTTATTTTTAAGGAAAACTTACAGTGATATTTATACATTAATTACTTAATAACAAAATGATAAAATAAATTATAGAATAATAATTATATAATAATTATATATATATATTATAAGTATTTATAGAATAACTTTATAGAATAATAATTAATTTATAGAATACTTTCTTTTTATACACTAGATATTCGTGTGTAAAAATCCATGAGCATTAGGGCCGGATCAGTAATTTTTTTTTAATTAAAATATTTTTATTGAAACTTGTATTGTGTCATTGTGTCCGTTTTAAATAGAACGCATTTTATTTTTCTTTCATGACCACTGTCCTATGGGCTCGTCAAGTGGCCAGCGTGAATGTTCCATAATTGGCATGAAGGTGTTGCAACGGTTATTGTACTGTACCGGTGTATAAATAAATTCATCATTGTAACGCACCACTAATGACTTCCTACGCGTCTGTCCTTCTGTCACAACCACTATCGTTGGGGTTTGACTTGGGTAACACAACATGGAAACAGATTCTGTATTATATTTAATTAATAGTGTGTGTGTTTAAACAACATTTAAACTCTAAACTTGGTATATTTCAAATTTTATTTCTCAAATAATTCTCATTCAGACGTAGTCTATATACTATACTATAGGTATACTAGTAAAGTTCTAATGTAAATAATTTTAGATGAAGCGGTTTAGGGGACAGATGAAGCGATCGTTTTAATTAATCCTCTAATTTTAATTAGTCCTCTAACTTATTAAAGACCTACACGAAAGAGAGGAAAGATTGATCGCACGATCGCTTTCTCTCTTTCCAGAGAGATATTGCTCAGTCTCTCTATATCTATGAAATGACCCGAAGCCAGAATTAAAGACAGTCATAGTATGTACTTATTTATAGGGCGTTTACATGCTTGGCAAATCCCGACAAGGGTCCACAAGCACAAGCGCGTGAACGGGGTGCGTGAGCTTGTCACCAATCCGGGCTAGTATCGCTTTTCGAACACCGATCAAAAGAAGCAAGCACGCAAGTGCTTGCGATGTATTTACACGTTGGCGCATGTTTAATGTCACCAAACGCAATAGCAGACACAACTTCAACGTCCACGTCTACCATGTTTGCCTGTCAACACACTAACGCACTCGCAACTCGCAAGCGTGTAATGGGATCCAAGCGTTTGGTTAGGAGCTTGTGGACGTTCGGCAAACCTCGGCTAGCGTGTATGTAACCGTAGTATTATATACAGCGATATCTTTATCTTTTCTGGTACAGTACACCGCATGAACCTTCGAGCCAGCATATAGCCAGCGACCTGCGTTCCTAATCTTATTAGATTCTATTTAAATCCATACTTTTTTATCCAGCAGGACATCATTAAGCGCCGGACTAAACTATTTCAGCCGGATTGCCAGTTAGCTAACAAAAAAAAATATTTCTAAATCCGTTTAAAAAATGTAGCTCAAAACGGATGCGCACGCGTCGCGTGCGCTTAAAGTATCGCTTCTTTTAACAATTAATCGTTTCCGTAGACTTTCGTGTACTTCCTAATCGTGTCGAGATGTCATCCGGAATGTGTTGTTAGATGTCGGAAATTAATCTCGAAGAAAGACATGTATGGGATTTTTAATTCAAAATATAATTCTTAAAGCGGAAACTAAACGAAATATTCCTTTCTTTTTATTCAACACTAGCGAATTTCTCCCGGCTTCACCCAGGAAAAAACTTAAGAACGTTTTATTAGGTATACATATGAAAATTCCATGGAAAATTAATATGCTAATGTGTCAATCAGGAATACCAGGACCCATTTTCTTCAGCATTCTTTATCTCAATGCCCCCTCGCGTTGCTTATGCTACTAGACGACGAAATAAACCATCAGCCCGGCTGTCGTTGCCTTCAACAGGTGTATATTTTTTACATTAATTGATGAATAACTGATATCTAATCAAACCGCAAACAGACGAAAATTTGTTTAGATTAAAGTATTTGTCAATGTTTGTATGCTTTACGCATCGTATGCAATCAATCATTAAGTTTTATAAGGATCGACCTTGCTTAACGATCTCGGTCGATGCATTGTTTTAATACAAACAATTGCACACGCAAACATTATAATACACTAGTTTTCGCATTACACTTCGCTTGGAATTAGAACATTATAAATAGAAGGTGATCAACTCTTATCGATCTATAACTTTGATTATTAAAAATTAATAAAAAAAAAATTAAAAATCCTATATTTTCAGGCAACTGGACTTATATTATGTTAAGGCAGGCGTTGACTAGGCGGAGCGCGTCGGATCGCATCGAATCGCATAAATACGCTCCTACTGCGTCCATATTAGACGGGCTCGGCGGATAGGCCAAGCCGAATTTTGTTGTCATTCGTACTTATTGAACGACGGTGAATACTTGTGCCATAAAATCAGCCAAATTAGTCTACCTTTTGAAAAAATTAAACTAAAATATTTTTGTTAATTTTATTAATAATTATAGAAAAAATATATGTTTTTTAAATTAATAACTGGCTTCCAAACTAAAAAAAGATCAGAATGTAAATAAATCAATATAATCCGATGTAAATCAAATAAATCCGACATATTTTATTTAAAAAAAATCATGATTTTTATCAACCCTGTAAAATATTTAAACAATTCGTGGCACTTAGTCTGTACTGTTTTTAATAGGAATCTATAGGTACTAGTTATTCAAATGACTATTTTTACTGAAAATGCGTGCGCGTGTATCCGTCTACCTGCGTCGACTGTGACGGGCCGGGTCGAGGCGGAGCGCGCCGCCAACAAAAATACGCCTGGAGAGCAATGCATTATCCCGCAGCGCTGCTCTCGGACCCGATGCGACTCTAATGGACGCAGTTTCATACAAAATAAGGCAAGCGTATTTATGCGATGCGATGTGATCCGACGCGCTCCGCCTAGTCGACGCCTACCTACACGGCATTCGCTACCCACCAACTGCAGGCCTACGCTCCCTCTTGGAACTTTGGCGTACTCGAAAGTGGCTTTCCTCCATACAAACGTAGAAAGATTATTTATTACTCATACAAACTTTTACTTTTAAAAAAGTATTAATTTAAAAGATATGATCCTTGAAAAATCTATATTTTAACACAAGTTTTAATGCAACTTTGAGGGTGATTAGGTCAATCCATCCAACCAAACAAACTCTTCAGCTTTATATATTGGTATAGATTCTTATTATAATAACTAGCTGGCGCCCGCGACTTGGTTATCGTTGAAAAAGAAAAAAGTAGCCTAACCTGTGTCCTGTACGTCTAAATGTTTATATACCAAGTTTCATGAAAATCAGTTAATTCGTGTAAGAGTTATGGAGGAACATACATACATACATACATACATACAGAAAAAAATTCTAAAAATGGTCAATTTAGTTTCAGTATCATGTATAGAGCCTATATACACGATATTTCTGAAAACAAAGTAAAATTACTCCATGACTGACCCCTACAGATTTATTATTAGTATATTGATGATTGATGATATTGATTGATTGATAAAGTATCTATCTAACTTGGTGTGAAACAAATATGAAGATGTCGTCGCAAAGTGTGTGGTGATTTTGCCGGTCTGCTCGTATTTATTTCAGTGGACATAAGGAAGGCATGCACCGAATTCAGGTCACGCGTTTCATTTTGGGATGCGTCGTTTCAGACTATAAAGGTATTTACTTACAATATATTATTATGACAAATTATTTTTCTTTATACTATAAGTAAGTAAGTAAAGCAAAATAATTTGCCCATCGTTATTTTTGCATAGCAAAAATATTGTCAAACCAAAATCTGAGATGTGTAAAATGTATACTTATATTGAAGGTACAAACTTAGTACAAAGTATTGACAAAAAAGTTTTCCAGAAAAGGTTTTTTTAAGAAAAATAATAATTTTTTTTTTTACTTAGGGTTGTTATACGTAACATAATCCTAATAAGTTTTATATAAAGGTTCAAAAAATAGTATTTTTTTTTAAACTTAGGGTTGTTAACGTAATTTTAGTGTTTTTCATTAAATGAACTAATGGAATTCCTAAATGAACTGTAATTTGCAAATGTTACATTAAAAACATTATTCTATTTAAAAAAAAGGTTTAAAAAGGATGTGGAAATATAAAAAAACATATAATAAGTACTCGGAAATCATAGCAAAATACTAAGAAAAAAAATTAACATATCCGCCGAAACATTACGTTCGAAATTGGAAGATATTGTGCGCTTTAAAATTCACTTCGCGGATAATATTAACTATATCTCGATGCACATCTCGATTTCCCGACATTTCGATGTATCGATTGAATACTAAAATCGATGACAATGGCGAATTACATTTTTAAATATTTCGGACGCCCATAAAAACTTTATGTGAACGGAGATATTATTACTTGTTTTAAAAAATATTTAAAAAAATATACTTTTAAGTGTAAATTGTTAAATAAATAAATAATAAAGGTTAAAAATAAAATTAATGATTCTTTACCCAAAATATAAAAAAATAGCTGGTGCTCGCGACTTCGTCCGCGTTGAAAGGTATAAAACGCCATCTATCGTGGAGCGGATCGCTAAAAATATCACCAAGCAGTTGTCATGTTAGTCGCTTCACCTGATTCTGGATATATGGCGCTGTCAAGTGTATCCCGTGCCAAGCCGCTAGTATTTACTTTTATTTTAGATTTCCCGTAGGAATGAAGCATTTTCCCGCGGTAAAAAGTAGCCTATGTTCATCACGGGTAATGTCGGCTTCTAATGGTAAAAAAAATTTTCAAATCGGTCCAGTAGTTTCGGAGCCTATTCTATACAAACAAACAATCAAATCTTTACTAAATATATTATATGCATAAATAAACAAAAAATATTTAATCTAAGTATATCTAAAACTAAGTTAGATATAGATTGTGTATAATAAAGCTTCGGTCCTCTAGGCAGACATATAGGAAGTATGTCTACGAGTATGAAAGACCCTTAGGAATTTAACTGATTAATTATTATTAATTATAATTTAATTAATAATAATTAATCAGTTAGTTAATAATCAGTAAATTATTATAATTTACTATACACTAGCTGGCGCCCGCGACTTCGTCTGCGTTGAAAAAAAAGTACTCTATCCTGTGTCCCATACGTCTAAATGTTTATCTACCAAGTTTCATGAAAATCGGTTAATTCGTTTAAGAGTTATGAAGGAACATACATACATACAATACAGTTACACTTGCAGATTTATTATATTACTAGCTGTTGCCCGCAACTTCGTCCGCGTTAAAAAAGATAAAAAGTAGCCTATCATGTGTCCCGTACTTCTAAATGTTTATCTATCAAGTTTCATGAAAATCGGTTAATTCGTTTAAGAGTTATGGAGGAACATACATACATACAGAAAATAATTCTAAAAATCGTCAATTTAGTTTCAGTATCATTCATGTATAGAGCCTATATACACGATATTTCTGAAAACAAAATAAATTACTCCATGACCGACCCCTACAGATTTATTATTAGTATTGATGAATGATATCACAACAATATCTGCATGAAGAAATAGATAAGGACTTAGTCGAACCTTGTCTCCTGTTCATAGTAAACCGATGTCCTGTGCAAACGATCGTATTGAAAGTCAATAAATAATAATCTCTGATAAGATAATGTTGAGACGTGAGCCTGTAAATTGTGTAACATAAAAAGAACAAACTTGGCTTGTGGTCATCTAAGCAAACATAATAAAAAATGGTCATATTTATCTTTTGATATTGGATTCAAGTGATTTTGTTATCGGTCGATTTGAAAGGTGTTGACTGTTTCATAATCAAATTGCGCAAAATATTTGCTTTGTTTTTTTTTTTTTATGTAAAAGACCTTTACATAAAAAAACTGTTAAACGTATGACTGCACGTCAGTAGTGAATATATATATATGTATGTATATACTAGCTAGTGCCCGCGACTTCGTCCACGTTGAAAATCCTGTGCCCTGTACGTCTAAATGTTCTTCTACCAAGTTTTATGAAAATCAGTTAATTCGTTTAAGAGTTATGGAGGAACATAAATACATACATACGTACATACATACATGCATACATACATACATATATGCATACATACATACATACATACATACATACATACATACATACATACATCGTACATACATACATACATACATACATACATACATACATACATACCTACATACATATATGCATACATACATACATACATACATACATACATACATACATACATACATACATACATACATACATACATACATCGTACATACATACATACATACATACATACATACCTACATACATATATGCATACATACATACATACATACATACATACATACATACATACATACATACATACATACATACACATACAGATTTATTATTAGTATTGATGATGATTTGAAAATATGAGCTTTCAGAAGAAATAAATATTTTTCACGCGAGCTTTTACTCAAGATTTTCATTCTTAACTCGGAGTCACTGAAACATTTTTATTGTGTGGTGGTCACAAAATAACGCACCATTAGTTTTTATGGTTTCAACGTTGCAACATACGAATAATAGTTTTTTCTGAGCCACAGTTAGCGTCAACATAACGATATTTTTATGCATTTTCCGCTCAGATAACATATTAAAAGATTAGCTCTGTCTTCCCGGACGTGGATGTTAGTTAAATATGTTATTTTTAACATTGTGAACGGTTTATTTCATCAGAAAACACTTAATGGACAATTTTAGTCCATTTTATACGAGCGAATCGTTAGTTTATTGCTTCAATTATGTTTATTTTTATTTAAAGGTCGTCAGAGTAGTTGAATCCTAAAATGTTCAAAACCATGGAAAAGACAGGACATTTGAATCAGATTTAAAATGTGAAAAACTAATAGAATAGAGTTTTATAAATTAGTGTGAAAAAGATTGGATATTTAGAGAATTAATAGTCAGAGTGTTTAAATGAGTTTTATATTTTACAAATTGTAACATAAAATAAGATGTATGTACACACTTATTATTAGTAACATTTACGGTATTAATTGTCACATACTTGTGACAACACAAGTGATTGTCATGTTTCACCACTATTGCGTATTAACTAAAGCAATACTCATACTATGTAAGTATGAGTACTACATGGGAAAGATAGACATTGGTCTCAATTGGCCATTTGTCCTATATGCTAGTCGCAATTCAGACCAACGTAACCACTTGTCACAACCTTTGCGTCATTGCCAAACATCGCCCCGTATCCACTCGACAGCTATTGTGACGATTTGTGCATCGGCGATAAGTGTTTACTATTTTAGTGATGTGCGGTTACCTTTATCGATATAATATGATCTGTTATTTTCATCGAATAAAGAATATAATGTAAATAAATTAAAAATATTGAACTTTTATTGTTTCTATCCAGCCAATGAAAGTTGTTTTATGAGTAGGATGGTAGACAGGATGACTGGTTGTAATATGTAGCTACAATACAAGCAACAAGACGAATATATGTACCTAGCATTTATACAAAAGGTCTGTTAGAGTACAGCTCAGTTATATGTGTGTTTTTATACGTAATTAGTTAATTATATTTAACTAGAGACACACCCCCGGCTTCGCAGGGAGTTGAAATTATCAAAACATCCTTTCTCAGCAGATGCTTACTTTATAAAGTAAACCTATGTTCCAAATGTCAATTTTCTAGATTTCATAGTTTTTTTAGCTTTCTACATTTTCATGGATGTAGAAGGTCGGCCAGATCGAAGACAATCTTCACAGGTCGAGTTACCTCTCTTAAATAAGCAACAGTAAAATAATAAAATAAGTCTCTAAAGTCTATTGGAATAATGTTACTAAAAATTTCTTTGGTAGACATCTTTTTCAGGCTTATGACAGCACGTTTTTCCCAAACCGTTTTAAGGAAGAATTTAACGTCGAAACGAAAATATTAAAAAATTGGTGTAAAAAATTAACACGATGACAGATTAACACGATGACAGATTAAAGAAAAAAAAACCTGTGAATTTTTTTATTCGATTTTTGAAACCAAATGTTTTTTCATCGATTGATCGTCTCAATTTGTTCCTACCCTAGTTTATATTAAGTCCCCTGTCCGCCGTGGGCACATTAAAATCGTTATTCAATTGTGCACCATGCTTTGTACGTCAATGACGGCACTTTATCTGTATTAGAGGTCCGACCGAAATGTCACATTACTGTGATTTGTAGTTTTCCAATCGACCAGCTGTAAATTGAGTTAAGGTCATTCTTTATTTAAAAAACGCTTTATAGATCATGTCGTGCAACGCAAATGAAATAGTCTACGCAGTAAACAATAACATCTAAAACCTATATGAATATCATTGAATAGAAGTATGTTATATAGGGAAAATACTTTCCCCTATGTATATATACCTAAACATTTGATTTTTTGTTTGTTTGTATTGAATAGGCTCCGAAACTACTGGACCGATTTGAAAAATTCTTTTACCATTATAAGCTGACATTATCCCTGATGAACATAGGCTACTTTTTACCGCGGGAAAATGCTTCATTCCTACGGGAAATCTAAAATAAAAGTAAATACTAGCGACTTGGCCCGGGATACACTTGACAGCGCCATCTATCCAGAATTAGATGAAGCGACTAACATGACAACTGCTTTTTAGCGATCCGCTCCACGGTAGATGGCGTTTTATACTTTTCAACGCGGACAAAGTCGCTAACACCAGCTAGTAGGCTATATTTTATAAAGTTACACATGCGAAGTCGTGTGCAACAGCTAGTGAGTTAAATTAGAAGATACAATTAAAATGTTTTTTTTTATTCCGAATTCTGCGTTCATATTAAACCCGCACGCTTACCTACTCGTCGAGATAATAAAGGTAATTGACGCTAAACTGAGAAACCAAAATTTTTAAACATTCTATTGTAAGTCATCTAATTACACTTACCTACAACTAACGGTGAGACCCCAATTTTTAGTTTATTAGTGGAAGCTTATTGGGAAACTACGTTTATTTGTGGTAATCTAAATAACTGTAAGTACGATAGAAGTTTCTATTGGCGATAGAGAGAAAATTTGTATATTGACAATGAATAAACACAAAAACTACTGGACCTTTACTGGACCGATTTCGATAATTCTTTCAGGTACATTATCAGCGAGTAACATAGGCTATACTTTGTAAAGTTACGCGGGCGAAGTCCGTGCAACAGCCAGTGTATGTATATATTGGACATATTAATACATAACCCAAATTATAATATGAAGAGGAAGCTACCGTTACGTTATTATCTTACATTATTTATCTTTTATCTTATCAATCAATACTAATGATAAATCTGTAAGTGTAGGTATTGTATGTATGTATGTATGTATGTATGTTCCTCCATAGCTCTTACGAATTAACTGATTTCCATGAAACTTGGTAGATAAACATTTGGACGTACAGGACACAAGATAGGATACTTTTTGCTTTTCAACGCGGACGAAGTCGCGGGCGCCAGCTAGTACAAAAAAGAACTAGTAAATTCCGCTACTGTTTCATGTACGAACGAACAAGTAAACTATATTCTTTAGTACAATTCTTTGATAAAACAATCTTGTAATTTTTCACTTGTCAAGTGCGACTAGACATTGATCGATTGTTTGGCCGCTGTGCTGTTGTTTCATGTAGTTAGTTACCATTTATTGGTGTGTTAAATTTGCTATAAAAGCGTTTCATACAAGCGCTGCAATAAAAGCAAGCTTTTAGTGGCGGTTCTATTGAACTTTTATTGGTGGCCATCTGAAGAAATTTACGTAATTCTCCTTTGAGCTCACCGCTAACCTAGACCGCAATAGTTCTGTGGTTAAATTGTCCTCTTACTTGTTAGAGGGTACCGTGTTCGCTATCTAGTATGTCATTAAACTTCTATATGAACTTTTGAAGTTGGGTTATGTTTAGTTATAACAGTTATATCCATACTAATATTATAAAGAGGAAAGACTTGATTGTTTGTTTGTTTGAATAGAATAAGCTCCGAAACTACTGGACTGATTTGAAAAAATATTTTACCATTAGAAGCCGACATTATCCCTGATGAACATAGGCTACTTTTTACCCCGGTAAAATGCTTCATTCCTACGGGAAATCTAAAATAAAAGTAAATACTAGCGGCTTGGCCCGGGATACACTTGACAGCGCCATCTATCCAGAATCGGTGAAGCGACTAACATGACAACTGCTTGGTGATATTTTTAGCGATCCATTCCACGGTAGATGGCGTTTTATACTTTTCAACGCGGACGAAGTCGCGAGCACCAGCTAGTAATATATATACTTAAAGAAGATTTATTAGTAATTCATTTAATTATGAATAGAGGTGCTTTGTTAAAATTACACCATCTCAATTACAATGTCTCAATATACACATTCATTGGAGTAGTGTGGGCTGATAGTACCTAAGTATTAAAATGATTATTTATTGTTTTTGTATGGCGCTAGAATTTATTGCAGGCCTACAGTGTTGTGGCGCCTTAATTACTATGCATCGGATTGGGAGAGCTGTGAAAGCTTGGTACGTTCCAATTAGGACAACGTTTGTAGCACCAGCAATTAAATTATCCATTTTTTATGTTAAGATCGACAGATGGTCCACTTGATGGTATGTGGCAAACGTCGCCTATAACACAAGCAACGCCAAGTTCAGATTAAGTATAGGTTTGGAAAGAGATAATATGGGCTCTGCACCGTCACCGTAACACAAAAGAACACGTGCTGTATTTATCTGTGGTCTTCAGTAAGGAGGTTGTTTAAAATTCCAAGTTTTCAGTTTTGACATTTACTAATGCTTGAAGTATAATATGTTTTAGTTATACATAGTATGTTATTTTTATGTAATTGTTAGTAATCATCAGTACTATTAATAAATATGTAAGCGTATGTATGTACGTATGTTCCTCCATAACTCTGATTTTCATGAAACTTGGTAGATAAACATTTAGACGTACAGGACATAGGGTAGGCTACTTATTTCTTTTCAACGCGGACGAAGTCGCGGGCACCAGCCAGTTTAATACTAAAAAATGCGTAATTTATTAGTTATTATTATTAGATATTTAGTTTGAATATAATTCACACTCAACTTGTAATAGTGCAAAGTGGAACAAACTTGAGCGCTGTAGTGTCGATAAAGATATTCGCATAATTGCAATACTTGTTCATGAGTCTCAGATTTATAGTGAATAAATTATGATAATGTTCCCTACATTATAATATATAAATTTGTTATTTCAATTAACATTGTTTATGTTGATTTTACCATTATCTAAACGCGTTATTAGTAGGTACTAGGTATAGGCTATTTTATGGGTACTTAATGGGTACGTACAATATTATTTTATTAGAATAAGGGCCTCTTTCACCAATTACAAGTAAAGTGTTGATTAGTTACTTTTAGAAATAATTTTATTTTCTACTAAATTATGCACTCGGTTCAAACTTCGTCCTATTCTTATTGCAGTCTTAAATTACACTAATTGCCAATGTAATAACCAGCCCGTTGGACGGACAGACTGATTGACTATTTCTTATTAGTATTGATTAGTCAAATGAACAACCCCATCGGCTAACAGAATGATGGGAGCAATTTGTTGCATCCGGTGAATAAATATCGAATTGACAACAAACGTCCATGTTGATATATACAACAGAATAACAAGACTAATGTCATTGCCGATGCAACAGACGCAAGTTCGAATCCTGATAACACCTGCATCTCGAGCTTTTTTTATTTTTAACTCCCCACGCATGACGTCAAAACGGGGTGTTATAAGTTTAACGCTCTATATATCTGTGGCTCTGGGTATGTTACACAATATGAACATATTGTGTGTGTGTGTGTGTGTGTGTGTGTGTGTGTGTAATCGTAGCTTGAAGTTTCCTTGATGGTAAGTAATCTATCTGTGTAAGTAGCGAACTTGAAAAGGTATATTATTTCTATACATAATGTAAGTATTTCCGCGAAAATTATACCTACACAAAATGTGTCAATTATTTCGAAATTAACAACTACATTTTATTTCGGTCTTCAAAACACCGTTTAGAATTAACAAGAACATGTTTACAGACCGCAAATACAACCTAATTTTTATAGCGAAAATAGCCGCTAACCTCTATTGCTGCGCGAGCGCAAAACATCCTGTGAACGAGGAAACGATGCGCGTGCCGCGTAAACTTCCTGCGACGTGTCTTCGAACTACATTTACCATGGATAAGGTAATCTATATACCATATATCTACTTATTAAATGGTCCTAATTGACTATCAACGCACAGCCAAAACCACTAAGTCTAGAAAGCTTAAATTTGAAACATAGGTTTATTTTATAAGGTAACATTGACAGGCCCACAGTCTGTGTAAGGTAAGCATTTGCTAAGAAAGAATTTTCGAAAATTTCAACTCTGTGCAAGTCGGCAACGGTTTCGCTACTCCTGTATAAAACAGTTTATTCTGACTGAATATCAACACACAGCCAAAACCACTAAGTCTAGAGGGATGAAATTTAGAACTTAGGTACCTTAGGTATAAATATACCTAAGTGGACATATTATGTTATTGTTCAAATGCAAGAAATAAACTTTTTCCGAAATTATATTGGTTTTATTTATATGGTGAAAACAAACAGTAGCTTATACCGTAGCTTAGTAGGTAATTCTAAACTACCGCATCCAAATAACGTACTGTTATAAGTAGTTCTTTATTGGAAAGTAGGTACCTACTTAGAAAAACTGTCATTTACTTTTGCAGCTACAAGGTGGGCTTTTTATAACTGTGTTCTTCTTCTATTCTATAGGTATGTACATATTAAAACAGATAATAAAATGGTAAACGAGCCAGCCGTGTCTGTACATTTAATATTAAAAAAGCTATTTGTACACGTTATAATGTCACCGAGGTGAAAGAGTTAGTTTTGCTATTTTTATATGATTGTATGTACGTTTGTGCACGCTAACCTCAGAAACGGTGCACAACCGAATCGAATGCAGCTTTTACTATTGTATTGTTGTAATAAATGACGGTTTTCTTTTATATGAAAGTAAAGCAAACATAGTAAAAATTAAATATAAAAATAAATTCGGCAAATTACATACAATATTTGATACAAAATCCCTAAAAATCCAACCATCGACCCAGTGAGAAGTAACAAAATGAATAATGAAAAAGTCTGTCAAGAAATGTCAAGAATATTCCGTGACGAGAAATTTAATTAGTGTGAATAAATTCACTCCTAGTTATTTGGGTAATAAACACATAAATCGTGTTGATTAACTCGAACGCAGTCGACGGACGCTATCCTATTTACGGTTGTTGCCAGTGCTAAAAATGTTCAGTGCAGGGAATCGTGCTTCATTGCGAAAAAGGGTTCTCGTGTAAGCGAGCTTTTTTTTCATCATAATTATGATGCCTATTGTATTGTATACGTACAACAAATAATCATGTTTAATTCTTTGATAAAATATACTTTAGATTCAGGGTCTCGAACAGAATCACTGCGAAAAAGTGTCCCCTGGATTTTCTTATACATGCTACACTTTCTCTCGTTAATTTCCGATAAAAAGATGAATAATGTAAATGTTGCATGTCTGATTTGAATTTTAACATTTAGTAATAATGGTTCAAGCCGTAACAAGTGTTCACCTTAAGGATCACTTTGTAAAAATAATTTGAAATAATATGACCCCAAGCTTTGAGTGCGGTGATATTCTACTATGTCACTTTTAGTAAAGCAACCCAGAATCTAGTGTATATCCTTTATTTGATAAACTCTTACGCAAAAACTACTGAACACATTTTGATGAGACTTCAAACTATTAGTTATAGTTCATTCGATAGAATAACATATTATAGGCTATAAGCGATACACGAAAGAAATCCAAGGGAATAGTTAGTTATTGTATTGCATATAACTATACCTAGAGAATTACCCTAGTTTAAACAACATTCAACTTGAAAAGTATTTAAAATAAATTCCACATCACCTAGTTCTAGAAAATTACCATTATGGACACAAATTTTTCGAACATTACTCTCTTATTACCTGTTAATTGGATTTAAAAAGTTATTTTTGCTTATGATAGACCAATTCTTAAGGAATATTGATGCAAGATAGCGTTGACTTGTATGCTAACGTCTTTAAATCTTCTACTTGTGGCCACTATCGCACTTCGCGACACATAATAAAGTCGCTATAGGTAAGTAATAATAAACCACTTAACAGGTTTTGATACAATTTTTATCAACGGATACACGAGGAAGGTTTGTGTACATAAAAAATTGCATCCCAGGCGAAGCTCTAATCATATATTTAGTCTTTCTGATCGGAAAATTTTATTCAACTTATAAAACAATAATGTACCAACACGAAGTCACGAACTAAATCTGGGACACACACTCACGGACCGAATTGTTAACAGATTCGGCTACTAAATCATAACCACTTATCGAGAAAACCCAATTGGAAGTTTGTTTTTGTGGAGAATGCGTTAACGTCATACTGAAGCAATGTTTGCTTTGAACACAATAGATATCGACTAAATCCCGACGTTAGATGATCGTTTGATGCTATGAAAAATATACAAACGAAAGTAGTTGGTTAGCAACTACTAGTCTTAAGTACATATTGTTTGTAGTATATTTTTAGTTGATTTTTTTATACACAAAGAAAGAAATTTTTTTTGCAGTCTTGCTTTTGTGCTATTTAACTAACTAGCTATTTAATATCTGACATTTTTAGGACACTCTGACGATGATGGCGCCCATTTTTTAAATATTTTTAGACGATCTCTCAGGAAACTAGGATTTACACTTACACAATAAGGTATCCTATATAGATCCAGGCAATAAAGCTATCTTTGTGCCAACTTTCGCATTTATAATATTAGTAAAGGATTTCATGCTAGTTTTCTATGAGGGGATCGTTACTATCGTTAGAATACTGCCAAAGTGACTGCGAAACGCCATTACTGAAACTTCTTACTGCTTTCTTATTACTTTTTAAGTTGTAGGCCTTGAAAAAGAAAGAAACAAAAGAAAGAAAGAAAGTTCACGGACGAGCTTAATAAACGACACGAGTAAAACCCTTATTAAAATAACTGGTCGCAAATAATTCCAACATTATTTATTGGGAACTTGTGTGAGATTTTGTGGCGATGACAGTTCATCCAGACGTACAGTCGGCCGCAAAAGTCGATTAACACTTTCAAAAGTGCAAAACAACTGAACACTCAACGTGCCATAAGTCGTTGTCACGACTAGAGAACAAAATAAGCTTCACGTACAAAAGATTGTAAAAAATTTCAGTAATAAGTAAATAAATGAGTAAGTTGAGTATTCGGAGCTCGTACTATGTTTAGTATTAAAAAACTATAATTATATTAATATATTTATATATATAAAATTTTTATATTTATAATTTTGATAAAATTAAGGGAATTGTGCTATTTTATATTTTAATGATGACAAAAAAATAGTATCCTGAGTTTCTTTCGGGGTTTCTTCTCAGGATCGTCATCTTGGCTTTTTTTCGAAGCCTTGGTAAATTTAAATTTATAATGAGGATCATAAGAGTTTCTTGTAGAAACCTAATTGATAAATAAATATTTTGATTTTGATTTTGAGTTTTCCGTTGTTTTGCACTTTTGAATGTGTTTATGCGACTTATGCGGCCGACTGTACACTAAGATCGGTATTTATTTTCGACTCATAACAAGATCCTTTGTCGTTCAAGACAAAAATGAGCACTCAAACGTAACTAGGGTAGAAATATGCCTCATAAAACACCATAACATTGGGTTTTATTTATCGTGCTCGTATGACTCGTATGAGTTTTCTCTACATTACACACAATGTTAATGTTAATATTTTATTTTACATGCTGTAGAGTGGTTCTCGAGGAAGGTTTTAGTATGTGTGTCATTTAAAAAATTACGCGGGCGAAGTCTCGGGCAGCAACTAGTTCTTTTATAAACAAAAAATAATTCTATTTATCATAGTTGCATTATGTTAGTGTGGCATTTCACAAAACAGGTTTCTTTTTAACTGCATTCTTAAATAATCTGTAAGTATTCAATTTATTTCCAACTATAAAATAGTATCTCGTTTAACAACACGAGTAAAACTAACGAGTCTCGGGTGTACTGAGATAAAGCGCATAGTAATGCAAATATTTATTTCTTCTTATGCCTCCAAAAGGAATTTCTACGACTCACCACACGCTAATTGGGTGAAATTGATTTTTAAGCGATAGTGAGAATCACGTACCAACTAGGAGCACTACGATTTATTATAAAGTCAATTAGTAAGAAATTTATTTTTAGAAATAAATATGTGAATTAAATACTTGAGATTTTTAAAATAATTATGTGTATATAGTGTAGGTACTAGCTGGTGCTCGCGACTACGTCCGCGTAGAAAAGTATAAAACGCCATCTACCGTATTTTGGATAGATGGCGCTATCTCCCGGGCCAAGCCGCTAGTATTTACTTTTATTTTAGATTTCCCGTAGGAATAAAGCATTTTCCCGCGGTAAAAAGTATCCTATGTTCATCACGGATAATGTCGGCTTCTAATGGTAAAAGAATTTTTCTAATCGGTCCAGTAGTTTCGGAGCCTATTCTATACAAACAAACAAACATCAAATCTTTCCTCTTTATAATATTATATTATATATTATTATTAGTAAGTATATTAGTATTAGTATAGAAGATAAATGTTTTAACATTTGAGTAAAAGGGGCGCAGTCGAAGTCGCGGGCAAAAGGCAGTCCTTGATAAAGTAAACGCAAAGAATTAAAAAAGTGGTGAGCTATTTTATATTCCTGTCATGCCATCTCAAGGCAACCTTCCCGCGGTAAGTCCATTATTTTGCTTTTCTAGGTAAGCAAAGGTGTTGAGTACTTTATGCGTCCTCATTCCCTTAACCCTGCATTGCATTGTATGTGCCAGCCATCACATAAAATGCATTTATGTGAAATAAATCCTTAGGTATTTCCATATGGTCTTTCTTGAGAGTACATACCAAGCACCCGCTTGCTTTTACTAAAACGTTTTCTAAATTTTACTTCAACTTTTCAACTGACTTCCAAATAACTCTTTTTGTTAAAAAATAAACTAACTTCAAACGGTCTCATGGTCTTTTCTCATGGATGCCATTGTCAGAACTGGACCAAATTAAAATGGGACCACACGGGAAGCACTTCCTCCTTTTTGCAAGTCGGTTGAAAAAGGGGGAGGTTCTCAATTCGACTGTATTTTTTTTATGTTTGTTACCTTAGAAGATCGAAAAGAAAAGATGACGCATGCGCAATGCAACATTTTCGAAATGTACCGTAACGTAATTAAAAATTATAATTTAAACAATAAAAAGGCAATTAAATGTTCGAATAAACGCAATTTATTGAAGAACAAACGTCAATATGTATTTATGGACTGATAATGAGAGAAAATATTAATAATTTCTATTGAGGGGGCTATTATTATTATTATAACCAGACAGTTTAATTATTTTTTTAAAATACTAACTATAAAAATTCGAAAATAATACAAAAAAAATTTCGCGGGGGCCAAGTTGGTGATCTTTACTTTCATTCTACGCATGCTACACAAGCGCCATTCTGTGGTTAATTTATGAACTACAATTTAATGGTTGTAACTTGCAAGTTTTTTAGTTTAATGCCTGTTTAAGTTAAGCCTCGTTACCTCTATTATCTCTGGCCTGGTTTTATAACATGCACAAGCAGCAGCCAAAGTCTAAGCAGTAAGCACTATAGGAGAGTATATAGTGTTCTGTGTCTGTAACAGTAACAGTGACAGCTGACAGTCGATGTGCACTTCATTGTTCTGTGTGATAAGTGGCTGACCTGACTGACTCGGAAAAGTCGAAAAAAAAACATCAAGTGCAAATCAAGTGAAAGAAACTGAAAAAGCATTGCGTGTTAATATTTTATTTCCAGTTACTTTTATAAGTTATTTATAATTTAATACATCAAGGATTATAGGACTTTCCTTCGCTTTTAAGGTAAATAAATACATTTTAGTTACCAATTTGCAGTATTGTTTTTGTTGTTTTATAAATTTGGTGACGCATTTACTAATGTACAAATAAGATTGCATTGCATAAATTATCTTTTTCGAAACGTTAGTTAAGCGGAAATAATATTATTTATATTCTCTTCTAGAAAAGGGAAGATAATGAAATTTTTGATTTAATAAAAATGTTTTATTATGAAAATATGTGTAATCTAGCGATTGATATAATAATAACAAAGAAAAGAGGAATGTTTCATAATAAATGATTGCCTTTTCATTTAGTTGGTTATATTTGTATAAATTTTAATTTTAAAATAAAGAAAAATATTTTTAAATACTCAAGAGATAAAGATAATAATAGATAATTGATTATTTTCTTTATACAGTTTCTTTACCACCATGACGGAAAGAGACTCTATCGGCGGAGCTAACCGTGATTATGGCGCGACTGCGGCGCCCCCAAACGTCGCGTTTGCGGATTTCAGCCCGACTGAGTTGTACAACTTGAGTGAGAGTATAGCGGACAATGTCAACTCCATCAACAGCGGCCTTCGAGTGCTGGAGAAGATGATGAAGCAGATTGGTGGTGCTCATGACAATCTGCAGCTCAGGGATAAGATGTCAGTGTTGAATTCTACACTATTATAAAGAGTTTGTGGATTTTTACCATGCATAACGCAAAAGCGGGATGTTATTAGATTATGTTTGCAAAGCAGTGTCATTATATTTTTAGCTCATAATTTCATCATCATCATCATCATCAGCCTATGTCTCTCCACTGCTGAATGTCCTAAGGCTTGGTCATTTGTCCACGTGGCCGCAGGGTGTTAGCTTTTTTAGCTCATTTCAGCTAATTTTTTAACTCATAATTTAGTGCCAAAAAATAAATTTTGACACTAAAATATAACCAACATAATTTAGTGCCAAAAAATAAATTTTGACACTAAAAGATAACCAAAAAGAAATATTGCTAGCTATTAAATAAAAAAGCAGTATACTTCCGCAAACTTAGGGTCAAATAAAAAAGCAGTATACTTCCGCAAACTTAGGGTCAAATGGGCAGAATCACTATTTTTTTAGCTCATAATTTAGTGCCAAAAAATTAATTTTGACACTAAAAGATAACCAAAAAATGGAAATACTGCTAACTATTAAATGCTTAATTAGCAGTATACTTCCACAAACTTAGGGTCAAATGGACTGAATCACATTTCAGCTCATGATTTAGTGCCAAAATATTATTTTTTTTTCATCAATTTAATCATTTTCTCCAGACACGACACTCAACAAGCCGTGAATGGTTCCGTGTCGTCAACGGCGAGGGATATCCAAAGGCTGGGTGTGGTTGTGCGAAGGGGTGATAAGCCGCAGAAGTTGCAAGTGGAACGACTAACTCAGGCCTTCAGGGAATCATTGTCCAAATATACCCTTGTACAAAAGGTAAATTATCAGTATATTATTACAGTTTTTGCAGACACAGGTGACCAGGATAGATGAGAACCTTCTATTGATGCCTATATATTGCAACGCTGTTATGTTAAATTCCAGCAAATAAGCGAAAAGATGGCCGCACATATGCCAAAGCCGGCTCGTATAAAAGCAGATCCACACGATTTGGATCAGCCCACTATCGATGAAGGGGACGAAGCAGCTTTAATGGAAAATCAACAGGCGCAGGTGAATATAATTTTTATTTTTATTTTGTGGGAGTAATTTCGTGCAAGTGGGACGGAAGTACATATTTACATATAATTTGAGAAATCGCTCTCTGCTGCATATAGAGCTCCTAGTAAAACAAACTATAAGAAAAATACACTCATGTCTCGGATCATGTAAACTTTTTAATGAAATTTCATCAGAGGATACAGATATTGACCCGTTCCACGGTTCCATAGTGAAAACAAAAAAAATATTATGGCTCGTAAATTTTTTAGTGGCCTTTAACACTTTTTTTATCGTTGTTTTTGTTATATATAAGTGGAAATTTTTTATTAGGTTTAAGTTATTTACTAACACTATTATTATGTAATTGTACCTGTAAATTTCCCTACAATAAAATAAATAAATAAATAAGCAATGTATTAAGCTTTTTGTTTGACCATAGTTTGACAAATGGTCTACTTTAACAGTGCCATCTGTCGTGATTCGTTGAAACTACATAAGCAAACGCGCTCGGTCAATTAGATTTGCAATCATCAGACTTTTGCATTATCACTGACTGATTATGTTGCAAGTAATAATTTTGTATAAATCATCAATACTAATAATAAATCTGTAAGTGTAGGTATTGTATGTATGTATGTGTAAATACATACACCTAAATCTTAAACGAATTAACTGATTTTCATGAAACTTGGTAGATAAACATTTACGGTAAGCTGTGTACGGGACACAGCTATTTTTTTCTTTTTCAACGCGGACGAAGTCGCAGGCACCAGCTAGTGTTAATTATAATAAAAAAGATGAGTAATTAAATTGGCAGGCACGTCTCGTTGAGTTCGAAACGAACATGATGCTAGAGAGGGAAGCGTACATAAACAAGATAGAGGCGGATGTCCTTGACGTGAACCAGATAATGCAGGACTTAGCCGAAATGGTCAACACACAGGGACAAGTTGTTGGTATGTACAAAACAATACAAATCTATTTTATCTATACTAATATTATAAAGAGGAAAGATTTGATTGTTTGTTTGAAAAATTCTTTTACCATTAGAAGCCGCCATTATCTGTGATGAACATAGGCTACTTTTTACTGCGGGAAAATGCTTCATTCCTACGGGAAATCTAAAATAAAAGTAAATTCTGGCGGCTTGGCTCGGGAGATTGCGCCACCTATCCAAAATACGGTATAGATGGCGTTTTATACTTTTCCACGCGGACGAAGTCGCGAGCACCAGCTAGTATTTTATAAAGTTACGCGGACGAAGTCGCGAGCACCAGCTAGTATTTTATAAAGTTACGCGGACGAAGTCGCGAGCACCAGCTAGTATTTTATAAAGTTACGCGGACGAAGTCGCGAGCACCAGCTAGTATTTTATAAAGTTACGCGGACGAAGTCGCGAGCACCAGCTAGTATTTTATAAAGTTACGCGGACGAAGTCGCGAGCACCAGCTAGTATTTTATAAAGTTACGCGGACGAAGTCGCGAGCACCAGCTAGTATTTTATAAAGTTACGCGGACGAAGTCGCGAGCACCAGCTAGTATTTTATAAAGTTACGCGGACGAAGTCGCGAGCACCAGCTAGTATTTTATAAAGTTACGCGGACGAAGTCGCGTGCAACGTGCAACAGCTAGTGGCTAATAAAAGCGTTCCATTGCAGACACGGTCGAGGGTCATATAGAGGCGGCGACATCAAACGTCGAGGCCGGCGTCGACGAACTGGCGAAGGCGGCGGAATATCAAAGGCGGTATCGCCGCAAAATGTTCATACTCTCAATCATAGGCGTCGTTCTATTCGTCCTACTCGTCGTGTGGATAGTTAAGGCTTTCAGGTAGAGTGAGTGGCTCTTTGATAATTATGGAAAATCAATATGTATGTAGTCCCAATTAAAATAGTGTACAATGTATATCTATATATATATTATTATATGTATAAAGGTATGTTTTCATTTTTTTATTATCACGCGAGGGGCTAACTAAAAATTGTGTGGGATTAAAAATGCTTTAGTGTAAAAGTAAAAAAAAAAATTAATTTTTTTCTTTGATGTGTAATGGTGAATTTGTTTGTGGTCAACCCGTCTAAATATTTCATAATTGAAGACGTGCGTGGATGAAGGTGGTATGTCGCATAATTCCAATTTTGAATAAATCGAGGTTAAAGTTTTACTTTTAATTTTTAAGATGATAAGTCGCCACGGAACTTATTTTTGTAATAAATTATGATGCAAAGTTGTGTAAACAACCTAAAATATTAATCGTATGATAGCAAGTAAACACTTGTATTATTTATTTATTTTTTAAAAAATCATACACAGCGCTCTTCCACTCTTCTTTTCACTCTTCCATTGAAAAAAGTAAACTGCACTTTTTGCTTTTTAAAATTAACCATACAAAACCCCCTTTTCAACTCTTTAATTTTCCAAAAATATCTTAAATTGACCATCTTAATATCTGTAATCATTCATAATTATGGACATATTATCTTCATCAATGCAAAAATAAAACGAAAAACCCAAAAATGCGACATACCACTTTCATCCTCTCACGTCTTCAATTAAAAAAAAAGAATTAAATAAAAATGTAATTTATATATTTACAAAATATTAATTAGTATTACCATTTTTTTATCTATCTATGCTAATACTAATATTATTTAGTATAATATAAATGATATGAAATCTTGTATTTACAAGACATTTTCGTAATGTTATTTAATTTTAGTATCGAGTGTTACTAAAGTAACGAAAATGTAATTAATTTTTGTATCCATAGATGATAACAAAATATTGAAAGTTGAATTATTGGATATGGATAATGATTGCAAATTCAAATCAATAAAATAGAATGGTGATGCGTGTGCGCAGCTCAATACATTATATTATTATTATTATGTAATAATATATGTAAATGTATTTTTGAGTTGTGTATTAAAAACACTGAGATAAGTGTTTAGATTTATAGTGATAAAAAAAAACTTTAAAAATAAATATTAATGAAAAAAGCTATCCCAATCCGATAGATGGCGTATCCCGCGCCAAGCCGCTAGTATTTACTCTTATTCTAGATTTCCCGTAGGAATGAAGCATTTTCCCGCGGTAAAAAGTAGCCTATGTTCATCACGGATAATGTCGGCTTCTAATGGTAAAAGAATTTTCCAAATCGGTCCAGTAGTTTCGGAGCCTATTCTATACAAACAAACAATTAAATCTTTCCTCTTTATAATATGTATCAGTATAGAAAACTGTATTTGTTCATTTCATAGTGAACCAGGTTTTTACCAAACTAAATGGTAACCGAATATTTTGAAACAATAAAGAAAACTTTTGCACTGATTATATAGATAATTTCTCTCTCTCTCTCTCTCTCTTTCTCTCTATCTCTCTCCATCCATTTCTGCATAAACTTTATATATTATTATTCTTTTCTAGATAATCTTGTGCTAATATGCACTCCCTGTTTCTGTCTAGCTATAATAATTTTCAAAATATCAACAATTGCCTCTTAATTAAATAAAAAATTTCCGTACCTCATATTTTCTATTATATTTATTTTAAAATAGACAATAATTAGTAGTTTTAATATGATCTTATGAAAAGTTATGTTTATTATAATGCTTTAATATATGCATAATAAGTTAGTAATTTTTTTACTATTTATTTCTACTTCCAGGAATATTTTATTTTCAATTCAATGTAACCATTTGAAATTTTTAACTGTGATCAAAGAGAAATAAATACTTAGAGTAAATAACAGAAATTTTTCCGCTTCGTTAGTATTAATTTTTTAAATTCAGAATACGCCATTTTGTCAAAAAAAAAAAACGAGGAATAAAAATGTGTATATCAATTTAACAATCAATACAAAAACTTTCAATATAATATTATATTATATTATAATATAATAAATTTAAAAACAAAATGCGAATCTTTTCAATTTAATGTTTAAAATATAGAGTTAAATAATTTATAATTTCGTCGACCTAATTCGTTAACCTGCTAAGTCCATTTTTGGGCAATTTAACTTTTTATAAATAACGTCTTTTTATAATAATCGTCTAAACTTGTCGCAAAGTATACTTTTGAAAAAAAAAAGTAAGTAAAGTTAAGTTTAAGAAAAGTTTGGTGAAGGAATAACGACGATTATCAAACTAAAAAGATGAGAAAAATATATATATATGATAAAACTGCTTTCTGACTATTAATAGAAAATCTTCACAAACAACATTTTGTTATTTCATTTTTTCTTCCCCCTGAAAAATATGCGAAATGTGACTTAGCAAGTTAACGAGTTAGGCCGACGCGAAGATTTTTTTTTTTTTTTTTCATTAATTCTATTTACATAAATAAGCCTTAATCAAAACATTAAAATACATAGTAATCTAAAAATAAATTACAACAAGTATTTGAACTCATATACTTAACCCAAATCTTTTTAAAAATTAAAATCCAATTAAAAAGGCATTTTCTGGCCAAGAGCAAACCCATTATTATTAATAAATGAAATAATAATAACAATATTACTTAACAAGTAATATCTTACTTAAAAAAAGGATAAAATATTACACAAATTAAACTTTTGTGCATAGACGACTTATTTTATTTAACTTAGAAAATTCTAAAATATACTTAGTTTTTAATCTAAGTACTTATAATTAATTATAATTACTTATAATATTTTTATATTGACAATGGAAGAGTCCATTGGAGTTGATTCTGATGAACATCTAAACGAAATTATTGCTGCAATATTTGTGTGATTTTTATGTAATTTTTTCTTTATTTTTAAAAGCCTCATTTAAGATATTAGGGTGTATTTAGTACATAATAATATTGTAAAGGGTTTTATTTATTATATTAGTTTACGTATAGAGAGTTAACAAAGTCGTGGTTTGATTCTTTGTAACGAACATTCCAAAGAGGTGACTTTGGTGTGTAATCAATAGGTAATTATTTACTGGTTATTGATAATAAAATATCAAAATTTAATTGGGGTTTTTTTTAGTAAGCATTCGCTTACAAAAGATGCGATTTGTGTTGTTGTATTTCAGTGAATGCCTAATCCCGTTCACCTATCCTATCCTATCGAGGTTGGAAGGACTGTCTGATTATTACCAATACCTATGCAATGAGAGATTTATTTCAATTGTGGTACTACCATAGAAATAGAAACAGGAGGAGAAATGGCACATGATAAATTCAAACTAAAGTAATATTGAATCAATAAAATTTAAGCAAAATCAGCAAAAAATATCAATTTACATCAAACATAATATTGTATATTTTGTTATATGTGATGTCCATCATTTCTTAATAAATCGTATAAAGAGAGAGGTCTATAAACGTGTTAACACATTTAAAAAACGAAAAAGAAATTGATTCCTTAAAATAATTTTAATATATATTTTTTTTATTAACTTAAATTCGATTTAAAAATTCACATGTTTTATTAGAAAATTTAAATCACATTAGTCGTTAAGGTTACTTTAAATACCTTTACTTTGATAAGTCACTGTTTGTAACGTCTAGTTGTAGTTAAAATTTCAAACACAATGACAATGCTACAAAACCATAGACCGGTGTCAAAAAGCAAATGTCACATTTCTCTTCCTTTTAAATCCAATATGTACGGGGTTACGTTCTCTGGTTGTTCGTGCGAAGTGTCCGAACGGTGACAGGCGCGTCCTTTTACAGGATAAATTTGCCGATTATGATGCTAACGATGGTAATAACTATCCCATACGCAAACAACGCCATCGGACTATCCTGTCCGATCTGCTCTGGGCCGTACGAATGACGGCGAGCAGCCACCGCCTGACGGAGGCAAAGCAGTTCCTCTTTTAATTGTAAAATTTCATGTTTTAACTTGCTTTCCTCTTCTCTCAAAAGAATCATTTCGGATCTTGCCTTCTGCAAATAGTTTTCCAACTTGTCCGTCTCGTCACTCTTCTTTTCCTCATCAGCCTTAATTCCTTCTAAATCATCCTTCGGAGGCATAGCTTCATCTGCGACATCAACTCGTACTCTCTTAGTGTCGTTCTGAGCATTATCAACTTCATCATTAAGATCTGTTTCGCGTGGCGTTTCGAAAACACATTTAAGCTTGTAGACCATGAGTTGATCGGGACTTATTTCCTTCCACACCTGATCTATATTGGCATTTCCATCGGGCGCGATGACGCTCTGAACCATAAATTTATGTTTGTGCTTTTCGCCCGGATCAACGAAAACATGTTGCGGTATAATGTCTATATCAATTTTGGAACCAGCCTCCAGAACGCCCGAGTTTGGACGCACACAATACTTCTTTGGCGCCGTTGTCTTTATCTTGAATAAGACTGTGTCGGTGGTAGGGTTTTCGAGGTGCATGGAAGTGGCACATCCTTGCTCGAATATACCTGAGACATTAACTTTGAATTTTAGTTCATGCTGTGGCTCTATACTTAGCACTTGGTTAGGCATTGTGTATTATTGTAGTATCTGGTTGGCAAAAATGAGCAAATTTATTGAGAAAACGATATATTTACGATGTTGGGTAATGCGAACGGAACGAAAGGCGGCACTGGCGTGTAGCTTGGTTTGTTTGCGATTATTTGCGACGCTCAGTCTTGGTTTGGCTGTCGTTAAAGATGGAGCTCCCACTCGCTTCTCCCGCCAGGTGCAAATTACACTCACTTATTTCCTTTTTTTGTTTCCTTCCGGTAGTTAAGGTGTACTGTAAACATCGTTATTAATTAGCTCCATAAAAAAGTTCTTAGAATACGATGGGGCCATAACAACAAAATTGGAATTGGAAATTAAAATGACTAAAACTGTGAAAAACAATTCAAATTAAACTGTAATAACTGTATAAACAACGAAACCGTGGCTACTACGTGCTGGTATAAGTGTATACTAGTAAATATCAAATAAGCTTACTAGAATCTTAATGATGAACCACTACAAATCAATACAATCAATAACAAACAAAACTGAAGGTAGTTTGAAATTTTATTGTTGTGGTGATCCTAAAATGGTCATAGAATAATTAATATTGAGGTTACAAAATCCATCTTTAGTTATTATTCTATGACAAAATCTTTACGCACATTAATTAATAACTGTCAGATTCTTGTGGCTTGGAATCGTTGTCAGAGCAAAATAAAAACTCCCATTGTTATGGGAAACCAATCATTATAGAAAATGCAAATTTAATTGGAAATAGTGCTTGGCAGACAGGCTGTTAAAACTAAACTATCTAAACTAAACCTGATTAATATCTTAGATGAGAAGATGAAACTGATATAGAAGAATTATCAAAAGCAGCTAGTGAAAAAATACAACGAATTTAGAAAGATTTACAATCTAGAATTTACTTAAAACACACTTAAAATGGTCAACGTTTTGGAGTAAAAATTATAACTGCAGTAATGGTCTGCTATCCCGTTCATTATTTATATAATTCCTAAAGAAGTAACTCACTTATTTGTGTTTCCGTGCGTAAAATATCCATTGCGCAGCCAATTTACCTGTCCTCCCCACCGCTTGGTCTTTGTAGCTACAATCAAGTGAGTCATCGGCGTGCCTGTCACCTGTCACCCATTAATATAAAAAAGCAAAATAAAACAAATCTTAGTTTCATGTTTTCGTTTATTGCGAACATAATTACATTTAAAATTAAACGAATAACCCAATTCAGAAAGAAAAAGATTCGGCTTTGCCAATAATACCTTAAATTTATGGGGTCTAATAAAATTGTAAAGATTATAATCACTTATATTTTCAAAATTGTCAAAAATAAACATAAAAAAAAAGATTGCAAAAAATTTTTATACATATAACGGTCTCAAAACACAGTAGGTATTCTAAGCTCAAATAAAAAAGCACGTATGCTTTTTTCTTAATACGGTTAACGTTATTGGCTCATGTTTTACCTAATAGCGAATAGCATAAAAACAATTCGCCTTTTGAAAAGGTCTAGTAAAATCTTTTATTTAGAGATCATATTAAAATTTAGTTAAATTTTGACATTACCCGGAACTGTTGAGAACAAAAAAAGAGACGAAATTGCTTTGGTTATTAATTAATATGTACACGGTGAAGGAAGTTATAATGATAATTATGTACTGCACTGATACCGATTTTTTAGTAATCAGATCTGAGATTTTTATAATAATATTTTGATATTTTTATGATAGGTATATTTTGATTTTACCAAAATCAAAACAATATAGACTGTCTTAACAGCAATAACATTTTGTACTAATAATCAAATGCATCTCATTTCTGATTATTAAAAAAAAAACAATTCTACAAAACTTAGAGAAATAATCTTACCAAATACTTAATTTCACATACACACTATAAAAAAAACTAAATCAACCAATGTGGTAACGTAAACTTGAGAAATTTTTGACTTTCGCTTAAATCCTATATTACTTACTTATTGTCGCCAAATTTTTTAAACTAAAATTATAAGGAACGAACACGAAATGAGTCACACACTTACCTAAAGAGATAATTTTAAAAAAAATGGAGGACATTGTAGAAAAATTAAATATCATCAATCAATACTAATAATAAATCTGTAGGGGTGGGTCATGGAGTAATTTACTTTGTTTTCAGAAATATCGTGTATATAGGCTCTATACATGGTACTGAAACTAAATTGACCATTTTTAGAATTTTTTTCTGTATGTATGTACCTCCATAACTCTCATGAAACTTGATAGATAAAACATTTAGACGTACGGGGCACAGTATGGGCAAATTTTTCTTTTTCAACGCGGACGAAGTCGTGGGCGCCAGCTAGTTTTTAAATATATATATTCGTAATTTGTATTGAAACAGGAATGGGCAGCGATAGCGATGTCAAGCGTTATTTCATTACTTATATATTTTCTATTGCAATCGCGGGCCCTAGCTAGTATAAAATATAAATATATAAATGTGGGCTGTGACATTTTCGTACTTAGTAATATTTTTAGGACGTTTATATCTATACTAATTTCTTTATCAAAGTTTACCAATAAATGTTTGAAGTGAGTGAGTCCAACAGCTTTTCTATTGCAATCAAAATCAACTGAAAGACTAATACAATCCACATTTTTAAAATGTTTCAATTTATCTATAAGTATATTAATATGTTGTGTTGGTTTGTGTATTACTTAAAAACTCGAAAACTAGCCGAAGGATTTACTTGAAATTTTTACACAATATGCAATCCGGTTCAAGGATTGATTATATCTATTTTTCGCGTAATAATAAAATCTCGATCGATGTGCTGAAAGCGAGGAGAACTCACTCGCCAACGAGAACCGGTGTCACATTTAAAGTGGAAGTTAGCCGTTGTTAAAAAAGTGTTATTAAAAAAAAATATTATCATAACTTATTATTCAAATTATTTTCTTAACAAGAAATGCAATCATTTTCTTTTTTAAACATTGACTGTTATAGGTATTTTGGTTTAAATAAAATGCATTATTTTCTCATTTTAAACAACTATTAAAAACTACTAATTACAACTATTAATTAATTACTATTTATAATACAACTAAATGTTATTGATTTATTCACAATTTCATTTACTGACTTAAATTTAAAAAAAAATAGTATGAAACAAATCAGACGCTGTACAAACCTTATTAATTTGGAATTGCAATAAATTTAATCAGATTTTTTTTAATTAATATTTTTTTATTTAATAAAAAATAATACAGTTCAGTTATTTTGAAAAATTTATATATTTTTTTATCATATTTACCTACCTAGTTACTAAACTTTACAATATACATACATAGATTTTGGAATTGTATTATATTTTTGCTCGTACTTCATTTATTCCTAATTTACAAACCGTATTACAATTTTTTTTTAATTAATACGTTTATTTGCGCATTTGAACTTTTCTCATTAACAAAAGATCATATTATTGTTTAATTTTAGTTAATTAAATACCGATATATGCCCTTCATCTTCCCACGCCTGCCTACAAATAGTACTTAACCAGTAAAGTACTATTTACCTATGGTTGTAATAGTAATAGCATAAATAGTACTTTACCTATGGTTGTAATGGTAAAAGCATGGAGTAAATAGTACTTAACCAGTAAAGTACTATTTACTCTTTGGTTGTTATAGTAAAAAGTATTTAACCAGTAAGTACTATTTACCTATGGTTGTAATGGTAAAAGCATTGAGTAAATAGTACTTAACCAGTAAAGTACTATTTTATGCTATTACTATTACAACCATATAGAAAATAGTATTTAACCAGTAAGTACGTGAGACCGGTTTATCTGCCTTCACTCATCTCCTATGACAAAACTGTCACTGTTACATTTAAATTATTTTTAAACGCGGACGAAATCGCGGGCATATGCTAGTATTTTTATATGTAAGAGTTTATATTCCAGAAAAGATCGCTCAATTCAAATTTTTTAGCATGAAGTTACTGAGGTCATCATTAATTTAATAAATAAAAAATAAAAACAAATTTTCCACATGAACATGCTGTATTTTCATTTTGAAACTTATTGTCACACTTATTTCATACAATTTATGTTTAAGTTCGTATACTGTCTTCACATAATGGTCCACGAAAATTTAAATAAAAATTTGCGACCCTCACAAAATCAAAAATCAAAATTTTCTTGGACTATTAAGCAAGTGTTCAGTATAACTTGATTTTTTTTTTTTTTGAAGAATTTTATTATAATTATTGTTTTATTTATATATCACTCGAAGACGATGCAATTTTTTTTAACAGGATAAATTAATTTATTTAACACAGCTAAAAAACCCAAGTTTTATATCATTTGCGTTGCACATCAAATAATATCTTTTAAATTATCATTTCAATAAGCCGTGATACTTTTGGTTACTTAATAACTTAACGTATAGGTATACGTTTCGCAAACTGCAACTTATTGCTTAGATTGCAAGCCAAGTTTAGATTTGCAAGATTTCCCCGCCAAGGTTCCGGGTTCGATTCCCGGGAATTTTATATATGAACTTTTCAAATTTGGGCAACCCTTACACAAGACCACCTTAAAATAACAACATGTATGTGTTTTGTGTTTCGAAGAGTGAGTAGGGGATGTCACAACTAATTTCCCTTCTCAATTAACCCCTCGTGTGCCGAACTCCAGCGAGCCGAATTAACCGTTGTATGCCGGAGATACGTACAGTCATAATATCAAGTGCCTTTCATTCAACCCGCCATAATCTTCAACCGAAATTACATCTTATAATTAAGGACTTATGTAGAAAAAACGAAAAATATCGCGTGAAGTAGGCGCAACGCGGATCCGCGTTTCGGCACACGAGTGCTGCAAAATTATTAACGTGGATCCACGTTCCGGCATGTGAAGGGTTGATGCTCCGTGTGGCGTTGCTTGCGTTATAACAGGCGAGTGGACCGTCAGCCTGTCAAAACGTCAAAACTATTTACATCTGTGAAAGTTAGGTCGCATTACACATTGTGAAAACTGCAAGTTTTTATTGCCAATCTAAACTCGGCCTTACACACATAAAGATCATTGAAATCACTAAGGAAACTGAAGCCCTTTTCAATTTCCAAGAATTTTATACACTTATTACACTTTGTATTGTAATATCGTCATTGTCAAATTAAAATCTGCTATGTATATATGCAAAAGTATACTTTTCGAGATAATGACAAAAACTACATATTTTAATAACATAATAGAGTTACATATTTGACAAAACGTGTTCTCATAAGCCACATAGTGGCTATTATATACAGTAGATAGGACAGCAACCTTTTTTTTATGTTAAGGTCGACAGACAGGCTAACGGTGACAGGTGCGCTGCCGACCATTATTGGGATTGAGGATAAGGGATTGGGATTGGGATAGCGGGTTTCGGTTTGACAATGACGACAAATGTTTAGTGTTATAATTTAACATACGCTAGTAACTACTACCAAGCTTATTACAGAACATCATATTCTTTCCACCCTGTATAGTTCCCGCCAGTAGTGTCCGGTAGTCCGGGGTAGTTTCCGGTAGTCCGGGGTAGTTTCCGGTAGTCCGCGATAGTGTCGCGTACTACCGCAGCTTGGCGTGTCGCTGTTGCCACATGGCGTATTTGGTGCACGCGGTGTCGATCATCTGGTTCATGTGCTTCGTGAGGCTGGTCGCCAATGGGGTCAGGTCTCGGAGCATCTTCTCCTGAAATATAAAATTTTAAAAAAATGTATCATTTCTAAAACGAACTTACACTGAATATTTTCACTTTTAAGACCATTTTGTTAAGACTCTAATGACACTATCGTGTCAGTTGCAGGCCCGCACCTCAAAAGTGAAAACTTAGATTCACAATTCCTTATAACGCGCTATCTTATCCTTCCTCAAAATCCCTTACACTTTTCACACAAGATTTCTGCGGTGAGAATGTCGCGTGGTCCCATGTCGGTCCGAATTTACTGTTTTACCCCGTCCTAAATTCGAACTTTCAATGAATGCACTTCAAAAAGCAACAAACTGTGTGCACACTCGGTTCTCACCTCGAACGGCCTCAGCTTAACGTTCCTGAAGCGCAGCAACGCCTCGTAGAAGTTAGTGGCGCGGGCGGCCGTGTCGTCGGCGTCACTCGCCCCACTCGCCCCACTGGCCCCCGGCTGGGGGAAGCAACGCCACAGCTCGCGCAGCAACTCGCCCCCGGACAGGTACAACCTTTGCAACTCGTCCTTCACGTCGGCCGGCACCAATTCTGAACACATAACGTTAATATAATATTATCTAATATCTTCACACATTCCGCACGGCACACTGTGTGTGTGTTTGTGTGCGTGTGCATGTGTGTGTGTGTGTGTACCTGAACGTAATCGATATGAGATGTCGAGAGTATACTCACGTGCCATGGAGGCGGCGTGGTGGTGGCGCATGAGCGCCCCGCCGGGAGACAGCTCCCCCAGAGCGGCCACAGCGGCCGCACCGCTCACGCGCAGCGGCCGCGCGCACTGCTGCCCGCTGCACCACGCCTAAAGCACCACTTTCATTAGACCTTATTCATAGTTAAATAGTAATCGTGTTTAAATTTGGCATTTATTATTTCTGACAAAATCTGGCCCGGCCCATTAATAAACCTAATATAAATTTTACCAAAAATGTTGTAAATATAGCGAGAAAATACGCATAAAATTATTTTGCCCTAGCTGATGACCAGAGTGACCAGGCGAACCGTTCGTAACAGTCAATAAATTTGTTTTAGATAAACTTAGAATTTTATGAACTTAATGAATACAAAATTTGACAGTTTCTGTTATAGATTTGTATTTTCTAATGACAATTAGAATTAGAATCAGTACAACTCTCTGACCGTACCAAGAGAATAAATATCTACCAATATTGGTAGATATAGTAATACAATTTATAATATTCACCTGACATATAGAGGCTAGTGCGCTTAACGGAGGTGGGTGGTTCGTTTTTGTACTAGATTGGTTCACCTGCGACGAAGGCCCTTGCAAATATCGCTCTATCTGTAAGCAAAATGGCTTTTTTAACAAATTTAACAAAAACAACAGATATTGTAGTCTTAGTAAAAATCAATGAATAATCTGAAACGGTTTCCAAAAACTACATTTTGTACCTTTGACAATTTCAATTCTTGGACATTGTCGTTAGAAATTTTATCTTCTAGGTCTTCGTAGTGAATCTTCTCTAAGATTCTTCTCCTCTTCTCCGGTGGTTCTGAATTTTTCTCTTCTGTAGACCTTAAAACATGAAAACGTGAATACTTAGTTAAGACACTGTTCCTTAGTTGAGTTACGTGTTTCAAATTGTAATTCATAGTACGGGGTTAAATTAAAAATTGTTAAATATAAAAAAATCTTTTTTTACTGCTCTTGTTAATGTATGTTCCTCCATAACTCTTTAAAGGAATCTCAGAAAAAAAAAAAAATGAATAAAAAAAATTAACTTACCTCTTTTCCGCTACCCCGTTTGTCTCTTTCATTCCATTCTCTAGAACTTTATTATTATTTGTGTTAATACTATTATTATTACTACCCTTAGAGTTTGACTTTTGACTAGCTTTGAGCACCTGAAAATACACAATTTTATACCTATTCATTATTTTCTTTAAAAAACGACATACCTAATAGAATAGATAGATCGCATATATCAGTACAGTACCTATTATTAAAAGAGAGACTGATTAAAAAGGTATATTAATTGAGTGGAAAGTCACTGGACTATTATTGTGTGTATACATTGAAAACGAAATATTTAAAACTCTTTAGTTGCCGTACTAGCCTGAATGAAAATGAAATAAAAATGAACTTTATGGAGTAAGAAATAGGGTTGAAAATAGAAAGTGTGTTACCATAATGGAGTGTTGGTTGAACCGTTTGATCATGTTGCGGTGTATGGAGGTAGATTCGCCGCGGTCCTTCTCGTGGGACGCGTCCTCCTCGGAGGGCAAAAGTGGGACCGGCTCATTGAACTGTGGCAGGTCCACCTGTGGGCGCACAGTGGGCAATGTACAGTACAGCAAGTCGATTAACACATTCGAAAGTGCAAAACAACTAATAACTCAATGTGCCATAAGTCGTTGTCACGACTATATTCGTTCATGGAAATGAACTAATATAGCGTTTTCTCTTTCACTCAATTCCATACAAAAGACAAGGACAGCACATCTTGAGTGGACGTTTACAATAATAGGTGAACGTTCACATTACGCTGCTTTTAGCTTTGTAAACTATAATAAAATATTATAGTAATACCTACGTACCTAACCTTTTTTTTTTTATTACGTGGGGAAATCAGCGATCCTGATTCACTGCCAGCAATGGGGTGCTGGCAGGATATGCGGGATTTCTACCCGCTAAAACCCCACGGTGTTCCTTGGCCACGCACGCATGTGGGGCGGGAGAGAGGTGTCAACGCGAGTATTTCGTCCTGCTCTCCCGCCTGCGTTAGCCCAGATCGGGCACCTCAATGAGGTCATCGGTAGGAGGAGGGATGGTAGGCTCCCTCCTCCCCGGGTGTATGGGAAGACGTGCCGGAACACGAGCACGTCTTTCACCAGGGCCAGGTTGGTAGGCGAGCGGATCCCCATATCCACCCACCCTCCGGCTGATCACGGGAGCGCTTGGAGTCGGCCGTACAGCCTCCTCCGCCTCCCGGGTCGTTTACGACGGATGTCGTCAGCGAGGGCGGCATCCTCCCTCGTTCGCTCCGCCGCCTCTTTCAGCAAGAGAACTTCCTCGCTGAAGGAGACCATAGCCTGCCAGGCCTCTTTGCTGCCGACCATGGACGTACCTAACCTACCACAACTCTATCTATCTATCTTTGTCTAATTTACTCTTAAATTATTACTTTTAAAATATTTTTTTGTGATTCCCATTTTTGGCAGGGTCAACTTCGGAAATGAACTTTTCAAAGTTGGCTCTTGAAAAGTTCAATATATTGTCTCCTGAAAATTTTATATACATAAAAAAAGTAATACATAATAATAAATAAAATATACCGTCAGATCTAATGTGGTGTGTTTCATGGCCGATGATATGGCGTGGTCATCCATTTTGGCACATTCTCCAAACAAATCCTTGCTTGATGATGAGGCAATGCGGTCTCTGTGGAATATTATAATATTAATTTTAGTTAATGATAGAAGACTTTAATGGAGTATGTATTCAAATTAATGTTTAAATTAAATTAATACATCAATTAGACTTATCAATAACGAGTAATCAAATCAACTGCTTGAAATTCTAGTCATTTTTATTTTAATATTTTCTATTGAAAAACTCAAAGTCGCTGTCAGCCTCTACTGTCTCTCCACTGACTACTTCTAAAGCAGCCAAATCTGATTTTGATGTGGTTTTCAGTAATGGAAAGAGTGATAAACTAAACATTAAGTACCTGTGAAAATAATGCGACTGGAAGAACTTTGTCCAAAACTCCGCTTCAGTCATTTTATTTGGTACATAATCAATATGTTTCTTTCTAACTGCTGGATATGTTTTGAATATTGCGTCTATGATATCTTGAGTGAGGTTATATTTTAGTCCGTTACACCCATCTGTTTGTGGCTGAATATCAGCTAAAAAAGCACCTGACACACCTGAAATTAGGAACATAATTAATTAAAAAAAACACACACACACACAAAAAAAAATATTAAATTAGCTGTTGGCACACTACTTCCGTCAGCATTACTTTATAAAATGTAGCCTATATTATGTTACTCGCTGATAATGTAGCTTTCTATAGGTGACAAAATTTTCAAAATCCATTCAGTAGTTTTTCAGTTTATTCATTACAAAAATACCAAATACTATTTCTTTGTAATATTAATATAGACAAAATTGTTACCTTTGTAAAGATAAAGTGAAACTATGTTTATCTTTACAAAGGTAACCTAGTATCACTGACAACAAGTATATTTCATTATGATCGGTTGAGTAGTTAAGGCGTGAAAAGGTAACAGACAGACAGAGTTACTTTCACATTTATAATATTAATAGTATGGATATGGATCGTATTGGATTAGAATATACTGAATTATGAAGAGAAAAATTTTAGAAATTGCCAAGAAAATCGTAAAATCCTCATTTTTCTTTATGTAAAAAGCTATTGGACCTGACTGTCTAATAGCTTTTGACATAACAATATCAGTAAGTGAAAGAAGTTGCTTAATTTTTAAGTCTAGAAATAAAGTCATATTAATTTCTAGAAATCAACTTACAACTTCTAGACTTTACATGCAAGTTTAGACTCACTTGTACAGTTTTTTTTTTGTGCAAATAACTTACCAGCCTCCTGTTTACTATTATTAGATTCGGTGTAATGCCTTAATGTGGGTGTATTCCAATACTCTTCACTATTAATTACTTTTGATATAACTAGATCTTCGTATAAATGCTTTAGTGTGGGATGGAGTGACAATAGTCTGAAAGAGATTTTAAAATTTTAGATAGCCGTAGATGCAAACTTCATATGGAGTACTTGGGGATAAAGTACAGTCCACTGCACACAGCCAGATGAGTTTCCAGTGGATGCACGAACTTTACAACAATCTCCCTTCCAAGGTGTTTCCACCTAGCTATAATAAATAGGCTTCAAAGGAGCCATAGGCAAATTCCTGTAGGGTTGGCAGTGCACCTGCACCCATCCTGGTTTTGCTCGTGTCCTTAGACTATGGTAACCATCTACCATCAAGTGGCCCTTTTATTTTTATTGTTTCCCTCCGGGCGTTACACCACTCCCATGGGTCCATATATTCGTTCTGATTCACATGATGCTTATAAAGTGGGTGGAAAATCACAGTTAGTTACCCCTTGCCTAGGCAAGAGACCTTTTTTATCAATTGTTTCATCAATTCTCACTGGTCTTCCTAATTAATTTTTATTCATCCTGATCGACACCGTGAATGAAACAAATCACAATAGTTAATTATATTAATAAATTATTATTGAAAATAATTTTAGCAACTTTAAAAATAATTATTGTAAGGTTTAGCCAAGCCAAGCTACGATTTGACTATTTGATATACTTCATGGTTATCATCATACTGCTCCATATATATTTTAGCCAGTATTAGAAAATAGCTAGTATACTAATTACCTGGACTTCATTTCCAACTCCCCGTCAATTTGTCTTTTAAATTTAGGCAACAAATTCTGTAACAGTGTTTTGACCTGGTCCCGATCTTTGGCTTGGGCATCGGCCCCAGCTGGATTGACAAAATGAAATGTGGAACACGTTCCATCATGTAAAACTACCTGAAGTTGAACCTTTGGCTTTCCTACTGGTGATATTTTTTGTGCTGCAAACAAGAGTATAGATCTTATTAAAGATTGGCATTTAAATATTTCAAATAATATAAACCAGGCTTCTCCAATACAATAAGAATATTAAAATATCAATTAATATTTTACTTTTACGGTGCTATAGTAATTTAGATTCAAAAATATCAATGTTTCAAGTGTCATTATTAAAAATTACTTCTTTTTCATATCATTGATATGTTTCTGACATAATATATCAAATATTGGATATTTATACACTTAAACTAGCTGCTGCCCACGACTTAGCTTGCATAACTTTGTAAATTATATAATAAAACCTTCCTCGAGAACCACTCTATCCGTTGGTGAAAACAGCATGAAAATCTGTAGGTTTGAGTTTACTGTGAACAGACAGATGCGGCGGAGGACTGTCTTTATATATAAGGATTTGGATTTTTGCAAATGCTGAATATCTCTTTAATACAGGATATAACCTTAAAACAATCACAAATTTTACATACCTAGAAACACTTGTAATAATTATGTATAGGTGTAATATTGCACAGCAAACTTTTATCACCTTGGAGATAACTGAACTGATTTAAAATTGTATAAAATATAAAACAAGGAATTTAAAGGAGCCAATTAAAACTTTAGTTCAGGACTTCTTAGGTTAATTAATATGCTTTAGAACATGGGTGAAATTCTTTAATTTATTTAGGGATTTTTTTAAGCAACCCGTATATGAACATACGGGTTGCTTAAAAAAATTGGCTTATCAATACAAAAATTTGGTTTTGAATTTGAAAGTACCTCTTTGAAATACATAATTGAACTATGTTCTAAACCAAATATTATTCATATTGTATTAAGAAACCACTTACTTTTTATATCAGCATATTTATGTGACACGGCAACCGTGTCCCGATTCTCCAACATCCACGCCAGCCTTTGGTTCATAACATATAAAGTACCATCACCTTTTTTATACTTCACATAGTTAACACTCAGTAAAACATCTTCGGAGGAAGTCGTCATTATTAATAGAACCACGATTCAACGGCTCATGAATACAACAATGGAGAAATATTGTAGAATTACAAAAAATACAAAAGTTATTGTTTTAATTTTGATGTGTGTTAAGATGAAGGACGAAATTTACAGCATATTCTTATCGCCTCCTTTATTCTATCGAAGCATTAGTTTTTTTTTAACTTATTTTACGTATAAAATCCGATAAATATTAATATTTTATCGTGATATTCGCGATACAAAAAGAAAGAGCAAATCCCCAGAGAAAACAACCAATTGCGGTTTTTGCAGGCCTTTTTTGATTGACTTTGAGTCGTTTGAGTTGCTTTGCTTTGCTTGACTTGACTAGACTTTTCTCTGGAATTGGAATGGAATTCTTGATTGACGCTAGATATAAAATGAAAATAATGACATATCTGTCAAACACTGACAACACAGACAATATTTCCTGTTGTTATGAAAAAAACCAAAAGTGTAGGGTATAGGATACTACAATATCTCGATACAGTCTGAGTTTTGTGTCCAAGGTCTACTCTAATAAATATTTCCATCTTACAATTAAATTATTTATTTCAGGTTTCCAAATAAATGCCTTTGATCATCTCACAAAATAGATGTCTAAATAAGGATTTTTTGATCCTTTGCTGTTTTTTGAGTATGAAGGATTCTGTGTTCCAATAGAAAAAAATTATAAAGGTTTGACAATAGTCTTTTATATTTGGATAATTCATAATGCATTTTGGTGAAGATAAACATAAATTGTAATCTATTTAGAATATTTCCTTTGTATTGAATATAAAAGGTAAGTATGCATAGATCACCATTATTTAAGAATTAGTTTACAATACTATATATTATAATTATATTATGTACAATATTATAAATAATTTATACATTACATTGATTACTTCATTGTTAAATTTTGAACGTTACATTAAATAGCCGCCATGACTATATTTTAGCTTGGCAACACTGACATTGACAACCCAAAATGCAATCATGGCGCACGGGGCACTGTGTTTTTAGAATGCTGAGAAGTTTTTACGTAAACACTTCATTTATTTGCATTAAAATCAGTTTCCATGTTTTTATAAATAGTCAGTGAATTATAAGAATCATATTAAAGCATACATGTGTCTCCTGAAACCAAAGTTTTCACCTGTTCGCAATATCGTCTCTATACTGCTAGACACTTGCAGGTACAAAAATTATAAGAAATGCTGTTTTACCAATCTTGTCGAATGTAACGTGATAAAATTTCATTATAATTAATATGAAACTGGTACTCTATTTATTGTTTGTGTAAACAAATATAAATTTCTTTAAGAATCCCGGTATTTTTGCTTGTTCCAGATAACTTTGTTGGTGTCATAATGTCAGAGGCGTACGCCCGTGAGATACTACGAAGAAATGTTGCGCAAATATGCCAAACTATAGGATGGAACGGTATAAACTCAACTCCATTGGATATTTTGGTACATGTGCTGGAGAAGTACATATTTACACTTGGTACACAGGCCAACAGATACGCAGAACAATTTAGTAGAACTGAACCAAATTTACATGACTTAGGATTAGTATTTCGTGACCTTCACATACAACTCCCCGAGCTCGCTGAATACACACAATCTGTGCCTAGCACATCGCCACCGGTTGCCAATGAGAAATTTCCTAAACCAAAGGAATCAAATTTGAATTTTCTTAAACCTGGCAGCCATGAAGTCGTCACGAGGCCCATGCATGTACATGAACATCTTCCTCCAATGTATCCAGAAAAAGAAAGAGATACACCTGCAGTTGCAGATATCATTGAAATCCAACAAAATGGCATTGACAATGTTGAGAACAGTGGTGGAGTCTGTACAAGCCCAGAAATATCAGTCACAGACAGTCCGGAAAAGCCAAAAGATATATTCAAAAGACCTACTGACCCAGTCTCATTACCAAGCAGTAAGAGACCAAGGTTACGTTTGGAAGAGGAAGAGAGAACGAGAGAAATTAGCAGTGTGATGATGACTATGTCGGGTTTCCTGTCACCTGCCAGAGAAGGTAAACTGCCTGAAGCTCGACCACCAACAATTGTTTCAGAAAAACATTATGACAAACATAAAGCGAATTCTCATCATGTAAACCCCATGAAAATGCCGACATTAGAAAAGGATAAAAAATCTAAGAAAAATAAACTGTTGAATGGAAAAGTTATGAAAAGCAAACGGAAAGACAAAAGTCAAAAAAAGGGTGAAAGTAATAAATCTAAGGATAACATTAAAGATAAGTATCCACCTGGATATCCTATAAAAAGCAAAGATATCCATCCAACACACCATAATCATGTAACAATGCCAGCGCCTAGAGCTCCACCACCAAATCCTCCACTTATAAGGCCTGCAATGCCTCCACCTAGAGCTCCGCTTGTTCCCGAGTTCATCAGACCTATTAAACAAGAACCGGTTGATCCACTTCCTGGCAACCCACCACCGGTCAATAAGAATGCTCTTCGTGAAGATGCTATCCCGGTTCCAAGGAAGATACCAATATCAAAATCTCCACTTGTTTCAAATCCTATACCTGTACATAGGCCGTCATCATCTACAAATTCTTTAATACCTGAGACCGAAATAAAGAAGGAAATTGTTGATCTAGATGAGAAATTGGCTTCACAGCCAGATAGATCGAAAATTAATATATTTAAAAGAATATCGAACAAATCTAAAGAAGATAAGGGTAATGCAGATATTCAAGATGCAATGATCTCAAGATTACAAAACTCAACAGCTGTTACATTGAATGAAAATAAATCAAATGAACATATAAAAACAAAGGCTGACATACCACTTGTGAACAATAATGATAGTAGTAATTATAGCAGTGTAGATACAGTCAAAGAAATGGATTTAAGAACCAATGAGGTTATTAGCATTGATGATGACTCCTTGGAGGCAAACATTGTGCAACAAACTAAAACGTCACATATTGAGGCTCGTCCCAGTATATCAATTAATAAAGCACTGCAATTACCATATCCCAAAGATCTACCTGGCATTAGTCCAAAAATCAAAAAGGAAAGAAAACATAGAGAGAAGAAAGATAAAACAGCTGAGAAAGCGGCAAAATTACAGGCAAAATTGCTTAAGAAGCATCAAGAGCAAATAGCTTTAAGTATGGCAATGGCGGACAGGCAAAATCTAAAAATGCCCGGAAATGCAAAACGTCCAAAACAGAGCAGGCCAAAGAATGAGGGAAAACTACCTCCTAATATGTCCGGTTTTCAATTTTTCCCCCTGTCATCGGGGAGAGGGTTGATGCCTGGCCCAGGTTTAATGCCTAATCCAGGTCTTATACCGGGAGACTTCTTAGCTGGCATCGCAAATAATCCAGCTCTTAGAGGTTTACCAGCCTCTAATCTATTAGGCAATCCATTTGCATTAGCTGCCGGTGGACCGGGCTTAATTCCTGGACCAAGTTTTCTGCCCGGATTAGGTCATGGGGTACCTAATCCACTTTTACCCATGCCTAATTTTCCACAGACCTCTAGAACACCATCAAATAAAATTCCGTCAATGTTACGTCGCCCGAGCTTAGAAGTTATTCCTGTAGATCACGACGACGACAGAGGCTTTCACAAATCTCCAATAATGTCGAGAGACAAAGATCGGCATGATAAGCACAAATCACCAACCATTCCAAATATTCTGCAGAAACACAAGTCGAAATCTCAGAAAGAAAAGATGTCTCAATATAAAATGCCTCCCATACAGCCAGATATAACAATTGAATTAAATCCTCCCAAAATTGATCCAGTAAGACAAAATAATCCAAGAGAGCCTGTTCAGGAACCTTCCATACCATTGCATTCGCCTGTACCCGAACCTGTAAAAACCATTGATTCTGAGTCAATACCGGAGTCTCGTCCTGTGGAAATATTGCAGGCGCCATTGGTAGACATCTCGCAAGAAAAGGAAATTGAAAAAGTAGAAAAGAAAAAGGACAAATCTCACAAAAAAGAGAAGAAAGATAAGGATGGTATCAAAATAAAAAAGAAGAAAGATAAGAAAGATAAAAACAAAGAAAAGTCCGAAAAGAAACGGGACAAAGAAGAAAGACAAGAATTGAAAGACAGGATAAAAAAAGAAAAAAAAGAGAAAAAGAAAGAAAAGGCCATGGACGGTTTAGTGCCTAAACTAACATTGAAGTTGAATTCCTCAAATTCAAATTCACCAATGCCACCCAGTTCTCCTGAGACCTTCAAACTGAATATAAAACCCATAGTGAAGAAAGAGGAAGACGATAGTTCATCTATAAAGGAGGAGCCAGTTTCCCGCGAGCACAGTCGTTCACCGGAACTAGCCCAAATATCAGCTTTAGTGACGAGACCGCCTAAGCAAAAACATTCTAAACCTAACCATATCACTGACGATGCACAGTCTTCGCCACCTCCGTCCGGCAGCTCGCCGACGAGAAAAAATCGTCCTCCATCCAGTTCTAAGTACAAGAGGATATTACTCAAACCCTTAACGAAGAAAGGCAACTCGGAGCATTTCGAGGATGATATCGGAACAATGACCGAGGAAGCTAGGCCAGTGCCACCAGTGTCTGCTGACAAGCCAGCGGGACCTCTGCCCACACCTTACTATGTGGACGAACAGGGGAACAAAATCTGGGTCTGTCCAGCCTGTGGTAGACCCGACAATGGGTCTCCGATGATTGGTTGTGATGGCTGCGATGGGTGGTATCACTGGATTTGTGTGGGCATAACTGAGGATCCGGGTGCTACCGAAGACTGGTTCTGCAAGTCGTGTCGCGCAAAACGAGCCGCCATGGTCCTGGCGGGCGTCGCGTCCGGTAAAAAGAGGGGGCGTAAACCAAAAGGGGAAAAAATCAGAGACTGTCATTGATACGCGAAATTTTTACGTTGTTACTGAGATTAGTTGTAATTTTTGTTCAATAAACACTCGAGTATAAATGGTTTCTGAAATTGTTAATGGATTATTGTTGAATAATATCGTGGAAAAAATGTTTTCGTCATTTATAAAATATTTTATAGGCTAGCTTTTAAGTATAGTTAATAAAATAAATAAAGAATATTGACATGAAATGTTGAACATAAACACATAGCTTAGGTAGTTACTCCTAATAATTACCATAATTTTAATATTTTTGTTACGATTTCTCTTATGTCCGTATAATTTCGGTTAGATCAAGTTTTAATGTGTTGCGGACGTGTTGTACACATTTCGCGTGTAAACATAGTTTTAATAATTGTAAGATTCTTTTTATATTGTACAAAAAATGAATTTACTTAAGAAATTGGTGATGTATAAAGTAATTGTAGTGAATATTTAAATAAAAAGAAGGCTGAAAGTATTTTCAGTCTATATTTGAATAATATTTTCATATAATTTTAATATAACCTGTTTTTTTTTGTTAAAGTTGTTCCTCCAAATTGATGTAAGTAATGAATCATTCTAAACGGAGAGGGGAGGAAAATGTAAAAATTTGATTTCAGCCAGTGGCCAATAAAATGTATTGGTACTCGAATATTGTGGTGCATTATTTTGAACTCCTATTAATGAAAATAAAAACAATTTTTATTAAAACAGTTTATTTTTACAAAGTCAAGCGTTTTACAATAGAAAATGCTAATGTAAAAGCAATATTATAACGTTCATTCCTTCTAACAAATGCAATGATTCAAATGGGGTATAAATTTAACATCAAATTTACATATACCCTTGAGTCTTGTGTGTGAGGCTTCATCGGCTGCCTAGAGAAGAAAAAAAAAAATACTGCTTAGATATCATTTACAGACTGTTAACAAGATACAATAGAATAATCACACATTAACAACAATTTATTATCCATACAGTTAAGTATATATTACTAAAAATCCCATCTATCAACTATTACATTAATAGATGGATGCTGAAACCCAAAAAGGAAAGTAAAAAAGTAAGGCTGACTATAGTATTGAAACGTTACTATTGCACGAAATATAATTTGCCCCGGAAAGCATGCCTTTTAAGCCTTTTAAAAATTATGGCCGTCTTTTAGTCTGCCATATAATAAATTTCTGGTTAGAGCTATTCAAGGAAATCAATAAAAAAATCAACTAACTATTTACACATCTTTTGTTTCTGTGGAACTAATTCCAATTAATGAAAATAAAACACAGACTTTCAATTGACAACCTTCTTACTTTGCCTTATTAGGGTATCTTAACTAAAATAGTCTACAAAATTAAATAACTTAATTTTTACTGCCACTGGGAACTGTCGGCGCTGGCTCTTTGGCTGTGGGTTTCTCCTTATTCCAGTCTTTGAGACCTTCAGGAAGCGACGTGTCCTCCTCAAATGATCCTGTCCCTTCGACGAATTCTTCGTAAGTACTCTTCTCACGGAACGGTCTCGGCCCCAATAACTCGATCATGTCGTCTCTACTCAAGATCTCTTGCTTCAACAATCTTTCTGCTACTTTAATTATATTCTCTTTGTGGTTCGTTAGAAGTTCTGTTGTGTGTTTGTGCGCTGTACCTATTAAGTCCCTGACTTCTGAATCGATAAGTTCCGCTGTTTTCTCCGAATACGGTTTGTCTATGACCATCTCGCCCGGTTGGGGCATTTCGAACGAAACATTGCCAACCTTTGGATTCATTCCGTAATGTACTATTTGGGCGTATGCACTTTGCGTTATCTTTTTCAGATCGTCTTGGGCACCTGTTGTTATTCTTCCGAAAAAGATTTCCTCGCTTACTCTACCGCCGAGTGTCATGCACATCCTATCAAACAATTGCTCTTTACTGTAAAGGTACTGTTCTTTTGGTAGATATTGGGCATAACCCAGACCTTTGCCTCTAGGAATTATTGACACTTTGAGCAGAGGATCCGCATGTTCTAGGAACCATCCAGCGACGGCATGACCGGCTTCATGGTAAGCGACTATCTTCCTCTCTTCTGGTTGGAGGACATTCGATTTCTTCTCCATTCCAGCTACGACCCTCTCGATAGCTTGCTCGAAATTCTTCATATTAATGTCGTGGGCTAACTCTCTGGCGGCAATTAGGGCGGCTTCGTTACAGACATTCGCTATGTCTGCTCCGGTGAAACCTGTAATTTGAAAATAAAAATCTATCAGAAAAACAAAGTAAAAATATACTTAACTCTTGTTGGGAATTTTGTTTTATTTTGTTAGAATTTTGTTATTCTTAAGATATTCGCTTGATTGATTGGCTTATATTAATTATTATTGTAGTTACCAAATATATATGTGTTGCAAATTTTAAGATTTCTATAACAAAATTATGAATTGAATAGACCAGAAAGATTTAATAAAAAATCTAAATTTGCATTTATGAAAATAAAGTTGAAGCATACATAATAATATATTTTATATTTATTATTTTAGTCTAAATTGGCAATGGTGTATTTAAATAATAATACATTTAAAATATTATAAACCAATATGTACATAGGTCAATAGCTTGTATATGAATGAATGGTGATAGTGTTATTTGTACTCTATATTTTAATTTTATACTTAATTCAATATACTTAGAATATTGGTGAAGTGTTTATTTTATAAATATTCTATCTAGTTTTAACAAGTTCTCATAATTTAATTTTTATAAGGGTACATTAATTTAATATTTAATGAATCATTTCTTCATTGTGCATTTAGTAACAATCCTCTATGCAATAATATGTAAAATTCTAAGGAAATTGAAGGGTGGCATGGCAAAGTATTTAAATTTTTTTCATAGTGTTTTGCACCTTAAGTGCTTTACATATACATATTTTATGCTACGGGAATTTCGCCATACCAGAATACAATGAAGTTTGAACTATATTAAAAGCATTTAAGGTACAAAATACTATCAAAATTTTTAAATACTTTGCCTTGCCGCTCAAGGTGTGACGGCCCTATCATAGATCTTAATTTAATACGAACTCGCGATATGTTATATGTATAGAAATCGTCAACAGAGGGCGCTAGGTTGGCGAAAATTTCACTCGCAAATTTTCACCAACCTATCACTAATATCGTTAATTATTAAAAATTTGTAAAAATGTGTTGTAAATTTTGTAAATAGATTAGAACAAGCTTGTAATGTAATTTTTTAAATTAAAATATCATCACTCTACTTCTATTATTTCAATTAAAACCCTAAAATTTCTACTAATCTGCATTTCTGAAAAGTAAACGGTCATAGTAGATAGAACGTCTGAAAGACAAAACATCTGGTTTATAAAATGCCCATAACATTAAAAGGCTATCATCTTTGCTATCTGTCTATCGACTTTAACATAAAAAAAAATAGATAATAGATAAAAAGCTTACCAGGTGTTAATGCAGCCATTTTACGTGCTAAATTCTCTTTATTGAGACTGGTCTTCAAGCCTTGTAGATGTACCTTAAATATAGATGCTCTTCCTTTTATATCAGGTGCTGGTACAAATATTTGTCTGTCAAATCTGCCAGGTCTCAGCAGAGCTTTGTCCAAAATATCAACTCTGTTTGTTGCTGCAAGAACTACGACGTTGGTTGTGGTGTTAAAGCCATCCATCTCAACTAGGAGTTGATTTAAAGTATTCTCTTGTTCGGAATGGCCTCCGAAACTCCTTCCACCTCTTTTTCTACCGACGGCATCGATTTCATCAATGAACAAAATACATGGAGCATGTTTACGAGCCATAGAGAACATGTCTCGAACTCTCGAAGGCCCGACACCCACAAACATCTCCAAAAACTCTGAGCCAGACACAGTTAAAAACGGAACATTAGCTTCTCCTGCTGTAGCTTTAGCCAGAAGTGTTTTACCTGTACCAGGAGGGCCAGTCAATAAAGCACCTTTAGGTATTTTAGCGCCCAAATCAATGTATTGCTGTGGATTTTTCAAAAAATTAACAAACTCCATGATTTCAATTTTTGCTTCTTCACAGCCGGCTACGTCTTGGAACTTTACGCCTATGTCGGTAGGGTTTATAAGTTTCGCCGTGGATTCCATGACACCACCAAAAAGACCTCCACCTTTACGACCTCCGGCGCCCATCATGCCGGCAGACTTTCTCATCATATAAATCAAAAACCCTATTACAAGCAAAGAAGGTAGCATTCCGCTCAAACTGGACGCCTCCACTTCTGTCTTATAAATGACCGGAATAAAGTTCGGAGGATCTATATTCATTTCTATTTGCGCATTCTCTAAATTTCTTTCAAAAGAATCTACGCTGCCGATCGCAAACCAAATAACCTTGGTTTCCATCGCCGATCCGGCGTGAAGTTTAACTCTTACCCATTTTTTGTTAATGACCTCTAATTTTTCAACTACACCTTTGTTTAAGTACATGTTGACAAAGTCTCTCCAGCTAATTTCTCTGTACCTTAATTCAAAGTATGCTATTGAAGCAAGCAATGTCACCACACCCATAGCACCAAACATCATCCATTTTTCTCTATCTTGTCCTTCGTATCCGCCTCGACCTGAACCTCTACCGCTTCCAGCTGTATTTGAGAACATGTTCATATTCCATTTGTCCTGTGACGAGGGTGGCTTAGATATGGGTTGGGAACTTTTCGAAGGCGGAGCTGTGTCACCTTTCTCTGGATTTTTCGATTGTTTTTGACTAGTATTCGGTTGGAAATACTTCTCAAATCCCTTAGGCGGCTTCTTACAAAACTCGTACCATTGATTTAATACGGAATCTAATGCAGGTACGCCGATAGGTTGTAGTTTATATCCTTTGAACTGTAACTTCGAAAGTTGGGACTGAGTGTGTCTGAGACCTTTCCACATGTTGACATAAAAATATTAATTTACTAATATACAATTTTGTTAATATTACACAATTTTTTGGAAAATATTATCATATGTGAATAGGAAATGTCAAATCAAACGTCGAATCTTTACGAAGACAATTAAAAAACTGACAAGACAAAAGTGAAGTGAAGTGAAGACTGAAGTGACAGACAAATGACAGACAAACTCAACTGTTAATCCACCGATTAACATTCCAATTCCAACAAAATTGGAATGTTCAGGCCTTTGGTCTTTGGTCAGGCCTGACGATACGCACGACCGACCGTGGTTACCGTGGTAGCAATACGCGTGCGTACGGTCTGGCAAGCTCTGTAACCACTTGTGATGTGAATTTTCATACAAATGACAAGCGCGGCGGTCGCACGGTCAGGAGTGAGGGAGTGCGCCGAGTCAACACCTATTGGCCGAGTGGGTATCGTTAGTACTGACGGTCAGGAGAGCACTGAAACCAGCCTTAATAGTTAATAGTATCAGACCAACGCTTTTTCAGATGACCACAGATTACGTACAAACATCATTCAAAAATTTCATTGGCATATGGCAATATATGTCAACTGTCAAGTCAAATTGTCATCTTGTCAATTTTTGTCAATATTTTATACATAGGGAGGGATAGGTATAGTATAGATAGTCTGATTAAGTCTGGTATATTTATGTACTTTGATAATTTAATTTCACTTCAGTCAATCAGCTATTGTTTATTTCTAAATATTAATTAACTTTACGAAATAATCGTTTTAGACTTTCGTCACGTACTACCTCAATATAATAAACGACACACTCGTTATGGATCAAGATAGACCAGAATGCAGTTCAACCCATGGAAAGAGGACACGACCTTTGCTTTTGCAGCCAAGTCCGAAGATCGCTAAGATATCTGCATATTCGAGTGCTTCCTCCAGCAGTGCAAATAAGAGTTCTAAGAATAGTCTTATTCCGACCAGGAAATCGAAGACGATGTACAACAAAAGTGACATACCATCGCCTGGTACACCAGTGCCTGATAAGCTAGTACGTAAGGCTGGACCTTATTTGCTCGGCCCCAAATTAGGGCCTAGTCCCGTGAAAACAATAGTGCAGTGTTTGGCCAGAAAGGAAAAGACTGATGAGTTTTATTTGATAAAAATTTTGACACTAGGGTGTGATGGGCAACCCGAAACGCAAGATGATAGGCAAGGGAAAATGTTACTCCACACAGAGTATTCACTCTTGTCATTGTTAAAAGATCAGGATGGTGTGATTCATCACCATGGTCTTTTTAAGGTAAGTTTTAAGCTAAGTGCAGACACATCAAAAATATATAATTATATTAATAAACTTTGCCCCGTCATCTAATTCCTCTGGTGACATAATGGTAATGACTTGGGCAAACCACAATACCCTTTGTAGGCTCTTCCCAAAACTTTGGTATCCTCTAAGTAATAATTGCAGTCCACTTTGCTCTACCCTTTTATTAGAGCTTGCAAAATTTGAGGTTGGTAATGTGAGTTGGTACATTTTAAAATCGCTCGTAATGTGATGACAACTTCATACATTGCTATGTGCTTTTCGCGCAATGAACGCTGACGCAAGTGGGTTACATGTCAGCAAATTTTGCAGTGCTTGCTTGCTTGTAAGCGCTTGCAATTGTATTTTAAACAGTGAGCTCTTTATAATATTAGTTAGTATAGATATGTATGATTATCTATACTAATATTATAAAGAGGAAAAATTTGATTGTTTGTTGTTGAAACTACTGGACCGATTTGAAAAATTCTTTTTTCCATTAGAAGCCGACATTATCAGTGATGAACATAGGATACTTTTTACTGCGGGAAAATTCTTCATTCCTTAGGGAAATCTAAAATAAAAGTAAATACTAGCGGCTTGGCCCGGGAGATAGCGCCATCTATCCAAATAAGGTGAAACCTCGCAGAGTTATATTATTTCGATGTGTGAAACGACTAACATGACAACTGCTATTCCACGGTAGATGGCGTTTTATACTTTTCAACGTGGACGAAGTCGCGAGCACCAATTAGTACTAATATAAAGACAGAAAAGAAATAATTCTTAATGGTGAATTTCAGGATTATGCACTAGAAGAGGTTCCGAACCCGTCGGGGGCCGGGTTTGTGTACACAGGCAAGGTGCGCCAACGCCTCTTTCTAGTTCTCGACTGTGTCACTGCCCATCAATTCTCAGAGAAAGGCAGCGAACTAATCAACCTACAGCAGTATGTGACCAAAGTTAAGAAAGTCCCAGAGAGGGAAGCTCTGATGTTTTTCTATGATATCGTCAGAGTGGTCGCCAATTTGCATAAGGTATCTCATGCCGTTTGTTTTTCTTTAATTGCTGTTTGTTCATTCCTATCAATAAAACCAAGCAAGCAAAGTTGGCACCCAGAATCTGCACACCAAGATCAGAAGATCAAGGATATTTTTGGTTATTTACCAGGGTAAAGGATATAGACTTGTAACTTAACAAATTAACATATAATAAAAATTATTACTACAGCCACACACACCCCATTTATTATAATTTTTTTCATTGTAATATTTTACTTTTTCAGAGAAACATTGTCCACAGAGATTTGAAATTAGGAAACATAGTGTTAAATCAAAGAAGCGGTAGAATTACAATTACGAATTTTTGTCTGGGAACACATTTGGGCAGTGATAGAGATCTTCTTAAAGATCAGAGAGGTAAGACTTATTATAATATAATTATGCATTACATATTGGTCTTAACTGTCGTGATTTTCAAATAATATTTTAATAACTATATGGACTTATTCGCATAATATAATTATAGAAACTGTTTTATTTAGGCGTGTCGTAATCCTTATGGGACTTTGTTATTCATTTGCCCAATAATTCGGGGCTTCATTAAAAAACAATGAGCTATCAAATTAATATGCTTCAAAAAGTGTGCATTTACAAACAAAATAAATACAAAAGAAAAGGAAAAAACTTCTTTCGAAACTTTTCGTCAATAATATTCTAGAAAGCATCAAATGATTTTGATAAGACTTCAGCATTTGGCGCAGTTTTTTGAGCTTTTTCAAACATTGATCTGAAATCAATAACATCGCAATTTTGAAGAATATTTTTTGAGGTTCCATACAAATGTATGGAAAGTCAATAAGTATTCTGAACCCTCATCCATTTTGTGTATGTCTTTGTCTAGAGTTTTGTGTAGTTAGTTTTGGCAATGATCGCCAATTTGGAAACTGGCCGTATTTGTTTTTTTTTATTTTATTTAGTAACATCACTTTACAAATTTATTTTACATTTTACATTGAAAAGAGCAACTAGGGGGTTTCTTGCCGAGTTCTTCCCCCTAGAAACAGCTTTTCGAACCGGTGGTAGTTTGTAAAGAATGTTGACGAAGATAAAACTAACGTCTAATAAATGATTTATTATTATTATTATAAAAAAATATTTATTTCAACTTCAGGCTCGCCTGCCTACATATCTCCAGACGTTTTGATGTGCAAGCCATACTTGGGCAAGCCATCGGACATGTGGGCGTTGGGAGTTGTCCTGTACACGATGTTGTATGGACAGTTCCCCTTCTGCGACACCAGTCTTCCTCAACTATTCAGCAGAATACAGGCCGCCAACTATAATATACCACCGTAAGTCCTTGTCACCCTTTATGACCTGTTCTATGTTCAAATCCCAACGTTGAACATAGATGTCATCGATTATGTAGTCCAATTTGTCCAATTAGCCTAGCTAGTCCAATGAGGATAAGCAGGAGTTAAATGTTTTCATAGATTCTTTCTTATATTCTTACCAAAAAGTTTATAATAAAGCCTTTAATGAAAAAAACAATAATGAAAAAAAAATGTTTTCAGGGATGGTAATTCAGTGCAAGTGTCCGACAACACAGTGTTTTTAATACAAAGACTGCTCGTAAAAGATCCAAAACACAGATTGCTAGCTGACGAGGTAAGTTCACTATTATTTTATCGTACTACTAGCTGGCGGCCGCGACTTCGTCCGCGTTGAAAAAGGAAAAAGTAGCCCGTCCTGTGTCCTATACGTCTAAATGTTAATCTACCAAGTTTCACGAAACACCGCCGCTTTTTATTTTTTGTTAAAAAGTTTTATTTTATATATTTTTTGTGGCTATAATCTAATATTTACTACATGGTTAATTTTTAATTTTCCCACCCCCATTTTCCCACCCTTAGGGTAGGATTTTTTTTTCCAAATTTGTACGAGACCAACTTCGAGGTATACCCTATCCATTAAAAAAGAATTATCAAAATCGGAGTACTCTGTAAAAAGTTATGCGTGGTTATACGCTACAATCGGTGAGTGAACAATCAATCATCCCCTGTTTTCCTACCCTTAGGGTTGGAATTTTTTTTCCAAATTAAAATGGGACGCCCCTGGGGGAGCACTCTTTCAAATAAAAAAAGAATTTTCAAAATCGGACCACCCTGTCAAAAGTTAGGCGTGATCATACATAAAAAAAAAAACCAAACTAATATACGCGTCGAATTGAGATTGAGAACCGACGAAAACAGTTATTTCGTTTAAGAGTTATGGAGGAACATACATACATACATACAATACCTACACTTGCAGATTTATTATTGGTATTGATAACAAAAAAAAATTTTCCTCCTATTTCAGGTATTAGATCAGTTATCGGGTATTATAGCAGGTTTTGTGGTTGTGCCAAACGTGTTGGAGGATTTGCAAGTTGTGCCAGACGTGCCATTGGACGAGGAAAAGGAGAAGACGAAAGATATCAAATCGACTTCCGAATTGGAGAAAAAACCTTTTGTCACTATACCGGAGAATGTCAACGAAGGAGTGCCCAGTGCTAATGTGAGTTTAAAAAAAATCTCTTTTCGATTCAGTGGTAAACAAATAAAAATAATTTATGTCGCTCGGAAATAATTACCTATAAGTTATAGTTCAATAAATATCTATGATGATTTTACGGTTGAAAACATTATATTTTTACAACTCAATTCGTTATTAGTAAAAGTATTTCGAAAACAGGGAAATTTTGATCGAGTAAAAATAAAATTAATTAACAAAATTAATTTAAAATTATATTTTAATTTCGTTTGATTAAAACAAAATTTAAATTTGAATTCATTTACCATAATACTCTACAAACTACAAATACATATATATCTCTTTTTAACAAAAAGAAAAACCGACTTCAAACCGTCTCATGGTCTTTTCTCATGGATGCCACTGTCAGAACTGGACCAAATTGAAATGGGACCACACGGGAAGCACCAGGTTTTAAATAAAAAAAAGAATCATGAAAATCGTTTCACCCAGTCGAAAGTTATGAGGGAACAAACATTAAAAAAAAATACAGTCGAATTGAGAACCTCCTTCTTATTTGGAAGTCGGTTGAAAAACAAAGTTAGAATGTTAATGTTTAGAAGAATAAAAAAAAAACAATCGCTTTTATAGAAAATGTCTTTTTTTCAACCAACTTCCAAAAAAGAGGAGGTTTCCATTTCGACTGTATTTCTTTTTATATTTGTTCCCTCATAACTTTCGACTGGGTGAACCGATTTTCATGATTCTTTTTTTTATTTAAAACCTGGTGCTTCCCGTGTGGTCCCATTTCAATTTGGTCCAGTTCTGACAGTGGCATCCATGAGAAAAGACCATGAGACGGTTTGAAGTCGGTTTTTCTTTTTGTTAAAAATAGTAATCAATTATTTTTATTATTAATATTTAGATCAAAAGACTAGAGCAGTTTGCGCTGGCGCATCTACATCTGAATTTAAGGCCCTTAGATATGTTTTTGTACTGTTTTTTTTTTTTTAATTATTTTTTTTTGTTTTTTAAGGGTTTACTTGGAAAAGTGCATCCTTATAAGATTACAATCTAGTCTTAAGACTAATGAGTAATTTTAATATAACCTAAACTACTAACTGTAATATTTACTAAGAATAATGTCCATTAACACGATTCTTATTGTCTCTATTAAGGGGACAATAAGATTTTTTTATGACAATTTTTTTAATTTAATTATGAATTGATTTAAATACAGGAGGAACTGGGCGTGCTTTGCGTGCCGCTCTCCGACTTCCTAGCTCTCAACTTCAACGCACCGAGCAGACAGAACGGCATCATCATACAACCCAACAACGAACCGGTCACTCCACCGAACCACGGACAAGCACAGAGGCAGATAACAGTGCAGAGGGTCGGCAGAGACGCGAGACCTCTAATGTCCTGCGAGATTGCCAGATACCAGCACATGTTCGCTTCGAACCAACAACGGTCCGAGCCGGCCAATCGGAGACCGGAGAATTTCGTTCCGGACCCAACGGTCAGACTGATTAGACCGGAGAGCACCAGACTGAGGACCCTAGCTCAAAGGATCCCACCGATACCAATAATAGCGGCCAGTTCAAACAGCAATTCTCCATCGTCTTCATCGTCATCATCGTCGAGCGGTTCCGAGATAAGAGTGATACCCTGGTCGTCGGACAGGTCGAGCCTGATGCAGAGACTGCCAGTCCTCGATCTCTCCAGGATAGGGAGTAGGATAGTGAATCCGGTCAGTCCGGAGACGGTGGGAAATAATCCGAGGACACAAGAGTCGAGCGAACTCGATTACAATTGAAGCAAAGTGCAAAGTCGATATAATATTATAGTTGAAGACGCGAGTGGATGAAGGTGGTATGTCGCATAATTCCAATTTATACTATTATAAAGAGGAAATATTTGTTTGTTTGTATAGAATAGGCTCCGAAACTACTGGACCGATTTGAAAAAATCTTTTACCATTAGAAGCCGACATTATCCGTGATGAACATAGGATACTTTTCACCACGGGAAAATGCTTCATTCCTACGGGAAAACGGGTAATAGGACAACGGGTAGTAAGAATTATCCTTCCGTACTTATCTTTTTCACATAACTTCTAAACGGCTGAACGGCTGGATGATTTAAAAATACAATTGGACCCGGTAGGTGGCGCTGCTGTCGGTATGTCAACTACTAAATGGCTTGACTGATTGGGTTGAAATTTTGTATGTGTGTATTTCCACGGTTTCACAGACACGAATGTATTATATTTTATAAATTTACGCGGACGAAGTCGCGTGCAACAGCTGACTGAATGACTATTCATAAAAAAGGACATATTACCTTCATTAACCCAAAAAAAAACAAACGAAAAAACCCAAAAAATGCTACACAACGCCTCATCCACTTACGTCTTCATTTATAAAAAAATATTAAAAAAAAAATACAACGAATAATTAATTATTTATTAGTATTGCCATCCACACTATAGCTTAGCTATAGCTGTACTATACGGCTTCGACATTATTTTGGACATTATAACCAATTGAACTATTTTATCCCATTCCTGTTTTATCCGAAAAAAAATGATTTGTAAAGTAAGTTCCTTCCGAAATTACAAATAAATAGTAATTTATAATACTAATAGGAATCTTAATTTTCACTTTTTCACCATCTCTGAGTAAAGTGTCAAGTAGGGTAATCGTCATTTAAAGTAACCACTAAGAAAACTCAAGGGTAATTTCAATAACAATAATAACATTAGTCAACAAAAAAAAATTTTTTTTTTTGGTTTTTGTTCTAATGCTTAAATTCTGATTCTAGACATCTAAAAATAGTTACATTTTCATTTTTAGCTTTTAAAGTTTGCTTTTGCCTGATTTATGACGATAAGTAAGATACGAGACAGCCCATACAAACATAAGAGAAACACTAAAAATATTCATTTTTGAACTTCATTTTTCCGTTATTTTACATATATATATTTCCTGTTGTTTATCAAAAATCTTAAATGACAAAGGACATTGTAATTGAAAATAAAAGTAAGGAAATAATGTATGAATCTATCATTTGTCTTAAAAAAATGCTCTAGTTTCTACAAAAGCAAAATTTCATAAAAAAAAATTATTTATTCCCTTATTTTTAACATAGAAAAAATCAAAATTTCATATGCAGAAGCCAAACCCAAAAATCGTGTTGACCTGTGTAATCAATGGTAATAACAATGGTAACCGACTTTTATATTATAGGTAACAATGCGTACATATTGTTTTATTTTATTTTAAATATAATACTTATTAGCTGCTGCCCGCGTCTTTTCCCGCGTAATTTTGTAAATTATATATACCAAAACCTTCCTCGAGAACAACTCTATCCATTGGTGAAAACAGCATGAAAATCGGTGCAGTAGTTTTTGAGTTTATCGCGAACAAACAGACAAACGCGGCAGACGACTTTGTTTTGTAATATTATGTAAAAAAAAATCCAATTATTTTACTTAAAAATTAGATTTTAATAATATTAGCTAGTAATTAGAAATAATAATATTGTTGATAATAATTTGTCTGAAGGCTGGTTTAGGAATTTATCTCATTATGCGAATATATATATATATATAATATATTTAAAATATATATATATATATATATATATATATATATATATATATATGTATATATTTTAAATATATTTTAAATAACCTCACAATGTGTCTGTTGTCTAAAAAAATGTAATTATATTAAAAATGTTCAGTTTTTCGAAACCGTCACGAACTCGACTGTACTTATACCATTTTGAAAATGTTTTCCCATCGTTCTGAAGTTGTATAAAAAAATGTTTTATTCTTAATAGGTTAATATGTGATAGATATAACTATATATAAAAGTATTTTAATGGTGTTTTGTTGTAAGATGTAAGTAAGTACCGATACTGTAAGTAGAACAATTTTTTCTGTTATATCTGTTAGCTTCATGAGAATCGTGGTATGTAATATACATTGTAATAAAAATGTATTTTTAATGTATAAAGTGTTTTGTTTTTATCCATACTAATATTATTTATAAAAATATAATATAATATAAATACCTTTTCAAGCCTTAACCGATACACATTGAATTTTTAAATACACTCAAGGATTCAAAAATTCAATGTGTATCGGGTCAGGGAAACAAGAAAGGGCATAGTCACCCAGAAAAAATAAAATTATAATCCAAAATAATAAAATCATTTATTTGCTGAATACTTATAGGTTACAATGCTTTTACAAAAAATAATCTCGTTACATTCTACCCATTGAGGGTGTGCCAATATTTTAAGAATCTATATGTCGTCGGCACATCGTAGGATTGGGCATATATCATGATATTCCTGGGCAGATCTGGCAGATTCCTGGCAGATTCTGTTAAAACTCAAGAGGGTCGGCTCACTCCGCTCCGCTTCGCTCTGCTCCCCAAATTTATTTCCATGTAAACCTATCACCCTCCTCGTTTTGCTTCGCTCTGATCTTCGTCGCACCAATTTTTGACTTTTACGATCTTTTTTTTTTTTTTTATTAGAGATGGGTTTGCTCTTGGCCAACAACCAGCTGAGTAGCAAGGATGAGGCCTATGATGGAGCGAGCTCACCCAGAATATGCCTATTCACTCGAACTTTGAAAAGATTAGGGTTATATGAGCTCGGAAACACAGACGCCGATTCATAGATCTGCCCAATTCTACGATCTGCCCACGACATATATACCAATAAACTGAAGAGTTTGTTTGGTTGTACGAGCTAATCTCAGGAACTACTGGTTCGAATTGAAAAAATATTTTTATGGTGTTGAATAGTCCATTTATCGAGGAAGGCTACAGGCTATAGAGAACGCGGACGAAGTCGCGGGCACCACCTAGTACTACATAAAAGAATAAGGCCCATTATTACGTACAAATATTGCAGAGGTCACACGCGCAGTCACGCAGCTATAATAATTATTATAGTATAGTATTTTAATTTAATATAATTATATTATAGCTACGTATGTGACGGGCCAATAAATCAGACATATAATATTTTAATACTTTCATTAATTTGTCGACGAGTAAGTAATTGCTTCAATTTCTTCTCGAATAGATTAATATTGCCATCACTCGCTTCGAGAAAAGATGGTAGAAGAAGAGAAGTTTTGGCGGTTTGTTTGTTTGACAGTTTCGAGAGATGAGACAGACGTGGACAGATGTTTACCTCTAATTATAACACTGAAGAAAAACTTCTAAAAGTTTGTGGGGTCTTCAGGATTCAACAAAAGAAGAACGCCTTGATAAATTAAGCTTAGTCGTAATTTTAAAAGGATGCTATGTTGCCACCCAGTCATTACTCATAGACATTTGCAAGCATAAGTTCTCTTCGCAATAAGAAAGCTGGCATTAATATTAAAATTAGTTTTCATTTAAACGAGGTTTAGGTCTGACGTGAGAACGTTAGTTTTAGACAATGAAAAATTGTTCGCTCGCTCGGTTGCCAACAGAATTTTCAATTTGCAAATATTACAAAGGCTGCGAGAAATAAAAAGCGATTTTTATTAGAAAACTTCGGAGTTACTGCGAAATGGGTGTAACGATTTCTTTAAAAATTCAATATTTTGAAACATTTATTTCACACTTTATGTATCAAATAAATACTAACTGTTGCACGCGACTTCGCCCGCTTAACTTTATAAAATAAAGATCTATAAATAAAGGTTACTCGCTGATAACGTACCTTTTTTATAGGTGAAAGAATTTTTCACTTAAGAATGGCTCCAGTAGTTTTCGAGTTTACTCATTACAAACATACAAATCTCTCTTTATAATATTAGTATATAGATAATTGTAATTATTATAAATATGTGTACATCTATACTAATTACTGGACCGATTTCAAAAATTCTTTTACCATTAGAAGCCGACATTATCCCTGATGAACATAGGCTACTTTTTCCCGCGGGAAAATGCTTCATTCCTACGGGAAATCAAAAATAAAAGTAAACACTGGCCCGGGAGATAGCGCCATCTATCCAAAAAACAGTAGATGGCGTTTTATATATAATATAAAACTAAATACGCATATATTTTTATCAGTTAGACACAAGGTTATGTTTGTTTCTCTTCGGGCGCCTCTTCGTATTCGTTCTTTCTGACTTTTTGTAATAGTCATAGCTTGATTATAAGTAGCCTAAGTATAACCATCCTCAAATGCAAGAGTTTTTAAATCCGACTGTTTTATTATATTAGTATAAATATTAGGTACTTTACAAACCATTTGAGTCATCTAAGTGTCATCTACCTATAGGTAAGAGGGAATACATCGTAAAATAAATATAGGGATCGGCTTTATAGGTATACCTCCTCACGCTTCGTTTGTAGACTCGTAAAACTGCCATGAATAGAATAAAAATACGCTCGACGCGTTTGGGAATTTTTAAATTTTACGATCGGAGAAATCGGATTTTTACGATTGTTTCACTTCGATTACTGTTTACGCTGTCATTTAAATATTTCAAACGGGGTCTAATTGGTCCCCTTTTTTTAAAAGTTTGGAAAACCTCTTGGATACCCGCCAGTGTATGGGACACTGCGGGCTTATGCTGTACTAGCTGGCGCCCGCGACTTGGTCTGCGTTGAAAAAGAAAAAAAAATAACCTATCTTGTGTCCCGTACGTCTAAATGTTTATCTACCAAGTTTCATGAAAATCAGTTAATTCGTTTAAGAGTTATGGAGGAACATACATACATACATATCGAGCGCGAGGAGGGTTACGCTCCCTGTCAGAACCTCGGCGTACCCGGAACTGGAGGTACGCCGGGTCTAATTGGTTCCTAGTTTTTTATCGTATTTTTTGTTTAGTTTAAGAACTACTTGAAAAAAGTTAATGCTAATGTTTCAGCTAAAATGTAATGAATGCAAATCTCATGTTTTCAATATTAAATGTTCAAATAAGTAAGCATGTTGCAGAATAAAGTAACACAATGTTAAGTAAAATAAATAATACAAAATGAAAATCACATTTACTGCAATAAAGCTACCTATTTTAGAGAATCTTGCCTCGGGTTATAAGTGTATTGTTGCCTACGTTTTCAATTGGGTGTATTATTTTTTATTTGCCCTCGTATATTGCAGAGATTTTATATACTGTTTGAATCACCCCTTAGACATAATATGTAATATGTAACGCTACAACCGTCGTATAGCAGAGTTATGAATCTCAATAAAAATTATAGACATACGGGTGACATAAGTAATAGAGTGCGGACGAAGTAGCGAGCAAAAACTAGTTACCTATTTAAATATTATAAACAAATTGTCACTATACGTACCCAATAATTACTAGGTTATCTAAGTTTAGGAGGCAGTGTTTAGAGACTGACAAACGAACAAGTTGTCTGACTAGAGACAAGAGACTGACTGTAACATTAAACAGACTATTGTTATCGACTATAGAATTTCAATTCCATTTCTACTTTGACAAAAGAAAGTTACGTTACGTACTAAATTCCCCTTTATTTTGAAAGGCATTAGCATATTAGGTTGCGCCTCGGGCTGCAACCGTTTGATATACGCGGGAAGCGAGTTAGAGCTTTTTGTCAGCAATATTTGTAACTTTCAGGTGGGCTTTCATCATACTAGACACGGAACACTTTTGATCGGATCAATGTTATTAAAGTTTAAATATAAAAGATTCACGAGTCGTTTATGCTTGAGCTTACAATAAGCTTATACTATTTTTCTTATGTAGGTACTCACTTTTAATGGAGGCAATAAGAAATGTCAATTACTAGCTGGAACCCGCGACTTCGTCCGCGTTGTAAAATAAAAAAAAATTATCTCAATCTATACTATAATATTATAAAGATTTGATTGTTTGTTTGTATAGAATAGGCTCCGAAACTACTGGACCGATTTGAAAAATTCTTTTACTATTAGAAGCCGACATTATCCGTGATGAACATAGGCTACTTTTTACCGCGGGAAAATGCTTCATTCCTACAGGAAAACGGGTAATAGGACAACGGGTAGTAAGAATTATCCTTCCGTACTTATATTTTTAACGTAACTACTAAACGGCTTCACCGATTGGGTTGAAATTTTGTATTTCTATTTCCATGGTTTCACAGACACGAATGTATTATATGTTAATCTGAGATCCTGTGAGTTAAATCAGGTAAAAAAACTATCTGTGTTCTGACTTTTACCCAAATCTGTTAATTCGTTTTTGCATTTAACAAACAGTGTGGCTTGCCATTTTGTAAGAAAAAGTTCATCTGCTTTTCATAGTGATTGTTGGTTCGTATAGTTTGGACAAGTATACCTACAAACAAAAATGCTATAATATTTCCAAGACAAAACTGCTCAATAGTTAGTTCATATAAATTTTCTTCACTTGATAGGTAAATACAATAACTCAATATAATGTACATTTTTATTGCCCTATCCCTTAAAGTAATAGCCTTATCATACCTTCTGTGACTTCTATGGCCTTTCCTATTGATAAAAAAAAAGATTTGTGATACTTCGATTATTTATCACACTTATTTATATAGTTATTGTATACTGGCTGGTGCCCGCGACTTTGTTCTGTTTGAAAAAAATATATAACACATGAGAAAATATGTATGATGAGTTAATAACCCACATCTTTATTGCTGATCCCGCGGGATCAGTCTTTTTTCTGGATAATAGGTACCCTATGTCCTTTCCTGTATCCCTGACAAAGTTTATGCAAAATGTCACGATTTTATCATTATTGGTTAAGTATAGTTTAGGCGTACAAACATTACATAATAAGATTAAAATGAAACAAAAAATATTGTAATATTAAATACAGTCGTTTAAATAGTTAATCATTTAGATGGGTTTTCCAAAATTTGGTTTAATATTTTTTTTTATTAAATATGTGTATTGAAAAAAAAACAATGTTGCCTTTACTCGCGTATACATAATAAACTATGGAAGAGAAACTATGCTGATATTTATTTACGGGTATATACACGACTGAAATATGAACTGTTATTTGTTTCGTATAAATATTACATTCACGTATTAAAAAAAATTGATGCGGTATATTTATCTTTTGAATTATTTTCCTCCAGTACATATATGTACTTAGATTTCGAATTCCTACAAGGACGTGAACTACTTTTTTAAGAACCTTTTGAGTTAAAGAGATAAATTATAGCGCTCGGTAATGGTTCTATCGTGAAGTAGGTTTTATCGTAACTGATCTTAATGTATTAAAATTTAAACAATAATAACAATAATCACAAAAATAACTAGTTTAAAATATTTTTTGGTTTTTGCTATTGCTGTGTTCCAAATAAATTTTAATTGCTAACACTTTTCTCGATAAATAAATTTTACAAAGTTGACCCTTTAAAAATAGTTTTTAGGTTATATCTCGGTAACTAAAAAAAATTAAACGGTTTTTGCTATTTGATCTATTATTATTATCTATTATTATTGTTTTTATTTTGATCTATACTAATATTTTAAAGAGGAAAGATTTGATTGTTTGTTTGTTTGTATTGAAGAGGCTCCTAAACTACTGGACCGATTTGAAAAGTTCTTTTACCATTAGAAGCCGACATTATCCGTGATGAACATAGGATACTTTTTACCGCGGGAAAATGCTTTATTCCTACGGGAAATCTAAAATAAAAGAAAATACTAGCGGCTTGGCCCGGGAGATAGCGCCATCTATCCAAAATACGGTAGATGGCGTTTTATACTTTTCTACGCGGACGAAGTCGCGAGCACCAGCTAGTTTAGAAATAATTTGAGAAGTTATAGCTTGTCTTTTGAGTGTGGTGCTCATTTTGCTTTTTGTACATTTTCCTAAAGGACCCCACCGAGTGTTTTCTCTTTCCGCATAGGTAAAAGTATAGACCGCTATTTCTCAACTCCTAAGTTCCGCTCACTCAAAAATTCACATATCCTCTTAACACCAAATAATTATTTATTATTATAAAGGCACATTATTATTTTTTCTTAACTCTCGCAGTAGTGAATGTTATTGAAGCGAGTGTGCAAATGTGATGGCACACATTAGGCTTTCATTTTGCAGCGGCGTGGAAGGGGATTGATCGCACCCATTTATTTCTCTATTGTCTAGCGCATTACGCCAAAACGTTATCATCATCGTGTCTCCGTTTTGTCAAATTGAATTCGTTCTACGATATTGTTCAGCTCTTTTTAAATTCACCAATGTCGATATGACTAAATTATTAAATACAAGCTGGTGCTCGCTACTTCGTCCGCGATGGAAAATTAAAGGCATGAGAAAACAGTGGCGGTACCACGGCGACAGTGGCGCCCAATCTAATATATTATATAAAATGCTAATGTTAGTACGTGAAGACAAGGTTTTCTCTATAACCACCAACTCCAATCAACTTCCCATTGGGGTGGGAAATACCCCTTGGTCTCCTGGTGAAAGTAAGGGGGTTTGGTAGCGGTGGGTGGAAGTGGGTGGTTGTGGGTGACAAAAATGTGAACAATATATATCTGTCCTTTTCTAACTCATGTGAACTTCTGGAAATTTTCAAAACAAATTTCTGGAATGCAACTGTCAAAATCGATTCCAAATTTTCTAGAAAAGTCTAGAAAGTTCTAGAAATGATCTAGAAAGTTTGTTTAAACCGACAACTATAATATAATTTGAGTCTCTCGATATCTAAAATAGAAGTCTATAATACCTGGGTTAAAAAATGAATCCTTAAATATTTTTTATACCATTAAACATGTATATGTATGTATGTATTTTAACCCGAGCAACGCCGGGTTTCGCTGCTAGTTTTTTTTATATTTTTACCTAACATTTTTCAAGCATAGAAAGAATCTTTGATAAGCTATAGGGTCTGATAAGCTTTTTTCACCACAATATTAAAAACAGACATGTCTTATGTCTTATGACCTGATATGTCTTATGTCGTCGTCTCTCCTTATATTTTTGGAAATTTTATTGTGAAGGTGCGGTGCTATAAAAAAAGGCACTTAGGTAATTTTTTATTCTAGCTTTAACGGTGACTGTACAAAGTTTATCATTATGGTTTTGACCTGTCATGAACTTAAATTTGTCTCTTCTTTTATAAAGATGAAACTGTCAAATATATGCAAGACACACTCAAAATTTTTATTTTTTAAAATACAGCTTGAATTATTCCCTTTTTTTAAAAAAAAAATCTGATTGCTCTAATATATTTTTATTTTTTTAAAATACATCTTGCATGATTCTCCTTTTTTTTAAAAATTCAGATTGCTCTAATATATTTTTTTGCGCCTTAAATATTCTTTGATTATCAGTACCTAAAGTTTCCCCAGAATTTGATACCATGTCTTATGGTACTCTTGATGTGCTTCGACTAAACCACATTCATTAGCGTTCAATAAATAATAACATAAAGTAAATGTGTACCTCACTTCTACATTAACTTAGATAGTTAAATCAATTTGTTCCATTAGAATATTGTTCATAGTTTCAACATTAGACAAATTGTGCCCGGAGGCAATGCGAGCCGAGTTTGTTTGAGATATTATCTACATAATATATCAGTAGCTTTGAACGTATCAGATAACTACTTACTTAGAAATTTCATACGCTATGCCCAATTTGGTTAAATTTGAAGATTTTTTGAGCATTCTGAGTGGCTTTTGAAATTGAGCATAGTAAAAAAAAACTCCAGTTTGCACAATGCACCGCTTAAACTCAAAAAATAATAATTTTGTATATATTTTTTATTAATATTTTATTATTATTACAAAGTTGTTTAAGAACAAATTTCAAAAGATAGGATTGCTATCTTGTACTTTACCCTTCATAGCATTATACTATTTTGAAAAACAAAATAAAAAATTTATTTTATTTTGATTAACTGTAACATACTTTAAACTTATTATATTTATGGGACGAAACGGGAATCTAATAATTTTATGGGTCTAAGGAGGAATTTTTTAGAATGTGGGACCAAATATCGGGACAAACAAAGCATAAATTTAATTGTTTGTATATAATATTAGTGTATAGTTAAATTAAGTTAATCATGCTATGTATATATTTTTTATTTTTTTATTTGTTATGTTAAGGTCGACAGACAGGCTGACGGTCCACTCGATGGTAGGTGGCTACCGTCGCCTATAACACAAGCAACGCCATAAGTGCTACAAGTGCGCTGCCGACCATACAAGGTTAAGGATAAGGGATAAGAGAGGGATGGGGGTAATGGGCTCTGGCATCCCTTGCTCACTCACCGAAACACAACAGCACATAATGCTGTTATTTCACGGTGGTATTCTGTAAGGTGGTGGTTACTGCAGCCAGACGGGCTGCCCAAATGACTGCGAAACGCAGTGTGCCCTACCACTACTTAAAACAGGGACGAAACAGGAATCTAATAATTTTATGGGTCCAAGGAGGATTTTTTTAGTATGTGGGATAAAATATCGGGACAAACAAAGCATAAATTTAATTGTTTGTATATAATATTGTTAATTAAGATCATTAGTGTATAGTTAAATTAAGTTAATCATGCTATGTACACTATTTAGGACTGCAATTTAGTTATCATATACACGTATTTTTTATAGTATTCATGTATGTACATAATTACATTCTGTCTGTATACTTTATTAAATAAATCAATATACTACTAATAATAAATCTGTAGGGGTCGGTCATTTACTTTGTTTTCAGAAATATCGTGTATATAGGCTCTATACATGATACTGAAACTAAATTGACTATTTTTATAAATTTTTTCTGTATGTATGTATATATGTACCTCCATAACTCTTAAACGAATTATCTGATTTTTATGAAACTTGGTAGATAAACATTTAGAAGTACGGGACACGTGATAGGCTACTTTTTATATTTTTTAACGCGGACGAAGTCGCGGGCGCCAGCTAGTAAATAAATAAATTCATAATCATGGCTGAACTGCTCGATTAGTCGCTATATACTGTGAGTCTGTGACTATAGCACAAACAGTAAACTTCTATGTAAGTACTTAACAGATATCTAATAGAATATTCCAGTTAATTAGTCAAAGCATCTTTACCCATTGAACCTTAGCCCGCGGCATTTGTGCGCGAGCCCGGACCTCATCGTATTACCTAATGGATGGATTGTTTTAATTATGTATTTAATACATTTGCATGTTTTGATGTAAAACGCCTGCGGATAAATTAACATGCAAATGACCGGTTAGATGCGGCTGTAAGTTCTTGATTTCAAGAAAAACTTTTATTCCATTTTAAATATTATCTAATTATTTATTTTTAATTTGGGAACACATTTTATTTTATTTATTTTAGGAAAATTTACAGGTTAATATTACACAATAACAGTTTGAATAAATAATTTACACGTAATAAAAAAATTCCACTTATAAATTACAGACTATTCTAATGGTCCGTAAGCCAGGCACTAATTTCGTCAATGATTTCCTCTTAGTCCATAATTTGTAAAATGCCTGAGAGAGTTGTATCATGATGCGTTGTGAACGTCAGCTGCGGCTCCGATGGTGGGTTGAGCAGTGGTAGCCCGTTACACTTTCAGAGCATCAGCTGACAAGCATTCCACCAAGATATAGCCAGCTGACTTTTTTATTTATTAACAGTAATACATAAACTATCACCTGATAAATTTTCTATTGGGAGGTAATCACTGAATACGTATATATTCGTGTGACCTGCAGACGCATAATCCACCATTTTATAAATTTCACAATTTTGTTTCTTCAAAATATTAGGCTAACTATAATTTGATGAATTTTTAATCGGAAATAAATGATTAAAAAATTTTTTTATTATGTGCGTTTAATTTTTTTATAATCACTCTACTGCTCAACCCACCATCGGAGCCGCAGCTGACGTTCACAACGCTTCATGATACAACTCTCTCAGTCATTTTACGAGTTATCGACTGGGAGGAAATTGGTCATGAAAATCTGTCGCTGGCTCATGGACCATAATAACAACGATACATGTTATATGATACAATAGTGTTTACATCGATGGTTATAGTAGTCCATTAAAAAATTTAGGTATCCGCTGTAATATTTTTTGTTTTAACTATAGAACTGTGGAACAGGTAGACTCTAATAAAATTTCGTTAAAAAGTCTACATGAACGGGACACGAATGCATTTCTCTTATAATTTGTCTTCATGATTATCATCATCATCTCCATAACTTTCCAATAGACTGTTCATTGCCACTTCAACTTACTGTTTGTTCATTCCAATTGGTTTACAATCAAAAAAGTTACGTTCTAAACGAATACCAAGAATTTTCGCAGGCTATACTATCCACGAGCATATTTTAATAGGCAAGACAATCGCGATTTATTTTCACATACTTAATAACTATTGACAAAATTTTCGTCCGGTAAACAGATGAGTGAATAGACGACCTACATTCGTATTTTTTAGTAGAGGAAGAGCCCTGCGTTTTGCAGTGAAATGTTTTTACATATATCCCCATTAAACTCTATTGTTTCTGCATGATAGGTATCTTTATGCATCCTTAAATTGTATGTATATGTATACGACTATTATCTATTATAATGGTAGATTATAAGACATAAATACAATAAACAAGGGCGTGGAATATATTCATGTTCGTCGAAGCGCCATAAAATGCCATGAATTGAGATCGCAAATGCAATCGGGTTGAAAATTCGCACTTTACGATTGAAGCACTCAATAGGTTTTACGGTTTCCGCTACTTAATCCCGTGTCCTCGGTTTTACGTTTTATTATTTAGTGACAGAAATTTAAAGTTTCCAATATAACGAAATGAAATCTACACAAAATTGTAATTTTAAGCGAGTATGCATTTTTCTAATTATTCGCCAAATTCTTAACCGCATTGTTATTTCTTATGGTGTATGTATAAAAGGATAGAGTATAAAACAGTGTAATAAATAACGTCTAAGTATTATTTAATATATAATTAAAACCATCTGTGCTCACAAATTCGTACTTGCTGTATTCGTTTTTTGAAAATCCCACAGGAACTATAAATTATCTGTGTGCAAAATTCTATCCAAATAAGTCAAGCCGTTTCAGAGATTTGCGTGCACAATGTACTGTACCTACATATAGAACCTGATAGCTATATATATATACATATATTATTATTTATTAGAGATGGGTTTGCTCTTGGCCAATAACCAAGGATATTCGATTTATTCGAAAGAATAAATGTATGGGAAGTATCACGTGATTTAGCGACGGCATATTATGTCAATCCCATACATTTTATTGTTTTCGAACTTCGTCATCGTTTCGTTATCGTTAGCTGTTAACCAAACGGTCGCGGGTTCGAATCCCGCTAGGGGCAAATGTTTTTATGTTTTAACATTTTACCTTTGTACCTGAGTCATGGATGTTATATATTTTTATTATGTTATATATTTACAAAAAAAGTAATATATGTAGTATATATATCAACTGTCTGGTATCCATTAACAAACAAACATTTATTGCTTACTTTGGAACTAGATAGTGCTGTGTGGAATATGTGAATATATATATTTATTTATTTATCTTTCGACTATGACGCAAAAGTTCAAAGTACTCGACATAAAAGCTGCCTTGAAGCAGTTTATTACTGACTTAGTTCTACACATTTCAATTTAATCTCTTTAAATATATCATTTTTAAAAAGAATTTTTATACTAACTCTTAAGCGTTCCCCACCTGAGGCAGCCATTTTATTTTTTTCCTTCCATTTTATTCCGTTGACGTGCGTTCCGCGTCTGATGGATTATGGCGGGAATTTAATTCTTCCTGTAATAAAATATTTTCCTCTGAAGTCCGTAATTATTATTAGAGGCATTAGTTAATGGGAGCAATTAGAAAAATTCCTCCGGATTAGGGTTTAATTAGTGAGGATTTTGTTTTATCTTTGTCTTGTTTTATGGCCTTCAAGCTTGCAAGGAATCCCTATTATTGGAGTTCTTTTTTCATTTGTATTTTAAAATAGTACTTAAATGGGATAAAGGTACATACCTAATAATAAACAAGATAGGATTTTATAACATTTATTAAATAAGTACTAGTTTTTATAAAATATCCAACTTTAAAATAGTTCTACACTAATATTATAAAAAGGAAAGATTTGATTGTTTGTTTGTATAGAATAGGCTCCGAAACTATTGGACCGATTTCAAAAATTCTTTTACCATTAGAAGCCGACATTATCCGTGATGAACATAGGCTACTGTTTATCGCGGGAAAATGCTTCGTTCCTATGGAAATCTAAAATAAAAATAAATACTAGCGGCTTGGTCCGGGAGATAGCGCCATCTATACAAAATACGGTATATTTTGCGGCGGTACGATACGGTAGAATTAGGCGCCATGTAGTTTTGTAATAAATGTACTTATATTTTTTTAAATATGAACGCGAAGTTATTTAGATTAAGTAAACAAACTTCAGGTTTTATATTATTCATATACCCTGTCTGTGTTCTCCACTAACTTCTTCTAAAACAATGAACGGATTTTGATACAGATTTCACTAATGGAGAGTTTCCTCACGAGGAAAGTATGTGTATATTGTTTGCAGAAAAAGTTGCGTCTGTGCAAAGCTGGAGGCGAGTCGCTTGTAACAGTATACATAAGGAACTCTAAAACTGCAGTAATATTTATTCATAGGTGCTTGTAAGCCTTTATGGCTTTTCTTCGTAAAAGTATGTTAGGTTAAGTGCGCACCTGACCTATTTAATGTTGTTCTGATGTTATTCTACTTCCTAGGAGTTTAATTAGTGATATGATACTTAAGGCTTGTTTTTGTACACGAATTAATTATATTAATTACATGACCTACTTGCACTAATAGGTATTTTTTATTTCTTTTTTATTTAAAAGTACTCCGATTATAACTTTAACCAGACGTCACATTGTGTTTGGTCACTGATTCAGAAGTAGTATTTCGGTTCCTGGTAGAAAAATGAGTTATATTCATTTGTTTTATTTATTTTTTTTGGGTATTTAATTTTGAAATAAATATTTTTTGTAATTTAATGTATTTTTGCACACAGATACTTCGTTAACTAGATTAACATGTTACATGTTAATCTATACATTACATTACATTACATTACACTTTTTATCCGGGTAAAATATTTGGTTTCTGTGGGATTTTAAAAAACGAATACAGCTAATTTTTGATATAAAATTTAATAATACTGCTGTAAAAATCGTTGTTGTAAGGCAATGAAATTGTTTTCCTTGCAAAATTTTAATCTAGGATCGCATTAAACTTGATACTTAGTTTCAAATTGCATTTTCTGAAGACGACTTATAAAAAGTTATACATAATGCATGCCCGCCTGCAGCTGGCTTTGGCCAAGCCACTACCATTTGTACTTGAAGGCTCACTTCAAAAAATGTTCACTAAAATATAATAACTAATTATTTAACAAATACCTAATAGACCGGTCAATATTTTTTTATTTTCATTTACTATTCACTATTATGTGTAATATCTTGAGGAGACTATAGTCTTTGAGGAGGGAATCATACTTTGGAAGGGCAGACGAATTGACCTTGATTCTTCTATTAAGTTGTTTGCCTCTAGGCACATTACGTTTCGCATTCATTTGGGCGTCAGCAACAACCCCCATACAGAAGACCATCGTGAAATAATAGCATGAGTGCTGGTGTGTTCCGGCGAGTGAGTAAGGGTACGCCAGTCCATTTCCCATTTCCCTATTCATTTCCAATCCTATATCCTTAATCACCTGTAGCATTGCTTATGTTATAGGCGACGAGAGCCACCTATCATCAAATGGACCTCAACATGTCTGTAAAGAAAACTGCCAGTAGATTTATTTATCATAAGACGATTATGTGTATTTTTTTCGAAAATTCGTAGTAGGGTCTCGGTTAGAAGCATAGAACAAAGATAGGGTTTATTTTGAGAGTACAAGCTGAAATACAGTCGACTTATCGGTCTGAAGCGTTTCTCGATTTCACAGTAACGCCTCGAGGTGCCACGAAATGGAACTTAAGACTTATTTTGTGTTTAATACTGAAACTTAAAACTATCTTGAGTTGGTTTTGTACTTATTTTTGTTATATTGTCAAATCATTTTAAAAGTTTTCAAGTACCGAAATAATATTTTTTTAAATTAATTAATTAAATTTTAGGGACATTTATAGGTATGGTCAACCAGAAAAGTGCATTATCAGTTTTAATAACAAATCCATTCATTTCAATAAGGCTTAGATTTGAAATAGGTATTGATTACTGATTGAAATAATTGTCACTTTGAATAATAATTTTCAAAGGAAAACAGACCTTATCATTCTACAACATACAAAGAATGTTCAATCTTAGGGTGATCTTAGGGGTTTATTTGTCAAGTTTTAAAATAAAAAAATTCCACTTATATTTTAAAATATTACCTACAATAAACGAACCAGCATCATGGTGAAGCAATTATGACATTTAAATATGAGGAAGTAAGTCTTAGAAAGCTACTGAAATAATTTTTCAGTTATAACAGGTTATAACATTATTGACATCCTTTTTATTATTGACATAATAAGAGGAATATTTAATAATATAGAATGCTCGCTGTCGGTGGTAGATTGGTAGACAGTCACCAGCGTCCGTGGATAAATATTTTTTGACTCGCTAACAAGGGATGGTTAATTAATACGCAAGGCAAACGCTCTCAAGGTAATGATTAAATATTAAATTTTTTGTCTAAACACACACACGGTTTGAGCAAATAATTTATGAAATTCAGAAGCGAATTTTTTCTAATATTTGTTTTGTGGTTGTTTGTTAACTTACAACGAGCAGCTAATGGTCATATTTATGTTTTTTTAATGTAAAGGCTAGCAGACAGGCGAGCGGTCTACTTATACTTAAGTAACTCGATGCCCGACGCAAAAGAGTTGGGTTATAATCATATAAGTTTGTAGCTCCCAAACTTATGGACCGATTCTGAATCGACTTTCTTTGGTTAAAATCTGACCAAAGAAAGTCTTTCTTTGATAATTTATTAAGGTCTGTTCAGGCGTTTGAAGACCATCAGCCCATTTGCTAGTTGACGCAGGTATTTTCATTTCCACTGACACAAAGCGATATCAGAGGGGATCAATATCATATGGTATTGCTACGAGATGCTTGATAATATAACTATACAATTATTTAATATTAATTTAATTACAATATTAAAATTTAATTTCAAGTGTCACCTCTAAAAATTACAAAAAAAAAATGTCACAAAACGTAAATAGAAATATCAGAGTCCCTTCCCTCATTTGTTACCTATAGAACCACATTTTTTTTCTCCTACCCCGTTACTGCTTGCATTTACAAAATTACACGGAACCCTCTAACAAATGGAACCGTCCACAACAACGCAGACAGCCTAATGTCTGTCCATCAGGTCCCTAAATGGTACACGTCACTCTTCAATTACCGCATTACAATTGCTGTACATTTTCCCTGTTTCACGTCCAATGCTTGTTTTATGTGTCATCGATAAACAGAAACACGGTTTTGAGCAAGCATTGTATTCGGTACACAACGATGTTTGAGGTATTATATTAAACGAATGACAGATTGTGGTAAGGGATTGTATTCAGAAATTATGGCGCAAATCCATCTCTGAATTCTATGACGTCATTTGGTATCGCATTGACAGAACGGTGAAAGGGGCAGGTTATATATCGACCATGTATTGTATATACATATAGGTACTTGGCTGTTTCTGTTGGTTTGTGGCGTTTGGATTAATTGTGTTGTTGGTAACGTTGAGGTGAATTCGTCTATTCAATCTGAAGTCACAATCGTAAAATGCGTTCAGAAGTGTGATGTGACTGCTTTGAATAGAGTTCATTAAACATTATCAAAAATGTGAGTATATGTATTTTAAGTAGGTATGTATATGCATAATTTCTTGCACACAGCCGCAGTGACCTAGTTATAACCCCATTTTTCTGCAATTACTCAACGTTACGTGTCCCCAGTAAGCATCCCCTTCTCCCACTTTAGGGGAGTTAAAAAGTGAGACCACAACTTGTTTTGATTTTGAAACTGAAGAGAAATCGACTATTACTTAAACTATTCTGTTTATTTCACGACTTGAACACTTTTAACATCTCTGGTACTATATTTTATGTTTCCAATGAATAAACTCAAAAACTACTGGACCAATTTTGAAAATTCTTACACCTATAGAAAGCTACATTATCAGCGAGTACATAGGCTATATTTTATAAAGTTACGCGAGCGCAGTCGCGTGTAACGGCTAGTTATTTATAAAGAAAAATACACATACTTAATAACTATTTTGTAAAATCATTATCAGCCCACAAGCGCCCACTTTTGGACATAGGCTGACAGTGATTTTATTTTATAATATGTATAGATATAGAATATAGAAACACCAATTCCAACGCTCCCTTACGAAGTTAGAGAACGATAGAAAATAAAGCGCGATGATTGGTCAAAATTTTATGTGGGCGTCACAACAACCAATCACCGGGCTTTATTTTCTGTCGTTTCGTCAATATGCTGCTCTTATCACTGCTTGATTACTGAAAGAAAACACCTTTGTAACTACAAAAAATTAAGAGTCTGTTAAGTCTTTCGAAGCATATTTTCGTAAGGTGCATATTGTATTTGATGTCATTGGATAAAATCCTGAAGTAATATTCATAAACTTGTTTTGAGAGTTACAGAATGTTCACATTCACATATTTTAAGTTCACATTCATAGTGGTGTAACAAATCATACTTCACCGGGATAGATCATAGTCGTCACCTTCTATAGTAGTGTTTATACATCTGTCTGCGTCTCCCCCACATGCTTTGAAATTATAATAGTTAGGGGACTCGGTTACGAGCGCAGTGGAATGGAAGTAGTCACGACTTTGTACCTAAGTACAGTCAACGTTAAAAGTAAAAATGAAAAAAAATATATATACCTATATTATCATCAATCAATACTAATAATAAACCTGTAAGTGTAGGTATTGTATGTATGTATGTTCCTCCATAACTATGAAACTTGATAAACATTAATAATACGTACGGGACGTTAACAGTTGGATTTCTCGATTGTGTTTAGAGAAGCCTACATAAAAAATTTTACATCGTATGTTGGATAATCACAAAATACATCCATGCGAATTCAGGGGCGGGTCACTAGTAAAATGTAAAATTAATTAATGAAACGTGTATTTAAAAGTGGAATCAAATGACGTGAATTTCATGAAGCCATATTGATAGGTAAATGATTTTCAAAATAATAGGAAGCCTAACGTAATAAACACCCAATCATACGTAGAGTACCTCTCTATGGCCACACAGATATAAATCTAGACTGGAAGTTGTTGATTACAAAATTAAAGTGGAATCTTTTGCTTACGACTTCGTCGGCGTCCTTGAAGGACATACAGTGCCTTTTACACTTACAGATTTATTATTAGTATTGATGATTGATTGATGATGATAAAAGGTAAATTTGTTAGGATCTGATTGTTTTCATCAAATATATTTTATTTAAGTAATATCTTTTACTTCAAGGTGACATGTTATTCCATAGTATCAAAAACTTAGCCATTTCAATACCAATTCCATACTACTGAATTCCATGATTACTCATTAGTTACTGGTCGTATTGGTGACGATGCTTTACAGGGGCGGGAGGGGAATCCCTCGAGTGTATTGTACGCCATTTTTATTTTGTTGGCAACCCTTTTCGTTGGAAAATTGGTTAATTGGTAAACTTGGTCTTAAATGTAACGTTTAAGGCATAGTACACAAAAACGTACTATGCGATACATGGGAGGAGGGGGTTCGTGGTTACGTAATACTGGAACGCCCCCCAATGAACTATTTAAAATTATATAAATTACTAGCTGGCGCCCGCGACTTCGTCCACGTTGAAAAAGAAAAAAATAGGTTATCTTGTATCCTGTACGTCTAAATGTTTATCTACCAAGTTTTATGAAAATCAGTTAATTCGTTTAAGAGTTATGGAGGAACATAAATACATACATACATACATACAATACATACATACACTTACAGATTTATTATTAATATTGATTGATATTAATTAATTGTTAAACTCTTCTAGAGAGTAACATACATGAAATTTTTTTCCATTCAAATGAATAACCTATCATCTCCCTTTGATCGTCCCCAGGCAACCTTTGGCGCATTGAAAATTTTAATCGACCGAAGGTTTGTGATCGCTGGCGCTTGATACGTTTAACACGTTAATTGAGCGTGTGCTAAAGAGAATACGAATGCTTTGATATGCCGCTTGATGTGTTGATGTAATGTTGGCCTTTTAATGCGACGTCTGGTTGCTGCGGTTTTGAATACATTAATTACAACGTTGTTAAGTCTGCATCATCATTTCAAACTACTGAAAAGGTAAAAATAATATTTTTAAAAAATAAAAAAAAATGTAGTTTTTGTCTAAGTAAATATAATTATAAAGTTCATTACAAGACAATTGTATAAGCAGCATTGAAATAATATATATTTACAATAAGCATCCAAAATTAGGCTATTTTTGCTAACATTATCAACTGTAAAAACATTTTTATATCAAACCAGGTCAGGTATATTCCCCTAGGGCTATTTTATGCTTATTAAATTGTAATGAAATATTTGGAGTCACCACAGCGCAGCTTAGTGCGCCACTTTGTGTTTTTTGCTTTATGCTTTTTTTGGTTTTGAAATTCTAAAATAAAAAAATACAATATGAACTAAAAGTTGATATAACAGATAGTTACCTAATAAAATTTGTAGGCAATCTCGAACCGTTTAATATTCAAATCAGAACGGCTGTGTTGTGTTGTAAACCACAAAGGGTGGATGTAAATGTAACACTTGTTAACTGTGGATAATGGTTCTGACAAACCGATATACAAAGTATGGCTGTGTGTCAAACGTGGAGCTACGAACGTATGCATCAAAGTAATCATTTACTTTTCAGCCTTAAGGCTCACTCACACAAGGAGAGTTTCTCGAATGCGAGAATTCAATTTGTCGTGAGACAGTATAGCTATTCGGTTAGTGAAAAATTATCGCCTCTTTATACTCTTCTCACTCATTGCCTGATACGATTTTTTTTCCACTCGCACACGAAACTCGCACACGAAACTCTTCTTGTGTAACTGAGCCTTTATAGTGGCGAGAGGGTTCATCGTCGTTGCCTTCTCTCATTAGTGTTAAGAAATTTAATGACACCAATTTTCATGATACGATTAGTATATTCAGTATACTTACGTGTATGTTGCACAGAGTCGGTATTACATACATGACTTCAACATTCGTATTTTTTTCTTTAGAAATAAACTTCCTTCATATATATCTGTTTAACTCTTGAAGATTCAAGATTGAATACATGTTTTAACCTTTAAGAAAATGGTGCAAAATCTAGTCCTACTAATATAATAAATACGAAAGTTTGTGATGATGGATGCAGTTTGCTACTCTTTCACGCAAAAACGGCTGAACCTATTTTTATGAAATTTGCCACACAGATAATTTTTTACCTGATTTAACAATGACATATCAATATCAATACTAATAATAAATCTGTAGGGGTCGGTCATGGAGTAATTTACTTTGTTTTCAGAAATATCGTGTATTTAGGCTATATACATGATACTGAAACTAAATTGACCATTTTTAGATTTTTTTCTGTATGTATGTATGTTCCTCCATAACTCTTAAACGAATTAACCGATTTTCTTGAAACTTGGTAGATAAACATTTAGAAGTACGGGACACGTGATAAGCTACTTTTTATCTTTTTTAACGCGGTCGAAGTCACGGGCAACAGCTAGTAGTATACTATTTAAAGTGGAAAAATGTTAGGTTCCCTAACGACTGTATAAAAAAATATATAAAAAACATGGGCTGTTCTCGTAGGATCATCTAAAATTAAGGAAACTAAAGTCTGACAAAACATATTACATACTCATTTATTTTCTTTTTTAACGGGGACGAAGTCGCGAGCACCAGTTAGTCCACTAATTTTTTTTAAATTATGAATTGGAAAGATTCGGAGGGTAAAGCGTAAAGCTTCCGGTGGGATATCAAATGTTTATTATTCATCCCTATTCTAACCTCCATGTCAATTCCCTGTTACACCCAAAACGGGCATCAATCACACCAGTAAATTGCTCCGCGCGATACGACAGCTTTAAACGCAATCCCCTTTCAAGCTCGCACTATGATAAATTCACATGAAAATATATTAGGTATGCAACCGTGTTACAAACAAGTGAAAAAATATAACACTTTGTCACCATAGTTTTTATTTCCTAATACGGATATTGGAAATTTATTAATATTTTTTTTTTTTGGAAAATAAATATGTCAAAAATTAAAAATAAAGCATTTAAATTTAGATAATCTGCTTACCATTGGAAAGTTTTGTCTGAATATCTCTATTGGATTTTTGTTGACAAGTTTTTTTTTTTAATTCAGTTGTTTTTTGCATTGTATGATATGAAATCTAAATTAAATTTGGATAGCTATTAAATCACCTAGTTTAAAGACTAATTTATTTACTTATACGGTGCTTATAATATTTCATTCTATATCTGAAAATTTTATATAGGACTATTAACTTATTTAAAACTTTTTATGTATTTTTTACACTTAAACACGAGACGCTTAAATTTACACTTTAAATTTAAAGATAAATAAGATAAAGATAACTCAATCTATACTGTATAATATTGTAAAGAAGAAAGATTTGATTGTTTGTTTGTTTGTACAGAATAGGCTCCGAAAGTACTGGACCGATTTGAAAAATTCTTTTACCATTAGAAGCCGACATTATCCGTGATGAACATAGGCTACTTTTTACCGCGGGAAAATGCTTCATTGCTGCGGGAAATCTAAAATAAAAGTAAATACTAGCGGCTTGGCCCGGGAGATAGCGCCAAAATACGGTAGATGGCGTTTTATACTTTTCTACGCGGACGAAGTCGCGAGCATCAGCTAGTATAAAATATGGAAATAAGAGCTAACCAACCATTACTGTCCTATTATATGAGCTACTATCGAAATAACACTGTATTGTTTTGGTAACTTCTAAATGGAAATGCGTAGATTAGCGTACAGACGCCGTACCTACAGAAGTTCCCCAGAACCCAACATAAACACAATAAAATGCGGTTACCAACTTGCACGTGAATGTATTCAAGAATGGCAAGTTCGCATTCGGCTAACGATATCGTCGTCGACAAGTTTGACTCAATTTAGTTCAACTCGACGGCAATTTAGTCAAATTGGAGTAGGTACGAGTTGCTCGGCGTTATCGAAGTGTCTCGGAAACTTAATACGTTATGCAGACTAATGTTTACGGCTAATGCAATTAGGTGTAATGCAAATGCAGATAAGAATTTCTTACACTGAACGCTCGGCTATTATATGTCTTTAGCTATCTTTTGTATTATCTTTAAATTGTAAGACGCTGTAATGTAATAGAATTGGTGTGTTTGGATTTTAGAAGTAATAAGCATGGCGAATTTTTAAAACTTTATATATGTAGTTAGTCATTGTTTGTCAATATAGGAAACCACAAGTTGTTATTAATAGTAATTTTTGTATCACAATCTATATAAATAATAAAAAAGTGAATAGCTGAATTTGTTGCCAAGAACGGCTGGATGAAAATTATTTTTGTAAATATTCTGTAAAGCCTGATGAAGAACCTAATAACTTACTAACTGGAACCAGCCACGATCCCTTGGCTGTTGGCCGTTTTTTCCGTTTCCTTTATAATTTCGGAATAAAAGATTAAAAAAAAACACTCTTCGTTACATACAGAATCTAAATTAATATAAAAAAATCATATATATACAATCTGGACTCACCATAAGGCAGTATATGCTATGCTGTCTGTAAAAGACTGTTTAAATTTGTAGCAGAAAATGGAGAGAAATAACCGGCGAAGTAGGTTGAGTTGTCCATGGAAACAACTCTGTCTTTAGTTAGACCGTCCACTGTATAATGACGTCACGTATACAGAAATTATTACAGCTTGCAACTGATTAGCATTCAGTATGTTTATTTTATCATTCATTGTCTTAAATTAATTCATTATCTTAATTTCATTCATTCTGTTTTTGAGGTACTGGCAGGCTAACGGTCCACTTAATGGCTACCGTCGCCTTAAAACAAGTTATATAAAGAGTATGCAAACTGGTTACTGATCCTGTGAGGAAAAAAAATATAGGAAAATGTGATAGAAAGAGAATGTTACAAATTGAGGTCTCACAACACGTATATTTTCTGCATAAATATTATAATTTCTGCCAAAATGTCAACACAGTTTTTGAATATGAACGCACTGCGTCTTGTTACTACATATAACATATAAAAAAAGAATTACTACTTCTCACAAATTACTGTGAAAATGCTATGAGTATAGCATTAAAAATATAATTTCTATAAAAAAACCTGATATATAAATTATAAATAGAATATAGCTGTACCCACTGTTCTCTGAACTAAGAATAGCGTCTATCCCCTATTACAGATTTGCATTCCCTCATATTTATGTATGTTGCTCGATTTAAAAAAGGCATAGTTTGATTAAATATCGTACAGTGTACTGAAATACCGTTCAACGTTAAAATTATGTGAAGCGTATCTTAGTACTCTGTGTACCAGTGCAGTTATAATACAGACAAGAATGTATATTGCACCTGGAAGTGACTTATGTCATCTTTTACCTTTATCCTTAAATGTAACAACTATTAAAATATTTGCAGCAGGACGCATTTTTATCCATGAAATGAAATATAGGACATAGGACCAAGGGTCCCAAGCGTAGGTATAAAAGTTATTGGGGCATATAAAAAAAACATTGCATTTAGACATAAATTGGAAATCAGTCTTTTAGGTGTTTATAAGTCTACTTTTCATTTTTTGTTTTTATTTTATTTTTAAATGCCAATAAACAATTTATTTATTTCTTTTATTCTTTCTTTCTTACTAAGTATTAGATACAAACACGAGCGTATTCTATAAAAGTTTGCGCCATCCAGTAACGTCTTATCTGCGTGAAGGGTGGCTGATGGTTTCAAGGGATTTTTCCACGATGAAAGCATGGCGATGAATAATTGCCGCGTGCAGCCCTGAGTTCAATGCACCTGCTTCACTCGTATTATGCGGAACCCTTGTTTGATGGGGAGTTGATTCTTTCTTCACAGAGTAGGTCAAACAAACAGTAGGTATGTAGCTTAACATCGCTTGTCTCCACAAAGGCATACCTTAATTTGGAAGACTAGAGTTTGTTTTGATGCACAAAGTACTATGACCTAAAGGCCATGGTGGACGGATGCTCGGCGGTTCCTCTATGCCTATATCAGCTGATTTATATTATGTGAGACATTATTTTATAGTTTGCGTATAGTTCTCTACATTCTTTGAAAATATATGTTACTCAAAATTTCTTCGAAAATTGCTAGGATTTTCTAAACGCTGATGCTAATGAAAATTATTTTTCATTAGAAAAAGAGTACGTTCCTTCCTTTCTTCTGATCTTTTGATAAAAAAATAGTTACAAATTATTCAAAGTAAAATCAGTCTAATTAACAAAATTATATTTGATGAATTTCAAATATAATTTTTATTGCTATTACATTGAATTATTCTTGAAATATTGCATCACTATTGCACTGTTAATTGCAAATTGTCTTTTAATCAGTTGCACTCACAGCAGAATATAATAAGCTAGCTGTTACACGCGACTTCGCCCGCGTAACTTTATAAGATATAATCTATGTTGCTCACTGATAATGTAGCTTTTTATAGGTGAAAGAATTTTCAAAATCAATATAATCAAAAGAATTGAAAACAATAAAATGTATGGGATTGACATATGCCTTCGTTAAGTCACGTGATACTTCCCATACATTTTGTTGTTTTCGAACTTCGTTATCGTCTTCGTTATGTCACTTTGTCTAGGGCCCCAGTAGTTTTTGAGTTTATTCATTACAAACATATAAATCATCTCTCTTTATATTATAATATAAGTACAAATATGTATATGATTCGATTCTAAGAACGCGTTAAACTTGAAGAAAGTATACCGTTTAAATTTATAATGTGGTTACGCAGTATGCACTATGTTAGTGTGTCAGTGACATTTCTGTGCCTTTTTATATGACGAGTCAAGAATTGTGTTGGAGTGACACTTTTAATTATTAAAGAGGTGTGAGGTCGCTTACGTACGTAGTTAAGTAACCCCTAGTTCTACTAGACAACCACTTCTATTTACCCAAGCTCCGATGTGGTCTGAATGGAAGCCACGTATTTATGAGTTCGACGGATACTAGCTTTTGCCTTCGTCCGCGTCCCTTTTTCTTAGGCGTTGAAATATTTATGAAGTAGTATTAGAATACAGAGATAACTTGATAAATACTAAATGTTATTGTAAGTATAACTTATATACAATTAGATAAAAGGCACCAACTGCCAACTTTTTTGCAAATAAGAAAAGTAAATTATATCTCAAAATTCAGTGACATAAGCCACAAAAAACCTATATAATTATTTCGACCATGTCTAACATTTTGTTAGTTACATTTAGCTTTATCCAGGTGAACAAATATTTTAAGCTATTATTTAACTTACTGTTGTTTTCATTAGTCAGCAACTCAGTCATTTATTTCGGCAAATGTATTGTAGACTAGCTGGCCTATCCTGTGTCCTGTACGTCTAAATGTTTATCTACCAAGTTTCATGCAAAATCAGTTAATTCGTTTAAGAGTTATGGAGGAAACATACATACATACACCTACACTTACAGATTTATTATTAGTATTTATTATATCGGTGCTGACCCGAATCTTTCGCATCAGAGATGCACACGGTTTCCTCATAATGCATAGAAGCAGTCTACTTTGAGTTCAGCGAACATCTCCGACGTATTACAGAACCTTGGGAGCTCCAACAGCACTCTAAACGCATTATTACTATTTACTACGTCATGAAAGTTACCTTAGTAATTATTTATTAAGGTAAATTTATCTAAAAGTATATTATACAGCACCGTAAGCCAATTACGAACGTTTCGTTTCGCTCGTACCGACTAATTATTCTCTCAACTTGATATCTCATTTAATGCTTTTAATTTTTACTCTCATAATACCTTCTCGACGTGAATACTTGATTGCGCGGAATTATTTTGCAACAGAAGTGGTTGGCTTCATTGTCCGTAGAGAACGATATTTTTTAGTTCCTTTTTTGAAAGATTAAAAAGGGCAATGGTTTTTTTCGAATAGCAACACAATCAGAGTCGACAACAAAAGATGTTGCCTTGTTAATGACGTTGTCTACGGTTTGATCAGATTCTATTGTGCCACACAAGAGAAATATAGAAATTACTAATAAATTCCCTTGATAATAACATCATTTATAATGATAATCAATTTAATGCCGTAAGATAATTGATGTAGTGTGAAAAATGTAGTGAAACCAAATGCCCTCAGAACCAAGTGGCAGTTATTGATAAATTATCTTTTATAGCATAAATTATTATACTATAAAAGAAACGCTACAATGAATTTATTAGATAAGAAATCGCGTTTAATTTTTTATTACGTTTAAAGAAAATAGTATTTAGTAACAAATGAATTGTGTCTGAAAGTCAACCGACACGGCCAAGACGTAAAATGACGTAAAACGTGGTTTTTTTCGAGTTTTCAAAGGCAATTATTTCATTAAATTCAGTTCTTAAGCATGTCAATGAAAAGGAAATATTGTCTAATGTACAGAAAACTTGTATTTGTAGTGTGCGAGGGCGCTGTAGTGCTTTTACGTCAAAAAGCACTACCAGACGCCGCGTCTGTCTGTCTGTTCGCGATAAACTCAAAAACTACTGCATCGATTTTTATGCTGTTTTCACTAATGGATAGAGTGGTTCTCGAGAAAGGTTTTAGTTTATTATTAACAAAGTTACGCGGGCGGGATCATCATGAAATTTTGCATATAATATGTACGTTGTCACGGAATCGGGAAAGGCTATACAGGTTACCTTTCATAGTTCAACGACGACGAAGTATTCTATGTTTTAAATCTATATTCGATTAAAAATCAGTCGTCTAGACCTCTATTTAAAAGCTGAACGAAGTAATGGAATGTTCATAATACAACAAGTTCATATAAGAGCATCAATTAAACAACTTTGTAAACAAGTCTGAAAGAGTCCATCTGGGAGCTGCACATTACCATAAAATCTCTCGTATTGCAAATGTCAGCGCCATTGTTTTCGCGTTCGGCAACAATGTTGCGCTCAAAATCCATTAACGCACTGCAGTTACGATTGAACAGCAAATATGCACTAGCCACTGGCCATTTTGTATCCACATTATACATATATCCTTACTAATATTATAAATGCGAAAGTAACTCTGTCTGTCTCGCTTTCACGCCAAAACTACTGAACCGATCACCATGAAATTTTTCATACACGTTGTCTGGAACACCAGAAAGGACATAGGGTACCTTTCATCCAGGAAAAAAGTACTGTTCCCGAGGGATTAACTAAAATATAAAATTGTAACTAACGCCTGGCCATGTGTTATAGCAACAAGTTGTCAATCATTGTAATTGCTTTTATATTTTTAATTTATCATCGCGTACGAAGTCGCGGGCACCAGCTAGTCTTCCATATATTCCTTTATTAATAGGTAAACAATTTTGTGTAGGGAATCCAAGCCAAATGAATGCAGTAAATCCTTATCGGTAGGTATAAATTGAAGTCGCTGCTCGCGTCTAACAAATTATAGACGCAATTATGGCATTTTTTAAATATTAAATCAAGACGCTTGGCCGCGATCTCACTTGATGTAAGGTGCAGATTGACTTGATGTAAGCACTGTAACTGAAATTAATAATAATAAGATGTAAGTAAGTTTTAAATATAATGAGAAGCAAGAGACATCTGTATACTGAAAATATACGGCTAGAGGAGACGGTGTAACCCAACGGGAAAAACGCCTTTTGATACCTTTTATTAATTTTTTTTATATGTACCTCATACCACAAATTTTATCGATTAGTTCCCAGATAACGCTGTCTCCCAGAAATTATTGAAATTGATATCAAATTGCCTGGGTAATAACTTCATTTACAATGAAAATCAATTTAATGTCGTAAGATAATTGGTGTAATGTAATATGAAACAGTGTAGTGAAACAATTTTGCCTTTAGAACCAAGTGAGCGGACTTCACATCAGTTGATATTAGGAATTCAGTGAAGTCCTTAAATAAATAAAAAAATCGCTAAAATGAATTTATTTAGAAATCGTGTCAAAATTTATTCGCAAAATGTACGATCTAATGTGGACATACCAATTTCAATAACTGCCCTTTTCCTTCTACTAGGGCAGATAATTTGCGGCTTCGAATTTGGGTTCGTTCAAATTTTTTGCAAACGTAGTCTAATTGTGAAACTGATTCTTTTCATTCAACCATTCCTCTACTCTTGCTACGGCGCCTATTTGATATCTGCTTTCGAGGGATATTTCTATTTTAAGCTAACTTATGTCTTGCATTACTTCGCCTATGCTTGCTGCTTGCTCTTCGCCAAATACTCCATCTATGACTTCATAATAGAAGTCTCTTCAATAAACTGTGAATACAACAAAAACATATATGTATTTGGAATAATAGTATTCATTTACTCCTTCTCCGTTTTCATGTCTAAATTGTATCTGAACATATTTGAATGCTTTTACTACGACGAGTGGTGTCAAGATTTCAATATATTCCAATATGTAGTGTTCATCCCAGCTAATGCGCTTGACATGATCCCAGTTGCCTTGCTTCTGGTTTTATATTGTTTACATAATCATGTGAAATACATAAAAAATTGCATAGTTAGTCCATTCTGTAATCTAACTAACATGCAAAGATATTATTTGTCAATTTCAGAATGTTACGAAAAAATTAAACCGCTTTACAGCAATCTGGTACGTCTTGGTTGATATTTTAATTATAATTTTTCTTTCAAATTTTTAATTTTTATACGATGTTTTTTTTTTAATTTTTAATTTTTACAGATTGCAACAGAATTGCTTTTAGATACGCCCAAATTGTTGATGATGATGTGGAAATCACTCCAATTCGTTCAGTTAGAAGTACGTGAGAGTAGTTTGAGATTTTTTTAAATTTAATATTTCTTTTATTTGCTATTCCTATTAAAATTCTATTTATATGATCATACTATGGATGTAAAGCAGCCTCTTTTTTGCTCTTTTAACGTATTTAAGACGGATTTATATGATGAAGTGCGCGCTGAGTTGAATTGTTTATTATCACTAGCTGCACCAGCGCCAAGTCTGTCGTCTTTCAACGGACACTTTTAATACACAGTGCTTGCACTCCTTTATCTGTCGTCCTTGATTGAACCCAAACACGCTCTGTGTGCTGTAAGTTGCCGAGGAGTTGGTTACCCCGCAACCACTAGATGCTGTAGAACTAGTTCAAGATACCATGTTACGGCAATACCACCGAAGTAACAGTATACCAGGGGTGTTAAACTGTTTTTTCTGTGTTAAATTTATATAAACAAATCGCACGAGCAGCGAAAGTGACATGGGGATTGTCTCCGGAAGTCATAAGAACGATATACGTGTCAGTTGTGGAGCCTATCGCCCTTTACGCGGCCAGTGTCTGGGCGTCTGCAGCCAAAAAGAGGTGCGTACAAAGACAGCTGCACGCCGTGCAGAGGGGCTTCGCACAGAAAATCTGCAAAGCCTATCGCACCGTCTCCCTAAATGCTGCTCTGACACTGTCGGGCCTCTTGCCTCTTGAGTTGCGTATTGCAGAAGCAGCGAAGCTCTATGAGGTAAAGAGAGGCAGACCGCAGCGGTATTTAAAAGGCAGGGAAGTCGAAGAGAGGGTCTCTTTTTTGAGAGCTCCCCATCCGGCGACCGACGTCGCCGTCGATTTTGAAAGCATAGAGTGTGAATCGCAAGTGCCTAATATTGGCATTGCGATTTACACGGATGGGAGCAAGATCGACGGCGGGGTCGGGGCAGCGCTTTCCTGTTGGAGGGACGGTGCGGAGATCTTTGCGAAGAAGTATGCGCTGGAGTCCTTCTGTACGGTGTTTCAGGCAGAATTGTATGCTCTCCTCAGGGCGATGGAAATAGCAAGAAATCGAAAAGAGGCGGAGGTCGGCATACTCAGTGACTCTCGGTCTTCGCTGGAGCTTCTCAGGGGAGACCGGAATCCATACCACCCCCTGGTGCACGCGATAAAGAAAAATCTGCGCGTGATGGCATCAGAGGGAAGGGGAGTTCGGCTCTACTGGGTACGCGCCCATGTGGGGATCAGGGGGAACGAGAGGGCCGACCATCTTGCCAAGCTTGCGGCGACCAAATTAAAGGTCGCCAAAAGCTATGACAGGTGCCCCTTAACCTATATTAAGGGGCACCTAAGGAGGGAGACCGTCGCTCTGTGGGGAGAAATGTACAGAGAGGGCGCCACTGCTGCAGGCACCAAGCTGTTTTTACCGGATGCTGAGGCTGCGTACAGGATGATACGTAAACTACAGCTGACACCAACTCTGGTGCAGGTGTTTACGGGACATGGTGGGTTTGCAGATTATCTGCACAGGATCAAAAAGGTTTCCAGCCCGGATTGCTTGTGCGGGCATGGGGTAGCGGAAACCGTTCCGCACCTATTGGTGGACTGCCCCAGGTTCGCGCGAGCAAGGTTCGTGCTGGAAAACGACATTGATTTAAATCTGAGTGCAGATAATCTGCACAAAATCCTAGAAAACAAATATATGGCTAAAAATTTCTAGACTTCTGCCACAAAGTGGCAACGGTGTCGATTGGACTGAATAAAAGAATAACTGAATAATTTACGAAGGAAATAAAAATAGAATAAAGGTCTTAAATAATGCTGCCGAACAAGGTCCCTTGCTTATGCAAGGGGTAAATGTCAAATTCCCCCAACCATAATGTAAGTTAATATATGTAAAGTATGTAATGTTTTAGGTAATTTAAATATACGGCCCACGGAGGTGGTGTAACCTCCGGGGGAAACACTAAAAAAAAAAAAAAAACTGTTTTTTCTAAAGGGCCATTTATAAGATTTAGCAAGTGTTAACTTAGGGCCAGTCTCAAAATTTTAAATTAAAACACATTTTAGTTTGAAAACTTTATTTATTTAATTTTTTTTAATTAAATCAATTTTCACACAACAATAAAAAGGGTAAAAGTAAATTATCTTGAGATTGAGGATCCAGACATGAACGATGTTTGTTCTTATTTATTTTCATTCGGAAAACATCTGTTCGCATAAATAGGTATAATTACCAAATTTTAAAATACGAAGTATACCATAAAAAATAAAATAATGTATTTGTTACAGGTTGATTTGGTTCTATATTTCTTCTGGTTTCTCTTTGCATTCCATCTAATTGGTCAAATATGCGCACCCTCCATCATGGTTGAATTAATTAACTATGAAATTAACGACATCAAAGTTATATTAAACAGGAAAATAATGACAAATATGGGTACGTATCGTTAAAAAAATATGGAAAGTACGAATCATAAAAGCATTTTTTTTTCTTTTTTTATGTCCTATTAAATATAGTTTAGTATGAACATAACTAAACATGAGAATTGTAGTTAAAAATTGAAAGTAGTTAAATCAGTTTTTGAATTTATATTATAAAGAAATTATTTATTGTCAACTTTTCTTTTTCAGATAAGAAGAGAAACGTCCAAATGACAAGGTTATTGGATTACATGTCGAACAAACCTTTAAACCACATGGTATACAATATCATACCAATTGATATGCAACTGCCAGTCTACTTATTTAATTTCTATTCTACAAATCTTATTGTTATTATACAATTTACTCATCTGTATGAATAAATAAATCTATAGTATGTTTAATGGTCACCTAGAATCCTCCAATTAACCCTTGAAACAGTAATAGCCAAGTGGGAGCTTTGCCTTATTCATTTAAACGAGCTAATATAGCGCTTTCTTTTTCACTCAATTCCGTACAAAAGGCAAGGACAGCAAATCTTGAGTAGGCGTATACAATAATAAGTGAACGTACATTCTACGCTACTTTTAGCATTGTAAACTATAATAAATTATTACCAATAGTAATACCTACGTACTTAGTTACTTACCCACAACCCTACACTTTTTATTTTGTATAAACTATTCTAGCTATTAAGTTGTGAATTATTAATTAATTAATTAAGATAATAGACATTTTGGTTCCTGATATAATCATAGAATGAAAAATATACGTTAATTAATATACGAAATTCAAACCTTAAAATAACAATAATACGAATTAAGATTAAAAAAACGCAGCAAGAGCGTCTGTTCAGACGTTTCAGAACGATGAGAGTTCTACGAACAGACTAAAAAGTACATGTACTGTGTACACTCACATTGTCTGTTATCTCCACCAATCACAGCCGAACGCTATATCTCCCTATAAGTTCGTTTCAGTGAATAAGGTATAGTCTGGGTTGGCCAAACGTCTGACAGTTGTTGAAGGTTAGGTTATGTATGGATTAGAAAAAATGATAATTTGCTCTAAAGGCGGAGGAAATCTCCATGAGAAAACCTGCATGACATAAAAAAATTGCTATTTTCAAAGTCTAGCCTACCTGCTAGCGTGACCCAACCAAAAGTGACCTTGGGGAGAGGTGTTTAATATCCTCACATATTAAAAAACAAAGTCCTTCGCCGAGTCTGTCTGTCTGTCTGTCTGTTCGCGATGAACTCAAAAACTACTGCACCAATTTCCATACTATTTTCACCAATGGATAGAGTGGTTCTTGAGGAAGTTTTAGTAAATTTAGAAAGTTTCGCGGGGGAAGTTGCGGGCAGCAGCTAGTTAACAACACCTACGATTACGGTCATATCTCTACCATTAGGTTTATTATTTATAATAGTAATGATTAAATTGCTACTTTGTTTCCCTGGATCAATACTTTAATTTGAAATTACCCAAATGTTTTTGTAACCGGGGTAAGGCCCTTTCCAATCCCGGGTCAAGGGATATGGGCATTGGCAACCCTTACTCACTCATCGAAACACAAGCATACGCGTGTACTGGTCTTTCGAACTTATCTTCGGGGTTAATTACTGTTCCCAGACCTTCACGTGAATAACATACAATTTTCGAGCATCTAATTACAGGCCAACAAAATAATTTTGGCCTAACATCTGCTGCCCTAAACACCAATAAATAAATTGAATCGTCAAAAGGTGTTATAAGTGCCAATGTAATTTCTCTATTTATGGGTGATATTGAATTAAAATGGGTTTTCCCGGAAACCCATTATGTTAATAAAAACAATTTGTTAATGAACTCATTTACTTAATTCAACATAGGATCATTTGAGAATTGGAATTCACAGTAAAGAGTCGAAAACAATGTATACTAACAAAAATCAACTTATTAACAATTACACAAAGGATTTTAAGACTTTTGTCCAAGTACCAAAGTCTATTACAGCATATTTCTTCATTATCGGCCAGATCCTGTTCGGTTTCAATTTCGGATTCATGCGCTCTTTGAAGAATGCCAAATTGGTTGAGAATGTTCTTCTCATTATACCCTTATTCTATTTCTTCTATTCCTTCTACATAATGACAGGAGACCAAACGATTTTCTACTGGAAATTCTTATACCCAATACAGTATTTTTTCTATGTGTTTATACTCATTATAACTAAACATTCAGTTTACGACTTCGTCATTGACATCAGCTCTCTGAACGGTGTAGACTTCAAAAATTTCTCCAAATTCGGAATCATCATAACCATTTATACTCTCATCAGTTTCGTTTTGAAAATGAATATTTGCGTGTTCGCTTGTCTCTATTTTGAAGATTGGTGTGTCAACTTTGATTGGTTCAGTTATATAGTTTTTATCCCTTCTTTAGCTGTTGACATGTTCCCAGTTGTGTTAGCACTCATTGTCTATCTGATACTTTCACGCATTAAATACATGAAATTATGTATCAGTGATTTCAGAAGTGATGTTGCTAAAATGCAAAACTATTACATGTCACTTTCAGACTGCTATGACAAAATTAAACCATTTTATGCTAGAACAGTAAGTTCACAATTATTTGTAGTTTTTACAAAGCTTTACAAATATTTGATAGTGATAAATTAAATTATTTTTCCAGATTGTATTAGAACTGGTATTAGATTCACCAAAGCTATTGGTGATGATGTGGAAGGCACTGCATTTGGTACAATTAAATGTAAGTAAGGATTTTATTATTATTGTTTATACTAATTTTATAAAGAGAGATTGATATGTTTGTAATGAATAAACTTAAAAGCTACTGGACCGATTTTGAAAATTCTTTCACCTATAGAAAGTTACATTATCAGCGAGTAAAGTAACATATGTTATATTTTTTAAAGATACGCGAGCAAAGTCGCGTGCAACAGCTAATTTCTTCTGAAACATCCAAAGGATTTTGATACGGTTTTCACTTATGGAAAATGTTGATGGTTTGTGTATATAGTGTGCAAAAAAATTGATAAGTGAAAAAAGGTAAATGTATAAGGAGGATAAGAAAAGTCTTTTGTAAAGTATATGCTGCCCAGTATATAATTATTTTTATTAATAATGGATATATATTTTTTATTTCTTTCAAGTCTGACTTCATGCTATATTTGTCGTGGTTTATCTACGTGGTTCACATAATAATTCAAATCTGCATACCGGCCACCATAGCGGAAATGATCAACACTGAAATGGACGAAATCAAAGTTATTCTAAATAAACAAATCATGACACAACCAGGTAATCAATAAGATATTGTTTTTATTTAAGACTAAACACACAAATTGTATGCCCACCAAGTAAAGTTAATGAAGGCTTGCTTAATGAGAAAACCATACAACGAACAAGGGGCGAAACCCTGAACTTTCAATCCAGAAAAAGCTTTGAAAAATACAATTTGAAAAATAGTCTCTGAGGGAACATACGAAAAATATGTCCATGTAATACATACCTGTTGTACGTCTAAATGTTTATCTACCAAGTGTCATGAAAATCACTTTATTTGTTTGAATTACGGAAGAACAATACAGAAAATAATTCTAAAAATCGGCAATATACTTTCAGTATCATGTATAGAGCTTATAAACACGATATTTCTGAAAACAATGTAACTTACTCCATGACCAACCCTTACAGATTATAGGAAGCTTTTTGGGTGGTAAAATTATTATCATATTTCTTATTTCAGATGAAAAACGTAACCTTCAAATGACGCATCTCTGCAATTTCATGAGTTGTAAACCTTTGAACCATGTGGTTGGCAGTATAATTCCGGTTGACATGCGCCTCCCAGTCTCCCTGTTTGGTCTTTATACTACGTATTTCATAGTTATCATACAGTTCACACATTTGTATGATTAGGGCTATTATTTTTTATTTATGATAAATGTTGGCAAGCATTTTTATATTATATCTTAATTATAATATATAAACATAATTGCAAAGGTATTCAGTGATAGTTTATCTCAATTTTTAAATATATTTTGTACGATTGCGTATCATTAATAAATGAATTTTGCTCAAGTAAACGTAGTTTCAATTTGATCTACTATCAATCCTCACACTTTCGCATTTTATGTATGTGTGTATGTATGTATCCAAAATGGCGGATTAGTTATTATCTTCTAATACAACTAAACTTTTTTAGTCCTCAATCATAGCTAAAAAATAAATTAATGGTAAAAATAACTTTATAAAAACAAGCTTTTATTTAAGTGCCCTAAAAAGAAGAAAATAATCTTTAAATTAAATATAAAAGCTTGTCGCGAGATTTGCATATTTTATACGAAACATTTCTTTCATAGAATTAGGTATCTACTTATATTAAGTATATATGTCAAGCAAGACTAGTTAGTACACAGGTAAATCTCGCATTAATTTATTTAATATTAGTAGCCCTTTTATTAATTAAAATAATAAGTAGGTCATGGTCATCATGACATAGAGGAAAATATTGGCTAATGGCTCCATTAATTGGAGTGGATTAATTGAAAGTCGCAGTGCAAGCCTGAAATCGGTAATTTGTTAAAATCTTATATTTCTTTTTGCAAAATAATTTATTTATTATTCTTCTCTTTAGAATGAGAATTTATAATTGAGGGCATACTTGAACTAAAATCCTAATAATAACTCTACAAATACCAAATTAATTACTCTAGTTAAAAAGTTCATATAGATATAGTTACTTAGCTGACTAAATATAAAATATATTTTATGAAAACTTTCACAGTTCACGAGACTACTTTTATATTTTTTTTTTTTGGTTTATTTTTCTCTATTCAAAGGTTATCTTGAATAAATATAAATTTATGAAAGACAAGTGTTCCTTGAAGAGCCCTCATTCCTCTTTGTCTATAAAAAAATATTTATTAGACATTTTTAAATAGGACAAAATATTTAATTGTTCTGCAACATTGTATTTTCTCTGGAACAACACAGTCACTCAATTTTCAGTTCATCATTGAAGCCGACAAGGACATTACATTATTGAAATGTTGCAATCAAAAACTTTTATAAAAATCTCAATACCACACAATGAATTACCCAAATCCATTGTCGTTTTCATCGTTGTTTTGGGACAACATATTTTCGGTCTATACTTTGGATTCGCTAATATATTTAACAGGAGCCGTGTCTTGACTAAAATAATAACATGCTGCGTTTCAAGTTTATACATTTCTTATAACATTTACTCGCTTATTATAGATCGTACACATTTCCTTTTCAAGTTATCCGCACTGGGAAATTATACAATCTATGTACTTAGCCTGCTTACAACCAAATATACCGTTTATGACTTCTTAATGGACATTCTTGCTTTGAACATAGACAGAAAACTGCAAAAAGATACACTTGGTTCACTAGTGATAGTTTATTTGTGTTTTATTTTTGGATTAAAATTATTTTTGGTTTTGTTTGAGTGTTTGTACTTCGGTGGGTGGTGCATTGGATTGGATTGGTTTGATTACACATTGTTGCTGTTCATTCCCACATTCTCAGTGGATATATTCGTTACAATACAATTAATAATATTGTACTATGTGCACTTGAGAGTGATAAGTTTGAAGGAAACAGTGTTAGACGGAAACTGGAAGTTGGATGATGTGCAGAAAAATTATAAAGCGGTTTTAGATTGTTATGATAGATTAAGCCTTTTTATGGTAAATTGGTGAGTTCATTAATAATTGAATATTTAATTAATCAGTATAAGTAATTATTTAAGTCCGCGTTTCCAAATGATAAATATATAAAAAATAAAATTATTCATTTACTTTCTTATATGTTAATCCAAGTAAACTATCGGTGTGCTAAATTTCATCGAAATCCATTCAGCCTTTGCATGATTGAATAATAAACATCTAAACATCTATTTATTATCTAATATTGGTACTTACTTACTTTTACAGATATTAATAGAAATAGCAATCAACACTCCAAAATTGTTAGTTATTCTCTGGACTGCGCTTTTCTACATTAAGAACGGAGTAAGTAACATTTTTTGAAGAGAACGTTTTTTAATTTGCTTCCTTGAGAAGTCAAATTAGGCGACGAAATTAACCATTTTCTGCTAAGTCCAACAGTGGAACACATGTAATCTAATAATGACGATGGTATTAACTATGGAAGCAAATTCAAAGATTTTAAAAATATTAGTAACTATTTACCTAAATCTTAATTAATTATTTTTTAAATTATTCTTTCAGACTCAATGGTACATTTATACTGGAGAATTGATCTTCGTTGCTCAGCTCGCTAGTCAGATATGCATACCTTCAATTATGGCAGAAAGAGTAAATATGGAGATCACAAATATCAAAATAATTTTGAATGAACAACAGATTTCGAGCACAGGTACGATTTTTTCGTAACCAATTTAAATTCACTGACATTCATCACCATCTCTTTATGAAATTGTGTCCCTCTTAATGAAATTAGTATAGCTTTGATTGAAAATAGTATAGCTTGAACTTATAAGGGATTATATTCGATAATCTTTATATACTTACCCAGTCGACCTTACTATAAATAATGTAGTCATAAATATTTTTAAAAAGAAATTAAAAAAATGCTACTTATACCTGAAAATTTTTTTAGACGAGGAGAGAAACGCTCAAATCACCCGACTCTTAAACTATATGAAGATACGTCATATGAAGAATCTTATATGGGGATTCATTCCAGTGGACTTACGCCTGCCTTTGTCTATGTTCAGCCTTTATTCTACCTATTTTATAGTTATTATACAATTTACACATTTGTTTGATTAAGGTTTCGAATATTTTATATACAAATAAAATAACAAAGTAAGTATATCCTTACTAATTTTATAAATGTGAATGTGAGTTTGTTTGTTAAGCTTTCACGCACCGAACACCATGAAATTTTGCATACACGTTGTTTGGGACACCAGAAAGGACATAGGGTACCTTTCATCCAAGAAAAAAGTACTATTCTAAATTTCTAGATCCAGACAAGGCTGAACTTTTAAAAGTTCCAAAGTTGACCCTGCCGGGAATCGAACCCGGGAACCCTGGCGCTGAGTGTTGTGACTTACCATTCATCCAAAAAGCTCTTCACAGTTCAGTGTGAACTCACCTTAATTCGAACATTTCGACGTTGCAAGCTCTCAAAATGCTGGTGTTTTGGTGATATTTCAAATATACTACGTGTATAACTAATAGTTTAAAATATTTTCAATAAATATTTCTGTTTAGAATGATTTCACATAAACCTATTCAAATATAACCGACATTGCAATAAAATATGATAACATTTGGCAGTCAAGAGTTTCAAAAAGATCGCGATAAGAGACCCACATCAAAATTCTATGAATAACTGAATGTATATGAAAAGGGAAACGCCAATTTTATCTTGACAATCAAACTCCTTTCACTTCACAAGTATGTCAAGGGGTCGTCCAAATAGTGTTTTCAGCTTTATGTTGAGAAATAGAAAGTTTCTCTTAAGTACACTGCCTTAAGGTTGATTTTTAACTGTACTTTGACTTTGACGGTTTACCAAGCTGTAAAGTAGCATTTTATGCATATCCTGAAAACTGAAAAACAAAAACTGCTAACGTTTATTGCGGCTTCTTAAAATTATTTATGACACATGAATGGTCTACTAATTGATAGTAGAAATTGACGCTCCGGTCTTGCAACTGCGCTGTCGATTGTCATGGAATAATTTTTTTTAGAAAAGTGAGAATAATAGAAAAAATAAAGAATGCATGTAAACTATATTAGAGAGAAGATTTGTATTTTTGTATGTTTATAAAGAACTAGCTGCTGCTCGCAAATTCGTCCGCGTAGAAAAGTGTAAAACGCCATTTACCGTATTTTGGATAGATGGCGCTATCTACCGGGCCAAGCCGTTAGTGTTTACTTTTATTTTAGATTTCCCGTAGGAATGAAGCATTTTCTCACGGTAAAAAGTAGCCTATGTTCATCACAGATAATGTAGACTTCTAATGGTAAAAGAATTTTTCAAATCGGTCCAGTAGTTTCGGAGCCTATTCTATACAAACAAACAAATCTTTCCTCTTTATAAAGTTTATATGGTCAAACAATGTACTCTAGTGTCATGCAGGTGATGTATACACTACATCACCCTCAGGACAAATTGGGCTTGTGTTATGGTAAAAGAATTTTTCAAATCGGTCCAGTAGTTTCGGAGGCTATTCTATACAAACAAACAAACAATCAAATCTTATAATATTAGTATAGATAAACTCAATACTACTAGACCGAATTGGAAAATTCATTCTCTTATAGAAAGTTACGTTATCAACAAGTAACATAGACTATATTTTATAAAGTTACCCGGGAGAAGTCGCGTGCAACAGTTAGTCTATACTAATATTATAAAGAGAGATGATTTGCAATGTTTGTAATGTATAAACTCAATAATACTGGACCAATTTTAAAAGTTCATTCACCTATACAAAGTTACGTTATCAGCAAGTAACATAGGCTGTCAATACTAATAATAAATCTGTAAGTGTAGGTATTGTATGTATGTATGTTCCTCATGAAACTTGGTAGATAAACATAAAAGTCACGAGGATTAAGTCGCGTGCAACAGCTAGTCTATACTAATAATATTATAAAGAGGAAAGATTTGATTGTTTGTTTGTTTGTATAGAATAGGCTCCGAAACTACTGGACCGATTTGAAAAATTCTTTTACCATTAGAAGCCGACATTATCCGTGATGAACATAGGCTACTTTTTACCGCGGGAAAATGCTTCATTCCTACGGGAAAACGGGTAAAAGGACAACGGATAGTAAGAAAGAATTATCCTTCCGTACTTAACTTCTTTTTCACATAACTTCTAAACGGCTGAACCGATTGGGTTGAAATTTTATATGGCTATTTCGATGGTTTCTTGGATGATTTAAAAATACAATTGGACCCGGTAGGTGGCGCTGCTGTCAGTATGTCAACTACTAAACGGTTTGACCGATTGGGTTGAAATTTTGTATGTGTATTTCCATGGTTTCACAGACACGAATGTATTATATTTTATAAAGTTACGCGGACGAAGTCGCGTGCAACAGCTAGTGTAAAATGTAAAGAAACTTCATCACCATCTTTGTAAAGGAGTTAATACTGTTAATAAAATATATTAATGTTCATTCGTCGCTTGTTTAAATCGTAATAAATAAAATACGCAAATGAAACGCACATTAAATAGTATTTATTCGAGTAAATTCGTACAAAATTATGCCAAATCAATCAACGGATGATTGAGTACAAATTTACCACGCACATACACCCGCGGGCCGCCATAATTATATACAAATTAATTACATTTTAATGGGCACGAACTCATTTAATAATTAACTTGCATTTTTATTACATTAATAATATATCGCTGTTTACAAACTAAAGGGCCATAAAACAAAAAAATTTAGTATATTTTGATCATCCTCCATACTATACTTACTTTACTAATATTACAAATGCGAAAGTAACTCTGTCTGTCTGTCTGTCTCGCTTTCACGCAAAAACTACTGAACCGATCACCATGACATTTTGCATACACGTTGTCTGGAACACCAGAAAGGACATAGGGTACTTTTCATCCAGAAAAAAAAAAACATAAATAATTGGGCGCTACTGCCGCATGGCGGCGCCATCGTCTTCTTCTTCTTCTTCTTTTAATGTCTTGGCTCCATCAGATCTTCTCCGATAATTTTGCCAGTGTCGTTAGTAAAAATAGCAATTTGTAAAAGCCTTTTTTTTAACAAAAAAGGCAAAATTGAAATTAAAAATCAAAAATAGCAGATCCCGAGACTAGTCAGTCAAGTCAAAGTCAAGTCAAGTCTATAATTTTTCTTAGTTTTCCAAAACAGGTCCATCAAGTCCAAAGCAGTCAAGTCAAGTCATCAAGGCGCCATCGTCGTCACAGCGATATAAGATGACATGAGATGACATTACACAAAATGTTTATTTTGTCTAAAATTGTCACTTGGTTGTCAAATATTTATAGGTGCGTTCAGAATTTTGTTGTAGTATGAGGTCCGATCTCTAAAACCGATTTTTAAGAATTTTTTTTTCGGTAGGTAAGTGATAGTTGCAAAATAACGTTTGCCCGGGTCAAGCTAGCATATTTTTTCTTTTTCAACGCGAACGAAGTCGCGGGCACCCACTAGTTTTTTATATATACAAAAGCAACTTATATGCCTATATCTTTTCTAGTATTCAGTTTATTATAAAAGTACTTAAAACATTTAATGCTACTTAAAAATAGGGTTCTAACGATGTATAATATGCATACATTTGATATATATATCTAATAGGAAAAAAATTGACAGAAAATGATTTAATATTTTTCGATTAGCTCTCCTGTAAAAAGTGTAATTTTGATTTGTGTCCCTTTAGTTTTTAAGCAGCGATATATTCTTGTTTGTACTTAAGTACCTAATAATATTTAATATTGTAACTAATACTTACAGGCGGGTTTTCAAATATCAAGTCATCGAAAAGACTTTTTATAATATTTCGTACACATAAATTTTTCATCTGTACTAATATATTTTTGTTTGTAATGAATAAACTCAAAAACTATTGGACCAATTTAAGAAAATCTTTCACCTGTATAAAGCTACATTATGCGGGTGAAGTCACGTGCAACAGCTAATATAAATATTTACTGGTAAACCAAGACATCGAGGCAAAAAACATATTGACAAAGTTGTAAATGCAAAAAATATTTATCTTACAATTATTTAGTAGCCAAACCACATAATTATTATATGTGCGATTTTTTTATTTTCTCTTCAAAAGTATCCAAAAAACAATTTTGCGTTTTTCTTATGTTCTTTTTCCAATTTCCTTAATTGAGACTCCGTCAACTTGTATTTCCCCATTAAAACCCAGGGAGGTATGAGAATATTTGTATTACTTATAGCATCATAAATAGTTAAGAACGAAACGTAAACTAATATGATAGAAACAGCAACGATTAGTCTGTCTATGAATGCTGTGTAACGTTCCAACCATTTAGCCACATTGTACCAAACGAACCATTGTTCTTCAAAGAATATCAAACAAGGGTTCTCCAATATCCCATAAGGTACGGATATACTCAGGAGAATTCCCAACAAGCTTGCTACGAAGGAAACAAGTAGATTCTTATTGGGGTCAACTTTCAATTTAGGTTTGTAGTCTTTCTTTATTTTCTTCAATAGAATTAATCTTCTCATTTCTGCTTCTGTAGGCTGATCCAGTTTGAAGTAGCGGATTATTCTGAAATACGAGATTTTAAGCAATTAAAGAAGAGCGAATATAGAAGACTGAAAATTTTCATAACCAAGTGCTAAAATTTTAGTCTTACTCGCACAACGAGTTATGGAAAGGGCTCGGGGTTACACTGTGTAGTGTATGAGTGGCACTGGCTCGGTAATTCGCTATAATATATTTATTTATTTTATTCTAGGGAAACAAATATAATATTTCGACAAATATAATGTTTCGACAAATATAATGTTTCGACAAATATAATGTTTCGACAAATATAATGTTTTGCTTTCGACAAGCGAAACCTTTTTACGAAATCATAGTTATCGTAATTTTGAAAGAAATCACTCCATTCCTTGAAAAATCTAGGACGCGGCCTCAGCCTTGATGAATCTATCATCAGACTCATTTATCATTATCATTAAACGAAGTGACATTTTATTTTATAAAGTGTTATTCACGTGTCAACTCAGCAGAACACAAAACTAACACGTCATAAAACAACAGACAACAGCTGTTTTGAAAAGTTGTCGCCATCTTTGTTATTTATTCCAAAAGCGTTCGAGTAAATAGTGATTTATCTGAGAGTATATTTTACTCTCCTTTGGTGAAATCGGCCCTTAGTATTATTACATAATTATACCAAAAATGTCTTTTTTACACGTGAATATTACAAATAACTAATTAATAAATAATGTTAAAATTATACTTACTTTTCTATTACTAATTTGTAGAGAAACATTTTGAAAAGATATTTTGATTATTGGAGCTTCCTTATAAAACAGAAATAACACTTTTATATGATATGTTCAACTTTATATAAAACACAATACACTTATTTTTTGTTAAGATTACAAATATTCACACCTATTAAAAATTCGTGAATACACTCGGTGTTACGTTTGCACTCGTTTGTACAGTATTAAATTATAATACAAATTCTATTGTGATTAACTTATGAACGACTAATGAGTTTCTAATGAGACCTCAGAATTGATGTCAATTTAATGTTCAATAAATTTAATACAATGCTTAAAATAACAACATAATAATATACTTTTTAATAAATAACCGAAATCGCAAAAAAACGACAATTTGATAGCTGTATAAAAAATATAAAATGGGAGAATTTTCTTTCCTTTCCCAAAATTATATACAATTTGAAGGCTTAGTTTTTTAAAATTAATATAAAAATACATAGAGAAAGTATTATTTTAACGACAAAATGGCCATTTAGTTTTTATTTGTTAAGTGAATTATTAATTTCAATAAAACTTACTTCAAAGTTACATTTTTCAGATTTTTCAACAACTTCAGACATCTACAAACTTAATAAAAGCTATTTACGACTAATAAAATGTTCTAATTTAAAACAAATTTTCAATTAAAATGTGTAATTTTATAACAGAGCCTGTCTGTGTGTGATAAATAGAAACTATCAATCAATTGAATTGACTAAAAATTAGGCAATAATTTTTAAATTAATCGTATAAATGGGTAAATTGTATTATTACTATAAAATACGTAGTATAAAGGCTGAACAGAGACAAGGGCAGGCGTAAGTCTACTGGTATGAAACCCCATACGAGGTGCTTCAGATGTCGTATCTTCATATAGTTCAAGAAGCGGGAGATCTGAAAGTTTCTCTCCTCATCTGAAAAGAGTTTATTTCATTTCATGTATTCAGGTGTTTGTTATTTTTTTTTTGTATAATAATATTTATGATTAAACTCTACGCGAAGATAGCCATACATCACCAATCAATCAATACTAATAATAAATCTGTAGGGGTCGGTCATGGAGTAATTTACTTTGTTTTCAGAAATGTCGTGTATATAGGCTCTAACATGATACTGAAACTAAGTTGATGATTTTTATAATTTTTTTCTGTATGTATGTGTATTCCTCCATAACTCTTAAACGAATTGACTGGTTTTCATGAAACTTGGTAGATAAACATTTAGACGTACAGGACACAGGATAGGATACTTTTTTCTTCTTCAACGCTGACGAAGTCGCGGCGCCAGCTAGTTATAAAATAAAGCTGGGTAACAGGCGGTTGCCCGCGGTTACGCAGCTTCTTCTGGTTCAATCTTTCTAACTTTGCCGCCACAGAAAGAGTTGGTTTATATCTACAGTTCTTTTCAAGTGTCCCAAGTTCCAAGTCTCAAGTCCAATTGATATGGAAATGACTGCAACTGGTGATTTCATAATCAGATCGCTCGACAGCCAGATATAAATTGATAATTTGACTTATCATAGGAGTTATAAAAAGGATTATCAATTCCTATATTGATCATGTTGAGGTAATTGGGAGGAGTGTGTAATTTGAAGACAGTTCGAAATTTGAATTTCACGTACCTGTTCTCGAGTTAATTTGTTCATTTAAAATTAATTCGATATTTTCGATCTCATTGTTAACTCTCTCAGCCATAATTGACGGTACGCATATCTGACTAGCAAGCTGCACCACGAAAAGCAGTTGGCCCGTATAAATGTACCACACCGTCTGAAAACAGGGAAACGAGTTCTAGTAGGTATCTCCTATTTTACTCAGTACTTTATTTTTATTTCACGATTGTAAGAGGGCTTATTAATTAATACGAACTCTTGTGGTAATGTGGTAAAATGCTCTTGTGGTAAAAATGTAATAAATCCACCGTTAGAATAGAAATTATTATTAGAAAAATGGGAAATTTAAATTATTTAATTAATTTTAAAATTGAAAAAAAAAAGAATTTAATTAAGTAAGTAGTTACTTACACCGTTTTTTATATAAAAAAGTGCAGTCCAGAGTACAACGAATAATTTTGGAGTGTTAAATGCAATTTCTATTAAAACCTGTAAAAGTCAAAGCATACCTATTTAATAAAAGGTTCTTGGTTATTACTATCACCTATAAACACAAGAAAAATTGGGGGTTGAAAGTAAGTGAACTTCTTTACTAATGGAAACCAAAAATCATATAATCAACTAGCGACCCGCCACCGGCTTTGTACGGGTGTAATTTTTTTAGCAAATTTGTACACAAACCTTGATTTTATGACTCTGACTATTAGTGATAAAATTTTGAACAACAAACGTCTAACTATTAACGGCCTCGCTACGAAATATTGTTTCAATAAAGACTATAATTACGACCATGGCACTAAATTTTATTTTAGAACTAAGATTAAGTACTTACCAATTTACTGTAAAACGGTCTAACTCTGTCGTAGCAATCTGCAATGGATTTATAATTGTTTTGCATTTCATCCAATTTGCAGTTGCCGTCCATCAGACTTTCCTTTAAACGAACCACTCTTATTTGCAAATAGTAAAATATGATCAGTTGTATTGTAGCAAATATATCAACTGAGAATGCAGGTACGAACAAAATGTAGGCATACCAATCGAGACCGGTACACCATCCTTCCAAGTAAAAACATTCGAATATAATCAAAACCACTTTTAATACAAAAATGAAAGACAAATAAACAGTCACCAATAAACCAACGGAATCTCTGACAATTGCTTTCTCCAAATTCAAAGCAGAAATATCGACTAAGAAGTTATACAGGTTGTATTTTGTTAGAAGCAAACTCACTACATAGGTGGCATAATGTGCTAAGACAAATGACTTCATTATCAAATGTGCATGATTGATATTAAGCAAATAAATGCTATAGGAAATGTAGAAGCATGACACGCAGCTTGTTATTATTTTCGATACAACACGGTTCTTGTTAAATATGTTGGTGAATCCAAAATATAAGCCAAAAATATATTGTGCCATAACAACGATTTGATTAACAATTGATTTTTGTAATTCATTCTGTCCAAATGGTACTTTTATGTCCAAATTGTACGGTTTTACAATCGATGGTTTCAACATTTTAAAGGTGTTATGTTCGTATGGACGCCAATAAAGAACTGAATTTTAATGTAATTGTTTAACTGAAATTATGAAGTTGCAGTAAGTTTCCGAAAGTAGTCAAATTGTAGAATGTCTAGTAAAGTTCGATGTTAGTAAATACATATTGGAACCGCACCAAATTAATAAACACTAATAAATAAAATTGAAGGGTTTGTTTGTAATGTGAAAATAACTTTTTGCTAAATGATGGCAAGTCATATATATCATAGCAAATTGGGCTAGTCTCTGAAACGGCTAGACCGATTTTGATGAGACTTTCACTGGAAAATGTTATAAGAAGTAACTTAGACTACGAGGATAAAACATAATTTTTATATCGGAAATCAATGCTGAAATTAATTCACAGATGGCTCAAGTGGATTTAATTAAATTACAAAATTTAGCGCCTGTTTCACAAAAGTCAAGTGTGGCCTACTTGACGTAACTGTCATTTAAAGTCACCGGTAACCGGGGATAATCGAGCTGATAAATAGAAGGGGATAAATAGAAAATAATAAAAAAAAAATCGCCTATCGAATTATACAGTAAAACGAGTGCATAATTCAATAAAACAGAAAATGATTTCTAAAAGTAACTAATCAACACTTTACATGACGTTGGTGAAAGAGGCGCTTAGTCTAATATCTAAAAAGCCTATCTTGTAATGAGTGCAAATCTTACGAGTAATAACGAAAATTATGTATGTATGTGAATAAAAGGTAAGCCCAATAAATTCAGCATGCGATATTCTTAACCCTTTTTATATGTAGCGGATTTTAGAAATGCCCTGCAACATTATTCCACTTCAATTAGTTTAGCCATTAGGTAATTTTTCCGTACATTTTAAATTATTTAGAGTTAACTGCGATTAAGTTTACTTTTAGTTGCTTAGACAAAGTATTTTGATTAGTCAATTTGTTTAAGGCAATTTGTTTTAAAGTTGAAAAGTACGTGTGATGTTCTACTGACTCATTAAGTAATCAAAATAAATATTTATAACTAAGTAGCTGGTGCCTGCGACTTCGTCCGCGTTGAAAAGGAAAAATATAACCTATCCTGTTTCCCGTACGTCTAAATCTACCAAGTTTCAGGAGTCACTTATATAATTTAAGAGTTATGGAGGAACATACATACATATACATACAATACCTACACTTACAGATTTATTATTAGTATTGATGATTGATGATTTAATTTCATTATATTTTATTGCAGTATAATAATAGACAGTTGACCTTATATATATATATATATTGAGGAAGGTAATTTGTACTTATTAATTAACAAAGTGTTTTTTTTAATAACTTAATGGATTTCTGGGAAAAGCTTTTATCGAAAATATACTGAGTATAAATGTTACATACTTACAATGTTATGTATAATTATATGTTATACTTACATGTTACGTTTAATTTATCTGTTATAATCAAGGGTCGCTTTAAGTATATTAGGCAACAACACTTTTACATTCAACTAGTTGGTGTTCGCGACTTCGTCCGCGTTAAAAAAAATCACGCTTAACCTCTTGTTGCTATAACACTTTGGTCAGGCGTTAGTATTTTACTTTATTTTAGATGATCCCTAGGAAACAGTCTTTGTTTCTGGATGAATGGTACCCTATTGTCCTTTCCTGTATTCCTGACAACTTGTATGCAAAATTTCATGATGATCAGTTGAGTAGTTAAGGCGCGAAAAGGTTACAGGCAGACAAACAGACAGAGTTTATTAGTTTATTCTGAGAGCCGATCGGATCTGGAATAAAGTCTGCGTGAATTAATTGAAAATTAAGGCATAAGAGCAGAAAAATGTAAGACACGTAATATTAATTACTAGGTAGCTGTTGCACGCGACTTCGTCCGTGTAACTTTATCAATACTAATAACATTTAGACGTACGGGACACAGATAGGCTACTTTTTCTTTTTCAGCGCGGACGAAGTCGCGGGCGCCAGCTAGTAAATACTAAAAAAGAAAGAAAGAATAGCCACTTTTTATATATTTTATTTTTCATATATTTTTTTGTAATTTTTTGTATTTTGTAGGTTTCTTATTAGGTAATTACATGCTGGTAGAAATATTCAGAATATAGTTCATAAATTAATCGTATAAATGGGTAAATTGTAAAATAACTATAAAATACGTAGTATAAAGGCTGAACAGAGACAAAGGCAGGCGTAAGTCTACCGGTATGAAACCCCATACGAGGTGCTTCAGATGTCGTATCTTCATATAGTTCAAGAAGCGGGTGATCTGAGAGTTTCTCTTCTCGTCTGTAAAAAAGAAATGTTTTAAGTATTCAGGGTCTTTGGAATAGTTTCTTTTAAATTATATTTGGCTTAAGGCGGTGCTAAAATATGTTGTAGATTGACAACAGCAATCATCTATTTAACATTGATAACGAAGAAAAACGTTTCATAAGTCTCTATTTAATTTGCATATGATAAAGATTATTTTATATGATAAAGAGCTTGCTTGATAGTTGATGCAGGTTATGATTTTATTAAAAAAATATATATATCAAGTATTATAGGCTTAAGAAAAAAATATTTTGCATTATTATTTTAATTTATACATATACATATATTTTGGTTTTTTGGTATTGTTAAATTCTCTTGCGGGAAATACACATATTATTATAAACCAAATGGTTCAAATGTGTAGGTGTCAAATCTATTTCTAAATTTACATTTTTATTTCAGACTAGCTGTTGCACGCTACTTCGTCCGCGTAAATATAGCCTATGTTACTCGCTGATAATATAGCTTCCCAACAGTGAAAGAATTTTTCAAATAGATCCAGTAGTTTCGGAGAGCCTATTCAATTCAATCAAACAAACAATAATATCTTTCCTCTTAATAATTTAAGTATAGATATATTATATTTCGACTGAACTATGTTCACACCTGTCAACTTGAATAGACACAATAAAAAAAAAGCTACGTGGTCGTCACGTGGCAACGCGCGTTGCTTTTTGGATACAGTACCTGAGCTCAAAACGATCCGTTCATATAAAATGATTTCGACATTTCTTATCTCTGTATTAACTCTCTCTGCCATAATCGAAGGAATGCATATCCGAATAATAAGCTGCACTACGTAAATCAATTGGCCTGTATAAACGTACCATTCTGTCTGAAAGAAGATGAAAAATAGTACATACTTATTACATTTGCTGTTATATTTAAGGTCGACAGACAAGCTGACGGTCCATTTGATGGTAATACCTGTGGCGTTACTGTTATAGGCAACAGTAGCCACCTACCTTGAAGTGAACCTTCACTGAAAGAAAACATAATATAGCTGGTGCTCGCGACTTCGTCCGCGTTGAACGATGAAAGGTAACCTATGTCCTTTCTGGTGTTCCAGACAACGTGTATGCAAAATTTCATGATGATCGGTTCTCTAGTATTTGCGTGAAAGCGTAAGAAACAAACAAAAAATTCACATTCACATTGATAATACTAGTATAGTAAGGATTCCATTAACGAAAATTTGAAGCTACATATTTAAAAAGAAACTGTCTTATTTATTACACACAACTCACACAGTTGGCACCACCTAGGGTTTGAAGGAATAACTTGAGATAGCTATTACCACAATTTTTCATGAAAATTCAAGATAATTATTAAAATTATTAAAAAACTATAAATAAGACTTACTCCATTTTTTATACAAAAAAGCGCTGACCAGAGGATAATAAACAGTTTAGGGGTATTAAATGTTATTTCAATTACTACCTGAAAAAAAAGGAAAATCATCTTTAATTATACATAATTATATATAAATTATGTTGAAAATGTGCAATGAAACTTTAAATTGTTTATTTAAGATTTAATTTATATTTGAAGGATTGAAATTTATAAATTACTAGCAACCCGCCTCCGGCTTCGCACGGAGTCCCCCTGTAAGCCTGTCTATCATCTTAACATAAAAAAATATAATAATTTATTTTACATAAGATTAGAAGAAGGGAAACAATGTTGCCACATACACACAGGGTGGCCACTAAAAAAAATTAAATTCGTGTATAAGTAGTTCTAACAATTACTCACCAAATTGCTATAAAACGGTTTGATTCTGTCGTAACAATCAGCAATTGACTTATAAAACTTTTGTATTTCATCCAATTGACAATTTTCGTTCATCAGACTTTCCTTTAAACTGTCGCGCTTTGGGAATTTCCCACGGCGACACTGACTAAAGTGTGATGGAAAAACTATCTTTAAAAAAATATGTTGGGCGCCAGTGTAGCCTACCGGAAAATAAAACAAGCAGCGTGATCGGTAAATAAAAAATATATATTTTACGCGCTCAATGGTAGGCAACACAAAGTGTAGGTCGTGGGTGGTCGGCCTGTCTGTCTCCTCACGCAGTGTGCAGGCACTCCCCTGTGTGATCCAGCCGACGAAGGTGGTAGATGCGGCGTAGTGGGCGTGGTGGTATGTGTCCTGCCGATGCGCGTGCCGACGATGGTAAGGCGGCGGTGGTTGTAGGCAGCAACTGGATCTAACGCGACCCGCAGCTGGCCGTCCGCTCAATCCGGAGGTTGCTGGAAATTGCTAGCCGGAAGTACGCTTGTTCAGCCCGAAGCGTGTTCCTGGAATCGACAGGACCACGGGATTACGCTCTGGTACATCTACCCTCCGATCTGGATACGCCACGACGGCAACAGGATGAAATGCCTGCTAAGCAGCAGTAGCATTGCCGCAGTGGTGCATTACCAGAACGGAGTTTACAAAGAGATAGATGCACCAAGCAAGAATTAATTAAATAAAATAATAAAGCAATAAAGCAATTTTAGAAAGGATAAAAAAACAATAAAGCAATAAAGCAATTTTATAAGGATATATAAAAATGAAATTTAAAATGTAAAAAAAATAATTAAGCAGGTAAGTCTTACTTGCCTACATAAAATCTAAGTAACTACATAAAAAAACTTAAAATATACTAGAAAGCAAAAGGGATATAAGCAAAGCAAAATAAGTAATATTAGCAAAACAAACTATGAATTTAAAATATATGATGAAGCAATTAAATAAAAAAAATAAGCTATTTTAAAATGTATTATTAAAAGTTAAAAATATTGTGTGCCATTTAAAACTTACCCTAACGCGGGAGATTCAAATTATACGAAATATTAAACTACATAATTACTAAACAGTTAATTAGACCGCACCACTCAACTAATGCGCTGAGTGGCGCGGACCGTCCGTGTCTCGGCTACTTTGCCGACTGCCGCTTTAATTTCAAAATCAAGATCAAAATCCGTGTTGTAGGTACCACCCGCGCCGGCGCAATTGCATTCGTTGCACGCCGGGCGTGTACCTACTTACTTTAGTTTTTCAATTACCTTATTTTTTAATTTTATTTATTTATCAATTTATTAATAATAATTTCAACCATGTAACGCTTCGTTACAAAACAAATCACCTTTAAGTGCACATAGTAAAATATTGTCAGTTTTATTACAGGGAATATGTCTACTGAGAATGCGGGTACGAACAATATGTAGTGAAACAAATTAAAACCAGCACACCATCCGTTATAGTAATAGCACTCAAAGAGCAATAAAAATGTTTTCATAGCAAAAATGAAAGATAAGTAAGCAGTCAGTATGAAGCCGATTGAATTTTTTTGTGATTTCTTCTCTGAATTCAATGCAAAAATATCCACTAAGAAGTCGTACACTGTGTACTTAGTAAGAAACAAACATATTACATATGTGATATAATGAATTAGAGCTGAAAACTTCAGCACAAAATAAGTTCCGTTGGTTATGAGCAAATAAATGCTGTATGAAATGTATAAAGTTGACAGACATCCTGTTATAATTTTTGATACAAAATGGTTCTTGTTCAATATGTTGGCGAATCCGAAATATAAACCGAAAATATATTGTCCCAAAACAACGATGAAGATGGTAATTGATTTTGGTAGTTGGTTTTGTAGAATAGCCTCTTTTTTGTGAGGTATTACAGGCGTAGACATTTCAAGAGTGTAATATTTTTATGGGCACCAAAAACAAACTGAAATATTATTCCAGTTATCTAGGTACAAGAATTGGTCAGGAGAAATTACGACGTTGCAGGATGACTGTCAAAATAGTCGCATTGTAGAATGTCCAATCTATAAGGCCAGTTTATTGCTCTTATTATTATTAATCTTTTTAAAAAATTACACTCAGTTAGTAAAAAATCAAAAACTTTACATAGAAAATTATGAATTATTTTTTTCATTGAATTTATTATTATTTTTTCTTCTAGTTCTAGATCTTATTTTTCTAGTAGGCTCAGGGTTTTTGATTTAAGACTAATTTGCTTGTATATTTTCAGATTTTTAAATGTTATTGTTGACAGACAGGCTGACGGTCCACTTGATGGTAGGTGACAAACTTTGCCTATAACACAAGAATCGTATTCGTCGATAGATACTTTTGCATTTGACGAATTCAACAAATGCCCCACAACATTACTCCATTTCAATTACTCAAACCATTAAGTAATTTTATTTTTTTGTTGTACAGAAGTTCCTTAATCTATTTATAAATTGCCGATAATATTTTAAAAATATATATATGACATACATGACTGTGTAGATATATTCTCAACTAGCTCACAAAAATATAAAAATAATATTGTTAATTTGTTTTAGTTTTATGGTGTTATATAGTTTAATTTTAGTTTTGTATATAGTTTTCTGTGTTTAAAACCAATGTACCAATTGGTGGAAAATGTCGTTGATTGCTCTATTACCACTCTCTATTGACGTTTCTCTTTTTCAAATTTACTATATAGGGTGACAATTTGTTTGTTTTCCAAAATAAAAATAAAGATATCAATCTCGACATATCATGGGAGTAACTCCCAGAAATAACAGCAAGGATGCTATTGTGTACCGGTTAGCGAGTAATGGATATCAGAGCCTATTTCCCCATCTATGTTGCTTTCTATAAGTGAAAAAGTTTTAAAATCTATAGAATAACGATCTTTATTAATCATATAAATGTGAAAATTGAATTATGACAATAAAATAAGTGGAGCAAATATTAAAAAATGAAATAAGCAGCTTCGCGTCCGTTGGTATAACGCGGAGAACCTTATGGTTTAAGCGTTTTGAGTCCATGTATTGTAAGAACAGTTGAATTTCCTGACGCCTTTGTTCTCCTGCGAAAAAAATACCTAAAATAAATATCTATGTCTACCTGAATTAAGTCAAAAATTTATCTAATAGTTTAATAAAATAAAAATGAAAACATTTTCGTATTAACTTAGACTTTAACTCAGATCGAATAAGAACTAAAGATATAGAGGGTGTGGCCTGTAATAATAGCAATAAATTTAAACGATGATTCTATAGAGTAGGTAGTAGGAGTAGGTACCTTAACCTAATTATAATGCTCAGAGATAAATAGCAATCCAAATTTACAATACGTAATCAATGAATTTCATGATCCGCTAAACTGTCGCTTATCAGTCGTTAGATGTATTGCTTGGTACAGGGTACTGGGGCGAAAACGATCGTAAATGTCAATGTCAAGTACTTACTCCGACTGGACACATTATGTCTGTAGTAGTACATTGCTGGCTCGATTGATTTTCTTAGAAAATAACAGTAAATTTCTTTTTCATTTTAATTAATTGAACCATTTAGAATTAATTACTGATTCGTTAAAGGGTCTATATTTTAATTTATTGCTCTTATTACAGGCCACATCTGTATATACAGTATACAGATCAGTCACAAGCACATCTTATAGGACCTAAAAAATAATGGATTATACTAACTTGTGGTTAAAATAATCTGTTCATGTAAGTTATTTCTGATGGAATCTATTTCAGAATTAATCTTTTCTGCCACTATGGCTGGTAAACAGATGTTGTTAATAATGAGGTAAGTCGTGACAAAGCCTTGCCCTAGAGCGATCCGGTAATCCTGTAAATTATTTCGTTACATTATCACTATCACAATCATAACTAATATTATAAACGTGAAAGTGAGATTGTTTGTTTATTACGCTTTCACGCCTTAGCTATTGAAATCATCACAATGAAATCTTGTATACACATTCTCAGGGATATAAAAAAGGACTTAGAATATCTTTTATACATAAAAAAGCAAGATTCCGAAGGATCTTGTACGAAATTGCGGGCAAAAGCCTAGTGTTACATATTTATTATGTGCTAAAAACTGATTTCTCAAGTTGAATAAAGAGGCTGCCCACCAGGTTAAATAACTGGAAAACTTCATAATTATGTTATTAAATAAATAAATAAAAATAAAATATTGGTTCATAAAACAAGACAGAGTTTCTCAAACCCTTAATTCCTTACATAAAATAGAAATACACATATGGGTAGAGACATAGTTTTGCCTTTTCCTATTATTGCTCTTATACATCAGAAAAAAAATGTGTTTTCAGGACTAACAGTTTATGTTATCCTTTTTTTTATATTAAGATCAAGACAGGCGGACGATCCATTTAATGGTAGGTGGTTACCGTCGCCTATAACACAAGCAACACCATAGGTGCTGCAAGTTCACTGTCTATATAATTATGGCGGATGTTAAGGATATTAAAAATAAGGATTAAGGAAGGGATGGAGTAATGATAGTTTATGTTTTACGGTAAAAAAAACTTACAACATTCTTCATGAAGTTGAGTGCAGAATACGCCGTGTACATTAGTTTTGGTGTGTCAAAAGCTAGGCTGACAATGATCTGAAATAAGATACCTAAATTATTTTATTATATCGCTACTTAAAAACTAAAGGGACACAAATCAAAATTACACTTTTAAGAGGAGAGCTAATTATTTTTTGTCTATTTTTTTCTTATTAGATATATATCAAATATATGCATATTATACATCGTTAGAAGCGTATTTTTAACACACTTTTGAATATACAAAAAATGATCAAAATATACTAAATATGGAATAAAACAACCATAAATCTTTTTGCAACATAAAATAAATGAAAGATTGTGATTGTATTTTTTCAATTAAAAACATTTTTGGATTTTTTTGTTTTATGACCCTTTAGTTTTTAAGCAGCGATATATGTATTAATTTATTTTCGATATAAAATAAATTTGTTATAATTACATTATATTATATTTTTAAAGAAAACATCTTACCAGTTTATCGTATAAAGGTTTGATTTTTTCAAAACAACTAAAAACAGATGCATAACATTTTTGAGCTCCAATCATGCTCCATTTAACTTTCACAAGTGAGTTTTTCAAGTATTTAATTCGTATGTACACATTGTATTGAATAATTACTTGCACAATTCCCGGTACGTCTACTGCTAGTGTTGAGATTGCACATAAAGAATTTAAAACAATTACATATGTGCCTTCATAGAAATATAACATATCAAAGAACATATAAAATAGTCTTAAAGCTGTAAACACAAAATAAGAAATAGTGATAATTAAGTCAAATTTGTGTAATGTTCTTTCGCCAGTCTCAGTAAAAGATGTATCTGTTAAGAATTCGTATAAGTTATATTTTGTTGTGACTGAGATTACTATGTAGATTAAATATTGACTCAAATTAAGCAACATGAAATAAAAATAATCTGATTTATTCCATATGGTCACAAAAGTGTATGAGAATGCCACAGAGAAAGATAATAAGAGAGATATGATTTTATTTGTAGGTTTGTAATGTTCGAAGATATCTTTGAAGCCAAAATCCAATCCAAAAACCAAATGCACTGTAGTGAAAAGTACTTTCAAAGACGTCGTTACGGTTTTTGAAGATTTCTTTCTCATATAAATATTTAATTTAGTCAGGTCCATTTTTTATTAAGTAATGTTAAAGTCACTAACAAACACTTCTTTCGAATGAAACTTCTGTTGTAATGTAATTGTATATATGTATGTGTTTTCATTTCTATAACAATTTACTTAAGAAATTACTTTAGTAAATTAGATTTTAAATTTAAGTGGTTTTTGTGTAAGCTATGATGGCAAGTATTTTTTATAGGCAAATTAATTGTCATAAAAGCTTGGTAAAATGAAACAATACGATAAACTACTTATATAAAATTTAATCTATATAATAATAAATTATCAAATATTAAACATTATACAGAGTAGATAGAAACACCAAAGATAGGAAAAACTAATGAAAATAAACATTCCTTTATTTTGAAAATGAAACAAAATTATGTACATTCAAAGATTTTTTGAAAAAAATAAAATCTTCTATCAATCAATACTAATAATAAATCTGTAAGTGTAAGTATTGTATGCATGTATGTATGTATGTATGTATGTATGTATGTATGTATGTATGTATGTATGTATGTATGTATGTATGTATGTATGTATGTATGTATGTATGTATGTATGTATGTATGTATGTATGTATGTATGTATGTATGTATGTATGTATGTATGTATGTATGTATGTATGTATGTATGTATGTATGCTTCAACAACTCGAGAATGGGTAAACCAATTTTAATTGGGTTTTCACATATGGAAAGAGGGATAAACGAGGAATATTCGATATAAAACAATTACACCCCGGGCGAAGCCGAGAGCAAGCCGCTAGTAGAAACTATTTTTTTTACAAGCATTTATATAAAAATAATAATAATGTCATTTGGAAGCTGAAAAGTTTACTATATAATTATAGAATTAAAAAAAGTAATTGAGGATTTGAGAGTGATATTTTTTAATTTTTAATGTATTTATTTATTACTTTAAACATTTTTGTTAATTTATGATATACACACAATTCACATTATGTAGAGCAATAGTACTAAAAACCACCTAAGTTTAACCTAAGTTTAAGATCTTATGTCATAGGTACTTTTATAGTATACCTTTGAACTTATTATCAAAGAATTAAATAACATTTTATACATACATTAAAATGTTTCATAGTGTCATATTTATGTCATACATTTAGTCATACAAATGTGTAAATTGAAGTATAACTATAAAGTAAGTGCAACAAATATTGAAAAATGATACAGGCAGCCTCATATCTATGGGTATTATGCGAAGAACCTTATGCTTCAACTTTCTTCCCTCGATATATTGCAATAACAGTTGAATTTCCTGGCGCTTTGGCTGGTCTGTAAAATAATGATATAGTTAGCGCAGCGGATTAAGACTTTTTTGCAAATGTAGAAGAGGCATGCGGAGAATTCTATTTTTAGGTGTTTGAGGGGGCAGAGGAGCGTGAGGGGCGGGTGCGCGTCGGTGTGCCGACACGTTATTGGTAGACTCAGTCGCTTTTCCCCTCCCGCACTTCGCGACACGTTATTGGTAGACTCAGTCGCTCTTCCACTCGCGCACTTCGCGACACGTTATTGGTAGACTCAGTCGCTCTTCCCCTCGCGCACTTCGCGACACGTTATTGGTAGACTCAGTCGCTCTTCCACTCGCGCACTTCGCGACACGTTATTGGTAGACTCAGTCGCTCTTCCACTCGCGCACTTCGCGACACGTTATTGGTAGACTCAGTCGCTCTTCCCCTCCCGCACTTCGCGACACGTTATTGGTAGACTCAGTTGCTCTTCCCCTCCCGCACTTCGTTCGCGCCTCTCGAGTCTCTTGAGTACTGTTGCGTACAGATTGTTTTATCGTATTAGTAAATACGTCGTGGTGAATAATTGCCTAAAGAAAACGTTCTTCTTCGACATCGTACGGTGATTTTATGGAAGGAATATCAACACAGCGGCAGTGTGTAATGTTAAGTTAGTGAGGTGAAAAATTACGAAATAAGAAAAAAAAATTCATTTCCCTTAACAATTTTGTGCGCAATTGTACACATGCGCCCATGGGCGCCACTAGTTTCGCCTACAAACCTAAATATATTGCGTTACCTATATGTTTTTAATTCGGGTTCCAGTGATGTTTTAGTATACTAAACTGTTCTCCTAAAATTATATCCCTGAATAAAAAAACTCTGTTCTAGGGTAGGGGTTCGATTTTTGGCAGGTTCAAATTTGGAAATAAACTTTTCACAATTAGTTCCAGTCTGGATCTGGAAAGGAGTGGCAGGGAACAGAAGACCACTGTGAAATAACAGCTAATGCCAGAATTCATTTTCGTGGAAAAATCTATAAAAAATAATAATTCCATATTTATAATCGTACCGTACTAGACAGTGCACTTGCGCACTTGCACTTCTGGCATTGCTTGTTTTGTAGGCGACGGTAGCCACATACCATCAAGTGGACCGTCACCCTGTCTGTCCGACCTTGACCTAAAAAAATATATGATGTCAATTGAAATTAAATGACTCCTATAAAGACGGGACACAGCTATATAGAATAGAATCTTCATTAAATTAATTCAAAGTCAAACTAACCTGTGGTTAGAATTATTTGATCGTGTAAGTTAGTTCGGATGGAATCTATCTCTGAATTAATCATTTCTGCTAGTATGGCTGGTAAACATATGTTGTTAATAATAAGATTTATCGAAAGGAGGCCTTGTCCTACAGCAAGTCGATAACCCTGTAATTATTAAAATTAATTTATTACTTAGAACATTTACTTATAGGTGTAAATTATGTTATACTAGCTGGTGCTCGCGACTTTGTCCGCGTAGAAAAGTATAAAACGCCATCTACCGTATTTTGGATAGATGGCGCTATGTCCCGGGCCAAGCCGCTAGTATTTACTTTTATTTTAAATTTCCCGTAGGAATGAAGCATTTTCACGCGGTAAAAAGTAGCCTATGTTCATCACGGATAATGTCGGCTTCTAATGGTAAAAGAATTTCTCAAATCGGTCCAGTAGTTTCGGAGCCTATTCTATACAAACAAACAAATCTTTCCTCTTTATAAAGTTTATATGGTCAAACAATGTACTCTAGTGTCATGCAGGTGACGTATACACTACATCACCCTCAGGACAAATTGGGCTTGTGTTATGGGCGACGGTAGCCACCTACCATCAAGTCGACAGTCAGCCTGTTTGTCGAGCTTAACAAAAAAATGTTAGAGAAGGGTTTATACGTTTCAATAGCTTTCAACTCCTCGATACTCAGAATAAATTATACTTAGACAGTTATATTCCCCTGAGTTACGAAGGGTTAATAGCAGATCATCCTCAGTGGAAAAAAAAAATAAACTTACAACATTCTTCATTAACTTAAGTGCAATGTATGTAAAGTACATTAACTTTGGTGTGTCGAAAGCGAGGTTAATAATGATCTGTAAACATAACAATGATGACATTAATAATTTTAATGATAAAAATAACTTTAGCTAGTTTTAAATATTTATCTTAAAAAAACAGAGTCAAAAGGCACCTCACACTTGCAACATTAACTTATTTTTTATCCGGATACAAACTGGTGCCCGCGACTTTGTCCGCGTAAAAATAATACAAACATGTAAGCAATATATTGTTTAACCTATTATTGCCTTAACACTTTGGTCAGGAGTTTGTTTTTAATTTTATTTTGGACTAGCTGGTGCTCGCGACTTCGTCGGCGTAGAAAAGTATGAAACGCCATCTACCGTATTTTGGATAGATGGCGCTATCTCCCGGGCCAAGCCGCTAGTATTTACTTTTATTTTAGATTTCCCGTAGGAATGAAGGAATGTCCAGTAGTTTCGGAGCCTATTCAATACCAACAAACAAACAATAATCGAATCTTTCCTCTTTATAATATTAGTATAGATGATCCCACAGGAACAGTAACTTTTTTGGATGAAAGGTGCCCTATGTCCTTTCATGTATCCTTGACAGCGTGTATGAAAAATTTCATGATAATCAATTGAGCAGTTAAGGGTGAAAAGGTAACAGAGATACTTTCACAGGATTATACAGACCATCGTGAATTAACATGTGTGTTGTTGTGTTTCGGAGTGACTATCAAGTGGACGTCAGCCTGTCTTCATCTTAACATAAAAAAACAAAATGATCTCACCAGTTTATTGTACAAAGGTTTGATTCTATCAAAACAACATGAAACAGAATCGTAGTATTTTTGGGCACCAATCATATTCCATTCAGTATTCTTAAGAAATTCTTTCAAATATTTAATTCGTATAAATATGTTATACTGAATTATAATTAGAACAATACCAGGCACGTCTAAAGATAACGAGGTGATCATGCATAAATAATTAAATATAATCTTTGACATGTCCCCATAAAAATAAAATATATCAAACAATATCTTGTAAGATTTCAAAGCAGTTGCTATGAAATAATAACTCACAAGAACTGAGTTAAAATATCGATAAAACGGATGTTCCCCGGATTCAATAAATGATATATCAATTAGGAATTTATATAAATTGTATTCTGTTACCACAGAGATTATCACATAGAATAAATAGTGATTTAAATTTATCATCATATAAATAAAATTATACGTTTGATGCCATAAAGTCGTGAACGTGTACGAAAATGCCACACAAAAAGATAAAAGGAAAGATATATTTTTATTCATCGGCCTGTATTTATCGAACATGTCTTTAAATCCAAAATCCAACCCAAAAATCAATTGCACTGTTATGAATAATATTTTTAATGACATAGTTATAGTTTTTGAAGACTTATTTGTAACGTAAGTGTTATACTTTATTTGTTCCATTTTTAAAAATATTTATCGTAATTAAATCACTAACGAACACTTCCTTCTAACAAGGCTTCTGTTTAAAAATGATTTAATAATTTCTAAGTAATAATGGTTAATTTTTAATACACTTATACGTTACTTACAAACTTCTAGTTTTAAATGTAAATGTGTTTTCACTTCTGTCATATTATATCTACTTCAAAGAAATTACTTAAGTAGAGTAAGTTTCAAGCTAATACATAAAGTTGATGTTATTATTTATATGTAGGACATTAATGTTTCCGTGATAACAAATAATTGTCACGAAAGCTCTACTTCCGTATTGAATTGACTTAAAAAAACATAATATACGACTTACGAAAATTTTCATTAGAATTTAAGGTACTTGGAGTCGTTAATGGCGTTGGAATTTGTATATATCGATGTTTTGAATGAAAATGTTTATTACATATTTCTCTATGTCGTGTTTAAAGTAGGTATAACAGATTCATAAATTTTTTTGAGTGTAAATATTTCCAATCGTCGTACCCTAAGGAGCTTAGGAGCAGTAGGGGATTAGCTAAAAAAGCACTATTTGATAAACATTTTTTTAAAATACTTGTAGAACTTTGGTGACATGAAAAAGAAAACTAAAGGAGTTAGCAGCCATAAAAAACTTCCAAGCGTAGAACTGAGAAAACGTACCACTCAATTTGTAGGACTATGCGGCCATTTTATTATAAAAATTTTCACTAAGGTGCAGACAAAAAAATCATCTAGTTATTAATAAATTTTATGACCTATTTATTGTGATATATTGGGAATGGTTTTTTAGGAGGGATGGCATTTTTCGCAGCGGAAAAAGGTGGACGTCTCGGAAAACCGAAGCTACTCACGGCGTTTCAGCCTGTTAGTAACAGAAAAAAAATCAGGTGAGGGATACTGGACCATAAGGCTCCATAGGACGCTTTATTTATTAGTTCTACTAGTCATGTGATCCGCCTTTTTTTTCAGCTTGGTAGCAAGGGCCGCTCCTAAGATGGAGCGAGCTCACCCAGAAGATGCCTATTCACTCGAACTTTGAAAAGATTAGGGTTATATGAGCCTTGGCGGTGCGCATTATAAAGGATGTTTCAAAGCGCTTGGTTCGAAAAACAGGGATTTCGACAAGATGAGGATGGTATCCAGCTGTGCGTCTGTATGTCCGATGGAAGAACGGGGAAGGCGGTATTAGCTCATGCAGCCCCTGAGCACACTCACCGAAGTACATCTTATAAAAGACACATAGAGTGGCAATTTTACGTCTATGTGTCAGGCTCTGCATCTTAGATTTTAAAAAAGTACCGTCGCCTATGAGTTTCCTAGCTCTGCGTTCCACCGAGTCGAGTGCGGCAAGTTGGTATTTAGCCGAGCCATCCCAGAGGTGGGAGCAATACTCCATGCAAGAATGGATTTGCGCCTTATACAAAGATAAGAGCTGTCCAGGCGTAAAGTATCACTTCACCCTGTTTAGGATGCCCAGCTTTTTGGCTGCTGTCTGGTTATTGCGATTTCGCCTATCGCAAATATCTTCAGATACCCGATTCTATGGGCTATATAGCTGTAATTTCAGTCTGCCTACGTATTTCCTTACCAATTAAACTAAATGAAGTTCTTAAATATCATGTCATTTCAATCAAACTTTTATTTAACTAATAATTAAGAAGTAATTAAGTTAAAGAAGTGATTTAGTCATACAAATGTGAAAATTGTATTATTACAATAAAATACGTGGAACAAATATGAAATAGCGATACAAGTAGCCGCAAATCAACCGGTACAATGCGCAAAACCTTGTGTCTTAACGGTTTAGCTTCAATATATTTTAAGAAAAGCTCAATTTCTTCGCGTCTTTCCTCTCCTGAAAAAGAAATTTAAAGAAGTGATCATGCTAAGCTAGTATAACGAATATATCAAAATATGATGTGTGTTAAGTAAGTGTTATTTTCTTGATAATTTACATAATTTTAGCATTTTAGCGAAAACAATTTTGTTTGTTAATTGTACAAACCTTTTACTGATATTACTTGCTCATGTAAGTTGTTTCGAATTGAATCGATTTCAGAATTGACCATTTCTGACATTATAGCTGGCAAGCACATGCTGTTAACGATAAATTGAAATGTGAAAAAACTTTCACCCACATAGAGATTGGAATCGTTCTGTAAATTGGAAACGTTTGAGTGGTTAGAAATGATATTTTTTAGGTTAAAAAATACAGATCAGATTGTCAAACTATTAATTTTTAAACTGTTTAAGCAAAATATCGTAAATACTTGAAAGTAATTTAAAAAAATACTCACGATATATTTTAGAGTGTTAAGGCAACTGTACGCCATGAACATTAACATCGGCGTATTGAACATTAGGCCCACAAGAATCTGAAATGTCAATTGAATATAGTTTATTGGTCATCAACATTGGTCCATTCGTTTGAGAGCTACGATTCTACAACACATATACAGACACACACGTCCAACTTCGTTTTTGCGTCGGGTTTAAAAACAATTATTTTACTTACAAGGCTATCAAATAAAGGCTTGATTTTATTGAAACAATTGTGGACAGATGCATAATACTTATGTGCATCATTCAAGTTCCATTCCGTCTTATTGAGCGCACCTTTTAAATATTTCATTCGTATATAAACGTTGTATTGGATAATTATCAACACATTTCCTGGAACATCTAAAGCTATCGAAGTGGAGGAACACAAGATTTCTATAATAGTTGTGGTTATATCCACATTTATATGTAACGAGTAAAGAGCTGATAGATATAATTTTAAAACAGCAGTCGCAAAAAAAATTAAAGTCACATATAAATCGAAATATTTAAATTTTCCTCTGTCAGATTTTATAAAAGACATGTCAGTTAAGAATTCGTAAAGACTGTACTTTGTTACAATTGGAATTAAAACTGAAATTAAATACTGACATAAACTTATTAGTGTCCAAGCTAAATATTCCACTTTATTGCAAATATTTATAATTGCATATATTGCTGCTACAAAAAAAGATATGAATAGAGCAACATATTTGTTTAAAGGCTTGTAATTGTTGAACATATCTTTAAAACCAAAATCCATTCCACTGATCAAATGTCCTGTTATAAAAAAGATCTTCAAAGGTACAGTTATCGTCTTTGACGATTTATTCTTCATGTAAGAGTTGAATTTTATCTGTTTCATTTTGTTTTTCAACGAATTCTTTTTTACAACTCGCACAAGTGAACACCACTTCTGTCCATTTGAAGATGGCTCCATTATTATTTTTTTAATTATCCTCCCAGTTACAAACAACTTAGGAAATTATATCACTCATCGATAATTGAATATTTGGTTCTTCATAATTTATGTGACAGTAACATAGTTTGTAAGTAATTTGTTATTTATTACAATTTCGAAATTAACAACACAAATTTATTAGGTTTCCACTGTTTTTGAAGCACTTGTTTTTGTTTTGGTTTTTGAATGACAATCTTTTGAATTTCTCGATTGGTGGCTTTTCTTTTCAAGTTTTGTAGTTGCAAGAATAACTTTATTATTTACATTTATTATTTATTTATTTATTTATTATTTACATAGGTAATAATAAATTTAAATATTATATAATAAATATAATATTTTTTTTATAATTAATTAAAAACGAAATAATTTAATTTGTAGTTAATATCTACTAATTGATATTAATTAAGTTTAAATTAATTTGTAGATTGATAATAAGATGCAGATTTGTTTTCTGTAGCAAAACGCCGAAGTATAATGAATGGAAATTATAATTAATACCAAATGAAACATTAAATACATTTTATTTTTGAAGTTTAATCATACAAATGTGAAAATTGTATAATGACTATAAGATAAGTGGAACATATCTGGAACAAAGAGACCGGTAAACGCATATCTATAGGTATAATGCGCCAAACCTTATATCTCAAATGCCTTGCTTCGATATATTTTAAGAAAGTTTCGATTTCTTGACGCCTTTGTTGTCCTGAAATAATTTGTATTTAAATATTACCTGCATCTAAAAGTATCGTGATATCGGGGCCCTTGGTGCCAAAGAGTACTCGAGTGAAGCTACGGACTGGCAAGCACACCATAGGACGTCCACACACACGCGACCTTTATAATAAGTCCATAGACAATCTGATAAAGGTCGCGGATCAACGGTGGACTGCTTCTGACCGGTCCTATTGGAAATATATTGGTAGCTAATGTCTACCAGGGTCCTTATTCTGTATGGCAAATACGATTCCACACTCATGTCTTACTTTTTCAAAAAACGTCATAAATACAATAGTACACTGTGGTTTCTGTGAAATCATAACGTGCCACAAATAATAATTTGTCTCCATGACACGACAAGGCAGGACTTTAGACGTGGTTTGAAAAAGTAAGACCAAGAGTGTGGAATCGTAGTTGACATACAGAATCAAGGCCCTGTACTGCTGAGATGATAATGATAACGATGAATACGTGCATTGCGGATGTTTTCACAAACCTCTAGTTGCAATTAATTCTTCGTACAAATTTTTTTGAATAGATTCTATTTCGCAATTAACCCTTTCTGCGACTACAGCCGGTAAGATTATTCTGTTAACAATAACATGAGTTGTATAAAAGGCTTGAACTAAATATGCATTGGTGCCGCCCTGTAATAAGAAATTCTATTAATATAAGCATATCTAGTTATAGATAAAGATGGTCACCATGCAAAATCGAGTACGGTTACCTAGTAAATAAAAATCACAAGCAATGTAAGAAGTAAATGCTAACATACTTCACAGATTCCAACATAATGAATATACTCACATACAATTTCATAAAGTTGAGAAAGTTATAGGACATGTACATAATCTTTGCCGTGTCAAGAACGAGGCTAACTATTATCTGAAAAACATTAAATCAATAATAATTAATTAGATTATTGCTATTATAATGAACATAAAATATGTATAAAATAGATTTTCTGTAAAATATACTTATATAAGAAATTTATATAAGTAAATTATAATAAAAATAAACATTAATAAAAACACAAAAATATAATAATAATAAATTGAAGTTTGAATTCTCTTACCAGTTTATCATATAAAGGTTTGATTTTATCATAGCAGATAGACAAAGAAAGATAATATCTATGCGCATTAATAATGTTCCAGTTAGTTTTCAAAATGTTTTCTTTTAAATATTTAATTCTAATGTATATATTGTATTGAATGATCAGCTGCACATATCCTGGAATATCTACTGCTATTGTGGTGAAAGTAGCAAAGAAATTAATTATTCTTTTTGACATGTTCACGTTAAAAATCGATGAGTTATATATTGTCATATAGAATTTGAACAGTGTTATTACAAAAAATGTACACGTAGTTATAAAATCAAAGTATATAGATTTCATTTCACCGAATTCTATATAGTGTATATCAATTAAGAATTTGTTTAGATTGTATTTTGTTCCAATTGAGATTAGGACGTAAAACACATAATGTGTAGTACTAATAACTACCCAAGGTACTGGAGCTAAATTACCTCCTATATTAAACATATTAAGAATAATATACAAAACTGCCAACGATAGAGAAATAAGTATAGACATGATTTCATTTAACGATTTGCATTTGTTGAACAGAATATTTTTGAAACCAAAATCCAATCCAAAAATAAAATATGATGTAAAGAATAATGTTTTTAACGATGTCGCTATTGCTTTTAAAGATTTCTTTACAATGAATGTGTTCAATTTTGTTGGTTCCATATTTTTAATGTTTTTCACTGCTGAACTAACACATCCACATACGAAACTTAAAATGAAATGAATGTTTTAAATGTAACACGTAGAAACTACTTTAGTAAATGCAGTTATCGATAATTGCAAAAAACTCATTTGTTATTTAAAACACCGATGTTTGTTCGGACAAGGTTATCAAGTCATTTTTAGTATTAATCGTAAGTAAGTACCTGGATTCTATAGTTTCATAACATGGTGAATTAGAGTGAAATTAGAATTATTTTGTCCAATAAGATAAGTCAGAAGCATCTGGAGTAGACCCGCGGCCCTTATCACTTTGTTGAAGTTGTGGCGATACTCCACATTACAAAATATGCATATATAACCTCTTCATAGCGAAGATTCGAAAACGTCAACATGAAAAATTCGAACGAACATTTAAAATATAATTCCATGATTGATTTGAATTTGAAATAGAATGTCTTGTCAAAATGAAAATATATAAGGGCTGCCAAAATTTGTAAATAAACATTCTGCTATTGCTTTTCAACCTGACTTTTTCTGTGCTAATGCAAATGTATTTTGAGTTTCATTGGCTGCTGACTAAGTTGAGGCTTGTTAATCATTCTGGTGGAAGTCGGGGATAGTATTCAGCTGGCATACTAATACGTGGGAACATTATCTAACCATCCCACAGCTGGGGAGCCCTCTATACAGGCGCCCCACAAAGTCTTAAGCTGCGCTTGCCAGTCCGATGCCTCCACTCGAAAATGTTTTGGACTCAGCTTCAGTCGGCTCTTCGTACAATGTGTCCTGCCCACTGCCAGTTCAACACACACACGTAGACGACACGTTTGGTCTAGAATGGTCTAGTGGTTAGTAAATATAGCTGTTAACCAAACGGTCGCGGGTTCGAATCCCGCTAGGGGCAAATGTTTATGTGTTAAAATTTACCTTTGTACCTGAGTCATGGATGTTTGTATTTATAATATGTACGTATTTACAAAAACATTTGTTTTGACACTGAAGAATTTTGAACGAGAATATGTCTCGGAACGTCCCGAACGCCTGCCTATCTGAGAAGTAATAATTGGACTGTTTGTCCCCAAGTTATAATATTTATAATGTTACTCAGTATATATTTCAGATATATTTTTGATAAAATAAACAAAGCTTATCTAAAAATCAAATATTATAAATTTATTACCTTATTAGTTTTAATTTCAAATTTAATCATACAGATGTGAAAATTGTAATACAACTATAAAATAAGTAGAACAAATCTGGAACAAAGAGACAGGCAGACGCATATCTACAGGTATAATACGCCAAGCCTTATGATTCAAATGTCTTGCTTCAATATATTTTAGAAAAGTTTCAATTTCTTGTTTTCTTTGTTGCCCTGAAATATAAAACGGAGAATACATTGAAATCTTAATATTGTTTTTAATAATCTGTTATGCATTTATAGTTTGAACAAAGTTGGAATTAAGTTAATTAAGCCATATTTGTCATATAACCATATATGACAAATATGACATTAAATGAAATCATTTTTAATTACTACAATAAAAAATCAGAAAATCTTATTTCTTTTTAAAATACACACGATTTGTTATTTTATTTAAATAAAATACAAATCCGTTATCTGTTGATTTAACGGTGTAAAGAAGCAAGAGTATATACACCATACTCCTGCTTCTTATATATAGAGGTATATATACCAAAGCCTAAGAATATGCCGTTCTGGTTGGCCAGTGAATTTTATTAACCTATAGGCGACAGTATCTTACATTTGCTGGTATAAAAATGTAATAATATAAAAAAAAAACGGAATAGTTGGCATTAAAATAATTACTTATACAAACCTTTAGTCGATATTAACTCTTCATACAAATGACTTCGAATAGAGTCTATTTCGTTATTAACTATTTCTGACATTAAAGCTGGTAAGCATATGCTGTTGATTACGATATGAATTGTTATAAAAGCTTCTCCCAAATATGCACTTGAGTCTTCCTGTAAATTTGGAAATGTATTTAGGATCCCCTCTAGATCCGCCGAAAGAGCCTCCCCTTGACCGGAACCTGGGCTGTAGTCTTTCGTCGTAAGACTATAGACCGTCGGAAGATTTCCGTTGATGGCTGGGGTACCTGCACTTTTGTTACTCCAAGACTGTTACTCTGAGGTTCTAATAACGCACAGTCTTCCCAGCGATCCCACCTTTCTAAGATTTCTCTAATGATGGAAGAAAATGTATAGAAAAATATGGAAAATATAGAAACTAAGGTACTAACGAAATATAGAAAACTATATAACGTATAATAGACAACTAGATACCTTCACAGACATGTAAAGTCCTGCAAATTCGCAACATTATAGCATGGTAGACTAATGTTGTGATATCTAAGTATATCTGAGAACAACACAGAAAAACAGATAATCTTAAATATATTTACAATATACTTACATACATTTTAATGAAGCTCAGAGAATCATAAGCCAGTAAAATTATCTTTGGTGTGTCAAATATGAGGCAAACAATGATCTGTGAACATAAATATTTAGTTCAGTGAAACTTTGGACATCTATAATTTGATTAAGGTGTAGTTTGTGATGTCAGTATCAGTAGTCATAATGTCAGTAGTTGTAAGAAATGTGTCGTAGACGTGTACGGACTGGTTAACAGTCTAGTGATACGAGTACATTTGAGATAATTGGCACTATTATAGCTCAGTTGGTTTTCTGCCAATACTTTTTACACAAAATGCTCACACCAGATCTATGCAGCTTGATGTATATCTCTAGTGACTAATAGTTAATTTAGGCCGGTTTCAGTGCTCTCTATGGTCAGTAATGACGATACGCACGACCGACCGTGCAACTGACGCGCTTGTCATTTGTATGAAAATTCACAAGTGTAACGCGTTATGTGTAACGCTCGTCTGACCGTACTCACATGTATAGCTACCGCGGTCGGTCGTGCGTATCGTCAGGACTGATCGTCAGGAGACCACTGAAATCGGCCTTAGTAAAAATATTTCTCACCAATTTATCGTATAAAGGTCTGATTTTCTCAAAACATTTGGCAACAGAAAAATAATATCTGTGCGCTTCAATCATGGTCCAGTTATGTTTCTTGAGGATTGATTTCAAATATTTCATTCTAATATATATGTTATACTGAATGATTTGTTGCACTACTCCTGGAATATCTATGGCTAATGTGATAAAGGAACTACAGAAATGTATTAAAATTTTAGTTGTATCTGTATAATAGTTGTAGCTGTAGAACATTGCTATATAGAGTTTAATAACTGTTATTAAAAATATCAAAACTGTCAAAACAAAATAAAAAATTTTAAATTTCGTTTCACCAGATTCAATGCACGATATGTCAGTTAAGAATTTGTATAAATTGTATTTTGTACCGACTGATATTACGACATACAACAAGTACTGACTTATGCAAAGTCCAATCCAAAGCGTCCAAATAATATCATCGGCTTTGTTCAAGAAACTAAGAAGAGTATACAAAACTGCAATTAGTAAAGATAGAAGTAGAGGTAATATTCTATGTAATGTTTTGTTTTTGTTAAGCATAATATCTTTAAAACCAAAATCCAAGCCGTAAATTAAATGCGCCGCACCGAATAATAATTTCAAAGGCGTTGCTACCAGAGGCTTATTTCCAACAAAATTATTTAATTTTATTTGTTTCATTTTTTGTGTCAAGTAACACCCACACACGACACTTCCGTGTAAACTGCTCATGTTTGATAACTTACTTAAGTTATATTAATATGATTAGTATCAGTTGTTCATTTATTATTTAAAAGACCAATGTCATACAAAATAATTTATTATTTCACCAGCTTAATGGTCGAAAGGCAGTGTGATGAAATCTACTTGATGGTGGTAAACATCACACGTAAACATAAAGACTAATTATAAGTAATGTTTTTTAAGTAAGTAATAAACTGTTTGCTTATTTACTTACTAGCTGTTGCCCGCGACTTCGTCCGCGTTAAAACAGATAAAAAGTAGCCTATCACGTGTCCCGTACTACTAAATGTTTATCTACCAAGTTTCATGAAAATCAGTTAATTCGTTTAAGAGTTATGGAGGAACATACATACATACAGAAAAAAATTCTAAAAATCGTCAATTTAGTTTCAGTATCATGTATAGAGCCTATATACACGATATTTCTGAAAACAATGTATATTACTCCATGACCGACCCCTACATATTTATTATTAGTATATAATATATACTCAATATATATTTTATATAATATATAAATATATATTGAGTACTCAATATATATTTTATATAATATATAAATATATATTGAGTATTGATTGGGCACACTCAGTTTATTGAATGCCCGCCCAGCATTATTTGACTCAATAAAACAGGTGTAGAAAAATTGACAAAATGCAGTGATATTTAAAAACCCATTGACAAAATGCCTTATTTTATTACAATGCTGAAATTCACATTTTTTGTAACTTTTCCATATTACATATAATTTTTTTATGGACTATTGTTTTAATGGGGAATGAAAATTATTTGATTCAACCTCATTTTATTGTAAACTAGCTTTTGCCGGTGACTTCGTCCACGTCCCAGAACAGTACTTTACACATTGTCAGTAATAGGTACGGAAAGTTCTTGATTGATTGATTCTTGATTCCTTTTCTGTACTTTTAACAATGGACATGCAAAATTTCATTATGAAAGTCTGAGTAGTTACAACGTGAAAGGGTAACAAACATACCAATAAACAAACTCACTTTCGCATTTATAATATTATTTTAGTTTTTTAATAGTAATAATATTTCTTTTATATAAATTAATACATTCATATTAAATTAAACTATCCTTATTACTATTCCAATTCTTATTATTGCTTGTCAATTATCTTTCCAAACAACGTTTCCAATTCTAACCATATAAATGTGAAAATTGTAATACAACTATAAAATAAGTGGAACATATCTGGAACAAAGAGGCCGGCAAACGCATATCTATAGGTATAATGCGCCAAACCTTATGTTTCATATCTCTTGATTCAATATATTTCACTAAAGTTTCAATTTCTTGGCGTCTTTGCTGCTCTGAAATGTATAACATGAAAATATAGTGAACTTTCATTTCAGCCCGTCACAAACGTAGCTATAATATATTAAACATACCGTGCTATAATATAAATTACGGATACATTGGTGACGTCATAGAAATATATATTATAGCTGTGTGTGTGGTCACTCCAATAGAAAATATATCGTAACATGCTATAATTTATATTATATTATAGCTATGTGTGTGACGGGATTTATTGTAAGTTATTGTAATGATAACTTGTTTTAAGTACATTTTCATTATAAAAGCAATAAAAATCTCATTAGGTCGCAGCGCTACTGCACACCCTCTTGGTGTTGCTTGTATCACAAACCACCCAGTTGATGGTTTAATTTATGGTAACCACAGTGGCGACAGTAACCACCTACCATAGTGATATTAGATTAAGTCGTGTCACTGCTGAAGTTCATAAACTTTATTTAAAAAATATATAGTTGGCAATTAAAATCATGAATATTACAAACCTTTAGTTGATATTAATTCTTCATACAAGTTACTTCGAATGGAGTCAACTTCGTTATTAACCATTTCTGACATTATAGCTGGCAAGCATACACTGTTGATTATAATATGAATGGTATAGAAGACTTCTCCCAAATATAATATGTTTGTGCCGCCGTGTAACTAAAACAAGAATTAGGTGAAAAAATTATGCTTATAAATAGATAGATAACTACCTAATTGTTTTTAGATGAAGAAACAATTAGATGAAATAAAACTGTAAAATAAAATGTGTATTTATTTTTTTATTATTCAATAACAAAATAACGAAGACCAATATCAAAGGAGTGATAACATAGTAGGCGAACGTACATCTGCAGCAATAGGCCGGATCCTCTAAGGGTTTTGCGATATTATAGATAAGAAAAGAAATTATGATCAATTGCAATAACGGCAAAAAATATATAGTAAGAAAACTATAGTAGGTAACTACTACTATAAGAACTATGAATCTTCACAATTAAGTGAATTCTTACAAATCTCCAACAAGCTATTGTTACAAATTAACTTTAATATGAGGTTAAAATGAGCACACCAAATAGTAAATATATTATGTATGTATATCTGAGAAATACATAGAACAACATCATGACCTCTAAAATATATAGAATATACTTACATACATCTGAAAGAAGTTTAGAGAATTATAAGCCAATAAAATTATCTTTGGAGTGTCAAATATGAGGCAAACAATGATCTGTAAAAGGAAGTAAAACGTAAACTTTAATTCTGTTAAGGTCTAACTTGTGGCTAAGAATTCACTGCAGAGATAAGTAGCCTGATGGACAGTCTACTATATTAATATTACCAGACCATAAGGCTCGGACCCCATCAAAGCGAAGATTTGTGAAGTGAGAGGAGATGCATAGTCCTAGCTGCAAACCGCTCACATCTCTTGTCTCCGCTGCACCAGCTTACAAATAGACATCTCCTCACCTCTTTGCTCAAAAATATCTACCGCTAAGTGTAGACGAGATAAGTAAATAACGAAATCCCATTGGTTGTTTCCTCTTCTCTCGTCTCGTCTCCGCTTTGGTGGAGCCTAGGCTTCAGTGCTATGTTAGAAATAACGGTTACTGCGGTATGGGTATAAAGATCAGTGGTGCTGTCGGCGTGTAAAACAAACGTATGTGTAAATTTAAGGTGATTTAATTTAAGGTGAAGGTGAACCTTTGTTACTCCTATTGTGGCCGTTACCTTATTAGCTTTAGTAGACGGAAATACTTTGGTCTAATAAGGCTAATATTATTGTCTGGTCACTGACTTCACATGTCTCATATTCTAACGAAATTCTAAAATATAGATAAAATGTTTATTTTGAAATAGTATTTATAACAGAAATAAAAAAAATATCTCACCAATTTATCGTATAAAGGACTGATTTTCTCAAAACATTTTGAAACAGATATGTAATATCTATGAGCATCATTCATGTGCCAGTTAGAATTATTGAAGGTTAATTTTAAATGTTTCATTCTAATATATATGTTATACTGAATGATCTGTTGCACTATTCCTGGAACGTCTATGGCTACTGAGATAAGGGAACTAAAGAAATCTATTATAATTTGGTTTGTATTCGTATAAAAGATCAATTCAAAGAACACTGTTATGTAGAGTTTCATAACTGTTACTAAACCTATTGAAACTGTCATAACAAAATCAAATTTTTTAAATTTTGTTTCACCAGATTCAATGCCAGATATATCAGTTAAGAATGTGTATAAATTGTATTTTGTACCGACTGATATTATGACGTACGATAAGTACTGACTTAAGCATAGTGTAGACCAAAGCGTGTAAAGAATATCATCAGTTTTTTTCAATATATTGACAACAATATACAAAACTGCAATCAGTAAAGATGCAAGTAGAGGTAGGATTCTATGTAATGCTTTGTTTTTATCAAGTATAACATCTTTAAAACCAAAATCCAATCCGTAAATTAAGTGCGCTGCACCGAATAATAATTTCAAAGAAGTTGCTATCGGAGATTTATTTTCCACGAAATTATTTAATTTTATTTGTTTCATTTTTTTTTATTCAAACTAACACACACACACGACACTTCGTTTGAAATGAATGTGTTTTGTTGTTGTTTTAATTGCAAGAAAACTACTTGAGTTAATATGATTATTATCAGTATTGGTTGTTCATTTATTATTTATCAGACAAGGTTGTAGTACAAATAGATTATTATTTTATTAGATTAATGGCCGGCTCTACCTAATTGGATTGTCCCAAGTATATGTACTGGAATTTACATAAGTTGTACAAATAGGTACAGCAACTTTGATAACGAGGCTAATAGTCGAATCCAGCTAGGATCGACTATCGGCTATCCAGCCGAAGGTAAGCTTAGACATCTTCTCGTCCAAAATTCCTCAGTGTCTCAAGACAAAAGATTTCGACCAATGTGTGTTGCCAGTGATGACATATGGTGCTGAAACGTTGCCTTTAATTATAGGCTTCGTAAGAAAGCTCAACGTGGCTCAGCGAGTTACACTGCGAAATCGAATCAGAAATGAGTAGATTCCTATACGTACGAAAGTTTCCGACATGAGCCGGCGGATAAGTACCTAAGTTGAAGGACACATAGTGCACAGGACACGTAGTATGCCGAGAGCCGATGGCCGCTGGGGCCGGAAGGTACTCGAGTGGAAGCTACTGACCACTGACCCGGCTGCGGGTCGACGGCGGATGCGGCCTGCTTATGACGGGTCCTATTGGAAAATTATGGGAGGAAATTAATAAAAAAAAAAACGATCAACTTCAATATTCTTTAATTATGCATTAAAATACAACATAAGGTCTTGGTAATGTACTATATATTTCTAATCCGTACTTTAAATTGATAAAACCATGAACCTAGCCTGGACGATCATAATGTTTCTCTCAATGAATTCGACAGTATTAATTCACCTAACAGCCATATTATATTGTTTGATTGATATATTCATAGTGATTATATATGTAGTAGTATACTAAATGCTCTAAGGAATATTTCTGGAACGGAGTATTAACGTCGATTCTCTGTGTTGAGCTAGTTTCTCTACGACCATTAAAACACGCAGGATCAGTAGAATCTCAGCCATTCGCGTGGATGGTTTTATAACACGAATACATAATTTATAGTTGGAAATACATAGATGTAAGAACAATCTTGTAGAATAATAATAAAAAAAACATTTGAAAGTATCTCGGGATAGAAATTGTCAAAATTTATATGGTAATAGATGGTAGCCATTACCAACAAGCGATCTGTCAGTTTGTCTGTAAATATTTGCCTTGAAATATCATAAAATTTACAATAATTACTTCTTTTAGTTAGATAAATATATGGATATAATTATAGACATTTAATTAATTATACCCATAAATTGTCAATACAGAATATTTATTCTTACATTTATTAGTTACGAAATACCTATATAAAATTTCAACCCAATCGGTTCAGCCGTTTAAAAGTTACGTGAAAAAGATAAGTACGGAAGGATAATTCTTACTACCCGTGGTCCTTTTACCCGTTTTCCCGTAGGAATAAAGCATTTTCCCGCGGTAAAAAGTAGCCTATGTTCATCACGGATAATGTCGGCTTCTAATAGTAAAAGAATTTTTCAAATCGGTCCAGTAGTTTCGGAGCTTATTCTATACAAACAAACAAACAATCAAATCTTTCCTCTTTATAATATTATAGTATATAGACTACATTTATCTATGGGTTTCATTTGGAGTTCCAAAGGAAGTAATGTCATTAGGTACATTTAAAAAAATATCTCTATGATGTCACCTATGCCATTTCCTGTACATACAGTAATTTAACTCCGTGTTTCTCAGCGTCAAAGGATTTGGATAAAGACAGTCTCGGTGGAATCCCGTAAATGTGCTCCTCGGCTGAATACGGAAGCAGTAATAAAACTTGGCTCAAGCAGGAAGTTTTTATTACATTTCTTCAAGTTTGACTTGTTGATTCCTTTGATGAATCTGATTACATATTTTACTATAATTTGACGAAGTGCACTCACTACTTATCGTGAAAACATAACTTAAAGATATTTCGTTCGTAAAGTCGTTTTGACTGAAATTAGCTATCTGTTTTTTAAAACAATATACACGTATCATTTATAAGAACAACAATAATAAGTTATAGCTAAAATTATAAAATAATCCCTAACTTTTTATTGCTATTATCAATATAAATATAGGTAAAAAACTTTCCCATCACGTCAGCTTTCAAACACACACACACACACACGTCAAACTTATAAAACCCCGTTTTTATATCGGGCGTCGGGATTAAAAAAAGCCCAAAATCTGGTGAGGTTATCAAGATTTAAACGGGATAGAAAAGCCAATATTGCTGAAAGAATATTGTTCCAGTTAAATTTAAATCTAATATTAGTGACACGCGAAGTAAGGTATAACCACATAAACCACAAATTGTGAATAATGTGACATCATAACAGTATCGCACAAAATTACTTGAATTATTCATACGACATGCATGATATAACCAATTATTGCAGACACTTGATGTCTTCGAAATTGCTTACTTACACAGTTCAAGTTATATTGGTATATAAGACAAAATCCATTAAGGCAAGACCTGTCTTTTTGAACAAGTTCTTAAATGATATAGCTCTTTTTATTCTGGTAATAAGCTGGTAATATGTCGTATTATGGGGTTCATACATCAATCATTTTAAGATTACACACGTGACAGTTTCAAATCAATGCGTGGGGTGAAGATAGAATATCGAAATTAGGTTTCGAAATTATATCGTACTTAATTTGCATTGATGCGAAGAGTTTTTAATAAGAATGTCTACTAAGTAATAAAATTTTCTAATACCAGCTTACATAAATAATAATTCTGATTACATAAACAAATAAAATTTTGCTCTTAAAATATGAACATAATCCCAGTTTTACGGTGGGATGTTAAATTTGAACAATTTTAAGGGCAACAATAAAGAAGACATAAAATCGCAAGGAATTGGTTCAAAGGATTAACTTATTGTAACACCCTCCTTTTTATTTGTGTGAGTTTTTGAGATATAATTGGAACACTTTAAGTTCAAAATCACATTCTGCTTTAAAATCGGCCTGTTAAGTAGCAAAAACAGTAAAAAAAAAATCGCCTCTATGACGAAAAAATAGTTTTTCAAGAAAGAGAAAAAAACTGAATTCCTCGTTTGACTATTTTTTATAGTGAAAACCGTATCAGAATCCGTTGCGTTATTTTATACTTATATTATACTAGCTGTGCCCGCAAGTTATATCACAGGAATCTAACATTATTCCAGGAAAAGTATCCTATATGTTAACCCAAGTATTAAATTATCTGTAAGCCAAATTTATTCAAATACATCAAACCAGACAAATAAAAAATATCTAAAAACTATTATTTTGATCTCGGTAACATAAGTACAACGAGTACATTTTTTTAAAATATTTAATGTACAGATTTCAACACAACACAAACTCTCATATTATATAGTATATTAAATATTGGTTTATGTTATAATATATACAAAAAATCCCTTAAAGCCGTAAAGAAATATAATATTATTAAGTCACAAGTAACAGATGAAATTCATACCATCGATCAACGTCGTCCACCCCTTAGAGACCAGCGGTTGCGGCTCAAAAGTTAAATTGCTTTCACTTACTGCCATTGTTGGGATCTAGATTAAATTTAGAAATTGGAATCAACAAACATTCCTATTAAAAAAATAAGGAAACTTTTTTAAAATTCATATACAACGTCTAAATTATCGTCAAGAACAATCTCCTTTTCTGGGACTAAGTTTAGGCACCTATACAAAATTCAATGACTTAAAATGTCACAAACACATCCAGCATAAATATTTATTGGCTGCGGCTAGACAAACTCGTATTAATATGAAATTAGTCAATATTAAGCTCTGTACAAGAGTGAGGTAATAAATTTTCATATTGTATTGGTACGCTGCAAATAATACCGTTCGATGCGCTCGTGAAACGAAACAGATATATAGAGGTGTGAGTCGTGGAGCTTTTAAAAAACAAATACAGAAAGAATTCTTTTGTGTGTACCTACACATGTTTGCAGAGGTTTTGCTTGTGTTTTAAGGCGACTATACACATACGAAAACTGCGGAACCTATTACTGACTTCACTCGCTTGTACAGCGTGACCTTAAAGTACTAAATTACGTAAACTTCGTTGCTATGTGTAACTTGATCCAATTTATTTTTATGTTAAGGTCGACAGACAGGCTGACGGTCCACTTGATGGTAGGTGGCCACCATTGCCTATAACACAAGCAATGCCAGTGCTACAAGTGTGCTGCCGACCATAGAAGGATTAAGGATAAGGGAGGGATGGGGGGTTAATGGGCTCTGGCATCCCTTAAAAACAAAGAACTTAAAAGATAGGATAGTTTTATTTTGAACCCGGGCAAAGCCGGGAGCATGTAGCTAGTAATTTATAAAGTAAATAGCGACTCCAAAATTTTGCTACGTTTCGTAGGACGGCGGTTGCTACGAAAACAGTCAAATCATGTTTTCGTAGCATTCGCCGTAGCCGTAGAATCAACGCAGAGTGTAGCCGTAGTGGTTCGAACTACTACGGCGACAGCTAACCATACAAAAGGGCCGATTTTCGGCCTTAGAAATATAATATAAGTAAGCTTAATTTCCTTATGGTTTAATTCCCATACAAAATTAAGCTCAAATGACGTCAAAAGCATACCCGTTACACTTAGTCTTAGTTAATAAATCAACTTATCTTAATTAATTTATCTTAATAAATTAACTATTTATTTGTTGATAAGATTAAAATAAAATATTTGTAAGTCATCGGGCGAAAAAGATCAAAACATTAATTATGCACACTAACCTTCCTTATTTATCGCTATTTCCATTAGTGAAAGTCTTATGTGAAAACCGTTTTAAAATCCGTTGGATGGTTTAGTAGAAGTTCTACTAAACCATCCAACGGATTTTAACTTTGAACAGTAATTTTATTTTATAATAAAATATGTATATAAATAAAATATGTATGTAAATAAAATACGTATTAAGTATATGGTATTAAATGCATATTTTTTTTAGGTATGTAAAATGCGTATTATTAACAGGAAAAGCACACAACATAACTCACGCTAAAAATACATATAGCTGGATTAACATGAATTATAATTAGTATGTAGCCATATCTGGTCTTGCATAATCGAATCATTCGAGCCAAATGACTTGTTAATATCATATATAAGCTTATATGTTTATGTGTATGTCGGTATATTTTGATAAATGGCCGCGGTGTCCCCGTCAATAGTCTCAATGCTAATATATGGGCGCATTTGTGATTTATGGCCACCACTTCGTTAGTTGCGAGACCATTCGGTGAGTAACCATCGCTTAATGTGCATATGTTGAGTACCTATCTATAGTTATTACACTCTTACACATTTTGTAACGTAGTTGTTATTTATTTTATTAATATATTACCTTATTTTTTTATTTATCTGTTAATAAGTATAAAAAAAAAATTAAGTAGTATTTCTTCTTTTCACGTCAATTTCAAAGATATTTTGCGTTCTAGAATAATGCAGAGCCATTCTGTATTTGGTTGTGTGACATTTTCATAAATTTTTATCACTGATAATTTTTTTCTTGTGAAAAATTTATATAAAGAAACCCCGATTGCTATATGGGTACGTATTTCATCTTATTTGTAATGATAGATTGTTGATTTAATGTTTTTTTTTTAATTATAACATGTGATTTAGTTAATTTTTAATTTATTGTGAATTTACATATTGTATTTGAATTTTATTATCCTTGCAGTTTTTTATTCCTATGCAATTCCACATTTTGTTTACTCTTGTTCTTTGCCTGACCATTTATTGATTAAATTAATAACATTTAGGGATCTTGTATATCTAAATTTTAGTTTCACACGGGTCAGACACACATTTTTTTCTTTTAGATGTGCGCTTAAATATTTCTATATTAATCGATTTTGATATACATTTTTTATGTTAAATATCGTATATATAGCAGTTCTTTTGACATTAAAAACAGACTTCAATTTTTATTAGTGTAGATGACGGAATATATTCAATTGTTGGCTATAAGGTATAAAGAAAGTTGTTACCTTATATTACTTTCAAAGCATCCAATTTGGTAGAGCGTCGGATACATTCAATTGTACGCTATTTCTGCCATCTCCTATCCAAATATTATCATATTTAGATAAGGTGCCCTATTTGCTTTATATTTTTCCTAAATCTTTTCAAAGGGAGCTCAGAAGATTGTGAACCGAGCAATGATATTTAGTGAGCAAATATTTTGTAAGACTCCTTTAAAGTTGTTAGAGGCTTGTTTGTTAACTATTTCTTATTGTTGAAATTCAAAAAGATGAAAGGATAGAGTTTGTTGAACTACTGTAACATATTTCTGATACTTTTTTTGAATTAATCACATAGATAAAACTCTCTAAATGAATATTAGTTATCATGTAAAATTATCTAAAAAATTAAATTAATATATTTTCATACAGTCTGTCTGTATGTGTCTGTGGGTCATCGTTTTGAACTGACAAAAAGAAAATTATACAATATACATATTTTAAACACAAAAGTATTTAAGATGTAATAACATTAAGACATTTTAAGTAAAACTTTTAAATTTTAACCTTTGATGAATCAGTACATATAATAAAACAAAGTCCTCCGCTGCGTATGTCTGTCTGTTCGCGATAAACTCAAAAACTACTGCACCGATTTTCATGCTGTTTTCACCAGTGAATAGAGTGGTTCTCAGAGAAGGTTTTAGAATATAATTTGTACGAGGACGAAGTCGCGGGCATCAGCTAGTGTTGAATAATAATCGTTATTTAATAAAATATATTTTATTACTTTTTTGAAAAAATGGGAATTTTATTTTCATTATGAGAGATTTTAACTTATCTTTTATTTATTATCTTCATTATATCAAATCAAATCGTTATAATTATTTTTTAAGGTAAAAAACTAAAGGTTTGATAATAATGATAATAGAGTCACATTTCAACTTAAAAAATTGTTCGATAGACAAAAAGAGCGTATAGTTTCATTATTTATTTATTGCTTTTTAAATGAACAAACGTTTTTATTCCATTAATAAAATGCATGACTCTTTGGCTGAACGCAGGAAAAACTTTGAAAATGAATATTTATACGTCTCTCCCGAAATAACCCGCGTCTGCCGTGTCCCGCACAATGGACCACGGCACTTCAATGCCCTATTGCTTGTTTACACAAGTCATGAGATGTCGCGAGAAAATAATTACTCCACAGTTTTTGTGGCATTTAATGTGCTTTGAATATTTTTAGTGATCAAGTAGATCTATAGGGATATAATGTCACTGTTGAGGTCTACTTTGACCTGTTGATCGTAGAGAGATATTGTGTAGATAATTTATTTATGTGAATATATGTTACTAGTGCAGAAGTTAACAATTACTAACAAAGAATGAAATCAGATATGCTTCAATTTGTATCAATTTTGTTTATTAAGTTTTTTAAATACTTTAAATTTATGGCATTTAATGTGCTTTAAATATTTTTTGTGTACAAGTAGATCTATAGGGATATTATTACGTCACTGTTAAGGTCTACTTTGACCTGTTGGTCATAGAGAGATTGTGTAGATATAATTTATTTATATGAATTACTAGCAACAACAATTAACAATTACTAGCAAAGAATGAAATCAGATATGCTTCAATTTGTATTAATTATTCAATTTATACTGAGAACAGAGAGATCTTCTCTCTGCAGTGTTATTGCAGTGTAACCCCGAGTATAGTTCCTTGTTGAGCTTTTTGTTGATACGTAATATTACTATAGATAGAGTGGAATATGTAAGTAAAAAGTAAGTTTTTCATAGTATAAATTTATATAACGTATTAATTTATACTGATTTTATTGGGTAACTAGCTGTTGCCAGCGACTTCGTTCTCGTTAAAAGAGAAAAAGTAGTATATCCTATGTCCTGTACGTTTCAATGTTTATATACCAAGTTTCATGAAAATCAGTTAATTAAGAGTTATGGTGGAACATACATACATACATAGAAATAATTCTAAAAATCGTCAATTTAGTTTTAGTCTCTGAAAAAAAAAAAACTTACTCCATGACCAACCCTTACAGATTTATTATTAGTATTGATAACTATTATTACTATGTAATAACTTAAGACTTTTTTTTCAAAACCTCTTCCGCTTATGCATTGTAGCACGACGCGCCCATATCACAATGCACATGGCCTCTACATCACGACACTTTGGACGTTCCGTTCCATCGTATGCTTGTTGTTAATATTGCACGGAACGCGTCGCCTCTTGTGGTTTATTCGTACGGTTATTGGTACAGGGGGGTGATTTAAGGATAGCCCAATGGGCTCCGTAGATACGAATGGATATTTTAGTGGGTTTCCGTGAAAATTGTGGGACTTTATTGAAATGAAGGTTCTTATTAAATGTGGGCACTTATGGTTATCACATTGGTAGAGTCAAACTATAAATAGGAGCGATTTTAAATATTTAAATATTATATTAAATTATAAATAAAATAACTATTTAAAATACTAATTAGTTATCTTAATTTTTAATGAAATTTAAGTACCTACAGGCTTCAATGTGTTCAATCAATACAGATATGATCAAATCCAATATAATTATAGTCATTCAGAATATCTAGTGACATCACGTTTCCCTAATACCAGTTTCAATTAGTGGTAGTGGCCCGCGTGGTCGTGAGTGGTCAACAGCTGCAGCGCTGCAGAGTTAATTCCGTATGCTAATACGCAATGCACACGATCGACATATGAATTCGTGACTTCAATATGTCATGGACTTTTCATGGACCAATCTCATGTTTTAATTACGAAACTTATTCTTGTTTGTTTGCAGTGAACCGGCACGAATCGGAACGGAAATAAATGCGACTTCGGCAACTAAATGGAAGTCTAATATACGGAATACTGTGGTTATGTTATAGATTTATATGTCGATTTAAAATAATTATAGTAATTTGCTTTGCGGCAAATCTTGGCAAGGAAACCTGAATGTTATAGATGACTAGAAATTGTCAAATACATAACACATGAAGTGAAATAAAAGCATGGAATGTGTATACAAGAGGAATCCATCATGGATACTAGTGGTAGGCAGCGCACTAGCAGCACCGATCTCGTTTTTCTTCGTAACTTGGTTGTTAACTTAGTTTTTAAAGTTATGCTGAGAACAATACCGCTGTGTGGTCTTTATTTATTCTTAAAATGTGTTACCCTTTTTAAAAGCTCCCAAAACTTGTGCCTGTCATAGGCTAAACCGAACAGATGTTCTACATCCTGGACCCTTAGCCAAGAAAGAGCACCCAGAGCAAACGGGAGCGTTGTAGATTGACGAAACGACAGAAAATAAAGCCCGGTGATTGGTTGTTGTAACGCCCACATGAAATTTTGACCAATCATCGGGCTTTATTTTCTATCGTTCTCTAACTTCGTAAGGGAGCGTTGGAATTGGTGTGCTCATGGCTAGGGGCCCTGGTCTCTGATGTGACGTAGTCACGATTTCTTCTGCGTCTATTTCTATTTTACCCATCATTATCAACTGGAGCAGTTCATATCTGTTTAACAAGCAAGCAACATATACACCAGATATTCATTGTGCCTATACATAAAGTTCACGGGAAAGCAATGTTGTTGACGTTAGTGCACTATGAGAAAGGCTAGGTATATTAAGCAGTAGTCATAATAATATTGGATGTCAATTATTATGATGATGATCCCATATGAATTAAAATGTAAAACAGTATACACAAGCTCATGACGTGTACAAAATTAACGCGTAATTATGATAATTAACACAAATTTAAATATCGAACGGTTAAGCACAAATCGGATCATATCACCGAATTTTCGGTCGACAGGTGTTTCCAGAGGTCGGTGGGATGAACGTTAAATATGATTAATGATTTCAAACACTGTAATAAGGTATTATGTGGTTATTGGTTTATTAATATTGCTATTCGTTTGTTTTCCAAAAATATTGTTACATAATATTTATTAGTTATACATATATTTTTTATTGACGTTCTGATAGAGCAAAAGAATAAAAATATTTACCAACAAAAAGTTAAGGTAACTAGGAAAAAACTATAAGTAATTAATTAATTTCAAGCATTGTTTCGTACACAAAGAGCGTCGGTTCATTAATTTTGATTCTCAACAATACCTAGTTAGCTGAAAGGGTTCCGTTGTGAATGGGAAAGATCCAACGCTCCGATAGAAGTAGCATTAATCATTCTTCCTAAGATAAAAACAAGCATTACCTATAAAAATAAGAATAATAAGGATTTATTTTCACGAACAATGGCTATTGCGGAAATCCTGAACCGATACTTGTTTCCTTTTCCCATATTAAAAGTTCCTTAAAGCCTTACGAAACAAAGAGATAGTTAATTGTGTATTTAAAAAAATATTTAAAAATATAAAACCTGATCTACATAATACGAGTATAAGTTACAGGAAGTCCTCAAAGACGCAACTTATATCATACTTAGCTGTTATACGCGACTTTCGTCTTCTCGTTAAAAATATTTTTTTCAATTAAGGAACGAATATTGAAACTTTTCAAAGAAGTTACATTTTTTATTGTTTTACATTATATATTTGAACATAACATTATATTAAACCTTTGTTTAGTACAAGTGTTTATTAGTGTAATCAAGATTTAGGCTTATAAATACATTTATAAAGGAGAGGGCTACATTTAATAAGCTAAACACAATGTAACTAAATAGCGTTGACAAATCCCACACAATATGTCAGACGGTTTGAGTGTAGATCGTAATTACGCATCAAACAAAGGGACGTATGTAAATATGTCTGTATAGAACGGACAGACGTATGTGAAAATTATACGATGTTATAGGCTGTTTTATTCGCATTATTGTCATTATATTCGATGCATGGCATGATTTTTTTTTTATTTATATGCATAAAGTTCGATTGGCAGGCTGATGGTCCACACATTGAGGTGGCTAGTGTCGTCATAGCCATCAGGTGCTGCAAATGTATTGCTAAGGTTTAGTAGAATAAGAGAAAAAAGGAAATATCTCTGTCATTACTCACTCTTTTGTATAATATTTCTATTATAATCATAATAATCCGAAACATAATTCAATTTTAAACGCAGTGTGTTCGAAGTTTAAATTATTTTAATATGAAAATCAGTTTTAAAAATTAACGACTGTTCTGCATAAATATCTCTGTTCTGAAAAATCTCATACATAAGCAGAGATCAATTTGTGGTTTAAATACATGTCAGAATATTTAAGTAAATTGTGGCTATTCACACCTAATTAAAACGTTAAATAAAGTGGTACCAATACACTTAAATACCAATAGACAGCTGTATAATTAATGGCCGCAATTGGCCTTGAATGCGATGTCAGCAACGAACAATACGTATTAAAGGTTGGTCATTAAACAGGGATTTGAAGGGTCGTATAGTCCAAAATAAAGTTATTCTCGGGACTATAGTTCTGAATAGTGTGTGTTGAGGAGTTGAAGTGTACAGGTAATTAAGTAGCGATTACAGGGAGACGAACACTGTGTAACGCGTACTTAAGGACGGATTTCGTGTGGATTAACATAGCAGTTAGATTTCCAGTAATATATACCGTTTTAAAACTAAATGACTTGTTTATAAACAGTGATATTCCTCGGTTCAACGATCGATTTAACATAAGTTCTAATCCCGGTCGAGGCTGACTTTTGACTTAACCCAGATAATCAACAATCTTCAAAGTCATTTCAACATCTCTCACATCGAAAAATGAAGATTATGAATACATTTTGTGAATAAGTACAATATGTATTCGAAACATAATATGCTGCAACCAGCTGCAACCAAAAATTTGTAGGAATGATACTAAAAAGTACTAACAATTTTAAATTAATTAAAATTAACATAATTTGGTTTCAAGAAATAATTTTCTTGCTTTTAATTAAATTATTTTTAAATAAAGCATATTTCTTTATGTAATATTCCTTTAAATTTTTGCTTTATATTAACGAATAAGGAAGATTTATTAATCAATAAATAAAAAGAGTTGATGGCACATAATTCACGTATAAATAATAAGAAAATATATAGTTAGTCATAGTAGACAATAATGTGTTCGAAATTTGATTTATTCGAATAAAGAACTTTACTCAGTGAATAATTTTCAGTCAGAGTAATTCAATTCTCAGTCAGAGTAATTCAAGCGAAAGGGTGAATTTATGCTTTGCTCCTCCAACTATATTATACTAATATGAGTGCCGTAGCTCGGGTTTATGCTAAGGTGTACCGGAATATATAATTTATGATGCAACCGTCTGCCGTGTCACGATAAGAGCCAGGACAATACTTAAATCCAGTTTAACGAGCTCATGTATAGATAACTATTGGACGTATTTCTGAGTACAATAGTTTATATACAAGATCAGTATGAAAATTATGTTAGACGACATCGCTTGCCTTAAATTTGTAATCGTATTATTTCTTTCACTGCTTTGTTCTCTATCGCGGATGAAGTCGCGGTCTAAGTCTAGTAATAAACAATTTCGATGAAACTTTTCCTGATATTCATTTAGTTTAATAATCGTCCTGGCAAATGATGCCAATTTATTGCATGACCGAACTGTCTATATTGTTAATTGCCCCCGGCGAACGTGCATTAGGAAAAAATCAAACAAAGAGTGTGCGTTTGAAAGAATTCAACTGACCGTAAAATTGTCTCATTTACTGTACGGGAGCTTATATTTTATAAAGTTACTAGCGACCCGCTGCCGGCTTCACCCAGGTAAAACTTAATTAGGTTTTATTATATGAAAATTCCGGGAAAAAATATTATGATGGTATAGGAGTTGGCGGCTGTACAAGCAGACGCGGAAAGTGACTTCAAATTATACTTTGTAATAAAGTTAGCATTATTACAAGCATTATGTTTTTATATTTAACACTAGCTGGTGCTCGTGACTTCGTCTGCGTAGAAAAGTATAAAACGCCATCTACCGTATTTTGAATAGATGGCGCTATCTCCCGGGAAAGGCCGCCTAGTATTTACTTTTATTTTAGATTTCCCGTAGTAATGAAGGATTTTCCCGCGGTAAAAAGTATGCTATGTTCATCACGGATAATGTCGGCTTCTACTGGTAAAAGAATTTTTCAAATCGGTCCAATAGTTTCGGAGCCTATTCTATACAAACAAACAATCAAATCTTTCCTCTTTATAATATTAGTATAGATTAGCTGTGCCCGCGTTTTTATAAATCCCACTGAAACCTAACATTTTTTCAGGATAATGTATCCTATACGTTAATCCAGGTATTAAACTATCTACGTTTTAAATTTCATCCAAATGGTTTAGCCGATTTGCTACTACTAAAATAATAACCTATGAAACAGCAATAAAAATATCAAATTTAAAAAAAATGAGAATTAATTTGGCCATATTTGATTTTGATACTTGTAAAATTCTATTTCTATTAGTTTCATCATCATCATTCACAGCCTGTATCCTCGACAGTTTGATGTAGGTCTCTCCCAAGGCTTTCAACCACGTATGGTCTCCTCCTTTTTGCATCCAGCCGCTTCCTGCGAAGCCCATTAGTTTGTCTGTCCATCTCGTCTGGCCGCAGGACGTCCTATGCTGCGCTTTCCAATTCGTAGCCTCCATTAATATGTGTACTGATACAAATAACTTTTTCGCCTGTGTAAATAATTTGTAAATAATTGATTCTGAATACATGTTATTAGTTTTAACTTAATTAATTAACACCGTTATCGAAAACCTGACGTGTGAAATGTAGGTCACTCGTTTATTATAACACATTAATAAACTTACATTCGTTTTGTTCGGACGTCCTTAAAATGTTGTTCAAAATCAACTTATCCAAATCTATAACTGTTCAACCGAAAAGCTCCAACTCTTCCATGTTTTACCAGAATTTCAAACACGTAATCTACATCTTAATGTTGTTTGGATTTCATTACATCACTTTGCCCAATACGAATAGATTCTTTGATACTCTTCTTAAGATCTATTGCATTCTTCTATCAGTCATCACTTCTGTTTTCATGCTCCAATATGTTTACCTCAAAAATTCTCCTTACATTTTCGTCGTCATTGAATATATATTGGCGGTTCTGATTTTATGTTTCTCGAAAAAGAGCCACAGAGCTTGTTTCTTTAGACAAATGGAAGAAATAGATAAAGAATTGAATGTAAAAGATGATTACTATGCTGGTCTAAGTAAGCTAGCTGTTCGAGCTTTGATTGTCATATTATTAACAAGAATTTTGTATTCGGCGTCCTTGTGTCTCTGTTTTGAATTCTATTGTGCTGAATACCCATTTGCAGCTGTTATCACGAGTTTCATATTAATGGCCACAGATATTAATCAGGTACCAAGAATCATAGTTTTTGCTTTCGTCAGATACAGGATGTATATGCTAAGAGTGATTATGATGAAAACATTCAATATAAATTCGGTAACAGTGACAAATGACGAAAAATTGGTGTACGTGTTGAGAAATTATCGCAGAATTTACAGGAAGATAATAGATACTGTTGACGATGTAAGTCGTCTTATGAATCCCTTGGTAAGTTTAAATTTAAGAACTTTTCATATTATCTTATGAGTTTAGAAATATTAAGTATTGTAGTATAACATTTGTTTAGTTGTCTATTAATATTATCCTTGAAGATATCATTGAGAACTTTGAAGATATCATTGGTTTGAGAGAAAGTGGCATATTACAGATTTTAAAGTTAAATAAATGTATTTCAATTTCTCTTAATTACATAATTTAAAAATGGCTACACCAACTTGATTTATTTTTGTGATGTTCCAAATAGTATACCGTTTACAATGGTATCTACATTAATAGGATAAAATATAAGAAAGGGATAGTCTGTGGTACTACACTGCATAAAATATGTTATTTCTTGTTTCAGTTTATTTTGAGTTTAGTAATCTGTTTTCCAAAAATAATGTCATTAATCTATAATATACTGAAACTGAATATTGAAGGGGTGAGTCAATAATTATATTATTAATATCCAAATTTTTAACCAGGTCTCCCGCGTGACAGCCTCGTTTATATTTGAATCACCTAATAATAAACAGTAGACATAGTATAGAAAATACTTTTCCATTATTTTCCAGATGTCGTTATTCTATTTGATGATACTAGCAGTAGAATCGTTGCAGTGGGGCCTAATACCGTGTCTCCCTGGAATCGTAATGGAAAAAACTTATGCGGAAGTTGATAAAATAAAATTGTTTCTTTTACATCAGTATGAGGATACTCACGGTAAGATTCATATTTACAACACTATAAGCATCGCAAAACTTGATGGGCTGTGACCTTGGGCGGGTATCTTTCGTTTGCGCATGTAGAATTTTGTAGAATTGCGAACAATACGGCGGACCCGCTTCCTCTCGTACAAAATGTTATCATTGCGTCTCGCTCATTCAATGACTCCCCCCATACTTGCGTCGCACTACCTCACAAACAGTTCCAAAATCGGTTACTGCGCATATTTGACAAGTGACATCGCCAGACTAGCCCATCAAGTTTTGTTTATAACATTTTATAATACTAATCTATACTTTTATATACTATTTTTTATTATAAAAGTCTGAAGAGTTTGTTTGTTTGGTTGAACGCGAGATTAACTCTCCGAAACTACAGTTTCGAATTGAAAAAATCTTTTGTTTTGGATAGTCCATTTATCGAGGAATTCTTTAGGCTATATAACATTTTGAACGCGGACGAAGTCGCGGACACCAGCATCACCAGTATTATAAATGTGAAAATGTATGAGGATGTTTTTTACTCTGACGTAAAAAACGGCTTAACGGATTTATATTTGGCACCCAAATAGTTCATTACCTTTAGTAAAAATTTCTTTTTCTAAAAAAAAATGTGAAATGTTGAAAAAGCACTAAATTTATTACAGTTGGTTAAATTTGATTGCTACCTTTTTAATTTAAAAAACTGACGTCGGCGCCAGCCAGTTAATACTGCGACTTCTCAGACTCAAAAATTAACTGTTGCTAATTAGTCGATACATTTCAGATCAAGTACAACGAACCGAAATAAAAGAATTTTTATTTTACATAGAGAAAAGGCCTTTCCAGTACAGCATTTGGAGATTGATACGTGTTGATGGCTCCCTACCAGTTTGTCTTCTCAATTTGTGTACCACGTATCTTATTGTACTTATCCAGTTCACACATCTTTTTGAATAAAAGAATATAGTTTATTGTATTTGTGATTGAATTATTTTTTATTATTTTGTAGCATACCTAGGTATTTGTATTTTTGATCTCGTTGACATTTTGTTGATTCGTGCTTTCGTATAATTTAAATTCATACTTGTAATTCTTATTGTTATTCTTATGTTAGGATTGTGATTAAGTATGTCTTCAGTTGGTAAGCCTTTATAAAAAATTAAAAAAAAAAACTTTCACCTACATTCAACAGTTGAGTATTGAGTAACTTTATTGAGTAACAAGAAACCTGATCTTAAAAATATAATAAGTTTTTTATTTAAAAGTACAGTATAAGTTTATATGTATTAACAAAATGTATACTCATAGTTTTTTCTCCATGACGCAACTAATGCATTTTTCCAGTATTTTCTTATTTCCGTTCGTATAAAATTTATACACTTTAATAGTGGTATAAATTTTCCATTTCGCTGGAGTTGTTATAATAAACCTTGAAATGTTTCAGTTCGAATGAATATCTAGAGATCGTGCTGCGTAGCCTTGCTCTTGGCAAAGCGACCTTGGCCTTCAACTCGGTTTAGTTCTAACTCAACTCACCCTTATTCATACTAGCAATAATAATTATAATTATTATTACGTATGCTACTACTTAATCATCATCAATCATCATTAATCAATATTAATAATAAATCTGTAGGGGTCATGGAGTAATTTACTTTGTTTTCAGAAATGTCGTGTATATAGGCTCCATACATGATACTGAAACTAAATTGACGGTTTTTAGATTTTTTTTTGTATGTATGTATGTATGTTCCTCCATTACTCTTAAACGAATTAACTGATTTTCATGAAACTTGGTATATAAACGTACGGGCTACTTTTTTCTTTTTCAACGCGGACGAAGTCGCAGGCACCAGCTAGTTAATAATAATTATTATTAAATACTAGTTTTATGTAAAAAAAAATATATTGTAAAAAAAATTAAAATGAAGAAAAACACAGGATAATAATAACAATTTGTTTTTTTTTTTATAATATTTATTGTAAAAAAATTAGAATTAAGTTAGAAAATAAATATATGTGTATAATAATAATTAACGAATCATTATTTGACATTATATTACTAAAAAATTACAAAAGAAATAATAGCAGAGGTTACAAAATTGCTTAAATATTATTTTTGTACTAGGTATAATTTGTGGTTACTAATCTTATTATGTAATAAATAGTAGGTAGAACTATATTAAGAAACTAACCCTAGAAAAGAAAAGATAAGAAAATCTTCTCCTTTACCCTTAAGAAAAAAATTCCAGGATACTTGAGAATGGGAAAAATCGATATCCTGGACGACATTTTTGACTATATTGTAATTGATTTTAATCACAAATTTTCAAATTATGCACTTATTTCATTTCTGACACTTTTTTTTCAGTTAAAGGGTTGAATTGAGAATAGACCTCACTCTAGCTAGTCCTTGACATTCAGCCAAGGTTGAATGCAACAAAGACAGACACGTGTAAACTTCATAGAACTTAATATAAATTAGAACCTTTATCTCTACAGATATAGGGGTCATTTTGCAACGTGTTTAGGGGTGGGGGTTGAGCGTGGGTGTTTCATAATTTAAATTTAATGTTGTACAATGTTACTGCTCTATTAGTTATAATCTAAATTCTAGATTTTCAGAGCGTTTGAGGTTTTAAGTTTTGATTTTAAACATGCATTTCTTTTTGTTATTAGCATTGTTTAGCAAAAAATATCGAAAAATATAGCAAAAAAATTTAGAAAATGACATTTTCAATAATTTATTCACCCATTTTTACAATATATTTTTTACTACACTTTACAGTGAAACTAATCTAATGCCTAAGAATTATTGTTATTTGTGTAAATAAAAGTGTTCTAGCGAGCATAACTTTTTTAATTTCAAACGGCGCTATACTATTGAATATAATTTAAAAAAATGTTTTTTCATTGTAAATTACTTTTTTTATTTTAAAGCCAGTGAAAGGACGAGGTACATTTTTTGTTTGTCAGTTTTCCGCATAGAAACATAGCGGTCAGTACCTCTACTTATGCCTTTTCCACGAGTTTATGAAAATTGCCAATTGACAATTTCCTATATAAATATTTTACGCTCTCGCTAGCGAGTGCGATCATTATAAATTCATGGTAAAGGTACAGATGGTTTACCAACTAACACCCGAACATTACAATTACTCATGAGAGGAAAATTCGTTTTCTAAATTCAAACCGCACACTTGCATGCAATGCCTTCAAAAGGCAAAAACACCTAAAAAAGGTCGGCGCCGAAGAATTTTAAAAATTTACAGAACACTTCACACATTGACCACGCAAATGAGCGGTCACTTTTAAATGATCTCATTTTTTTTTTGAAAGGGCACCCTTATAATCGTTTTTAATACGCGTACATGCGTCTAATATTGAGCATTTATGCTAATGCATTTTTTGCTCGGAGTTTTGAAGTAAATTTGCATTCATTTGAGGCCTCGTTTTTTGATGTTCAATGGTACGTATGAGACATAAATATTGTCTCTCTTTTGTTTTTGTGATGGTTTCATTTTGCATAAAACGCCCTCGGGTTGCTTCATTATGGATCTCGTACTGAAAAATTTTGGTCTGTTATTGTAGGTGTATTCGTTGCATACACCATTAGTAAGAATAAGCTTCTAAGTGAGCTTTATACATATTATATATTAATAGGTGAAGCGTTCCCTTGTATGGGGAAGGAGTGCAGAAAGCTAATATTTTTTTATAATTATAATTATATATTTTTTTAATATTAAATTTTTTGGCATTTGGCACACAATATAGTTTATTAGTTGAATTAACATATCGGATACTGTTTATCTCAGAAAAGCATTAGGTTTGATTGGATTAATTAAAGTGAAACGTAACATCAAATTGTAGATTATTTAATTAAGAATAACATTCTTTAGTGTAACTATCTTAAACAAAGCATAACAAAAACAATTAACTAAAGTGCGTCCACGGATATCATTGTTAAGCCTATTAGAGATGAAGAGACATCTTTTCCTTTAGATGCATGGGATAAAAGTTATAAGCGAGAGCGATTCTATTCTATGCATGTATAAGTACTTGGATTGGATAAGTAGTGAAATCTATACTCATATTATAAAGTGAAAGTAACTCTGTATGTGTATCTATCTGTTATTTTTTCACCCTAAAACTACTCAACCGATCATCAATAAATTTTGCATATGTACGTACACATTGTAAGGAAAATCATTATAGAAAAAGATATAAAGAAATACCTAGTTTCATGCAGAAATAAAGTACCGTTTAATTCGTCTTAGCCTGTCAAAAATACACGCAAAGGATTGATTAAATATTTTAAATAAAACTAGTACATTTGTAAGTAATACATTCGAGTTTTTAAATATATCGTTAGTTAAGAAATCGCTAGAAACGTTTAACTTGTAATTGCTGTAACGTTGGCAACATTGACGACTATTTATCAACGTCTCGTCTCGGGTTGCCAACCATCCGATTACATCGTGACATTCTCATTTTCAATCTCCCCTTGTTTTCCGGATTTACTTATAACCCGCCTTTTGACTCTCCTTTATTAATCTGCAACATCATTAATTACTATCAAAACTGTTTATCCATTAATCCGAGAGTGATTTTCTTAAAAATTATCTGTTTTATTGCCATAAAAAAAAACAATTCTTACAAAAGTATTGGCTTTTGACTGTTTTAATAATAATTCATTCATTCGTTTACTTACATAAGTATACAAGCTAGCGCCCGTGACTTCGTCTGCGTTTACAAAAGAAACAAGTAGGCTATGGGTCCTGTACGTCTAAATGTTTATCTACCAAGTTTCAAAGTAATTGGTTTAAAAGTTATGGAAGAACAAACATACATACAATACCTACACTAATTTATTATTAGTATTGATTTTAGTATTAGGTATAATCTGCTTATATATTAGAGAAGCAGTACCTCTATAGTAAAAACACATCTACTTGGATACTAATGGTGGCACCATCAGCCCCTTCAAATATATTTATTTTGAAACCCATGATGCCTTTAGCGTCTTCATTTCAGATTACAAGAGCATAAAACTTGTATACGTTGTTTTATTATTCCAGAAACCATTCGCCTGTACACGGCTATGCACTTCTCAGATAAATCCTTTGAAGCGGTATGACCAATAAAAACTGTTGAACCGATCGAGTTGCTGTCAATATGGAGGGTAATGCATGTTTTATTATTCCTTCTGAAAATATGGTAGAACCTTTTAAACTTTTTGGTATTTAATACGCTTTCAGCAGGTGTTCAGTAGTCCTTAGGCGACTGTAACCATCACCTGTCAAGTGGACCGTTAGCTTGTCTGCCACCTTTTATAATGTCATCAATCAATCAATCAATACTAATAATAAATCAGTAGGGGTCGGTCATGGAGTAATTTACTTTGTTTTCAGAAATATCGTGTATATAGGCTCTATATTACTTGATACTGAAACTAAATTGACGATTTTTAGAATATTTTTCTGTATGTATGTATGTTCCTCCATCACTCTTAAACGAATTAACTGATTTTCATCAGAAACTTGGTAGATAAACATTTAGAAGAACGGGACACGTGATAGGCTACTTTTTATCTTCTTTAACGCGGACGAAGTCGCAGGCAACAGCTAGTATTTTATAAAGTTACGCGGACGAAGTCGTGTGCAACATCTAGGTAGTATAAAAATATGATTATTTAAAACACAAGCTAACAATCACAAGTGAACAAAAAGCATAGAACTAAGAAATTTCATAAATAATGCAAAAACTATTCGAAATAATGAAGCCATCACTTTAAAGTAATGAATGTTAGCAACTAATGCCCACAAATTGCAGGCCACACTGTGGAACCGGGAACAGATGGAGAGAAATACCAATTAAATTCATATTAGTGACGAAATAAGTTTTGATATATCGGTCTTTTTTGTAGGGGGAACGCTTTCACTATGAATTATTTCTGTCTAGCTCTAGTTGGCAATATCCAATTGATTGGAGTGTTTACAGGTTATTCATTAATTTGTTGTGGCCAGTAAGTACTAATTACTTCTTCGTAGTGGCCGTAACGTTTACTGCAGTGAATTTTAATATTGTGTCTTATCGGCTATCTCTATTGAACTGTCCTAACAAGTCCATGAATGTGAAAGTAACCCTGTCTGTCTGTTACGTTTTCACGCCTTAACTACTCGACCGATCATCATGAAATTTTGCGTACACGTTGTCAGGGATACCGGAAAGGACATAAGGTAAAAAAAGTGTCTGGCGTTATATTTTTATTTTTCCAACACGTTTAAAGTGACTGACTGACAATTTAAACACTTGTATAAAAACACAATGTTTTAAGGCCCAAGAATAGGAGGCGTTCTTCACATTTACGAAATGTAGTTATTATTTCTGTAATTCTCATAATAACAAAACAACATATTTGAATAAATGATTTCACAATCTCACTCCCAATTAATTTGTGAAACTTACCTAATTAGTCTTTAATGAGAATGTTATTATGTGGTCCACATGCAAGATTGGCGTAGTTTAACCCTGCAAATGCATTCGACGGCTCTTAATGACTTCGGTCTCAGTTTAATTTAATATGAACTGTTGCAACAAGACGCTGGTCTAAGACGTTGTTAATACATAAGGTCAGGCGCGCACTTACGTAGTATTAAACTTTGAATCTAATTTAGTTTTCTTGTATGTTTATCGTACCATAGGATAAACTTACACTTAGATTTCTTTTGTGTGACTTAAATGAACTTAATAGACTTTAATAAATAAATCAGAGTTGTTTTCTTTACTGCTGAAGGTTAGGCACGCTTTGAAATGCCTTGGTGACATCAACCACTAGCTGTTGGAAACATCTACAGCTCTATCCTGTCTCTGAGGACACCATAGCTAACTATTCTCGTAGCCGTCGTAACTGTGAGGCCTTAAGGGCAACAACCTGATTAGTCCATCGGCTAGGAAACCGGCCTCAAGACTATTACACAATTAATTAAAAAAATAATTAAAAAATTGGTTGTGTACACAGCTGAGTGTTTTACAAGAATACGTACCTAAACGTTACGAGTAATATTTTCTGTGATCGTATCATATTATGTATATTTTATTTGGTAGGTAGTATATATCCAAAAAATTCGAATATGCCACACGAATATATATATATTATATAATATATATATATTCGTGTATAATATATATATAATATATATATATAATATAATATAAATTAAGTGTACATAATTGTTGCAATTTTATATTTTAAAGATGACAAAAAGAATAGTATCCTGAGTTTCTTTCGGGGTTTCTTCTCAGGATCGTCATCTTGGCTTTTTTCCGAAACCCTGGTAAATTTAAATTTATAATGACGATCATAAGACTTTAAAGAATAAATATTTTGATTTTGATTTTTTGGATGTAGATGCTAGATATAGAGCTGCAACGTCAAAAGGAATTCCCTCAGTTTTCTGATTTATCTCCCACTGTAAATTTACGCGTCACGCGTCAAAAAATCGCAAGTAATTTCAAAGCAACAATAGTGTGTACAATAACTTATTTCTCTTACGTATGGTCCGCAAGTTCGTATTGTGCTGTCGTGCGCAGACGGACCGTAATGTGCGGTTGGATTAGATGTGAGACGTCAACAATGCCAACTTTGCTACTGCTCGGATTGTACGGAGTTTTAGTATTAAGAATTCTACGATAGTTATCATATTTTCAAAAGACACAAAGACTGGATTTCATTTGATACGACTATTGTTGCATCTATTTTCTAAACATTAAGATTTCCTTTTAAAACGACTCAACATATTCAACCATAGTATGGAAATATTACCTTGAGCAGAATATTAACAAAGTTCCATTTTAATGTCCGCAAATCTAATTATATCATAGACGGGACACCAGCTGCGTTAAAGGGTTAACTCATAAATGACGGTTGTTAAGACATAACCGAATTATGTTTAATTGTATTAACAACGGCGGCTCAGTGTATCGGAGCGTAATTTATTAGAACGACTTGTCGTTTAACCCTTTAGGAGTAATCAAGTTTGGGATATAAAATTTTATCTCCTTTGCTTGTAATAGGTAGCACTGGTTGGGTTATTTTTAGTGTGCAACTATTTCGGCACTATTCGGATGAATTAAAAAAATATTTTACTGATTTAAAAACAACATATTTTACGTATAGAAAGCTATAGTCTGTTTAGCGAATAAAGACTTCTCGGCAAATGTACAGCTCTATTTTTAGGTCTTTTAGGGGGCAGAAGAAAGTGAGGGGCGGGTACGCGTCGGTGTGCCGACACGTTATTGGTAGACTCAGTAGCTCTTTCCCTCCCGCACTTCGTTCGCACGTCTAGAGTCTCTTGAGTACTGTTGCATACAGATTGTTTTATCGTATTAGTAAATACGTCATGGTGAATAAATGCCTAAAAAAACGTTGTCCTTCGACATCGCACGATGATTTTATGGAAGGAATATCAACACTGCCTGTAATGTTAAGTTAGTGAGGTGAAAAATTACGAAATACGAAAAAAAATTTCATTTTCCTTAGCAACTTTGTGCGCAATTGTACACATGCGCTGATTACCCCACAAGTGTCGCCTTCGAACCTTAATATAATAATTCACTTATACATTATCAGCGATTAACAGAAGAGGTAGGTATTTTATTTTTAAAATTAAAAATGAAAATAAAAATATATATTGTAAAAGCGAATAGACCACGTTAATACGTTTTTATTTAGTTCACGAACGAACTCGCCGGCAACGGCTAGTGTATTGTAGGTATCATCAATCATCAATCAATACTAATAATAAATCAGAAAGTGTATTTATGTATGTTCCTCCATAACTCTTAAACGCATTAACTGATTTTCAGGAAACCTGGTAGATAAACATTTAGACGTACAGGACACAGGATAGGATACTTTTTTCTTTTTCAAGCGGACGAAGTCGCGGACGCCAGCTAGTATTAAATATATATACTCAATCAATTTTATTTGTCATGAAAAAACTAGGGTTAATTTGCATTTACTGGGTAAGCGTGGTTCACCTTCATCACATCAGGTGACTGTGGTCTAGTACTCCCTTGATTTAATAATATTAATAAAATAACCATATAAAATAGTGATCAAGAAATCTCCATTCCTTTGTTAATAAACATTTCTACATAAAATTAAAACTGTATCTATTTTAATGTGAATTCATCCCTTTGATAATGTTACAATTTACCCCTCAAAACATTATCTGTTCGAATAGAAAATGTATACGAAGCGATATTACAAGGAAATGCTTTTGTATTTGTCAACGTCACGTCCCCAGTGTTCTGCAAAGAAAAAAATGCGATATTTTTTTGTACAAATGAACCGTGTCGCTTCGGGTCTCTCTTATTAGATTAACAGGTCGATTTGCAATTCCGTGTGTGTTTCCACATAACATGTTTATTTTACGGAAATGAATCGCAATTTGGTACGAGAGGGGACGTTATTGTTGACTCGGCGATGTATTTATTTATGAAATAATTCTCTGAATAATATTTTAGGTGAGCAGTCGTAGGTAGGGTTACGTTGAGAATGTCATTGATCTTGTCAGTTCTTAAAACAGACGAGATACGAACAATAATTGGATATTTTAGCACATTGGATGCCGTGTTCCTGCGTTTTTTAATTTTATTTTTAGACTAGCTGGTGCCCGCGACTTCGTCCGCGTTGAAAAAGAAAAAAGTAGCCTATCACGTGTCCTGTACGTCTAAATGTTTATCTACCAAGTTTCATGAAAATCAGTTAATTCGTTTAAGAGTTATGGAGGAACATACATACATACAGAAAAAAATTCTAAAAATCGTCAATTTAGTTTCAGTATCATGCTATAGAGCATATAAACACGATATATCTGAAAACAAAGTAATTTACTCCATGACCGAACCTTACAGATTTATTATTAGTATTAATTATAGGTATTGTATAATCTACTTATTATGTTTATGTAAAATTAATAAGGTTAATCTAAATGGCACTGGAATAGTTCTAGCGTTTTTAGCGATATCTATTTCGTGATGTAAAAGCACTTGTGCTTCCATTTCAGTATAAATTACACAACACTAGTTAAGTCAGAGTCATAGGCAATAAAATTACTGGTATAAATTAGAATTTCCAAATTGATTTAAACATTGTAATCCGTTTATTATCCATCGGAAGCTCTGCATCATAACCAAAAGTTTATCCTGGACTTTACGAGACGTTTGGCAATATCTGTCAAAACCTAATGCGATAAAATGTTGAGTTGTAACCCACTGACGACGCTTGACGATTGCGTGCGGTTATTTAGGAATGTTGCACAGTTAAAGATATACTATGGTAATATTTTATCTTGTCTACAATTAAATTCTTAAAAGTGTTCAATACTCGTACCTATATTACGTTTGTAAATTAAGAAATGATTTCATATAGGTTTGTATTTTATATTGTATGATACTTACTCTGAACAAAAAATAAAACGATATGTAAATTTTTTATTGATTTTCATTTGCTGCTTAGTAAGTTTTTGTGTAAACCATTTATGATACCAAAATAACGATATATATAGTTAAAAAGGTTTTGATACGGTTTTTACTAAAACGGAAGATTTGTGTTATAATTTCTACAATAAATTGAACCGTGTTTTACTTGCTTTTACTGACCTAAAAAATATTTAAATAGTTGTCATATATTATCGCTATTTAGCCGTATATAAAAATATTAACCATACCTAAGTATTAAAAAGAAAACACAAATATTTGTTATGATATTTAAAAACTATTTTCAATAGCTTGGCATCGTATAGCTTCAAGTGGTTAACCATTGCTTTATAATGCCCAAAAGGGCCCCATCTGCTTTGAAGGGTTAAACGTTATGCGACTATTGCAAATAATGAGAGGAGTTTAAAAGAAATTTACGCACCCTCGGGGGTTGTTGTCACGTCTGTTTTGGGTACTTCAAGGGATTATTTTCCGTTGAAATTTAAAAAGACGTAACACTATCTAACCTTTATACTACCTGTAACAAGTAACAGAAGGGCACATTGTAAAGAAATCAAAAACAGAGCAATCTGTTTGGCAGTTTGAAATAGTTTCTACCTAACTTTGACATAGCGCAAATTGTGTGTAAAGATTTCTTTTGAAAAAGCAGGCATGCTTATAATTGATATTATAATACTCTTTAATTATTATTTTTATGTTAAGGTCAACAGACAGGCTGACGGTCCACTTGATGGTGGCCACCGTCGCCTATAACACAAGCAATGCCATAAGTGCTACAAGTGCGCTGCCCACCATAGAAGGATTAAGGATAAGGGATAAGGGAGGGATGGGAGGTAATGGGCTCTGGCATCCCTTACTCACTCACCGAAACACAACAGCACATAATGCTGTTATTTCACCGTGGTATTCTGTAAGGTGGTGGTTACTGCCGCCAGACGGGCTGCCCAAATGGCTGCGAAACGCAGTGTGCCCTACTACTTTTCAAATCCAGACCAGAGTCAATTTTGAAAATTATATTAAAATTTCCAAAGTTGACCCCGCCGGGAATCGAACCCGGGGCCCCTGAAACGTTAGGCAAGCACCCTTGCCACACGTCCAACGGGCTCGTCAAATTTAACTTTCATAACCTTTTTTTAAGACTCTAAATTCTTAAATGCTAAACTCGTAGGCTGTACCCCAAAATATAACTATGTGACCTAATATATTTAAATTTAAAGTTAGCTCTTCGCACATTTCATACGAAATTAAATAGTGTGAAATGACAACTAAACCAAAAAATTTACAAATTGATACAAAAGCCTCATATAATTGATACAGCTGAAACTCATAGTAGCTAGCTGAACTCCTATTTATGTAGTAGAGCTTTTCAGAATATGTGTTAAATTTTAAATTTATAAACATAAACGTGACCAATTTTAACATAGAAAAAAATGATAAAAACAATATCTCAAAAAACCATTCACGTGTTCTCGTTAAAATTTAACTGTGAGCTGTTAGTGGCAATAACATGGCTCAGTTAGGAAACAGTTTTATGTGCAATAACTGTTTAACACGTCCAACGTTGGTTTATGTCGTTACGTACACGCGAATAAATTTAATCGTTGCTAACGTGAAGCCCTAAACGTGATTTTATTTGTTTATCAGGTTTAAGGTATTATTTAGTTACTAGGTGGTACATGTGACCGCGTCTGTCTGTCTGTTCGCGATAAACTCAAAAACTACTTCACCGATTTTCATGCTCTTTTTACCAATGGATAGAGTGGTCCTCGAGGAAGATTTTAGTGTATAATTTACAAAGTTACGCGTGCGAAGTCGCGGGCACCAGCTAGTATACCTAGTCTAAAAACTAGTATAGACCCCCTAAGTTGTCCCCATGTCCCCCTAAGTTAAGTAACTAGAATTGTATAGAGTGTTTGCCTCTCTCTAAATCAAACGGGCCACAAACGTATCAAGCGGCTAATCATACGTTAATCTTATTTACCAACAAACATTTACCATTCACTATTCATATTTGTTTTGAATGATCGCCATATTTGACTGTGAATTATCAATGTTAAAATATGTTACCACCATTGCAACATATGTGGAGCATTCCAAATTGAACGTTAATGCTTTGTAATAATGCTCAAAAAGGGTTTCGATGTGATAGGTTTATAATATTGAATTATTCCTTTTGATGTCAGTATGTTTGAGGCGTCTATTCATTGGAAGATCTGATATAATTATGATTGAATCAAGGACGACTCGAAATCTAGAAATATTAATGTACTACTTTATATAGGTTTATATATTTACATAATTTTAAAAATATATAAAATCTATAAAAAAATATATTTAAAGTACTTTATACAATATATATTTAAATAGGGGACTGTAAATATTTCTGAATTAATGAAACATGTATGAAAAAATCACGTAGAGTAGTTTAAGGCGTGAAAATGTAACAAACAAAAGAAAATCACTTTCGATTTTTTATATTAAAATTATGGTGTGAGTCTTATTTCGTTATGTTTTTACTATTTAACTACTCAACCAATTATTATAAACTTTCGATACCTACATGTTGTCAGGGATACAAAAATGTACATGGACATTACATTTCATTCATAAAAAAGTACTATTCCCGAGAGATGCAAACGAATTTGTTGGCAAAAGATATTTGGTTTAAATAATCATGTCTCATAGAAATAAAAAGTAATCTCATAAGAGCTTTTTTTTAAATCGATGCATAAGATTTAAGTTCGAATTGTTATGCAAACTGCTCAAATGCCGATATCAGACTCACTACACTCGCTTAGAAAACTTTTTAGATAAACGTTATACGTTTTTATTGAATATTACCTCTTAAATGCCGCAATGTCGTTACCTGCTGATGGTTCAAAGCTCAACTATCTTTAGTATTAATAGTGGTATTATCCTCACAGTTAGAGACATAAGGTTGAAGCTGAATCCAATCTTTATAGAAACGAAAAAAGGTATAGAAATGGCTAAAATGTTATGATTCTATTTTTTATAATAATGGAGTAGATAATTATTATGTTCCTTATCAAGCTATAAAAATTATTGTTATTTATAGTTAACAACATTTTTATTGTTTCATGACATTAATAGTATTTTTGACATAGCACATTTTATTTAGTATGTTATTTTTTACAAAATAACTAGTCCCTTCCTCAACTAATAAGTCATAAGTCATAAGAGCCTGTTTTTAAGTAGAGTGTTATAAATAATAATAATAAAAAAAATAATAATCGGCCGATAAAAATATACCTCAAGATTGAATAAATGCAAAGCTATATAATAAATAATAAATTTATCCAAACTGATGCGTAGTTTTTAACCTGTAGTTAAAAACTACGCTCTCGTTATTCAAAAATTCAAATGAAGTACAGTCTCTGAATATTACCTCAACATATGCAGATTAGTATCTGGGACGAAAAGCAGTCTAGCACGCTTCCATGTTAGCGAATGTGATACATAAATCATAAGTTTAAATTCTGCAAGCGCTCACTGAGTTCATCGAATCGATCTTTGATTTTAGAGACGTATTTTAAACTAACGTGGTGCTGAAAATACTGATATAACTATGGAGTTACGAAATATTTTGAAGAAGGCAATGAAAAATGACATTTATTTTATAAATACTATTATATATTATTAATCTATCATCAATACTAATAATGAAACTGTAGGGGTCGGTCATGGAGTAATTTACTTTGTTTTCAGAAATATCGTGTATATAGGCTCTATACATGATACTGAAACTAAATTGTCGATTTTTAGAATTTTTTCTGTATGTATGTATGTTCCTCCATCACTCTTAAACGAATTGACTGATTTTCATGAAACTTGGTAGATATACATTTAGATGTACGGGACACGTGAAGGCTACTTTATATCTTTTTTAACGCGGACGAAGTCGCGTGCAACAGCTAGTATATAAGAATCAGACACCCTTTTATACGTAAAAATAATAATAATAATAATAATAGGTCTTAAGACCTACAATTGTTTTTCGTAGTTCTAAGGGAAATGCACAAGTCAGGTCCCGTCCGTTGAATTCCATGACACTAATATACGTGGAGCGCAGTTCCTTTTACAACTGCGAAAACTTGCTGAATTTAATATTGTTTATGGTGTCTTTGCTTCATTCGTGTTTATGCCAAAGTTGGGAGCGCGTTATCACTATTCTTAGTAATTCGTATTCCTGCTGCATTATGAAATATTAACGACTAGCTTTCGCAAGCGACTTGGTGCGTGTCCCCTTTTCTTGTGTTCTAAATTGATTCTGTCTTCATTATTATGTATATCTGTTGTCAGACGCTGATGTTATTATTTTTAAATAATGCCTCAGCAACAATATTTTTTTTCTAGATTATCTGCATCCCTGACAAAGTCTGCATAATTTTGAGTAGTTAAGGCGTGAAAAGTGTTTTCATTTTCGCATTTATAATAATAAAACTGAGGCTCACTCCCATCTTTAGAATTGCATTAGAACGTATCCTATAGAGTGCTCATATAAGTATTATATAACATCATAATAATTATGATACTTATATATGTTATCAGTCGTAATATACGACAGAAAATTGCAAATCGTAATACGCAATAAACCCTTTAAAACGATTGTGCTTGTCACCAAACAACAAATAAGTGATGCGTGAAATTGATAAAAGTCAAAAATCCACAAAGGTTCAGCTTAACCGTGGGCAAAATTTGTAATTGGGTGTTTTGAGTTTTTTTTTTTAAATTGACATACAAGCCGCTGGCAATGTTTGTTTAGGTCTGGTTTGCGAGTAGACGAGTATGGGAAGCCTTGTTATGTTCTTATTTTTTATTGGAAATTTGTAATAACCTTTCAACCAGGCTGTTTAGAAACTGAGGGCTATAAATTTTTGTTAGATGAATTCTGTTTTGAAATAATTAAGAATTAATTTAGGTATAGTGTATACAGTATGAATATTTACAGACACGCTATATCAAAATGTAGATAGAATAAAATTAACTTTAATTAACTCTGATTTTGATTAAATCTGACTTTACCTATAGGTAAAGTATTTTAGGTAAATTGAAAGGCAATTTACCAATGATGGTCTGGCAAAATGATCTTTTAAAGTTACATTGCTTAAGTTACATTTTAAAGCCTGTCAATGCATTTTAAGTTAAACCCAGTGTAATTTGATATATCTATATAAATTGTAAAATCAAACAATTACAGTAAAATTTATAATATTCTCAAAAATGATCCACAAATAGAAATCTGTTAGTAAAGTGACAAAAAATAACATCATTTGTTTCTACTTATAAGTATAAAAACAAAATGAATCACCCGTCTCAATTCGATTTGTGAACATCTTTCTTCTGCTAATGTTTTATTCAATGGGTGCCAGTAAATAAGATCGGTTTCGTACAAAATGTTCCCCAGTGACATAGATACAAAAATGTTTGCAAACTTAACTTTGCCGTTGCGGAAAAAATTGCAATAACTATAAAGATTGAATTCTTTTTAATATTTTTCTTCGACATTAGTAATAAATCTTATATTTTGTGTTTTTTAACTCTCATTTTTAACTAGGTACCCTAACTTGTAAGGTTTTTTATATAAGGTAGCTTATTAAGAATAATAAGTTAGTGGAAGGATAGGGTAATGGTAATAGGCTGTAACATCCCTTACTCACTCACCTAACACAAAAGCACACATGCTGTTATTTAACCGTGGTCTTCTATAAGAGATTTTACTGCTACCAAAATTAATTATTAAATTTACAAATTGGAATTAATTGTTGCTGCAGGATTTCTTAAAAATATTTTACATTAGCAGGTGTCATTTTTATAGAAATGGGAACTAAATGGGAAAATAAATAACAGAAAATAAGCTACATTAATTGATCGGTTTTTATAAAATTTAGTATGAAAGTTAGATTCATATTTAATCCACATTTAATAGAGAAAGAACTAAGAACCCAAAATTTTGTATGAATATCTAAGTGAAAAATGAACTAAATATTTTAGCATTTTACAAACGTTTTAGCAAACATTTAGGGTCGAATATGTTCATAATACTTTTGTTGGAAATATGCGAGAGGCATCGGTTATTTTTGAACAGCACTTGTACGTTTGTTGCGTTTTCTTTTCCGGTGAAACTGGTCATCCGTCAAAGTCCGTTTTATTTATCGTTTCGGTTTGAATTTTATCGGACTAATAGCGTAAGAGATAAATTTACGATTGGCAACGGAATTGTACGGTGAAAAGGGTTGCTACTATTCACCACTGAACATGCAGTAAGTATATGGAAGTTTTTTATTTTATTTGAATAGTGTTTAGAACAACTTGAAAGACGTACAATTAATATTTAAAATGTTAAGGGACATTTTCAAAATTATTTTTATTATTATTACGTTTGATTAGATAGATTTAGTGTTGGAAACTGAGAGAAGTTTATTATCAATGTTTTCCTTAACAGATACTGTATAAAATTTAAAAAATATAAGGATAGCTTATTATTATGTAGTAATTTACGACAAACGATGCTGTTATGCTAATAAATTTAAATAATGTAATAAGCGTATTAAAAATTAAAAATTTGGTTAAATAGAGTTTTAAATAAAACTGAATATTAGAAATTAATTTATGAAAATATTAACTTGTATTTTTATGTATTGTATTTTTAACCAGCTGTTGAACGCGACTTCGCCTGCGTAACTTTTATAAAATATAGCCGATTAATGTTGCTTTGTATAGGTGAAAGAATTTTCAAATTCGGTGCAGTTGTTTTTGAGTATTCATTACAAACAAACAAAAATACAAATCTTTATAATATTAGTATAGACGCTGCAAATCAAAAAATAACCAAGTTATGAAGTTTTGAAAACACTCACTTTGGCCGGTTTTTTCCGATTTTCTTTTAAAGTAACGGTCCGATCGAGTAATTCAACCGCTTATTTTGTTCGTATTTTCATTCATAGTTTCAATTTTATAAGCAAAAAACTAAAAAAACAGCGACTTTTTGCAGAAAATTGCTAATAACAATGTTATAAATAATAAACTCGAGTGAAAAACATGTCAGTATATCATATGAAACTATTTTCCACACAATAGCGCAGTTGGTCTTCTTTCTTAGACTTTTTACATGTCAAAACCTAGGTAGATTGGCCTAGTAGAGATATTATTACCAATAATCGTATAGAAAATGTAAAAATAATACAATATGAAGCTCCCTGTGTTCGTATGACACTAATCCACAAATCATAGCACCATTAGAGTGGTTGAACACCGATATCTTACATTGAAAAATGTCTTCCGCAATGGACGTTTATTTGATGTCTACCAACCGTTCTTGATAAATGTTCTTCGTGTGTGCCAGAAATTCTCGTTAGCGTCAAATTGCGTTAATATTTTTAAAGTTAAACTTAAAATACTTATAATTAAACTTTAAAAATAAGGGCCTCTTTCACCAACTACAAGTAAAGTCTTGATTAGATTTTTAGAAATAATTTTACGTTTTATTAAATTATACATTAATTAATTATCGGTTTACTACATCGAAAGGGATTTTTTTTTTGTTAATGTTTAGGACTTTTAGCGTACCAAACAAAAGTAGGTATATCAGCTCCATCATCACCGGTGACCGGAGGTTTTAAATGGCGGTTAGCCTATTTGACAGCATGGGGAAAGAGGCCCTAATTGTTATTTAAATGTCGATTAACTTATATAAGCAACTATCTTACATAAATTTATTATTTTTTTAAGTTAAGTTCAACAGACCGACTGACAGTCGAATTGTTGGTATCACCGATCATACTAAATGAAGGCTAACATTAGGGAAAATGGGCTTTAACATCCTTTAACTCACTCACGGAAACACAACAGCATACATGGTGTTGTTATTTCACGTGGTCTTCTATAAGGGGTGGAAACTACAGATATACGGGCTACTCAAATGACTGGGTCTACCCAGTCTGTATCTTCAGGATCCAGACCAGAGCCAACTTTGAAAAATTCAATTCTAATGTTGACACCGCCGGGAATCGAATCCAGGAATACTGAGACGGACCAATCACTCATCCAACAGGTTCGTCAACTATATTTAATCTGTACTAATATTATAAAGAGGAAAGATTTGTTTGTTTGTTTGTTTGTATAGAATAGGCTCCGAAACTACTGGACCGATTTGAAAAATTCTTTTACCATTAGAAGCCGACATTATCCGTGATGAACATAGAACACTTTTTACCGCGGGAAAATGCTTCATTCCTATGGGAAATCTAAAATAAAAGTAAATACTAGCGGCTTGGCCCGGGAGATAGCGCCATCTATGCAAAATACGGTAGATGGCGTTTTATTGTTTTATAAATTTCTTCAGATTTTGTAACCACGATTACATTTTCTCATGTATGTAAGTATTGTACAGAATTAAAAGAAAAACTAGAATAGAGGGTTGAACAAAAACTTAATTGAATTCTAGCATGTATTTAAATGGTCCAGAAGAGAAGTTGTCTAAGTCGGTTTGCCGCAAATTGAAGTGTAATTTACTGCGGTTTTCACGTATGTATAGAGGAAATTTATTCAGTGAAGTTTAAGAATGCATGTGGCGTACTTGGACAAGGGACTGTTGGCTGTCTTTCTTAGTTAGTTAAATGGTGTTTTATTGTTTTGTATGACATGCAAGTTAATGTTAAAATAGTGATTTATCGTATTCAATTCAATTTAAAGTTATTAAAAAAAAAATTGTAAAGTGAGTTTTTTTTTGTTACAATAGTACTTCTAGATTTATTTATGTAAGAGTGGGAAGGCAAGTTAAGGGTTCATTTAATGATAGATTAAAATATTAAAAAGTTTTTAAGTTTTACCTGCCATCAAGTTGACCGTCAGCTTGTCTGTCGATCTTAATATATAAAAAAAGTTTCATTGTTTTTTTTTTTTACAAAACATTTTTGTTTACATTTTAGTCACATTTTTAATATAATTTTATTTAGAGAAGATAAAAAGGTCAAATATACTATTTTAAAATAGAAAAGTATTTTTATTACAGACATTTTCCAGTTATAATAATAAAAGTAAAAATAAAATTATATTTTTAGTATTTTTTTTAAATAAAAATTTTAGTACTACATTTAAAGGCTTCAAGTCTCTATTTAGAACAAAGAACATTTGCAACGATTTATCGGTGAACACTCGACCCAAACTTTTCAAGAGTCGCTTCGTACAAAATATTTGCCATTAGTGCATGTGTACTTAAAATACTAGCATCCATTGTGCTTTTATCGCCGACAAAGGTGATCGCCAGACTGTGAAATGTCCTAATATTTATCAACTAGTCCGCTGTATAACATTCGAGAATGTTTATATGTAAATGCGCATTATTCGTGTTGCCAACCACTTCTTCAAATATCAGAGGGATTATTTTAAATTGCTACGTTTTAAAATTGAAGTGTACTATTAATTTCGAGGATAAGAAAGGTTTATAATACTCCATATTCCTAAGAAACTTAACTTTAGTTTGAGAACTTCTTTTCGTATATTTTTTTGTATGTGGTTTGTGTTTTCATCCCTGAAATAGCGTACAGAGACTTAATTTCAAAAAAGTTTAATAAAATCTAACTCCAGTCCAGTAAATTGACAGATTCGAGAGATACATAAGACGGGAGGGATGTATAATTTTTTATACTACAAAATATTTAAGACTTTTTTTTTTTTTTTTTTTTTATGTTAAGGTCGACAGACAGGCTGACGGTCCACTTGATGGAAGGTGGCTACCGTCGCCTATAACACAAGCAACGCCATAAGTGCTACAAGTGCGCTGCTGACCATAGAAGGATTAAGGATAAGGGATAAGGAAGGGAAGGGGGTAATGGGCTCTGGCATCCCTTATTCACTCACCGAAACACAACAGCACATATGCTGTTATTTCACGGTGGTATTCTGTAAGGGGGTGTATTTAAGACGTATATTGTAATTTAAACAAAATATATTATGTATTTAATCTTAGGCGATAAATTCATTTCATATGTAAGAATGTAACTTGAGATATTCCGTAATAAAGTAAACAATAAAGTGTACATGTAGCAATAAAATCTTAGGCGTGAAGCAATAAGAAGGACATTATTAATTACATATAAACCAATAAAATACTATGAATTATTTGTGAACCTTATTTGAAAATGATAAGGTTGGTTTTTGAACTCACTATAACATTATTGTAAACGCTGTAAGTCGTGTGATGTCTCCCTTAAGGCAAGGGACGGAAGAATGCCTAATATATGGTGTTTTAGGTAATTAAATGTCACATAGATCAGAGATTAATGATGTGTTACGATGTGAGGAAATGTGGAAGTAATATCAGTGTCCTGCTGCTTCCGTAAGTTCCAATTCCCTATCTTTCTTTAAAAGTAATCTGGAATGGTTCTGAATTAAAGGAAAACTATTCAAAGTCGATATAAAATCAAACGACGCCTTTCTTGCGAGATCGTAATTGTTACTTACTCGATTTAAATCTCGACAGAAAGCTCAATTCTTAAGCTAACAATTTACAGAAAGTTGTCTCAAAATCAAAGCACTTAAATAACTATGTTACAAAATCTTAAAAAATCTTTAAAAAAAATCTACGGTTTTATGTAATGTAATTTGGTTCTAGTAGATAAAGGTTTTTTGCAAATTACAGTCTGTCAAACGAATCTAGACAGTCTGGTATATTGTATGCAACTTTGATTTTGTGAACAAAAGTTGCGAAAAACGAGAAATTGCAGGTACTGATTGCAGCGATTAACATAGTCGAGTGAATTTCAACTTTAAGTGTACGCAGCATCTTAAACTTCTATTTTCCTCGTTACAGATTAGATTTATAATAGTTTTTTATTCTAGAACTACAGTTCGTTTCCGATGTAGCATCGGAATAAAATCAATACTAATAATAAATCTGTAGGGGTCGGTCATGGAGTAATTTACTTTGTTTTCAGAAATATCGTGTATATAGGCTCTATACATGATACTGAAACTAAATTGACCATTTTTAGAATTTTTTTCTGTATGTATGTATGTTCCTTCATAACTCTTAAACGAATTAACTGATTTTCATCAAACTTGGTAGATAATCATTTAGAAGTACGGGACACGTGATAGGCTACTTTTTAACTTTTTTAACGCGGACGAAGTCGCGGGCAATAGCTAGTTTATAATATTAGTTTTTGAGTTTTGTGGACACATACACAAGCAAATTTTTTTATATAATTATATCGATATGTACAGGTATAATATGCTGCAATCAAAATTCCTATCAAATACAGCGATCCCATTATATTGTCTAAGCGTGAGCCATAAACTAACCAGAACGTGAGTCATAAACGAAAGTTACTACTTAACTATAATTTTCATTTATGTTACGCGAGGCTTTAATGGATCAGCATCAAACCTAGTTTTAGGCTTTAATGCCTATAGCGAACATGTAATAATATAATTAGTTATATGTTTGCCGTTTAATTGAGAGATTACTTTGGCAAATAGCCATGACAATTATTGTCTAAACTTTTTTAGGGTTAGGCCTTAGGCTAACGGTCCACTTGATGGTAGGTGTCTACCGTCACCTACCATCACAACGCACAAGCAACGCCTCTGTCAATATGTTTTTTAACTTGAAAGCTGACGTGATCGGAAATGTTCTTACAATCTATACTAACAATATTATAAAGAGGAAATTTGTTAAATTGTTTATTTGTTTGTATTGAATAAGCTCCGAAACTACTGGACCGTTTGAAAAATTCTTTTACCATTAGAAGCCGACATTATCCCTGATGAACATAGGCTACTTTTTATCGCGGGAAAATGCTTCATTCCTACGGGAAATCTAAAATAAAAGTAAATACTAGTGGCTTGGTCCGGGATACTCTTGACAGCGCCATCTATCCAGAATCAGGTGAAGCGACTAACATGACAACTGCTTGGTGATATTTTTAGCGATCCGCTCCACGGTAGATGGCGTTTTATGCTTTTCAACACGGAACAATCAGCCCATTTCCTAGTTAACGAAACCATTACACTAACACCTACATATTCGATTCTTGTAAAATTTTGTATACTGTTACTTCGGTGGTCCATGACATGGTAGCTTTGACTTCATACTTAGTCTGCGGGATTGTCGGTAACTTAGAACAAGATATGGCGTGTTTGGGCTCAATATAAAACATATATAATATACGAAGTTAGAGCTTCGTTTATAATTTTATTTATAGCTTGTTTTCTTTCAAAGTAATAACAGTTCCAAAGAAAATGACAAAGTTCCATTTCAACTAAGTAGAACATAGTTAAACATATGAATGGGATATTTAAACTAGAGGGTACTTGATTAATTAAAAATAATGATTTATGCAATTTATAACTTTGTAAAATTCCGTCAACTGTTAATAATGTTTATTATTGAAGGGCAAATAGGGATACGCCATTGTCTTACCCTCGACGCCTGACACCGGATATGCCGCCTTAGCCGGAAACGGAAGCTGCCGGAAGTAGGTGCAATAATTATTAATTGCCATTCTCTAAGACGGCAAATTTTATCTTAAGGCATTTTCGCTACGGGGTTTCTAATAGCAAATGATTTAGAGATTTGCATAAATTATACCTTACAGACATTTAGGGCCTCTTTCACCAACTAAAAGTAAAGTGTTGTATAGGTGAATTATTATATTAAGATTTTTAGGCGACACTTGTGGGGGAATCGGCGCATGTGTACAATTGCGCACTAAATTGCTAAGGAAAATGAAATTTGTTTTTCTTATTTCGTAATTTTTCACCTCACTAACTTAACATTACAGGCAGTGTTGATATTCCTTCCATAAAATCATCGTGCGATTTCGAAGGACAACGTTTTTTGAGGAATTTATTCACCATGACGTATTTACTAATACGATAAAACAATCTGTACGCAACAGTACCCAAGAGACTCGAGACGCGCGAACAAAGTGCGGGAGGGGAAGAGCGACTGAGTCTACCAATAACGTGTCGGCACACCGATGCGTACCCGCCCCCCACTTTCCTCTGCCCCCTCAAAGACTTAAAAATAGAGGTCTGCGCACATTTGCCGAGAAGTCTTTATTCGCTGCACGACCTATAGTTACTTTTAGAAATAATTAGATGTTTTATTAAATTATGCACTCAGTTTACTGCATACTTCGATAGGCGATTTTTTTTATTATTTTCTTTTAAATGTTTGGGCCTTTTACCGTACAAACAAAAGTATATTAGCTCAATCATTAAAGGTGGTTTGACTACTTAACACTTAATTAGCAGACCAATGTCTCGTAGTTTGCAGGCAACTTACTTGCCTGCAGAGTGCAGACTACTAGACTAAACCCTACACCGTCGTTTTTAATGAATATTTAAGAAAAAGAAAAGAAAAAATACGCGCCATTCGTCCATTTTGCGCGTTTAGCAACACATTTAGAGAATTATCTCTATTCACACAGATACTATAGAATTAAAAAAAATCTAACCAATACCTACTTCTTCTTAATAAGTCAACCCATAGTTTACTCGCCACTCCCACCCATAATCCAACCTTTTACCAATTTAAACCAGACGACCCGGCACCCTTAATTTATTCTTTCATTGCGTCTTATTATTTGCAAATGGTCTATTTGTCGCGACTTAACCCTTACAGTGCAGATGGGGTCCCATAGACCGCGGATTAGGCCCGCCCGCCTCAAATCGTCAAACGACGTCGTTTGCCCCACAATTTATTGATAAGGACATTGACAGATATTGCTGTAGGTCTCGTAAAATGCAAGCGGCAGATTAAGGATTGACGAGAAGTTGCAAATGGGGCCGGTTCAGCGGTACCAGGTTCCTATTCATTACGTTCGAGGATTTCGTGTGAGTTTATTGCGTGCTATTAAGTGCCGCATACGGGCATACAATATATATTATGTGATGCAAATAATGTGCATACAAAGCGTATGAGAAAATCAATTTTTTACCTTTGTATTTTCTTTTTTTATTAAAAGTTTTACGATGTTTTAATAGTTATTCTGCTATTTAAGGAAGAGACAAATCAATAATTAGATTCAGATGCTCTTGAGTTATAAACGGTGTAATTAATACGATTTTGTTAAATAATGTACCATAGAGTTATTCATTAATTAAAGATTTTATGGATAAAAGAATTAATGGAATTATTTGATGACTAAACAAAATTGGTTGGGTATAAATTAGTACAAAATTTACAAATAAAAAAAGGGGGAAGAGAAGTAGATGTAGATATACTAGTATAATATACAAAACATCGTCTAATGGCGTCTTAATGAGAGGCAAAGTTGTGAAAACCGTTCGGAGACTAGACGCGCTCATATTAATTACCTTTCCTTTCCTTTACCTTAATGTATGTCGTCCTATGATTAATGTGGTTGTAAGATGTTGTTATGAGTCTTGAAAAGCTTAGTCACGCTATAACTTATAATGTAAGCACTAAAGCTTGATTGCGCTTTTTTACACATGTATTCATTGTATTTATGTAAAGTTGCTAATACAATAATAATTATATTAATATACTCGTACTTACAAGTCTACTACGTTTAAAAACTCTCTTAACGTTAACGTAACGTAACGTTTAACGTTTTAAAACTTCTTTCATAATATGCACTGCCAAGGATTGGAACTCTTCCGACGTCTGAGTTACCGAACTCATATAACACAGATCTTTTTATTTTAAAGTTCGAGTGTTATCTACCAAGTTTCATGGAAATCAGTTAATTCGTTTTCAGTATCAGTAAGGAACATACTTACATACAATACCTATACTTACAGATTTATTATTAGTATTGATGATTGATTGATAATAAAATTATTAAAAAATAAATAAAAAATTACTCTGTTTTTTATTTTTATTTCGGTGAGTGAGTAAGGGATGGTAGACCGTAGTCACGTGCTATCAAGTGCCTTAACATAAATAATATGGTGTATATGCCATCAGTCGTATTGAGGGTGGTCATTTACCGCCACTGACCTGTCGAGTCTAGTTTGCTTGACGACTTTACATAAACAAAATAACTCTTTCATATTTAGTCTCTATCTGAAAGAAATATGAAGCAATATGGGGGTCATAAATAACAAAAACTGCTATTTTCCTAAATATTGGAAGCTAATGTAGCTTAAACAGGGATTTATTGATATGACTCGAGAGCACAATAAATAATACAAAAGCGAAACGGTCAAAACGCCTCCTATTTTCCATAATAGCACGCGTAGAATTATTCAATGGACAAAAGGAAGGGGTCTCTGCAACCCCTTCCGCTAAATTCACCGTCACTGGTCATTGAAGGGTTCTGCGGCGGACATGGCGATATTTTTCCCGCGTTTCTGTTTCCTTTGAACCGAATTCCTTATGAATGGCCAGTCGACGTATGGTCCAAGTTATAGGATAATTGATACACTATTAACAGTCTGCTTACACTTATACACTTGCAAATATTATATTTTGTTGGGCACAAGACTCTCAGAAAATCTAAAATTATGATCTGTATTGCATTTTTGCATTTTCATTTGCACTTTTCTGGAGACTTTGTTTAATAGCGATTTAATACTTTGTTTATTAAAAGCACTTTAGTAGGTATGTTTAATCATATTTTTTTAAATATACATATTTAATCAATACAAAAAATTATATATTATATAAATAATATATAAAGAGGCAGGTATCGTATTAATATTTTAGGGTTTGCAAGTTCTATGTACACAAGTATCTCGATAGATTTGTTCATATATGGAAATTCTACCCTTTAAGTGTCTCTTTAATTATAACCCCGGTGGTTATATGTCTCTACATATAACGTCCGCGCCTGTCTCTTTCGACAAGGAAGATTTTTGTATGTCATTTGCAGAAATAAATTGCATCCGTGCTGATCCGGGGGCCGACCGCTTATTTTCTTATTGTTTTCTTGACCGCTTATGAATTGTACCACACAACAAAGTTCAAGACATTTGCTCTCCAGAACTTTTTGCGCATTTTCCGAGCAATAAAACTGAATTAAACTCTGCGCGTTTGTAGGGTTATCTAGATCAATTTATTAACTGATTTATAATATTTATTACCCTCGTATTTTACAAGTTATATAAATTACAAGTTACTAGGTAAATAGAAACTTTTTCTAGGTTATAATACCTTATGACCTTTTCTATATCCTGTCAAAGGCAACATTTGTATACATGTAACATGTATCATGTATCATAATGATCGTTCGAGTAGTTAAGGCGTGAAAGCATCACAAACAAACAAATTAACTTTTCATTTACAATATCAAATTACGATGTCAAAATGCTTTGATATTCAATGTCCATAAATATATACGAAGAAAACAGCATAATAAACTAACGGTAAACACTTTCAGTGATTAATTCCATTATCGCATAATTGGAAATACTTTAGAATAACGGGACTCAATCTGCATACTAAATGTCAATCTTTTTGTTAGTGGACATTAGGGTAAAGGGTCCATTGTCGGTCACTACAATGTCCGAGTGACAAATGGAATGAATAATTTAATGGGGTGTCCGAGGAATTAAGATAATTGAATACTATCTAATCTGTTTCATTACATTAGCAATGGTTGTTTACTTTATAATTTTAATTAAATTAATTATTTTTGACTAGCAACTTCGTCTGAGTTGAAAAATATCACACCTGAATAAACTCTGACATCTGTGACGACGGTTGCGCCGAATTTTTTGAATTTTTAGAAGATTCCCAGGGAATTTTACACTTTTCCAAAATATTAAATATCTTTTATGTTAATCCAGGTAATAAACTATCTGTGGTATGCCAAATTTCGTACGTTTGTGAATTATTAACGAACAAAAATTCTAACACAAAATTTTTCACATTTGTAACATTAATATTTTATCCTAACTTACATTTTAACAAACATTCTCTACGTGTTTTAATGTTTTCAGGTTTTAATGTATAAAAATTTATTAAACCGAAATACAGGGCAATATCAATTATATAAAATGAAGTCGGGAGCAAAGGTTATTTTTAAAATATATACTTAAAGTTTCGGAATTATTTGTTAACGCAATAATATTAATAACTAGCGGGTGCCTGCGACTTCGTCCGCGTTGAAAAAGAAAAAGGTAGCCTAGCCTGTGTCCCGTACATCTAAATTTTTATCTACCAAGTTTCATGAAAATCAATTCGTTTAAGTGTTATTGAGGAACATACATACATACATACAATATCTACACACAGTTTTAATATTAGTATTGATGATAAGTTTATTATTGTAGTGATATTAATCTGTAATATACCTGACCGCTAAATGGTAAGTCAATATGGGAGTCGGATATTAAGGTAACTCTGCCAATAATTGGCAGCAATAAATCAACATCCGAATGTAGTACGTCGACAACCTAATTATGGTACCGGATAATACTAGAGTCTAATGTCAATACAGAACACTGTAGGTATAGCGGTCTGTAAGCCCCCGCTTAATTATATTCGGATTATTGCTTCTATAATTAGTGAGATGTAATTAGTATTGTTTGATTTGTTTGTTTGTTAATTAATACGATTTAATTAACAATGGCACGGTTAAATAATTCTGTTTTATGGCATTAATCCGTCCATTATCAGTAGTTAAAATCAAATCTGGAGAATATAGGAATATTACACAGATTTATTTCCTTAACGTCGAATGATATAAGTAGATACGTTGTGTTATTTAAGTTTTAAAATTTAGTAATTTTCTACAGCAATTTGTGTTAGTTAGACTTATATATAACTAGCAACTCGTCACCAGCTTCGCTCGGATGTATGTATGTATTTTTTCTGCAAATTACTTACACTCCCTCGTTTATCGTTTGCCAACCAAATGACAATCAACTTAATTTGATGCTTAGAAATATGACATGTCATTTTTGAAATTCGTGCAATGCACTTTGAAATGCAAAGTGGGATAAGATCTTGTCTTAAATATTTTATTTTAAGAGTAATTTTTCTATTACATTTTCGAATTACAAACAATAACGCATTATTGAAATATACACTTAAGGAAATGAGAAAAAGTTTAATATTGTGGAAAATTTACATCACATCATTACACATGATGATTGATGATAGATATGGCAGCTCAATTTGGTATAAATCGTATCCCGCTGAGATTAGGGTAACCTCTATATTGCAACTTACTGTGCTTCGCTTAATTTATTTTACCGTAAAACTTTTCAGAGCACATCCTCTGGCTTGTAGTTAAAACTAATTTACTCAGCCACGTAGCTTCCGATGCACACACGAAGCTTAAAAATATATGGGTGCATTGTGTTACTGTGAATTTACAGTCAATAAATAAACTTGCAATTGTACCCTTTTTACAATATAACTTTAATAGTGTTTGTACAAACATGCGTGCACACATATACACTGATATATATATATATATAATTTATAGTATATTAATACTAGCCGGTGCTCGCGACTTCGTCCGCGTAGAAAAGTATAAAACGTCATCTACCGTATTTTGGATAGATGGCACTATCTCTCGGGCCAAGCCGCTAATATTTACTTTTATTTTAGATTTCCCATAGGAATGAAGCATTTTCCCGTGGTAAAAAGTATCCTATGTTCATCACAGATAATGTCGGCTTCTAATGGTAAAAGAATTTTTCAAATCGGTCCAGTAGTTTCGGAGCCTATTCTATACAAACAAACAAACAATCAAATCTTTCCTCTTCATAATATTAGTATAGATTATAATTAAAGTTTAGACTCAGATCACTTTGATGTTCGAGCACCATCAGTCAGCGACGGCCCTGTTTTCTGTAAGGGAGTTACTGTCTTTTGTAAGATTTATTTCGGAAAGTGTGCTCAGGAGTTGCATGAGCTCATACCGCCTTCCCCTTTCTTCCATCGGTCATTCAGACATACGGCTAGTTACCATCATCATCTAGTCGAAATTCCTCTTTTTGATCAAGCGCCATAAACGTTCTATATAATGCGCGCTGCCAAGGTTTGAAACTCCTTGCCGACGTCTGTGTTTCTAATCTCATATAACCAGAATATTTTCAAAGATTGAGTGAAAAGGCATCTTCTAGATGAGCTCGCTCCATCGTAGGCCTCATTTTCCATATATTTACTAAAAAAAAATGTTCTTCTCAGCGTGCTACTTCTCTACCAAGGTTGGTGACAATGGAAAAAAATAAAATGAGAAATTTATCAGTGACATATCCGAATATCAGAATATTAGAATGTTATTAGACATTCAAGTTGTTCTTGTTCTCGTACTAAAATTTCTATCACTTCCCTTTTATTATTGACAAAGCATCAGTATAAAATTCTGTGAATAGTTACCCCAAGAAAATTCGAATGAATAAAGTAATACAATATTTATCCATTATAACGATTGCATTCCTGTTCGCTCATAAATCAGTGTGAGCAGTGACATCCGAGTTTTTGACAAATGGCTCCCAGAAACAAGTGACGTACACAACAAATGGTGTGTGAAACTGGGACTCACCTTACTCTTGTGTCTGGTGACAATCATGTGACATTTTACCGGATTATGCTTAGAATCTTTATGTGCAAGTAAACTACATACTTCATGAAAGTTTATGAAATAAATTAAACTATCAATGTGTTGGTTGCTATGCGCAAAACATGAGAACAGTTGAATCAATTCTAAATATATCCAAAGCCTAGTGTTTTCCATTATAACACGTATTTAATACAAAAAAAATTGTTAGTTATCTCGTCCTGTATAAATATTGATTTATATTTTAACAATAGCAGGTTACATTCAATATAATTTGAAATTGCTTCGCAGCAGGACAAGACATTTAGTGAGCTTTCGCGTTCATCGCTAATCGTATATTTCTAGCAAATTGCCAGTTTTTGTACATATTAAAGTTAACCCGCCGTCCACTATTACCTGTTGTCACTGGATTATAAAAGAGTATGGAATCTGCGGTTCGTGATAGCTTTAATAAGATTACCATGCTTTTAATTAAGAATAAATATGTTTTCTAAAGGTCGTAAGACAAACTGATGGTCCACTTGAGGTAGGGACAAGCAACGCCGAGTGCACTGCCGAACATAGTCGCATTAAGGATAAGGGACTTGGAAAGGATAAGAAAATAAGCTCTAGCATCCTTCAGTGATCGAAACACAACAGCTCACATGCTGCTATTATTAGGTGGTCTTCTGTAAGTTACTGCTCCCAGATGTAATTTCCAAATCAGTGCGAAATGCAGTGTGCTCTGCCTAAGATATATGACAAAAAAACTAGCTTGGAGACGAAGATTGGCAGTGGACTTTCAACAGGAAATGCGTTGCTACTTACAACTTTTCTATATGACGTTACTTCTGTTAGACCGCCTAACATTAAATAAAATAACCAAAAATATACTGTTTCTTGTGCATACTGTGAAAATGTAAAGATAGGTCCCCGCTGTGCGATATGGTTGTTAACAGTCTTTGTAAATGCGAACCACGCGTGACTAGAAACTTTTAGATGCACAATGAGAATAAATTGAAAGAAAATGTTGCTACCTTGTTAGTTTCATGTTGTTATCGGTGGTTTCGTAAATATCCCAAGAAACTTAGGATGCAACTGTGTACCATAAATAACAGCATGGCTATAAAGGAGCTTCCTGGAGGTTCGTGTCTGACTTCTTTCAGCGTTATAGCAATCAGATTAATTTCTAATAAAGATTCTTGGAAATATTACCCTCTTGGAAATTAAAACTTTTGCATGTGGGAAAATCAACCATCCTCTTACCACAAATAAATGGATGAATGTAAGAAATAAAAGATAAAACCATTGACTTATATATCATTAGCGTAAGGACTGGGTCAACGGCGCGGCGAAATGTCCTCAGTTCATTGGCCCTAAAATCTCAATTTAGGGCCAACTAACGGCAGTCGTCGTCCCTCGTCCGCGCAAGATTGTGGTTTGTGGTTAAGAGAACTTTTCTATTTAAATTATTATAAAAACGTCTAGTTGCGCTGTAAAAGGCTGCAATAACTATGACACTAAAGTTAAAAAGGAATCACGGAATATGTGTTTCTGCTAGTAAGGAATGTCTGAGCCCACGAAAATTCTTCATTTATTTTCTCAACCAACATCGATAAACATTTTGGAAATAATATTTCTATTTTCACATTTCTATTTAACCTTTTGTGAAAATCTATTTTAACATAGAACTAAGAATTTCATATATACGAACCATTGTGTTTTGATTTTCGCCAAGGTGTTGTATTTGATACCTACCTAAAGCAAGTTCTAGACTTTAGACTGTATCTAGACTATGATTAACGACGTGCTGGCGATGACAGGCCCGGCGAGGTGAAACCGTCTATTTATATACAGGCGGAGAAAAATTAATGGGTAGTAGCTTGATTAATGTTATTTATTAATTTTTATTTTTCTAAAGTAAAGGGTATATTATACGAAGAAAATATTATACTTCACATTTGTATCTTCATAACAATTTCGATTTATGTTACTGCTATGAATTTGATCATTTAGAAATACCTAAGTAATCATATAAAACTTAAGTAACTAACTGTTCCAAGTGACTTCGTCCGCGTAACTTTATAAAATAGCCCATTTTCTCTTTGATAAAATGTAGTTCTATAATTGATAGAATTTTTAAAATCGGTCGAGTAGTTTTTGAGTTTATTCATAACAAATTAAAATACAAATCATTTCTCTTTATAATAATGTTACTATAGAAGTATAGATTATAAAAATATACATATTTTTCGTAGCCAAGAGTTATAACTGACCAAGACAATGGAAACAGAAAAACTTTATTGAATTTTATGTTGTGTCCATGGATGGGTCTTATAAATGAAACGTAATACCTAATATAAGTAGCAACAAAAAAAAATGAAGTGCTAACTATATACATTTAAACTCTTCCTTACTTATATATTCTCAAGGAACATAACACCCAAGTGGAAAATTTGTTTTATAAAATACCATAGAAAGAGATAATTTTAAAAACTGATACAGCCTGTATATAGGAGCTATAATATCTGAGATGAGTCGGCATGTCTCGGGAAAGCGGTCACTTGAGCTGTCAATTACGCCATATCTGGTAGCGATGATAGACGAGGTTACCTTACGGTAATCTAGACTTGCTTGTTATTATGTATAGACTAGCTGTTGCCCGCGACTTCGTCCGCGTTAAAAAAGATAAAAAGTAGCCTATCACGTGTCCCATACTTCTAAATGTTAATTCGTTTAAGAGTGATGGAGGAACATACATACATACATACATAGATACATACATACATACATACATACATACATACATACATACATACATACATACATACATACATACATACATACATACATACATACATACATACATACATACATACATACATACATACATACATACATACAGAACAAAAATTCTAAAAATGGTCAATTTAGTTTCAGTATCATATATAGAGCCTATATACACGATATTTCTGAAAACAAAGTAAATTACTCCATGACCGACCCCTACAGATTTATTATTAGTATTGATATGCAATCAGTAACATTAAACGATGTTAAAAAAAACAGATACAGCCAAATATAATGTTGTTGTGACGGAAATAAGATTGTATTTTATTTATAGTTTTCGCTATACCTTTTTGTATAGTTAACAGTAAAACTATTTTCTTTTCTATATTCATTATTTAAACGCCCGATGCTTTTAAATATTCCCAATAATAATATCTTAAGAATACCTTATCTTAACCCTATTCATAATTATCAAGACCTTTATTAATATAATATTATTTATTTTATAATTATCAAGGTTTGAAATAAAAAAATCTCATCCATAACAATTATATAGAGGTATCCTGAAATCGATCTAAATCCTCTATAAAGCTATAAATAACAATTTCCCTTTGATATATTGCACAAACGGACAATAAACCAAAACCAATGATTAACAGATCGTCGGTTAATAGGCGGCGCGATTCAGGGCTGCCACAAAAGTATTTTCAGAAATTATTTACAAAACTTATTTAGAGCGTATAACATTTTCATTCAAACATATACTTATTTGGCTACAAATTATCTAAATTAAAATTATTATTTAATAATAAAATAAAAAGATAAAAAAAATAAAAAAAAAATAATAATAATTAAAAATAAGATAATTATGTTGATGTTGTGTCACATATCACAGTACATACTCTTTCACGTAAAAACTGCCAAGCCAATTTTGAAAATTCTTTCACCAATAGAAAGCTTCATTATCACTGAGTAACATAGGCTATATTTTATAAACGCGGGCGAAGTCGTGTGTAACAGCTAGTATACAATAAACAAATATTCATCTATCAAACGTATACATAAACAAATTTGAAATCAGCTTCCATTGCTAATACGAAAAGTCTTGGCACGACCCTAAATTGTAATGAAATTGTATTGTGAATATCGGCATCGCTTTATGGTCGTAAAGGCGTTTAATCACACAACCAATGTCGGTGTTCTAATGAAGAGTGCAAAATTCATGGATTATGAATTGTTCACTTGTTGGGTTTTAAAAATTGCTCCAAATACAACGCATAGAACAACATGATAAAAGCTTAGACACCGATTCTGGCTATACTATAACACTAGAAGAGATCAAAAACAGAAAATGCTGTCTATTCTTAAGTTTAAGGACAAATAATGAGGTGAGCATAGGAGAATGGGGTCTATAGCATCTATGGATATAAGCCTATAATAACCAAAAACGTCTTCTAAACCGAAACGTATATGGTCTTCTGTGGTTTTCTGTGTATGGTTGAGTTTAATCGTGGGATAGAATCTCACCAAATTATTTGGCTTACTGAATGTATACTATACCTATTAGCGCCTGTTTCACCAACGTCAAGTAAAGTGTTGATTAGTAACTTTTAGAAATCATTTTCTGTTTTATTGAATTATGCACTCGGTTTAGTGCATCCATCGATAGCCGATTTTTTATTATTATATTCTATTAAATGTTTGGGACGTTTACCGTACAAACAAAGGTATACCAGCTCAATTATCCCCGGTTACCGGTGACTAAATGACAGTTACGTCAAGTAGGCCATACTTGACGTTTGTGAAACAGGCGCTTAGAAAGTTAGTCTAACATTGGTGTAACTACTCTAGATTGTAGCCAGGCTTATTGTATAAGAATTAAACCCTATTAGAGAAATTAAATGTTTAGAGACTCAAACGGCTAGAGAGATAACAACAGTTAGTTATTAATACAACTATCTGTTGCTCGCGACTTCGTCCGCGTAACTTTATAAAATATACCCTATGTTACTCGCTGATAATCTAGCTTTCAATAGGTGAAAGAGTTTTTAAGATCGGCCTTGTAGTTTTGAGTTTATTCATAAGAAAAATACAAATCTTCTAATAAGATATCTTAGGAAAAATGCTCCTCTAAATGCTCCTCTATGTCTTTAAATTCCAAGACAGAGGAAGCTGCGTAAAACAACTTGTTCCACCTCAAATTCAATTCAATATTATGTTAATTGTAAAACAACAACAAAGAGTTCGGTGACCCTTCAATCGTCAATAGATTTTTTCTAATTAAAATTTTCAATATTAAGATGTTCATTAGTTTCCAGATTGCTACAATCGTGTCAAAGGGAATCCGCGAAGAGAAATATTTGAAGCGGCCATTAATTACTGTCGGCGACAAGAGGGTTAATATTTAACCCTTTTTTTGTATTGAGGGCAAAAAATACCCTAAAGCCATTTTCATGCACTCGCAAACTCTTTTAAAGTTATTGTTTTCTTTTGAGAGGAGGACTTTGAAATATTGCAAATTATTACCGCTTGATGTTTGCCGCCTAAAGGACATTTGAGTTTCTAGTCTATTTTTCGGCTTCAAAGGGTTATCGAGTGTTGGTATTAATGAATTTGGAGGCTTATCGTTTATCGTTGATTCAGTTTTTTTATCTGATCTGATTGAGTAAAAACCAATTATAAAATCCTAATCGTGATAATCGTATATGGCATTTTTTGGAACCACTGCATCTTTTTGAAAAAATCATCAACTCTTTCAATAGGGACATATTACATACATATATTCGTAGCGCGTCAATCTAGAAAATTATAATAATGAAACTAGCTGCTGCTCGCGACTTCGTCCGCGTAACTTTGTAAATTAAGTATATACTAAAACCTTCCTCGAGAACCACTCTATCCATTGGTGAAAACAGCATTAAAATCGGTGCAGTAGTTTTTGAGTTTATCGTAAACAGACAGACAGAGTAAACAGAGAGACGCGATGAAGGACTATGTTTTATAATATGTAGTGACTAGCTGCTGCCCGCGACTTCGCCTGCGTAACTTTGTAAATTAAGTATATACTAAAACCTTCCTCGAGAACCACTCTATCCATTGGTGAAAACAGCATTAAAATCGGTGGAGTAGTTTTTGCGTTTATCGCGAACAGACACACAGACGCGGCGGAGGATATGTAAGGATTGTTTAAAATAAAGAAAATTTACAGTATAAAACAAAGCTAACTTGATGAAGAAAATCTCATTCTCGTTCTTATATTTGAAAATAGTTCCATTGTAGACAGGACGGCCATTGGACACGGTCGCGGATCGGCGCATTCCATTTTCAAACGGAAATACCGTTGACAGAGAACACTCCTTTGTTCTGGCTTCGTTCCATTTTCAAATAGAATTTTAAATTTGCACGTGCTATGGCTGTTTAATTTTTCTGCTTTACACTTTCCTAATTAATTTAAGAGTGTAGTACTCGTACAACTAAGATATTTCACCAAAAAATCCAAAAATATTTCCCAGAAGGACGATTACTTTCTCGGTTTCTTTTTTGTTTCGAATTCTAAAAATATGTGCAATTATGGAGGCGATCCAATCTGCTTATTTTTCACATTATACAACACATACTTTTCAGATGAGTCAGGTCGAAAGATAAAGATACTGTGTCTCAATAGTCACGGATTCGATTTCAGACATCCCATTCCCACAACTTTGGAAATGAACTTTTGCCTTTTTGGATCTGCTCTGCAAGTACTAGAAAGGCAAATTGAGCTGCGCAGTCATTTGGGCAGCCCGTCTAGCGGCAGTAACTACTCCACCACTGTGAAATGTCAGCATGTGTGTTCATAAAATCTATCACATAGATAGATGATTGGTCTCGCTGCGCTCGACTAGATACGGCCCTACCTAAAAGCAATGCGGCAACTTATTGTTGTGTGTGTAAAACATCGTCACTGTTTATCACTTTTTACACAGTTTCATTAGGTATATTCTTACACACTTTCACTACGGAAATTGGAATTTTATTATGCTCAAAATTTAATAAAATATTCGGCACGTACACTTCACAAATAGTTTGCAGTGAGACTAGCTGTTGGGTACGCCGAGTTTGGAGTAGTATTTGTTGCCGCATTTGTCAAGTACGACAGCTGTAGTATCTAGTAGAGCGCAGCGAATCAAATATCTTACAATAGCACATATTGTGTTTCGGTGAGTGAGTAAGGGATGTACTCGACATTACCCTGTTGTCTATGCTCTGTAGCGAACTTGATCCACTTGTGCTATAGGCGTCAGTAGCCACCTATTAGCCTGTCTGAAAACCTCTATATTATAGTCTATATTAGAGTGAATGCTTTTTTATAATATGTACAGTTTTTGGTTTCAATAGGACTCACGTTCGATGGAAAGTAGGATATAATTATAATACAAAAGGATGAGTTTTAATTGGACAAGATTTGATATATTATAATAGATGTAGACCTAAAATAACTATAATAGTTTTTGATCAATCACTTCTGTGTTTGGCTGTATTAAAATTTGATCTTTATAAGCGCAAGGGTTCTTTAATCTATTTCATAAAGAAATTGATATTATGTGATGCCACCCTTTATTCCTTCTGAAGGTACATGTTCAAATAAAAGGGCTACTTTGTCATGTTGACAAACAGGTACACGTGAGTTGAAAATAATATTTTATAAACGAGTTTATTTCGAAAATGACTTCTATTTACTATCTATTAGTTTCATTTTTGAATGGAGAATAAATTGAAAAGGTATTATCGAGGGATTTGAGCCGATTTATTAGAAAAACGAAGTAGCCATTGGAATTATGTTTTGAAAATATAAATCAGATAAAAAACCTTACACAGGGAGGTAATAAAAGGCCTTTGACAAAATTTCAGTATGGCTCAAGTTTAGGCTTATAATTAGTATAATAAAATATTAAATTCATATATTAGGGATTATTAATAAAAGGTTTTTAGACAACTTACCGAGACTTAGTTATATTTTGTTAAAGAAATAAAATTTCAGATCATATTATTGATATTATTGTGTTATTATAATTTGTTATTTATGCAAATGTAAATTCTTGTAATTATTCATATTTATTTATGAATTTGCTTTGAGCTTAGTCGTTAAAGTATTTTTTTTTGTACTTATAAACTTTAAGATGACTAACCTTGTAATAGGCTATATAAAAATTTAATTTATTTTATGTATTTGTTAAATATTAAATGCTGTATGGTGAGCTATTAAATAAATAAAGAAAAAAAAGGTATTTTTTAATGTTTTCCTGTGAAGAAAATTTTCAAGATTATTACTTCGACATTAGTTTAAATATACATACATATTATAACAAAATGAAAACAAGGTAACAAATACAAAATCGAATTCAGAACCAATCCATCATAGAGGCAAAGCGAAATAAAACGTTTTCCCATACAAGCGTGCCGTTAATGTTTAAAAGATTCCCCCACATCGCGGTGTTGCCAACGTTTATTTTGAAGAATCGGGCTTCCCCTCGGTGTTGCCAGACAATAAAATACGGTGAGCGCTTTTTTGACGGATGAATAGATGTGTGTGATGCACGCGCCAAGTCGACCGTGTCTGTTGAAATATTTATAGACAAGATTTCACTGCAGGTTTGTTTGTGTTAAGTATCTTCTGTTGTAACAACACATTCTTTAAAACTTGACATACTTACCTATACTTTAATATAAGTTACTTTAATATAAGTCGCAGTTAATTCAGATATCATTAGATAAACATTTACACGTATTTAATTATTCTAAGATATAATAATTATGTAGATATTGACAGATTTCAGGCATACAGATTATTCATGCAAGTAAGCGAATGACCAACGCAAAAGGATTTCGTTTGGACAGTATGCGATCTTGAATTTTATGAATAAAAGAACTACTTACTTACTTCTTTAGTGGAATGGAAATATAAATATGCAACTATCCCGAGTTTTTAATGCTCAATATAGAAGACCAAAGTAGGAATTCCCAATGCACGACTCCTAATTGGCGAATATTCTATAATACATTGATAATACATAATATTATTATATACTAGCTGGTGCTCGCGACTTCGTCCGCGTAGAAAAGTATAAAACGCCATCTACCGTATTTTGGATAGATGGGCGCTATCTCCCGGGTCAAGCCGCTTGTATTTTCGATTTCTTTTATTTTAGATTTCCCGTAGGAATAAAGCATTTTCCCGCGCTAAAAAGTAGCCTATGTTCATCACGGATAATGTCGGCTTCTAATGGTAAAATAATTTTTCAAATCGGTCTAGTAGTTTCGGAGCCTATTCTATACAAACAAACAAACAATCAAATCTTTCCTCTTTATAATATTAGTATAGCATAGATTTCAATGATATTACCTGTGCACGAGTTTAGCGCCACCTAGCGTCCGCAACTTTGTTGGCTCTGACGTTGTGAAAATTAATCGCGACATTGTGACAATCCTCCCCCCAAACCCGGTTTTGAAGTAGGAATTATTTGTCCTCTCTCAAAGCTAGTTATGTAAGTTGGTTATATACGGGGCCAAGGGAAAATATTATTTTAATCCAAAATTATCTATTAATTTATTTCCAAAATTAGTGTGATACTTTGATTTTGGTAGAGAAAGGGCTGTGAAATCATTTTGGTCATTCCAATCAAATGAGGTAGTAAAATTGATTCAAAAAGTGTGTTTTATTTTGGATATGTCAGGGTTCATTTACTTTATTTTATTCCAGGGAAATTTACAGGTATAATTACATACTTAATAACAGTGGTGAGTAAATATCTTAAACCTAATAAAAAAATTCCACTTATAGATAGCAAACTCGTCTAATAACAACTATAATAAGAGAGGCCATTGAAAAATTTATCGACTATACGAGTATAATTCAAATTATATTTATAATCAAATTTAGTTCAAATAATTCAAAAGGCATAATTATCTGTGGAGTTAATTGCATTTCCATTATTATAACTATTTCAAACAAAGGTAACGTACTGTTTATTTTTATCAATATTATGTCACATATAATATCTAACAGATATTGGTTACATTAGCTCACCTAATTGCCGAGGGCTAATAACGCGAATCGGTCGCTCGGAATCTATTAGGGGAATCATTATCATGTTTGCATAATGTATAGCTGATGTAATTATACCATTCACATGTTAAGATAATGTACGCGAGCTTCCATTGTTGTCAATACTTGAGGTTTACATTATCACCACTTCGAAAAGTAAGTTATGGCAAACTTCGTTAAAAGTTTATTCTTTAGAATATCAAATTTAAAAAAAAATATACACTTCAAATTTCTTAGTATTGGAATTCTTGAATTGGATGCATCATGCATCTATGAAACTAAAAAGTTCTGAGGTTTTTAATAAATTTACAACAGAACTCCAATGTATTTGGTCGAGGTATTTGGTACACGGACGACAACAAAGAAAATTGAAATCTCTATACAATACGGCATGCCAATTGAATATCGTGCATTTTTGCTTGTATTTCTGTAAACAGTATGTAAACGACGCGACTACAATCGAGCCAGTCTGTCCCTGTTTGCTTTTGGCAGAGGATTGCTTGTGTGACACATGGTCACATGGCAATTTATTTTAATATTGCCTTTTTAAGTACGATTATCTAAATTACCTAGTTCGCAGGTTTTTCCACGTAAAAAAGTTTTCACAGATTTCATGGCTCACACGACTATCGAGCACATTGGAAATGAATCTACGGAATTCGAAAAAGTATGTTGTTCTGACTTGTTGACTTCTTTCAAAAAGGTTAAGCTACAGGGCAAACTCTTAACCCGATCTTCTTTATTTTAGGCTTAAATTGTAGCTAAATTGTCCAGAGGAGTTTTTCTCAAATTTTTTATATCATTCTTCGCCAAAATCAAAAATTCGAAAAAAAAACTTTTTTCCATTTTGACTTTTTTGAAAAAGTCTTTTTGCGCCTTACAGCTCTCATGAATATTTTGAGCTCTTTTTGAATATAATATCTTTACATCTCTTTGAAATATAAGGGAATCGCATTTTTTCGTGAAATCGGGGCCTATACTGAAGCGAACGAAAAGACATTTCCAATGTCAAAAGGCTCGTACCATCGAATTAATATAACTCTGCGAACAGACTGACGTGTAAGTACTTTCGCCCTAGGCTCTTGTAAACCTGTACGCTGTGCGCGAATGAGACAGTGCTTCTTTGAGTTACAGTGAGTAAAGAGTTACACGCGCAAGCATATACACAACACTATGGATATTTACATTAAAAAAATAAGAACCATTCCTGACTGATGATAAAAATAATTATGTAGGTAACTTTGTACCAGTAAGATTGATTTATATTATTAGAGCACATTCATTCTTAAAAAAAAAAAAAACAATATTTCTCTTCATCCTTTATGACAGTATGTCGCCAATAACAAATTCATCTGTATTCAGCAAAGTTTTTTCCGTTACTTCCTTTACTCGGCACGATTGGGATAAAATCGTTTGCAGCGTGCAATTGTTTTGTACTGCCTTGATTTTGAATTTCATTAACAGGACACGGTAATTCATGTAGTCTATTTGGATGAGAGTACTCCGAACTTATAATTTATTCAATGAGCAATGCGTGTAAGTGCATTCTCATTTGACTAATCTGCTATCAGCACTAAAATCTTCGTAATCAATTATTCCAGTACTTAGATATAGGTGCCATATTACTAAGAGCTAAATTACTAAATTATAAGAATTCTAATTTGTATAACTCGATTATCATGGCGATTTATCGTACAGAAATTTATTTTTATATTTTTTTTTAAATAAAATTTTAACGTTTGTCAATTTTTTTTATTCCCGTCATTTAGATTTTATAGATGTATCACGTAACGTAGCTGATGGCAGCAATTAGGATGATCAAGTAAATACTTAGTGCTTTTTCAATGGGTCAATTCAGAAGATTTGAATTCGAGTGGGTTGTAAATTTTTCATGTGAAATTACGACAAACAGGCTTTAGCGCTCTGGGCTCTGACTCTTTTGATTCCCGGCAGAGCCAATTTTGAAAACAAACTTTTCAAATTAAGTAACTTATTTTGCATATATTTGGCTATTTCTTGTGAAGTAATTTAAATTATATCTTCGGCACGGTAATTATGCTAAGTGCACCATACAACGGATCTAACAAAAAGCGGTGATTAATAGCTACAACCAGCATAAAATTAGTTGACATACCCAAATTTAGTTGGAACAACACAACATAAGTACTTATATAAACAACTTAGATAATGAGCTCTACTTATTAAAGTACAACTCTTATTGTATAAAATGTAATAATAATGATATTACACTCAGACAATAACTTTCAGTTCTAGATTGATTTCTGTCATTTCTATAGTCTGTAATACTTAAAAGAAATTTTAAAAAATACAGTTCTTAGAAAAAAGTCAATTTAAAAAGCAATAAACCATTGCTTTTTAAAGCTGAACTTTCAAAGTAGTTTCTTATGAAACTTGTTAATTTTGCTACCAGAGACAACAGACAATTTTATAGCAAATAGTTTTGTAACTCACTAGGGAGGAGGCCTAATCTAAGTATATTATAAATCATGGGTTAATAAATGATAAATATGTAATAAGTATAAGATACCCATATACATACAATGAGGTGTACTGTAAAAAATGTTACATGGTGCATACTCGTATTTGTGATATATCAGCTAAACATAAAATATGAATTTTTTAAAAAGGCATTGTATGTATCAGTGTCAAACAGTTTGCACGCTGTTATATTTTTCAAAAAGGTCGTCCATTGATATAATAATGTTACAAGATTAATAGCACCGCCGGCTATCAGTCTAGACGGTACATAATGCATTCTGTGTCAGGTCATTTTACTAAAGAGAACCATGATACAGCACTTTCTTGCTGTTGCAGCAAAAACTTTGTCCGTCCATCGATAGGTCGCTTAAATTTATTTGTTTCTTTGACAAATTTCCTTATGCATCGACCTTATTTCGGCATTTTCCAATCGTGTTCTTCCTGATGAAATGATAAATTATTATGTATCTTCCTTAACAAAGAATTCATAGTCATTAACATAATAATAACAACTATGTAAGTGTATGCATTGTAACATACGCATGAACGCCGAGAATTATTTGGCGACGGTAGCCACTGCCATCAATTAGTGTACCGTCAGCGTGCCTGCCGACAGTTAAATTAATAATCAGCCCTACTTACATGTGTATTTTGATTTTGTTGTATAAGAAATTTTTAATGATGGTCACATGTTTTTGAGAACAACTAGGTTCAGATCAGATGAAAAGATGACGTTTGTCATAACTTCTGGGAACAAGACTAAAATAACAATAAAGTCGAATCGACTGTCTTACATCCGATCTAATTCCGACAAACTTCCAGAAGCTTGATCTAAAGTCCAACCGGAGTATTTCGAAGTAAACCTATTTAAGTTTTACCATTACAAACATGTCTGTTAGCAGGTATCATCACAACTACGATTTCAAACAAGACAGGAAGCAATGAAGGAATATTTTAATGTTGGCAGGTGTAGTTGTAGCTGATCAGTTTTTAATTATTAGACATTAAAAATAATTACATTTTCAATACTTATCAGACACATATATTTTTTTAATATTAATATTTTACCAATATTTTAAATGCGAAAATTTCTGAGAATGGATGTGTATGGGTGCTTTTTACTATCTCATGAAAAAACGACTCGTCGGAATTGGATAAAATTTGACACACAGATAGTTTTTACATGGATTAACAAGATTTTTTGTACTGAAAAAATGAAAGGCTCGCCTAGAAAAAATTTGGCGCGATGTCGCCGTGGCGGCGCCACCGTCGTCATAACGATAAATATGCCATGCGTTATAATACCCATAAAATTTCCGAGGTGTTACATTACGAATTCGCTAAATACTTGCATTTTTAACTTCACTGAAAACAAACCAAAAAGGTGTGATATAATACCAAATTATTTGTTAAAACCATTTCATTTCTATTCCAATAAGGTTCACCATTTGTATCAAATGTATTAAAAAAGTATATTATATCGAGGACTTGCGTTTGTAAACACTAATTCGAGTCCTAAAGACTGCTTCATTAAGCAGACAATAGTAGAATGCTTTCCGCTTCTTTTATCTCGCGATATTAAAGCAAAACTCGGGTTCTCGTCGGTTCGTACCGGTTTGCACCAGTAATATCCGGAGTTGTGTCTTAAGTCCCACTATATCGGCATCATAGTGTTCCTTATCGTCGGCACTTTCTTTTCATTGCCTCTCTAAAGAAAGTTTTTGTTGTCCTTTATGATATTATTTGGAGTTTCATTATGTAGCTACCTACGGATTTTCGTTCGCAACTTTGCTGCTACTGCTAGGGACTCCTTTAATTTGGGACATTTATTTTGAGAATGAAAATAATATGTAATCGATTCAAACAAACCATTTTACCATGAAATTTAGCATACACGTTGTCGAGGGATACTTTCGTTAAAAAAAGTGTCATTTTAAATCGTAATTTTTTTATTTAAATCCAGTAAAATACATTGTAATAATTTTTCTTAATATAAATAAAATAAAAAAATAAAAAATATTTATTTTCTTAATATATATAATATATTTAAAAATCAAATAATCGCTATTACGAAAATCTCCTAAATTTTCCAACCGATTTCAATGAAAATTTTAAATGTTGATTCTAGCTTGATTCGCGGAAGAAGTCGGCAGCAATGACTAGTATATTTATAAACATAGAAATAGTATAATTCAGACATATAAGTCCCATCTTCATTTGTTCGGATTGTTTAAGGCAATCCAATCCATTTGCAAACTGAAGTAGAACCTTTGGGGTTAATTGTTGTAAAACCAAATCACATTTGCAGTTCGACAACTAATCCGCTATTCAAATTGCGACTTTATTTGTTAGCCAATAAAGTCTTTATAGTTTATTAAGAATAAATGTATTTGTAATTGTTAGATTTCGAAATACGAGTATTGTTCATTTCCATTCCCGTGAGTGAATTGGTTTTCAAATTTGACTGGTTTTAGTAGCTGTTGTTGTCTAGTATTGTCAAAACTAATGTTAATGGCTCTTTCTTCGTTTGTTTTAATGGAATAGGTAAAGTCATCTTAAAATTAATTTTAAAATGGTATATATATATATATTTACATATATCAAATTATTGACATTGTAAACGTAATGCCGGTACAAAATCAACCTTTTTGATGGACAATTTAATTTTAGTAAGTAAACTTAAATCCAAAAAAAAAATACTAGCTTTGGCCCGCGACTTCGTCCGCGTCCCTAGGGAACATATTCCCCGAGAGACGTCTATCTGGTGTAATATGTAGTGCCTAATCTAATGCTTCATAATCAATAATAATATGCTCACAATATTTTATATTTTTTAACAATATAATAATATATATATCTATGTTTCTGTGTGTCTTTCGCATTCCCTTCACATACGGATTCCCTTATTACCCCCGAAATTCAATAAAATATAATGAGACAAATATAAAGCCTAGTGCACATGTAACACGATATTTTAAAAGAAAAAATGCCATGAAGACCTTTAAAACGATCCCCGTAGGGGAACGCAATTTAATTTTCGTCGGACAGTCTATTGAGTGAAATCCAAAGCATATTGGACATGTTTTTGTAAAGCTTTGATGTAATACAAACCCTCTATTTTTTTGTGGAAATTATTAGCTTCGTTTTGTTGGACATTGAGTTTTTTTTATTGGTCACGTTTCAGATTTCTTTGTTATGATCGGATTCTATATAGGTTTGTTTTGACACTGGTTGATAATATTTTTTTAATAAATTACGCTTACAGGACATCGATAACAGCCTCCCGAGTTAGATTTCTACAAGATATGATTGTCCTATACAAAATCACCGGATGAGGATATAGCCATGGTACATATTAAATAAACTGATGTAATCGTTCCGCACCAGCGAAAAAGATGTACCTAGTTTCAGTGATCCGCAATGAATGTAAGAAGTACAGGACACAGGGCGGCCGAAGTTGCGGGCACCAGCTAGTACGATAATATTATTATAACATGATATGGTTAATAATGATACAACGGTTGCCTATACAATGCAATTAGGCGTACGACAATACAAAAATACATAGGAAGCATTGAAATGAATAATAAGAAGACAAAAGGCAAGTTCTCTTTGATTCGGTCACGCGTCAACGCTCGAGATGACACGATATTAATGCCTATTAAAATGTAATCATTTTCGCTTCTACAAAAATCAAAGTTGAAATGTTTTTGATTTTATAATTTAGAACATTCTTTATATTATTTTGGAATGCCTTATGTTTTGCAAAGATACATTATTTCGATGCTTATATGTATTGTATACGAAAATAAATTAATCAATATATATTAATTTTTCTATTTTTTTTTTAAATAATAAAATATTATACAAACATATTTTTAATTTTGAAATTACATATTTAATTCTACAGTGGCAAGGCACATTGCGTTTTTAGTCATCTGGTAACAGTACCCCTTTGAAGAAGACAGTGAAATAATACCACTAAGGCTTAAGGCTTGAAAGCGTAACAAACATACTTTCGCATTTAAAATATTATTTTAGTCTAGGTTAAATGGAGTAGTCTCGTATGTATCAACGATTTTTAAGTTTAATTTAAGCAATGTAATCATAACAATGTATGGGAGCAATTCAGTAATATAATATACTGATACTCAAAATATGATTAAAAAAAGTCTGTGTGTTTACTCCTTACGAACGATAAATAATAATAATTTAAAAATTTAATAAATACGAACGAACGAATAAATAAACTGAAACTTCAAACACAAACATACCGTGTGACAATTTTGATTTTACTCCCATAAATTTTCATACACCTTATACCTATAGGAAAATCGGTACTAAAGGAGTAAACTCCAATAAGTTTTTTTTTTAATATCAAACTAAGGATCGCTGGTACAATTTGGTGCAGAAGATAAGCTAGTATTTAGCAATAAGATGTTTTATGCGTTGTCGAACATCAAAGTCATTAGCACTTACAAAACAGGCACCCTTTAACGCGCGAGTAAACGTTTACGCGCCTGTAAATGGTGACCACAGTATTGAGACAGAAAGTAATCTGAAGCTTACGACGTATGCTATTTCTAAAAAAAAGTTAAAGAAATTTTTATTATCGCTGTTTTACAAGATGCACCAATAATAAAAGTTAACACTTGTTATATTTGATGAGCCTGTTGATCTAGTTAAGGTCTTGTTTCACCTAGCCAATTTAGGAAACAAACATTTCAAAGTTAACTCTGCTTTGGTATCTTAAAGTAGTTGAAGGATACAACAAACAGACAATCAAATCTTTCTTCTTTACAATATTAGTAGGTATAGATTAGCAGCACGACAGCTTAGATTATTTACTAGCTTGCTATTTTAACTGTGGTCTTAACTCTCGCTTTAATCCTACGTACGCGTTAAAACGAATATTAACTTTATCAGAAGCACGTGGCGGCATTTAACATTAGAAATAAACCTTCTTATGTTTACACTTACGCGAATGTTTCTAGTTAGATATGGGATGCAGTAACACGAGGGAAGTTTTATTAGGCTATATACCTAACGTTGTTTAATAAAATCGAGTCAGTTCTTTCAAAGTCGATGCATATGCCTTTACAACAGAAAGGCTTGTTCATGATTCTACCATACACAAAATACTCAGGCCTTTTTACTAGTATTTATATTTTACCCATTGTAGTAGCAGAGCATAAGTACTGCTGGAGTATTAATAATCCCTTTCCAAAATTATCGTTAAATTAAAATTATATTAAATTAAAATTCATTTATTTTCATGCAACTGAACCCATACCTATGTTACATTACTAATTACTTATTATTAATTAATCCATTAAAATATATAAATAAAATATATTTTTTTATAATAATAAAAATAAATAATAACTCACAAGATAAAAGCTAAGAATAAAAAAGAATAGTTGACTCATTTGATTTAAGTTTTTTTATACCAATAGTAAAAACCTTGACATTGGCAATTTGTAATTATTGTAAAAAGTAAACTAGGGGTGGCATTTATGTTAGTTATTCTCTGTATCACAAATAATAATAAATAATATTAAAAGTGAAATTCTAAAATAAAATTTTGGTATTATTTTTACTTTACGTTATAGCAATGACTAATACAGAATCTTAGAGTCAAGATGGTATTTTAATAACCCGCGTTCTCATTAACGCTGGAGATTTAAACAGTCATCACTCTGCGATGAGTTGTAAACTGGAGTTAATGTAACAGACGTACGTTTTATCTTGTCATCAAGAGACGCAAGTTTTAATGGTGATTAAGGGTGGCAATTCGTCGACGAAACTCTTCTATTATATAATGGTGTACTAAAACACGCCGTGTTGTAAGCCGCATGTCAAGTCAATGGATCAACGCGACGAGTAATTATTGTCTCTTGCATTTCGACTATTTTCTGAATGTGTGTTTCAGTGTTTGGAGTGATACGCGTTTTATTATTCCATACGAATGTGGTGAAATTTTATCCTTATTTTGTTTTATCCTACTTAATACGAGTCCGACTGATATTATATCAAAACCACAATTCCAACTATCTTCGCTGACGCGTTCGTTCAACTGACTCATTCATTACCTTTTTAATATCATTCTACAGTGTACTTTTTTCTTTATAACGTCACATCATTGTCAACATACTTTACTTTATAAGTCACAAAGTACTTTATACTATACTTCCGTCGACATAAATAGCAAACGCTAATGTTAAAATCGGAACGTATTTGACGCCTTAGCCCATCCGCAATAATCCCATCGTCTCTCAATAACATTTATGACATTAAAAATATAAATTGTAAGAAATAAATCAAATGATGTAGCAGGTAGCGACGGCAAAGGAAGCTCGCTTGCACCGAGGCGATGCAGCAATTTGTCATAGTGACGTGCACCACGTGTGGGTAGCGGGTAGCGAGCAGTGATTACACGCGACTACATGAATCACGTACGGATTTTGTGGTTGCATTTCTTTGATACTACCCAGCTAAAAGGATAACAAAATTGTCTCTTGTGCTACGATTAGATTAGTTTTTTTTTTAAGAAATTCACAAAGTTGAAAGAGAAGAGAAATTAGAAAGAAAATGTTTTTTTCTGTTTAGCTGCTTTGTGGACTGTAGAGACTGCAACGTACCGGCATTCCAGTATTTCCTGTGTCCTTAGACGAGTTTAGCCACTTATTATAGGACTGCCTATCATCTTTTGTAATAAAATGAGAGGTTTATTACAAATCAAATATCAAATATTTTCTGATAATATTTTCATAATTACAACAAGATGAAGTACTTACAAACCTTATTCATTCTGACGTGTAATGCATTAAAATTTAAGATAATAATAATAATAATTTATTTGCTGAATATAGAAGATGATGAAAATTATCATTTACATTCAGAATGATTAGAGAAGCAAACCACCCAATAGAATTTCATAGGATTTTCACTAATTGAAAGAGCGAACAACGCGAAAAAATAGTATAACCATAATAATGTATCAGAGAGAAGCTGAGAGAGTGAAGCGAAGCTGGTATTTAAAAAATTATGGAAGAATAATTTATTTTGTTTGACGCAATACGCTTCTTATGTAAGTTTACATAATTTATGTATATATAAATCATTCGTTTTATATATGCATATAAATACGTTTGTGTACCTATTTATAATGATATGTGTATTTTTAACAAAGAAGATTTTTATGTTGTGAAATTTCAATAATCGGAAAATGTATCACAGCAAAACTAATAAGTTTGTCTATAAAGTATGTCTAAGTAAGTTTAATACTTTTTACGAGATTTTCTTCGAAATAGATAAACGCGGCTGCTGGTTTTACTATTGTCCGGTACGCACATCAAAACCTGGGCCTAGCAGTAACCTCGATAATAAACGAGACTCTCGAACGGCAGCCGTAAAGTGTCCGATTCACTATTTAAACGTTGGTTAATGGCGCAGTCGTTAACTACCTTCAATCTGCTTAATTGGGAACGGTTCCACCAGATCCTTAATGGCCAATATATAGGGATACGTTTTGGAAACGCACAGATTTATCGTTCTTATGTTAACGATTGTCACGGAAATTCGGTGAAACGCTACGGAATTGCGAATGTTTTGAGATAAGGATTCCCATGTTTGAATTTCCTATTGCGTGCGCTATTCAAGATTATCAACAATTCACATTACTTTGAAAGAAAGAAAAGAACATACATAATATATGCCTCATACAATCTACAAAATAAAACATACAAAATTTGTTTTTGCAATAAAGCAACAAAAAATATATAACACTAGATGTCCACGTAACCATATAAAATGTAACTTGCTGATAATGTAGATTTCCATAGGCGATAGAATTTTACAAAATAAAAATCGGTACAGTAGTTTTTGAGTTATAGAAAGTAATAATAGAAAACTTTTTTAATTGAGTAAATAAAATATTAAGTTTCAGTCATTTTCAGCCATGTGAAACCGGAGCGGGACGGTAGTCTATATATCTATAGCTGTATCTATATTAATATATAATAAATCTGTAGGGGTCGGTCATGGAGTAATTTACCTTGTTTTCAGAAATATCGTGTATATAGGCTCCATACATGATACTGAAACTAAATTGACCATTTTTAGAATTATTTTCTGTATGTATGTAATGTATGTATGTATGTTCCTTCATAACTCTTAAACGAATTAATTGATTTTCATGAAACTTGGTAGATAAACATTTAGACGTACAGGACACAGGATAGGCGAAGTACTTTTTTCTTCAACGCGGACGAAGTCGCGGGCGGTATCGGGTATTGTAATATTTTTATTACGAATACTTTGCGTGTTCAATACTAGTATAGTAGAAAAAAGTTTATTATCATTTCGGCGCGTAGTCCGGTGCAATTTACTGCCCCCAAACGGGGGTAGTACGCTTTGATACGCTTTGCGGTGGTTGTTATTATTGAACCCCTAAATAACGTTCTGATTCGCATACTACCTCTCTACTGAATAATTTTACCCGATGTTTATATTTAAGGAGAAGGAGTATATCCAAACCAGGGCCACCTCTGGAAAGTGCATTTACGAATTAGGCTCTGGCGGCGCAAGAACACTGAACTTAAAATTAAACGACTTACAAGGAGATGTACTGGGAATGGGCCAGAGAAAAAATGGTCTCACTATTCCGATTGATTTGTACGGCCGGACTATTGGAAAAAAAAGTCTCACTAGTTCGGTCAACCGGACTGTTAACCGAACTACTAGGAACTGACGAAAAATTCAATGCCTAAAAAACTAAATAAAATGCTTAAATCCGTCAAGAAAAAGAAACATTGGCGAAGTCACCGGCAAAAACTATACATACCTAGTTAATAATATTTTTCGATCCTAACTTTGTCATCAAAATTCTTGTTACTTTAAATAGAAACAAAAAATGAAATTTCACTTTAAAAAATTCTAATATAATTTAATTAATTAATTAATTTTAATATAATTTAATTTTTCTATTTGCAATATAAAAATAAAATAAATAAATATTACTTAAAAAAATATATAATAATTAATAAAATAATAATAATTAATAAATATTATAAATTAAAATAATATTAATAATATATGATATTATAAATATTATATATTTAAATTATATAATTAATAAATATTTATTTTATCATTATTATTATACACATATATTTATTTTCTATCTTAATTCTAAATTTTTTACAATAAATATTATTAAAAAAAAAACAAACAATAAATATCGTAAAAAACTTAAAACTAGAATTCCGCAGGTAGTGGGGCAAGGCCCAAGCTACCAGTGGTTAGGGCTGCAGAGTGAGGAACCTCCTGACAATTCGTGCCGTGTCCAGAAGTACCGCTTTCTGTATCTGAGCCTTGATCCAGCCATCCAGTGAGAGCCTCTTGAGGTGTTATTATTATTATTATTTACTTTAAATAGAAATTGAAAAAAATGAAATTTCACTTTAAAAAATTGTATTTATTTTATTACTTTTAAGTAATAAAATAAATGCAATTTTTCTATTTGCAATATCAATCCTCTAATTTGAACATGACCCGCAGCGGTACGCGCGTTGCCGTGCGACGCGGTTTCTTTGTCCATTATTGCGTAATCCGATATTATTGGGCACAAATTGAATTGTCATACATACCGTTTTAATGGTGTCTACGCATGACCACGGTCTTTGTCGGTTGTCAAGGGGAATGTTAAAATCTTACCTCGTTGTTAGTTATTTTCTACGATTTAATAACGTAGGGTTTCCTTTACTCATTATATTTTTCGGAATAGGGCTAACATAACAACTGAAACCTGACAGTGGCGAAATATCGTTTAGTTTAGTAGAAGATTCAAGTAATTTCCTCGAATACACATACTGGTGACTCGAATTATTGCAATACTTATTTTTGTTTTGTTTAGTTTCGTTAGTTAGTGACTAGTTTAGTAGTGGCAAGTCGGTTCTTTGCAATCATTTGGAAAAAAAAACACGTCATATAATTGATTTTGCTTAAATTTCTCATACAAAGCTGTCACCCAAAAATCATTAGCCATATAAGTAGGAGCATTAAAACGTCTCGGTCTATCGCTTCACGCCCTCCCCCGAGGTACCCGTTGCTCGTCCACACAAACAAACATACACAAAGAATGGCGGTGACTAATGACTGTTTAAGAAACCATCATACTTTATGGGAAAGTCGATGGGGTGTGATTATTTCGACGCGAGTAAGCGTACAGATTACGAGCACCTACAACAAATTAAATTCTAAATTCTTAGAAGTAATAAATGTCTTTTTTACAATTCTTCAATCGAGCCTTTTAAATCGAAATAAATAAGCATTTTAAAATTACTATCTATTTTTTTTGTTTGTGTCACAATCCGAGTATTCAAAATCCATAAGACATCCCTTATTTTAGCATTTTTTAAATAAGACTATGTGATCGTGAAATAATTTTAATGGTTCAAATATTGAATTAAATAATAATCGAGAGAGTTATGGGCTAGGAAAGTATTTTTTTTATTTTAGGGTTTTTTAATATCACACAGATACTCACATAATTAAGTAAGAAATATCCCCTTGTTCCCCGTACATAACCAACTTACATAACTAGCATTGGGAGAGGACAAATAATTCCTACTTCAAAACCGGTTTTGGAGTAGGATTTTTTCTTCGCTTATATACGAAAAAGCTCTTCTACGTATATAAGCGTTTCTTACTATATATAAGCTAAAACTAACTAAAAAAATATATAAGCTTCTTCATATATATTTTTTGATAAAATACAAATTGATTACGATATAAGGTTACAGTATCGTTTTCTGTACAGACACTTCCGCTTCCCGTCTCGTCTTTTCGCCGACGAATACAAACGATCTTGTACCATACTACAATTAATGACACACGCCTTTCTGATTACACCTTCAACATTTTGAGTATGTCGTCGCTTCGCGAGACTTATTCAGATAAATAAAGCACCTATAATAGATCACATACGTATGTATCTCAAAAGAAATAATGTTTTGACCCGGAAGTCATCTTATTGTATTTTTTGTAATAGATAAGATTTGCAGCTAATAAGATAAGTTTATCTTCAATATTTTACGTATAAAATTTGTTTAAGATGTCATGCACAAAACGGATAAAGTAAGCCCTTAACCACCTCGATAGAATAAGTAGAGAAAAATATATCTGGGAATAACTTAGTCACTCATTAACCCTTTAGCCGCTTGGTTTTGTCGGAGTTGTAATTTGCTTTATGAGAAAGCATCGCAATCATTTAAAAATACAATACAAGTAGAGAAATTTGTCGTATATATACGGCTCTGGCGAAATGGACACGAAAATAACTGTCGACTCTGGCGGCTAAAGGATTAGAACACAAATTATTGCTAATCCAATTTAAGAATATAACATAAGTTGTGTGAGTTTGTGCATAGTGAATTTTTTTATTTCTTAATTTACTTCAAATTTAAATTTTCTCATACTTATAAACCTTCATTGTATAAAGTGAAATATGTTTTGTTGAGGGTAGATCGCCGGCCGATTCGGGACCATTTCCGTTTTGCGCGAGTCTATCTATCTTAGTCGGAAATGCGACGACACCCTTTCTAAATGATTCCTTAAGGCCATCAGTCCACTGTGCAGTTTTTCAATACACATTATTTATATGTATATATACTTCAATACACATATGCTTACTATAATATAACGTAGTATATTTAGCTGTGGGAGGATAAATACTTTGTGTAGCGACGAAAGAAGACCGGTGTGTCGGTGAATGAGTCGACACACCGGTCTTCTTCAAGGCATAAAAAACTACAAGGTATTAACCTATGCTTATGCTATGCTTATGTTTATAGGCGACAGTAATCACTACTAATAATAAATCTGTAAGTGTAGGTATTGTATGTATGTATGTATGTACAGTTGTACATACAATACCTACCTCTAATCTGGTATAGGTATTGTATTTGGTTACCTCTAATTTAATTTAAGTTTATTTTAATAAAAAAAATAATCGGTACGGTGTCGCTGCTGAAGCTAAGCTACATTTCAGATGGAACTTGCTACAGAAAGGTAATTGTTCCACTTGATTGTAGGTGGTTACCGTAACACAAGCATCGCCATAACAAAGCAAAGCTCCATCATAGGCCTCATCCTTGTTACTCAGCTGGTTGTTGGCCAAGAGCAAACTCATCTCTAATAAAAAAAAGGTGCGGCCGATCAGCCAAGGTGTTCAAACTCAGTTATCGTACTTGAATAAGACGACTCTTATATAACTGAAGCTGCGCGGTGAGTATTCGGCTGTATGTGAATCACGCGAAATGCGATCAATTAATTCGACAGACAGAAACTGCAGTCAGCGTTTAGCGTATAAATTATTTAAAATTAATCAAATGCGCAAGTGAATAACAATGAACAACGTCTCGTTCGCATTGAGTCAAGCTGTGTCGATCGCAAATGGGACTAATCACTTAATGCAGGTGAAACCGGGGGGAGTAGCGAACTTCGCCGAACGCTAAAATATTAAGCAGTTGGAAAATTTCACGTTTTCAAAAGTGACTACTATTTGTTCTTGTACATGTCAGGTACAATTTTTTTTTCAAGATAAATAATTTTATTGACACAACTACTTTTACATGGTAAAAGACTGTATGTATATTAAATCTATACTAATATTATACTATACATAAAATATTTGTGTTTTCGTATCTAATAAATAAATTCAAACGCTACTGGACCGATTTTAAAAATTATTTCACCTATAAAAAGCTACATTATCAAAGAGTAGTTAACATAGGCTATCAATCATCAATCAGTCAATCATCAATCATCAATCAATCAATCATCTATACTAATAATAAATCTGTAAGTGTAGGTATTGTAGGTATTGACTGATTTTCAAGAAACTTGGTAGATAAACATTTAGACGTACAGGACACAGAATAGGATACACTTTGTTTTTCACCGAGGATGAAGTCGCGGGCGCCAGCTAGTATCTTATAAAGTTACGCGGACGAAGTCGCGTGCTATTGCTAGTAGTAAATACTTTTACTTTTGGGTCGAGAGAAATTTTCGGAGCGGATCTAAAACTCTGACGAAAGAGACGTATGTAGATATATTGTATGAATTGTGTACATAATCAATGTATTTTAGCATATTAACATTTCTCAACTTAATTTAATTGACAAAAAAAGGAAGTCTTGTACTGTTATAAAAATATTTTCAATTGGGAAGTTGTATTCGGTTCATACAATAGTAGGGTGGTTCAATATAAAATTTTGTTCGATAAAATCTGAATAACATACGAGACGCTGTTTGGAGTCGACTACTCTCACGAGAACGAGGTAACGGAGAGCTTTTGCAATATATTTGAAAGCTTCCACAAGTATTTACAGATTGTATTCTATGAGAATTGAATAAATAATGAAATAGGGTAACCGTAAGTGCAGGAAAAATCTTCAACAGTTAACAAAAGATAATGTATCAGTAGATATTTGTATTTATTTAAGGGGAAATATTCCTATAGGTGTAATACATACAATAAATATGAGTTGCCTAGAACTGGCTAGTGCCGGCGACTTCGTCCGCGTTTAAAAAAGAAAATATATAAATATAACTAACCAATATAACACCTGACATCTTCATTGCTATTATACGTTTTAGAGGCATTGGATTCTTATTTTTAGATTATGAAAGGTACTTTCGGGATAACGTGAATGCAAATTTCCATGATAAGTTAAGTAGTTAAGGCGTGAAAACATAACAAACAAACAAACTCATTTTTACATTTATTATTGTTAGGTGACTTGATAAATTTCAAGATTAATATATGTACTAATGTACCTAGCTATTGCACGCGACTTTGCACGCGTAACTTCATATATAAAATATAGCTATTGTTACTACCTGATAATGTAGCTTTCTATAGGTGAAAGGATTTTCAAATTCGGTCCATTAGTTTTTTAAGTTTATTCCACACAATCATACAAATCTCCTCTCTTTATAATATTAGTAGGTACCTATAGATATATTATTATGTGGCCCTATGATATCTAAAGAATACTTCACAATAACAAACATTTTAATCGTTAAATCAATGTGTACGCGCTTCATCAAATTCTCTTCAAAGGATGTCTATAAGAAAAGTTTTAGCTGTAGCGGTTGAACAAGTTTATCGAACGTTCAACGAATTATGTTAAACTGAGCTTGTAAATTTCGGTTTTAATTTTTTATTTTGAATACTAGCTGGCGCCCGCGACGTCGTACGCGGTAAGTTCGTTTTTTAGAAACAGATTTATTTTTATTTTTCTAGGACAAAAAGTAATCTACAATAATTATGTTTATCCAAGTAATAATTGTCTGTGTCACAGAATATTATATTTTTCATGAACTTATTATGACACCCCGTAACTCCCTATGATTTTTCCGCATTGGCAAAATGGTCGCTAGATTTTTGTCTGAAGATAGTTAGAAGACCAGAGAGTAACATAGACTTAACATACTTTTTGTCTATTAGAAATATTAATTAATCCCTTAGAATTAATAATAACGTTAAAGTAACTCACATTTAATGATTGATTCTATAAAAATGTATACTTGGATGGTCTGAGAATTATTTTTAGTAATTAAACAAGGATATAAGGTACTATATAATTCAATATTTTATTAATATAAATGAGTGAAATTAATAATAACAACAACATAAGTAGTGCAAAGGTTAATTAGTTCTATTGGTAGAGAAAGATTGACAGGCATGAAGCGCCATATTTTGTACCGGAATGTTCTTATTTCGGTGTAGCGAAGAAACAATTCTATGTCCTGTTTGGAGGCCTCATCTAAAACAAGAAGAGTAGTTAAAATGAGTACCTATATAAAGCTATATAAGAACAATGGAACAAACTAAAAGACAAAATTATTCTAAAAATGGTTAAACATTAATTAACACCATTTTTTTAGTATTATTTAGTTTTAGATTTTAGTTTAGTTTTATTTACAATTAATAATTGTATTTTTATTGCTTATTATATTTTTATTTACAATTAAGGTATATACTATGTTAAATATATATAATTTTGTCTAAAAGATTTCACATGCAGAATTGTTGTATGGTAATTGTAATATATATGGTGCGTACTTGCGTAGTGTAGTCTAAAATGTCTAGACAAACCAACAAACACCATAATAATGTTACTCATCTATCTAAACATTCTTCGGTTGAAATATTTCGTCATTTATTTGCTTGTATCAGGAACTACTAGTTCGAATTGAAAAATCTTTTTGTATTGGATAGTCCATTTATCGAAGAAAGGAATACAAAACGCGGGCGAAGTCGCGGACAACAGCTAGTATTACAATAAATTAATACAATTATTTATTGTTATTAACACAATAAAATAGACTATTTTTAGATGCTTGAAATAAATAAATATACTTTATTTATTTAAATATCAATTACCTGTTTCATCCATTAGTTTATGCATCAAAAATAATCTCATGTTTTCCACTTCCATTGAATAGAGTTCCACAACTACACACGGAGAGAAAAGAAAGAAAGATATCTGTGATAGATGCAATAGAATAAAACCCAATGTTATAACCGGTATCTGAAAATATAATTGATAAACTGATAACACTGGATTAATCTTTAATGAAATAGTCAATTAATTTGCTTAAACGAATGAATGCAAAATAAATAAAATTTTGACTGCTGTTACAGATAGAGCAATGTGAGATGTGTTTCTAATAATGCTTGTAAATCTATAATTTCTTATTACACGTCTATAAATAAAAATTGTATGATGAACTATTTTTATTGTACTTACACTAACCTCTTTTTCTATTATCAACAGAATGTTGTATGAATTGATTATAAGTTTTGGCAGAGAACAGATTACACTAATAAATAGCTGTAAATAATTAAAAATTATTAGTGTTATTTTTTTTATTTAAATAAATAGTAATAATATTATATAATATACCTAAATTTAAAAAATACCATACACATACAAACTTATCTATATAATTATTTAAAAAAAACTGAAATCTCATGTTTACAAAAATAAATATTGTAAGTGGTATGCTATCACTGAAATAAGTATATAAAAAAACAGAAATAGCGTTTTTAAAATTTATTTTAACGTAATGTAAGGCTATATTATAATTTTTACCTAAATCAGAACCAATTCATAATCAAGACATGTAATCTTACCGATGCAAAGAGCACTGGAGATATCAAATCAAGAATGTCTGCCAAATGTCTATATAAATTTAGACATAATCTAATTTTGTTATCTTTTACCATCGCATTATTTTTTACATACAAATAAAATTTCCATTCGGGAGTCTCTTCGAGCCGTTTACGAAGGATTTTGAGTCTTAAACGTATCATGTCAAAGACTATAAACCTCCACACTCTACTAATATCTAAGGCTAGTAAGGAGAACTGATTTATCAGGTATAGATATACATAATCATAGCAAGTATATGAGTAACAATATATTCCTGTGTAAAATATACGAACGAACCATGTACATATAGTGTAGAAAATCATTTTCTTCTTCGTTAAGTAGTAATTTTGTCTATTAACACGCAAATAAGAGTCTATTTCTTCAAGTTTTCTAAAAAAGGTTATAAATTTATTCTTGTAAATTAAAATAACAATTATCGAAGCCACATATTCAATTAATGACCATATTTGAGATATTTCTTGTCCAGCACAACAAGTAATGGTTGCAAATGCGGTAGCAATAATGAGAATGATACAATACAGTTTTGCGAGATACTTGAAAATGTTATTAGATTGAAAAATGTTGAATCCACAGATTAGAAGTAGGATGAGAATTGGACGGTACAGCAAAACCGTATTGAATTTTTCCACTTTCCTTTGAAACATTTTGCCAATTTATTAGTTGTTATAACACTCGGTTAATTCACAAAGCGACGTCAATACAGAAACAGCTCGTGGCTTGATTGTCAACTACAACTCGGATCAAACTGTTACAAAGCTTATGCGAAACATAATTCGTGTTATGGTAATTATATTCAATACTATATACAGAAATGCAAAGAAAACGAAGATTTGGTTCAGGGGACCTGGGTTCGATTTTCAGCATAGCCAACTTTGGAAAAAAAAATGACTGTGGTCTGGGACACAGTTCATAACAAAAGCACATAATTTTTTTTAGTACTTTCTTTGGGGTCTATACGAAATTGGTGTGTTTTATCTTGGCGATTTATTTATAATTATCTATTTATATAAATCGTCAAATATGTAACATTAAACAACTAAGAAATTAAACAGGAAATACAAAAATATAAGGAATACTTGTGAATCAAACAATTATAATAAATATTTTATCAATTATGCATGAAAAATATTGACTGACCTCTGCAACATAGGGTTATTTCAATCCCTCAGGATAAAAATAATCTGCCATTTGGAATAACTTTTTAAGAGCCTTTCTAGATTCTGAAAGTGTAAAATAAATTAAAGTCTCAATCGATACTTAAATAGTTTAAACTGTACTATTATTCACATATTTGTTTTCGCTTTCTTTCTTTATTCCTTTATGACTAAATTTGAAAAAATAAAATAAAACTTGGAACGTATACCCTGGCCGCAACGCGAATACCACAAAATTGGTTAAAGCTTATCGCGGTTTACGTTAAAATGACGTTTGACATAGCGTTACAAAGCCTTTCACACATTAACTGAACATTTCATACATCGACTTGAACTATTCATTAACAAAAGCCTTTGCGGTTGGTATGTGTGCATTTGATTATAATCATACACAATAGCTGTGTCAAAGTCATATAAAAAAATTAATGGTTTAAATATTTTTTACATGTATTTTTCACCTGTCTGTTGAAATGATTTTGCACAAAACTCATAATTATTGATATTGATGCTTAGAAAAAATATATATTAACATTCCAGATAGTATAAGGCTGACAGTCCACTTGATGGTAGATGGCTACCGTCGTCACTGGCTCTGGAAGTGCACTACCAACCATAGTAGGATTAAGGATAAGGGATAAGGAAGTGATAGAGTATCCCTTACTCAATCACCGAAAAACAATAGCACAGGTGCTGTTATTTCGCGGTTATCTTCTTATAACTTCAAAGCACTGTGTGAAACGAAACGCAATAATGATACGTAATTTTAATTTCTTCATAAAATTGTGGCAAAACTGAATTATCAATTGAAATTCATTAAATAAATGAAAACAGTATCTCATGTGTACACGCCTTAATAATCTTGTAATATACTGTGTGGAAGTTGATACAGAAAACATAGAATTTTGTATTCAGAATGCAAATTCGTAAATATTCCTTTACGTACGATCACAAAGTCAAACTGAAACACACCGTCAGAAGGATTTAAGGGTTTTAAACGTTGATTTTCTTTTCGTTTTTTGTATATAATTGAACGCTTTGTGGCATACGAAAGTTTTTAAGTCCTTTGCCGTTTCACAGAGCATTTTACTGCCAATGACCGGTGAGGCATCGTTGGTAAGGATCTCGCTAAGTATTTAACTGTGGAGGAGGCATCTTGAGACACGAAAATAAAACTCTTTACTTTGTAAGTTTACAAGACTCGTAGTCACACCTTCTTGTTTAAAATATTAATAAAAAAAATCGTATCTTGTATCAAATTTTTTGCTAAGATTAATGTAGGCCCTGAGACAAAGTTAAGACCTTACTGTAGGTAATTAGGTAATGAGATTTAGTGTAACAATCTCTACATTTATTTTCTTTAGCTTTTCATTGTTTTAAACTATCTCCAGAGCCCGTTAAACCGCTCAAAAATCAATTCAGAAATCTCTACTTTTTACTATTACATATTCTTGCATTTTATTGGGAACTTTTTTTATTTTTGCTTTTAGTTAGCATCTAAACGACTAGATTAGATTAGATGCCTATTATGCCTGCGTCCGCATGTAATATTTATAAATGTAACAGTCACGTAAAAAATAATATTCAGACAAATTATTTTGTAGAATAAACTTTACAAGAAATTATACAAAAAACAATGCAAAAAATCTAAAAAAATATACCCATGTTGAACATACCGCATCAAAATATTGAATATCGCGGATTAATCCGGCTTCTTTTTGAAGTAGAAAATTGTTCCGCCAACTTTCTTTGTCCGTTGACCACTCGTGGCGGAATTTTTTACTATTACATTCACTGACTTCAGTTGCCGTAAAACGAAGCGCGGACACAATAGACTCTTTACAAACGACAATAGTCAACGGTAATGAATCTTTTCAATGGAGTTAAATGTCAATAATACCATTTTCTTTCAACGTACGTATGCAATGTATTGACAGTATTCTCTGTAAAAAAGATATTCACTATCCAAGTATACTTTCATTTTCTCCAACCTATCAAAATGTGAGATAGTGTATTTTGTTTTCAATTTACGTAATATATATTCTACCTCAATAAGTGTAAAATAAGTTTTCAACGCGGACAAAGTCGCAGGCACCAGCTAGTAGTATAATAAGTTCCGGTATAACTTCGTATACTTGCGTAGTAACGTTCGTAGCATATGTAAGTAAATGTGCTACGAACGCTACGAACGTTTGGCGCTACGAACGTAATAGGTACACAAATAGATAGGTGCTACAATTTGAGTCCTTTAAATGAAATTACTTTCTAAAAACTACATTAAATTTCTTACTTACTACATTTATATACTGTGATATGCATGCCGGTGTAATTTCGTGCTGTTTGCAGTTCGGTTGGCATTCGGTTGGTTGTAACGAGAATCCAACTAAAAAAGGTTCAAGTGAGTATTTGTCTCGAGATGAAACGGAAATATGCAAGTTAACTTTTTTGGGTTCGCATCGACAATTATAATAAAATGTAAAATATATTTTACAAAGCCCAATTTTTTTAAATTCTTCTCTGTTTTTCTGTGCACATTAATATCAGAAACTTGAATGAAATTTGCTTGGCACATAGATTAAAGTATAGGATAACTCATAATATATAACATATATTATTACTTGGATTAACATATATTAGGTATTTAGGTGAAGAAGTAAAGGATGCCAGAGCCTTTTCCCTGTGCTTTCCTAATCTTTTACTAAGGTCGGCAGTGTCTGCAACATCTGTAGCATTTCTCTTTTAACCTACGATCAAATGGACCGTCATATATAAAAATATATTTAATTACATTTAATCACGAGTCTTAGACAAAGCAAACTATAATCTCAATTGTTAACTGTTACTAAAAATACGCAATACAAATGATTGTAGATTCAGTTAGGAAGTAAGATAACCTGCTCATGGTATGATATATAGTATCTTCTTTACCGGTTTCCTTTTACAGACATTCCCAATTATTTCTATCTCGCGTTGCCATGGAACAATTAGGGATTGACGGACGCACAAAAGACGGATGTCCATATAATGATCGCCATTATCCACTAGCGACCACTTGCTGGCTATTGTATCATTCAAGTACAATAATGCTTCAGTCAAGTGTTGGGGACAGGAACAAAAGTCTAACAATTACAATAGATAACGTACGTTACTTTCCATTCAAGCTTTTACCTTTGAAAGAAACAATACTTTGACTTTATCACATTTTTAACATAACCTGTTCAAGGACGCCATATTAAGTTCACTCTAGCTTTGCTTATACTATACGTAACTGAAGCCAGCTATTATGAAGTAGTCCATCAAAAATATCTAGAGTCGAAACTCACCATTGTAACAATTTTACATCTCTACTTTTTTCCCCTTTTTCTTTCTTCTTTTTTTGTCATCAATATAAGCATAAGAAATCTTGTGGATTTCTGTACTTATGAATACACATGTCATAATATTGAAGTTTGAAAAAAAAAAGGATTTAGATCCGATGGGTTTAAAACCTAGTTACCACACCTTTTTATCATCCAGGGAAGAGTTTATTCACAAAGCATTGTTTGTTTGTTTGTAAAAAAGAACACTTTTCCCTGAGGAAACCAGTAAGATAGTAATAAGAATGATAGCTGCTCATTTGTACAGGGTTTAATGAAGCGAAAGAGCAAATGTGGCGATCTTGGAAGCCAAAACCGATTTGGTTCCAATTGAGTAAGTGAATTAAGTATAAAATATACTGGTCCTACATAAATAGTTAATGAAATATTTATATGAAAACTTTATATACTTAATTCAATAACCTTTCGTAAAAAAAAAACTGAGATTGCTGTGGTCCCTAACATAAGATGGATTCTGATGCATGGAATTTCTCTGCATGTTCTACTATAGATTTTTTGCTATTTTCATTGCTATGCTTAATCGAGGTGTCAATATATATTGTTTATTATGGAAATATAGGAGTAGTCGACATTTCCGCCCACGCATTTGGCAACCTGGTCTCTGACATGGAAGTGGGTGGGACGAAGTGGCACAATGATTTACGCGCTCTTGTTCGATGCTAATCGTGTGCTAAGTAGCTTCACTCTTGATTTATGGGCACAGGATTAAAGTATAATTATTTTGCGCGTCTCCCCCAAAAGGCATTTGTCAACTTTGCTACTACTAATTGTGGAGAGATTGTCTTCTCTTATCTCTGCGTGTGATTTATCTCTGACTCGGTTTTAGACAATCTGAGTTATAACGTGTATGTTGAGTTTCATGCTTCCAGAGTGTGCACGAAATACTCCTGTAATTAAGGATTTTAATGTTTAAATTTTTTTTCGAATTCATTTATATTTACATTTTATTGTTTCATAATTTGCTTATTTATAATGATGTGATTTAATTTGCATTTATACAGATTTAAAATTTTCGTTGAATATTTTCGTAATTTGTGAGTTAGATGACGTTTCAAATATTAATGTTTAATACAAGTTTCAAATATTAATGTTTAATACAAATATTAAACTCTGGACGTATTGTACCACCATTAATTTCGTAGAGTTTCATTATATATTGGTAAACTTAAAATTTGCTACGAGGTTCTACGAATGTCTACGACGAAGTGGAGTTCTTATTTTACGCTTCCGTCCCATTACACAGCTCGACTGTTTGTACGACACACTGAGTTTACGAGCTACACAAAAATCTGATACGGACATCGTCCACCTTTGTTTGACACTTCTGTTACGCAAACAGCATTAGACACTGACATTAATTTGATATAAACTAAAGAAAAAACAAAAAGAATATAATGAAATGGTCAACCTAGTGAATAAGAAGTGGTCAATGATAGATGTTTTCACCAATTTCCTCTGCTATTTAGGTGACATACGTTCTAAAAAAATAAATTAAAAAAACAGTGAATGCATTTCAAAAAATAAAAACGGGAAGGAAGCTTACAGATTTTGTAGAGATCGGTCGATTGCTTAGAAGAAAGAAAATATACACTTACTTAAATAAATATATAAAATATGCAAATTGTTAATACGGAAATAACAGTAGCAAGTTATATATTTGTTTATGTTGTGGTAAAAATTAAACCTTTTGGATTCGATTTAATCGCGTTAGTTTATTAATCTCCCTACTAATACTTATGTGGCTATTTAAAATGTAAGTTTACAAATTAACATAATCTAAGACCATTTTTTTAGTAGACACAAGCGCTCTTAACAATAATTAGCTATAGGTTTGAAGACCCTCCTATATTTAAACCCTGCAAAAGTGGGCATTGATGATATTTGTTTACATACTTGTTACAGACACTCTTTAGCACTATCGGGAATACTTTAAAAGGAGGTTCGGTATCCAACATGTCCTAAGTACTGGGAATGAGTTTTGGTTGTCTCTATGCGACGATTTAAGAAGACAAAGGGCAGTAAAATGGCTGATTGCTCACAACACTGCCGCGAGCGAACTACGCGTAGAGTTATGAAGCTAGTTTTTGTAATAATCAACGATTTCTCTTATATTTCATAACAAAATGTAAAAAAAATATTAATACTCTCGACTCTCGTTAATTGAAACCTGCGATAATTCGAACCTCTCTATAATTCAAAGTTATCACAAGTTCCCTAGAAAATCTCTTTATATTTCGAACTAAATCAATTTTTATGCACTTGGTAATTCGAATGAAAAATCATCGCTACGGTAACAAAACGACGCGTTAATTCGAACTCATCGGAGTCAAACACTCGACAATTCGAAGTTGCAGAACAAGTTCAAACTTGTATCATCGTACACGAGCCTTTGTTTTCGTAAGTTTATGTTAGTTATGAGTCCTAAAAAGTATTAATGCTTGACGATTGCTGAAAAGAAGAAGTTAATCGAAAAAGTAGAGGGAGGTGAGAAGAAAAGTAATGTTGCAAAAAAATTTAATTTAATTTCAAACCATTTGATATTTCAAACATTCGATAATTCGTAATATTTTAAGAGTCCCTTGAGTTTCGAATTAACGAGAGTCGACTGTTTTTTTTTTTTTTTTTCATGAACCCCTCCAGCATCGTGCGCTGAAGCCTATATTTACAGAGTCTCTTTCATACCAGTTCTCGCTTATTTACTTCTCGCACTTGCATTCTGCATACTTTATCTTTCTTTCATACATCACTCATTCATGCCATTGCGGGTGGGATTCCCGCCTGTCTGTATCCTATTCTAAACTATTTTCTTATCTTTATTGCGGTTTGGGTGTTAGGGAGTTAAATAATTTGACACTGTCATTTTTCATTAACTTTACAGCAAATATGGTCCACTAAAAATTAAATTATAAAACTATGTACATTTAAAGCATTATTGAGAGTCGACTGTAGTATGAGGTACATAATATTAAAATTTGGATTTTAAATATCTGACCTGCTTGATAAATAAACTGTCCGGAAAACCCATCGGAAGAAATGATTAATAAAATATTTCAGTGACCTAGACTATAGTTTCAAGGCTGAACAATTGAAGAAAATCACGAACGAATGAAACTAAAGACACTCGAAATAATAATTGTAAGGTTTGTTTATAATCATAATTAATGCATACACGGGGTCAGGCATATATTATAGAAAAAGGACATAACCCCTTGTATTTTATAGGGACCTTTTTAGCTGATAGTGTTAATGTTATACATCTCCATAAAAAACTCCTTTTTTATGTCCACTTGATGGTAGCTGGTTACCGTCATCCGCAGAACGATCGTAGAAAGATTAAAGAAAATCCCTTATTCACTCACCGAAACATAACAGCACATAAGCTCTTACTTCACGGTGGTATTCTGTACCCCCTGTATTTTGTATTCCTTTGACAGAACCTGAACAGTCTGCCTATCCATCACAAAGATCTATAAAATAGAAAAAAATATTATTTATTATTTGCCACTTTTGCCACATTTTTAACTCTACTTGGAGGTTTACAAGCGTTTAACTTGTTTACCAACAAAGTTATTAGTTTTTTCATTTTATTTAACACTAGGTAACTTTTTATAGCTTAGAGTTATGACATAATATAGTGTATGTACTTGTATATTATTCATGGAATTATTTAAGCTAACATTGTTACCACACATGACATGCGTCGTATTTCATAGACCGATCACTATATTTCTTATTTCATATTAATTAACTAGCTGCGCCCGCGACTTCGTCCGCGTTGAAAAAGAAAAAAAGTAGCCTAACCAATGTCCTGAACTTCTAAATGTTTATCTACCAAGTTTCATGAAAATCTGTTAATTCGTTTAAGAGTTATGGAAGAACATACATACATACAATACCTACAGTTACAGATTTATCATTATTGATAAATTAATAATCAATAGTTAAATAAAAAATAATATTTATAGGTATATATAGAGTGTATAATATTATTAATAAGATGAATTACGCAAAATTCAAAATTACAAAATTTTTGAAGACTTTTTTCCAAGACACTTGCGTCCTAGAAAAAAATATCCTACGCTATTAGAGCAAATAAAACCGATATTTGAACTTGCAGTATGTATTGTATTGGCAGCCAAACGTAGAACATAATGACTTATCGTCGATATGCTTTATTTTTGAAATCTACAATTTGTTTTTTCAATATAACGCATAAGGCAAATATTTTGTCTGTAAGATGAAAAAGTAATTATATAGTTTACCAATTGCAGGCAGCACTATCTCGACAACTCTATTTCATTACATAGGAGATTGAATTCCAATCTGTACATAGTACATGGAGCAAATTAGTTTGCGCTACACGCATCTACCAGTCAGACAATTATTAACAAGTGAACCATGCGTTGGGGCCTTTACGTCGACCCGAATCATTGTTGCAAACTGACAGGGTTATGCAAGAGGTATACATCCGTTTTAATAATTGCAAATTTTTTTTTTATGTTTTAATAATTGTATTTTATGTAGCCAACTTATACATTAAAGAAAATACAAACCCTTACAAATTTTATATATGACTTAAAAAAATGGAATGTGCTCATGTGTTTTGCGTAAATATTTGCAAAGTTACGAGAAATATTTTCTTTGAGCGTATTATAGTATGTATACTGATATACCAAATATACCAAAAAAATTCGATACCACTCAACAGCTCTTTTAGCTATTCTTTAGCTCCTTTAGCTATCAAGTGATGTAATTAAATTTTTGATATAGATGATCTGTACCTCCGATTTTGTTATCATCAGTTGTCTGAATTGCCTCCCACTGTGGAAGAAAATTTATATACATTTTCTCTTCAATAAGTAGGTAATTTTATATAGCAACGACTCATAATCTAATGATTCTCTGGCAATTTTAAACTTTTTTGGGTAGATTTTTTTTACAAATATTGAGATGTTTCACTTGTTTCGATTTGTTTGTATAATGTAGCTATATAATTCAAATTAAGACAATCATAAATAGCCATAAGCAGTGCTCAAAGCACACACAATGTTGTATTTAATTACGTTCGCCATATTGCATAACGCCATCCAGCAAAGCCAGCTAAATGCAAATCTCTGATAATCCATTAGTGAGAGGACTGCACACGCTATAGTGTTGAGTTTCGCTGAAACAACTAATGACCGAAGTGTCGATATTGATTTAAAAATTTATTTGCGTTCACACAAAGTGGATCAAAGGATAACCAAATGAAACCAGAGTCCGTCTGTAAAATGAGTGCTAACGAAGTTTGGTAGGTATTGCTTTAACGAAATCATTTAACTAATGGTTAGATATTTTTACCTGTTGGTTTATGTGTACAATGGAATATAATATTTCTTAAAATGTTTTCTGCGATCAAGTCCGACTAATTAAAAGCCTCTATCGTAGTAATAAGATTCAAAATCTAATTGTATTTCTGGTTATTTTAATTACGGCTATTATCTTTAGTACCTACTAGATATGCCCGCGACTTCGTACGCGTGGTATTCGGATTAGCGCGTAACTTAATTGTTCTACACAATACAATACAGAAAACCTCATCCAAATCAGTTTAACAGTTTCTAAGATAAGCTAGCACAAATGTACAGACAGTCTATTTTATGATTTCATTCTATTTCCTTAATCTTAAACTATGGCCGACAGCGCATTTTCAGCATTTATGGCGTTAATTGGCAACGGAAGCCACCTACCACCAAGTCGACCATCAGTCTGCATGCCAACTTTAACATAAATAAAAAATATATTAATCCACATTTTGAATTTTGTATTACAGGATGACGTCGCGCTGATTGAAAACTATTCAGTTTAATTAAACCCATTAAGAGCAGACGTGTGTAAAACGGCACTAATTAGATCGAAGCGGAAACAGCGTCCGTTGCAGCTGGAAAAAATCTTATTATTTTCATCAGCGATAGTGGGGGACTGGCTTCAATAACTACGACCGTTTTTCAGCGATGCAGCGGCTAGCAGTTGTTGCTCTGTGGAATTTCATTAACAAAAATCTGCGCTTACATTGCTTAATTGCTTACATTTATTGCCTTGATAAAAGTACGCTTTTTTAGACAATTCATTTATTTTGTTGAATAAAAAAAATAAAAAATAATAATATTAAAATTTGGATATTTATTACTCAATCACACAAAAAGGCTTAAAGGATTCAGACAAGATTTGGCACACAGATAACTTTATTACCTGCATTGATATATATAGAATACTTTTCATTATGGAAAACTTAAAAAAACGAACTACAGCACGTAAGAAGATTTTTTCTCAGGGTATTAGACAATTATGCAGTTTATAGCTTTATGTGTATATTTAAATAAATTCATATTTACTATATATGATGCAATTGTTTGTTTTCCCAAACAAAATTAAAAAAAAATAAGAAAGGAAGTTACAATATTTCATAATATTTACACTTGACATTTTTACGATTTTTAACATATTAGCCAGCTGTCTAATGATATAGTATGCAAACTATCGCTGCTGATAAATTATTATCCCAATCAATAGAGGATCATTCAAATAAATAGATCACTCGCAGTTCTAACATTTGTCGCTTTATATCTGATTATATATTTGTGCTTTATATTTGTAATGATTAACGAATTCTAAAGCGCTTTTTCGCTATATTTTCATAACAAGAATCTCACAACTAGTTGCACTATCAATTAAGGGGAGAGTGAAACAATGAACGGTTAGTAATTGTATAGTAACTCAGTTAGCCGTCATCGGGGAATGATCCGGTGATGACTGAAGGTGATTGCCGGTTTTAATCCTTTTATGATCGTCTGGAAATTATTTCTGTGTGAGGAAATATATTCTTTTACCTACTTTAAAGCAGCTTCGCTATATAGTATAAAAAAGTGGCTTCCCGCTGTCTGTCTGTCCCTATGTATGCTTAGATCTTTAAAATTACGCAACGGATTTTGATGAGGTTTTTTTTAAGTTGATAGAGGGATTCAAGAGGAAGGTTTTTGTATATAATAATTTACAAAGATACAACCCCTGAAAATTTTATAACAGCAAAGATGTCAGGCATTATATTGCTCACATTTAGTCTGGCGCTACACATCCCTTACTTTTAACGCGGGCGAAGTCGCAGGCACCAGCTAAATAAATAAAATATGGCTTTATTGAGCTTGAATCGAGATTGTTACGCTTCACCTGGGTGGAATTAGAGCACTCAGTATACTCAGTAAAATAAGTCTAACTACTTCTAAACCACCCAGCCGATTATGATACGGTTTTCACTATTGAATAGAGCGGTGTGTATAATTGCAGAAAAAAATTACATACTGGCGTACCTGGAGGTGGGTCCCTACCCTAGTAACTAATAAACTTTTACTTCAGATATTACATAGACCTAGTTTTTAAAAAATATTTGGAACATTATAGTTCTATTAATACTGTAATTAGAGTCGCGTCTGGAATATTAGTCAAGTAGGTACCCACTGACCAATTTATTTTATTAGAAAATATCTAAGGAATGCAAACAGAATGGTGTTACTATTCTGGTTTGTATTTTACCAAAGTTTAAAAAAGTTAAATAATGAAACTTAAATTGTGTCGCATGGAAAGTCAAAGAGGATTATAATGAAAAATCATTACAACAAATTGTTGGAAACTCCAAACACGGAATAGAGACATTATGGGCGCATCATTACTGCATATTCAAAACTGAAATTAAACCCAATCGCAAGGAATTAAAGAATGTTTTTGTTTGTTTGTTTTCAAACAATATATTAAGGAAATGATTGAAGAAAATTATGGGTTAGTTACTAGTTACTAGGTACTTTTACACACTGTCAGAAGCTGTTAATTATTTTATTAATGTAAAAACAGAAAGAAGCGGACATCGACTTTATTTTATAACTTATGTTCTAGATTATTTCAATTAATTTAATGGTTTTGTGTGTAACCGAGTGAAATGAAGCCGTTTCTGTGATTAGCTTGCATAAACTACAGACAAAAAGAAAAAAAATATGTGAAAACTGTCTTCATGCTTGCAGAACATTATAACCTAAACCCAATAGGCTTGATACTTCAATGCAACTGCATCCAAAATAGACTGAATTTTTAGCTCTATTATTATTATTTTTAATTTAATGTACAGACACAACTCGTTTACGGTTTTGTTATATGTGTAATATACTATTATCTGTAATATACCTACTATTATATACTTAAACATGAAGAGCTTGTTTTTTGGTTGAACGTTCATTTATCGAGGAAGGCTTTATAACATTAAAATTTAGGCTATATAAAATTTTGAACGCGGACGAAGTCGCGGGCACCAGCTAGTATTATATAGAGATGTGACAGAAATGATCCTTATTTATGTCAATAGCGAATATTGTTCTTACATAGAAAGATCTGTCCCTGCCACTTGTGAATTTACGTAAAGCGTGTAGGTGCCCCGAGTTGAAGTGACGACAAGAAAGAATCCCCAAATAATAAATTGTGTAGCGACGAACGATAAGTGCAAGGACAAGCGGTCGCATTACTGACGCAAATTGCGAACTGCCTGTCCTATTGAAATGTTACAATGATATTATACTGGTGGAAATGTCTTTAAAAAACTAATGGATCTGCTCGCATCATACCTATATAATTTTATTAAAATTAAATGAAATAATTTCAAAATGTTAATTATCTATTTGTATTTTGTATTACGTGTAGGATTTTATTTCAGTACTGTACCTATGTATCTGTTTTGTTTCATATTTATTTTGTGTATAAAACTAAGTCTTTTAATATTTATGTATATTGTAAAAAAATATGTATAATGACTGTTTGTTTCCCGAATAAAGCCGAGAGCTGGTCGCTAGTATAATTATAATAAACATTAATATCTTCCAGCGATGAGAAATGGGATGGCGTGGTAAAATTATATATTATTTTTATATTCATTTGTAATAATAAACAAAACATACTACATATGTAGCATTCAACTCAACACTATATGGAAACTACTAATTTCTATAAGAAATGTATACTAAAATGTTTTATAACGAAACATCTAGAAATGTTATATCAATTTGTAAGCACCCAGTAAACGTCTCATAAGAAGGCAACATTGCTATAATCTGTGGAATGCGAAGCGACCCTCATTGTGTAATACAGTTGCCACCCTTAAGATTTGTTTGTGTTCCTGCAAACAGACGCAACTGAAAATTACAGATGACATTTGAATACATACATGATTAGAGCTTTATTATAGAGCTTTCAGTGGGTTTTAAAAATATTTTTATTCGTTTACATTTTTTTTTTTTTTTTTTTTTTGTAGGTATGTTATCCGCAATCAATCAATAACTATAATCGGATCTGTTATTTATATTTTTGAATTTGTGAGAGTATCCTCCAACAAGAATACCACTCTTAAAAAATAATAAAGAAGCTTTAATTCCTTCGGTTAAATTTAGCTGCTAGAAAACTTTTTGTCCAGCTCCAGGATGTGTGCCCTTTTCAGTCTTTTTGGTGGATTGCTGCAAAGAAGCTTTTGGGCTAGCTCATTTGGGTGAGTCCTCAGGCGAATTTTATAATTTTTGCAGGTTTTACCAATCTCCTCTCTTATGGTAGGTGTATTTGAGAAATGATGCATTTCAGCATTGGTTATAAACCAGGGTGCCTTGAGAATAGTTTTTAGTATGGCATTCTGAGACCGCTGGAGAATCTCTACGTTGGAATGGCTAGCAGTACCCCACAGCTGAATTCCATACGTCCATATGGGTTTTATAGCTACCTTATAAATCAGTAGTTTGTTTTCCGTTGAAAGGTTGGAAGATCTACCCAGCAACCACTGCAGACTTCTGAATCTGAGGTTTATTGCGTCTCGCTTCGCTTTGATGTGATTTTTCCAGATCAAACGGCGATCCAAGTGGAGACCTAAATATTTAACTGATTCCACATGTGGCAAGATTTCATTGTTTAAAGAAACGGGAGGACAATTGCCGTGGCGGAGAGCGAAAGTTATATGGGCAGATTTTGATGCGCTTACTTTAATTCTCCACTTCTTTAGCCATCTGTCTATTTTATCAAGTTGTGTTTGTAAAGTCATCGAGGCCATCTCAGGACTTATGTTGCTTGCTAGAATGGCTGTGTCATCCGCAAATGTAGCAGTTGTGACATGTTCAGTGTCAGGAAGATCTGCGGTAAATAGCGTGTAGAGGTATGGCCCCAGCACCGAACCCTGCGGAACACCTGCTCTGATTTCGTAAAGCTCTGATCGAGCCTCTTCCTCTTTAACCTGGAACAACCTTCCCTCCAGATATGACTGTAGAATTACAAAGAAGGAATGTGGAAGGTAAGCTTTAATTTTGTAAAGTAATCCCTTGTGCCATACTCTGTCGAATGCCTGTTGTATGTCAAGGAACACTGCAGAGCAATATTCCTTCCGTTCCAAAGAGCTCCGAACCATATGACATACTCTATGTATCTGCTCAACAGTAGAATGGCCCCGACGGAAACCAAACTGATGGTCCGGGAGAACTTTGAGGTCTTCCAGCACTGGGATCAATCTCCGCAAAAGGATCTTTTCAAACACTTTAGACGCTACCGGTAATAAGCTAATTGGACGGTATGAAGAAGCCTGATTAGCCGGTTTTCCTGCCTTATAAATCATCACAATTTGGGAGACTTTCCAGTGGTACGGGTAGTATGAAATAGTCATGATAGCATTGATAATCATAGTAATCAGGACTATGCCCTTTTTAGGTAGTTCCTTTAGAACCTTGGGAGTTATGAGGTCATATCCCGGAGCTGATTTCTCTTTTAGCTTCGATATCACACTCTGAACTTCTCTTGGAGATGTTAGTTTCAATGGTAGCTCCATCTGAAGGGGTTGATCCATTACTTTGTTGATTGATTCCTCATCAAGATCAGACAAAGCCTCGTTGGGACAGAAAACTTTTTCTAAGTGAACAGCAAACGTCTCCGCTTTTTCTTTGCAAGATCTAGCCCAGTTGTTGTCCGATGTTATGATAGGCGGTTTAGGAACCTGAGGTTGATCGAGATGTTTGGTTGCTTTCCACAAGGAATAGTTATTCACCTTGGTTGCGCTTAACGTCTCAACGTACTCCTGAAAGCTTTCGTCCTGAAACTGCCTTAATGCTTTCTTTAACTCCAGACAAGCCTTGTTCAACAGTTTTTTATCGGCTGGATGCCTGCTAGTTTGCCAAATGCGACGTAGTCTTCTTTTTTCTCCTATTTGCGCTTTCAATGCGGAAGATAAATTTTTAGAAGTTTTCTTGTAATTTATTTCAGGAGTACATTTCCAGGCAGCCTCCTGCAAAAGCCACGATAGAGATCTAACTGCCTCTTCAATGTCATGGGGAGATTTGAGAGGAATTTTTAAGTTTATGTTTTCATTTATATGATCCCTGAATGAATCCCAGTCAGTTTTATTGTTGTGTAAGCTCACGTCACTTTGTTTAATCAAAACAGATGTTGATATCGTCAATAGGATAGGTGAGTGATCTGAGGCGCTGTCAGAACATGACTGAATATCGAGGTAATTTGTAGATATGCCCTTTGTTACAAAAAAATCCAGTAGATCAGGTACCTTTGCACGGTCAGTCGGCCAATGTGTCGGTTCACCAGTCGAAATTGCTGTTAGTTTTAAACTGTCAAGACTCTTTTTCATCTCTCTACCCCTGGTCGAGATTAATCTGGAACCCCAGTGAGTGTGCTTTGCATTCCAGTCTCCTCCACTCACGAAACGACCTCCAAGTGTTCGAAAGAAATCCGTAAACTTGTCCTCTGCGATTATATGTTTAGGAGGGCAGTAGACCGCAGAAATGTTTATGTTACCCAAATTTCCTTCAATGGATATTGTTGTGGCCTGAATATGGTCTGTACTGAATGGTGGTTCCAGGTGGTGTCTAATGGATTGCTTGATTACTATCGCAGAACCCCCGTGAGCTGTGCCATCAGGATGGTTGGTTGAATAAATTATATATCCAGGAATGTAGACACTACTTCTTATGGTAAAATGTGTTTCAGAGATTAGTACAATGTCTAGTTTGTGAATATCTATGAGCAATTGAAGATCATGTTTGCTGGACGGAAGTCCGTTTATATTCCAGGTGGCTATACGTAATATGTCAATTTTATGGAAGACTTAGCCTATCAACGAGTTTAACTATAAGGCTCATCATTGAGCTTATTTGTTGTAGGAGAGCTTCAATTTTTTCAGACTGCCTGATCAGTAAATCTTCAACCAATTTATTACCAGTTGATTGTTGAATGTGGGCTCCCTTTGTGACTTCGGCGTAGGTACTTACATCTGGATCACCACGGGTTAGTGAAAAATTGCGTGATGGCTTTGGAGTCTTGGGAATCGTGGATTCAGATTTATCGAAAATTGGACCCAGTGGCAGCTGAGGTGCAGATTTAAATATTGGTTTAAGTCCTTTTTTAAATTTTCTATTGTAGATTTCTCTGTACACCTGACAGCCTTTGTAATTTGCCGGGTGGCTTCCAAGGCAGAGGGCACATTTTGCAGGTGTATTGCGGTCTTTTTTAGTACATTCGCTTGTCTTATGAGAAAGTGCACACTTTACACAACGATAGGGTCTTGTGCAGTTATTCTTTGTGTGACCATACTGCTGGCACCTGCTGCATTGAGGGATACTATTTTGTTTCTTTGGATCTTCGATTACTACCGCTGTATGGTATATGAACCTAATATCCTTTGTTTTTTTGTTGTTGGGATTCGGTTCCAAGTTCACAAAGAAAGTTGACGTTGGTTTTTTCTCTGGGCCTATTCGCGCGTTTATTATTTCGCCAACAACAGTATTTCCTGTGGCTGCAATTTCTTTTATTATCTCCTCATGGGGAGTAGAGTGGTGTAGGTTCCGAATGACAATCCTACAACATTTTTTCTCTTTGGACGTAAAGGTGTGCCCTATTAGTCCTTTTTCTCTGACTAGAGCCATAAGTTTTTTATATGATTCTGGTGTATTACAATTTATTCTTAGTTGGTTTTTGGTAATGATTTTAAACTTATAATCGGACGGTTCCAGTACCGATTCGATCGTCTCTGTGAGTTTTGTGATGTCATCGATTCCGTACAATATAAGTGGTGGCGGCTTATTAAAAACTTTCGGTCGATCGGTATTTTCAGGGACATCTATAGGTAACCCATCAAATCTATTACTAGTTGTGGGACTGTTATCAATGGGCGGAGAATTGGCAGTTCTTTTCCTTTTGTTGGTTCGCATTGTTGGCACTCTTTGCCATTCAGGGTTAGACCGTTGTAGTTGTTGACTTGAAGTACTTTTGGAAATTGTTTCGCCAACAGAGGAGCTTCGGGGTCTGCTAAAAAACATGCTTTTATTAAAAACCTGCTGCACAAGATTTGGTTTGCGTTTCTCGCCAGAAAGGTTAGCCTTCGCGGAGGCCTGAGCAGGTATTCCTGCAGTGTCTACGGTCGCATATTTTACTCTCACAGGTTCGGATACCTGTGAGCCTTGAAGGCTAGCCGGGTCGCATTGCATAGCCTCTTCCATATTCGTAGATGTTTCAAAACTATTAAACAAAGTTGTGCCCTCCCCAGAATACGTAGGGCGGCCTGAGTTAGACTCAGGGAGGGATTCTCCAGCATGGCTGGTACCCTCCTGGGGTAATATTTCTTTAAACTTTGCTTCCATTGTTTCTGATTTAATAATTATCAGACATTTTAGGAGATATTTAGGCCCCAAGGCTCGCTGTAGCCTCATCCAATTAGTTGCCTAATTGGGAGTATGGTTATACCGCCACTGTTCGGTCGCCATAGCCTCGTTAGTTATTCAGCAGGGGGCACCACGGATTCCAACTGGATACCGTCGCCATCCGGCGCGTGCAGGTGAGGTTGACGATTGGGTCGATTAGGTGTTGATATCGTTCCCCTTACCCCCCAATGTTCGTTTACATTTAATGACTTTCAGTACATAATTATATCTACATAACTATAAATGAATTGCTAAATGTTTTGCTGAACGCAAAACTCGAGAACTTAGAGATAAATAAATTTTGCTGCTTTTTTAAATATTGTTTGAATTTTGAAAGTCCGAGATTCTTTTAAAAAGAAAAGTTACATGGAACAACCCGAAAGCCCCTTTTTTTCTTTGACCCATCCAAAGTACTAGGTGACAATTCAAACATTTCAATCAAATATTGTTTTTCCCTCTAATTTCTTCTAAAATCATCCAACGGATTTTGATACGGTTTTCTCTAATGGTCAGCCTGTCTAACTACCTTTGTATATGAATACTTAAATTTTTATATTTACAATACATTACTTTTGAACACCGAGTCTCTGTTTTTGTATGATGAGCATATATCTCAAAGAAAGATCACTTGCGTACTTCTCCACAACAGATGTGAAAGAAAGCTAAAAGTGGAGAATTCATTAGGTCGTTTCGTCCCACTCGACGGTCCCTGGACTTTTGATTGAGGAAATAAAAAGCCTGAACATCGACTAATTCAAGAGGACGAGACCAAATTGGTACGAATTGTTTTCGGAAATGCGCCGGCAGCAATGTCAGAATAACTACTGGCTGGTGATATTGAACGTACAGTACGTTTCATAAATTGTTACATATTGTATTCTCACATGTGAAATGGACTTTGAGCAAAAACTATAAATGGAAAAGCTGGTAATACATGTACTGAATATTTTATACATCAATTGACTTAAAATTATATTATGATATTTTAACTAATATGTATTATAAATGCTAGTGAGTTTGTTAGCTTGTTACGCTTTTGCTTAGGCTTAGGTCGACCGATATAAAATTTCGCATTCACGTTGTCAGAATTACATATGACATAGGAGTTTCTTTTCATTTAGAAAAAATCAACAATGACAATCATCTAAAAATGTAAAAAAAAATAAAAAATAATAATAAAAAAATGTAATTTATTTAAAAAAAATATTATTAAATATTTATTAAATATATATTTTTTATTATTTTTATTTAAAAGCAACAAAAATATATGAGCAATAAAAAATTTATAACTGTATTAAGAAAAAGGGGCGCGGACGAAGTCGTAGGCAAAGTCTAGTAGGGACTTTTATTGGGGAGTCCGAATACAGACAAACTGCTTAGTTTTTGATTGCAAGGATTCCCTGAAGCATAATATATACATATGTACCTCTTATAATAATATATCTGCTTGCATTTTTTTCTTTTCTCATTAATTTTACAAATCTCTTGAAATTGTCGACTTTTTGCTAAATTCCTTGATAATTATAATTAAATATTATATTTGCTATGCAATGAAATAGCTCAGTGTATTTCTAATCCATCAGACACGTGAATATTTCACATTTATGATAATAGGATACTTCCTTTAGTTAAACAATAAAATGTTTATAGCTATTGCTTCACATCTCTTGTCTTACTATCATACTCCGTGAGACGCTCTTGTATATGAGCAACTTTAAGAGGTTTCCAACAATCGACACGGTGCCATATTATTGAATTTATTTGAATTTTTTTGCCTATCAATTCTGTATTTCCATCGAAGACCAGAGTATTAAGTAGTTAAAAAGAAAAGTTAGTAAATGAAATTTAAATTATTTCATAATTTATTACATATTTGGTACATATAGTATATTATTGTTCGACCCGTGAAACAACAGCACTAGTGCTACTTTGAGTAAGAATGTCAGAGCCCATTTTCACATCCAATGCCAATTTATTAAATTATCAAAGTATTATTCATAGAGTAATACTAACTTTGTGCCCGATTCAAACAGAACACATCCAACTTTGCGTTTCTAGACAAACACAGAGAGGCTAGTTTATGGGGAGTGTACTAGAAATCGATCGAATATTCAAAACAGGTGATCCATCTTTTATGGGTGTTCCAAGACTCATAACAGTATTGAGAAATAATAATTTCAGCATCGTTACATATGAGTTTATAGGTATATTGTCAAAAGTATTTGTTTACGAAGGCAAAACTAGTAACATTATAATTTTAAAAGTATACGAATAAGCGTTCAGGTCAACACATCAGTGAAAACCACATTCAAATCGGATAAGCCGTTTCTGAGATTAGTGTGCACAAACGCAAAGACTAACAGGGAAAACTAAAAACTATTATTTGACCTCAGTAACACAAGTACAACGTGTACACACAAACAGAATATTCATAATGTACATAATGTACAAGTACACAACAGATACTTAGTCCGTAAAAATATCCTAGTGGTTTTTTTTACACTTTCTGAACCCCTTTACAGTCTTTACATTTAAATTCATTCTCACATCCATTTCAATATTCACAAACACGACAAAACCACACTAAGTACAAAACCAAATCGTTGTAATCTCTTTTGGAGTACGCTTTCCAAAAATAATATTCAACTCTAACTGAGACGAAATAGAATCTAAAATCCAGTAACAGATTGCACGCTAAACGTAACACAGTTTTCGGGACCGTAGCTCACCCCGTAGCTCATAAATATTGACCAGTTGAAGGGCTCTCTGTGGCCTCAAGGTCCATTTGAATTACCGCTTGAGCGGACTTCTTCTGTGTTGGACATTCGACATGCATAATTCAAGTCGCGTTCAAGATGTGGTCGGTCAGATTGTTACAAGTCGTTTTTAGATAACTCCTCAGCCTTTGTGCATTTTGGAAGGGGCAGTTGAGCAAATGCTCAACTGAACTTCACCAGACTTTGAAAGCTGACTTTATTTTTATTAAAAATGGTGGTAGACATGCTGGGCGTCCTCTTGATGGTAGATGGTTACCGTCGCATAAGGACACAAAGTAACATCTAGGGGGGTATAAGTGCGTTGCCGATCCTGCAAGAATTAGGCCCATAAGTATTCTAGTTAGAAGGAAAATTGTTCTAAAGTTCATTATACCGCGGAATTAAGTTTCTACTCATCTGAACTGAACTTATCACCTTATGCAAATAAAACCTTAACCAGATGTAGATGAAAAAAAAAACAGATGCAGAAGATAAAAGGCAGGGAACCAGGTTATTATCTAATTGAGGAATGGGCTGTATAGTACTTAAGGCCGCACAAAAAATAGTTTCAAGTTGCATAGGTACGTAGGCTTGTATCGTTCATTATTATTTTCATTCTCAAAAAAAAAATTAAGTCAATTTGTAATAATCAGTGAAAAGGTATCAATTTAAAAATAAGGTTGTATTCTGATGTTTAGCATCATCCATTACCAAGCGCCAACTTAATAAGTCTAAAGTATAACTTAAAAGATACATCTTCATTAAGGGGTTAAGCTAGTTCCTACTGTACGTTTACAAACTTATACTTAGTCAAGATTTTTCTTGAGAAATATGCTCTGCTTTGCACCATTTATTAAAACTGTTTTATTTAAGTAGTGACAGTGCACACTTTGTTTCGCAGTCATTTGGGCAACACGTGTGGCAGCAGTAACCATCTCCTTACAGAAGACCACCATGAAATAATATCAAATCTGCTGTTATCTATACCTGAAGAGTTTGTTTGGTTGTACGCGCTAATCTCAGGAACTACTGGTTCGAATTGAAAAAATATTTTTGTGTTGGATAGTCCATTTATCGAGGAAGGCTATAGGCTATAGAGAACGCGAACGAAGTCGCGGGCACCAGCTAGTGTTCTAATAAGTGAGTAAGGGAGGCCAGAGTCCATTTCCCCATTCCTGTCTAATACCTTACTTTATCCTACTTTGTCTGAAAGCGCACTTGCAGCACCCGTGGCATTACTTATTATAGGCGATGGTAGCCAGAGCCACATACCATTAAGTTGACCGTCAGCCTGTATGACGACGAAAACATAAAGAAAGATGGTGTTTAACATAATGTTTTGTTCCATCACAGTTATATAACATTATAAAAACGACAAGAGAGTACCGTAGGATCGTCAACTCAACTTGCTACTATATAATAGTTCAATGTCCTTTTGGTTAACAAAATTGAACACCACTTAGTATTGAACGTGTATAATATTATGTTTTACATGCACTGTAAAATTGGTCATTCAAATAAGAAATGTTCTCCAAAATTTGAATGTCTACAAATAGCACACTCAATTTCCCTGACGAACGTCTCAATTCACTTTCCTAATCAAACTAAATGAGTTAAAGAAAAAACATCACCGCCATTTGTACGCTAGCCCACATTTGTCTCGCTGTCATTCCAATAAATAAGGAAAAGAAAAACTGCCGGCCAATCCCGTCTGTACCTTATCTGGGCTCATCACGTTGGATCGATGTAGACGTTCGGAAACGAGTTCAATTATAGAGAGTTGTTACTTCTTTACATATGTAGTTTAATTTGAAGTCGCTTTCCGCGTTTGTCTGTCTGTATAATGGCTCATCTCTTTGACCAGACGTTTTGGTCTAGTGGCTAGTGACTATAGCTGTTAACAAAGTGGTCACGGGTTCGAATCCCGCTAGGGGTAAACGTTTTAATGTGTTTCACATTTACCTTTGTACTTGAGGCATGGATATATTTACAAAAAATAAGTAATCTATGTAGTATATATTATCAACTGTCTGATATCCATAATACAAGCATTAGTCGCTTATTGTGGAACTAGATGGTGCTGTGTTGAATGTGTGAAAAAAATCTCTACATATTATGAATATTTCATGTCTGTTTGTCTGTTAACTACTTCAAAGCCACACAAACTCAAAGTAAAGGAATTTAATTCGGTTTTCAATTACGAGAACAGGAATAAACGAGGAAGCTAGGTTTGTGTATATAAAAATTGCACCTCAGACAAAATACTAGTAATAAAGGAACGGGTCACTAGTAATAAAAAAAAAACCGTGCAATGTAATAAAAATTTGACAAGTAACCACTCGATGTAAATCCCATGAAAGTAAAACTTTCATTGAAGCGGTTCGGCATCATTACTCTTTGCCCTCATTGACTTTATTTCACTTTATCAGGAAAAAGGTTCTTTTCTGGAAAAAAAACACATTAAAACAATGTTATTATGAATATTAACATTTAAAATATTTTATTTTACTATTTCTAATTTTACCAAAATTAGAAATAGTAAAATAAAATACTGACCAAAACAAAAAGAAGGTAGACAATTAGTCTGACGGTCCGCTTTTTTTGATGATCATGATGATGATCATGGTGATGATTTTGGGTGATTTTCACTACCAGACGTGCAGCCAGATTAATTGTCAAACATAGTGTGTCTATGGTTTAATTTATTTAACTTGTAATTAGCGCCAGCTATACAATAATTGTATTGGACAAAGCTATGCCGCGCCTACATACAAGTTTTCAACCAGAAACTAAATATTTAAAAAGTACGTATACTAGGACATACTAACAATATTTTTCTACACTTTGTGAAACTTCGTTTATGTGTTTAATTTATAAAACACAAAGAAAAATGTCTACTTTGTTGTTTAATTAAGTCGTCAACTATGAATACCTTTGGGAAGAAGCATAATTACGTTTCTGTCATCTCTCTCCCTAGACGGAAAACTTGTTAGACCATACAAATTTGAGCGTTATTATTTCTGCGTTAAGGTGTATCTTAGTAATGCCTTGGTCATCGTTAATCATTCTCCTAATTAAAGTCTAACAGTTTTGCTTATAAACCTATTTCAATTTTGTATTAGTAAATTTTCCGTCTTTTTTATTATTATTTATATTCTATTATTTTTTATGTTAAAAGGTGACAAGTAGACTAACAGCCCTTTTAGTGGTAGGTGACGAATGATTAATGGTAGGCGCTGATCCTAATCCTAAAAAATCCTTTATTTTATTTTGTACATATATATTCCTGCATTCAAAACAAGAAAAAAGTTCTTAAGTATTTTTTTTAAATTTCAAAATACACTAAGTTTGGGCTCTTCCTGACGTTTTTTTTCCGGCTGAATTATTTTTTCTAAAATATACGCCGAATGCCTCGTTATATCATCATATGTAACGTAGAGAAAGTAATTCAGAAAATATTAACGCTAAGTAACTATTCAATTATTATTTTTTTAGAAAATATATTAACTATTAGAACATCTAATAAAATACATGTAGAGGAAATGGACATTCGTCAAAAAAAAAATAGAAACATAATAAAGGAGTGATAATAAATTCATTTGAATAAGAAAGAAGTCCCATAAAATCTCCTAATGAAATTCCAACAATGCAAACCCATCAAAAGTTGTCCACCATTTTGAATCGCGACTGCGAAAGACAAGTTTTTACGATTTCATAAAGCAACGAAACCAGTTTTTCATTTACACGGTTTTAGTGGTGATAAAATATAATTAAAATATTTTATACTGAGTGTATCTCTGTGTCGGGTTTACGTTACGGGTTATGTGAGCCGCCTTCGAAAGGAGTGGTGTTAGGTTAGGAACACACGAGCGGCCCAATTCACTGACTTTTCCAATAAATAATTAATTTCTAAACCACATCTGCAGGCCTAGCCAAGAGCACAATGCAAGCGGGGGCGTTGCGTATATTTACGAAACGATAGAAAATAAGGCCCGGTGATTGGTTGTTGTAACGCCCACATAAAATTTTGACCAATCACCGGGCTTTATTTTCTATCGTTTCGTAAATATACGCAACGCTCCCGTTTGCATTGTGCTCTTGGCTAGGGCCCCAGTATCTGTTACGTCCCAGTACATTATTGTCTTCGTCTGTTTGTCTCTCCGCCAACTGTTTTTTTACCACTCAGCGGCTTTTAGAACAATTTTCCATAATGGAAACTTTGGAAACAGCGATCAATTAAAAATTGAGGTAGTATAATCGAAAAAAAAAACCGGAATCTCGCAAAAATCCTATTAGTAAGATTGCAAAGGACCGGATAGTAGGAAAGTAACAACGAATTTTGTAATCATCCAAGGTACTTTCAGGATCTTTGCAAAAAGACGATACGATACAAGAGAAAATTTGCAGAGGTAAATTGGGCAGTAAACACTCACTTATATATTGGAGGAAAAACACCGTGAAAAAACAGCATGTATGATGTTGTGTTTCAGTCAGTAAATTTGGGAAATCAAAGCCCTTTTTCCCTTTATCATCAATCCTATTATGATCAACAGCGCATTTGCAGAACCAATAGCGTGTCATAGGCGACTGTAGCCATCTGCCATCAAGTCATGGACCATCAGCCTGTCTATACATGAAAAAACACAGGTCAGTACTAAGTAATAAGGTTGGTAGCGTTGTGAATAAGGCTTTAGCAGTAGATATAATCAAAAATGCTCAGTTTCGTGAAATTAACAATTCTCTGAGCGTGTTTTATATTTAGCATGGCGCAATAAACCGGTGCCCGTGGAATGTCCGACGTTCATTTACATTACTTTTAAGTTTTTGCATCTTTATAGCTTTTGTTCCGCAGGTTTAGTTAATGCTAAAACAGAAAATGGGTGTATATAATTGTCGTGCTTAAATAATACCAGTGTGAAGTATATGTAGTTCATAATATTAATAATACAAACGAGGAAAAACTAAATTTCAGACAATATAATTGTTTCTTTTTGTTCGTGTAAGTTTTAAATGTGTTAATAGAGACAATTAAAATAATCCTGATAATAGACCACCAATCATCAATCAATCATCTATACTAATAATAAATCTGTAAGTGTATGTATTGTACGTATGTATGTTCCTCCATAACTCTTAAACGAATTAACCGATTTTCATGAAACTTACTAGATAAACATTTAGACGTACAGGACACAGAATAGGCTATTTTTTCTTTTTCAACGCGGGCGAAGTCGCGGGCGCCAGCAAGTTAGTAATTAAAGGCTTAGATTTTATTTGAGTTGTTTTGCATAAGTTGACGAAGGTGTGGTCGTAATACAAAGTCACAGGAATATATGCTATATCGACAACTAGCTGTTGCACGCGACTTCGTCCGCGTAACTTTATAAAATTTAGCTTATGTTACTCGCTGATAATATATGTAGCTTCCCTCCCAACAGTGAAAGAATTTTTCAAATCGGTCCACTAGTTTCGGAGCCTATTCAATACAAACAAACAAACAATCAAATCTTTCCTATTTATAATATTAGTATAGATTACATTCAGTGACAAGCAAACGGATAGAAGTGACAAGTTTATTATGTTGTATGTAACCAGATCCCGCGAGACGAGATCATTCTTCATTCGTGACGCGATCGTAATTGAAGACGCCTTGTTAACGATTTAAATTTAAATTGGATCTCAATTGGACTAACTTACCTTAAAATTGGACTTTCTGTTTGCTTCAATTTATTTACGATACCCACCCTACTTTTTTGTAAAACATGAATTTTCTAGTACTTTCCTATCTATATTAACTATAAAGAGAAAGTATTTGTATTTTTGTATCTCTGTTTGTCTATACTAATATTATAAAGTGGAAAGATTTGATTGTTTGTTTGTTTGAATAGAATAGGCTCCGAAACTACTGGACCGATTTGTAAAATTCTTTTACCATTAGAAGCCGACATTATCCGTGATGAACATAGGCTACTTTTTACATAATTCCACAGACGGGATGGAAAGAAGAAAAATGGGAATTCTATTCTTCTCTTAGAGACACGAGGTCTCTTCATAAGACCGAATTAGTTCAGCCTCGAGTTTTTTTAATTTATGTTTATATAGATATCATTTTACTGTCATAACTTATTCTAAAACAACCGACGGGGCTTATACAGTTTTCACTAATCGATAGAGCGATAAACGTGAAGGGTTTTTGTATATAATTTGCAAAAAAAAAAGGCATTCGTGCGAAAAAAAAATCATGAGAAATTGTGAAGAAAGTGTAAGTTTTTTAACTATAATTGTAAAAAAAAATATTATTGTGATGACGAAATTATTTTGGAAAAATGGGAATTTACCATTTATTTTGGTTAAAAATCGCAATTCGCTTGTCTATATAAACAGCTGTATTTTATCCAAAATTCCCCATTTAAAATTCAGACACAAATAATTAAAAATCCACTCTCTAAAGTGACTATATTCACCCTTTATCTTAAAAGGGTGAAGTCAGGTGTTAAATTAGCAAAGTGTCTGTAGTTGCCAGGTTTAATTATTGAATTAATTCCCTCCCTTTTTACGTTACAACCGAAATTAATGTTACCTTTGAACGTGTTGATGGTTGGTTAAATCTCTTAAAAAGTGGTTAATGCGGTGAAAATTTCGCAGCTTTTATCTGTTACTGAATGGTATTAGGATTCAATGTTTTATTCTTGAACACGTTTTTAGTTTCAAGAGTCAGTATTTTTATGGCCTAAACATATACACGATAAAGTTGTGATCAATCACAATATTCTGTATTGATTTATACAACTACATATAAATGTTTATATTGGCTATATTAACTAAACAATACTTGAGAAAGATACCTTTCATAGTCATTAGTTCTTACATAGAAATTACTACTATTACTTTTACTGTCACTTTTTATCCTACTACTAGCTGTTGCACGTGACTTTGCCCGCGTAACTTTATAAAATACTAGCTGGTGTTCGCGACTTCGTCCGCGTAGAAAAGTATAAAACGCCATCTACCGTATTTTGGATAGATGGCGCTATCTCCCGGGCGAAGCCGCTAGTATTTACTTTTATTTTAGATTTCCCGTAGGAATGAAGCATTTTCCCGCGGTAAAAAGTATCCTATGTTCATAACGGATAATGTCGGCTTCTAATGGTAAAAGAATTTTTCAAATCGGTCCAGTAGTTTCGGAGCCTATTCTATACAAACAAACAAATCTTTTCTCTTTATAATATTAGTATAGATAGTATATTATGTTACTCGCTGCTAATGTAGATGAAAGAAACGGTGCCGTAGTTTTTGAGTTTATTCATTTTAGAAATACAAAAATATATCTTCTCTTTTTATACCAAATATTTAAATCAACTTTATATGTACTATTAGTATAGATAAACATATTGTATTGTGTTTCGGTGAGTGAGTAAGGGATGCTAGAGCCCATTACCTAGTCCCTACCTTATTCCTTCTGTGGTTGGCAGCTCACTTGCCTTCCCCGTGACGTTGCTTGTGCACCACTTACCATCAAGTGAACCCGTCAGCCTGCCTGTTGATCTTAACATAAATAACTCTTTTTAACAAAAAAAAAAACGAATTCAAACCTTTTTCTCATAGATGCCATTGTCAGAACTGGACCAAATTTAAATGGGACCACAAGGGAAGGACCAGCAGAAGGAAGGAAGGATCAAAATCGTTTCACCTAGTCGAAAGTTATGAGGTAACAAATATAAAAAAAATACAATCGAATGGAGATCCTCCTCCTTTTTTGGAAGTCGGTTGTAAAAGGAACACTAAAAAGGAACACAAATGTGAATAACATGAAATACGACAAGTATAAAGTATAATAAAGCGAGTTGGGTGTGAAGACAGCGCAGCAACTCATCGTAATGCACCTATCAGTATAATGTCATTCGTTGCAGCGCCATTTGCAAAATGCATGTTGAGGGAGCGGCATCAGACTGCACGTACACTGGAAACTGAGCGAGCGTAGCGATTTTTATGTTGTCTGTACTTTTCAAGGTATTAAATCAAATTAAATTCATTTATTTAAATGCAACTAGAGCCTTTTTTTTACATTTTTATACATTTAATTATAATTATTAAAATAAAAGCAAATTGTTTATATTTATATAGGTATACTATATTATGTATATACTAACAGTAACATTAATAATTTGTTTTGTTAAAATATTATATACCTATTTTAAATTTTTGATTAAATATGTTAAAATTACCTGGAAATCTAGAAATTACTACTACCTAGAATAGGTCTAGAAAAATAAATGAAACTTATTTTTTTCGTTTTTTAATAATATCTAATCATTTAAAGTTTGGTGGAAGCGACAATATAATATATTTTTTTAATTTAAAACCACCTTTTTTGATAGTGACCCAAAATTTTGATTTGTTCGTTTATAATTATTGCATTAAGGTTAATTTGTAAAAAATACAACAAAGTATGTAATACCTAACTGTTATTTTATATACATTATGGATATTATATATTTTTGTTTTAATCCTTACTAATGTTTTAAATGCGAAAGTAACTCTGTCTGTCTGTCTCGCTTTCACGGCAAAACTACTGAACCGATCACGATGAAATTTTGCTTACACGTTGTCTGAGACACCAGAAAGGACATAGGATACCTTTCATCCGAGAAAAAAGTAATGTTCCCGAGGGATTATCTAAAATATAAAACTGTAACTAACGTCTGGCCAATTATAGCAACAAGTTGTCAAGCGTTGTAATTGCTTTTATATTTTTAATTTATCATCGCGTACGAAGTCGCGGGCACCAGCTAGTATACAATAAATTATGTTTATGTGTTATTTGTGTTTCGAACTCAATAAAATTTATTGTTTTTCTTTCAGAATTTAGAATCGGTGGTTGTACAAATTGGTAAAGTTTATTTTAAATTTTATGTAATACGATTCGCTGAAATGATGGCCACCCTAATCCCAGGTGACGTACGACGGATGTGGCAAAAACTAATGCCCTGTTTATTATAACAAGTGACGTTGCATTACATGGGGGAATTTAAACGCGATTTGTACGTCTGAGGTAAAAAGAGGTGCGGCTGGTCACACCTTAATTTAATCCGTAATTTTATTGTGCAATGGTGGATACCATAATATTTTATTGTTGTATTTTTTACAGTCTTTTTACACAAGTCCATTTATTTCCTGAATTTAATGTCTTGTTTTATAAAAGTGTTCTTAAGTAATTGTTCAACTAATTTATATTTTTTATAGTCAGACTGTCTATCGGTCCACTGATGATAGATGATGGTAGATGATAATAGGCTACCCCTTAATAATATTAATAATAAGGGATAAAGGAGATTGCCGCCGGACCAATCTGAAGATTGTCTGAAAGTTTCATCAAAATCGTTTCAGTGGTTTTGGAGTCAATAACATATACATAATACATACACATTGCCTTTTATATATAAGAGAAGAGAAGAAGAAGGAGAAGATAACAATATTTTTTATGATAACTCTTTAGATATTACTTTTTTATGATAAACGGTAACATGGAAACAAGCTACACAAGGAAGTCAAGGAACTAGGCATGTACGTGCACTGTATGCAATAGTCATATTTCTTTGATTTATTTGATAATGATTTATTTTATTATGTAACTCATTATTGGAATTTTGAACAAAATGGCTCAATACTATTTCAGTCGTTAGGGAAACACCATAATCTTAATAATATCGTACCCTACAAGTAGTCGAGATTGCAGTATGTTACGTTTGGTCGGATGTCACTCGTAAAAGTTTACGAACTGACGCCCTCTCAGACCTATCGGCGACAATCATCTAGTAACACAGAGTAGGCTAAAAAACAGAGCAAACAAATTACTACTATGTATTTTTTATTTATTTAATGAAGGGTTTTATTAAAGATTGGCACCACCCATAATTACTAGACTGTTATTGTGAGGTGTATTTTTTTATTTATGAATTAGTCAATTGATTTATGTGGTACATAATAGAAAATTGCAAACGAGCAATGTATGTATATTGTATATATATTTTGTTCTTTCAAAAAAAAAATTGTACACATACTTACTTATTTGACAGAGGTAAAAAATAGTTTCAGAATTTTTGTCTGTTTCGTCTGTGCGTTTGTGCACACGTGCAACTACTACTCAAAAACTATGATCTACTTGATGGTAAGTGGCCACTGATCCTTTGTTCTAGCTTCGTGTAAGTGGATACCACTGTGGTTTCGAATAAAACGAAACCATGAACTCAAGTACACATGTAATTTTGCGGATCTTTTTGCCAGTGTTATTTGTGTAGAAAGGGCCCATCAATATACATCGATGATCTTGGTACAAGTTTCAATAGTTAAAACAAAAATAATAAAAAACTGATCCGCATACAAAACTGCTTTAGAAAATTTATCTTTCGCTTAATTTATTCTCAACACATGTCATTGAGTTATCTGTAATTTTTTTTGTTAATTAAAATTGCAAAATTATTTTCTTTCACAGATACTGTGCTTTAATAACTACTCTGTGCAGATATCCCTGAGATTTCAATAAACTGCGTCAGTTTCCTGATTGCCACATTTCAAGACGGCTACATATCGTCATTAATGTCGGATGTCAATTCAATTTCCTACTACATGTAGGTAAGTACGAGATATAGTTACAAATTTTATTATCGATTCATTCCTTTACTTATATATTATGTGTATATTCAATAAATGTTTTTATTTTTATGTTACGATTGTGACACAGGCTGACGATATAAGCATCACCACAGGTGCTTATTCCTACTGGCCTAAGGATAAAGGAAAAGGGACTGGATTATGAAGGGATAGAAAAATGGGCTCTGGCATCCTTTAGGTACTCGAAGGCCGAAATAACAGCATTTAATTAAGGGGTGTTCAACTATTCACTGCCCCTAGATGAACTGCCCACTCTATGTGCCCTGCTACTACCTATTTGTCAGATAAAGAGACCTGAGCAAAGTTCGTTTCGAATGTTGGCCTCATCGGATATCGAACTCGAGAAACCTGAAAAAGAGAGTTAAGAGGCAAGCAACTTCACGACTTTTTTTAAATAATAAAAATAATAGGTAAAAAAACACGCTAATTTGCCCGTCAGGCGGGCGGGCGAGTTGTCCATTAACTCATTTTTTCAATACTTTATCATGAAATTTGTAGAAAATGTTCATGATAGGCATGTTGAAACGAAATCAAATAAATGTCAAATAACCTATTGAATTGCTTATGATAATAAACTAAATATATATAAGTAATGAGCCTCTAATTCGTGACATTTTTCGCTATTGGGACCTGCTGAACAGATTACTTCGTAAAAGTATTTCAACATTTTCTATAGGGTGAAATAACCTCTCCGCACTTAATGAATATTCGTAGTTAATGACGCCTACATTTTAAATCCTTTTAGATTATAATTTCCGTTGATAGCCGCCGCTAACAACTCGTGAAAGGGTAAGATTAATGGCTGACATTTTTGTTTTATTTATGGACATTTTGCTACATCAAATATTGACTCATTGAAAATTGAAAAATATTATTTTTTATTGTTTCTCTTTATGAATATTTTTTACACTTACATATTACAGGTACGTACGTATAAATTAGACATTTTATATAGCAACTACTGGACACAATATTTTAGTCTAAGTAATAGGGCATGAGATATAGCACACAAAACTAAACCACTGCAGATTTTCATACTTCAAATATTTTCAATGCTAGTTTTCTTGTACTTCTCACAATAAACTATGAAACAAACATACAAATCTTGCCTCTTTATAATATTATTAAGATTGTATATATTTTTCAAACAAATATTTGAAACCAAAGGAATTCTTAAAGAACTACTTTGGTGGATTATTGAAATTAATTAGAATAACACTACAGAAATGCATGCCGAACCGAATTAGAACCCGCTACCTTGGCCTAAACCCAGAAGACAAAAGTAAATCAAAAAAGAAAGAGAAAAGACACAGTAAGTATGTTTAATTTATGGGATTGTACAACAGAGTCTTATGACTCGAGATTTTCTTCGCTTTTATTGACGAATACATAATTTTCCCATTTATTACCATTTCGTTCGACGCTAATAAACTCCAGATCCTAGATTTATATTAAAATTCAAAAGGGAGAGCAGTTTTGAATGAAGATTTTCATAGGATACATTAAAATCTGTTTCTACCGTTACGCTTCTTGGGTGTGGTGCAATTTAGAAGCGAAATGGTATTTTATAGTCAAAAACTAAAATTTTTGGTTGGGTCCATGTTTTGTGTAGTAATTATTTAAAAAATAATATTTAAAAACAGACAAGTGCTTGATGCAACTTTATATGGAAATTTGAAAATAATTAATTAGATAAAAAATTTCCGATGTTTTATTTTATGAATAATTTAAGTAACAATAAAAAAACGTGTTAAACGTTAATAAAAAATATTGTGTGTGTTACATAAATTTCACAGATGATTTAAATGCAAATTAACAATATTTATCGTTACCATTTTTATAATGGGCACTTGAAATTAAAGATATTAAATTAAAACGCTACACTTTTGTCTATTGTACCATACACGAAGTCCGTTGGGATGGCAATAACAAGTCCATAAACCGTTTTTACTGCCTTTGTTCAAGTAAATGTATGTAGGTTTTGACTTTTTAAACAATGACCGTATTTTCTTATAAGAAGAAGTATTTTTAAAAATCTTACAACGACCAAAAAATAACAAAGAAAATAGGTATTTTTTTTATCTTGTCTCCTTGCTTGATTTAGTAATTTTTGGATTTTTAGCCGTAAGCTAAAAAGCTTATTAAGAAATAATAGAAACATTCTTAAGAATAAAGCGGTCTTCTTTCAGAAGAAAGTAACTGTCTTCTATTGTAAGATGACTATAGTATAAGAGAAAGTTTCTTCTTACCTGTAAGAAGGTTAGCCAAAAAATAACTTAGTTTTGATTGCGGAACGCTGTATAACCAGCCATTGTAATGTACCATGCATATTTTAAGATTACAACTCCAGTTTAATGTACCTCGCGTCGGTCGTTCATCCTTCCAGTAAATTAGGCTATCCGGTTAACAGGGACTGGATAAGGCATTATCCTATTGATGATAATTATCGCCCACACTCTATTTGTCATCTTCGCGACAGCATTTGAAGGGTTAAGAATTTCATAGAATTGTTTATTGTGTATTCGATATATTTTTATTTACATTTGTAGGATATATCAAACTAGGACAAATGCGGATAAAAAATACTTTTTCTCTACTTCATTTTTTTCTCTATTTTTCTCTATTTTCAATTTGTACCTTACCTTATATTCTATCAGAGTAAGCAACGTACTAGAAGCCCCTTAATGTTAATAGGGATTATAGGAGATGTAGCCATCTTCTATAAAATGTACAATAAGTACAATAAGCCGCCTCAAAAAATTTATTTTGAGCTTTCTTTTCTCAAATATATAATTATGTAGATACCATTTCAATTTATTTATTCTGCTTACCTATACTTATATTATAAAGAAAGAAAATAGATTTGATTTTTTGTAATATTAATTGTTTCTTATATGTTGTAATGGATAAAGTCATAACTGTTTTAATCATTTTTTTTTTTTTCATTTCATCTAGCTATCATTCTCAGCGAGTATTATTTTAATGGAGATTTTATTTATTTAATTATTTTAATTTATCCTTTTTTAGATCCCTACGAAAATTACAATAAAGTAACCCAATGTATCAAAAACTTGCCTATATTGTTGCCTATATTGTATGGCATGTACTACGAAAACTATTGATGATACATAAAATAATGTTCTATTATAGTAGGTATTCATAATTACCCAAATAAAGATACGAAGTCGAATAGCCAAAAACAGCCACTAAATTGTTATAATAAAATAATTGGAAATAAACTACAACATATGTAGGCATTTCGATAGGACGGTCAAATCTGAATATTCTTATATCTATATTCTTCCTTAACCTTAATTCTCAAACAAGCGAGTTTTACTGCTAAATCTAGTGCGATAATAGCGTTCATCATGCTCTCACACATCACAGTATTTTCAGGTGTAATAATTACAACACTTTTAATATTTGTTGAAAGCAGAAACAATGGCACCTTCTGTAATAATTTTCAGGCTAATTTTAATATGAAGAGTGTCATCGGTTCGTGGTACGTAGTGGCTATAATACCAGAGAAATTGTTTCCTGACAATCAAGATGTGACATGTTACAAAGTGGAATTTAGTGAGACAGATGAGGTGAGCTTTCCTTAAGTTAGTTCATAGAGAATAACAAAACAGTTCTACAACTTAAATCCATTTGAAACTGTTAGCCTTCCTCCTATATTTCGACTTTAGAAGCATTTTGTCTGAGGTGCAAATTTGAAGAAATTTATGGTACTTTCAATTTCCCAAAATTTCTTGGGAATTCTGATATCGTACAAAATGTTATCATTATAAAATTGCATTAACAATGTCTTATAGACGTACAGGACACAATAGAGGCTACTTTTTCTTTTTCAACGCGGACGAAGTCGCGGGCAGCAGCTAGTAAATTAATAAATGTGCAAGTAACTCTGTCCGTCTGCTACATTTTCACGCCTTTACTACTCAACTGATCATTTACATTTTCAATGAGTCTCCTCTTCCAGAGGAACAATGAGAAATTCTACTTCCTTAACACTGGGAGCAATCTCCATGATTTTTAAATGTGGTAGAGTTTAGAGTTTTGTTTTGTTAAAGAATACCTTTTGCTAATCAGGCAGGTCTCCGATGGCTAGTGAACACTACGCTGAAAGCAACGAAAGTGAAAAACGAGATAGTAGATCAAATATCTGGATCTATTGTGCGGCAAAGATATTATTCTGGAGAACCTTTTGATGTGTGGTCTAAATCTGTGGACGGAGTTAATGGGTGTTTCGCACAAGTTTTATCTTTGGATACAAATAAGGGCGATTTAAGTAAGAAAATGTTCTCTTATTATTTATAATTAGCTGGTGCTCGCGACTTCGTCCGCGTAAAAAGTATAAAACGCCATCTACGGTATTTTGGATAGATGGCGCTATCTCCCGGGCCAAGCTACTTTTACTTTAACTATTTACTTTAATTTTAGATTTTCCGTAGGAATGAAGCATTTTCCCGCGGTAAAAAGTAGCCTATGTTCATCACGGATAATGTCGGCTTCTAATGGTAAAACAATTTTGCAAATCGGTGCAGTAGTTTCGGAGCCTATTCTACACATACAAACAAACAAACAATCAAATTTTTCCTCTTTATAATATTAGTATAGATAGACGCTTAGATGAACTTTGTATGAAAATGTTGATGTATATTGTAATATTTTATATCAAGGTTGACAGAGAATCAGACCGTCCATTTGATGGTAGGTGGCTACCGTCGCCTATAACACAAGCAATGCCACAGTTTCTGCAAATGCGCTGCCGACGTTAGTGGGAGGGATTATTAATAAGTGATTAGGATTTCCGATGGTAGGTATAGTGAAATGGATTCTATCATCCCTAACTCATTCACGGAAACGCAAAAGCGTAATATGCTAATACTTTGCAGTGGCGTTCTGCAGTTAAACAGGCTGTGCCCTAAATTATGCTCTGCCAATACTCTAAGTTTTAAAGTTGATAGTAAGAAATACTTAATACAATTTATTGCTATACTCAAAATAGACAATTGAACTATATAGCATATAGCTCAATATAGCATTGAACCTAGGAGAACCTTTAGATTATAGTATTTTTTTTTACAGATAACGCAATAGCTCACAACGCAGTGATGCAACTGCATTTGATAGAATCTAACGATGGTTCCGGACCGTTTTTGGTGCAAATGCTTTGGGGAAAACTGATATCCGTTGTTGTTTATCGTAGACATGTGGTAAGAAACATGGTAGTTTTTATAATGTTAATCTCTACTAATAAATAAAAATCAATCGTCTCGTGAATGATGGAGCATCACTTGAGAACGCCACGACTGACATTGCTTGTTTTTTATGTGTTCGTAATTGTCAGAACAATGTTCTGGAAAAAGAAATGCACGAACGAAGAAGGTTTATCTTTATAATTTTCAGAAAAAAATGTGTTTATAATTAGCATATCGCTAATAAAGACGTATTAAAACATTGTTGTTGTCTAGGGAATAACACAAGATCAATTGAGACCAGTTTTCGAGCAGATGTCGAAGTTGCGAGGACCACAGCGAACACCACAAATTTGCGATATACCTATCAAAAATACATTAGAACTAATTACGAATCGTTTGTGATTTGCTTTTTTTTAAATAAAGAAATATTCAAAAATGTATTCAACATGGAAATATTTATTAAAAATGTTAAAAAATATATTGTATATTTTTTTATTTTATTCTTTATTTTTACTGGTAATTAAGAGCTTGCTTTTCTGTTACTGACAGTTGGAGCCAAATATATATTTTTGAGCATATTTCTTGAAAGTAAATTACTTACTTATTTGATTTTATGTGATAAAATTTTAGTTTAAAATTGTTCAAACTGCACAGTCTATAGTTTATCAATTTCTAAAAGCAATATGTCTTCATTTAAAACGTTATTTGCGATAGCTCTACGACGTCCAAGTTGTTAACAAATTGTGCTCCCTCACGCCACAATACCGACACGAACCTTGTTGTGTGGCTACACCAATAAAGCAAAAATAATCTTAGCCCTCGTTACTTTTTGGACGAAAATGTACATAGCTAGCTGGTTCATGCGACTTCGTCCGCGTTGAAAAATAAAACATAACCCTGACAAAATATGCAAAGCAATCAAAACGGATAAAAGACAAGTGCAACGAAATTGAAAAACAAGTGTAAAAAATTAACATTAAATCACTCCAATTCTGATTTGATTGTATTTTTAATCAATATAAAACCAGTTGTGTGAGATAAAATATATCCTTGTCATACATAGTTTGTAAGTACTCCGGCAACCGGACAGACAAGCATCAGGTGTCGTATTGCAAGCACTGTGATTGATTTCACTGTGGACAAAAACTCAAACGTGTCATTGTATAAATACAGGCTGTGTTTTTTTTTATTAAATTAATATGTTTATTTTTTAATTATATCCCTTTTTTAATTCATAAATTATGGGGTTTTGTATTGTATTGTATTGTATTGCATGAAATTGACCACTCTCTAAAAAGAGAGAAAGCGATCGTGAGGCCAATTCTCTTACCTTTCTATCCAGTAGTTTTGTAGTAACTTGCAGGACCAATCAAAATTTTAGAAAAAGACAAGTCAAGACTGGCGAAGACAAGCAGAGATTTAAGAATTTGACCGCTCACTTTCACTAATGCAGAGGCACAAAAAAGAATAATATCAAAGTTCGTGTTTCGCGGGCAGAGTTTCCAGTTAATTTTATTGTTTAAGGAAAGACAAATATTTTAATATTTTAATAGTTCCTTTCTGTGAAATTATTTACATACATACTATAATATAAAATATATAGTGTAGTACCTTAATATAATTAGTATACACATAAAGAAAGTTATCTGCAATACTAATAATGTCTTTGATTTAAACGTAAATTTTCCTGCAGCATACTGTACAGTAAAATGACAGGCGCTGAGTCCGCTAAATCTAAAAGGGGTGTTCCACTTGGCTTGTTTTATATCCATTGTTTATGTGAGACAGACTTGATGGAATACCATTCCATAGGTACTTTATGGGTATGCAGTTATACCTACTCAAGTCAAATATTAGAATAATATTAAGAATGAAATTGTGCATCATTCTTAATATTGTTCTAATATTATGTCGGTATAACCTATGTTACTTAGTAATGTGACTTTTTACAGGTGACAAGATTTTCAAAATCGGTCCAGTATTTTTTGAGTATATTCATTGCAAGAAAATATACAACAATACATACAAATCTTGTATCTTTATAACATTAGGTAGTATAGAAATTTGGTGTCACCGAAATAAAATAATATTTATTATCTAATTCTGATCTTAGCCCGGACCTTAAGATTTTTAAAATGTTTGACACCTATTGCTACCTGTTATATGTAACAGGTAGCAATAGGTGACCAAGAGATTTTACTACTGTACCTAGCTACCCAATAGTTGTATCCTGGTGACCGAAATATCTCAATCCACTTAAAACTTTTAATAGGTCCTTAACCCGCGAAATCTCATCTTTGGCTCTCGCCCCGTGACGGAATTACGTAAAGTCTTTTAGCAATAAAATTCCTCATAAAGACCATTTTATAATAGGATCGTAAAACTGACTATTCGAGTGGGATAAGGGCATCCAGTTCTCCCTTGAGGCACTTTTTCTAATTTTATTACTCGTTTTTCTGTATCGTTATTCAAACACAATGAATCTCCCCGTACACCTGATCTTGTTTGATGATTAAAAAGGGTAATGAATGTTGAAAAGGGCAGTAATTTCTTATTTATGCTACTCTAAAGCAAAGGCATCCGTTTTAAGCAGTAAGCCGGGTTTATTCGTTGTATTAAAAAACGTAAAGTATCTTTGGAAAAATAACTTTTTTCTACAGCTATTTATTTATTTCCAAATTATAGTTTGCAACATTCAAATTTGTTAAAGCGTATATTATGTGGTGGTCTTCCTAGAATATGTTAGCCTCTAATCTGCATATTGTTCTCAAAGTTTTTCACTAAAATATGACTAACGTTACGGATGACCCCCTGAAGTTTTTTCTGAAGTCACTTTTTTAAAGTCAAAAATAAAAATACGGATATAAAAAATAATTCGACATATTCGGAAATAAAAAATTGTTCCGGAAGAGAAGAAAATCTCTAACAATCGTTCTTTTAATGTCATGTATTTTTATCTGCTAAATAATCTTTAATTGTATAATATAATCTTTAATATAATATAATCTTTCGGAAAACTTTCCCACTACGGTATTAGAGGTATAGCTTTGGATCTCTTGAAATCATATTTGAGTGATAGAATTCAGAGTGTAGATGTAGGTGGGACTAGATCACATGGATCATTAGTGACTATGGGTGTCCCACAGGGCTCTATTTTGGGTCCGTTTCTCTTCCTTGTTTATATAAATGACCTTCCTTACCATATTAATGATCATGATATTGTTTTATTCGCAGATGATACGTCATTGCTTTTTAAAGTTAACCGTAGAAGTAATCATGATCATGTTAACTCGGCGATGTCTAAGGTTATTGATTGGTTTAATGTTAATAATCTTTTGTTGAACAATAAAAAGACAAAATGTATTAAATTCACTTTACCTAATGTCAAACAAATTGATCATAATGTTCACGTAAATGGTGAAGACATTGAGCTGGTTGAGTCGACTGTATTCCTAGGTATAAATGTAGATTCTAAGCTACAATGGGGACCACACATTAATAAACTAGCCATTAAATTAAGTTCGGCTGCTTACGCTGTTAAAAGAATTCGCGAGCTAACTGACGTAAATACCGCGAGGATAGTATATTTTAGCTATTTCCATAGTGTAATGACGTACGGTATTTTACTTTGGGGTAATGCTGCGGATATAAACACTATATTTGTGTTACAGAAAAGGGCTATTCGTGCCATCTACAAGCTCGGTCCCAGAGTCTCGCTAAAAGATCAATTTAAAGAAATAAATATACTTACTGTAGCATCACAATACATTTTTGAAAATCTTTTGTTTGCTCACAAAAATATTAGCACTTTTAGTAGAAATAGTGATGTTCATAATTTAAATACTAGAAACAAGCATAGACTTCAACTAAATAAAACTCGTCTCCACAGGGTTAGCAACTCCTTTATGGGACAATGTGTGCGCTTCTACAACAGGCTTCCAGCTAATATACAACAATTATCTATAAATAAATTTAAAGTTTATATTAAGAAAACCCTGTGCAAAAAGGGTTATTATAGGATATTAGATTACATAAATGATGACTGTCCTTGGAGTCAAATATAGTTGATTATTGTGTTATGTAGATTGCTATGTATTGTTACGTATTACTTTGTAATTAATTTATGAAAAGAGCAACTAGGGGGTTTCTTGCCGAGTTCTTCCCCCTAGAAACAGCTTTCCGAACCGGTGGTAGCTTGTAAAGAATGTTGACGAAGACAAATGTTTTGTAAAAACTTACGTCGAATAAATGATTTATTATTTATTATTATTTATTATTTAATGTAAAAAGGCGGTTTTAACAACAATTGATTAAAGTTATTTTTCTAGAAAAAATAAAAGTTTTACTTCAAATTAAAAACCGTATTTACCTACTTGCATTCCAACAATATTTTCTCTACGAAATCTCTTAATTTACAAAAAAATCTACTACTTACACCGCCAAACATAATACATACCAAACCAATTAGTTAAAAGGTATTTATAAAAGCGACTTTTACCTTTGGGTCCCTAGAGTTTATCGTTATCGAGTTTATCGTTATCGAAAGATTTACTCTCTTTCTTAATATTAATGAATAATTTTTCTGAAGAGCAAAAAGAATGTGATTCGTAGATGAGTAGATAGATATCCAAACAGTTCGTCCGATGACAAGGCATTAGCACGGTCAGCCGACCGCTTTGGCAGAGCGTTCTTGCCACGCGATTTTTCATTAACTCGACCGCATGACTGACGACCGATTACTGACAGTCAGTCAAGCGACTAATTAGTCGCCATGCCGTAAGCATGGGGCGATTTTGATTATACTAATGATTGGTTTCAACGTTGTTGTTGTATATTATATATACATTTATATAACAATTATCTATACTCTATACTAATATTAGATTGGATTGTTTGTTTGTATTGAATAGGCTCGTAAACTAATGGACCGATTTGAAAAATTATTTTACCATTAGAAGCCGACCTTATCCCTCATGAACATAGGCTACTTTTTACCGCGGGAAAATGCATTTTTTTGCATTGTAAACAATACAAGAAAAAGAGATTTTTTTTAAATAGAACGAATGTGAGCGCGCGCGCGTGGGTGTGTGTGTGTTTTTTTTTTTATTGAACTTGTAAAATTACATATCGTATTTAACTTAGTGTGGATAATTGTAACACCTTTTATTCGTCTCTACAATGTAAACTATGTAAAAACACTTTGCCATATTAAAAGTAATAAAAGAAAATTTTATGAGTTTGTTTTTAGCGATTTAACAGTAGATTGTATAAATTTTAATGGCAGCAAACGTCCACGCTTGGCATAAAAATGTATAGTTAAAAATTACACTTTGGCATCTTTGTCCGAGGCAATTTAGAGCAATGGACCAGTCAAGTAGGACCATTAAATTTAATGTACACTAACCTAATGCTATAAAAGTGAGTTAATCTCAATACACCGATAGCGCATATTATCTTTAGTGACTTACGTTTACTCTATTTATCGATATCGATGAGAGAAAATTGCTATCTATTTATTACTAGCTTTTGCCTGTGACTTCGTCCACGCCCCCTATAAAAAAATCAACAAATGACTCAAAAATATGTGCAAAAATTTATAAAATTTCTATTGTGCATATAATTTTGTTAGGGGTTGAATTTTTTATATTTAAAAGTATGTATAAGTATAACTCATATTATAATGTATTTGGTGATTTTTTGTATAAAAGTAACCATTTATGTATTTTAGCATTACAATTATGCATAACATAATATATCTATATACTAATAATATTATGAAGCTGAACGTGTTTGTCCATTTATTGAGGAAGGCTTTTAGGCTATATAACATTTTGAACGCGGACGAAGTCGCGGGCAATAGCTAATATTATATGTATAATGTGTCAAACATAAATTTGATAATGACAGACATGTCGATAAGCCACAAAATCACTAGGCGGATATAAAAATCGTAAATGAAGCCATTCGAGCTCCGGAGGGCGGTCTCCAAATGCGATTAACTACGTTTTGGTACTATTCGCATTTATTGTCCTTTTATTTCAGGATTATTTCAGGTAGAAACGTTATTTATTCACTTGGGTCCAGTGACGGGTCAGTGACACGCAACAAATAAATTTTACTATTGACTGACAAAGTAATAAAAAGTTCATTTATATTTCATACTTGCTGTTGCTCGCGACTTCGTCCGCGTTAAAAAAGATAAAAGTAGCCTATCACGTGTCCCGTACTTCCAAATGTTTATCTACCAAGTTTCATGAAAATCAGTTAATTCTTTTAAGAGTGATGCAGGAACATACATACATACTTACGTACATACATACATACAGAAAAAAAATCTAAAAATTGTCCATTTAGTTTCACAATATTTCTAAAAAAAAAGTAAATTACTCCATGACCGACCCCTACAGATTTATTATTAGTATGATGATGATGATGATGATGATGATGATGATGATGATGATGATGATAAATGATGATGATGATTATATTTTACAAAAATTTAGATGATATCCACTCAAGTCTAGAATATTTCTCTACTACGACTCCTACTAAACTTTCCTGAAAGAAATATCTCCATACTTTGATTGACTTTTTATTTAATTAAATTTAACGAAATTAAATTTTAAGATTATTAAAATTTAATTTCGTTTCCCTAACTAGTTAATTTTATCTCTAATTTTAAAATTTGTGTGTAATTGCAGTACCATGCAACTACTGAATCCAAAGCAGACCAACTTCGAAAAGTTAATTTGCATAGTTGGCCTACCCGGAAATCAACCCGGGATCCCTGAGACTAAAGCAAGCACTTTAACCACACGACCAAAGGCTCGATATATGTACCTACATATAGAAATAATCGAACAAATATACTAAAATTGTACGTGGTCACTGAGAAAATTGTTTTACAAGACCATCCCCCAAATATCCTTCCCATCAACCCTTAGCTTTGAAACATATTACTCCAATTTCCTTTCAACACCACCAGTGGACTTATTCAATTTATTTCCTGTTTCACGAATACAGCTACAAGCTTGACAGATTTAGTTATTTGTAGGGAAACTATAGTGAAAAGGTTTTTTAATTAATTGTAGGTAGCCATCGAAAAATAAAAAAAAAATAGTAAGTTAGTAAGCTTTATAAAATACTGGTCAAAGTGCTGCTTTACGCACTCAAAGTTTCTTTTATACGCGGATGATAAAAAGATTTACCGCAACATTGACAACCTCAGAGATGCCCTTGGGTTGCAGGAGGACCTCGACAGACTTCAGGGCTACTACACCGCTAATAGAATCAATGTCAATGTATCAAAGTGCACACACATCACCTTCACAAGGAAACAAAAGCCCCTTGAATACACATATAAAATAGGCAACACATGTATTCCTAGAGAATGCATTGTGAGGGACCTTGGAATAACACTGGATACAAAACTTACTTTTAATTCTCATCTGGATAACATCGTGAACAGAGCTTTCAGGAATCTGGGCTTCGTCTTTCGAGTTAGCAGAGATCTGACTGACTTGTCTTGTGTGAAGCTGCTTTACAATGCCTATGTGCGTAGTGTCCTTGAATATGGCAGTCCGATTTGGAACCCACAGTATGTCACGTGTAGGAATCACATAGAGCGCATACAGAGAAGATTTGTGAGATGGCTTAACCTCCGTTCGCACTACACTCCTCTAAGCTACGTTGATTCTTGCAGGCACCATGGCTTGATGACCTTAGAGGACAGACGCACGGTCTCCGATATGTCATTACTCCACGACATCTGTTCCGGAACTCTCAACAGTCCGGCATTGCTGTCTCAAATGTTGCGGCTTCAGGCCGGCTCCAAACGTGGAAGAAAAACAAAATTGTTCCATGTCCCGCTGTCTCGAACTAACTATGACCATAATTCTGTGTACCATAGATTACCCACAACCTATAATGATAAGTTCGCGCATTTGGACATTTTTTACCTCCCCAAAATATCTTTCAAGCGCAGCGTTGTGAATACACTGAAGGAAAAATAAACAGAACCACACACACACACACACACACACACACAAACTTATCAAACCCTACCCCAGATCCCCTCCCCCTTTGTTTTGTTTAGAATTAATTACTCAACTTATACATAATTTTCAAGTCTTTTATAATTTTTAAGTCTTACACAGTAGAACCCTATAATTGGCAATATATAGTGAATTGTACCTGTTTATGTTATTTTTTTGTTTTGCTGTTGGGTTTGTGATCAAGAAAATAAAATAAAATAAAATAAAACTATAACAAATAATATCAATAGATTGGATACGCTCGACTTATTTATTTATTAGAAGGTTACACCAACAATATGTCACACTTAAAAATTACTGTAACTATTGTATAGTCATTTTTATCTTAGGTACTATTTAGTTACTATACCTAACACACTACACAACTTTGACCGTAGTCAAAGAAATAAAGGTTTTGACTGTTGTATGCCAGTATATTTATGAAAATTTAATTTTTGTGCATAAAAATATTAGTTAATTTAATAAAAAATGTGATGTACACAATATCAATACCAGGTTCAAAAGTGATTTAAATTTTCATAAAACGCGACACCATAAGATAAGTAATTAATTCTTTTATGGGTCAAAGTGTACGATTTTATAATAAACTACCTCAAATAATCAGAGCCTTATCTATAAATAAATTTAAATGTGTTATTAAAACTAAACTCCTCATAAAATCACTGATTTTATTTAAGCGACAAAGAAACCTGGATTTAAGCGATTCAGAGCTCGTACTATGTTTAGTACCTATTAAATTGCATATTTTATATTTTAATGACGACAAAAAGAATAGTATCCTGAGTTTCTTTCGAGGTTTCTTCTCAGGGCCCGTATTCTCTAAGTGTGGTTTTGCTGTGGTTATCGACTCGATGCGGTTATAGACTCGACAATTGGCTACTTTGGTATTGACTAAGCACATGTCAAAATGTCTACGACGTTTTTTCCATAGTTATACATGTCGATGAAGTTATTGGCGCGTTATTGTGTGGTTTTTAGTTTGACAAAGTACTATTTCTTATTTAATGTCGACTTTGAAGTCGACACGTTTTTAAAAACCACAGATAGAGAATAGGCCCGCTGGATCGTCATCTTAGCTTTTTTCCGAAATGCTGGTAAATTTTAATTTATAAGGACGATCATAAGAATTTCTTGTAGAAACCTAATTGATAAATAAGTATTTTGATTTTCGATTTTTTTTTAGGTAAATACAATAGATCTCTTGGGATAGCTCTTCTTCAATAGATCCCTTGGGATAAAAGAAAGAATTCATCTTCTAGATACACAAAAAGAAAGAATTCATCTTCTAGATGAATTCTTTCTTTTTGTGTATCCCTTACAAGGTGTATGTAACATTTCATAACGATATGTTGGTTAGTTGAAGCGTGAAAGAGTTAGGTAGGTAATTTAATTTCGGATCTAATATTAGTTTGGATATTACAGTTATAATCAATATAGAATATTTAGTTATTTATGAAATAAATATTACTTTTACAACAATATTAATTTCGAATTAAAATTGGAGTCAGATCAAAGCGGTACGTATACCATCAAAAATGATGGCAGACTGCCGTCTCATTATATTCATATCTTTTGACGACTTTGACTAGCGACTGATCATTTTGTCACAATAGAAATTCCCTGCGGAAGGAAAGCTTTCAGTTTGCATGTAATTGTTTATGCGGGCGGCACATCAAACGGGCGTAGGGTGACCTTAAGTAAGAATTTTTTTATTAACAATTTAAATTAATATGAAAAAAATAAAAAATAAATATTCAATCAACAATTGTTTAACTTGGCCAATATAATAAAACCGAAAGTTTAAAATATTGGTGAAATAATTTTAACTACACTGGACCGCAAAGTAAAAGTAAAACGTAGCTTTAGAAATAAAGACCTAATTTAAGCTTAACTAAATAAATTTTATTTTTATTTAAGAACATTAAAATATTCTTTAATTAGTCTTTATCTCAAAAAGCTCGGTCAGCCTACTTTTGAACATAATTTTATTGAAGATTTTCTAAACGACCCTTTTTCTTTGCGGTCCAGTGAAGTTAAAATAACTTAAACTATCGGTTTTATTAACTTCAAAACTATTCAAATTCAAATTAGGGACTGTGATGAATTAAAAAGTATAATTATATACTTCTAATTAAAAATATTCTTTTTAAATTAAAATATTTATGTTATCATTTTTTTTATGTTATCTTGGGAAAAAATCAGTCGTAAAGAATGTCACCCTACATCCACTTCATTGATCTCACCGTCAAAGACAAACCACCTAGAAAAAGCCATCCGGCGGCGACTCCTTGTTTCCGCCTGCACGCACCTTTAATGAACCAAAAACACAATATTGAGAACCTTCCACACGATCGCTGCTTGTTGCGTTACGAAATCATTTGTAACCGCACTTTATAGAAAGAATTAATTACTTTTTTTTTATATTAAGGTCGACAGACAGACTGACGGTCTACTTGATAGTAGGTGGCTACCGTCGCCTATAACATAAGCAACGCCATAAGTGCTACAAGTGCGCTGCCGACCATAGAGGGATTAAAGATAAGGGATAAGGGAGGGATGGGGTAATGGGCTCTGGCATCCTTTACTCACTCACCGAAACACAACAGCACATATACATGCTGTTATTTCACGGTGGTCTTCTATCGATAACAATGTTAAATTTTCGATGTCTATAAAAATAATTGGGATGTTTGTTTTTTACACTTTTTTGCAAATCTTTAGCGGATATTCATTTTAAATGATAGCGTTAATATCATTTGCAATTATTATTGTCATAATTTTAACGCAAGCGGTTGATAGTGTGAATGTCCCTTACTTGTGCAATTTACTTAATCATTTGTTTTTATTAACTACTAAAAGGGTGACGACAACGAATCATATTGTTTTATTTTATATATATAAAACAATTGTAAGGAATGGAATACTTTGATATAGCATTGTAAAGTAGAGGCCCTTCGTCATAGCAACATATTTAATGTAATAATAACAAATATAATAGGTATGTTATGTGAAAGTAAGATCTAAGCTTTTTGTTTACAATTACTGCAAAAATGTAATCGGATGAACGCATCACTAAGCGACTGACGAGTGAGCGAAAAATTGAGTTAAGGGTTTTTCTTACTAACTTATACTAACACCTTAATACAAGTACCTAAGGACTTTTATCGAAATGAAAAAAAAAGAAGTTTTCTAAGATACCAAGCGAAATAAGAGGGAAGTATAGCTTTGCGATAGGTATTTAGGAAAACACATGCTATCGCTTGTGCACTCTAGCCCCGGGGCAGTCGTGCGATAGAGAGCGTTGCAGCTTCCGACTGACAATAGTACTTTTTTTGATGAAATTTTATTTCGGGAGAAAACAGTTTCCACTATCTAAATCTTAACAAATCACTTTGATTTTCATGTCGATCGTTTCAGCATAATATAATCTAGGTTTATAGCTTTCGCTTTTTTTAAAAAATCTGATTGTTTTTATAAAACAAACGATTTAATTCGACAAAGTTTTAATCACAAAAATTAAGTTATTTGAGGTTAAATAAGTTTGAATCTATTGAAAATTTTGAAAACAGGAAAACCTATGAACTTAGTCTTTCACTGTGTCAATAACATGAAAAAAAATTATGGAGATTGGAAAATATTTAGAAGTGGAAAAACGTTTTCTCTTTTTATATAAACGAGTGCGTGCTATTCTTCCCTCTAAACTTTATCGTCTTACAAATAAGTGGAGTTATTGCATAGATAAATAAATATTTAGATATTCTGAAATTTCATTTTTGGTCGACCGAAATAACACTGTTTATGCTATTTCAATCGTTTTATGTTGTTATTATTATAGATTTATAAATTTTTATAAAGTTACGCGGGCGACGTCGCGGGTAACAACTAGTTGTTAATAAAATAATACGTTACTCCAATTCTAATGATAATCAAAGAATAAGTATCATGTCGTCTATTCAGTCAAATCTTAGTTAACACCTCCTGATTACGTCTGCCTCAGGTGTATTTGTAACGAAAGTGCCATCCGCGCAGATTGCCTTGGAGATGTCTTTGGTTATAATGAAATGAGATAATTCGAGCGCATCTGCGTTCCAATTCGAAATGCGGCGTTATCAAAGAGTTCCTTTTAATTTCCTGTAATTTTACAACCATATTTAATTTTATACACTACAACAATCTCAAAAATTCAAAGGAATTCGAAATGACAAGATTTTTATGTTCACCTATTCAATTTTATTCATTCTAAACGTAATTGAACTTTCAATATAAAAAAGACTAAGTTTGAGATTCTGTTTCCATTAAAAACAGCAAAATTGGTTTTTAACTTTCAAATATTGTACCAACATAATAATTTATGTTCGGCATTTATTTAAATAGATTTAGTAGATTTAAAAATATAATGTATAGCATAATATTATAGAAATAATCTAACAAGTGGATCGCTTTCCTTCCGCGTTTTTTATATATAAAAAAATGCTTTATATTATACCTAGGTACGTTTAAAAAATTTCAAAATTTTTGTTTACCTAAATATAAATTAAAACGATAGCTGAGATGCAGCTAACTTGAAATTGGTATAGCATTTCACCATCACCACTTTATCCTAGGATTAACACATCATTAGCTGTGCCCCTAGGGGTGAAAATCGAACCATTTTTTCCATGTTAATTAAACAGATTAAAGCGAATGTCCGCATGACCTATTTCCACCCTGCACGCATGTTATTTTACCCTCAGAGGGATGGATTATGGAAAGGGTTACGTTTGAATGATTTAAAAGAATATTGTTAATTAGGAAAGTATTGCTATGGCGTAATTGGACCTTCATTGTTATTACTTTTTCATAATGATTTATTTAATAGAAAATTTTCATCATTATTTTTCAACTATAACTTTTAGGGCTTGTAATTTTATTTTTTAGATTTTACTATCAGCTTGTAGTACTACATTTATGTAATGACTTACTGGCTGAAAATATCACAATAACACTGAAGGATTTGCTTGTGAAAATTAGTTTAATTACACAAATTATTGCATTTATTAGACAACTCAAAGTACGAGTAATGTCGTTTCGAATGGTTGAGCTGCAATAAAATTGGACTATATATGTTATATTCTTTCTAATAATATCCAAGATATTAAAAAACAAAAAATCTAGGATTTTGACTATCGCTGCGTCAAAGTCATCAGTTTAATCGTAATTTAGTAAGAAACATCCATATAACACGTTAGATTATAACAGCAGTAACAAGCAATATAACTCACTAGCTGGTTCCCGTCTTATACTTTTTATGTCTTATATCTTATAATAACATGTATGTCTTTTAGTAGTGGTAGGGCACACTGCGTTTCGCATTCATTTGGGCAGCCCGTCTGGCGGCAGTAACCACCACCTTACAGAACACCACCGTGAAATAACAGCATTATGTTCTGTTGTGTTTCAGCGAGTGAGTAAGGGATGCCAGAGCCCATTACCCTATCATCACTCCCTTATCCCTTATCCTTAATCCTTGTATGGTCGGCAGCGCACTTGTAGCACTTATGGCGTTGCTTGCATTATAGGCGACGATAGCCACCTACCATCAAGTGGACCGTCAGCCTGTCTGTCGACCTTAACATAAAAAAAATATATAGCCTATGTCTTATTCTGATGTATAGGCTATATTATTGTAAAGTTTCATTGAAATCCATTCAGTAGTTTTTGCGTGAAAGAGTAACGAACATTCATACATACCTACATCCGTACAAACTTTCGTATTTATAATATTAGTACGGATTAGATTATTCAGGTTAGCTCTTCATCGCATAAAATAATCATTTCAATTGTTATATATCATAACAACAAACCACGTAAGCGTAACAATAACAAAATTCAAATCCCCCAAAAAGGGAATCGCCAAATCTTGTCTTCCACTCCTCGGTTGGATGGCCACATGACAAATTGCCTGTCACGGCGCAACCCTTGCTCCCGTGCCAGGTAATATATGATTTATGGAACGCAAATAGAATATATACTTACTGCCATTTTTGTAAAGCCAAATTGCTTTTTTGTAACGCTATTTAAACTAAATGAGAAAGTTGATTGAAGATTTCTTCGGCTGAGAAATAAGAAAACGAATTCGTATCTTATTTATTTAAAAAATTTTCAAATTTGCTTGTATATATTCTTTTTTTAAATGTTGATTCCGGTTCTAAAGTTCGCTTCTAAAGACATTTTTTCCTCTCATAATCCTAAATACTACTTATTATAAATGCGAAAGTAAAATTGTTTATTTGTTTCATACGCTTTATATAAAACAAAAACTATAAAATTTTATTCGAATTGTTTTAAACTTGAATTTCTCGATTGAAACTAATTTACACCATTCCATCAAATCTCTCTCCACATAATCTCTAACTAAATTACCGCAAAAAACTAAAGTGGATCATAATATTCGATTATCTCTCTATCCCTACGTGGAATGATTTGATTAAATCTCCCTTTTACTTCAATTTAGCAGAAATAGTTGCATTCGCCGCATTTTGGGGAGAAACTACGGATTAGTGCGCGATTTGGGGTGGATATTTTCTCTTTTACAAATTTCATTATCATAATATTTGTCATAATCTCGTTTTGAACGGGATTTAGGAGCAATTCTGCTGGAACATGTTTTGCATCTGGTAGATTTTGTGTATTATATAATGGTGAATACCATAATCTGGTGTGGGATATAGATAAGCGAAGTGAATTCTTAGTGTCATAAAAATAACCTGCATGTTAAAATAGTGTACATTGATATTATTAATATTAACACATCCATTAACGTAACATTTTAATATTATTGTTAATATTAATAAAACATTAACTCTGAGATTTTCATACATTTTACAATAGAAATTTTATTAAATTAATTAATTTAATAAAATTTAAATTTAATTTAAATTTTACAATTTTACAATGAATATTTTTTAGATAACATTATTATTTAAATATAAATAATATAAATGTAAATAAATTTAATTTAAATAAAATAAAATTCTTTTATATTTATATAAATATTTATAGGCTTATGTATATAAAATATTTGAATTTGAATTTGAAAAAATTTGAATAGGTATAACTGCATGTACAAAAACTAATAAAAGAAAAAAATCTTGCAATATTCTTGCAACTCCTGAAAAGTGACGTATAAAACTTATTGGACCGTCAGCCTGTCGTTTAATCATCATTTTTAAAAGAAACAAGTAACTTCCCTATGCAGAAGATTCACAATACCTATGTACTCATATATTTTAATATATAACTTTATAATTAAATTATCAAAATGTTGCCAGTCGGATATGACCGACCAACCTTACTCATCAACTTAAGAAAAGAAGACTTGAATCGGGCTTGCTTTAATATTGATACATAATAAAATTATGGTTTTTCCTGAAATTATGAGTTCAAATACAGAAAAATATTTTACTTTAAAAAAAAACGTACAAAGCCATGCCTTAACTGAGGGACATAGAGCCTAAACTTGTATAGCAATTGAGTTTACAGATCAAATGCGAGTCCGGCGCCAGCTGCCCCTCTATATATCTTGTTAGGCCCCTAATAGAAACAAAGATAATTCCTGCTTGGAGATATTTGTAAGAATCTAGTTATTTTTTACAGGATGTATAAAATATAAATACTAAAATGCAACTGTTATAAAAATAATAAAAATAATAGAATATATAGAACTAAATGTATTGTAAAATGTATATTTAACCATAGGTATATACCTACTTGAAAAATTTTTGTTACACGTTTTTGTTAATTTACTTGGCTTGGCTTAGCTGCTATGTAGTAGCAGTAGACTTAGTTCAAATATAATTTAGTATACGAGTATAACAATGCGTATATTGTAAGCATATTTTGTGTTAATAAGCATCCTTTAAAATGCTAATTAAATAATTATTGTTTTGGTATGTGCTTCTAAAATTTAGCTTACGTTCCCCCTTAATCGGGACCTAGGCGGTAGTCTGGGGAGACTATACCGTCTGTCGTGAGATTCCCCAAGATGGCCATTGTACAATTGTACAACACTTTGACTTTCGGGTACGCCGAGGTTACGACAGGGATCCAGAGGCCTTGGCCAAGAGCACAATGCAAACGGGAGCGTTGCGTATATTTACGAAACAATAGAAAATAAAGTCCGGTGATTGGTCAATATTTTATGTGGGCGTTACAACAACCAATCACCAGGATTTATTTTCTATCGTTTCGTAAATATACCCAACGCTCCCGTTTCCATTGTGCTCTTGGCTAGGGCCCCGGCACTGGACAGCCATGATGGGTAACGGATTATTTTGTCTAAGTCGAAATATCACACAGATAATAAATATATGTGTTTGATAACAATAGGTATCACTTCTATTATGGAAATATTACATCCTGTATGTTACAATAATGCCTATGAATGTTGCATGACGTCTTTTCTCGCGTTGATATTATTTACCGCACCCCCGCCATAAACCTGTCCCCAATGAAGACAAACTGCGCCGGACATCTTGCCACACTTGCCACTTGCCATTTTTTGCTTGACCCCCAGAAGAATGGACCACGGATAATTTGTTGCATCACATTTGCACATTATTTATTATTATCACAAAATTAATATTAATAAAAATGTCCATTATAACAACTCATATTTGTGATCAAAACTCTCACGTTTTGACTTTGATATCTGATTAATTTATATTGTTTAGTGATTGAATTGTAATTTAATAAATACGTAGTTAACTTAGGTCAACACATGACAAAACTTTTGCTTTTTTAGATTATGTTTTAAAAATACTGTCTTAGAATAATATCTCATCAAAAACATGAAATGTAAAAATGACAAGTCTCGCAAAGCAGTTTTTTCACTGCAAAAAGTTGTGAGTTATCATGTAAAACCATGGTAGTTATTTTAGTTAGTTTCTATGGGAGCACCTATTTTGTTATCTAATCAATTATTTATCAACTTTTATTTATAGTGACCGTATGCTTAATTTTCTGCCTGATTCAATCTTTTTAAACAGTCTTCAAGTTTTAATGTTAGGTACTCTAAGAAGTCAAATTAACCGCCGAAAATAACGCTTTTCTGCTAAGTCTTCGCCTAAGTCATCGTAATAATTAAGTAACATTGTCTAATTCTATGGTAATAATGATCACTATTGATCTCTAACACAAACCTACATACTTTTTTTCCACTCCTATAAATGCCTTTGTGATTTTAAAATGTACAATCACAAATGAAAATGGAAAATAAATTTAATCCGCGTGAAGAATTAATCGACACGTGTGGCAACATGTCCGCACATGCAGCATGTAAATTAAGACATGGCTTAAATCTGCATGGATGACAGACCTGACTTTTAAATGTAATGAATGGTGGGGCTCAATAGAATAAATCAAATGTAATGTATGACGTATGACGTCATTCGTCGATCACATAGACTTGTGGTTTACTGTAGTAAGTCGAAAAGCACAAAAAAAGTGTGATATTTAATTTATTCAAATCGTGGGCAAATACCACTGGTGCTAACACCACTGTGTGCAAACACCACAGGTGCTAACACCACTGTGGGCAAACACCACGGACCCACATAGACTACGTTCATTGTTAAATTATAAGTTACATAACTTAATAAGAAATGTCCCCAAATTCCCAAATAGTTCCAGTTTTCGCACCAGTTTATTGTAATATTCCCCCAAATATCGAAGAGGTGCTTAATAACCGCCATCTGTCTTAATTTCTGGACAAGTTTGAGTACCGTAGATGACACTCCAAAGGAGCGATCGCCACTGAATATTTATAACAATTGTTCTCGTGGGGTGCAATGATATAGTGGATTACCCAAATCTGTTGGAAATTCTTAGGGAGATTCCTATTAAAATCATATTAGCTATTTTGTACTGGAAACTTAAGAGATTATAAATAATTACTGAATCCTGGATAATTATAGAATCGCCAAAAAAAAAAAACCAAAAACGGTTATAAGACAAGACGGTTTTTAACATCAAATTTTACTGCATGAAATAATTTAGAAACAATTATTAGAATTTTTTCTCCCTTTTTAAAATTGTCTACGGTCGAACTTCGCAGTGAGCGAATTATTTTTATTTGATAGTTTATTAAACCACAATTCATTTAAAAATCTATGAATAACCTATGAATAGACACTTTGCAATAGCTATAATAATTATTATGTTTATTGTTTAATATACCTTCGATATTTGATATCGTACAAATCAAAATATACTCCGAACATAATGAGATCAAAGTGGAAAAAGAAATACTTACGTGTGTTTAATTTAAAAATCCTGCATCATACGTTTCATAATATCCCTTGTCTCAGATTGCAAAAATAAAAAACAAGGTATACGACACCGCTTTTAGGCGGTACTCAGGTGAATTTTTTATTATATAATTGCTAATTTGCCTCTCTCCCTTCCGTTTGTACTCCATTCTCGGATAAAATTCCCGTGTTTTTTCGTCTATTGTTAAAATTTTTGGATTATATCTCTTTTTACCTGAAGAATTATTGTTTTTTTTTCGCTTCCTCCCCGTACATTCGAATCTGCTCTAATTATTTCCTCTCCAGTAAACAAAGAGAATTCTGAATTCGTTTCGAGTGCCATTTAGGTTCTGTGATTAATTAAACAGCAATGACGGAGTTCACTACAATTTTATAGCAACGAAAATATTAATGATTCTTGTATATTACAGTACGACAGACAGACAAAACAGTCAGTCAATAATCAGTAAGTTAATCTCTACCAAGTTTAATATTCATAAAAACAAGGATAACAAAACTAAGATACTGTCGAATAACTTAATTGTCGACATCTTATTCAATTATGTAGGTCTTTCAAAGTAACCTTTCAAAAGACGCTATGAAATATATGACCACGTGTGCTCTGTGTTTCTAGGTACTTAGTAAGAGATCCCAGAGCCCATTTTCATCCTATAAGTTCAGCAGACCACATAGACCTTTTCTGTTAATAGGCTACTGTAGCCAACTAACACCAAATGCACCGTGAACCTTCTTAAAATACTTTATCCTTACTAATATTATAAATGTGAATGTGAGTACTTTGCATACACGTTATCTAGGACACCAGAAATGACATAGGGTACAGTAGGCCGCATAAGTCGATTAACACATTCAAAAGTGCAAAACAACTGAACACTCAACTTACTTACTCATCTACTTACTTACTGAAGCTTTTTATGATCTTTTGTATGTGACGCTTATTTTGTTCTGTAGTCGTGACAACGACTTATGGCGCGTTGAGAGTTCAGTTGTTTTGCACTTTTAAATGTGTTAATCGACTTATGCGGCCGGTTGTACCTTTCATCTTTCAACATGGACGAAGTTGCGGGCACTAGCTAGTATTCTTATACACAAATGTATACAAATCTGTCAGAAATATTTTTTTATAATATACCATGAAGCCTGTTTTACACCTATTTTTATTATATCACAAAAACATTTGAAGCATCGAATTGTAAAACTCCAAAGATACATTTTAGTCCCGGATACAAACCGACACTGATGTATCACTTATCCCTCAAATGTCCCCTTTGTAAGAGCAAAGGGCCTTCGTAATCCGACGCCAACATCTTCACAATTACTTGCCCTAACATTCACACTCAATATTGCTTCAAACACAATAGATATATATGAGCATCTAGAGAAACTAGAAGTGGCCATTTGAAAGTTTTATTAGAATTATTTTGTTACAAAACAGGATTTATAAAAATTCAGAAGTCAAAAACCTTCGCGTTGAAAATATTTTATACGAATATTTTAAAATAATTACGGCCATCTGCCGACACAGGTAAGAATATCTAACGCTCTTTATTTCTCACTAGGTGTTGCACGCAACTTCGTAACTTTATAAAATATAGCCTATGTTACTCACTGATAATATAGCTTTCTGTAGATGATTTTTTTTTAAATCGCCCCAGTAGTTTTTAATTTTATTCATTATAAACGTGCAAAAATACAAATCTTCTTATAATATTAGTATAGAAGTATAAATAATAGGTATCATAACACGACTCATAACACGAAATCTGCTATGTAAAAGGACTACGCGTTCGAAGATAAATGTTTGTATGTATGTATGTTCCTCCATAACTCTTAAACGAATTAACAGATTTTCGTGAAACTTGGTAGATAAACATTTAGACGTACAGGACACAGGATAGGCTACTCTTTTTTTCAACGCGGACGAAGTCGCAGGCACCAGCTAGTAAATAAATAAATAGATTACACTAAAGGATAAGAAGTAATTTTTCCCACAATAATTATTTATTTATTTTGTCTTTCTACTCTTGTATGTATCTTCTATTTTTCATAGATCTGTGTTTGTGACACAATAGAGTCCCTTTTCGGTTCTTCGAGTTATCGCGTGTTGATTCAATCATAGATTCCTTTTTTAAAATTTGATGTTTGGAAACCAATTTAGGATTATGACGACCGACGCAATTTATTCTTCTTTATTACGAACTTATCAAGGGATGGAAGTTATAAAGAAATAGTATAAAGATACGCATCACCAATAACCACTCAATCAGTAAATGATGACGTTTTTAAATTTAAAGTATTTACATAATCTTGCTAATAAGACAGTTAAGAAGCAATGCTTTGTATTTTTTTTTTTTTTTTAATAAAATAATTAATTTATAATTTGAGGTTGATTGAGACATGAGATATCATTGATTTTTTTAGTATCTTTTGTAGTTTTTTTTATGATTAAAGACCGCAACCTAGCCGGTGACCTAGCTGACTGTCGACGCCCAACTCAAACAAATTAGAAGAAACTCTGTCGATTCTGATAAGACAAAAAATGGGCTCAAAAATGTCCTCATTAGTACTATCCTTAGTATAACATTTATTTATTATAAAACATGTTGTTCGTCTGCAAATATATAACCGAGGTATGTAAATGTATAATATTAAGATTTAAATAATATAAATACAGTGTGCGTTATAACTATTAAATCATCATTCTTTTTTTTTTTGCAATCTTGACATTATAATTTTATTAATGCGATGTTCACAAAATGTTTGCTGCCTTTCAGGCAAATAATGTAGCAACAGAAATACTAAGATGTCAAAGGAGGGACATGCCCTGATATTTGAGACCATTGACACAGTATACATAAATGTGAGAAGGTAGTCTTCTTTATAATTGATTATGAATATTTCGCTATTTGTATACATCATGGCGATGGCGATCTTATTCACGTATGTACTGAGTTCAAAACATATTATTTTATTTTATTTAAAAATATAAAACTAAATATATTATAGTTTGTTATATAAACATTACATATAAGTAATATTAAAGTGAAACCTTTTTCCATCGCCTCAAATTTCACTTCACTTCACTTTCACTTGAATTGTGGTTTCATAAAACAACACAATGTTTACCTTTTTTTGCATGGAGATTTAATTGAAATAAATAATAAATACTTTAGTAAAAATGTAGGTGGAATAGGAAGTATAAGTATAACGAATTCTAATAAATACACAGCAGCGGTCGGCAACCTTTTGGCAGGCAAGGGCCACAAGGTGGCAAAATAAACTAAAAGCGGACTGCACTTGTGATATTAACCCTATATTCTACCTGATACCTACGTATAATTGGTAATATCCCATAGAAAAAATGAAAATGCTATTAAAATCGTTAAAACAACGGCGGCATGCGGCCCGCGGGCCACGTGTTGCTGACCGCTGCTCTACAGAATTAGAATAGTAACTTTATCTACTCGGTCTTCTTAATACCGTGTATTGGAGACCGCGGTTTTGTTGGTGACTTCAAGTTAATGTATTCCGGTGTATTGTTCACGGCAGACAGACGAATTACGAATGTAGTTTGATATCAAATTGCTATAGATGATAGGGCTTGGCTCGTCTTTGTCGATGAACGGAATGAAAAATTGTACAACTTTAAAGTACTTAAGAAAAGTATAACTAAGACAGTCGTTTCCTTGGCTATTCATATAACTTAGTTTGGGTTTAATTTAAAACTATCTGTTTATCACAGTTTTGTCTGTCTTTAAATTAAATTCCTGTCTGGATTTTACAGCAGTGTTCCTTGCTATAAAAAAAATTAAAGCCCTATTGTTTAGATCATAAGACCTGCCTTAATAAAGTATAAAAATCTTGAATTGTAAGAGACATTTTATTACTTTTTGCAAAAACACAATGTGACGCAATAAGACATTGTCTCTAGTATAAAAAAAATACTCGCCATATAAAATTATCTTCCACTAATGTTATTTTTTTTATGACCTACTGTCATCTATTACACAAGCTACACCACAGATTAGAAAGATTTTGTAACAGACAACCTTATTGAAACCTAATATTAGAATCTTAATAGTAAATTTCGAATTATAGTATTTTAATTGAGGCTTTCAAAGTGATCGAAAGTTCACCATAAGTTTGCAAATAGCCGAAATTTGTAATGGTAACATCGACAACTTGCCTCTCACTTCGATTGACTATAATTCAAACCCTCGCGATATGGTCAAAGGAACAAATGTCTGTCGTCTACGAGATGGTAAATAATTAATATCACTAATGGAACAGTTTGTTCGTAACGTTTAGGTATTTGTCACAAAACGGTATCAACCGTTCGTTGAAATTGGAAACGTCCTTTGAATTCTCGAAATAATGTTTTGAAATTGTATGTAGCATAATTCCAATAATATTGTTGTTTTCAATAAATAACATAAGTAAATACTAAAATGTACTCAATCTTTATTACTCTTACATTTTTGTCAATCGTTGAATTTTTATATTTTTTATTTTTAGATGATAAATTCTTTTGGAAAATTTCTACTTTTTCTGGATGGATAGATTTATTAGCAGTAGCTTAGCTATTACAGCTAATTGAATTAAGCTTTTGCAAAGCAAACGAAGTAATTAGCTTAGAGTTGTGATTTTAGACAATGGAAAGTTTCTGATTTCTGAAAGTAAAGTTTTCAGTGGAGATAAAATAGAAAAAAAAATCGTCGACATACATAATATACACAACGATAACATATCCACGCTTTTTGAATCTCTCATAACATCATAGTAGATAATAAACATCTCGATCGTTCTACCTCGGTTGTCCCTGGCTTATATATTTTTTTATTTACTTACTTAATTTTGTTATATCTAAACTTATATCAAGAAGGAAAACTTCATACTTATCTAAAGTTTCCAGCGTATATGCTACCTTATTTTCTGATTGCAATAAAATTATTACATAACATTATTCTGTAGATGCTATAACGTTTTATAATTTACACTAAAATCACTTCAAATAATCCGCTCAAAAGCTATTGATGTACAAACGGCTTGTTTTGAAATTCACGAGAAGCACTTAGATACGGTTCGGTGCGTTGCAGAACATACTGTTATAATGTTTGAACGGCAATGGGCGGTTTTCCATTAGCCACGGCACGGCACAGCGCCGGCTTCTGTGCCGGTGCCGGGGAAGCAAAAATGTATGAAAATGTATGTCGTGCAGGGCCGTGCCGTAGCTAATGGAAAACCGCCAATTTGAACAATTTCAAATGGAACCAGCGTCAGTCTAGTTAATTAAAGGAGACGTGGTAAATCAATACTACTAATTTTTTATTTAGGTATTTAAATCATTTGTACGTTCGCATCTAGCAATATTTAAGCAAACTTTTTTATAAGTGCTATATATTATTATAATGTACTTAATATATTATTGTAATAAATTATAATAACTAAAAGTAATATGCATGTAGTCCTTTTGTGGTATTTAGAAGTTATGACTTACCAAGTCACGTTACATCACATTTTATATAACATTTCGACATCTCTCGATAAATATTTGACGATAGATAAAAACTGAAAATTATAATTAACTATTGCTTGTATCGATTTCATTCAACGTTTTAGCCCAATTAGCACAAGCAATGCCACACAGGTGCTGTAAGTACTGTCGACCTTACTAAGTATTAAGGAAGATATAGGAATGACTTAATAACACCCTTTTCTTAATCTTTTTATATAGAAATATACATATTGGTTCATAACAGATGCGAATGAATGCACGCTATTCTCTGCAACAGTGTGTCACGGAAATCTTGTACACTTATTGAAAGACGTTTCAGGGCATCTTGCCATAACAATAAAGCATGGCATGAAGGGACCATTTCGAGAACATTTACATACGTATTGCCAGTTTGTCGGATTATTTAAATGTTTGACAGTTACTGAGAGATACTCTATTGTTTTGATAAGAGGGGTAAGTTGGGTAGCAGCTTGATAAATAGAGGTAGCCCGATGTTAATCTTGCGGTTTGAAGTGTGTTATAGTTCGGTAGTTTACCTGAATGCTTCAAGATTTATTGTAGCTCAGTCAGAGTTTCAAATAATCTACTCTGATTTGAGTAAATTGGCAAGAACATATATGAAATAGAAATTACCGTTTACTATTTATTTTTATGTGGAAACTATTCCAACTATTTATTATTATTATTTATTATTAACTATTTATTTTTATATTTATATTTTATATTTTTTTATGGAACTATTATTTATTTATTTTTATATGCATACTAATGCAAAATATAATTAATATTAACCTATGTCCATCTGAAATAATGTGTCTATTAAAAAAAAAATATATTACAAAATAAAATTAATTTAATTTAATTTAATTAATTTATTAAAAAAATAATTTATAATTAATTTATTACCTAAATAATAAAAAATAAAATAAGAATTTTAAAAAATCAAATACAGATTTGAATAAGATACAGATCTTAAAAAAATATTTAAGTAAACATTTAGCTCGAAATCGATTTATCCTTATTTAGTGAATAATCGAGTTAAGATTCGAATACATCATCGAGTTATCATTTATTGTGAGATCGGAAGCGATCCATCCTGACACGTGTTCTCGATCCATCAAGTGCAAAATTTAATAGACACTGTTACAATTCAATTCGTTATATATTTATTTTTTTGTGAATCGCAGTATTCAATTCAATAAAACGGTTTTAGGTTTGTAATTTCGTCAAATATTTTTTTTTAATAATTTTTAGTCTGCTATTGTTTCGTGTTTGAGGAGATTTTAAAATATTTTCCACCAATTCCATTTGTAGGTCATTGTCATACATAGGTCATCATTTGCAATGCAGCAGTAATACGACGGTGAACACCTACCATCAAGTGGACCGATAGTCTGTCTGACCTTTATATAAGACAAGCACTTTGTCTTGGAAACGTTGAAAATTTTGGGTAAGCCTCAATAAAATAAATAATTACAGTTTCATTTGTTTATCTTTCTCGAAAACTAGTTAATCCATGACAGACAAAATAAACTAAAAACAGTGATATTGTCTCTGCTAGAGCTAGGCAGCCAATGTATGCACGACATTTTAACCATTGTGTACAATAATTCAATCCTTTACAGCACTGACACAAAGCTCAAAATCCCGTAAAATTTAATTTTGATACAGACATGAAAATGCTAACACTGCGATAGCAAAACGGAGTTAAAATATCTGGATGTGAATACGGCCCGTAACTTATTTTTCAAATGCATTGCATCTTTTATGCAAATTATTACTATTAATATTAATTTAGGAAATTAATTAAACAGAGGCATTTAAAAAAAGTAATTTGTATTTTTTGTATGTAAGTTTGTGGTGTGTTCGAATACTTTTGAAAAACAGTTAGGTACCTTATCTTAAGAATATCCAGTACAAATTTCTGCTCACATATTTTTGTAGTACAGTAAATATAGAGTTTTATACATAAAAAAGATGCAAAGAAAAAGTGAGCGCAATTATTTATTTTATTTATATATTTTTTATTTTATATACACACGTACAATTCATTGCGCTATGGACCATAGTAAAATTATTTGCATAAGGGATTGGTACTTTTTTTATTAATCTTTATTTAGAGGGTCACTAAATTATACCTTAGTAATAATACTAAATACTAAATTATTACCTTTAAGTGCCCGCGACTTCGTCCTCGTTGAAGAAGAAATTTATGCTAGCTTGACCCGGGCAAACGTTGTTTTGCAACTATCTCTTACCTACCGAAAAAAAATTCATAAAAATCGACCAAAGATCGGACCTCAAACTACAACAAAATTCTGAACGCACCTATAAATATTTGACAACCAAGTGACAATTTTAGGGAAAAGACATCAATAATGTTTCACAGCTAGGAATTTTTTGTATTGGAAAATTGTTGTCGTTTTTAGTATTTTCCGTTACTTATTTATTTATGTTGTCACTGTTTAAACCTTCCCTGGACTTTCATGAATATTGCAAAACCAAAATCTCTTGTAATGTCATCTCGTGTCATCTCATATCGCTGTGACGACGATGGCGCCACCATGCGACAGTGGCCCCCAATTATTTATGTTTTATATGATCCCTCGGGAATAGTCCTTTTTTTCTGGATGAAAGGTACCCTATGTCCTTTCTCGTGTCCCAGACAGCGTGTATGCAAAATTTCATGGTGATCGGTTCAGTAGTTTTTGCGTGAAAGCGAGACAGACAGACATAGTTACTTTACAATATTAGTATTTATTCATTTATTTTTTTTTATTTTTTTTGTATTAGATTACTAAGTAGTTACTATGAAACACAACAGCGCACAGGCTGTTAGCCTTCGGTGAGGGGATAGACTGTCGCAAAACAAGTTATCCACCTTCAGATTACAGAGTACAGTGACACAAATTTGTCTAGAATTTTTATATCTGTGGCCATCCACGTCGGATTTGCGTGTCGCAAAGCTGACGGTTGGATCAAGCTAGCTTTGTTCGGGCGGGCAATACGCGAGCCGTTTACACTAATTGCGATACGATGCCGCGCATCCGTCGATTCGGATTTGCATCCGTGAGATAAGTCTTCATTGTAATTATGCTTCAGATTGTAAAGGGATACCAGATTCCTGTTATTACGGATTCCGAATGTTTACTAATTACTCTAATTAATACGTGTAATATCATGTTCCAACAGACATTTGTTACTACATACATTTCCTAATTGTACATACAACTCTGAGGGCCTCCTTCACCCACTACCAGTAAAGTGTTGATTAGTATGTTGATTACGTTTCAAGTAACGCTGGAGAGTAAATGTTACGAGTATCTTGTGTAAATTTCGTTGAAATTACCCACGAGTAATGCTACTCGAAGATGATGAAAATCGTACGCTTTCTTACCGATGACTTTAAATGGCAGTCTACTTGACACTTTCACACTAGACGATGAAAGAGGCCCTGAGTCTGCTAGTTTTTTCTCATAATATATAGTACTAGCTTTCTGTATTCTGTGTCCTGTACGTCTAAATGTTTATCGTTTAAGCGCCTGTTTCACAAACGTCAAGTATGGCCTGCTCGACGTAACTGTCATTTAAAGTCACCGGTAACCGGGGATTATGGAGCTGGTATACCTTTATTTGTACGGTAAACGTTCCAAATATTGAATAGAAAATAATAATAAAAAAATCGCCTATCGAATGATGCAGTAAAACGAGTGCATAATTCAATAAAATAGAAAATGATTTCTAAAAGTAACTAATCAACACTTTACTTGATGTTGGTGAAACAGGCGCTAAAAGTTGTGAAGGAACATACATATATTCATTACATACATTCTACACTTACAAATTTATTATTAGTATTGATTGATGATTTACTACATAGAAACGAGGCAGGCAAACCAACAATATTATTTCAATAAATTAGGAATATCAAAATTCAAGTATTAAATCGCGAAAGATACCTTTTTAAAAGCATTCCCATTTCACACCACAAAACTATTAGTCCCACATACATCGATCAATGTACGGACTAATTCCTGACTTAGGAAACGATAGGAAAGTTAAAGGGCCGGTACGTGACCGTCGGTGAATTAGATGTTTTTCCTGTTACAGAATTGTTTGTTGGGCAAATAGTTTTGCAAAGTGAAATACAGATTACCACGGAGTGTTGACAATCTACAGATAATGTGTAATTTACTGTCTACTTATATTAAAAAATACGCCATATTATATCTATACTATCTATACTAATATTATAAAGAGGAAAGATTTGATTGTTTGTTTGAATAGAATAAGCTCCGACACTTTATCTTCCGTCCCTAAATTGATTTAAAAATTTTCGCACGCTCAAACTAATTTTTATTTTAAATTACAAACACGCGTTCAAAGCATATTTAGAATACTTCTCAATAATTTATGTGTATTTTTCTTTATTTTGCTAAGTATGTGATGCGTAATCAATTGGGTGTTATGAAAACCATTAAACAACACTAAATAGAATCATTGACTTGTTAACACGCCCTACAGTTTACATTTCAATTTGATTTTAAAACTTAAATCCTGCAAGGTACAGTAACTCTTAATGGAATACGTTTAGGGGTGAAATTGAGGGGGATATTTTACACAGTCTTTGTTTCCCAAAATATAGAGACACGCGTATTCACACATGAGTGGATTAAGGTCGTTTGTCATGTTTAAAATTGCAATGAACATAATTATTTGTTAATGTTCATAGCGTGAGAAAGAGTCGCGTCACACGAACTAGAGTTGAGATATATTTGCGTCGTCTTCTATATAAGTTTAGATAGGAAAATATCTGTCTGTTTGTCTGTCTGTTCGCGATAAACTCAAAAACTACTGCACCGATTTTCATGCTGTTTTCACCAATGGATAGAGTGGTTCTCGGGGAAGGTTTTAGTATATAATTTACAAAGTCACGCGGGCGAAGTCGCGGGCAGCAGGTAGTATAATAATATAAGGTTTATAAGGATGAATTTTTGGATATTTGTTACTCTTCTTGCAACAACTGCTGTGCTGACGAATGATACTTTTTAGTAATTTTTAGTAATATGATGAAATTTTTTAGTAATTTACACATAATTATAATTATGATAATTTATAAAAGAAACGAAAACGAAATCAATGGATAAAACTAATGTCAAGTTATTATGAAAATCAATTCACCTTTATAGTTTCACTTCATTTTAGTAAAATTCTATTTTAACTACTGTAAAATAACTTTTCAAATCATATTAGTTTTCGATATACTTACCTCCTATATACAAACTTTACCTCTTTTTAAGATTAGGTAGGTAATATAAATTAATATAGATTAGCAAGAAAGCTAAGTTTATATAATTTGCATAAAAAATTGCATGCATGCGAAGCCGGAAGCGGGTTGCTAATAAAATATAATCAAAATAGATCCTCAAAGTCACAAATCATGTAACTGTCATTCGATTAAACCATCTCTTTCTCGAATTAGCAATGCGTCGGCACCAAATGATTTACATAGAAGACACGTCAACATCAAAGGAATATGTCCATTCCTATACAGTCAGCCTAATTGGATTATCTATCTGCAATATTAGTTCAATATCGTGGTGACATGGACGGTTCGTGTCAAAGTACAGTGACCCCTTACACCTTCAGGACAATCGAGGGGGACCATGAAAGCCGGAGGCGTATTGTGTATCTGTTACTGCGGGGCATTCGATGGGATATGTAAGTGGTCGCTTGTGTGGAGTGTGTGTGTGTATAAGTAAATGTCTATTAGATTTGTCTCTATTATTTAGTACTATTGGATAATCTATATTTCAAAAAACATCATATTATCTACTTTTAGTGTTTTTCCTTTCTTTTTGAAGTGTCTGAATTCTCGGTTCATAAATCCTTACTTACTATAATATTATAAATGCGAAAGAAACTCTGTCTGTCTCGCTTTCACGCTAAAACTACTGAACCGATCACCATGAAATTTTGCTTACACATTGTCTGAGACACCAGAAAGGACATAGGGTACCTTTCATCCAAGAAAAAACTAATGTTCCCGAGGGATTATCTAAAATATAAAACTGTAACGAACGCCTGGCCAATGTGTTATAGCAACAAGTTGTCAAGCGTTGTAATTGCTTTTATATTTTTAATTTATCATCGCGTACGAAGTCGCGGGCACCAGCTAGTTATGTATATATTATACCAAAGTCGCTGTAAGGCCTCTGTATTTCATCTTCTAAAATAAAACGTCGAATTTTGATATGATTTTACTAAACGCGGAAAGTTTGTATCTATATAATTTGCACGAATCCGGAACTAAATATCAAAATTATTTGGATGATTTACTTAATAATGCGCAAATAGTTTAGTAATATTTGGATTACCCATCATGATGAACTGAAACATAATATATCGTACAATATAATATATTTGTGCCGCGTCCTGAATCAGTTTTATTAGATTACTTAGATATGTTTCAAGTACTTAGTATTAATGCAATAGCAAATCAAAATCAAATTCTTCATAGCCCCGTATTCAATAATGGAACTAATAAATCAAATATTGCAATAAAAAATCATAATATTAACAATACGATTTCTAAAATCACAGTTGAAATTGATGATGTAGTTTATTCAAAACTTAATCCATTAGTGGAGCTCGCTACCACACATGCCCTTTAGCTGTTTGGCACACAGCATCACAGACAAGTCATCATTAATCTTACCAGATGTATGTAAATTTGGACTGATACATCGTTGGTCAAGCGTAGCTCATGTATGGGGAGTTGTGGACCGACCATCCATTATTTCAGCTCGAGGGTCATCGCTCATTCGCAGCTTCAAAAGTTCGTGTATTTTGTCCGAAGTTTTTATCTTTTCATTGTTACTGTTTTGTAAACATGTTTCAACATTATAACAAGGAATGTTTCATGTTTTACTTACATACCTACATTATACAATATTATTTTATTTATGTATATTAAAATATTATATTAGTATAGATCTAACTATATAGATATAGATATAGATATATATATAGATATAGATATAGATATAGATATAGATATAGATATAGATATAGATATAGATATAGATATAGATATAGATATAGATATAGATATAGATATAGATATAGATATAGATATAGATATAGATATAGATATAGATATAGATATCACCATAGTTCACCGATGATCGCATTTTTAAACTTCTACTGTATTATTGGAATATCTATACGAATTGAGAATTGAGGATTCGTTCAAATGAATTTTCTTCCTGAAACTTTATATCCTTCCTCCACAAACCTTCCTCGTTAATTATTTTTCCATTAGTGAAAACCGTATCAAAACCCGTTGGGTGGTTTAGAAGTTAACGGAGAAACAAATGTAGAGATTTCATTTTTTGTGACCTACATTGACATGTTGCTTTATTGAAATAACTTTCAATAAAACAATGTAACTTGTTACAATTAATGGCGTTTTTGTTAAATTCATATTTACATTAAAATTGCAATGATTTTGGAACGAACGATATTTAGTTAAAACACAAAAAAAATCTACTGTTTGTGCCGGTACACGGTACACAGTATATATTAATATTTAAGAAAAATGAAATCCTTGAGAACAGTCCAACATAGATTGAGCAATCAAAAAACAGATTCATCCATCTTCAGAATTGCTTTCAAGCTATTATTTTCGCGTAAATCGTTCAGATTTAAAACTCTCAGACCATCGTCCAATTCACGATTCCACAAAACGGTTGTCCATTCTGATAGATGTGACCAATGAACGTGAAAATACTGGAGGAAACATCGCAATTTTCAAAATTAAACTTTAAAATTGGCAAGGTAAGGTTTAGTTTGGGTTGCCTGCATAGGAGATGCTTGGTCAGATTGGAACACAGAATGTGACGCTGAAGAGAAATCAGATAAGACCGTTAAAAAACGGGACCAATTACGTTAGCCTTATCTACAAGGATTTCAGCTTGAAGCGTCATTCCCAAACATCCTGCTTAGAATTGCTAAAGCGCGCTTGTCAAAGTAAATCTGCCAATTAAAATGAAACTCTAAGCCCCTAATTAGACAGTCATTATTTGTTTAAAAATTTGTGGCTTACCGCTGTAAAAAATGAAACGTGATAATGTAATTACAGGAAGTATTTGCTATATTTTTAAAGGGTACTTTTATATTATGTTCAATATATGTTAGTGTAGGTATTGTATGTATGTATGTTCCTCCATAACATATTACATTATTATTGCATTATATCCGGGATAGGAGAAAGGGCTCTGTGGTCTTTTGTCTTTCTTTGAGTAAGATAAGAGCACGCATTATATTTCTTATTGGGGTCTTACTGCATTTACCAATGAAAAACCTTTCTAAAACATTTACGAATTCAATTGTAATTCATTTAAATTAAAATTCAAAAATATAGAACCTTCGACTAAAAGTAGGAGAAGTTAGTTTTCGCGCAAGTGAATCTGTAGTTGATTTGCATTAGACAGCAGTTAGCGGAGTCATTATTGAAATTTTATGTGAGTTTGATTATTATTCAGTAGACCGCTATTAGAGGAGTGGACAAGGGTTTACAGATAGTGTGGCAACTATGGAAACGGACTTTATTTCAAGATTATTTATTGTATGTACAGCTCATCATACTAGTAGTACAGCTTGTAATTTCCTGCGGTTTCACCTGCCTTGAATTTTGATAGCTATGCTAACGCCTGCTAAGATTTTCACTCACACATTTTTTGATTGTTTAGTCGAACTAAAAGCTAGACTTTACTAAAATGAAATTACCTATTTTTTTTTTTCATTATTACCTAATAGCAACTAAATCATAGTAGCTAAACAGAATGAGATATTTTTATTAAATATTGTATTTGGTGCTTTGAAAATTTATTTTTACTCCACACTTACTTAGCCTACCTTGAGTGAGTTCACATTGGTGAGTTATGTAATGGAATCCTCGGTAATTGCTTTCAAAGTGCTAACGTGTGTAATTTATTTACTGCCATTACTTATGTACAATTAACATACATGAGCGTTCAGTTAACATGACAAACTACATAGATTTTATGTGCATGTATTTTTTTGTTTTCCAAAAATATATGGATTGTCACGGGATTGTACACTTCAAACTTATAACACCCCGTCTTTTGCGTCGTGCGTTATAAAATAAGCAACTAGGACAGATAGGGAAATGGGCTCTAGCATTCCTTACTACTGCGAGATGAAGTATGCTAATTGCTATGTCACTAATAATATTATATAGTACACTATAACATACATAATATATAATATAAAAATTGAAAATTAACTGTCTAATATGCATTTATTTAAAACTGATTTACCAAAGCGAAATCTCTAAATGAAATGACTAAACAGGATTTTACAGACTCTACACAAAGTAGAGTTAAACAAAAGATACCTTTACGGCCTCTGGCCTTATAGAATTTCAGTGACCATGCTCCATTCAACCGCCCGGCTGTAAATGCAATAACCATTTTAACTAGATCCTTATCTAGTTCATCCGATTCGTATATCTTGCCTACGATTCGTGTGGAAAGGGTCACTTTATATTGGATAGTGGAGATTCAAACGGAAATTACAGGAATATTATATTAACTGGGATTGGGAAATGTTTTCTACATATGAAGAGATTGCGAGAATTTGATTGTAACGATGTTTAGATATTGTTAGAGACGGTTCCTTGGCCTCTTTCAATCTTCCTATTTCAATCTCTTCAGTCGATGGCATACTTATAGCATGTTTTGATGTACATAATTTTCGATAAGTACATATTAAAAATATTCACATAAAAATAATTATAGATAATTTAGATAATTATAGATAGTCTTAGAAGACTGAAAGAGGGTTTTCTTTTCATGTTGACCCATTTTATTTATTTTCATGGCGTAGTTCCATTTTTATGGTGCTTTTTGAATGTAACACAAATGGAAAACTGAAAATTGGAACTTTAAATTATAAATAACTAGGTTTAGTCCGCGACTTCGTCCGCGTCCGATCGCTACCAAACTCACAGGTTTACTCGCTGGACTAATCTGAAGATTGTCTGAAAGTTTCATCAAAATTGGTTCAGAGATTTTGGAGTCCATAGGGAACATACACACATTGCCTTTTATATATTAAGATAGATTACACTTAATTAAACTTGTCTGTCTTAATTACTTGCTTAGCTAGTGAAATTAATTAAAACAAATAATGTAAGGCCTATTACAACTTTGACATGAATTACGCAAACCTTTGCGAGTCCTGTGGCTGTGTACATAACAGCCATTGTCCATCAGGCCAGCAGCTATTGGCACTAATTAAATGCCTCAGCTCTTGTCCTATTCAACGTGCATAACTGTCAAAGTGACCGATTTGGAATATATCAGTCGGGGGCTTGGGCATGTTGGCAAAGCTCCGTACCCTGCAGCAAAGCGCATAGCGATTCATATAGCATTAGAGTAGAATCAAGCTGATTTACTGACGTTGCCAATACAATGGACTCAATAAGAGATTGCCTGTTCGATTTTAATTGATATTACAATATTGTGACATGGTCTGTTGTGTTATAAAATCTTTTATAAAAGTCAGTAGATATCTGAAACATGAGTGGATGGTCCTCGTTGCCGCTCGAGATCATAGTTTGTGTGGCGATTTTTATATAAAAGAATAGAAAGACCTAGGAAATGCAGTAATTTTTAGATTTTTTATATAATTTAGATTTATTTTTAAAAAATACTTAGCTAATTTTAACATAATTTCTCCTAGTTCTAGGCGCATTTACAAAGTATCAGTTTTATTAAATAATACAGCCTACTAATGCATGAAACGTAAATTTTCTCTCCACCAAAGGAAGCTTTAGTATTATGGTGTTACAAAATACAACAGGCGCCCCACTATCCCATAATCCTAAACCTAAATCACCCATAAGAAGTCCGAGGCAGTTTGTCTTCACACGATGACAGCTTTATGGCCGAGGGTCCCCATAGTGTGAACTGTAACATAAAATATTAATACACAATTTGTCCGAGTGGCCGTCTGTTAATCTACTTCTGCAGAGAACTGAGACGATTAATATAGCGGTGTGAATTTATTTGGACCAAATACTTTTTATCCTAGAAGTAATAAAATTATAACTCCCGAAACAATACAAAATTCCAAATAAAATATAACCACAAATTATGGAAATTCAGGTTTTCAGGAAAAAAAATTGTAAGTTCAATTTATAATTTTAATTCGTGTTCGTTTTCCACAGAAGAAGATCCGTTTAATTAAACATTTTCAATAATAAATATACAACCGAATTCAAGCCTGGTAAAAATTATATTAAAATGCCGAATTAAAATATTATACATTAAAACGTAGTAAAACTAAAACAAAGAACAAAAGACTATTTATTACTCATATTTCACTGATGAAGATGTCATCAGATTACGATGGACTGATGAAGATATTTACTTATTATTCCTAGATACTGATGTATTCTACATATTATTATATTTGTATTCTGTATATTTGTAACGCAAATAGAATTTTCACATTGAATATGCATTCTAATACTAATTTTCGTGTTAAGTATGTTATAAGCTCTGTGATTCTTGAGAGCTTTACCAGACCTACCCAATTTTCATTGCGTAAAGGCCTTTAGTGAATATCCTTACTAATCTCTGTCTGTCTGTCTCGCCAAAACTACTGAACCGATCACCATGAAATTTTGCTGGGACACCAGAAAGGACATAGGATACCTTTCATCCAAGAAAAAAGTAATGTTCCCGAGGGATTATCTAAAATATAAAACTGTAACTAACGCCTGGCCAATGTGTTATAGCAGCAAGTTGTCAAGCGTTGTAATTGCTTTTATATTTTTAATTCATCATCGCGTACGAAGTCGCGGGCACTAGCTAGTTTTACTATATGTAATCACTTCCATTATCATACAATTTGGTAATATTACATTGGCAATAAGAGCGCACCTGTTACAGTATCGACATTTGACTGTCTCATTAACTCGGATGTTGATATGCCGGCGCGGTCAAATTGCACGACAGCCTGCATTATATAATAACTAGTTGCAACAGTTACAACACGCATTGTCGCAGTAATTTTATATGCAGTAATCATTCTGTAGAGGGATAATGGGGAGTTCCTATCAACCTTCCCCCACTTTCTATTTAATGATTGATTTAGATGAAAAATTGGGTAAATCAATCTACACTAACATTATAAAGAGGAAAGATTTGTTTGTTTGTTTGTATTGAATAGGCTCCGAAACTACTAGACCGATTTGAAAAATTATTTTACCATTAGAAGCCGACATTATCCCTGATGAACAAGGGCTACTTTTTACGGCGGGAAAATGCTTCATTCCTACGGGAAATCTAAAATAAAAGTAAATACTAGCGGCTTGGCCCGGGATACACTTGACAGCGCCATCTATCCAGAATAAGGTGAAGCGACTAACATGACAACTGCTTGGTGATATTTTTAGCGATACGCTCCAAAGTAGATGGCGTTTTATACTTTTCAACGCGGACGATGTCGCGAGCACCAGCTAGTATACTATAAAAGTTCTTGATCATCTCAGCCGCAGGTCGTTGCTAGACATTATCGTCCCCTACATAGTATAACTATGAATTCTACTATACTAATATTATAAAGAAGTTTTGTATGTTTGTAATAAATAAACTCAAAAACTACTGAACCGATTTTGAGAATTCTTTCACCTATAGAAAGCTACATTATCAGAAAGTATTAGGCTAAATTTTATATAGTTACGCGGGCGAAGTCGCGTGCTACAGCTAGTATAGTATAAATAGAAGTCGCTTTACACGTATTCTGCCTGTATTTCCGCTAACTCCTCACAAACCGTGCAAATAAGATTGGTTTTATTGAGAGAAGCCCAAGCTTGGATAATAATGATGAGATTAATATATATTATAATACATATACTACTGTTTTTTTAGTATATTGTGTGCATTACTGAACACTGGAGATAATGGATACAGTATTTGTGATCAAAATGTTTATGACCCAGATACTGTGGCTACCAAATGGAATCGAACTATAAATTCACTCAAATATTAATTTAATATAAATTCATGTAGGTAGGTAAAATAACATATCATTTTTAATTTATTACTAGGTTTTGCCTGCGTTTTCGACCGTGTCTCTGTTCTTTTTTTTTTGTTAATTCAAAATTTCATGATTGTTTAAATTTTAAGGCATAAAAATGTAACAAACAACTCACTTTCGCATTTATTATATTTAGGGAAGATCTCATTTGGAAAATGTTGTGTATATAGTTAGTTATGTTCAAGCTTCAATGTGTAGTTCATCAAAAAAAAGATTACTAACTATTGTTCGTAACTATAGGATATATTGTTCGTAACTACATGATATATTGTTCGTTATTACAGAATATATTGTTCGTAACTACAGGATACATTGTTCGTAACTACAGGATATATTGTTCGTAACTACAGCATATATTGTTCGTAACTACAGGATATATTGTTCTTAACTATGGCCACATACGAAATTGTTTGTACACCTAATAAGTACTAATTGTACGTTTTGGGTTCGACAAGGCGTGATCTACGCAGATGTCTGTAATTAGACATGGTGTGGACGTATCTGTGACGCGTGGCATTCCTATTTAATTGCATACAGACAGACGACTGATATATTTTGTCCTTAAATTAATTAATTAATTAATTACTCACTCTGATTAATTAATTCTAAGTTTGAATACTAACATAGGCTTGTAATATATGTTCTTTAGGTAACTTAAAATATAATTTCAAAGTTGCATTTTGACATCAATATTTTTTTACGATTTTACATCCACTTGATGGGAAAATATCAAGTGAATACAAAGTTCGCTGGAAATTATTAGGTAATTAAAGAGTTGTCCAGATTAAATAACATCATATACCTACAGAAAAAAATAGCTTTAATTTGGTATATAACTTATAATGTCAAATACTAAAACCGCGATAAATTATTGAATGGTTGCGGTTTGTATATTTGATTTCGCGTAATATTTTTGATATGTATTCGAGTTAGCTATATAAATTTCCACACATATAATATAATTCATATATGTTTATTTATAAAAGTGTTAACTGAAAATCGGAAATCATGTCGGTGTGCCAATAGCATTTGCAGTAATCTAATAACTGTCAAGTTGCACTTAGCGCGCGGTACTGAAATACAGCGGCAAATTAGCCACAATTTCATGTTTACACCACAGACCGATTTGAATTGTTAGCTAATAAATACAATCTCACTTTACTTGATTAAAATCGATAGTAAGCCTGTTAACACCAGAGCGCGGACAGAAATTTGCTATTCGTAAAGTAGATGGGAAATAAACATTTATTTATTTACTAGCTGATGCTCACGACTTCGTCCGCATTGAAAAAGTATCGTGTGTTCTGTACGTCTAAATGTTTCTCAACCAAGTTTCGTGAAAATCAGTTAATTTGTTTAAGAGTTATGGAGGAACATACATACATACATACATACATACATACATACATAAATTCTAAAAATCGTCAATTTAGTTTCAGTATCATAGAGCCTATAAACACGATATATCTGAAAATCTTACATATTTACCAATAGGATAAATATAAAAGGATGATGAAAATCAATACTAATTATTATTAGTATTATTAGTATTATTATTAGTATTGATTTTCATCATCCTTGTATATTATGTAATTTATCTTCAAGATTATTTTTTTAAATATTACTTGAAGCCAAAGAATTGTTCTTATAAAGAGAAAAATATGAAAATTTGGAAATATGTTTACTAGTGTGAAATAAAGAAAAAACTTGTAGGTATGGAAAAATATTCGAAACGCTCTTTACGTATTAAAATAGTTCATTTCGACCTAGAACTTTCTGAAATTGTAGAGCATATAAATAAAACGGTAAAACGATAACCCAGTTATAAACAGTTTTATACAAGAAACCACTTTAGTGAGTTAACGAGCGCCAATCAAAAGTTTATGCTAATGGTTGACGCAGTAAAGTCCATGTTTTAGTTAGAATTGATGGGGAAAATGGTAAACACATTAACAATTGTCGTAATAAATATATTATATGAAGCTAAAGTATGTTGAAATTATAATAATTTCATGTAAATTAGTATTGTAAATTTTATGTATTTTACGAATTTAAAATTACATTACATTACAAACATTTCACGAGTATGTTTCCCGAGCTCATATAACCCAAATCTTTTCAAAGTTCTTCTGGGTGAGGTTGCTCCATCGTAGGCTACATCTTCGCTACACGGCTAGATACTGGCCAAGAGCAAATCTATGTGTAATAAAAAGAAAAAAAAAAAACACAAAGGCTTTTTCACTTTGGAATTTAAGAAGAAATTTTTCGACATTTGGGCTTCACTCTTTAAATTGGAAATCAATCACTTAAGATGAAACAAGTCGGCAGCCCGAACTCACCGGTCTCATGGCTAAAATGCGTCCTGTCTCACACAGCACAAAGCGCGGGAAGAGCACAATCATTCATACCAAAAATAAAATCACAAACAGACTCTTGGGCCAACGCTTTTTTTGACAAAACTACTCCATATATCTATTTCGTGTAAAGTTATTTGTACTCTTGAATAACTAATCAGTGTTTATATGTAAAGTATTTTGGAGCTTCTGTAAACTAGAGTGACCTATTCAACCTCAAAGTCGCATTAAAACTTGTGTTATATGGATTTTTCAAAGATCATATCTTTTAAATTAATACTTTTTTTAAAAGTTTGTATGCATTCGAACCTAGTTAACGACAAGATAAATTGGTATCATGCTTACTTCTGTAAATTAAACATAAAATAGCGGAGTAATTTGGGGGTCTACGTTTGTATGGAGGAAAACTGACTTTTATTACCTTAAGCACCTACTTTTCAATAATATTATTTTCTAAGAATTAGGTATGCTCAAAATGCTTCTTTGGGGAGTCCTAAATCTTATAGACGATTTTCACTGACATCAATGTAGCGACGCGAGTGCATTTTGTTAAAATTTACAATGCTTTTAGTCACACACCAGTGGCCGGCTCACACGTTTGCTACCGATCTGTTTTGAACATTAATCTGCGAATAATCTTCAATTGGATGTGGCATTTTGTTGCAATTTTAAAGTCATTGTTATTTCTATAAACAATGTTCACATACGCATTATTATTAGAATATGAATTCAATAATGAGTTGGCAATGAAACGTGAGCCTCTAAGAAAAAAAATGTGTTTATGCTCCGCCCCAATCATGGCAGTTAAACAACCATGTGGTAGGTGAAACTATAAGCCCTAATAAAGGTATTTTTTTGGGTGGATTAAAGAAGTTAAAACATTGTTAATGTTGTAATAATTATAAACTACTTAAAAGGAGAATTAAAAAATATATATTAATATTTTACTTATTTTGTTCGAGAAATATTCGAAATCTAAATTCATTTCTAAAAGTTATTTATAAAATGAGGAAAAACAGGACATATTTTTGTTATATTATTTTTTATCAAATAAATAATTTCTTAAAAGAGTGAGTCTTATAATGTTTAAGAATGATGCCTTATCTGTTAACTTCTTACTTCCACAATCGCAGTATACATCCAAGTCGGAAATTCGAAAGGGGAAGATGTAGATTTTCCTTACACCATTAACATGTATATTGCCTTTAATTTATTGGGCAAAGCTTTTTGATAGCACTACAAACGTTTTATGTACGATTCGTTACAGATATAAATGTACCATTTAACATTATGTAATTCTATTGTATATTTTTCTAAGGAATTTCTCATTCGTTTAATTAAGAACGTAATATTCATTTAAAAAATATGAAAATTAAACACAGGCAAAGTATTTAGATTATTAATATGAACTTAATACATATAAAATTCATAAAGAAATCTTAATGACAGTTATTACATTATCAATTTAGCGTCACAATGTAAAGTTGGGACCAAACTGTTATACTTACTTGTTATTCATTTACTATATTTTAAATATTAAAAAGAATTGTTTTTGGTTTTTTTATTAGAAATAAAATATTATTAAGTGATAACTACATATGTGCATTTTATATTAAGCTAATCAGCTATTCATATAGTTAAACTTATTTAATAATATTAGATCATCTATAGATTTTTAAATGTTTCAGATACGAGTGACTTTTTATCATTATTTAGTTTTATTTATTTACTTTAATATTTTTTTGAGAAATATTTTTCTCTTCCATACCTCGGTTAATAGACCATGTTAAATTTCTGTAAGACCCACTAAACCTAAGAGCACTATAAAAAAAAAACAGGAAAAATCCTGAATAACAGCCGTATTAACGTGTTAAGCGACCCGTTATAAACATCACCCCACGCGACTCGAGAGCCTGCATGTAAATGTTATCGCAAATTTATTGTTATAACCTTCTCCGGCTAAGTGATATTCGAGATTTCCTTTCAAATATGCTGCCAGAGTTTTCCCTATTTTATGTAAAATACGTCCAATTTCCACTGAACCCCACAACTGTATAGAACATCAATGGGCGACGCGACTATTGTTAACATCTCCCAGAGTATGGGAAGTCAAATTAAAATGGACGAAAGACGCAAGTTTCACAAAGGTTTATTTAGTATTTCAACTGATTGCTCGGTCTGTGCCATTTTCAAATTGAAGGTACGCGGTACAGTGCTAAATGAAAACTGATTGCGAATGGAAACAAAGATAAATAATTTGCAACTCACAAAGTAAAATGTGTTTTAAGCGTATGATTTTAAAGTCTAAAATTCATAAAACATTCATCACTTGGAAATGTTTTGTAGTTTTGCAACAAATTGGCAAACGTGGAAACGGAAGACTAGAAGTCAGAAAGATGAAGTATCCGAGATGATTTATGAGAAATATTTCTTTTATTTTTTTATCTGGATTTCGCTTCTGCGAATCTTATTGAATAACTGAATAAGACCGATCCGTCGTTGTCAAGACAATAAATGTATGAATTTACTCCCTTTATTTTAAGATCGGTAGAAGGCTGGCGGTCCACTTGACGGTATGTTATGTGGCTACCATCGCCTATAACACAAGCAACGCCATCATAGATTTATAAGTGTGCTGCCAACAACAACAAGAAAAAATCATTTCCAAAGTTGATCCTGCCGGGAATCAAACCCTTAAGACGTTAGGCAAAGATCCTTACCATCCAACGGGCTCGTCAAAATTTTACGGTTAGATTACTGATTTACTGTTGCCGGCCTTGCCATTACAGTAAGTATTATTTTATTAGTATTTTATTCATTAAATCATAAATAAACCTAAGCCAAAAATAGATGTTATTCAATGATGTCATTTAAAAAAAAAACTAATTAATAATGTCAACCAATCTCGCACTGTGCCCCTTCAAAGTTAATCAACAATAGTCGCCAGCAATTTTTAATTCACACCCCCCAACCGACAGTTTACAATATTTTCGCTGACTTATCGCTGCAACAAAAGGCTGGCGAATCTTGAATGAATATAAATGATATGAACATCCGAATGTCTGCCGAACCGCAACCGGAAATGACCGAGGATTTGTCATTGTCAAATTTGAATGCGAGAGAACGGATGCGAGAAAAACGAATGTCATCTGTTTTCGGCGACTTTTTGGTCGTGTTACATTTGTTTCGAGATTTGTTTTCTTCATTTCATCTTCATTTAGATTCGTCACTTATTTTACTGTCCAACAAACAGAAATCGACTTCAAATAGGAAACTAATAAGATACTTAATGAAAAAATTAACAAGCGCACTAGTCGCCATTACGATTTGCGGTTCCGGACCCTTTTGACTCACAAGTTTTGACTCGCTGAATAAAAGTGCCCGTTGGATCCACTTTTAGGTGCCCTTCTGACCCACTGTGGGTCAGAACATTATTTAATTTAATTTATTTATTGATTTTTAGTGCCTTTCTGACCCGCTACTGTTAAACAATTTGCTAAGATTTGTCCCTTCATTTCTCTGATAGAAGAAAGAAAGAAACCAACTTAAAAAAAGGAGGCGGTTCTCAATTCAACCGTATTCCTCTTATTTATAATTCACTGCCAAAGTATATAACGGCCTTGCCTTTTAATAAATTCTGTAGGGCTTTGACGACCTGGTTGTTGGGGGAGTGTTTTTATTCTGTTAAAGAATTCCTTGATAAATATCAATGTCAGTTTTATGGAAAAAATAATGCTAAATTATAGTATTAAGAAGTAATTTATAAAAATTCTAGCAATTTTATGGATAGATTTGACAGACCTAAGTGAATAAAGGAAATATAAATAATTTAAATACATTAATAAAATTACTATTCGATTATTGTAAGCATCTTAATTCTTGCATAATTTTTTTATATGTATATATGTTTTATGAATTCTTGTTGTATATTAAAATTTTAGATTTAGGCTAAACTAGTTAAAAATAATATTACTAAGATAGTTTGTTTCATGTTTGATCGCTTTGATTGGACCATGTTTGACATTTGGTGTTGACATAATATAAATCAATGATATTTTAATGCATGCATAATTTATAAATGGGTGAAAATGTTTTAATTTTATGACTGAATGTTCATCTTTTAGATTGCAAGAAAAATAAAAAAATTGTACGTCGTAATTACGACAGAGTGTGCATAGGACTGTATGTGTAATTGTCTATCATTGTATGTACTCACATTCTATACAAATAAAGTCATTATTATTATTATTATCTATATTTTTTATGTGTTCGCGGATAACTTCATCGTTTATTAACCGATTTTGTTGATTCTTATTTTGCTGGAAAGGAGATAATCCCAAGTGTGGTACCATGATAAGGAAACCAGGACCTGATGGTGCCATTCCAGAGAAATCGAGGGGAACCTTCGAAAATCGTAGGAAGTCGGTTTTTTTGGTTAAAAATTATATTATGTTGAAGTTTAACTACAATACTTATTACTTAATTTTTATACTAAGGGAATAAAAAAACTACAGTCTTTTTAATTACTTCGGAACACGTGTGATTTAGAAAGATAAGCCTAAAAATCGAACTAAAAATATTTGCCCATTTTTAATTTTAAGTGACAAACTTAAAAAAATGTTCTAAATACAAATAGTATAGGTATTTAAATAACTTTTTCCTTTTTAAAGTACCCAAAAAACCTGTAGATACTTAACGTACCATACGCAGAACAACGTATGGAACTGAAAATTATTAAAAATGACTGAAAATTTTACCTCAGATTTGAATAAAAAATCTCCGATCGCGATCGCTTATATTACTCGCGAAACATCACAATGGTTTTAAAGGAGACGTATATTTTGAGCGTTGATTTATTCATTACGAGCTGAAAACTTGAAAAGGTATGTGAAATCGAACAAAAACATTAGCATAATCCTTAAATATTTATTACTTTCCGTTTCGTTTTCCGTCGTTCCCACTTTTACGTTTTTCAAGCACTCACTATTTCAAATTGGAGATGAGTAATGGCTTTCGTACATAATTTCCTGGAGGATTTTTGTGCGGGAACCATCAATTATTTAGGCGTACGTGAGCTTCACCTGATTTACAGTTTCCTTTTGGCAAACAGTTCGAGCGTTTATCATAATTTTGCATCGTTGTCTTATTGTTTGTGTGCACAAGAGCATTATTAGTACCTATTTCTGTCGTAAACACTCTGTAGGATTTTTTCTAGAAATGTATTATGTACTTTAAACTATTTGTTTTATATACGTCAACCAAATAAATTAGTGCTAAATTTTTATCAAGTGGTGGCAGAGAACTGACCTTAAAACTGAATTTTAATTGTCTCATGGTTCGATCGATTAGTCGACACAAACATTGAAAATCCCATTAGTTCGATTAGTAGGACCATAAGACTTTGAGAAATCCTCATTATCCGATCAATCGAACAAACAGTAAAAAAAATATTCGTCGTCCGATCGATCGGACAAGCCGATCGGACCAGGTGGCCTAAGGGATAAAAACAGATACAACAATTGGAATACATATAAAATAACAATAACAAAAATATGATAACAATAAGTTTGTTCAAATCAAAATTGTTGACATTTCATCAATTAATGCAAACAAAGTATATAGAAAATGTTAGGCTCCTTGAGGATGGAATAATTAGTCCAGAATCCCAAACTAATTTCATAATAATATCAATACAAAGACTAACAGAAAAACTTAACTTAATCCAATTTATTTTTAATCATAACTTACTTAACTTATATTATATACATAAATAAAATGTAATTAATTAAATAATTTTCAATAGATGACCAGCCCCAAACATATGAAATGAGTTGTGTAAAAAAGTGAGATTTTGTATTTTCATAACCTGTTTAAAATGCACAATACTACATGTGTCCTGGTTATGAACCGTATAATTTATCAACAGCGCACATCAAATAAACACGCAAATCTTCATTCACTGTATCCACTATCACGTATGTGCATTAATCATGCGTAGGACTTTATGTAAATTCGGATAAGTGCCACTGATAAATGGATGGTCAAGCTTGAATAGTAACGCTACTGAAAGTGTCAACTTGGGACTTTTTGTTTCGGCCTAAATTTTAGCTTAGCTTACGTTACGACTACATTTTGTTTATAAAATTTACATTATTTCTATAAATTTTAAAATACCAATACTTTAAAATATACCAAACTAGCTGGTGCCCGCGACTTCGTCCGCGTTGAAAGGAATAATATGTGAGTGATAATGCCGGACATCGTTATCGTTTGGATAAATTCACTATGTGAAAGCTTTTTTTTCGAAATTAGTCTTTATTTAAGGGTGCAAGATTTATAACCCAGTCTAGTTTGGTTTTCATGATACAAAGCAAGTTTGTTTGATGTTACACAATTGCATTGTCTGTCTTGTGAACAATTTCGGGAAAATGCTTAAAATCAAGTGCATCAACCTAATTTTATCAAATCGATGTCTTAAAAATGTTCGTAAATGTCTTGTCCTATCATGTATCCTATTAGGGTTGACATATCACTCAACCCTAATATTTCCGCTTGGGTTAAGCCACCATAGTTACTAACTTAACATCAAGAAATCATCAGCCTCTTTGTCTTCCTTTACGAAAAAGTTTAATTTTTGTAATTGTATAATTCATTGCAGTTTTAAGTTTTAATTTCAATTAGTAACTTTTCGAACAATGTTTTAAATGTTTCCGAGGTCCCTTGTTTTAGTGTGCTAACATTAACGCGCTGTCCACTTGATTTCATTTTTCATTCTTAAACAGTTTTGTTTCGTTGACAGGGGTCCGTAGTGTATTGAAAGAGAGTTTGTTTTTGTTAGAACCCTTCTCAATCAGCTTTATGGAACTTGATGCTACCTTTTCTGGTGTATCATTAACTTGAATTAACATTGATTATATTCATACCGTCGTCGTACAAACAAATTATATAGTTTCGTTTAGTAAAGAGTTATAGAAATTTTATAAATTCTAAGATAGTTCAATAAGTTTATCTACGCTACGAAAAGTATTAATACTATTTATTTATTTATTTATCTATAATAAATGTATTTAATCAATTAATTTGATTTAGTTAAGGCGTCAAAGTGTAACAAACTCACGTTTGCTTTTAATAAAATATGCATAAACCTATGAATACGCAATTTAATAGTATAATTTCAAAAAAGGCTGAGTACACATTAAATCCAAGCACCAAAATATCCTGAAGCTATATAATATCGCTTTATTATTACAGTCAAACAAACATCAACTGAAATTGCTACCGGAATAGCTAATAACGAAACAAGGGCATACCCATCGGTCAAGTTTCAATAGTACCAAAAACCAGAAACATCACCCTTAGGACCTGTTTGCATAAAGAGCGTCACGCATAAAATCTTACGACAGTTTAAACCCATTTCGTTCACACTCCTACTCTTAAAAAGTATACAATTTTGAACCGTATGCATATACGAATAAGGTGCATAGTTTTAAGAGTGGTACGCAGGCAGAATATTGTGCTAAGCCACTAAAATCATTACAGGGAAGCTCGAGGCGAGAGTATCCGTTTAAATTAAACGCAGGACAATGGTCAGTGACGTCTGTACCGCGTTTAACGGTCTTGATCCTAAGTTATGTGTGGATTAGCCGTATCTTAATATCTCCTGGCCTTAACGAGGATTGGGGGGACCGTGATTGCGTTTGATGAATTTCATTATTTTCAAAGGTGATGAGTATCTTTGTTTTATGAACTATTTAAACAGTGTATCCTTATCAGTCTATTAATAGCTATAAATTTTCACGTACACTATATAATTATATTTAATATTATACTATAAATATATTTATATACAAACCCATATTTATTGTATATAAAACTTCATTTATAATTATATAATATAATTATATATAAGAAATGACGCTTTTTGCCTATGTCTAATCCTCCCCTTATATCTTCTAAACCACGCTATCTAATTATAAAATTAAATTTCTTTTAAAATACAAACAAATTTGAACAAATTTAAATTTAAAAATAAGCGAAAAAATAACATTTTAGAAAGAAGAAAGAAAAAAGGAAATATTATTAACATGTGAGTACTAAACAAGTTCTTACAAATTAAATGTCCTACTTATACATATTTTCGTACAAAATAAACAATTACTTAAATCCTACATTATACAACTAGTATTATGTTATAGTTATTAATATTTTACATTACATACTTACTAAAATTAACAGTATTTATATACTAAGATATTATTTTTAGTCTCAGGGTTGATCAATAAATAATTATTTATAGTTAGTTGGTTGAGATGCGCCTGCGCTTACGATTGACATGTATTCTCGTATAACAATTGCTATTCGAATACTGCAGGCGTCAAAGTTATTTTTAATTGGAGCGTGTATTATTATTATTGTGCGCATGATCACAGAATAAGTAATAGTACTACAATGGCATGATTCAGATAACAAAATCTGTCTTGTGTTTACAGTCATAATATACACAGAATATTAACTATTTATGGACGTTCACGCACAATTTTGGAAAATCGTAACAAAATGTCATTCATATGAATCGAAGCGGATTTCACTAATGAAAAGAATGTTTCTACATTATAATTATATTTAATACATTATAATTACATTATAATTATATTAACATTATAATTATATTTAACTTATATTTAGCTTTATATCTAGCTGTCCCTCGCGACTTAGTACCTTTTGAAACTAAAGCACTAAGCAGCCAACTGACAGACGTTTGAAATGAAATTTTAGCATGACTGACATTTGCGCTGGTGTAAGCAAATTTCAACTTTAAGGTGACAAAACTTTTCTTACCACGACTGTACACACATACTGCATAAATTTAATACAATATCTAACACATTATTAATGTCAGTTATTTATAATTTCTTTGTTAAAATTTAAGGGCGTCAACAGACCCAATTCAAAATGATGTAATGCGACTTGAGATAGTGTCCGGGAGTTAATAGCCTTTATAACGAGGGACGTTTTGTTTGGATTTTTGATAAATTAGACGCATATTTCGCATCTAGTTTTAAATACGCATTACGCAATAAAGAGAAGAAATGTCATATTTAAAGTTAAGATTATCTTTTGATGAGATAATGTTTTATTTCTCTTAGATCGTTCCACAATTGCTAGAAGTGGAAAGTCAACCAACCCTCTCATAGAAGAACTTCATGAAATAGGTACGGTCTTCTTCAAAACCATTCAACTTATATTGTTACTAATGAAAATAACAATAAACTAGGAAGTAAAGTATAGTTTGCGTAAAGTATAAAATAGCTATAAATATGCAGCCGTGCAAAGCCGGGGTCGGGAGAAAACTGTTTTCACTAACTAAATCTTAACAAATCACTTTGATTTTCATATCGATCGTGTCAGCATATTATATTCTAGGTTTATAGGTTTCGCTTTTTTAAAAAAATTAGATGGTTTTTAAAAAACAAACGGTTTAATTCGACAAAGTTTTAATCACTATTTTTTTTTTTTAAAAAGGAAACCTATGAACTTATATAGTCTTGTCAATTCAATAACATACAAAAAAATCATGGAGATTGGAAAATATTTAGAAGTAGAAAATCATTTTCTCTTTTTGTATGGACGAGTAAGTACGTACGTATTCTTCCCTCTAAAATTAAGCCACAAGGCGATTTAGTGTCTTTTAAAATATTTATTCAAATGTATGTACATTTCCATTTTGTTCTCCCCTAAATATTGTAACACATTTTAATTACCAACGCACCATGTTACGCGGCCGCCATTTTGATTTTTAAGAATAATCCGCTTATGAAAATGCGGTGTAAATGTGGCGCCTTAAAATTAATTTCGCAAGGTTAGTGTTGTAACCACAAAAATGTGTGTAGCTAATATTTTTTTATATAATTATGTCTTGCGTGCAAACACAAGTTAATCTCTAACCTTACGAAAATTAACAAAATAATTTCTAAAAAAAATATGTCTAGCCTATATTATTATAGGTTTTTAGGTACCTACTTATATTATTATTTTAGGCATTCGCTTATTTCTAATATAATTATCAGCTCCAAAAAAAGATAAAAAATATTTATTATAAGTAATAAAATATTTCATCGACATCCAAACTATCACATCTCTAAAAAAATCGCAACCTCTCTGACTGTAGGCAGTAACAGTAATTAACCAGGCCTAATCCTCCAGCGACAGGTTTCTTATTAACGCCATTTGTCATCGACTGTACAAAGGTGGATTAGAACTTAAGAATGGGCGGGGGTTATAGCAAATTACAAGCGTTTGACACTTTCATTCGCGAGTGTCTTTATTAGTGGGGAGGAGAAACTGCTATTATTTTTTGCATTAAAAAATAACGAACTGCAAGCCAAATTCATTATTACTAGTCGCTATTCACTTCTCTAAATATTAAGGGGAAAAAATTATATTATTATTAATTAGTCATTAAGTCAAAAAATAAAAATGGCTAAAGTCGCTGGCTAAATGGTTATAAATAACATTGTTATTTATTTAAACAAATATTTTCCTTTATAATTTTATTAAAAATATTGGTAAGGAAAATTCTGAAATAAAATAATTTAGTAATGTTTAATTTTTTTCATTTAAAATTTCTAAAATAACTTTAACAGCTTTTAACACTTTAATTAGTAGCACAATATAGGCACTGTAAGTAGTCACTATACACCTACTTAGGTACTAAAGTGTCTGCATTTTTTATTATAAATAAATGATATTTTAAACATAATATATAATATAACAACAATAGTTTCAATTACACGATTCACAACCGACCCCAAAATTAACAATACAACTTTACCCTTTCAGATTAAAATAAGAATTACCAACTATCAAAACTAGACCTTGTTCCGTTGTAATAGAATCTATGGGACAATAAATTACTCAATATGTTTGATAAATACATCTCGTTACATGATTGAAGAGTTACATTTACGACAAATTTCTACTATTTGACCCAGAGGGTTGCTATATTTGTAATGGTCAGTAAGATATGGGGTCGTAAATATTAGATTAATCAGTGTAGTTCAAATTTATTATTGTATTATATAGGGAGTAATGTATATACTATACATCGTTCGCGACATCGTTCGCGTAAGTTTATAAAATATAGCTTAAATATGACTCACTGATAATGTAGCTTTCTATAAGTCATCTATAAGTAAAGAATTTTTAAAATTGATCCAGCAGATTTTGAGTTTAATCATTACAAAAAAAATATTTTTTATATAAAAAATCCAAATCTTTTAAAAGAATTAACATCCAAATAATATTTGCTTACGATAAAAAAAAATATCAAACGAATTTTTATTCAAAATTAAAAAATATATAATACATAATATAGAAATATTTAAAAATAACATATAAAACAATAAAAAACTAAAAAAGTGATAAAATGTATGTCATGCCGTGACCAGGATTCGAACCTGGGTTACTACGGCCACAACGTAGGGTCCTAACCACTAGACGATCACGGCTATCCAAATACTTGCGCGCACCAACAAAATAATCTCTTACTTCATACGTACTTGTTTATTTAAAAAAGAAATGGTCTGACGATTGAATGATACCTATAATTATATCGAAATTATAACATCAACGAATGGAATATGAATGAATATTTATAATTAGTTATTAGTTTACGTGCCACTATTAATAAAGGGGCTCAAAAAGTTACCTATCATGTTTGAAATAATCTTTAAAAATGACCATAAGTAAAAGCTAGTAGGTAAACAATAAACGAATCGGTGGTTACCATTCTATCCTACCTATATTTTCTATTTCAGCCATCAGACGCCCAAAGTTAATTACCTACCTATTTTTTATTATTTATTTATTTATTTACAGGAACATTATATAATTAGTTCATGGGCTATGCTTACTTTGCTTAATGGAACTACTTATCATAGGATTCATGTTATATTGTAAGATAAAATAAAATAAATATATTAATCTATTTATACTAATCTATACTTATATACTAATATTATAAAGAGGAAAGATTTGATTGTTTGTTTGTTTGTATAGAATAGGCTCCAAAACTACTGGACCGATTTGGAAAATTCTTTTACCATTAGAAGCCGACATTATCCGTGATGAACAAAGGCTACTGTTTACCGCGGGAAAATGCTTCATTCCTACGGGAAATCTAAAATAAAAGTAAATACTAGCGGCTTGGCCCGGGAGATAGCGACATCTATCCAAAATACGGTAGATGGCGTTTTATACTTTTCTACGCGGACGAAGTCGCGAGCACCAGCTAGTCCATAATAAAAACCTAATAAAAATATTGATGTATCAAATATTGTCAGCATAATTGTAATTTGGCCACGAAATTGTTACCAAACTCAATCGTGTGCGCCTACAATTTTCGTTTGTCACGTGTCACATAATGGAGGCAAGAAAATGAACAGAAAAAACGCTCTCCAATGAATTAATAAATAGAGTAGTTTTTATTTGGTGGAAAAATAACAATTTTCTAATCAAGCGCCACGTGTGGTCCTATAGTCTATAATAGGTAGGTAATTTAAGTAGGTATTAATTGTGGAATAATCTTTTTCATTATCGCTCATATATTCAATGAGACGTTCCTTACCTATACTTTTCTAATACAGTAAATGTAACTACTGTGCTTTACTGTTCTGTTAGTTTAATGGCAACAATTTAACACACAAATACATGTTAATCATTGAATTTTGCTGTAATAAGAATACAAAAAAAGGAAAAGATGCAAAATAATACATATTTCAATAGCTATGGACACATTTAAGTATAGCTATATTCCAGAAGAAAGTATAAACATTGCAGTGTATTTTCATCAGGAGTTTAAATGGGATTCTTTTCATCCGCGTGGATTACAACGTCTTATGGAGTTAGATACATAGGACTTACCAAGCGTGCCTACATTTAATTTTAAGCATGTGACACATGTTTTCATAAAAATCACATATTATATAATTTGATAATTTGTATAATATACTTAATACAAATAATCTGCGGAAAGTGTAGGTAAAATAAATGTATAAAAAAATAAGGTAAAGAAATGTACCTATAATAAATTTCATTTTCGCCTCACTGATTTCAAAAATTTCAAAGATTATGATTATTAAAACAATTAAACAATTTTTTACCTTATTATAGTGTTTATTCATACCTAATACTTAGTGCAGATAACTAGCACACAGTTATCAGATCACTATTACAACTGTAATCTATATTAAGAATAGCTACAATAAGTAACTAGTAAATGCAATTTGATAGGTAATTGTAATATTATAGGTATATATGTACTTAGTAGAATAGTGTAATAGTAATATATTATAGTAAGTATTTAATAGATTTTATATGATTATATTATAGTAAATTAGTAAATACAATAGATAACTAAACTAGTCTAGTAGGTAGGTATACTATCTGTGAATAATGTGAAATTAGTGCACCCAATCATTTGACAAAATACATTCTTTATGAAGTCAATTCAACCCTCGTGTAGTCGACGGGGTAAAATTATTCAAACAACCTCATTCATTAACAAAAAGCGTTTCCTTGTTACACACGTCAATTTGAGTATTAACTACGTAATTGGTCACTAGATTGTTGAGGAGCAAATAAGGTGTTTTAGTAAATTACAAATAATGACAGTGTTGCTTTTATGGGAACAATGATTTGAATGAAAAAAATAATTATATTAGAACATTGTGTGAAAATATTGGACATTGTGTAACAAGGTGTAACAAAGAAAAAGTGGGTTTTTATGTTTTCCGAGCAATTTTTCCAATATTTTTTTCAAGAACTTACCTCGGACTTTTAACTAATATTTTAATTACTTAGTTCAGTTGTTCTCGCAACGCATTAATTTAGACGTTTATTTTCTACTAGCGACCCGTTCCCGGCTTCGCCCGGGATGCATTTTTTTTGCATAAAATCCTTCCCTGATTATCCCTGTATACTTACATGAGTGAAGACACAATTAAAATCGGTCAAGCCGTTCTCGAGTTTTGCGCTTAGCAACACATTTAGGGATTAATTTTTATTTATAGAGAAGATTAACATAAATAATAGGATATTGATGATATAATTAGAATCTGCAACTGCCAACGTCCATACTACGTTGAATACACCGGTTCTCGTCCGATCACCGAAGTTAAGCAACGTCGGGCGCGGTCAGTACTTGGATGGGTGACCGCCTGGGAACACCGCGTGATGTTGGCTTTTTTCTTATTTTTTTCTATTATTATTTTTATAACTTAAAATACTATGAATATGCTTATTATTGCCGAATGTTATAAGCAATAATATAGCGTGATTTTAGCTTTTTTGCATATTTTTCTTCTTATTATTGTTTTTGTAACTAAAAAATACTATTATGCTTATTATTTTCTAGTATAATAAGCAATTCTTATCTGATGAAATATTACGTTCATCATTTTAGTTCAAACGCATCAGCAGAGTAATCATCTGAGACGAGACGCCACCCGCGTCTACGCGAATAAATAACGCGACGAAATTTATCGGCTACCATTGCTTGTCTATAACCATCGCAGCGGGATTGTTATGGGGCAAAGTTTAGAAGCCAAAGATTTACAATAATACGAAACTATCATACCCTTCAAATACCAATTATAAATGGCCTTGTGCGCCGTATCACGACGGCGTAAAGTCGATAATGGAATGTGGGGTTGCAGTAGTAAGAGCAAAACTTTTTGGCAGTGATATAATGCGAGCCATTCATAACGTATTGTGTTTTGATTGCGCACGTCAGTTCGCAGAATAGTTTCTACCGACGGATGATACTCCAATGAGAGGAGGAAATGGTTATGTCTTAGATCCGAAGCCAAGTTTGAATGGCCCAAATGTCTGGGCGTTATCGTCCGCTCCGTTTGCTCACTTTATTGTCTTCAAGTTTCCTTTCAAGCGTGAAATCTATGGGTTACGGAGACGAAAATCTTGAAAATGTCCATAAAGATTTTTATGTTGTATAGCTCTTTTGTTATCAAGTACTTACGTATCAACTCGTATACTGGCTTTGTGTAGTAAAAATAAAGTAGTTCCCTGTATAAAATACTTATATAGGTACTGTTGACTTAAGTTTCTTTCGTATTTTAAGTGTAAACACCAAAAACTTGGTGTAAATTTTTTAATTTCAGTAGGCAAGCACACTAAAACATAATTTTACTACTTAACTAAAAGTGACAATGAAATTTTAAAAAAAATATCTTATACCACTATAATAACTATAGGTATCTGTCTTATATATCTCTTTAAAATGACTTTTAACTAGTTCACTTCTAAGAATTTTCAGCTTTAAGAACATAATAATTTTCTATAAACCCTTCGAGGTTCACAAGGATATAATCATACAATTACGGTTTTAAAAATGTCATTTTTCCGTAATTCAAACTTGAGGTGTAAATGATAGTTCTATTTAAAATTCAATGTCATTACGTCAAAGAAAGATAAATGTCACTTGTCAGAATAACGCATAACCAACTAAAGAAATATTATCCCCTTCATTTTTTTTTACAATATTGATGGACACGGCATTAAAACCACACAATAGCTGTGTACGTACAGTGGTATAGCACAGACGTGAAACCTGCGAATAGCGACCTTATTTAAACGTAAAAACTTGATTGAACACTTGATATCGGTTAAATTTTGGCACCGGATTCTATAGAAAAGACACCCCTCGAAGTGCATGCAGTACCAAGTATCATTTTAGATCAAACACGTGATAATGGCTATAAGAGCGCCCCTATTATTTGATACAATAAAAGTGAAGTGCCGACATATTCAGCATTCTACTGCGAAATGTCAGCAGACTGAATCTGACCAAACCGGTGTTTGGTGTTGAAATGAAATTGAAACTTCTCAGGGAACAGATAAGGTTTATTTTTAAGCGACTGCCGAGGTAATCGGTGGAAGTTTTTGGGGTGCCAGAGACGAAATGCATGTTGATATCGAACCAACTGAAACGGTAGTAGGCTCACTGATACGGACTAATGGTGATTGAGAAAAATATTGCTCCTGTACCAGTCGAACAATAATTCGCGGTTATGCCTTCATGAATATTGAAGATGCGATGATATTTTTATTTGATTACACTTTTACTGACGCACAATACTTTTCCGTTAATGGTGGCAATAAATAAAGTGATGCGTGTATAGGGATATCTGTTTTATTTGCTCCTGTAAAATTAACGATTGAGGTGTTAATTCTGAATGGTCTAGAATGGTATCGGTACATTACTTAATTTGTATTATTCAGTGTGAATCTTTAAAAAGGGATGCTGATGATTGATGATATTATATCGTTATTGTCAGCTGAAAAATCTTCATGTCTTTAATTGGTTATTTTTAGAGTTGTGACCAGGCATACTGTGCGAATCTGTGGTCTTAAACTGGGTAGCCTAACTTGTGGCAGTCAACCACCGTCTTACACAACACCGCAAAAAATTATAGCACCCGTGTTGTTGAGTTTCAGTAAGTTGTGGATGCCAAACCTATTCCCGTATTCCTAATTTGATATATATTTTAAGTATATAAACTTTATTATCTAACTAGCTGGTGCCCGCGACTTTGTCCGCGTTGAACGATGAAAGGTATCCTATGTCCATTCCGGTGTCCCAGACAACGTGTATGCAAAATTTCATGATGATCAGTTCAGTAGTTTTTGCGTGAATGCGTAACAAACAAACAAAGAAACTCACATTCACATTTATAATATTAGTAAGGACTAGCTGCTACCCGCGACTTCACCTCGAGAACCACTCTATCCATTGGTGAAAACAATGAAAGCATGAAAATCGGTGCAGTAGTTTGTGAGCTTATCGCGAAGGGACAGACAGACTCGGCGATAAGAAGATTATAGATCTTCAAACATTTTAAATTTTCCTGCTACTGGTTTGATAAGGAAACAAACCGGCCAAATTCCTCATCTTTTCTATACTTAATGTTTTATTGTAATTCAACGATGTATGGATGACCCTTTAGCTTTGTTTGGGGCAAAATGGTAAGAATTTCTGATATAAAATATTCAAAGTATTAATTACCGAATTGTTCACGCTTTAGTGGAATCGACGCGACACTTTGTCGTCTTATTAAATTTATTCACCCCTTTTGCATTGGGCTAGTTGACTGAACATTTAATATTCGTGCTGCGGGAGTAATCTCTAACGATTAATATTGCCAAACATGTGTACGTACATGTATGTTTATCAGGAACATAAAATATATAATAATAATAATTATTATTTTATATCGAAATTTAAGTTAGTATTGGCTTAGTTTGAGCTAAGGAATTCTGAAATTCGTTGAAGAACCAAAGTTGTCGATTAAGAACTTAAGCTGGAGTGGCAATGGGCTGCTACATCTGTAGCAGAGTGGATAACCGAAGGAGACGAGTTTTCGAAGGAGGTCACTTATTGGACCGCGTGCATCCAGCAATGGACACACACAAATATTAAAATTGACAACAGATTTGTAGAGGCCACTAAACATTTATTCTTATGGTCATCATAGGGCATAATACAATTTACAACCTTATTCTATTTAAGTACAGAAATAGAATAAGGCAAGAAATAGAATCTGTTAGGCAAGAGAAGTTCTATGATCGAGAAAACCCCTTTAAAGGTCATGACAGCTTCATTTAGTATTGTTATGAACACTGGGTATGTGATAATGTAAAATGATATATTAAAGCGAAATTTACCATAAAATTTCTTTTTTATATTAAGGTCACGGTTTACTTTGTGCTAGGTGGCTCTTATAGCACAACACAAGCAATGTCACAGGTGTCGCAAGGCACTGTCGACCATAAATGAATAAGATTTTCTTTAGTAAACCTGTGTTTGTTGGCACTCTGTGCATGACTCGGCGGTGGCGCCACTTTGCCCCCAGATAACATTTTTTTTTACAATTATTAGGTACTTACCTATAATTTTTATTGTTAAAATCCCTCTTTATTTAATTAGTAACTATATATCATACCACTTGTTATAATTTTGTTTATTAAATTTAATCTTCCCCAAATAGGTGCCCCTTTTGTAATACCCATTTTATATTTGAGATATCAGTTTTATCTCAAATCTGTCGTCCGTAAACAACGACATATGTATGGACACAGACAAGGCTCATGTTCTATAACGCATTCGTTGAGTAAAGATTGGTGTAGTGTTATTTTTCGAATCATAACAAATTAGACCCCAACCCGACTACGCTCGGGTACATTTGGGGGAGTCGGAATGCATATTTAAATTACCCAATATTCACCTGAAAAAAAAAAAGTGTCATTGAAATAGTAAAAGAAACTTTTCCAGAAATTTCTCTCCAAATATAAACTTTTTTATTTACCCTATACTATACATTCCCGATTCCTTATTCTCAATACTTCTATGGTCTTCTAGCCACCTACAATCTTGTGGACCTTAACATAAAAAAATGTACAAATTCGTTCTTCATTAATGAAGATAGAACGCAATTAATTAATAATATGAATTCTGCAATGATCAATTTAATTATTGACAAAAAATATATATTACAAAATAATAATTTCAATAAAAAAATTGAAACCGAACATTTAATTCCTATTATGTGTGAATCTTAGAAAATTTTGTAATAAAAATTAAGAGGTCTGTCCTCCTAAAATTACTTGCCAAAGTAGACAAACGAACACAGTCATAGGGTGAATATATTAAAGTTTCCAATTCGAAAATTGTCAGCCCTAATATCGGGTGAGCTTCTGACAATCGAATTTGTCCATAATGGAATTACTCCGTGATTATTTCCTATTAGTTATATGATAAACAATTTGACGTTCGTAGCTGGGGATTACTGTTTGAGTTGCATTTTGTTTAGCTGTTTGCCAAGCAATGCTGGAATGGTTTATTTTTGAATTCGTACGTATGCCTACTAAATTAAATGCCTATTTACTTATTGGTTATTTAATTGACATGGTTGAGTGGTTGAGGTGCCTGCGCTCTGTTTTATGTGCCCCGGGTTCGATTTCCGGTTGGGCCAAATTTAAAAATGAACTTTTCAAAGTTGGCTCTGGTCTGAATCTAGCAAGTAGTGGCAGGATAAACTTCGATTAGTACCCAGTCATTTGGTTGGCAGTCTAGAGGCAGTACCCACTCTCTTTAGAAAAATTGTAATAATTTGTGATTATTATTTGTAAAATTATCGGTAAAATTCATAATTCCAATTTCAATCGTCCGTTAAAATTAGACAAAAAAAATTAACGATTTTAATACAAACATTTTATTATAATATATTCAAATTTGGCCTAATTAATTTGATGTGCCGGCCCATCCATTAAAAGTTTAATGTTCACAAATTACTGTAAAACACCGCATCAATCTTTTGACTAATTACTTTGACATGTCTCTGGTAACATTCTATTAAGTTCTCCTGATAAGAGACACGCGATAATATTAAAAAAAAAAACCTCTAAACTACTTCCAGTATATATTATTAGTGTTTAGGTTAGACTTTCATTGAATGACCTACATACGAGAGTCTTCATTAACAAAGCATAATTACTAGGGAATATTGGTAATATTGGTTTATATTGGTTTGGGATCCATCCATCACTCAACAGTACCTAAGTATGAACATAATTATGAAAAAGAAATCTTTTCAATCTTTTTAAATATGGACCTTATTTTTTTTTTTTATTTCATTTTTAGTCCTGTCTGTAGGGACATAAAAGTGCTTTTACTGTACAAAGGGTGGAGATGGTGGAATTAATTTAATATTAATAATAATATTAATAGACATTAATTTTTATAGGTGGATCCATCCCTACTTAAAAATTTAAATTTTCGACCTCCGTATTGTATTGATTAAGTATATCAAGCTGCCATATTGAAAAAAATCAGACTCAAAAGTAACTACGAGGATAATAAAGAAGAGAAAACACCTACCTTTTCTTTTTCATGATTGTAATAATCTGTAAAGGTTTAACTTTGAAATCCAATTTTATTTTGGAAGCATTATCGGTTTTGTAATCAAAAGGTACACACTTATGTAAACATAAAGAAAATAAATCACTGTTTGCTTCAGGTATACAATCTAACGCTAGCAAGTCTATCAGCGATTGAACTCAGGTAATTAGCGGCAGATATTATCAAGATTAATGCCGCATACATTTAATTGTAGATATGGAATAGGACGACAGTCCTCTTTGTTCGTGACAGTGTTAATTAGACATGTTAGGTGCTTATATTGTCACTGATTGCAATTACATTGCGATACGCATTAATTTGAAGCCAACTGTCCATTGTAATCCATTTTTTTAAATTGAAATTCTAGGCAAAACTGGATAGGCATCATCCACACGCCAGACCTTGCCTAAGTTATACTTATACGAGAAATGGCCACTTAGATATTTTTTGTTGACTCAATTTTTTTAACGGTTTTAAAAAAAGTAAGTAAGTTCAAGGTAATCTGTTGTTACCAAGTTAGTAAGAATTAAGATTGAAGACATTATAAGTTACGGATGCAAGTAACTGTAAAATAATATTTAAAATTATCACAATTTAAGTATTTATTTAACTACTTATCTTGCCAAAATTATTCTCTTTTTATAAACCTGCAGAAATGTTAGTCAAAGTATCAATTTTTTATAACAAATTATGCAATAATAACAACAATAACATAAAACATTTTAATAAAATATGCAAGTACATAGTTCCAATTCAGAAGATATTGAAGCTTATTTTAACAATGACTGTCGCCAACGTCCATACTACGTTGAATACACCGGTTCTCGTCCGATCACCGAAGTTAAGCAACGTCGGGCGCGGTCAGTACTTGGATGGGTGACCGCCTGGGAACACCGCGTGATGTTGGCTTTTTGCCCAAATATTTTTGTGATAATTATTTTGGCTTTTAATTTGTCAAATATTTTTCTGATAATTAATGCAGAATGGTAATTAACCTCAAAATTAAACTGTTAAAAGTCAAAGAAGCCTCAACGAGTTTTTTTGGATAAGACTAATGTTACAAACATACAACCTACACTTTTCTTACAATATTTTTTAAGTACGAATTAAATTAATTTTATGGGGCATATTTAATAGGGCATTTTATATTGTATCTTTTTAATGAGCTAATAATTTTTCATAAGTTTGATTGCATCAAAATTCTAACCTAAACTAAGTATACCTACGGTATCTAACCTACCTATCACTGAACCCATATATTTTTTGCAACTTCGTGTTAATTGGATAGTCCAAATTACCCTCTTACATATATTAGGTTGCCCGCATATCTAATAATATAACCGGTGACCTATTTTAATAGGTACAGTCTACTACAAAAACATGTTACTGAAATGCTTAAAAATTGTACACATAACTTATAAGTAATAATATTTTTAAATATGGCCATTAAACACAATGCCGATACTCAGGTATTACTCCAAGGTGACTAAAAAATAATTTAAATGTAGTGATTTGATGTGATTTAAATATAGAATGTAAGGAATATTCATTAAATTTACCTATACCTACATCCTATATTCTTTACTTAACAGAATATACATTTTTAATTTTGACAGTTAAAATTCGTGAAAACCATTTATACTATTTTATAATAATTACAATTTTACTCTTTTCTCCGATTCACAACCAACTACACATAAAAGAAAATTAAATTGATTATTTTCTTAAATTACTAGCTGGCCTATCCTGTGTCCTGTACGTCTAAATGTTTATATACCAAGTTTCATGAAAATCAGTTAATTCGTTTAAGAGTTACGGAGGAACATACATACATTCAATACCTACACTTACAGATTTGTAAGTGATGATGTGGTCGACTGTACACGTCACCATTCTTACAGCAAACGCCCTACTCATTAAAAAAAGCGCTAGGAATTAGTATGCAGATGAGATGAATTAAGTTGATGTTGATCGATTGGGCGAGGAGCGAGGCACGGGTTAAGAAAAGCGGCACAATGTACCCGCATTGTCTAAAATTCGCCGGTTCATATTGGATGTCCACTTAACAGTATTAAAGAACGGTATAAATTATATCAGATTCTAAAATCTGTGTTAATAATAATAATATTATATTAATAAAACAGTTTTACTTTTCTAAAACGATGTTGTCAGTTAAATACTTATCAGTAATTGTTTAACATAAGTGTCCCTGCTTTCTTAACCAGAATGGTGAAATATTTGGTGTGTATGACCAAATTTTTATTGACTACATTATGTACAGTCGGCCGCATAAGTCGATTAACACATTCAAAAGTGCAAAACAACCGAACACTCAACTTACTTACTTACTTACTACTTACTTACTGAAGCTATTTACGATCGTTTTTACGTGAAGTTTATTTTGTTCTCTAGTTGTGACGACTTATGTGCGTTGAGTGTTCAGTTGTTTTGCACTTTTGAATGTGTTAATCCACTTATGTGGCCGCCTGTACTTAATTTAATATCGTTTATTTTTCCAGTTTAGAAGCTATAAATACCAACAACACAAAGTACCTATATATCTTGCATTTAGGTACCTACTAATAACCATAAGGTTGAAAGTACCATGAGTCTACGAAGAAAGAAAAAATATTAAAAAGAAATTAAATTCATTAAGAACGAACTATAAATTGCCATCAAATCTGTTCTGAGCGTCATAATCATTCTTCGCTAACAAAAGAGAAACCTCATCAGTCAAGAAGAGCCGAACGTTACAGTGTTGAAATTAAATATGCATAGAAAAGGGTTAGCGGGGCCAACGCTTGGTCAAATTCGCCACGCTCCCCGTATTAATATCTTGATCCGTCAGACTCTGACGGGTTAAGATGAATCAGTGCTAGTGATGAAAGGGTTAACTTATGGAGGGGTGTCGTCAGAATTATAGATATAATCTCGCATTTAGTCACTTGTGAAATTGTTACACTGCGTCTTATATTTTTGGTTGATTAAAAAAATATTTAAAAATATTTAAAAAAAAACATTTCAATGAAGATTCACAATACCGGTTATCCATAAGGGTTTCAATTCAAGTGGTCACCAGACTATGATAGGCTAAGGGTTTAGGGTGGGATAGCAAATTGTCTCGGTCTGTACTTACTTACTAAAACTGAAGGACTTCCAAGTTTATCCCAATCCTAATAATGCGAAAGTTTGTACATAATATTTGGATGTTCACGCATGTATAATCATCCATAAACGGCAAAATTTATTTGGATAAAATTTGGCACACAAATAGTGCCTAAAGCCTAACGAAAGTATAATTTTTATCCTGGACAAATGTTATGTTTCTATGAAAATTTCAGAAAACTAAGCTCAGCGTGTACGAAGTCGAGTGGCTAATAAAGAACTTCCCTGTCTCTACTAATGGTACTATAGATCTTATTAATGATGTTCTATAAAACATTATATATACACACATTATATATAACATTACCTATAATTACATAAAACATTATATTATTTTATGCTAGGTAGAAGATAAAACAAAACATTAACTGTATCTAAATTTATCATACTATAACGTCTAATAACGTTTTTATACCTACGTTCCAGGATTATTAAATTTGTTAGCAAAGCAACAAAAATAATGGGAACATAAAAATATTCTATTTGTCCCTTAAAATTTCGAACTTAATGAAATACCAACTGAACCAAAAAGATCAAGTGAAATCCGTCAACAAAAGTGATGGCATGAAATTGTACCCACCCACATAGATTAATGGCAACCGAATCCCAACAATGGAGTAAGCCGTTTTTTGTTTGATCCCTTTTCGATTTAACAGCAATTAAAAACTTTTACAAAGCAATCGAAGGGGTTATCTTCATTTGCGTATAATTGGTTAGATTCTGAAGATGAGAATGAAATTACTCTAGTCTCTGTTTCCATTTTGGGATGCACTTTTTTATTATTAAAAAAAAGTAAGAAAGTTAAAAAAATATTATATTTCTTTGTTGAGATTTTGATCATTGTAAAATGGTATTATCCTACCTATTTCGCAATAATTTTATTTATTGTTTGACGTTATATAGAATATGGATACAACAAAAATTAGGCAATTTAAGATGTTGTTATAAAAAAAACGACAGACAAAAAAATGACGTTTTTATAAAAAAAAATTATATGAAATATGATAACTTTCTTAGAAATTTAAATTATTCAATGGCTTACAATCAGTTAGTAAAAACAAAGATATTTTTAATAAACTTAAGAAAAATGAAAAGTGCAGGTACTAAGTACAATAAAATATAATTGACTAGCTGGTGCTCGGGACTTCGTCCGCGTAGAAAAGTATAAAACCCCATTGGATTGATATTTTGGATAGATGGCGCTATTTCCCGGGCCAAGCCGCTAGTATTTACTTTTATTTTAGATTTTCCGTAGGAATGAAGCATTTTCCCGCGGTAAAAAGTAGCCTATGTTCATCACGGATAATGTCGGCTTCTAATAGTAAAAGAATTTTTCAAATCGGTCCAGTGGTTTAGGAGCCTATTCTATACAAACAAACAAACAAACAAATCTTTCTTCTTTATAATATTATATAGACAAGGGAGCTTCGCTTTTTTAAATTAATTTTTATTTGGAACCAAGACATCGTTACACAATAGGGTGGGCTACCGTCTGATGAGTAATTGATTCAACACGCTTCCAAGGACTCGTCTGCGGTTAAGGGTTAAAATGTTAGAATTCTTCGTAATACAATGGTAAAATTCAATTTTAGAGCTAATTTGATTGCGTTCAACAGTTTTTATTAATTATCGAGTCTGGAAGCTAATTAAAATGTATTTTCACATAAAACGGTTAGGTATATGAAGATTGAAGTTCTATCACATATTAAAAATTTGATAAAAAATTGGAGCACAACTTAAATCAATAAAATTATAAAAATGTCATTTACATTTATTGAATTAAACATAATTATAATTTAAAAAAATAAAATTGTATATAAAAAAATATGTAAATTGTAAAAAAGATGCAAGTAATCAACTCCTTCGAGCCGGATTTGAACCAGCGACCTATGGATGCCTTTGGAAATCACACTACAGTCCACCGCTCTACCAACTGAGCTATCGAAGGCTTGTAAACAGTCTTCGAAATTCGACTATAAGTTCATAAACTATAGCCATGAATTTAATTTTATTTTGCCTATAAAATTTGCCTATATCTTAACGGTTACAAAAGAAGTATTCTTGAATTTTTTTTTCTGTAATGTTTCATAGACTTTCTTTCTTACATGTAAAAAACTTTAACCCTGTCATTGGCCGCAGAAATGTTCGTGCAGTTTGCACAACAAATTATGCAATAATAACAACAATAACATAATAAATTATGCAAGTATATAGTTCAAATTCAGAAGATATTGAAGCTTATTTTAACAATGACTGTTGCCAACGTCCATACTACGTTGAATACACCGGTTCTCGTCCGATCACCGAAGTTAAGCAACGTCGGGCGCGGTCAGTACTTGGATGGGTGACCGCCTGGGAACACCGCGTGATGTTGGCTTTTTGCCCAAATATTTTTGTGATAATTATTTTGGCTATTAATTTGTCAAATATTTTTGACAAATGTAATTATTATTTACATAATCTAAATAAATAAATAATCTAAGAATATCTTCTAGTCAACTACCATACGAAACTGATAAAAGCCGATGACAATTTGTGAATGTAATTTGCAAAAAAATAATTATGTATTGTAGATTATGTCCGAAAAAAAAAACACATGAGTAAAATTTGTAAAACAAAACGCGCATAAAAACAGAATAGATGTACATACATATTAAGTAATATTATTATCATTATTTAAAGCAGTCTTCGTAAACAAGTTTGTAACAGAACGGGCGAACATTAAGATAATGATATCAGCGGCAATCAGCCGAATTCCGTACAAAACGTTACAGATATTTCACCTAGAGGGAGCCACTAAATTATCTAAATAGAGATCACTCCTCAATCAGAGAGACACAACGAGACGGTTCTTATATTGCGCGCATCTATAGAATCTGGAAGGAGCTTGACTTTAAAATTAAAAGTAAAATTATTAATCAAAAGATATCTGTAAAAATATACAAAATAAAAATGATGTCGCAACTATTTTATTTTTAAAAAAGTTTTCATTGTACCTTGTTAAATATGTATTTAAGTATTTTATTCCCTGAGTTGCATAATGACTAAAATTTTAACTGTATAATTTAGCTCATTACGTCTTGGGAATTATGCTTCTAAACACAAACAGGTAAGTAAAAAACAAAAATATTTTCATCCAGAAAAAAGTAGGTATACACTGTTCCCAAGGGAACATCGAATAATACCTACTTGACAAATATATTTATTCAAAAAAGATTGAATAAATGTATTTACCTAAAAAGAGGCCCTTAGTAAATCAAATTCAACTGACATTTTTGTAGACGTTTCTAGTAAACCATGGGATATCTCGCAAATAGACACAATCAAAGATGGCGTGCGGAAATGCGTCGCGCCTACTGTCATGGCGGCCGGAAGTCCTCTTGCCATTTGATAAATAGTTGTTCTTCAACAGTTTTTCTCATGCAAATGAGGGGTTGGATGACGGATAGCGTTTGTCACAATTTCGTGGGATGGATTTAATTTGAAATCTGGCTGGATGAGGGGGGACTAATCCACGGAGCGTAAATTGCGACCGACAGACAATTGCTGATTGCGTGAAAATTTCGTTATTTTTCAACGAGATCCCAAATGTAATCTAACATTTTAGTGACGAATTATATATTTGTCAACGTTGAAAAATAAAAAGCTAGCTATCCTGTGTCCTGTACGTCTAAATGTTTATCTACCAACTTTCATGAAAATCAGTTAATTTGTTTAGGAGTTATGGAGGAACATACATACATACAATACCTACATTACAGATATGATACTGTTACTAAGTGGAAAAGCACAAAAAAATATGATATTTAATTTATTCGAATTGAGGGCGTACACCACGGACCCTGTGACCAAGCATTGGTTCCTTAAAAGTGATAATTAGCAACAAGATGATAAAAAAATCGCACACTTATACTTTATTCGACCATTCACCACTTCAACCATTGCATTGGTCTATCTGCCGATCACATAAAAAAAATAAGAACAAAAATATTTGAATTTAGGGCACCTTATAAATATATATATATTATATATATTATATATTTATATTTTTATATATTATATATTTTATTATATATTATAAATACTAAACATCCATGACTCAGGTGCAAACATAAAATGTTAACACAAAAAAACATTTGCCCCTAAGCGGGATTCGAACCCGTGACCGTTTGGTTACTAGCTACGGTTACTAACCACTAGACCAAACGTGTCGTCATATCTTTAATTAATTTTTATTCTGGCAAACACATAAATAGTTAAGGTTCCGCATAAATCGCCAGTCACTGTGCTATTAGTTTGCGCATCTGCTCATACATTCACGAAGTTAATTAAATATGGAATATGCAATAGCACAGTAAACGCTAAACGTACACAAAACATTCTATTGTTGTGACACTAGAGCTAGATATTATTGGGCTAGAATTTTTTTTTGAGACAATTTTAAAAGGCTATCATCATCATCGATTCATCGCGTTATTTTATCTATACTAATAATATGAAGAGAAAATGTTTGTTGGTTTGTTTGTTTGCATTGAATAGGCTCCGAAACTACTGAAACTCCGCTACTCGACTGATTTGAAAAATTCTTTCACTATTGGAGAGCTTTATTATCAGGGAGGTAACATAGGCTATGTTTTATAACGCGGACGAGGTCGCATGTAACAGTATTGTATTGTAGAATAAGTTTATTGTAAAATATCTGTCTGTTTCTTCGCTAACTTCTTTTTATTCCATTTATTAAGAAAGTGTAAGTAACTCAATAAGTAAGTACTTCTTATTGAACAAATAAATATAATAATATTTTAAAAAATTAATTTCTACCACATAGCATTCTATGTTTTCTTTTCTTTGTTTTTTTAGTTTTATATTTCTTTATTTTTTAAATCAATTGATAAATGTTAATATTGTAATGTCATGATTATTTAGGCCTAATTGTATATAATTTATAATTGTATATATGATAGATATAATAATGGCTGTATGAAATCTAAATAAATAAATAAAAAAATATTTTATTTTTTTTTTCATTTGAAAAAATCAATTTGATTTCATTTATTAACGTATTCTATGATTATACGTTGCAAGGATGACATGTCGTTTTTGCTTCATACATTTTTTTTGTTGCAAAAAGTGTGCATTGACGTGACCGCTTGTAATTAGTAACCCCACAATATACATTATTATAGCGTTAAGAAATGTCCGCTCAAGGTGTGGCCACTGGTCAGGCACGTGGTCAAACCGATTAAAGGTTACGGGACAGATGTTTCCAGTACGGTAATGTCTACTGTATTGCACGCTTTATTTAATATTTGTTTTTACTGACATTTTTAAATGGAAACGTTTAACGGTTTTTTTTTAATGTAAAAGTCAGCTAATAGGCTGATAGTTCATGATGCTAGGTGACCCATCAGTCTCCTATAAACACCAGAAATATCACCGTACTTGTAAGTACTTGTAAATGCACTTGCGACTTTGATTTAAGGGATTTTGTACCGAAATACTATTTGCATTGAAGTGTATTTTTAGATACCTCCTCATTATAAGGGATTAATCTTCAATTAAGTATATGTACCTACTGTTATTGATAAATTAATATTTTGATTTTGATTTTTATAAACATGTTTGTGTTTTTAGCTTTCAAATTATATGAAAATCAAAGTACAGATTGCACACAATTTTTTTTTCAATAATCTTAATTTTTTTTTTAACTATGGTACTTAGTTTACAATAAATAATATTTTACATTCTAAGGGCCTCTTTCACCATCTCTGAATAAAGTGTCAAGGAGGCTATTTAAAGTCACCGGTAAAAAGCGTACGAGTTTCACCATCTTCGAGTAGCATTACTCAACTCAAGGATAATTTAAATGAAATTGAAACAAGATACACGTAACATTTACTCACCAACTAGCTTTCCTTCAAAAGTAACTAATGAACACTTTACTTGTAGTTGGTGAAAGAGACCCTAAGTGTATCAGTACATTTTACATTTTGTTTCTGTAGCTATATTATTTCATAGAACATTGAGTTATCAACAAACTTGCCAAGCTACTCACCAAAAAATTTGAGACCAAAGAATTACCTAACCTACCTACTTACTACAGTTTTTACACAAAAAAATAATTAAAAATTGTATCATTTATCCTTAGAAATTATCATAAAATAGTTCCTACTTTAGTTCCACCCCATCTTATACAAAAAATCACCCTTTAAAGGTCATTGATAGCACGAAGGTGACCACGTGCCAATTGACCTTAAAGACATGAGTCATAATCTTATGCACCCGGTCCCCGTAACACACCGTACTACCACACCTGGTCACACTGGCGACACTTTTTAAATAAATATGAACCTTATGTGCAACTGCATAGAATTTATTTTAATTAAGTTACTGACTAACCTGTAGCAATATGGAAGAAATAATTATGAGTGTACGTTATGTGTTTATGTGAAGTTATTTTAAGGCGAGGACTTAGCAAAAAAAACTAGACTTCTTATAGTAAAATTAATTAAAACTTACATAAAAAATATATAGACTATATAATTATTATATTTAAAAAAGTTTGAATTGGGCAGATTTCATTTTATTCAAAAAATTCTATTTTCTGTGAGAAAAGAATTTTACAGAGTATTTAAGAAAAACTTTACAATTTTGAAATCTATTCTGCTAAATAGTTATTTCTGGAGTTACTACTTGCTGGAATTACTGGAGTGCTTGAGTGCTGGAATTCTTTTAAGGAAATGCTGACAGAGTGCCCAAATTATTACACCTGCCACAAATAATTGTGTTCATGATAATTTCATAGTATCAATACATCGTAGTTATGTCTCATATATCGACAGAAAACCCTAAAATATTTAGACGACAATTTTAATTATTTTATAGGGCCATTATTGGAAAAATTTAAATGAGATACTCATCTCTCTCACGTTAAATTTTCGGTAACGTTGGTCACTCAACAATTCGCCCCTATAGTCGGATGTCCATTAAAAAAAACGTGATCTGAATGACACAAAACAATAATATCGGCCGACTCTCACACCCCTTTTCCGAACGGAACCCACCGATGATGAGACATCTCGAAAACAACAAGCAACATAATTTTATTTACATCAAATACTATCCTTAACTACACGGCATACGGTTCATATTTACCTGAAGTTTTGACAGGAATATTTTTAGCGAAACTTTTAATGCGTTCTATTTGTACAAAATTACTTTTGTGTCCACCAAAATGTGGCGGTGTATGAAGAAGAGATGTGAATTGTGTTCAACGATAGTAAAATAAAGTTGGCACTTTCGAGGGTCCAGTGAAATAAGGCGCAGTCAATACGTTAATCTGCATAATAAAAGAAATATTTAAAATATGCGGCGGGCACACGTCCCCTTAATTGCTCAACGGCGACGATCAATTGCAAAACAGGAAAAAACTGTCCACTCCATCAAGCAACTTTTGCGAATGAGTTTTTGGTATTTGTACCAGCGGATAAGTGAAGTAGTCACAATCATTTGTTTGTGTGAGGTTAGAATTTTTTTTTTATTTTTTTTTCTAGATTAGAATTTTTTTCTAAGAAGACCTTTTGGATAGTGCACGTGTTATAGATTTTTTTTTTCTTAAATGAGATCGGATAACAGGTAGAGATCTCTCGAGGGAACAGCACTTTTTTCTGGCCGATGTCCTACCCTGTATTCCTTTTAGATTTGTTTGTATGATTGTTCATGAATAAACTCAAAAATACTGGACCGATTTTAAAAATTCTTTCACCTTTAGAAAGTCACATTATAGTAACATGGGCTATATTTTCTAAAGTTACGCTGACATCGCATGCAACAGCTAGTAAGTACAATATAAATCCTTACTCCTTACTAATATTATAAATGCGAAAGAAACTCTGTCTGTCTCGCTTTCACGCCAAAACTACTGAACCGATCACCATGAAATTTTGCATACACGTTGTCTGGGACACCAGAAAGGACATAGGATACCTTTCATCCAAGAAAAAAATAATGTTCCCGTGGGATTATCAAAAATATAAAACTGTAACTAACGCCTGGCCAATGTGTTATAGCAAGAAGTTGTCAAGCGTTGTAATTGCTTTTATATTTTTTAATATATCATCACGTACGAAGTCGCGTACAACAGCTAGTCATATATAAATCCTTACAGCTTTAGCAGTGCACATTAAGTCACTAGGCGACCATTAAATAGATCATTAGTTCACCTTTTATCTAGATATTATACAACCAATATTATAACAAGAAATAAAAATATACGGTAGGCCACTCTATTCCATTTGAAACCATCAATAAAAGGGTGCACTCAGTCCAGCTCGCTTTTGTCCAAAACAAATGACCCCAAATAATAATCATCTCTATTCACTGGCCGCTCCAGTTTCCCATAGCGTGAAGATACGGGCACTTTGATTTGCGACCAAATTTGAATACCATCATTACGAAATAGGTTTAATTAAGCAAGGAATTGATATAGCCGGACGTAGTTTGTTTGTATGTACGTTAATTAAGTACTGTCTGTCATTACCGAACCCCATTGTAGAACATGGAATTTCAGATAATTCTCTGTAAGGACGTGCAGTGTGGTCACCGTAGGTGTGCTTTAATTAAGTTATGTGCTATCAAAGGGTTCGGTCATTCATTCGCACAGCTTCAATATTTTAATATATATAGTTCAAATTAGGGGGTTTTCTTGAGAGCGACATAATTCTGTCTGCTTTGATAAAATAATATATTAATCAAATATCCAATAAGTAATTCAATCCGATATGATAATATTTTAAAATTACATATTACAGAAACGCCATCATTCTACTGAATACTAAAAGAAACATTGCAGAATTGGATTTGTAAATGACTAAAAATGATACAATTAAAAGTATTCTGAATTAAAGCAAAACCCATAAAATTTATACCTCAACAATTTGGTCAACAGACTTCCAAAAAAAGAGGAGGTTCTCAATTGGACTGTATTTTTTTATGTTTGTTACCTCAACATTCTTAACTTTCAAATGGGTGAAACGATTTTGATTATTCTTTTTTCATTTGAAAACTGGTGCCTTCCTTATGGTCCCATTTAAATTTGGTCCAGATTTGACAATGGCATCCATGAGAAAACGGTTCGAAGTCGTTTTTTTTTTTTGTTAAAAATAGTTATATTTATATAACCATAGCGAATAATATAGATAAAGAGAACTTAGTTATAATGAATATACTAAATACATTATTAAAACTGTAAGCCATTAATAAAATAGGGTTCTTTTCGCAGCGGTCGTAAACATTTTACGATCAGTACGGGTGCATCCGTAAAATATTTGGGAAGCGCGCGGAAATCGTGACGTCATTATTCCTGTTGACATTTATTAGTCGATATTTTTGCTTTCATTCGCGCTTTCCTATTGTATTTTTCAAATGTTACTTTTATACAACTTGTTCAATATTTCCCACTGAAAAAATAACTGAAAAAAAGTCTTGTGAAAAATCCAGCATGCCAACTTGTGACCACTCTCTTCCAGAAAATTTGGATAATTTTTTTACTTGTCTCTCAGTGTCGCGCTTTGGGAATTTCCCACGGCGACACTGACTAAAGTGTGATGGAAAAACTATCTTTAAAAAAATATGTTGGGCGCCAGTGTAGCCTACCGGAAAATAAAACAAGCAGCGTGATCGGTAAATAAAAAATATATATTTTACGCGCTCAATGGTAGGCAACACAAAGTGTAGGTCGTGGGTGGTCGGCCTGTCTGTCTCCTCACGCAGTGTGCAGGCACTCCCCTGTGTGATCCAGCCGACGAAGGTGGTAGATGCGGCGTAGTGGGCGTGGTGGTATGTGTCCTGCCGATGCGCGTGCCGACGATGGTAAGGCGGCGGTGGTTGTAGGCAGCAACTGGATCTAACGCGACCCGCAGCTGGCCGTCCGCTCAATCCGGAGGTTGCTGGAAATTGCTAGCCGGAAGTACGCTTGTTCAGCCCGAAGCGTGTTCCTGGAATCGACAGGACCACGGGATTACGCTCTGGTACATCTACCCTCCGATCTGGATACGCCACGACGGCAACAGGATGAAATGCCTGCTAAGCAGCAGTAGCATTGCCGCAGTGGTGCATTACCAGAACGGAGTTTACAAAGAGATAGATGCACCAAGCAAGAATTAATTAAATAAAATAATAAAGCAATAAAGCAATTTTAGAAAGGATAAAAAAACAATAAAGCAATAAAGCAATTTTATAAGGATATATAAAAATGAAATTTAAAATGTAAAAAAAATAATTAAGCAGGTAAGTCTTACTTGCCTACATAAAATCTAAGTAACTACATAAAAAAACTTAAAATATACTAGAAAGCAAAAGGGATATAAGCAAAGCAAAATAAGTAATATTAGCAAAACAAACTATGAATTTAAAATATATGATGAAGCAATTAAATAAAAAAAATAAGCTATTTTAAAATGTATTATTAAAAGTTAAAAATATTGTGTGCCATTTAAAACTTACCCTAACGCGGGAGATTTAAATACTCGATGGACTTACAACAAAAACAAACGATACTAATAAGTTAAATGGTCGTCGAAAATAAACTTTTACTAATTAGAAAATTCGCACAGCTCAACTAGCGCGCTGAGTGGCGTGGACCTCACAATCCGTAGGCTTATTTTCGACTGCCTGTAAATTTTTGAAAAATGGATCGCTTCCAGCGCGTCGTAGGTACGGCCTGCGCCGGCGCAGTTGCATTCGCTGCGCGCCGGCCGTATACCTACTTATTTTATTATTTAAATATTTAACGTTTCGTGTAACGTCACATGTAACGTTTCGTTACACTACCCGCTCGTCCCTCATAAGGATTTTATTTTAAAGATAAAATCCGCAATTACTGCATTGAGTATCAACTTTTTACTAAACCTTTCATACTTCCTACTAAAACTCTAACATTCATCCCAAACATACAAACATTCAAAAGAAATAAATCAAGTAATATTATAATTACAAGACGCGTCCTAGCAAAAACCTAAAATCGTGTGTCTAATTATGCGACAAACGACTTTTTGTAAAAAATGTATTACGAGATGTTAACGACGAGGGCAATATAACGAACCACACTGTGAATTATGACCGAAGCATTTCAGATCCTTTATGTGCCAGGTGCCTAAGTTTCTACCTGACATGTCCTCCAAAACGTATACTAGTGGAGACAACTTCTGTATGACCCTACACTTGAAATACTTCGGAGCGAGCTTCTTACTGAAGTATTGGTCTTTATTACTCAACACGTAAGCTCGCTTGTGTACAATATCGCCAATGTTAAACTCAAAAGCCTTTCGTCTCAAATTGTAATGCGACGTGTTCTTTACGTGAGCGTGATAAAGAGACTTCTGTACTTGATCAAAGATAGTGCTCAGACAACCAAGGTTTTCTGCATAAATTTCGCGTGGCAGAAACAAAACCTCATCACCTAAGTCTACGTCTGTATAATGGGAACCACATGGAACCAATTCCCTACCAAAAACTAGAAAAGATGGCGTGAATCCAGTAGCTTCGTTGACCGAATTATTTATTGCGAATTGGACCTTTGGAATAAATATATCCCAGGACCTGTGATCGTTTTGTACAAAAGTTGAAATACACGTAATAATTGTTTTGTTGTATCTCTCCACAGTATTTACCAGAGGGGTATACTTAGGAGTAAAATACACGTTAGGGACATTATACTTTTTGAAAAATTGTTCGGTATGACCACTTATGAACTGACTACCATTGTCCATAAATATGCTCTGTGGTACGCCATGAACCAAAAAGATTTGATCCTCTAAAATTTTAACTATTACCTCAGAAGTAGCCTTCTTAATGGGAAAAATATGACAAAATTTGGAAAAACAACATGTAACTACTAGAATATAAGTATTTTGTTTTCGTGTCACAGGAAGGGGACCCATTAAATCGATGGATATCATTTGATAAGGGCGTGAGCACTGCTTAGGGCGTCCCATTTCTCCAAGTGTGGCATGATTTTGGCATTTATATTGTAGACAAGTAGAACAGGAACCGATATACTTTGCTACCTGACGATATAAACCTGGCCAGTAATATCTAAGTGCAATGCGTTTGTAGGTCTTAAAAATGCCTAAATGTCCTGCAATTTGCTCGTCATGATTCTCTCTAATAACTTTCTCTCGGAGTTCTGATGGAACTACTTCCTTCCACGAAAACTCATTTGTTAGATTACATTTATTTTTACCAAGGCGGAAAAGAGTACCATTCTTTATTAAAAAATTCGGAAAATTCTCAGGTCTATTAACACAATTATTGTAGATGTTTTTATACCAATCATCACTAGTGGTCGCAATAGATTTGGTAGTATCAATAGACGAAACAGGTACAGCTCGTGACAGTGCATCAGGAATAACGTTATCGACACCTCGACGATGTTTAATTACAAAATCAAAAGAAGACATTCGAACACCCCAACGTGCTAATCTGCCCGTAGGGTTATCTAAAGAAAGGAACCATTTCAACGCACTATGATCTGTATAAACAGTAAAGGTTTTGCCGTTTTCTAAATAACAACGCCAATGTTCTAACGCAATTAAAACTGCTAAGGTCTCACGCTCCGTAATGCTATAGTTTTTCTCTGCTGCCGTTAAAGATCTACTCATGTACGCTATAGGATGTTCTTTACCATTCACGGATTGAGTGAGCATAGCACCTATACCATAGTTGCTTGCGTCCGTGTGTACCTCGAATGGTAGATTGTAGTCTGGGCACGAAAGAACAGGAGCAGACACAAGGCACTCTTTAAGTTTCTTAAAAGCTACATCCGCTTCAACAGTCCACTGGAATGGTGGCGAATTCTTTTTACGCGAAGTAAGTTTATTGAGCGGCCCTGCAATTGTACTAAAATTTGGAACGAATCTTCGATACCAAGTAGCTGTACCTAAAAAACGCTTGAGCTCCTTACTACTAGTAGGAATCGGATAGTTCAAGATGGCATCAACTTTTTCGGGATCGGTTCGTAGTCCATTCGCGTCAACCACATATCCTAAGTATTTTAACCTACTTCTAAAGAATTCGCATTTCTCTAAGTTGACTGTCAAGTTAGCCTTTTGTAATCGTTCAAGAACGCGAAGTAAAAGTGAGACGTGTTCGTCGAAAGTGCTGCTGACTAGGACAATATCGTCAAGATAAGCGAATATACGATGATCGATATTACCTAACAGCGCATCGACTAAGCGTTGCTGAGTCGCAGGAGCGTTAGTCAGACCAAAAGGAGTAGTTTTGAATCTGAGAGTCCCACGACCTGGCACATAAAATGCAGTCTTATCCCTGTCCTCCTCCGCGATTGGAATCTGCCAAAAAGCTTTGGACAAGTCTATGCTACTAAGAAAATGAGCGTCTCGCAAGTTATCTAAAATTTCGGAGATGTATGGTAAATTATATGCATCTTTCTTTGTAACTGCATTGAGCTTACGACTGTCTAGACAAAAACGCGGCTGACCATTCTTCTTTTTCACGAGGAGCACGGGAGACTGCCAAGCACTTTCGCAAGGTTCCACCACATCTAAACTTAGCATTTCATCTACCTGCTCGACAAGTATACGTTGCTTTTCTGGCGAAAGCCTATAGTACCTTTGTCTAACAGGAGGCGAATCACCAGTGTCGATGCGATGGGTTATCAGATTGGTTCGACCCAAACCCTTGCTTTCAAAAGAAATGTCCCTAAACTGTCCTATAACATTATCCGCGATAGGTCTCTGAGAATTATCCAGGTTATCGTAAGAATTGATAAAAGTTTGAGAACCAGTGACATTTAAATCCATTAGTGGTACATCTAATAAATGAAGAGAACCTAGATACTTTGGACATATACGAAATGCGCGCCAGAAATCTATCCCTAGTATAAGCGGTGATTGTACTTCTGGAACTACATATGTCCTTACTATATGAAATTGATCTTCAAACTTAATTGGTAAATCGGTGTAACCAATACTGTGAAAAGTTTGGCCACCTGCGGCGACGATCGACACTTTATCATCTATACTAATTTTAAGGCCATGACTAAGTAAGGTATTATGTGCATTATTGCCCAGAATTGTAACCGCAGATCCCGAATCAAGGAGACCCGAAATTGTTATGTCATTGACTTTGATATTGACATATGGTCGCGTATCATTTGAAGGTGTACTATTAAGAATTGTAGCTATTTTGTAACTATTAAAAAACAAACGTAAAGTTTCTAACCATTTGTCCCAATCTTCTTTATTAAAACGACATGCTGTTGAAGAGGGACTGCTACAATTCTGCAGTACTAGTTTTTTGAAATGCTACACTTTGGACAGTCTGGCTTTTTAACACCTTTCTGACCACACTTAAAACATATAATTTCAGTATTCTGACAGCTTCTAAAACTATGGGAGTGATTACGACATCTGGGACAGTAAGCTAATTTTTTATTAATGGGAGGAGAATTATTCTTTGCTATAGCATGTAAATATCTTTCATTTACATTACTACTATTTTTAGATTTAAGGTATGTATCTTGTTGCTTATTTTTAAAATGACTGTAATTTGTACTATATTCATTAAAATTCTGCCTTGGTTTGTTAAATGTATTTACTTTATTCCTGTTACTAAACTCCGGGACTAGTGTTGAAGATGACGGCTGACGAGACTGTATTAGTCGTGATTCTACGATTTCAAAATTCCTACACAGAGTTCGCAATTGCTCAATAGTTTTTATCTCAGACGCAGAAGCTATGGTACTGGCATAACATACTTTAATATTATGCATAACTATTTCGAGCTTATCCTCTTCCGATAGATGTTTAGAGAGACGCGCAAACATACCCGACATAATCGCTAAATAAATCGTTATATTTTCAGTATCACTCTGAGTTCTAGACCGAATCTCTGACAAAAGACGAAAATCGTAATCTGATTTATCAAAATCTCGCTGTAAGAGGATGACCAGTTCGTCCCAGGATGAAACTTGTTCTTTAATACTCCTGAACCAGTGAAGGGCATCATCAGTAAACACTTCTGTAGCAAATGCGAGCAATTTGGTACCTGTTATGCCGCGGGCTTCACTAAACTCGTTGGCTCGTTGTATAAAAGTACGCACGCATGACTTGCCATCATATTTAAGTTTGCCTAATTCGGATGACCTAACACCACCATCACAAGTAACCGATACATTGATTGGTGTCGGGCTGACCTGTGACTCAGAACTAGAATCTGTACTAATTAAGGGGTCAACACTCTTTTTATTCAAAGAATGGAACTCTTCAAAACACTCTTTAAATTGCATGGTACATTCACGAAGTTGGTCTACTGCTTCCTTTTCTACTACTATTCTTTTTAGTCTATGATAAAGGTGATGAAGAAGATTCTCCATACGACCCATGAAACTTCTGTCTAAACAGTTTGTACTGATACCTGACCTGATTCTATTTAATATTTCGAAAGAAATCTGCAAATCTTCGAGGGGGTCCAGGTGAGAATACAAAATGTCTTCAGATGGATACAGTTGGCTAAGCTTATTGATCTGTTTTCGAAGATCTGCCACAGTACTAGCTGGAGTTTCGCCTCTAACGGCAACCTCGTATTCCAACTCAGATTTTTGTAAAGAGAAAAACTTTACAGGATAGGCCATTTTTATGTAATTACAATTAATTAATTAATAAAAAATAAAAAAAATTGAAAAAAATAAAAAGAAATATTTTTAAAAACGTCGGTAAGTTGAAAATAGCACACAAAACGTTAAAGAAACTAATACTCCGTTCTTTACAAATGTCCTAATTATACAACGCTTTGGTTTAATGAAATAGAAATTTAACTAAAAAAATGAAAGGAAAAAAAAAATAATAAAAAGCAAAATAGTATAAATGCAACTAGTGTGAAACAAGCTCTATAACAAAAGAATTTAAAATAAAAATAACTTTGGAGATGTTAAAAAAAAAATCAAATATACCTACAATATTTTTTTTGTTGTTGACTGTACTATAACGTGTTTAAATTTTGTTCAAAATAAAAGAAATAAAATTACAATTACAAAAAGATTATTGTTTCACTCCAGTTACTGCAAACCAAAAAAATAAATAAAAACGTTTTACAAAATAATAAAAAACAAAAAAAATAAAAAAAAAAACAAAACCACCGTGCAACACCAAACTAACTACTTACTACGATGAGAAGACAGATAAACCACGTTCTGGGCGCCAGTGTCGCGCTTTGGGAATTTCCCACGGCGACACTGACTAAAGTGTGATGGAAAAACTATCTTTAAAAAAATATGTTGGGCGCCAGTGTAGCCTACCGGAAAATAAAACAAGCAGCGTGATCGGTAAATAAAAAATATATATTTTACGCGCTCAATGGTAGGCAACACAAAGTGTAGGTCGTGGGTGGTCGGCCTGTCTGTCTCCTCACGCAGTGTGCAGGCACTCCCCTGTGTGATCCAGCCGACGAAGGTGGTAGATGCGGCGTAGTGGGCGTGGTGGTATGTGTCCTGCCGATGCGCGTGCCGACGATGGTAAGGCGGCGGTGGTTGTAGGCAGCAACTGGATCTAACGCGACCCGCAGCTGGCCGTCCGCTCAATCCGGAGGTTGCTGGAAATTGCTAGCCGGAAGTACGCTTGTTCAGCCCGAAGCGTGTTCCTGGAATCGACAGGACCACGGGATTACGCTCTGGTACATCTACCCTCCGATCTGGATACGCCACGACGGCAACAGGATGAAATGCCTGCTAAGCAGCAGTAGCATTGCCGCAGTGGTGCATTACCAGAACGGAGTTTACAAAGAGATAGATGCACCAAGCAAGAATTAATTAAATAAAATAATAAAGCAATAAAGCAATTTTAGAAAGGATAAAAAAACAATAAAGCAATAAAGCAATTTTATAAGGATATATAAAAATGAAATTTAAAATGTAAAAAAAATAATTAAGCAGGTAAGTCTTACTTGCCTACATAAAATCTAAGTAACTACATAAAAAAACTTAAAATATACTAGAAAGCAAAAGGGATATAAGCAAAGCAAAATAAGTAATATTAGCAAAACAAACTATGAATTTAAAATATATGATGAAGCAATTAAATAAAAAAAATAAGCTATTTTAAAATGTATTATTAAAAGTTAAAAATATTGTGTGCCATTTAAAACTTACCCTAACGCGGGAGATTTAAATACTCGATGGACTTACAACAAAAACAAACGATACTAATAAGTTAAATGGTCGTCGAAAATAAACTTTTACTAATTAGAAAATTCGCACAGCTCAACTAGCGCGCTGAGTGGCGTGGACCTCACAATCCGTAGGCTTATTTTCGACTGCCTGTAAATTTTTGAAAAATGGATCGCTTCCAGCGCGTCGTAGGTACGGCCTGCGCCGGCGCAGTTGCATTCGCTGCGCGCCGGCCGTATACCTACTTATTTTATTATTTAAATATTTAACGTTTCGTGTAACGTCACATGTAACGTTTCGTTACATCAGCTGTAAACTTAAATTTACTATAACCTATTATAAAATATCTTTACATTTATAATTATAATATTGTATTATCAATCAATCATCAATCATCATCATCAATCATCAATACTAATAATAAATCTATAAGTTTAGGTATTGTATGAATGAATGTATGTATGTATGTTCCTCCATAACTCTTAAACGAATTAACTGATTTTCATTAAACTTGGTAGATGAACATTTAGACGTACAGGACACAGGATAGGCTACTGTTTTCTTTTTCAACGCGGGCGAAGTTGCGGGCGCTAGCTAGTATTATATTATATATATATATTCTACTAGTTTTTGCCTTAAGCGTTGAACCATCAGTCAATTGGTCTAACCATTTTCGAAATTTTCACTGAGCAACGCAGTTATCGATTCATTTTTATTTATGTATATAAATAGACATATCTATCGATAGGCACAATATTATGCTACATATTTCAATTTTAACTACCTCCGAGAAACGTAGTGTAATTTTAATACAACTTTTTATTTGTGTTGTGAGTACAAAAACGATTTGATTCATCCTATCACTCACTACAAAAAATATCAAAATTTACCCTCAACAATTATCCTTGTCCGTCTCGCATCAAACTCATATCCCCGCAATAAACGTCCAAGCGGTTCCGTACATCCGAACGCTTATTCCGTATATTGAAATGAATAGGGTTGTCAACTACTCAACTAAGGTGTTGGGAACTATGAGAAATGTTAGTATAATGTTATTAATATTGTTAGCAAACTAAATTATTTATTCATACCTATTTGGTTATCAATAACCATCCCAGTGATAACAATCACATCTCGTAAGACTTACAGTTCCATTATGAGATAAAGGTCTTCACTTCAAAGAGGCTGACGGTCCACTTGATGGTCTCCTGTCCCTACACTGACGGGTATCCAAGAGGATTTCCCAACGTTAAAATAATAATAATAAAAAGTGTTGCCCTGCCACTATTATGTACTGCTACTGCTTAATTGGTAATTATTTACTTATAAATATATTAATTTTTTCCCTTATTTTAATTATATTTTACTACAGTAGAGCTGGATTTATTTTATGTTCGTGTATTAAAACTTGAATTATGTTCATGATGTTTATCTGTTTGAAAAATACCAAGAGAAAAATAAAGCAATTTACAAGCGTGGCAACCCTAGGTACAACGCGTATTTATATGACAACGCGTGCCGTACACTTTATGATTATGTCCGAATGTTGATTGAATGGTGGTCACCCTACAGTTGAGTCGTGCGTTAATTGTGTTGCGTTACTGTTTATGAGAAATTATGTTTATAACTGTACTAAAATCTATTTATTATTATGGGAATTTTTCGAATATAATGCTGTAATTGAGATGAACCTATTACGTTAGCAGTTAAACTCTGCTGAGTATAAGACTACTTCAGTAAAATAAAATTATTTCAGCTAAACAAATGTTAACAACTCTGTTGAATCCAGATTTTATCTAATTGAAGCATTCATTTTTGTGAATAGTATTTTTAACATGTCGCTTGCAATTTTATTTTTATTTTATATTAATGATGGGTTTGCTCTTGACAAGCATCAACTCAAAAGTGGCCTATTCACTCGAACTTTAAAAAAATTGGCTTATTCATATAACCCATAATATACATAATATATAATAACCTACAGACGCCAGCAGGGATTTCTAATCCTTGGCAGTACGTATTATAAATAACTCTTTTTAACAAAAAATAAACCGACTTCAAACCGTCTCATGGTCTTTTCTCATGGATGCCATTATCAGAACTGGACCAAATTGAAATGGGACCACAAGGGAAGCATTCGCTTTCAAATAAAAAAGACTCATCAAAATCGTTTCACCCAGTCGAAAGTTATGAGGTAACAAACATAAAAAAAACATACGCGTCGAATTGAGAACCTCTTTTTTGGAAGACGGTTGAAAAAAAAACCGTTTGGTTCGAAAGTGGCAATCTTCCTCCTCTTTTGAGGCAATCCTCCTTTCAGGTTTCAGGTTATCAGTTATAATACTAGTGACCGGTCCCTGACTTCGCAGGTATGCATATGCATTTTTTTTCTGCAAATTAATTATATACACAAGTCTTCTTCGTTTAGTGCCCTTTCTATTATTAAAAAAGAGTGGGTTTAGACGTATTAAGTACTTCTTTTTTAACAGACTGAGGTCTCCCTAACAGCTCATTAGAGAACAGACTGTTTACATTTATGGTGTTTCTATCACAATGAACAAATATCCAAAAAACTTAAATAAGCTTGAATACCATCATGCCAATATCTAATGCAATCTTTCGAGGCAATACATCATGTAAAGGTTACAATAGGTGTTTACGGTGTTGGTTCATGTCACTAAAATGATTTATGATTTATCGCCGCCAAAGGATTTTGTATCAGACATTTTTATTTGCGCTCGTAATTTCATGTAGTATATTTTCTTTTACTCATTTAATATTTACAGGGTTGACGACTTTGAATGAGAAATGAATTAATTTTTTTTATTTCAAAAATAATTTTGATTATTTTGGTCTTTTTCTATTACTTGAAAATGAGTAGGTTTGCAAAATTTCATTATGATCGTTTAAGTATCTAAGCGGTGAGAGCCAACGCCAACCCCTGGTTATTCTTAAGTAAGTATAAACTATATTATTATCCGTTCAGTAATGTTTGAGGAATGAATATTTGATACTCCCGAAAGACGAAAGAGTAACACACATCCCTGCATCCTCACAAACTTTCGTATTTATAATATTAGTATGAATTTGTTTCCAGGGATAACTATAGTACCTACCTGAAAGTGCTGAAAGTTTCATCCCTATTTTCAAGAATGATGGTAGTACATGGCCAATTCTTTAATATAACTCACTTATTTTTCTGCTTTCACCAGGAAATACATACGACGACGAAGAAATACAACTATCATTTAGACAAATGTGCTAAAAAGACGAACGTTGTGTTTGTACTAGCGCTCCGGGACATATGATAATAGCGTTGCATTTAAATCCCCTACTATTGGTATTTGTCGCAACAACTAACTCATTTTAGAAATAATGAAAAACTATCGATATTTTCAAATAATATTTTAGCGTGAACTTGGACACATTTAAGAACAAAACCAGGCAACTTTAATACGTCAATATTGTAAATTATAATGAAAATATTGAGGCTTTTTTAAGGAGTTGCCTTGTATCACTTTCTTGCCGGTAGAGTAATGAGATATTAGCAAATTAGAAAGATACAACAACTACTAAAACATGTAACGATAAGATATGGAAAACGGTATTATTTTTTATTTTACTCGCTTTAAAACAGTTTCTAGTCCCGTTATTTTACTTGTTAAAAATTTATATACTAAAGAATATACTGAGAAATTTGTATATTGAAAATTAAAGGCAGATCTACTATTACTTAGCCAATACAAGCCAACTTGGGCAGATTTACTAGCCAATGGAGTAAAATAGTGTAAACAATACAAAAGCAGGGCTAACGTATAATAAATAACGACGTTTTTAGATCTAATTATCAAATTATAATTATAATGAAATATTACAATTTATCATATGTTTTTGCAAGCAATTTTTCGCCATTTTATTTTCTATACTAGAACAAAATATGGTCGTCATTTCTAATCCTACATGATAAGAAAATGTTAGTATTCGAACCTGCATCAGAATAATTAAAAATTTTCATTTACTTGTCTGTAACTATTTAATTAGAATAAAATAATTATTATTTGCTAGTAATGCATAACTTGTATTACTAATATATATTTGAAAAATACACAATATTGTTAATTTTTGTTTTCGAGAACTTATAGTAGGGATAACATCACCTTTATATTCGCTCCAAGCTAGAGGACTCTCTTGAGAATATTTAGTGAATAAACTTTATATTTCTCACGCTGGTTTATGTTACACGGAACCCGTTTCAGTTTGAACAAGTTCCTTGTATTTTTGGACATTTCATAATATGAGAAACGTGAATTTAAAGTGGGAAAATAAGGCAGGATAAGAAAACCGGAGACTGTATACTTTAGAGTCCACTACAAAACGACACCATATTATGAATCATGTGAGTTGAAAATTAATGTTTTCTGCTCGTCGTTGTATTTGTTTAGAATAATCATCATTTGTAAATACATGTTCTCATATTATATTTAAGCTGTACTTAATGACATTAATTTTGTTAATTACTTTTATATACCACTGCTGTCCTAGAAGATGTAAATAGAAGAACTTCACATAGGTATTCTAGAAGATTGCTAGACTTCTAATAATCGATTAATGGTCTTATAGCGTTATTAAAATAATACAGTTTACTTGGATTTAAATGTGTCCCCGTATATTTTACCCGTACAGCGAATTTTATCAAAAGTATTCACAAGTAACAAAAGTAAAATTAACTATAGAATTTCGTATAAAATATAAATTTGAAACAATTGACTTTCCACCCTAATCACTTTTAAATACGACTTAAATCAAAGTTTGTTAATTAGTGAATTAATTACCATTATATTCTAGCTAAAGAGGATTGTCAGTAACAGATCCCACTGCACCTAATTGACGGATCAGTAATCCGAGTAGCGTGTAATATAATGCATTTGGTTGTTAATTAAATAGCAATATTTACCTATAAAAGACTAATAATTATTTTAATGAATATTGTTCTGCAAGCAGGCTTCACCACAAAAGGCTTTTACATATTTTAGTGCTATATCTATATTTTGATATTGCAAACGTGTGAAGCCAGGTGCGGGTCGTAGGTTGACAGTAAGACTTTATTTAGAAAAGTTGCTCTGCGTACCATAGAAAGGTAATAAAACCGCCGAAAAAACTGAAAAGCATAAAATAATCTTATTATTTTACCTAAGTAATTTTGAGTCGCCGCCGCGCATCACTCTTTACGTAATTTTAGCTTGTTTGGCGCCGACTCAAAATTACTTAAGTAAAATAATAAGATTATTTTATGCTTTTCAGTTTTTTCGGCGGTTTTATTTTTTGTTAAATAGGTTTATTTTTTATTTTTTTATGGCTAATATTTACTACATGCTTAATTTTTAATTTTCCCACCCCCATTTTCCCACCCTTAGGGTAGGATTTTTTTTTCTAAATTTATACGAGACCAACTTTGAGGTATACCCTATCTATTAAAAAAGAAATATCAAAATCGGACTACTCTGCAAAAAGTTATGCGTGGAAATACGCTACAATCGGTGAGTGAACAATCAATAATCCCTTGTTTTCCTACTCTTAGGGTTGGAATTTTTTTTCCAAATTAAAATGAGATCCCGTTGGGGGTGCACTCTTTCAAATAAAAAAAGAATTATCAAAATCGGATCACCCTGTCAAAAGTTATGCGTGATCATACATAAATATATATATATATACGCGTCGAATTGAGTACCTCCTCCGTTTTTGTTTTTTTTTTGTTTTCGTCGGTTAATCAAAGTAAAAACTAAAGCAATTGAGATAAATAATAATTTTATATATTATATTAAAAGTCGTGATTTTTCTTCAGAACTACAGTGAAGTTCTTAAAACTCATAAGGTTATTGCAGTATTAGTTTTAACTACGCGATCATAAGGAGTTCCAAATAAGGAACAATATTAGTGGAAGGATTACCCCATCAGTAGTGTTACGAATGGCACATAACTTAGAAACTAATAGTATACCGAAATCCAACGCTTCTCTAAACTTCTCAACCAATTAATCATCATCTGGCGAATGGTTCGCAACTTTAATCCGAAACTAATTAAAACATGCGTGCACAGAGTCCTTTATTCACAGTATAATTATTCAACAGTATGTCAAGTAACAAAGTAACAAATGAAGTTGACGCAAGATGTAATCTATACTAATACTAATATTATAAAGAGGAAAGATTTGAATAGGCTCGGAAACTACTGGACCGATTTGAAAAAAATCTTTTACCATTAGAAGCCGACATTATCCGTGATGAACATAGGCTACTTTTTATCGAGGGAAAATGCTTCATTCCTATGGGAAATCTAAAATAAAAGTAAATCTAGTATTTACTTTTATTTTAGATTTCCCATAGGCCCGGGCTTGGCCCGGGATACACTTGACAGTGCCATCTATCCAGAATCAGGTGAAGCTACTAACATAACAACTGTTTGGTGATATTTTTAGCGATCTGCTCCACGGTAAATGGCGTTTTATACTTTTCAACGCGGACGAAGTCGCGAGCACCAGCTAGTGTAAGATATTATGATTGCCTTCTGTTTTCATTTCTGTGTACTAACTATTCAATAATACTTGTATAACTATTCGAAAATATTATACAAATCGCTCACAATTATTTTATTTCTACTTGTGGAAATTAAGTAGTTAAGTGGTTTGAAAAAGAGGATTAGTATGTGATATTTAAATGTAATATTTAAAATTACTCGTGTTACTGAAATTTATGGACCCTGTACAAATATATCTAAATTTAATTAGAAAAGGTTGCTTTCTCTAATTTGGAAACACTTACTTCTTATTAACCACTTACTTCTCTGTATTCTGTTTACTAGTATCTACTATAGTCCTATGGGAGAACAAAATCCCTATCACAATAATTACTGGTAGCAAGGCAGTTGAGATTACTGCAACCCTTTCCTGGTGCCAATTAATTTGCGACTTATAAACTATGATGATCATTAATGCTTACGAACAATGTTTAAAACAAATAATATTACGAACTCTTTCGTGAATTTTGTTTATTATATGTGAAGGTTGAAAGACAGTCCATTTTCTGCTAGGCAACGCTAATAATAAACTGCATAATAACTCTGATTTTGAATCAAATTATTTACCACCAATCGTACCTATCTACGATTTATTTAAAGAGAAAATCACGTACTCGGTGCTATGACCAAATGACCATTATTATTTGAAATACAACTTCCAAAAAGGCAAATCTAAAACTCCGTGAGGGTTTCAAGTGTGTGACATTGGTTTCGACATTTCACACCCTGCTGGTAAAGCTATGTTCACAAACTTTTGCTTGCAATATTAAGGCATGGTGTAACTAAATCCAATATATTCAAGATCTTATCTAGGCATTAGGCATACATACCTATAGGCCATTATGACATTCATGCGGAGGGCGCCAAAACATTTTTTTTTTTTACTCATCGAGTATATGTATTTTATGATTTTAATAAATTTATAATATATTTAGCGACCCGCCTCCAACTTCGCAAGAATGCCAATTTCTTTCTGCAAATTATATTATACAATTTGTGGAAAAACTGAAAGAGGGTGTTCTCCACAAACTTCTTAAAGGTTATTTATCATGGTAGGTGATTATCATCTTATAGTTGCCTAAGGACACAAGCAACATAGAGGAATCAGAATTATTTACATTAGCTTTTATTTAGGAGTTACGCTAACCAAAGTTGTTTTTGTCTTATTTGAAACTACAATTTTCATTCAATTTTCATATGAGGTGTCAGTATTTGATTTTATATCGTCACTGGCTGATAACACCACATGTATAGTAATCCTATGAATCTACTGGATGCCACATTACAATGTATGTGAACACATCCTAACATCAATCCTCTAAGCGACGTGTGAAAGGGTGTATTCAAACATAATATTGAGGTTGAAAAGGTCGGGTTTGCAAACGGTCCTGACGCGGGTGCTCTTTGTGAATCAGTAATGTATGCATAAGTGGATGCGATTGTTTCAGAACTTAACATTTTAGGTGTTTAGTGCATTAAAAATGAGTTTTTGTGAATAAATCATCTCATTGCATCTGAATAAATCTAACTTTATTTCATTGATGTCGAACAACCTAGCTTCACAAGAATTATACACTAGGTAATTTCGTTAAAGACTCCGACATGTTTTGTATCTTATTTTATGAAATAAAACGTTTATAAACCTCGGCGTGTACCTACGCTTAGTTCTTTAAACTACTAGACGAATTTTAATGTTATTTTAACTAATACCACAAAGTACAAGTACTAATTAAAAGAAAGTTTAAGGAGAAAGGTTTATATATAACTAGCTGTGGTGCCCGCGACTTCGTCCGCGTTCTTTATAGCCTATAGCCTTTCTCGATAAATGGTCTAACCAACACAAAAATATTTTTTCAATTCGAACCAATAGTTCCTGAGATTAGCGTGTACAACCAGACAAACAAACAAACAAACTCTTCAGTATAGATTTGCAGAAAAAATCCATACGAAGACGGGGGCTGGCCGCTAGTAAATTATAAAACAATAAGACTACAATTAGATAGTCCTAAAGACTGTCTGCGATTTTTTATAAGAAAAACGAATATAAAAAAATACCTTTCAATCAGAAGAAGTATGTTCTTGAAAATTGTTCAAATTGATCGTTTAAACGGCTTTAAATTCGAAACTACTCAATAGATTGAAGTGGCATTTGAATCAAATCAATTCTAAGTTGAATACACCTTCATATCGTCCTCACACTTGAGCTATCCCCCATACGTCTTCGTCTATGTCCCATAACTCATGGTGTACTATTGAAATTGTATGCAAATTCAAAATGACACTCCCAACAGTTCTACGGCACTTGTGTTCAAGTGTTCGTTTGATTTAGGGCGAAACGTACTTCGTTTAATAAATACGGAAATATATTTCGTGTAATTCTTTTGGGATGTCGCTATTTTAAAGGGAATTTGATAACATTTCTATGTCTTCATTGAAATTTTTGTGAAAAATCAATACTAATAATAAATCTGTAGGGGTCGGTCATGGAGTAATTTACTTTGTTTTCAGAAACATCGTGTATATAGGCTCTATACATGATACTGAAACTAAATTGACGGTTTTTAGAATTTTTTTCTGTATGTATGTATGTATGTTCCTTCATAACTCTTAAACGAATTAACTGATTTTCATGAAACTTGGTATATACACATTTAGAAGTACGGGACACGTGATAGGCTACTTTTTATCCTTTTTAACGCGGACGAAGTCGCGGGCAACAGCTAGTATAATATAAATTTCTGATGCTAGAAAGTCATAAGATTTATTCGCGATTTCTTATGGTTACATTTGATTATTATTACGTATTTTTGGATACTATTCCAAAATTTTATCTGTGGTAACATTATATTATCTGTTTTAACATTTATAAGGTTAACATATATATATATTTTATCTACTTCATCAGCAGTAGAATTATTTACTGCGTTAATTTCTTTTAATTAATATAGTTTTAGTAAGTTAATTTTAGAAAGGTGAGAACTTAAAGCTATGCTCTTTTATTTGTTAGATGGATTTGAGAAAAAAACTAAGCTACGAAATTAGTTATTTGTATTGTAATTAGTAATGCCATTTTTAATTTAAAAGCTACAATCAAACATCAAAGGCGAAATGCAATTTTCGCACGAGTTTCAATTATTTACACACATCAGATGTCAGTCAAATTGACGCAACTTGAAATTGTTGTCACACCAACCGCGACGAATTTTAAAGCGATTTTTAAATTTTACCCCTTTGAGAAAATGTCCGATTGATTATTATCGTGAGAATATATTTTAAGTTTTCTTTTTTATTTGAGATTTAAATTAATCGTACAGAACCGCAGATGTTTAACGCTAAAATAGAGTCATTACAAATTTTAATGTTCGCCATTTAGTTTTTACGATCGATCCATCAAAAAAATAGTAAAAATCATCCCTTTTGTCATCAACACCTTGCCTCTTTCATTGGAATGATTATGCAAATTGTGTTCTATTAACAAATCAACCGTTACAAATTTTTGTTTACCTTCATTATCATAATTTACAAAAAGCTCGTGTCATCGCGCACCGTTTAGTATTATGCAAAAAATTCGCCAAACATTACCGAGTCATTAAACTTTTTGAAAGAATTTTTTACAGCCAACATTTTATGACGTTCGATCAATCAATACCGGAAGACGTGTCTACTTATGCAAATTTTTACTTATTTCTTTTAATTAATTCATTAGGGTTGTCGTTTTCGATCATAAATTGTTATTTTATTACGTCATTTGGTCACATCAAGGGTTGCCATCTGCAACGTCTTCCGCATGAATACGCGTTGCCTGTCGATTTTTTGAAGCAATATTTTTAATGGTATGTCAAATTAATGTCGATCCCATTGTATACGTATCGACAATGTGTCTATAGGGTTTTAGAGACATTGGTGTTGTGCCAACCAACCCTTTTTTAAATTTCATGGCTGGGGATTTATATTACAAATTGAAACAGAATTATTCCGATTGTGCGTACCGACCCTTTTTCTACAGTTCACATTTTTCTAAATATATGTCCTGTGTGTTAATTTTTAAATTTATTTGACATTATTGTAGATATTACTGTCGATAGAAAGTTGTTGATCGTGTTCCTCTATTGTTATTGTTTATTTATTATAAAGTTTATAATTGATTTTAGTCAATGAATCGATGCTGTAACTAACTTACTCTTTTTTTAAATCGTGTCCAAATAGTACAAAAATATTTTCAAAACTGTTAAAAATCTTTTCTGATATTTATGTATTTATTTGTGTTTATGTATTTAGTATGCAATAAGCGAATTATCATTTTTTTTTTCTATTGTTATAAATGAATTAAATGTTATATGTCTCATGTGTTTTATTAATTGTTTTGTCTTCATATGACTTGTGTTTTGTCTTTGCGTAAACACTAACCAGATATTGTTATCTTTTATGGCGATTTTTAATGGAAGGATACATTTATCTATTAAATTATTACATTACCTTGAGGAAAAATTGATTCCACGAGAGCAGTAACAATACTTCCTAACAAAGAATAATATAAATCCACTTGTATTGAATGTTGTATCAGAAACAAACACAGAAAATGAAAGCAAAATATTAACGTTATCTCATCGCCTTATCCCATCGTTAGAACAAATAAGACGGCTCTTATTATAACACATATATGCATTCCATTGTCTAGAGTAAGTAAGTACTTACGTGAAATATATTTTATTTATCCAATAGATATATTAAGATCAAGTGCGTTTTAAGTAAGAGGTCGATTTAGAAAGAAAATAAAGGAATTCAAATAGATCAATATGAAGAACTTTGAATATGAAGAATGATATAGATTATAATTATATTTTATCATAATGGCAACTCTTTATTATATATTTATGAGGGATTTTTTAATTCTGTTAATATGTGAACGATAGATTTCGGAATCACAGCAGCTATTTCAAAATTACATTTACTATTTAAAAGCTACATAGTACCAGATAGTAGGCACTGGTGGACTAGAGCAACTTTAATCAGTTTTGAAATTAATTAAATAAAATAACATTGGCTTAAAAAATAAATAAAAAGTTTGTGGTTTGAAACACTAAAAAAGCTCCAAAAATTAAACAAAATTCTTGATCAAAGTGAAGCTACAAGGGTTTCAGGAGTTTTGGGGATATATCGAACAAAAACGACACTTTTGGTTTTAATGATTGGTTATACTTAACTTAATCAACAAACAGCCCAAAAACAAAAACTTATTACTAAAAAATTACTATCTCAATTACTAAAATATACCAAAATTATAAAGAACTTGACTGTCTAACAGCTAACAGAATTCCCGAACAGAATGATTAGATCCATCATAGTCAGCGGAAATATGTTTAGCTACATTATATTCGATACGTACTATTTTAATTCATCATAAATGAATATTGCGTGTCGATGAACTTTAATCAAATTATTTCATAAAACATCTTTATTCCTTCATACAAAATAGCCATAAACCCTTTCTTAGCATTAACAATTCCCTCGAGGATCCAAAACAAACGAGTTGCAGCGTTTTTACGAGCCATACCTTGTTTTATGTCACCAAAGACTAATTGCAAAACAACAATTACGTACAAAGGATTATGAGCCTTGACTTCTATAAAAAAAATATGCTCATTTTTATTTTACAAGTAAGGTAAATCTGTTCTTAAAGAGCTGACTTGAAAGTCGATGTATATACTAGTTTTGTTTTGTTTAATTGCATCTGGGTATTGTTCAACTAAGTACCTCAAAATTAGACGAGCCCATTTGATGAGTGCTTAGACTGCTGTTTTAGGGTACCAGGGATTGATTCCCGACAGGTTCAACTTTCGAAATCAAATTTTCAAAGTTGGCTCTGGTTGATCTCTTACTCACGATCTGAAACTAAAAACCACATGTATTATTATTTCAAAGTTCTCTTCTGTAAGATTGTTTTTAACTACCGAACTCAAAATATACTGGTAAAAGATTTTGGCATAAGAATCTAAAGTATTTTCATGATTAACTATCACGCCTATCACGCCACGAAATATTTGCCACAAATTTTAATGTTGTGCTTATTGCCTGCGTTATAAAAAGTTCAGTTTTTACATTATTGACTTCTTAACTTTTATTAACAACATATTATTATGGAAAGACAACAAAAAGTCACTCCAATATTATACACAGATCGCCCGCATACTTAAAAACACTCGAACGCTCGATCTCAATTCTCAACAGTACTCGAGATCTTTAATGCGTCTTAGATTATGCACATGTATTTTTTTCAATAGAAAATACCACAGAAAAAAACAACACTATATATACAATTATTTTAATTCATATTAATTTATATTAAAATATTTTTATTTTTATTTATGAGGCCTCAGAACTTATCCATCCATCTATCCTCCATCTATCCATACTAATAATAAATCTGTAAGTGGAGATATTGTAGGTATTGTATGTATGTATGTATGTTCCTCAATAACTCTTAAACGAATTAACTGAATTTTCATGAAACTTGGTAGATAGACATTTAGAAGTACGGGACACGTGATAGGCTACCTTTTATCTTTTTTAACGCGGACGAAGTCGCGGGCAAGCCAGCTAGTAATATATATAAAGTCAAACTTAACCTATTTAAAGATGTTATAGCGTTGCATTTGAATTATTAAAATGTAAATGAATCTAAAAATTACAATAAAAAGACACTCACTAGATAATTAGATGGCTACTAACTAAGAAAACTAAAAGTCTAAAATTACATTAAGTACATTCCCACGGTTTCCCATGACAGTGGTAAAATTAATCACTGTCCAGTAACTGCGTCCTGCGGGTTGTAAACCTCTGACAATTTCATTAGCTCGCGAAACGTTACGTAAATACAAATTAAGGCGGCCAGATGTCGCCACCGGTCGGGTCGTAACTCCTTTTTATTTTGTTTCATTGTTTACCAAACACGCTTTTATTTCGTGTTCTGTCTCAGTAATTATTGTAATTTGTCTATTTAACAACAATTAAATTTAATCTATTTTTTTAGTTAAAAAATTAATTGAGTCCCTCTTAATCGGTGAAGAAAAATAAATAAAATATATTTCAAATTCCCACAAACGTATAATTTCATAAAATGAGCGGTCCATCTGAAGGCAGTTAGCGACCTCGTATAGAAGACCATCGAAAATAACAGCACATGTGCTTTTTTGTTTCGGTTAGTGACGCTAAAGCCTATTTTCTGGAGAATTAAGAAGTAGCTTCACGAGTAAGTCGTGTCTGTGGTAGACTGTTTTATATTTTATATTAGAAATTAATGATATCTTTGAAGAACAACATAATATATAATTATTTCCAATGCAGCACACATTTAACAAAAAAACAAAAAAAAATTACTCAAACAAAACTTTACTAATAATTCTACATTTAAAAAGATAAAATTAGAGACTGTATTTAAATTATGCATTCATAGACAAATTGGCAAAATGTTCAAAGGAGAAGCGCTTTGTAATTAAGTTAAATCAAAATAATACCAAAAAAAATGTAAGATGGAATCAAACGATAAGAATAACGTAATTAATTGCGTGTTTGTCTATGACACATTGACACTCAACTTGTGATTGGCCCCAAAAATATCCCCCAATTTGCGTGAAATGTTTTATCTCTGGCTCGGATCATTTTGTTAGGGAAAAACATTATTACTGCAATTTGACGCCCCTGCGAGCTAGAAAATTATTTTTTCCGCCTTTTTATTCTTATTTACAAAGCCGTAATTAGGTTGGAAAAGCTTTAGTCTTTGAAGGCTGATTGTATACTTATCTTTTATTTGCTTTATTTGGCTTAAAAAACTCTTTGCATTTACGTATGTTTCACTTCATTACTGGAAAATTAAATATTATAACTAGCTGCTGGCCGCGACTTTGCCCACGTATAAAAAATAGATGAAAACCTCTCAGACCTACCAAGTGTACTATATAAAATTTCATCAAAATAAGTTAAACCGTTTCGAAGGAGTATAGTAACTACCTAACACTGTGACACGAGAATTTTATATATTAGATATAATGGAAATCGTCGAAACAGCAGTCGTTATACATGGAAAATTATGGAAAACTGCTGTTTCCTGGATAAAGTTGCCTACGACTTCGCGCCTATTTTTCTTACACGTGAAAACATAATACAACTTTATTGCTCATAATATATACCTACTTACATTTTTTTATGGAAAGCTACCCTATGTCTTTTACTGTATCTCTGACCAACTGTATGATGTATTTCATAATAGTCTGTTAAGTAGTTACTGCGTGAACGCGTAATAAGAGCCGCAGGTCGATGATCGATCCAGGCTGCTTCTGACCAGTCCTATTTGAAAATTATGGGGAAGGCCTATGTCCAACAGTGGACGTCCTACTGCTGCAACGACATAATATGTTACAAAATTTACAATGATATCGCTTTCTCTATTTAATTACAATAATGTAGTCAATATTAATAATAAATCTGTAGGGGTTGGTCATGGAGTAATTTGCTTTGTTTTCAGAAATATCGTGTATATAGGCTCTATACATGATACTCAAACTAAATTGACCATTTTTACAATTTTTTTCTGTATGTATGTATGTTCCTCCAGCACTCTTAAACGAATTAAATGATTTTCATGAAACTTGGTAGATAAACGTTTAGAAGTACGGGACACGTGATAGGCTTCTTTTTATGTTTTTTTAACGCGGACGAAGTCGCGGGCAACAGCTAGTTAAAAATAAGATTTCCCTATAATTACGTGTATAAAAAAATATAAAAGATTTATTAAAAAAATGACTAATGTAAAACAAAACTATTGGACACGAAGTGGACATATGTTAATAATTATTTATCAGTGGTCATGCAAATTGGTTCTGGTAACGCAACTTGTTCGCCTTGTCATGATATTATCACCTAATCACCTGCGGGTTAGTGTGAATGTGATTTTTCATAAAAGAAAAATAAATCGCTATGAATATTTACTACGTATTGCGATCTTGATATGCTATCTTTAGAAACATATTTTTATAATATGATACCTATTATGAATCAGCTGAAAAATACGACGATAGATAATACCAAGTAGGATGAATTTAAGAGATAAGGAAGTGATAAGGAAATAGGATCAGCAAAACACAAAAGCACAAATGCATTTATTTCAAGGTGATCTTCTGTAAAGGGGCGGTTTTTGAAGGAAACCTAAACATTTTTAAATGTCGCGAATCGAAACGGTTTTATGCCTCGTTCGTCCCGATATTTTGTCCCACATTATATTCCATTCCTGGTTTGTCCCAAAACTTAAAAGGGCTCGTCAAATACTTGTTAAACGAAAAGTTACTATGAAGGAATGGAATCATCTACATACCTATATTTAATATTTAAGTGTTTATTTTTACAAGACTTTGTAGTGATAATAACATATTTTTTAATTTATATATTTAATTAACTTTCTTCGTAAGCATATACAAAATTAAAGACCCTCACCTGTCTGCATAAGCATACCTCCGATCTATGGAATTATAGACATGAAGGAATTCTTTGTTGTTTCTTCCTAAAAGTATTAGTTATCCACAACGTAATAGCAATATCCATTAACACGCGCACGTTACGTTTCAATGTGCATTCAGTGAGCACATTTCACGGTGGAATTGTCCCATAATCAAATTATTCGCCGCAGTTACTAGGCTTAACCCATTAGACGTCACTTCATTCGAATATGGGGTTCAATTTTGCGACACACTCGCTCAAATTGGATTATTGCAGTCTTGGATTGTTATAGCCAAAGCTGGTCATAGTCTCACTCTATTGTACAGGGATGACTCTCTGACGAGAAGTCAAAATATTCTTCCAATTTCAGCTCCTCAACGCACATAAGTCAGGTTTGCCTTTTTGATGATGTCAATGCAATTCTTCTGAAGTTACAGTAGTGGTTTTTAGGTAAAGGCAGGCATCGGCAGACGTTTGCTGTTGTCTTTCGGTAAGTAAGTGAGTAAGGGATGCATATCCCCTCCTTTTATCTATTGCCACTTACCATCAAGTGGACCATCAGCCTGTCTACAAAAAAAACTAAAAAATTTCTATTAATAGGCATGTCGATGTTCAACAAACGGGAAAGGGCATCACATAAATAATCGGACATAATAAATATGATTCGCCATCACTGTCACAGTTTGAGGGACGTACGAAGTGACATTACACGTGCGTGTGGCGTTATCGTAAAATTTTACGACGTTGCAAGATCACTGCGGCCGGCCGCGCCACTTCCGTCCCCGCGCCAATATTGTTGTTTCAAATTGATAGGCGCTTGCTGCATTCAGTTGCAAACCATGAGAAATATTGGAAATGTTATTCAAAATCATTATCGTAAATCACCTTCAATGATACTAAAAAGTATATAATTTCATCAACAGACGTTCTAAAAAGGTTCACATGAGATTTTTGTATGTTACTCTATGAAATGGAATAGGTATTTGATTAGGGAAATATTCCATTTGCCTATGAGGGGGGAGGCGTATGGATGGAGGTCCTACGGCTGAGATGATGATTTTACAAAATAGAATGGACCTGAAGTCCATTTGGCGACAACACAAAATAATTATAATAATATCTACTAATATAAATAGTATAAGTAAACGTGGTCTCTCACGGCATTACTGGTTCACAAGTTCAAAGTGGCTCAACGTGCTATGGAGAAATTCCGAGATTCGCCAAGGAACCAAAGTTATCGGCGTAGCTGAGAGAATTAGGAAGCTACATAAAGTGACAACAGGCAGGTCACATTTGTCGCAGAGTGGATATATTAAGTTTTTCGAAGAGGCCAAGTGGTCAGACGACCTGAAAGGCATCGCAAGATGAAGGATGAATGCAAAAGACAGAAGACTGTGCGTGGTGGCGAGCCAGAGACCTATCTATACTAATATTATAAAGAGGAAAGATTTGATCGTTTGTTTGTATAGAATAGGCTCCGAAACTACTGGACCGATTTAAAAAAATCTTTTACCATTAGAAGCCGACATTATCCGTGATGAACATAGGCTACTTTTTACCGCGGGAAATGCTCCATTCCTAAAAGTAAATACTAGCGGCTTGGCGTTTTATACTTTTCTACGCGGACGAAGTCGCGAGCACCAGCTAGTATCCTATAACAGTGGAGACACATAAGCTGATGATGATGATGATAATGATATTAAGTATTAAGTATTTTGTCAGTTTCAAATGGAATTTTATATCAACATGAATTTGAAATGTAGAAATGGAGACTTAATCTTAATAAATGGGTGTTTATTCAAAGAATATTAAGATGTTTTCATGAATAAAAAGAATAAATGTGCCACAGCAATAAATTCAGCGAAAACCGGACGTTATCACGCTAGAAATACTCTCCAGTTATTTGTGCAATAACTTAAAAAGGTCTCCCCTAAGAGTAACCTCACGGAAAAAAGTGTGTTAACAAACAAAAAGATTTATACACAAGTGGCAGATAAGTTCCCTTACTGTTTCCCCGTACAGTCACGGAAGAAAACGTTAAATAAATATAGTGGAAAACCCAATAAAAGTATATGGCCTAATCTCTATCCAATATTTCCTTAGCATTTCGATGAACGTTTTCCTTTTAAGAAAAATAAACATAAGAATAACGTGGATACACCAAAACAGTTTTCTTTGTTTCTTTAATCTTAATCTGGATATATAATATAATCATATATCTGGAAAAATAGCATTTATTAATAATTTTATATTATCTCTAGAAATTTTGTTATTTATATTAAATCGAACTTAAATCCTCTAAAATTATCTACATAATTGTTCATTTGATATCTTCTGTTATGCCATTAACAGATGTGAAAACATCATTTCTGTTAATCGCGACAGTAGCTACCAACCATCAAGTGGATCGTTAACCCTACCTGCTATACCTTTACATAAAAAGAATGAAAATAAAGTTGCATGCAGCTTTATTCAGCTTCAAATTATTTTTATTATGAAAACCAGATGAAAATGTGTATAACATACCAAGACCAATATAGTCAAGGTATATGTTATAGACAAGTTGACAGACTTCGTAAATGTAACTACATATTTTGTAAAAGAGTTAGTTGCCAGTATCAAAAGCTTAAGTTAAGATTTATAAGATTGACACAGACTGTTTGGCTTTATACAACACTATTTACGTTTCTTTAGGCGGCATGTCCACAATTTTCTTTCTCGTCTCTCTGCTCAAGGTTTCCACCTTCTGCTTTTATCGTTCAAGCGTTATTGTTGGCGATACCCGAGCTACGGTTATCTAAGAATTATTTAGGAGATGTTACTGTCCTCAATGAAATAAACACTCTCGAACGGAGACACGAAATGGGAAAATATTATAGCGACATCCTATTATACTTATTGTAAATTTCACTGGGAAAAAAGATGTTTATTTGTTGTGTCATTTTTACTGTGTAATAATGATAAGATAAATGATAACATTAAATTAAGCCTAATTTCTTTGAGATTCTATACTAATTTTGAATCGTATTGAAATTATACAGTTATCAATCAATATTATCAATACTAGTAATAAATCTGTAAGTGTAGGTGTACACAATTATGTATGTATGTTCCTCCATAACTCTTAAACGAATTAACTAATTTTCATGAAACTTGGTAGAAACATTCTATGCAAAACAAGGTAGACAAATTTAAAATTAAATATTGTTCTATTGAACTATGAATAACTAGGTACTTGAGGCAAATAACTTTTTAGTACCTAACCAAAGCTCAAAGACGGCTTAAAGTTTATTTAGAATTTTGTTGTATTTATTAATTCGTTGGCTAGTATACTGCCTAAAGTATAAGTATACTGACCCCTGTGGAAAATCATTCATGTCAAGCTGTGGACATCAATCGAAGTACGTAGCGTTATTAGTTAAGTTTTTCTCACGACTATATAACTAACTTACTTTGACCAGTGTCCAGTGAAACGAATCAAGTGAAAACATCACGATTTGGGAAACAACCCTTTCAATGAAAATTGACCATCGGTCAGTAATCCGATTTACGTAGCGGTCAAAGTGTTTATCCTGTTGTGTGATAATGATTGTGGGAACGAAAACTAACTATGTCGATATATGTTCGTCAATATTATTATATCAATCTATACTAATATTATAAAGAGGAAAGATTTGATTGTTTGTTTGTTTGTTTGTATAGAATAGGCTCCGAAACTACTGGACTGATTTGAAAAATTCTTTTAATATTAGAAGCCGACATTATCCGTGATGAACATAGGATACTTTTTACCGCCGGAAATGCTTAATTCCTACGGGAAATCTAAAATAATAGTATCGCGAGCACCAGCTAGTGTTAGTATATTACGAGAAACGTCTGAATTTTTATGATGCTTAATAATTTCCTTTTTTTTTTATTTTAATTAATCGTAATTAATTTTATAATTAGTTCTACAATAGATGCAATCCATACATCATCATCATTATCAACTCAGAAACAGGACTTCCACGGCTGAACATAGGCCTCCCCCATAATGTTATATCCTATGTCCTATGCTGGACATAGGCCCGGTCAGAGGAAGCCTATATCCACCGTATACCGAAACTGGTAGGAAGTGGAAAAATCTACTTATCCCTACAAGGAAGGATACTTAGTAGGGATAGGTTGAACGGGCGAAACTTACTAATAGACACAAAACAGCACATTTTTATTGTTGATTTAGGTATATTCTAAATCGGAATAAGTTTACCAACAAAATCCGTATTATAACGAATCCTGTTGACAGAAATCCAGGGGCCAGTAATCTCATTTGGCGCCGTGGTCACCGTACCATATCTGTTTAGCAATAATAAACTCAGCGTACATTTTGTGTGAACGCGGATTATCACTAGTTCACAAACTAATGCAAGTAAATAAATTGATACGTAAATTGAGAGCTATCTGCTGCTAATGTAATGAAATAGTCATATTTTATATAGGGCAGTGTTGACCAGTAGTCAACAGCATGAAATGAAATTCATGTAGTATATAAATGAGATTGATTGTACCAATAAAATGAGATTTATGTACAGTCGAAGTAAGAAAAAGTTTGCCATCTTAAACTCGACATTTGATTGCACGAGGGCAATTATTTAGTCATGCCAAAATTTCATTTCAAACATCTATCAGTTGTCTGCTTAGTGCTTTGATTTCAAAGGTACTAAGAGTCTATGACATTGTAAAGGGATGAATTAGAAAATTGACGAAGGTTTTCCTACCCCAACTTTACTGAGAGATAATTATGAATCTATCAGCTGATATTAGTTATCTTTAGTTATTTAGAGTATGACAAAATATGTACCGGCCAAATTAATGTCTATAGGCTTTCTTATAATATATTTTATTGTAAAAAAAAATCAGTTAGAGAAAAATAAATAAATCTCAATACATTCTTTTATGTCTTCTATTTAAAAGGATCACCTAAACGACATACAATTAAGAAGAAAAAACTTTCAAGGATCCATTAATTTGACAAAAGTATTGTAATATCGTATTATTTGCGGATGAGACAAACATTTCTACAACCATTAACGTCAAACGTAATAGTTTTTGACAGATGACATTATAAAAAGGACATCAACTGTAAAATGTAACTGTCAGTGTCAATAGCAGTCAATCGATCGATTGTGAAGTGTCGAGTCCCTTTGAAATTGAAACTTAATGGATTGTCAAAACATATAACGCTTTAATGATGTAGAATTGCTACTGATAATGTGTCATGAAAACTATTTAAAGATTCACATGAATTGTTTATATTGTATTGTTGGACGGACTTGACTGACTGACTTTGGACTTGACGGACGTTTTGGAAAACTATTCTTAGTTTTCCAAAACGTCCGTAAAATTATAGACTTGACTTGACTGATTAGTCTCGGAATCTGCTACTTTTGATTTTTATTTTCAATTTTGCCTTACTTGACACTGGTAAATAATGGCCATTCCCAAAATGAGCCGAAATACCATTATACTTTAAAGAAGAAGAAGTATTGTTGGACGATTTTTGGAGATATTTACCGAATTACGAGTACCTAAGCAACACAAAATCCATTTTCTATACTAAAAACTACTGGATCGATTTTGAAAGCTACGTTATCAGGGTAACAATGAGTAACACATGATATATTTTATAAAGTTACACTTATAAGCCGAAGTCGCGTGTAATAGCTAGTTAGAGGTTTCCTCTACTAAAATAATTTGGAGGCGTGTACCGTACTAACTTACATTTTGTCAGTAACTGTCAGAGAAGTTTTGTAGTATAAATATTATTCTTTATTGATGCATGTGTACACCTGACTCACGTCTGCTGTTTTCTGTTAAAAAAAAACATTAATAAAGCAATGAGCACATCCGATCCAATTAAATAGAAAAATATATTTTACGGCCGCAATAAAATTCACGGCCATTATTGACGTGGAAAGCGGGGAACATAAAAGTTTAAGTAGTTTGGACTCACTCAAAAATATGAACGATACAGATCGTAAAAGTGGGTAAATAATACAAAATACAATAAGTGGCAATATTGAAGACGGGATATTATGTCCGCCAATGGACAAAGTTGTGGATACACTGAGTGACAATTCATAATACTTAATTGAGTCAATACAATCAACTTGTTTTGATGATAAGTGGCTGCAGTCGATTCACAAGCAAAGGTTGTGGCAAAAATGTTGTGAACCTTATGGGCTTATAGTATTTCTGTGCAAAACGAAGAAATACAGGACAAAAAAATAAAGAAAAAAAATTAAAAATATGATTTTCGCTAGAACCTTATTAGTATTATAAGTAAGTTGTAAAACAAGGAAAGTTTGTATGTTTGGACGTTTGTTACTCGATTACGCAAAAACGAATGAACGAATTTGGATGAAGTTTATTGTCTGGATTAATATAAGTATATAGAATACTTTTTATCCTCAAAAAATGTTAGGTTCCCGAGGGATCTTTCAATGTTTGACACATCTCCAAAGAAGAGCACGCGAGAAAAAAATGGTAATAATGTGAAATAATATTTATCTAGAATTATGTTCCTTTTCTCTTAGTGCATCTAAACCTAAGGGCTCGTTGACACCATACTAGGCGTCATAAGGACGCGTTCACACCGCCGCGAGACCCGATCGTAAACATTTACGACTCGCAAGGGACTAAACGCGGGATGTTCCCAAAATATAGTTTATTTATATTAAAAAATATCTATTGATCACTTTAGACAAAGAAATTGTTTTCTATTCTCATTGTCGAAAATTGATTTAACAATTTTATTGTAGACTATAAAATGTATAGCATAACATCATAATGAATGTTTGGGATTACATCCTATCAATGAATGAAGGATTTATAAGAAATAAGGATCCAACCCTAAACGGACTATCCAGTTTATAATTTCGGATTCCTCTACTACCTATCTACTAGTATCTACTAGCTGTACTGAAATCGCTGTTGCATGAAGCTAATTCTTGTAATTAACTATAATAGATCACGTGATTCATATTTACTTACTCCAGGACATCAATTAAAAGCGAAGCACAGATAAAAATTAGAACCCTCATCATGTCAAAAATGTCATGTAACCGTCAGCTTTTAGAGTGATAGTATCGCGGTTGCGATGCAAATTAATTAATTGGTTTTAATTACTTAACCCTTCCGCTTCTGCTGACGCTGTGGTACCTTTTAGACCACACGCAACACTTATTATTTGATTTGTAAATAAATCATGTTAGTGTGTGTGTGTTGTATAGATAGAGTGGTCTTCTTCGTTGCTGAAGGTCGTGCCCGCTCTGAAATGCCTTGGTGGCATCAACCACCGGTTGGTTCCATTCCAGCGTGTTCTCAGCCTTTCTTATGGCCTTCGTAACTGTAAACCCTGTAAAAGCTACAACTTCAATTCATTACCAGTCCATCGGCCGATGGTCACCTCTTGCCATCGACTCTTCCAACCACCACCAGCTTCTCCAAGTTTTCTGGTTCAAAGTAATTGAGAAATTTTTGATAGCAGGTGGGGATGGAATCTTGTCTGAATCGCAAGCTGATGTCCTCTTGATAGTAAATAGTGTGTTGTATAGAAAAGTAAAACTGTATGGAAAAGTAAAAATCATTGTTAGAATATCGTGAATATGTAACAATGACAATATTCTTCAAAATTCATCCCTCAATTATTTATGTTTAAATATCTTAATCACGACACAAAATGAGCCACACGTGGTCAGATTTGCAATACTAAACATTAATTTGTAGTTTACCCGTGACAACATTAATTACTACAATGTTAACGGACAGTTAGTTATATTGTGTTGTATGCTCGGACATTATCATAGAGTATAATATTAAAAAAGATGTGTCATTTGAAGTAACCTTATTAGGTTACTTCAAATGAATTACAACATGCAGCTTAGCAATAGTAAAAATATAAAAAAAATAACAATAAGTACCTTTCAAACGATAAAAACTTGAATTTAATTGCGTATTGGAGTCAGTGAAACAGAATTATTTTGTCATAAATAAATCGTTTTAATTTGACCAGTAAAAGTTATATTAACATTGGAAGGATTACGTTCAATTGGAAAAAGAAAAGTGTCCTCTCTGAAGTTTGAATCATTAATTTTTAAATTCTGTTCTAAAGTAGGAATACAATTGTTAACTTAGAAATTAGGTGTGACCGGACACAAATGACCCCAGAATTCACGGACGATGTATTTTAAGGGCATTCTTGTAGGGTTCAAGTGTAAACGCGATAAAATTAGTTCCGGGGCGACGCTAACAAGGGGTCAATTTTAAAGAACCTCCGAAATTTCGTATTGGCCACTGAAAACTGACATATTTATGCGTTATAGCTAACAACCATTAAGATGTGGGTGTATATAGTTCTATAAGTCATAAATTTTACAACAATAGCTTTGATTTCGAATGGTTCTGCTGTCAATAAAATCGCTTGCGATTTTTTGTCATTTATATATTTTAAATTAAAAAAGTCTTTCCTTTTCAAATTAATGTGTTCAAAAAAAATATAAAAAGCCAGATTGATTCAGTCAAAGTCGAGTTTGGCGCTTAACAACATCTGCTATTATTTTTTATTTATACAATACTAGCTGTTACACGCGACTTCGCCCGAATTTTCAAAACTGATCCAGTAGTTCTTTAGTTTATTCAAAATATGTTAAATGTTACTTAATTAAACCCACCGATGATGTTCATAATTATCATTAATTTATGTCTTTCATTGCAAAACACAATTATGAAATGATACAAGAGAACGACCAAAGAAAAAAACCGATATTTTGTATTTAAAAAATAACTTTCATTTAACTTTAAATCATCAATAACATTTTTATTTATTGTATTTCTAACAATTAACAAAAATTCAAGGGGTGTGGTCGATTTAATTGACGATTTAAAGAACTATTGAACAAAATTAACCCGACCGTAATCGTCTTACCGCTAACAATCGATTAAGAAAACAATCGACAAAAGATTAATCGAAGATTCAATAGTTAGCGTCGAAATAACCATTGACTGAAAGATAAATGTGATTTCGATGTCATTATTTTGAATCTAGTAAGGGGTTAAATTCGGTAGAACGCTAATGTTTTTTTACGGTAGAATAGAAGGGGAGAAATAGAAACATTTTTTTTCCGTAAATCGAATTTTGACGCAAGGATATTAGGCGAATTGGAGTGACCGAAGGGAATAAACAAAATTATTGTGTGCGGAAACGGTAAAGTGTCTATCGGATTATCGAGGACGAATGGTTTTTATTCAATATTAGTGTCAGAAACATGATTAAGTAACATTTTTTTTTACTTGGCACAGGGTTAACTGATTGATTGAAGTCTACAGAATGAAAAATAATTGTAAAGAGATCTATTATAGCGGTTTTTTTTTAAATGTTAACGTCGACAAAGAGACTGCTGTCAGTTCTTGGTAGCTACCGTCGTCGGTTATAACAGAAAAGCAACGCTTTGGATCCCCTCTGAGTTGCTTTGTAGGACATTACGGACTTCCTTATGTGGAGCGTCATAATGCCAGTCCACCTTTACACATTCTAAATAAGAAAAATCATTTAAAATATTTGTCAATAATTAAAAAATCTAATTAAAACATTAATGCCAGATGCAAATGCAACCTTAAGCACCTTAATGCAACCTTAAGTTGCACTTTAATGCAACCTTAAGTTGCACTTTAATGCAACCTTAAGTTGCACTTTAATGCAACCTTAAGATTTAATGCAAGAAGGTTGCAAATAAAAGTTAAAAGAATTTTAAAGCAGCACATCATAACGCTGTTTCATTTTTAAAGTGGGTGGTGATATAATAAATTTCAAATCCATTAGTAGTTGTAAACGAGTACACATGTCGAATGTGCATTCAATCCATTTAACATTACGAGGTTTAAATTCGGTGAATTGTGACCCGCGTTACTTGAGAGGTAACGCCCTTCGACACTCAGATCCAACTAAGTTTATCAATTATTTTTAAGTCACATATAAGGTGTCTTATGAAGTTTATACACATTTGTATATTATTGTAACAGCCGTCAAGCTGTATTACGAGTTAAGGTAATGTTGGGGAGATAATAAGTAATTCACATTACTTAAAATTAAACACTTTCGCAAATAATGCATTAATTTCGATCAAATTTGATTACTTTTTAGAACTTTTGAAAAGGATAGCAATTCACTTACAAAATTTAAGGAAACTCAAGTTTGTTTCTTAAAATATGTTTGTTGTGAATCGAAATTAAGGTAATAATAATAATTGCTATAGAATTAGGTACTAAAATGACAGACACGTTTCTAGGAAATAATTTAAAAGTAATTTTTACAAAAAATCTTGAGGGGTCAATAAATATACACGAGTATGTAAGTCACTTCAATACGTTTGAAACTATTTATTTAAAAGGGTGCACGTGCTATTTTGACACAATTTTGTGGGGTAACTGGGTCGTTTTTTGTTACAATTTTTTTTTTAAGTCAACGATGCGTGGTAACAATAAATTCTACCCATAGTAATTTTATTGTTACCTAACATTGTCCATACACGTTGAGAACTTTAAAACTGTTTTTGATATTTTTTCTATTTATGATTTCAGTTTAAGAAACATTATCAGTTTATCAGTTAAGTATTGGACACAGTCAAGGTAAACCTTAACTGAATTGAAATTTATTTAAATATGTAAACGATACAAAAATGTACAAATCTATACTATCTATACTTCTATACTAATATTATAAAGAGGAAAGATTTGTTTGTTTGTATTGAATAGGCTCCGAAACTACTAGACCGATTTGAAAAATTCTTTTACCATTAGAAGCCGACATTATCTGTGATGAACATAGGCTACTTTTTAGCGCGGGAAAATGCTTCATTCCTACGGGAAATCTAAAATAAAAGTAAATACTAGCGGCTTGGCCCGGGAGATAGCGCCATCTATCCAAAATACGGTAGATGGCGTTTTATATTTTATAAAGTTACGCGGACGAAGTCGCGTGCAACAGCTAGTAATGTATATAAATAAAAATGAATCGCTACGTGAGTTGCTATAAGCGCAAAACCGCTGAACCAATTCGGCTACGAGAAGCCGACCCGAAGCCGGGAGGCATGTCGCTAGTCTATCTATAGAAATAAATAAATCGCCAAATGTGTTGCCAAGCCCAAACCTCGAGAACAGCTGGACCAATTCGGCAAATTTTCAGAATCGTTGAATTCCAACGAAGGGTTCTATGAAGAGAAAACTTGGAAAAATTGTAAAAACGCCATTTTTTTTCCAACCAAAGTTCCCAGCTGACTATTTAAAAATTTTAATCAAAAACACAACGACGTCTGTATAGGGTCAGCTAGTTTATTATATAAATTAATGATATAATTTGCAATAAATCACTGTTTGGTTGCAATAAGTCTGCGTGCGTCAACTCGACATTAATCTGTAGGAAGTTACTCGTAAACTTTTACGATAACAACTATCGCTTCCGAAAAACTTAAAAGGGTTGTTGAATTTAAGAGTGACATTTAGTAGATGATAATAATGTGCCTTCTCCTCGTCCAATATGTTAAACCAGTCTGTCTACCATCATTTTAAAGCTCTACAGTACTGATTTTTTTGTTAGTACTTTATTCAGTATACCGTACTTATACTTTATATACATATTATTTCATATTATCAATCATTTACATCCACAATTTGATTACATCTTAGTTATGATTCTATGATTACATCATTCGATAGTTAAAGAATCAAAGTATTTTTTTATCTGTATATGAACACAATATTATGAACGTTAAAAAGGATAAATAAACTAAAAAAGCCAACATCACGCGGTGTTCCCAGGCGGTCACCCATCCAAGTACTGACCGCGCCCGACGTTGCTTAACTTCGGTGATCGGACGAGAACCGGTGTATTCAACGTAGTATGGACGTTGGCATTTAGTAAAGTTAAAATAAGATTCACAAGCAAAGTGGTCTAAAATTGAATTGGTCCCAAAATAATTAATTTAATATACACACAACACGTGATTATTTAGAGAGTTATTAATTTAAATTATTTTTAACACAAATAATGATATTTGTAATTAAAAAATAAAAATAATGTCGACAAACTATATTATAGAGAAATTATAAACTTGAGTAGATCTTTCTTTGACACATTTATAAACTCTTGACTAAGATCTTTGACAGTTATAATAGTTTTTTTAATTTAATTTTTTTAACATCTTTAAATTAGGCGTTGAAAGCATACATCTTTTGTAAAATCTACCTAGGTATCAAATAAAAACTCGTGTGACATTTTTTTTAGAATGGACAAAATCCAGTTAAAAGTTGATCGAGATAGCGAAATTTTGTTAGCGCCACGAGAGACCATAAAATTTGTGATGTTGGTTGTGACTTCGTTAAAATCCGCATCAGTTGCATTTTATCGATACCGTTAACGGAGCTTAAACTGTTTTATCTTTTTAGTCAGTGTCGGCACGGAGTAATGTATCTATACAGAGAGACAGCTCCCTAGAAGCTTAAATTTTATTAGCCTATTCTTGTAGGGCTCCCAAAAAAATTTTTTTTTTTTTTATTTAAGTTTATTACTAGAGATCGGATTATATCGCTGCTTAAAAACTAAACGGCCACAAATAAAAATTACACTTTTTATAGGAGAACTTAAAAATTAAATTATTTTTTGTCTATATTTTTCTTATTTTACAAACTATAAACATCTAACACTAAGTCTCTATTATTCTATTTATAATGTTATTTAAATATAACTAATTAATTTATATCTTACATGCAGAAATTAAATAACAATAAACATCCTTTACATTTTTCTTATTAGATATTTATCAGATATACTCGTACCTAAGCATATAAGTTACTTTTGAACAATTATTACTTAATAGCCCTTATATTTTGTGACTATTAATTACATTTAGTCGGAACGCAGGGTGAGTGCACTGCACTCGGAAAAGGAAAAAGTAGCCTATTTAGTGTCATGTAGGTACTACAAACACAAAACTCGCGTCATTCGCCTCGCGTGCGTCTGAGTCCCTGTGACATGTACCCTCGGAATTGCCGAGGCCGCCCGAAACATACCTTCGGGTCACGTTCGTGAACCCGTCGGTGAAAGGTCACGCACACATAGCTGCGCATGTAGTGAAGTGCCCGGCGCCGCGCGCTTGTTGAAGCTGTTTCTCAGTACTCAGTGGTGTCGGTTGACTAAAAAGCTCAAACTTTACCTACTTTAGAGTTTTTGATAATGTGCAAAATGTATGATTATTTCAATTAAGAATACTTGTACATTTTATGTTATCTTATCACCTGTATCTACATTATGTTATTATACTATAGTTATACTATCTCAATAATATGCGTCTCTCGTCTCCAAGGGACCAATTTTATAGGTAGCTAATTAGCGTACTTAGATATTCACACTTTATACTAGCTGTTGCACGCGACATCGCCCGAGTAATTTTATAAAATATAGCCTGCGTTACTCTCTGATAATGTAGCTATAGGTAATTTTCAAAACTGGTCCAGTACTTTTTCAGTCTATTTATTACGAACTTACAAAAATACAAATCTTCTCACTTTACAATGTACTAACTGCTACTCGCGACTTCGCCCGCACCTTCCTCGAGAACCACTCTATCAATTTGTGAAAACAGCATGAAAATCGGTGCAGTAGTTTTTGAGTTTATCGCGAACAGACCGACAGACAGACGCGGCGGAGGACTTTGTTTTATAATATGTAAGGAAGTATAGAAATATAGATCTCAATACTAATAATAAATCTATAGGGGTCGGTCATGGAGTAATTTACTTAGTTTTCAGAAATATCGTGTATATAGGCTCTATACATGATACTGAAACTAAATTGACCATTTTTAGAATTTTTTGTACGTATGTATGTATGTTCCTCCATCTCTCTTAAACGAATTAACTGATTATCATGAAACTTGGTAGATAAACATTTAGAAGTACGGGACACGTGATAGGCTAATTTTTATGTTTTTTGCTAATTTTTATGGCCAACAGCTAGTATACAATACAATGTTTAATAGGTTCCCAAGTTTGAGAACCTTCGTCGTATTTGTCAGAATTGAACATTGCAACAGCATCAGCATCACAATAGATGCAGACGTAACGTTCGCGGAAGCAAAGTTGTAAATTTTTACAACTCGCTATCGTTCGCAATTACTGTGGGGGAAGGGTTGAGTATTGTAGAAAAAAACATATGTATTTCTTCCTCTTGAAAACTGTTGGCTTCATTTTTTTTGCATAAATCATATACCTAAGTATTTTACTATTATAATATACTGCGATATAGGTATTATAATATAATGTACATTTCGTGTGTTTCCATTTGCAGGTGAAGTACATAGGATAAGATACATCACATAAGATTTCGTTGAAATCATAAGCATATATTTTGTCACATATATTATACTAGCTGGTGCCCGCGACTTTGTCCGCGTTGAAAAATAAAAATATATATTATGTAAGCAATATAATGCTTAACCCTTTGTTGCTATAACACTTTAGCCAGGCGTTACTTTTTTATTTGCGGACAGAACTTTTTTCTGAAGGTACCTTTCTTGTATCCCTGACAACTTGTATGACAAATTTCATGATGATCGGTTGAGTAGTTAAGGCGTGAAAAGGTAACAGACAGATATACAGCTTTAAAAATGACGATACTTCCATACAACCTTTTATCTCCCCTTTCAACCCTTTTTTCGCATTAAAAAGTAGCCTATGTCCTTTCTTAGGCTGTAGACTACCTGTGTAACAAATTTCATTTAAGTCGGTTCAGTAGTTTTAGCGTGTATAATATTAAACACCTGTCTGGTCCATGTTACGGAATATTTACGAAATTTGTGACGAATGAGTTCATATTTAAGTAGAACCAATACAGTGTGAATATATTTTATTTATGATATTCATTACACAATACTGAAGTGAATTCACTTGACTGTTGGTATGTAAAATATATAAGGCCATCTTATTCTGGCAACATTGCTTCGGTATAGGGTAGGGTAAATAGTCCGAATGTAACACGAGATAAGCCTCTGATATTAGAGATAACTTCACTCAGAAATTGACCCGAGCTTCTGTTAGATAGAATACAAAGATATAAAAAATATTGGAAGGAACAAATGTATACGCTTGCTCATCAATCTCTCATTACTCTCAAGACATAATATTATTAATTTATTTGTCTTAGACACAATAATAATGAACATACGGAAATTACACAAAATGTTTACAAAAAAATTACAAAAAATTAAGTGTTCACATCAAATAACTGTGCTTAACGTTTACTTAAAAAAAGAATTAATGAACTTAATAATAATAATTACATCGCTATGGTATTATTGATAACATTAATTTATTATTAAATTATTAACGGTCTTCTTGATGGTAAGTTGTTATAAAGGATTTGGAAATATAATCTCAAAATAAAAGTGTTTTGATGAAAACTTCAAATTATTGTGTAACTTAAATGTCTCTCACTTCACCTGCACTGCACAGGGCTATAATCTATATATCATATCATTATTAGCCTGGAATACGTAGGGCATTAATTATGTTAAGAAAAGACGCTTCCATAAAATTTGTATCTAAGAAGTCTTTCCCTATACGCTATTTGCATAAACGCGTCAGGCGTGGATTAGTATCTCTCAGATCTACGTCACAGCCTGGAGGTATCAGGATTGTATGCACACGGCCTGTGGGCTTCTGTTAATATAGTTGTATTTCTGTGGTCGAGATAATTGGAATATTCTGCTTGGTGTCATATGTAAGGATTCCTTCCTATTTAATAACACTGCAAATATGCAACAACGGAATTAGGTCGTTTTTAACAATATGTTAACAACGACCTAATTCACAGGACACTTATCCTAATCCTAGACGAGTAGTATAATTAGTATATGTCGACATATTTCCATACTAAATGAGTAAAATAAATTTATATACAAATAACGCAAAATTATACATGTATACCGATGGTATTTGGAAGAAAGAAAGAAAAGAATTTTATTCTTTCATATATGTATTTTGGTCGAGTTGATTTTTTTTTTAATTTTCAGCATTTATTTTAAGAGGTTGCTAGTTGTCTATAAATATTAATCAAAAGCGTGTAGAATTGGAAGCAAGTGATGAAGCCAAAGTACTCGTAAAGCATTCAACGATGACTCAAATTTACAATTCACACGTCAAACTCAAGTGATCGTAAAATTATCGTATTTCGTCAATTCCCACGTTGTTATTAGGCACGTGTTTGTATGGATGGTCCTTTAAGAGGGACGTGTCCTCAACAAATATTGTCTTTGAGTACAATTATAGTGTCCCGAAGCGACTCGACTGTTTAAGGGTTAAGTGTTATTTGACATTTAGTGTTCATAGATCATATTGTAATTTGATTAGTATGTGAAATGGGTACCTACTACCTACGTATTCAATAACAGCTTGAATGAAGTGTTGAACTTATTGTCGTTCGTAGCAAAACGTCACAAAAATATTCAGTCAATATTTACCATTTTAAAAATTCTATTTATTTTAGCCACCTAGTGTCAGACTGGGAAAATAAATAGTTACTTTTCGGTTTAATTTTACGAAAACAAATTTCTTCTATAAAATGCAATCCTCTAACTCTTGTAACACTAATTACCTAATAATATCTCAATTATTGCCCTCAAGCTAAATATACAATATATATAAATTCTAACCGAATATTTCCACTTGGTCTTCATAATACACAAACAAGTCTGCGTACAATTGTTGTAATCACTTATAAGCGCACAACAATACAAGTTCTCTTGTTAGCGTCCACTATAACATATCTGGACAATACGATACCAATATAATCTGTGCCCCTATTAATTATAATTGACATATTTCGTACTTCGGCAGCAATTTGTCGAACTTGAATAGTCACGTGACTGTAGTGTTTGTTTTGATGTCCAGGGGTCTGAGAGGCCGGCCGCTCGCATTGGGGGGTTACTATATTAACGCTATTCTAAGATTCCCCGAGGATCCCTATTGTGCTCTATTAAATGTTATATTTATATTTAATTATTTTCACTATCGGTTGCTATTTTTTAAATGGATTTCGAATTGTGTAAAACGTATTTCTCTCAACTTTTAAATCTGTCTATTTTCAACAGCACGACCGATATTTCTGTTTTTTTTTGTTGTATTCGTAATTGTCAGGACATGGTATTTAAAAAATTCTTGGGAAACTATTTGTGAAATTGGGATCGTATTTTTATACTAGCTGGTGCCTGTGACTTCGTCCGCGTTGAAAAAGAAAAAAGTACCATATCCTGTGTCCTGTACGTTTAAATGTTTATCTACCAAGGTTCATGAAAATCAGTTGATCAGTTTAAGAGTTATGGAGGAACATACATACATACAATACCTACACTTACAGATTTATTATTAGTATTGATTGATGATGATTGATGAAATTGACAGGGCCAACAACTGTCTCGTATAGAAACTATCTTTCGTGCCTGCAAAACATAGCAGAAGCACTGTATAATACTAAAAGCTTTATTATACCTCCTGTACGTTTGAGCATAAGCTTTAAAAGGTGTAATAATTTATTTAATTATGTATCTACGTAATTTAATTTATACTGTAGGCCGCCATGAAAATTTAAAAGTGCGTTAAAAATAAACAAATAAAGTTGTAATGTTCAATAATTCCCACGTAATTCTTTTATTACCCCCCAACATTGCGCTAATTTTCAAATATTAACTCCGCTATTTAACTAAACACATCGCCACGCGATTGCCGCGGGGTATTTTAAACAAAAAAAATTACAATAACATTTTGGGAGTGATGAATAAAACATTTGAGTTGCAACATCGAACCCTGAATTAAGAGTTTATTTGGGGTTCCTCAATAAAAACCAATTTCCTCGTCAAATTGGTGTGTGCTAGGTGAATTGATCAGAAACTAAGCTTTTTCTGAAAAGGGGAAAAACCTTACTTATTAACTGGTTTGAGAAAACCAGGATTGCAGCTAGCTGAAACGGCTGCTGTGGTCTCATGATTTTTACTAATGGAAAAAGCGATAAATGAGTAAGATATGTTAAAAAAATTTCATCCATGCGAAACCGAGAGCACCTCACAAGTATTAAATTTAAAAAAGTAGGAATAAAAAAAATAGCTCCAACATTTCCAAATAGATAGATGTTGTTACACGTAAATGAGAGTAATAATATAAAATATATATTATTATTTTCAGATTCTAATAACTAGAATGTTGTTGCTGACACTACTTTCTGAGAAATTGAACCTTGTGGCGAATCAACAAAAATTCTTATGTACCTGTTGTGAATTTACAAATTTTTTTTAACGACTGTGGCAAAACAACTTTCAATGTATGGAAATTCAAAAATGTGGCAAATCAATAACTGTGGCAAAACAACAACAAGCCAAAATGTAACACTTAGAAAATATACGAAGACCGTACGGAACCTTCATTTATATTATAATAGTATAGCGAAACAAAAAATCCTGTTTTATTTGTGTATTGTCGTTGTAAATTGTTATTCAATTACTCATGGGAGAGTTGGTTATGTGGGATGTAACCGGAGGCGTTACGTGACAGGGTTTGCGGAAATAAAACATTAAACAAATTCACTACAATATTTTCATTCGATGAAAAATATCAAGAGAAAAAACTTGACGAGCCCATTGGACGAGTGGAAAGGGTGCTCAGAATCTCAGGGGCTCGGGTTCGATTCCCGGCGGGGTCAATTTTGGAAATTTTAATGTAATTTTTAAAATTTGATTCTGGTCTGGATTTGAAAAGTAGTGGTAGGGAACACTGCGTTTCGCAGTCATTTCAGCAGCCCGTCTAACCAACACTTTACAGAATACCACCGTGAAATAACAGCATTATGTGCTGTTGTGTTTCGGTGAGTGAGTAAGGGATGCCAGAGCCCATTACCCCATCATCCCTCCCTTATCCCTTATCCTTAATCCTTCTATGGTCGGCAGCGCACTTGTAGCACTTATGGCGTTGTTTGTGTTATAGGCGACGATAGCCACCCCCACCTATCATCAAGTCAGACTGTTTGTAGACCTTAATATAAAAAAAAAAACAAAAAAAAAACCAAACCTCATGTTGACTACATACATACATCAGCATTTCTAGATATGACAGGTTCTGTTTGAATACTATCCGTGAAAATACGATTTTAGCTACAAAAATGTAACTGATATCAAATTCTATTTTTCTTTAAACCAATTTAAATGAGTACCAAGAAATATAAAGCTATAAAAATATTTTAGATGAAATTAATCTCTATATTATGAGCTTTTAATACTCAAAAGAAAAACTCAAAATATTATAATTACTTTTTATTTAAAGTGTATAATGCTGAAGGTTCCCTTGATGGTAAATAGATGACTGGTAAAATGGTAAATTGATGGTAAATGCAATTTTGTTGCTGACCTTAGTGGGATTAGAGGATAAGTGTTAGAAAAAAAGCTCTGGCTTACTCATTTTCTGAAAAACCACGGCACATAATATGTCATTTGTATAGTCTTCTCTATGGTGCCTATGTATAATAAATGGCTGCATTATATAATACAAATATATATATTTTAAAATAACTTATACGTATGCAAATATATACTTCCTAAACTATTAGTCACATTATATGAATGTGACTTTTATATGAAAGTTACCGTTATGAAAGTCCGAGTTAAAGTCGAGCGTATGAATTTATTACAATTTGTTTAACATATAATTTTTGTGATCATACCTCTTAATTATATAAAACAATGCGAAATATCTTCCATAGCTTTAACACCGCAGACACCCCACTTTGAAGCGCGCACAAGAACAAAAGTGTAAGGGGGTGTGCACACGCACCACAGCACGGAGCGAGAGGGGACAGGTCACGTGACCGACACGTGATCATGAGCGTGATGGGCACCGTAAAATTGATGTGCTAGTGGACGGAACAGATATCCATGGAGAGTCCATAGGTAAAGAAAATATAAAGAAAATCTAAAATGTTAAGGCTTGCTGATACTATCTAAATTTCAAACACACGTGCAAGTAGATGTAAAATTTTAAAAACTCATGAAACTTTTAATCGTCATTATCATAATTAAATTCCATGCAATAAATAAGGTAGGTATACTCAAAGACAGTATTAATTTAATAATTCATTATTATGTGTTCTTGAAACATATTTTCGGCTTCTAATTAATTCTTTCTTATTGCTATGAGTGATAGATAAGTATGTATTTCTATCTCTTTAAAATAATTAACTTCTCAATAAATGTAATTTAAAGCAACAATGACACAAATTCGAGGAACCACATACTATGTTTAACGTGTAAGAGACTGCTAAGTACAAAAATGTTATTTTCGATTAGAGTTTACTTCATGCCATTTCACGTTAATAAAAAATACTCGTTTTAATAGTTGATATAATTTATTAAAAAAATATAATAATAACAATTGGAGTTACCTACTCCATATATTTCTTTGTCCACATACTACCATCTTCCATTTACGTACGTTTGATTCGATTCTGATTTCGTCAAAGCCCTCGTAAAACAGTAGTCGTCTGGTACGATTGTTTTTATACAATTTACTATGTGCGCGAGACCTTATTCAGTCATTTGGACATGGTGTGTGTACACCAACCTTTATTCGACTTGATTTGCGAGTGACACTCTTTTATTTTTTTTACTTATAATGTTTTGTGTGTTAAGTTATCTGTTCCCGGAGCGTGGCTTAGTTTTGATAGTCTGTCAAATTTACATTATAATGATGCGTCGAGATTTTGACGTTGTGTGAGAATGTTTTTTTGAGGTTCTATCGTGTTTTCTGGTGTTAGTTTTCAATGGGGATTAAGTTTGTTTCTATTATCGTTGTAAAATGGGTTCGGTGTTATGTGTTGTTAAACATTACACCCCTTTCATTCAAAAGATTATTCTCCTGTTGAACTTATACAATAACTAGCGAGCTGCTCCTGGCTTTACATGGAGTACACATGAATTTAAATTTTTCTAAACTCCTTTCTTAGCGAATGCTTGTGTTATAAAATAAGGCTTTGCTTTAAAATCAGTAAGGACAGACGATTTTAACAGTAGACGTGGATTATTATAAATTTTCATTTAGTTAAAACGTTTACTTATTAAATAATAAATATACGTATTATTTTACGATACTGACAGCATCGAACTAAAAAAAAATAAGTTTATTTTTTTTTATAAATATTATTTAAAGCCAATTTGAGAGTTAAATTAACAATTAATATTGTATGTAAGTATTCATACACTCTTAAAAAAACATAAAACCAAATTTAAAAATTTAACATAATTTATTGATTTTAAATATTGATTAGGTAGAAGGATCAAGGTAGATTATTTTTTCTCACCATGAAGTAGTTTCTCTATGGAGCAGTATGAGAAAATATATATATTTATAGCAGTATAAGTATGCATTAGGACTGCAAGTATATTCCTAACGAATGTTACGACGAAGTTATGGTTCTTGAAAAATGCCAGAGGTGGAGGTATTGTTTCGAAAATCAAAGACTTATGATTTCGTGTGACGTCATTGCGTTAACGCGCTTGCCGTACGAGCCAATCATATAGCGTAACGCAATGACAGGCGCGTCATCACGTTCGCAGCCGGCAAGTATAACGAAGTACTTAAATTGCTATTGTAACATAATTTTATTGAAAATTTTAAGCATAGCAGTGTGAAAGAATGAATCGCACGATCTCTCTATATCGGTTGTAATTAAATTTAACTAATTTATGTTTCAAAATTTTCTTTGTATTTTGGAGCTTCTATGTTTTGTATGTTTTGTTAATATGTAAGTGCGTAACCTCACCATCGGCTCCAACGGAAGACCAGCGTAGGTTTCTACAACCTGCATTATGCTGAGTTGGAGCCGGTTTGTGACAGGGGACGTTTGTATGTGTGTGTGTTTTTCTTTTTTTATTATGTATTTATGTCCTTTGTTGCAAATAAACTGTTATTCTATTCTATTCTATTCTATTCTATTCTATACTATCAGTATCATTTCATTAAATTTTAGGTTCAATTATTTCACACTCAATCTCATTCAATGGGTGTTCGTTCATTCAATCTCTAAATTCATTAAAGTTACCACGCATCGACTGTTTCAAAGTAGACCCCGACGCTATTCAATAATTACATACGTTTTTACCGATCCCACCCTTTATATTTGAATATGGTTCCATTTTCAATTGACTTAACACGAAAATGTCCTAACTCCTTTATGCTTAAAATTGAGCAGACTAAAAGAAACTCTATTCCAAAGGCAGTAAAGTTCAAATTTTATTGACTCATATTAACTGTTAGGGTGACAATGCTTTACGAGTTTGTTGGATTATAAAATAAATTTTGTTCTTAGCGTAACCTTATTTGTTGTATTGTCACCACCACTTGGAATGCCACATGTCGCTTCGAGGGCTTTTGATTTTTATTGTTCAGTTTAAAATTGAATGTTGCAATTTCAAGTTTTTTTAACTTGACTTTCGCTTTTTGTCTTCTAAAGCCAATTGAGAATGTAAATATCGAGAAGTAGTTGCTTTTTTAATTTACTCAAATTAACTTTAAAGTGAAGTTGAAAAGAGACCAATGTAATTTTTTTTATGTACAAATAAACAAAATTTTTTTTAATTACACATAAATATTTTTGGTAGTAAACCTATTATATCTTTGGAGCAATAATAATACTTTAGATAATATTTGTAAATCTAGTTAAAACAAACCCGAGACGAAAGGTAAATAAACCCTTAAAAGGATTTTTATTTCCCATTCCTTCTGTCTCTTTATTTCAAATCGCATAAACCTCAATCGGTTTTAATGGCGTTTAAAATTCCGTACGAAACAAAACGTTCGCAAAACGTATTTGTTTAATGGACACCGGACGAAACCGCGAAATGTACGGACACGGAACAAAACTTAAAATAATTAGTCCGCAATACGGTTCGGTGATCGTCAATCCGTGAGAATAGACTGACGGAGAATTCTTGATACTTTCTATTATGACATTCAAACAGACCAAATTATAACTTCTATTAAAGAAGCTACCTACTTCTCTAATAGTACCTCACTTAATGGTGTGTGCACCTGCCAGTCATAATCATATTCATATATTAAAATGTTTATCTACTTCAAAGATACGGTTTTTTTTTCATTCTCATTAAAGCCTAAAAAAACGTACTCAAAAGAGAAAAATATATCGCATTAAAAGGGTACATAATGTTATTGCTGTCTGGTTGGGACAAATTAAATCAACAATAGTATTATGTATTTAAATCAATCAATCATCAGGATAATTGATATCATTAGGAATCATTGATCAGGAAAGTATCAATCATCATCAAATCTTCAGACCAGATCAGCATAATCCTAAACACAGTCACACAAGCAGTTGAACCAATATCGTTCAAAAATTTGTTATGCTTATCTCAAGTAACTTCGTATTTAATATTTTTTTGATGCTATGGCAACAGCATAGCATCAAAAAAATAAGGCAAACAGCCTTTACTTGATTAAAAATATACTACTCATATTCCCCCATACTGTACTACAGTCCGCAGTCTTCTTAATTTGAAGTATCAAAACTGGTAAGTCTGCAGACAAGTTTGTGCGAAAGAGTTATTCTACGGCTGTCCGGCAGACGTGTGTAAGTCATTAACTAATACAAATAAATTAGATTTACGGCAAAAAATAGCGCATCGGAGCCGTGGAAGTTAATACTACCCGAGGGACAGTGATGTAGTGGCTTGCTGAATGTTTATATACAGGCTGATAATTTTATTAGGTTAAACAAATATAAAGTATTCTTTGTTGATGTCGTTGTATGTTATAAGTACTAAAATACATGTATTGAAAATTTTTACATCATTATTTACCTATTATTACAGTAAAAAGCGACTAATAATCATAAGCATATCTTTAATTTTTTGTAGGTTTTGATTGGAACCCTGAAAATTGTTTTAATTTTGAGACTTTTTGGGACCGAAATATAGTAGGACTCGGACTTCAACGAATATTAAAAAAAATAGTCGAATTGATCCAGCCGTTTTTAAGTTTGGCCCTTAGCAACAAATTCAAGGATATTTATTTCAATTAAATTATAAGTATCAAAATACGTAACACACTTTACCTATAAAATATTTAAATTTATAAATTTTAGGTCTACGAGTATATAAATTTTGTTTCAACATTATCTCTAATGCTGTCTTCATCTAATCCGAGATTTCATAAATTATTTAAGCAAAAATAAAACTGTGTTCAAACTTACACAAAAGCGTGTTTACGAGAATCATTACAAGAACTGCTATAACTTAATATACTGCTCTAATAATATTATCCAATTACTTTATTCCAGAATGTAAGAACAAAATAAATACTTACTAGAACAAGAGTTGGACGTTTAATTAACCAGTTGTTAAAATGTTCAGACAATTTCAGCGTCTGTTTTCATGAAACTCCCGCTTTCGTGTGTATCGTGTTTTAATTGGATGCGAGATGTGAAATTTTCTATTGCTCTACCGTCTTGTTTGTTTACATAAGGCTATGGTAATATAAGAGTTTATTTTGATTTTAGTTACGTGAACTATTATTATGGAATTCTGTTAAATTAGAGTTGTAAAAATAGTTTCTAACAAGCAGAATTAGTCAAGTGTAATAATTATTTGTTTATGAAAGTAACCCAAATTAATAGACTGATTCGACAATTTTTCTTATAATTCATTGAAGCCCGAATAGGTTATGGATAAAAAAATTAAAAAAATCTCTAGATTTTTTTCGTCTCGTCGTCACTTGACTAGGCGTTAGCTTTTGACAAGACGACATCCTCTCGGTTCAAATAGTTTCATAAAATCCATACAAATGCAAAAGAAATGTAATTAAATATACAGACACTGATGCTGAAGATCTAAATAGCTATAATTTTTTAAACAGGTAAATTTGGCATTGCTTTCAAAATATGTTAGTAACATAATTGCGATGTTAAAATATTATCAAAGAAATATACATCCTGTAAACTTTATCCAGTATGCCACCAGTCCACAATCGCACAGACCTAACCTTTCCGCAATCTAATTACTCTAAGTGCTTTTCTCTCCTCAGTTTTACTAAAAACATTAACAATGCTGTGCAAGACATAAGCGGAAACCGTTTTATATTATGCCATTTAACAAAAAACGCTATAAAATCCTAAAATAAATTTAGGATTATTTCTACAGTTGTTTTGCACCATTGAATGTGTTAATCGACTTTTGCGGCCGACTGTACTTAAAATTCTAAAATATTTAGCGCTCAAACTGTAAGGATTTTTCAGTTTCATTTATTTATTTATATGACACACAAAATAATTTGATATTAATTTTATAAATTATCTCAAATATCTAAAAATAGGTAACAAATATATCAAATTGTTTAACTCATTCATTATTTCATCAAGTTCAATACAATTTCTTACATTGGTTAACTAATTATACTTTTTAGAACTATGTGTTTTCATGTTGTAGTTTATTTATATACATTCACTGTAGCAGTCATCTGGCAATGATATATGCTACGATTTTTTAACTGATTATATTTTTATTTGTTTTATTTAATATATTATATGCAATCGGTCTAATCGACCATGAGCAAATGTGTTGAAAGATTGTTGCAGGTAGAGATGTGCCCCATCAGACACACCACTTATGTATTAAGATGCCCATTACAGTTCATCTAGTTGTAGGATTATCTGATTATATGTGTTACAAGGTTGAACATTTTTAATAGTGTTACAGTGTCTTTGAGTTCTCGTCATTGAGTGCGTAAGTACATAATTATTCAATGTACAGTGTATCGTTCTCGAGTTTCACTTGGACCACACAACCTTTGTTCGGGTTAAGCTCTGTTTATTTCGAGGTCATATAATTTGCACTTATTCGGTGAGTGGACAAAACGCATGCATTGTACATACCACTAGGTATAGTATGTCGATAATTTAAAATAATGTATCATTATCCCCATTGGGTGTATTTATGGCCACGATCGGTGCTTAGATGATTCAGACTTTAATAAAGTATAAACTACAGATTGCATTTTATAACTTGAACAGTGCAGGAGTCATATTTGGTATAATTGGTATTGATAAGGCAGGGGACTGCTGAATGTCTATACTTGATGGTAAGTGGTAAGTATTTTTGTAACCCTTACTCACGAAACAAATCTGCGTTCTGTTTTTCTAGTGTGTCTGTCATAAGTTGCTTTTAAACCATAAGTCATAAGTTTTAACTTATTATATTATAATAATCTTAACTTAATATTATAATGGGAAAGGGAGTTTGTTTGTTGGTTACGATTTATTGCCGTTTATCATGAAATTTTGCGTACACCTTGTCAGAGATATGAAAAGCAATAAAAATTTCATTCAGAAAGACAGTACTAATTCTAAGGGGTCATAAATTAAATTCAACCCTTAATAAACTCATATGAGTAATAAAGATAAAGAAACTTATATGAAAAATGTCTTAAGAGCTTATAAAAAGGAGGAGCACAAAGTCGCGGGAAATTGCGTTTATAAATTACAATCATCTACTGTTAAATTTTGACATAATATACGTATACAAATTTGAAGAAAATTAATGAGTATATGAATAAACTATTCGTATGGAATCGTGAGCTTAATTAAATGAAGACCACATCGCGTGACCGTATGAAAATAAATATCTCTTGGAAAGCGCAAATGGTGAAATAACGAGCCGGTATATATATTGCAATTATATTAATTTTTGAGGGTGCCGCTGCTTTGTAAATGTCCACGTGGATGCTAGAGAAGATCTATTTATAATAAAAGTTGCCGCAATTAAAGTTTATCAATAGATATAATTTATTAAAATCTTATAGTTTATTTGTAATCCCACTAGTGGGTGCCCGCGACTTCGTTCGCGTTGAAAAAGAAAATATATGCTAGCTTGACCCGGGCAAATGTTATTTTGCAACTATCACTTGCCTACCGAAAAAAATTTCTTAAAAATCGGTCTTAGAGATCGCCCTAATTCTGAACGTACCTATAAATATTTGACAATTTTAGACAAAATACATAAATAATGTTTCATGTAGGAACATTTTGTGTAATGTCATCTCATGTCATCTTATATCGCTGTGACGACGATGGCGCCGCCATGCGACAGAAGCGCCCAATTATTTATGTTTTTATATTAGCCCTCGGGAATACTTAGTCCTTTTTTTCTGGATGAAAGGTACCCTATGTCCTTTCTGATGTCCCAGAAAACGTGTATGCAAAATTTCATGGTGATCGGTTCAGTAGTTTTTGTGTGAAAGCGAGACAGACAGACAGACAGACAGAGTTACTTTCGCATTTATAATATTAGTATGGAAGTATGGATTTAAATGCTATTAACCATTATTCTATTAAGTTAATCTTAACGTATTCCACACCCCTTGGAAGTGGTTAAGATGCATCCCTTACATATCCGTCGGTTCGATTCCCGACACGGCCAACTTTGGAAATCCTATATTAATCTAGCATAGATCTGGAAAATATCAGATCTTCACGCTGTCATATTATATTGTGTTTAGGTGATTGAATAATTGATGCCAGAGCCTTTAAAATTATTAATTTATTATGTTATATTTTATTGGTTTATTATTTAAATTTAATAAAAATACGATTTCTATACCTACTTGTAAGTAAATTATTACCTAATTCAGTAGATAATATTAAACAATAAATATTTAATAAACATCCCATTTACATAATGATAGTGTAAACATGCCGCTATCATATTATTATAGAAACAGAAGCTAATTTTAAAACAATCAACTAATAAATTAATGACACACTCATCTCTCCCTTTCATAGTTACGTCTAATACTAGTAAACACAATTACTGTGTAAAGTCTGCTAATAAAAAGTCAAGGAAATTTAAATTCTATGGCACTGTTAATAAAAACTCTAATGGAATATTGGCGTCTACATTACGAAGTTTGTTCACTTCAGAATTATTTAATTCTAACCTTCATGGTGCAGCATCTGTCACGATGACATTTGTCACGTGATCATATTTAATTAGCGGCCATTACACAAATTTGTATGGAGAGGTGCAATTATTGAATTAAAAATGTATTTGAGTAAAAAGGTTTGTGATGGTTTTTAAATTGTTTTAGTTTGTGTGTACGGCTTCGGCTTCGGCTTTCGAACACATTTTGATTTGTCAAGTGATATTAATCTGTCATAAAATATAATTATCTAAGTTCAATAAGTATATGTACTTAGTCCAAGTTTAAAAAGAACATTTTGCAATACTATGCAATACAATGCCATGCAGACTCCATTAGGAATTCAGGACTAACATACTTAGGTACTTTAAAATGATCGAAATTATACCATCACTAATATTTATGTGCAATTTCACCCGCGCTCCCTTTTCTTAGGTGCAGATAAGTTTTTGGAGCCTTTGGGAACAATTTAATATTTTTAAATAATAATCAATTTTACTCTTAGAGCTGCTAGGGACAAATTCATGGAACAAGCCATTAAAACAGTTATTCTTAATTTTCTGTATTTTTTTTTCTTACTTACATACTTAATTTCCTTTTCTCTATTACTAACAACGTCAGTCCAAAATCTCATGACAATCGGTTGATAATAATTACATCGTGTTTGTAAGTCGAGGCGACTAATATGAGTGAATAGGAACATTATTTTTCTTAAAATAAATCTTCATTACTCAAAAACGATTTTTCTAACTGTTATACACATTTTTTGATACACAGCTTTGATTATACCATGCTACATAGTATAATCAAAGTCTTTCTTTTCTGTTTCAGTGTTTCAGAGGCACGTAGCACAAACGCAATTAACGTGTTTTGTCCAAACCTAAACACACAAAAGCTGTAATATCCAATATTATCGCTCCATTCACAAGTGTTTGCACGACAAACAAACAGACTGTCCTGATCTTTGCAGTAACTTAACGAGAACGGAGTTTAGCGTAAAAATATTTTGTTACCAAAGAGGGTTTTCCGGAAGAAATTTCATTTGTTTTTTCAATAAAGTACTTTAGCTAAGACCTTTTGAAATTTAACTTAGAGCATTAATTAGAATTTATAAGACAGTTTAACAGTAATTGCTAGTTGCCATCTGTATGCAATTTTTCTTTTTATAAGTAATAATTTTCTTTTGAATATTTTATATTATTATATAAAATTAAATTAAATATATTTTAGCCTAATGTGATATTGTTTTCTGATTAATCTCAAACCTTTTCTGACCATATGAATGTAAAAGTTCAAAAGTTATTCAAAAGTTAGTCAAACTAACATTGAGCAGAATTTAATTTAAAATATATTTAATTTATTTTATTTAGGGTATATTTAATTTACTGTTATCATTAAAAAAAGACAAATATTAGACAAGTGACTCCACCCACATATAATAAGCTTCAACGTGTCAAATAACGATGCTAATTGAACAGATGTCATGACGTTTCGTGACGAAAATTAATCTGAAATACATTTTGTAAAGAACTTTAATCCCTCTGAATCACTTGTCACTGGAAACCACTCAAGCGCAACACGGGGTTCGAAAAAGCGCTGCTAACGCTTAATTTTCAGAAGACGAATTTTGTAGCTTACAGTTTATGTAGCGCAATATTTATTATAAATAAAAATCATGATTTTAAATAATAAGGTAAGTATGTAATTATTTTGTAATTCATTATAACTTTGCCAATTAAATTCTGAAAATTATTTCACTAACAACAAAATGATGAACAAATGATGATGATGATGATTATGATGATGAACAAATGAATGATGTTTTTTTTTTAATTCATGTACATAATTGCAATCTGTTTGTGTACTTTATTAAATAAATAAATAAATAAACAACAAATAAAAATTATCTGATTCTTACTTACGTTTAAGTTGAAAAAAAATAGACCTTTTTTGGATTTACTTTTATTTAGTTACAAAAAATTATACGCAGCGCAAAGTACTTATAAATTTTATCTAAACGCATAATAAGAGAGAGGCGAATTGTCACTGAAAAGTATTTTTTTTGTGATAAAAAATTTAATAATATTTATGTATCTGCCTATAATGGTGTTTACTTCATTTAAGTATAGGTTTAGAATGTAAGCCTCTCAAGTTGACATCGGAAAAAAATCAATTCAGCAATTAATTGAAATAAGTCTTGTTGATATAAAGCGCTTAAAGCGTACAATTTGGAGATAACATACTCGCTTCACAGTAGAAGGTAATAAGCGATTTTTTCGCTCCAAAACACTTCGACAAAAGTATCGAGATTGACACTCCCCGCAATTGTGGCAAGTGTAAAAATTGTTGGTGTCCAATTGAAAATAAGGGATCTATTTGTATCATTGAGAATGGTTATTCTATCTAAACAGATGGCAATTTTTTCTATTTTAAATTTAAAGTCGTACTAGTCAAGGTACGACTTTAAATTCAAAAAATAATTTTATATATTTTTTTTTTTTACTTTCAAAGCAATTTCCATTCAACTTCATTGGGATAGTAATAGATTAGATAGCAAGTTAGTAAAAAGTCATAAAACTTTTTTTGATTCTCTGGACTATTTTTTTTTGTATTACCAACTTGTTCATTACAGTTACACGTAATGAATAATGAATAAAAATAATAAATGAAAGAGAAAAGATACACATTTTGTTAGACCTTTTTATTTATAATATATACCTACCTATCTATATGATTGCAATAAAATCATATGCATTTTATGATTTCGTTGCAATCATAAATTCGTATAAAATGATCAATTATTATACACATAACGCATTTGGATATAGGAATTTATGTCGACATTTTTTGTTCTCCAATATACAGAAAAGGATTACACATATTATTAGTTTGGTCAAATTTATAAGAGACTGACTTGTCTCTTATAACTTTAATCCGCTTCGTAAAATAAGAGATACAACTAATACGTATATAACGCCTGACATTACACTTTTGCCAAAAGTATGCCAAGCTAAAAGTAATGGCTTAAAATTAATAAAATTATTTTTTTAACATTAAGATTGACAATCACGTTCAACTGATTAGGTGAATTGGATACCGTCACCTATACCACGCAGTAAGTGCCTATACCACTGAGTACCTATACCTAACACAAGTAACACCAAAAGTACTGCAAATTCATTGCCGACATTAGTAGGATTAAGGATGAAGCCCAACGAATAGATAGAGAAATGCTAGAATCTCTTACTTACTAATAGTGGTCTTCTGTAATAGGGTGGTTACCACTAGCTAGATGGACTGCCCAAATGACTGTGAAACACAGTTTACACTCAAGTATTCCAATCAGTATCAACTCAAGTACTCAAGTATCAATTCCATTCAGAACCTTTTGTGCGAACGGTAACAAGTATCCATTTATTAGTCGTCAGTGACGACTCGTCACATACTTTTGTATTTTTATAATAATTTTACCCGCAACTTTATTGGTGTATTATTATAATATAAATTATAGTCTATTTGTTAATTTAATCTATATATTATGTTATTGTAAATTTTCATAAAAATCCCTTCAGTAGTTTTAGGGTAAAACGTTCATACATCCATTCTCACATGCCTTCATATTTATGACATTAGCAGGATTTTTTACCGCTTATATCTTGCACTACAAAATACTTGTCGCTCAAGTCAGAGGCTACCGCTTCACAAACTTAACTGCTTTGAGATCTCAGGTTATGAGTCAACTGGGCGATGTGCTGTAAAGCATAGATTCAAAGATTAAATATATTACAGAGCCGACATAATGGCAAAATCAATCCATATCTCCCACCTGTAAAAGGCAATGTATTATTTATGTAATATGTAATGTAATATTGTGAAGTTTGGTAGCGATTGGACGAGGACGAAGTCGCGGGCGAAACCTAGTATAAATTATATTAAAAAAAACAAAACAAATTCAATTACAATATTATTTCATTCGTTTCGTTTATTCACTCATTCGTTCCTTGTATAAAAGTGTTGTTACTGCCACAAGTCATGTTGTCTAGTTAATTCCACTATTTTCCAAATCCAGAGCCAACTTTGAAAGTTCATTTTGAAAGTTATCACTGGATGTCTGAATAATAAGGAATAATGAGTTCAAAAGTTGTCTGCCAAAAGTTTAAAAAATGACCTATTATCACTTCTTTTTTATTTTGTACTCTATGTTTTGCAAGGAGTAAACTTATAATTGAATTCCTGTTAAGTGCACCCCACTGACTGTTAAGTCTTGGTCATAACTTGATCGCATATGCAGTAATCCAAGTCCTTTGTTCAACAACATTGTATCAAACGATTCAATCCCTTTATACGCAATAACTTAACTATTCAGGGCTCTGGTAATGTTGAAAATGACTACCATACAATGTATTGGTCACTCTCTATTTGATTTAATGGGAAGTTTAAAAATAGATCTAATTTACATGCAGAACAGAATTATATTATACTAGCTGGTGCCCGCGACTTCGTATGCGATGATAAATCCTTACTAATATTATAAATGCGAAAGTAACTCTGTCTGTCTGTCTCGCTTTCACGCCAAAACTACTGAACCGATCACCTTGAAATTTTGCATACACGTTGTCTGGGACACCAGAAAGGACATAGGATACCTTTTATCCAAGAAAAAAGTAATGTTCCCGAGGGATTATCTAAAATATAAAACTGTAACTAACGCCTGGCCAATGTGTTATAGCAACAATTGTCAAGCGTTGTAATTGCTTTTATATTTTTAATTTATCATCGCGTACGAAGTCGCGGGCACCAGCTAGTTAAAAAATAAAAGCAATTATAACGCTTGACAACTTGTTGCTATAACACAATGACCAGGCTTTAGTTACAGTTTTATATTTTAATTAATCCCTATTAATTATTAAGAGTATTTTTTATGAAATGATCCCTATGTCCTTTCTGATGTCAAAGACAACGTGTATACAATATTTCATGGTAATCGTTTCAGTAGTTTAATCTATGAACTATATAGTTTATAGTTATAGTTTCATCTATATAGTCTCTAGACTTTATTGTCAAGAAATTCTCAATTTGATAGGCGTGCAAATGTCAAAAAAAATATATGTTTGGAAATAAAAATAAATGTATGCAAGTGTTGAGACAATAGCTCTAATATCAATGTGGCTAATATTTAGCTTATAAAACGTTATATCGGAAGGAAAAAATGCAGAAAGAATAGAAAAAGGTATAAAAATATAAGAAACGAAGAATGGCACCAGTAAAACTGATAAGAGTTTTAGTTCCGTATTCCTAAAACGTTACCGCATTTATTTTTATTGAGATAATCCTTCTGATTTATTGTTGTTAACTCTCTGATTTATTAGAAAACTTCTCTATTCGAATATACGTTATCGATAAAAACAATAGCTTCTGAAATATTAGGGGTTGCCATAAAAAAAAGTATTTCGCATAAACTATTGTCGTATTCTTAAGTTATTGAATTATTATTATTAAATTTGTTTTAATTGAGAAATTATGTAAAATTTTATATAAAGCCTGACATTATATAAAACTTTTGTCAAGCATTGGATCTTTATTTATAGACAATTTTGTGGCTATTTAGCCCATTTTAGGTAAATCCTGAAATTCTATTCTAACTATTGGTACTTGTATCAATTCTTACCTATTGTGTGCTATTGGTAAAATATTTTTTAAATCGCCTTAGTTTGACGTTATATTATAGGACCAAATATAGGACCAAATTTCGAAGATTCTACAAACAATTAACAAAAAATAAAACCGCCGAAAAAACTGAAAAGCATAAAAATTGTATGCTGAAAAGCATACAATCTTATTATTTTACCTAAGTAATTTTGAGTCGCCGTCGCGCATCACTCTTTATGTAATTTTTACATACATACATAAAGAATTATCAAAATCCGACTACTCTGTAAAAAGTTATGCGTTGTTATATGCTACAATCGGTGAGTGAACAATCAATCATCCCCTCTTTTCCTACCCGTAGGGTTGGAATTTTTTTTCCAAATTAAAATGATAATTTCAATTAAAAAAATAATTATCAAAATCGGACCACCCTGTCAAAAGTTATGCGTACATAAAAAAAAAACAAATATACGCGTCCTTCGAAAAATGAACCTCCTCCGTTTTTGTTTTTTCGTTTTCGTCGATTGAAAAACAAATTTTATATCTTTATAATATTGGTATAGACTTATAGAGTTAGGTAACGTAACGTTAAAAATATAACGTTAAAAATATTTATTTAATTATCCCTTGTTGCAAAAGTAAATACAAATAAAAGTCAATTTTCCCCAAAAGTGCAAAATTGTAGCGCCAAGGAATCTTTGTCGGAATGCAACCTTATGTTACCAAGTATTGTGCACAAGTATTTCTATTAGAGCAATTTGTCTTACTACTTGACTTGTGTGACAGACATGTATGTAATTAAACATTTCTATTAAAATATACGAAGTTGCTTTCAGAGTTTATTTGAGTTGTATTTGATAAACGATATCGATAGGTAATAATACTACCGAAATTATCTTTTGGAAACTTTTCAAGAATGTATTAACTAAGGTTTTTATTCAACAAATACTATTTGATGTAAAATTATGTTGATGTATGTATGTAAAATATTACGATGTATACTAATCCTAATGCGATAAGTCGATAAAAGAACAACCTATAAAATATTATTTAACTTTTGAAACTGTCTTAGTATTTACAGTCTTCAAAGATTGGATGTTTTTAGGTGTATTTTTGTGATGAAAATTGTTGTAAGTAAAAAAATTTATGCAAGTTTTATTGCCTACGAATGTCTTAGTTTATTTAAAAAAACCTAAACTTTTGCATCAAACCATCCATCATAGTAATAATACGAAATGAGATTTTTGCACGGGACAAGTAAATGACCACAATAAAATTCCCAACTTTAACAGCTAAGTAAAAAACAACACTAATAAAGCACTACACTCCACACGTATCGAGTCAACCGCAGCACGCCTCGTGGTGACTCATCGTAACACTAGGCATTTAGTGATGGGACACGGACGATTCAAACTATCGATCGTTGTTTGAGTATTAGTGGAACGTCAGCTACCTGTTTTTAAAATTTACATGTGTTCTGTTTTTTATTCCAAAAATGTTCAAAAAATTGTGTGTTCAATATATATCGTAATTATTTTTATGTTATTTATACTTAACATGTAACTTTCTATAAAAAATATCTTTGAAAAATTCAATACATATAAGCGTAGTCTAGAGGTAATTTTCAATAAATCATTTGTTTAGGTATAGTAGTATGTATGTTGAAGATTATCTACGTTAATGTTCCTTTGTTCAAATTTTTTATCAAAAAAAACCGGTTTAAGTCATAACATACGATCCAATTTTTTATTTGTGTTGATACAAAAATGGAATACAGAAACGAAATTTTAGTGATAATATATATGGCTGTAATATAAGAGCCATTTATGTGCTCACATTCAATATATTACTCACATTTTTGCTTTTTATATTTTATCAAATTTAAATTATATTTTTATATATTTTTAAATTATATTCAAGAGCCTATGTAAGTTATAATAAAAGGATTGAAAAATAAAAGCAAAAAAAGCAATAATTTCACAATTTATAATTAAATACTAAGTAGGGTTTAGGTTGCACTTTTTTACACAAGAAAACGCAAAACCGGCTGTGTTATTACTACACAATTATCTCCATTGTTAACAAGATAATCGCTTTTAAATGACTGGTTGCATTACTGTTTTGCAAAGCATTTCTTTAATTATACGAAAAGGTATTGTAATGGAACATCTAATTCCCATGTAGAACGAAAAATGACATTCAAGATTTTTTAAAACTTAATTTTTGATTACGCGTCTGTGATAAAATACTTAGAGTCAAACTTGAACTGTTTACTTTGTGTATTTTGAAAATTTATTACTTTAATTTCGTCGCCATGAGATGGTTAAATGAACCACTAATCTATTTTTGTTAATTAGTTCGACAGAAATTAGTCTAAGTAATTAGACGGAACAAATCTCTAAAATGAGGCAACCACGTTAAAATCAACGATAATGCTTAATTATAATAATTACTAATTAACATTACATCTCTCAGAAGAACTTTTCTACAGACAGTTAGTGCATCTAGATGCCAACTAACTTTGAGTCTAAAAAAAGGTTTCGTGTAAAACAAAATGAAACTTTACAGTTAACCTATAGTTAATCGCGTATTGCAAAAAACAATTTTATTAAGTGTTTCATAAAGACTTAATTGTTGTTGCCGTTTATTTCCGCAAATAAGGTGTTGCGTGTAATAAATAATTAATTTTAACGTCGATATGGTTATCGATATCGAGTGTTGTCTGCGGTAACAGCCGGTAAAGGGTGACCGACGTTGTGTCGCCGCGGTAACAGGGGGCGTTACTAACACGATAGGGTTGGCGATATAACTTATTTTAATTAATTATAACTTTGAGTTTAATTCATTTTAATAAAATATTTATGAATTTCAAAGTTTGTCATAGAAGACATATTTTTATCTTTTTCTAAATTTGATAAACTATTATCTAATAACAGTTATTATAAAGTGTATGACTTAGCATCACTTGAGAACGGCACGATTGTATTTGTAATTTTTTTTTGCCAAGGTTTTTATAAAAGAAATATTTTGGAAAATCCACGTGAAATGTCTTAAATTTGTATGCGCTTATTGTTATATGAAATCGAGTATTGTTATATGGTTCAAAATAAATTAAGCTATAACAGTACCGTCCTATGTTCAACCCTATTACATAAGGAGGGGTCATGCGGGGGTGAGGAAAATATTCGACTCAGTACAAAGGGGGCGAGAGAAGCTATTGTCCGCTGTAAGAGACGATATATCAATGTTGAATATCAATGTATGGGCATTCATTCTGCTACTAGGACTTATTGAGCATAATTTGGAATTTGTTTAGCTTGCTTGATAGCGTGATTATTATAACTTATAGGCATTGAGTTGTTGTTGACATGTCCTTAATGTGACCTATGATATTATGCTATGATATTGTGCTATAATTTAACTTAGTATAGAATCTAATGTCATGAAATACTCAATGGTAGTCTACTAAATACAATTCGCTCCTTAAAAACTAAATAAAATCCAAAAATGTTTTTATTGCAAAAATATAATCACAGTCCTTCATATTGTATGGTTGTTTTATTCCGTATTTAGTATATTTTGATAATTTTTTATATATTCAAAAGTAACTTATTTGCTTAATATCTCTTCTACTATTCCGTTTATTATAAAAGTACTTTAAAATATTTAATGCTACTTAAAAATACGCTTCTAACGATGTATTATATGCATATAATTGGTATACTATCTAGCTCTCCTGTAAAAAGTGTAATTTTGATTTGTGGCCCTTTACTTTTTAAGGAGCTATTTGTTTCCTAATGGAGGCCATAGACTTAGGCCTTAGGGAAATATATAGAATAGGTACTGTTCAAATTTTACACTGGCGAAGCGGCAGCCAAAATCTAGTTATAAAATAAATAAATTAATCTATCTATACATTTTGTTACTGTTCACTTTCCGTTGCAAGTACGTTAGAAATGCCGTTATCTTATTAAACAAATCACGCACCTGTGTTTAGTTTTCACATATAAATAAAGTGGACAATGCAATAAAAAGTGGCCATTACGACGTAAATTACAAAAATTAGGAGGCTACTGCACACCGATCAGATAAATTTACTTTAGACGATGTCAAAGTTCAATGTGGGGTAAAAAGGGGTTGCGTGACGGTGCCTAAGCCTATCCGAGAATTTGTGGTGTATCGTTCAGAATGTCAATTAAAATTGAATCATTTCCTTTGTTTTGGGTTAGGAAAAATAATAACTTTTTTATACACAGGCAAGTAGGTATCGGTTTAAATTTAATACGTTACCATAATGTTTTAACAGCTTACATAGTATATTTAAACAAATATACCTTTACCTATCTTTACCAATAGGTAAAGGTTGTCTTTAATAAATAAATAAAAACCGTATCGCATTGTGAAAATAGGATTATTAGCATTTAATGTAAATAAATTAAACAAACAAAGACGACAGTGCAAAAATATTAATTTTAACATTGTGTGAACATTGTCCACTTTAAAACTACTGCAAATTATGGACAACATTATAAAAAAAAAAACACAAGAAAGGTCATCCTTTCTTTATTGTTAAAATTTAAATAAACACATGTAATCTCAGTTATTTATGGTCAATTATGTCCTTCGAACGGTGTTCCTGAATTATGTAAGGCCATTAACGCTACTCCCATCTTGAATGGGTCGACTTTTAGATTCAGTTGTCTAGTTTTGACATAATAGGACAGGGGTTATCCATAATTTATGATTTTCAGTTTTCCGGTTCCTTTTTTGATATATGAAATAAATATTATAGTCAAAAAGAGAAAGAGAGAAAGGCAAGAGGAGAAATAGACATACTCTAACATAAATCCTTTATTTAAAAAAACATTTTAGACCAATACGAAAGACTATAAACTACAAAATTCGTTGATCTTGGCGGGTAGAAAGGCGGGTCCACTTATGATAAAGAATTGGGAACAGAAGAAAATAGGGAAATTGGCTCTGGTCTAGAATCCCCTATTTGTTCATTATAACACAACAGTACAAATCTTCAGATTTTCACGGTTGTTTTCTTTAAAAGGATGGTTACTGATTGCCCAATTTATGATTATTGAACGCAGTGTGCCCTAAAAGTTACTACTTTATGAGTTATTAAGTGGCTAAATTCTGTATAGTTAAAAAACAAAAATTATCTAAAAAAAATTGTAGGTACATAATTTAATAAACATTAGAAATACTTTATAGATTCAAGTTCTTTTAAGTATTATTTAACGAATAAAAGTGGAAGTTACAAAAAATATCAAAAGTTGTACTCGAAGCCATTTTAAAACCAACACAAAACACAATTTGTCCTCATAACTCTACAACATTGTCAAAGAAGAAAAAGATGCACACATTAACTTTGAAATGAACCATGTCGCATTTTATACAACTAGCTCTTCGAGCAATAAATCCGATAGTTTATGACCTAGAATTAATGTTTCAGCTCATTACTGGCTATTCTTAGACGAGGTGGGGTTTGATTGTGGGTCAAGAAAGAGTTATTGTGTGAAACTTGAAACATTAGGGGAATGAAAGGGTGAAGATTTTTTGTCCAATACTTTAGTAGCTACATAACATTGAATTGTGTGATATGGAAGCTAATGTAAATGCGCGTGTTGTTCAAATTAAACAGTGCAACCATATTAATTAAAATCATTGAGATTAGGTCAAAATTAGAGAAAATTAGGGACTGCTTCTCGGATTCTGTAATGTGGATCCACGCTAGTTTTGACCAGTCCCATTAGAATACTTAGAGGAAAGAAATTTCAGAATCCTATAGAAAATTTGCACATTTGCAACCACCTAGCATCGAATCTAAACATTTATAAATGTTTACTTTAAAAATATATTATTGATTCATATAATTATTATAATAAGAAAGTTAAGCCTGCAGTATCTGGTTGCATAACTTCCTTAAGATTAGGGCTATGAACTTAAATAAATGCGCACAATGAGTTACTTATTTCTTTCTATTTATTATTTACAAAGTATAGATACAGATAGAAACACAAACAGAATTATATAAACATTGTAAAGTATAATAAATCGTTAGTACTTCCTTTAAAAATGAATGTCATTTTCGCACGAGCTTCAAACACTTGCACACAATAAAGATTTGAATCAAAAGACACGATATAAAACTAGTAAACCAGTTTGCACAAAACGGTGTCATTCATGCAACACCGTTCTTATTACCTTGTTTAATAAACATTGCAACATTGTTAATTATATTGCGTGAACCGGTTCTCTGGCGTTTTAAACGATAGACTTAGACACATGAAGGGGTGAAAGATGTCCTCGTTCGGAACATAAGTGACGAATGCGCAAAAAACAAAATCAACAATAGAACACAATCAGAAGTATATTTTAATGACCCTGTCATTCTTATAGGAGCAGTTACATTTTTAATGGTCGATAAAGAGTATCTATTCAACATTAAAACGATTCCATGAGAATGTCGGTAGTTAATTTGTACAAATTTTTAATTTTGATTTGACAAGTACAAGTTGATTTTTATGTGTATGTGAATTTTTGCAATAATCTCGAACACTTGCTACACTAAAATTAGAACTTTAGAAAAACCAGTTCCATTTGAATGCAAGGCAGTTAAAAATATTCAATGAAAAAAATAGATTATGTAGACTATACACCTATAAGTGAGCTTCCTAACAATACAACCTCAATTTGAAATAACGGACTCGATATAGATTAACGGTTAACTTAACATTAAAAATAAATAGAAGGTACTTTGGAAAAGAAAATTTAAGAGAATGTCCAGGAAAATATTAATTAGATTTTTTTAATGGTCAATATTATTTTAATAATTATTATCTAAAACTAAGTTATATAAGCATTTACATGTTATTAAAAAGTATGAAGCTAGGCCTCTCCCTAGGCCCCAATTTGATTTTACCTACTTAATTTTGGGAATACTTAGACCATTTTACTTTAAGTTGAATAATAAACGTCATTGTATTCATTGCTTTAGATTTTATTCTTGTCCCTCATAATATAGTAACTACAGTTAATGCATCATTAGTTATCGTGCCTTTAAAATTAATACCATTCACATCAACGTTCGTTTCATATAGATCCAGTAAAATGTCAGTGGGGTCAAACACTCACCTTGGAATATCCGTTACATCCATTAAATATCAAATTTCACACCTCTCCAAACATTTATAACGATTTAAGATACACATTAACAAAGAAGAACAAAGGTAGCACATCATTAAACACAAAATGGTCAAATAATGACCATGAATATTATGAGATAAGAGCCTAAGGGGTCCCGTATTCACTACTAAAATATAACAATGGGACCCCATGAATTTGCTACAAGATGTCTTTGGGACTCTGTTGATATTAATTACGATGACGAAATTGTATCACACGAGCCTAGTTGAATGATATGTAACAATCTTTTGTGAAAATAATGATAGACATTTAAATGATGACACTTTTTTTTCTAAACATATTTATTTAAAAGCATCAAATACAGAAGGGTCGCTTTTTCAAAGTTAGTAAAATTGACATTTTTACTAACTTTGATGAACGTTGCCAAGACGTAAATGTAACAGTTTACATTTATGTATGTGAAATTTTTGATCAATCAGGGAATTATGCTTTTGGAAATGCGTAAAGTGATTATTACTGGATAACTCCACTTCGCCTTGTGTCAGGTTCAGGAAAACTCACTGCATAGTTTCAGCAGACGTCTTGTTTACTACTTCCTCGAACTATTTCTTACCATTTGTTCTAACATCCATAGACCTTTTAGGTTTCTACTTGATCAATGGTACTTCTGCGATTCCATATTTTTGCAGAGGTTTATGTTGGAAGTAATACTTCTTACAAAAAAGTAGAACAAAGAAATGTTTGGGACTAAAACAGAATTCAATCATTTCAAATATTAATTCATTAAGAGAAATTCACGTTTAGTATAGTTTTCAGAAACTAGCAAAGTACTATGTCCAGGACTATGTCCATGCTAAGATCCACTGTTCTTGGTAACAAAGCTATCAGGCAAATATGAACATTTTCTTAACCTAACCATTTCATTGGGATTTAAATATTTTTTATCATTTTATAATAACCGTAGGTTATTCTAAAGATGAGCCACTATTATCTTTAATAAACATCATAATACCAAGGAAAAGAACAAATATTTGAGAACATAGTTGACTCACGATGCGTTGTGATCTTACACAATCTTAATCCTGAGGTCAACGACATATCAAAGAGATGGGAGCACGTACTCAAACCTTTTTTTCAAGTCGATGACAAAAGAACTGAATGCCACTAGTTCACAGGTCATACATTTTAAATATGCATTGTGTGTGGTACCTTTTTATTACAGTCAAACAATGACATTCAGATGATCCTGATTGCTTTAGGCTCTTCAAATTTAATGTGGTTCAAGAACAAAAAAATAGACAAAGACGCTATTGGTCCTTTTGATAGAAAGGGTGCATTATTTCTTGGTGACGGACAATAATTTTTAAACGCATCATTAAGTAGAGATAAGATCTTTGAATTTTTTGATGAAGTTTTTTTATCAGTTGTTGATGACGTGTTGATGACAATTGACATGGTTTGGTTTCACGTGAGAATGTCGTTAAGTTTTATAGTCATTTTTAAACTGATAAGAACAATATACCCAAAATTTGCTGAAATACTACTTCATAACGATCATCATTTACATATTATTACTTTTCTTATTTTTTAAATATCAATTAAAATTTTCAGGATTTTTTATAAAGCTATCACGCATATTTAATGTATAAATGAATATGCCGCTGGTTCAGAAAGTTGAATAGTTTGAAAGTTCAGTAGTTGTTATTAGATAGCAAATGAATATTTTATTAGCAATAATTTCCTATGTGCTCTTGTGATGTAGATCTTTGAGTTTAGAGTTTCAAGTTACGATTTGTAACTCTTAAAGAACAACATACAGTAGAAGGTATAAATTCAGTCTATCTTTTCTTCGTATTATATTTTTTAAATCTTTACTTAAAGATATATTTTTTAAATAGTATACCTCAATAAAAAGGGGAACGTATGTGATACAGTATATTTTTCAAATTCAAAAACAAACACAGGAATTTCCCGGTAAGAACCATTGTAATTTTCGTACTCAACGCAGCGTAGTGGACAACGGTTCCCATAAGAAACTCAAATATCTAAGTAGTCGAAGAGAAAACCTGTATTTTTAATACAGTTGAGCTTGGTTATTTTTCTAAGATTTCCCTTACAAGTATAAGGCTTTGACATTAAGAATGGAAGAGCCTTATACTCTTTCTTAAGAGTATAAGGATAAGATAATGATAAGACCTTTTGGTCTTGCTTTTGATAATTAGCGACGAAAGACGAAAACCCTTCAATTTTGGACCGTCAGCCTGCCAATTGACCATTGTTTTAAAAACATTGTGATTTACTCGTAATAATACTCAAATATAGAAATACATACTGAATAGAAATTATTTATTTTATTTTTTCATATCAAGACATTTTTGTAGGCATCTCCTGGTCTAGGATTTTTGTACTTGGATTTTTCTTACAAAATTGTTTGTTTCATCCCCTACATAGAAAGCGCAATAAGCTTCAGTGAAAAGGATATTATTTACGAGCAAGACAAGAACGAAGGTAATATTTAGCTGTGAGTAAAAATTTGTACGTGCCTTGGAGAGATGTCCCCATAAATTTTCCCATGAAAAAGATCGCTAATGGTATATGCGATTGTGTTTTGTGCACGAGTGCTACACACTGTATACTCGTAATGTATTTGGATAATATATTAGAGAAATTCTTTCGTGTTTAATTTATTTTGTAGTTCACTTATTATTAACTATTGCAAGCGAGCTATTTGGTAATAATTTATAAAATCCGTAAATATTTTTTTTATAAGATCCGTTCATTTATTTATGCATTACTAGCTGGTGCCCGCGACTTCATACGCGATGGTAAATTAAAAATATAAAAGCAATTATAACGCTTGACAACTTGTTGCTATAACACATTGGCCAGGCGTTAGTTACAGTTTTATATTTTAGAGAATCCCTCGGGAACAGTACTTTTTTCTTGGATGAAAGATACCCTATGTCCTTTCTGGTGTCCCAGACAATGTATGCAAAATTTCATGGTGATCGGTCCAGTAGTTTTTGCGTGAAAGCGTAACAAACAAACTCACATTCACATTTATAATATTAGTAACGATATGGTAAGAAACATTTCAAAAACTTATATAATTGTTTATCAGTTTGAGCGGTCCTCAATACAAAATGTGCAAAAATACAAAAGTCCAACACTGGACAGTGTTGGACGTATTACCGGACCATGGTCTTCATTTAAGAAAAAAAGTCAAGAAAATAAATTTTATTGAGTACGAAACACAAATAGCACACAATACAAAATTAAAAAGAACAAATCTTAAGTAATCTTAAGTGTTGGAAGTAGTAACATACATGCCAGCCAGATCAAGCCACAAAAGTTTTGTAATTTCTTTAAAAAAAGACGGTTTTTGTTTTACTCCACTTTTGGTGTTTTATAAAAAAATGTACATTCGTTTAATTAAATTTTAATAATAGATTTGAAAAGGAGACAGCAATGAAATCCGTCGTACTGTTCTGCAGTAAACATATGAGACCGCTCGTTTCGGCACATCCCCGCAACATTGTCACGGCCGTGACGGTGCTGCAGTGCTATCGAAAAATTAAATTAAAAGAGACACGCAGTTTACGTGGATATTAAGAAACTAGATGTATTAAAAAGTAAAGGTAAATATTTGGTATATACATATTAATATAATAACATATTGAGGCTCTTATGTAGTCTGAAGACACTTAACAACTTAAAAAGACCCTGCCTAGCGGTGCGAAGCATTTCGATTTAGACCAAAACAGATTATTTTGCTATACAAAAATTCAACAAAAATTGACAAAATACACTTATTTTAATTTTTAGAATATAATATGTTCACATTAATTAAATCACTTTTAAAGAAATAATCTAACGGAATTTATTTAGGATTTAAAGTGCGAAGACGTTTCTTGCACAAAGTCGAGTGCATCAGTGCATTGTGCAATAAAGTGCATACGCAGACCATAAACTCAGGGTAACAGGTTCATTGCTCCTAACGTCTGCCACTTTGATAACATTGACTAATGACCTCGTATACTCACTTTTAGGATTTTGTGTTGTTGTTCAATTTTACGATTTCCAGTTTTATTGTTTGAAAGGTAACAACATTTATGTCTTTGTAGCCAGCTAGCCAGTTCCTTTAAAAACTTATTACCAGTAATATTATGTAGGTAATATAATTTATATTTAAATAAAAAGCTAAAGGCCAGATCCGAACAAATTATATTTTTCATTTTCTTTGTTAAAAATAATATGATATACTAAAAAATATTTCTATACTAGCTGGTGCCCGCGACTTCGTCCGCAATGATAAATTAAAAATATAGAAGCAATTACAATGCTTGACAACTTGTTGCTATAACACTTTCGCCAGGCGTTAGTTTTTTATTTTATTATCCCTCGGGAACGGTACCTACTTTTTTCTGGATGAAAAGTACCCTATGTCATTTCTCAGGCTCTAGACTACCTGTATACCAAATTTCATTTAAATCGATTCAGTAGTTTTGGCGTGAAAGTGAGACAAACAGACAGAGTTACTTTCGCATTTATAATATTATAGTAAAGAAAAGATAATAAATAGAATATATTATATTTGTAGAATTAATGTCTAGGGTAGTCATCATAGCCATTAAATTAATCTTTGGGATAATACGAAGTTTATCTAATCTAATCTAAATTTAATGAGTGCGTATTGCCAGTAAAAGATTACTGGGCCCTTAGCCAAGAGCACCCAGTGCAAACGGGAGCGTTGTAGATTGACGATACGACAGAAAATAAAGCCCGGTGATTGGTTGTTATAACGCCCACATAAAATTTTGACTAATCATCGGGTTTTATTTTCTATCGATTCGTTAATAAGCGCAACGCTCCCGTTTGCATTGTGCTCTTGGCTAGGGGCCCTGGGCAGAACATGACTATTTGAGAAGAGGCCCATGTCCAGCCAGCAGTAAGCATCTGTCGCAAAAATATTTAATAAAAAAAACCTTTATTATATCAATATAATTTTATAACTAATTACAAAAAATAATTAAAATGATTAGTTAAATACCTAAGCAGATTTATTGAAAAAATGTATAATTCACACGTACGTAAGAAGTACGGAACGAGCGAATCGTGTAAGCTACAATTTGCTCAATACTGACCTACCACAACACGTCTGCTGTTGGCTGTTGTAGTCTCTCAACAAAACTGTGACTCTAGTGTGAGCCACAGTTTTGTATGGAAATTTTATATTTTATATTGAAAATTGACTATTTGACATTGACAATTTTACAATAATTTTTCATACTATTATTCATACAAATATTTTAAGCGGAATTATAAACTCACACTAGAACCACTGAGCGATTTAAGTACATAATTATTATTATGCAATATTGTATACAGTGTGTAACACGGTTTGGTGTTTATTGTGTATTTATTTATTATTATTATATAGCAACCGATAAAGATTAAGCTGTTTGTGTGAAAAACTTTTCCTTTTTTTATTTGTAACATTAAAAGCTCTTCAATACACTATTAAAAAATCTAATTAAATATAAAACGGTTATATTATTAGAATTTTCGCTTCACTCCCGACTTTCTACGCCTCTTATGCCTATCCTGAAGACTACTTGATGCTGTTACCATGTCATGGAAATACCACGGAAGTAACAAGTACAAGTTATAATTTAGTATACCGAAGTATACTAAATTTAACATCAATCGAACCTGCATGAGTCCACTTCATGAGTGAACTAAATGGTCAATACAAGTTTCCGTGATCCACCCAGGTGAAAGTTATGGAAATGCTATGGAAGTTAGATTCCTTCAATTTCGATCACGTGAGCTTTCAAGCAAAACCGGATGGACAGATTTTGTCCATCCGTTTCGAAGCTACAATGCCACAAACAGAAACACAGACGCACGGGTCAAACTTATAACACCCCAAAAAAGCGTCTCTAGTTAGACGTTAAAAATGAAGATGAACCATGGCCCAGGTCTTCACAAAGTAGGTGAACCGCTGTCGTCGTGATGTCTTATATTTTGCATTATTTAGCGAAAAATAATTGCAGTTTTTAACACAATATTTTCCTAAGGAGAAACACGATGCTTCCTCGTAATTGACTTCAAAGTAATCGAAACAATTTAATGGTTGTACAGATTTATATCGAATCGACTAATACGTGAATAGCGTGGCTCTGGTAGCTATCTTTTGTACCTGTCGTTTATGCGGTGAATCGACACGCCCATGGATATGCGTTTAACCATGTAAAGGGATCATCAAATTTAATGTCCACGTTGGGTCAAATATTGGTACAAATCGGGTATTACCCCTGGGTCCACCTGTTCATCTAAGTGTACTACGGGCACTTTTGTATTGCCCGTGGTCCACATATCATTATCATGGCAGTTGCTTACAACACAATAACTGTGACTTCAGTCTTAATATCATGGAGCACTATAATATTTACTAGAATATTTTTTAAATAAAAATAATTATTTATATAATTATATGGGATCCTATGGGATCTGATCCGGCCAGAGCCGTTCCACTTACGGAACACGAGGCGTGGGCGGGGGTTTCATCCCTTCGTGGTTGATGTTCCCCGGTCACGCACGAAGCGTTATAGTTCCACCTTCCTTGTCCGAACTGCTAAGGAGTGGAATTCATTGCCTGCGTCCGTGTTTCCCCAAAATTACAACCTCGGGGTCTTCAAGTCTAGGGTAAATGGGCACTTACTAGGTAAGCGTGGTCCATCTTTGGCCGCATCTGCACCTAACATCAAGTGAGATTGCGGCCAAGCGCTGCCTTGACTACATTAAAAAAAAAAAAAAAAAATTACTTTAATTTAATTTATGCAAAGCAGCCGAATTAATTATTAATACAAATATTTTTTTACGAGCATTATTGTTTCATACGATACTAGTACATAAGAAAATTATATTACCTATTCGTAGATAATACTCGATACGTATAAATAAATACTTTACAATGATTATATTGTTCAAGAGACATTTTTTTTTTAAATAAGTAAATTACAATCTTACTAGTATTATAGAGTTATTACCATTTGGACACATTTCGATAATAGTTTATGAGAATGGAAGGTGATGGAAGTATGGGGATGTAAAGATATGTTTGTGGGTTGTGAGTATAATATTATAGTCGCAAATTTATATTCTCAAAATATTATAAAACACTGAAATAACTTTGATGAACACCCACGAAGTACCACAATAAAAAATGGTAACGGTTAACAAATATTTGATCAAACATTGGCACAAATATTGGCTTTTACATTAGCGCTAAGTGGCGGAGAGAATGCTTTGTAAGCGTTTTTATCGCGGTTTGATTGCTAATATGCGATAAATTGCTTTCAATAATAACTTTGCTACTTTTATTATTTCATGTTAAAGTTGAATTAGCTTTATGTGAACACAGCCAATCAAGATTCTGCCGAAAACCGATTCCGAATCTGACAAATGTGTACTAAATCCAATATACACCGCTGGAGGGGAACACAGGGTTTGTCATATTCCGCTTTCGTCAGATCATATAAGGGTTTGGTCCCATAAAGGAGTTCATGGTCCTCGATACTTTATATAATTACTAGCTGGCGCCCGCGACTTCGTCCGCGTTGAAAAAGAAAATAGTAGCCTATCCTGTGTCCTGTACGTCTAAATGTTTATCTACCAAAATCAGTTAATTCGTTTAAGAGTTATTCGAGAAACATACATACATACAACACCTACGCATAATCCAGATTCATTATTAGTGCGACTTCGCCCGCGTAAATTTATAAGGAAAATATATCCTATGTTATTCGTTGATCATGGTGAAACGAAAATCTGATGAAGCAACCAAAAATCTGTCAAAAGTAATAACTGAATCGAGCAACTACATTTCACTTCTTCCCTGATACCACGTGGTCCAACTGCTTCGTTCGACTGATCACTTGCCGCATCTGTGGCGTTGCTTCGTATTAGGCGACGGTAGCCACCTATGGTCCGTAAGCCAGGCATTAATTTCGTCAATGATTTCTTCTCAGTCGATAATTTGTAAAATGCCTGAGAGAGTTGTATCATGATGCGTTGTGAACGTCAGCTGCGGCTCCGATGGTGGGTTGAGCAGTGGTAGCCCGTTACACTTTTAGAGCATCAGCTGACAAGCATTCCACCAAGATATAGCCAGCTGACTTTTTTATTTATTAACAGTAATACATAAACTATCATCTGATAAATTTTCTATTCAGGAGGTAATCACTGAACACGTATATATTCGTATGACCTGCTGACGTATAATCCACCATTTTATAAATAGCTGACAATTTTGTTTCTTCAAAATATTAGGCTAACTATAATTTGATGAATTTTTAATCGGGAATAAATGATTAAAAAAAAGTTTTATTATGTGCGTCCGCAGCTGACGTTCACAACGCTTCATGATACAACTCTCTCAGTCATTTTACGAATTATCGACTGAGAGGAAATTGGTCATGAAAATCTGTCGCTGGCTCATGGACCACTACAACTTGTCTGCCGACGCGACGTTTACACAGAAAAATTGTATAATGAAACTTCTATCTTTAGCCCATTGTAACTGTTTTTAATATCGGTTATAGCTGTTTTAAGGGCATATGTTTTAGGGGACTGTATGTTTTTGTGTGTAACCTATGTGCTTGTCCCATCCCTACAGTCGCATTATTCGCATAATTATTTAAGTATATCATTCTTAAGTATATCGCTCAAATATTAATAAAGTTACTAATTGTAATTTAAGTATTTTTTTAATTACATTAATGGATTAAAAAATGTATTTTGGAAGCCACTGTAATAAAGTACCCAATTATCTTTGAATCCTATCAAACGACAATGGGATTGAAAGTAACACGACAATGAATCATAAATATGTCAACGAAAGCGTCTAAATTTTCATAAATTTCGATTTATGACGAAAGCGCAATCTGACGAATGTGTACTAAATCAATAAAAGTAGATCCTATGATGAGCATTAGGAGCCAAATGCCAAAAACAATATCCTAGGATCCCGTGGGCTGTATTCTCTGTAATCATGTGAAATTATTTGTACATTTTCAGACGCTGACCCCCATTGATTGTGAATCACCGATGACTCACGGCATTCCTGCTAGCTGCTGTGGAACACTGCACCTGATGTATCACGTGACTTCATGGTCGATGACCCCAACTTAATGTAGTGCAACTGCTCCGTTGATGACGATGAATTATTTGTTTGCATCTAAGTACTGAACATTTCTTTTTGTTCCATTATGCAACGATAACTTTTACACTCTAGTAAAAGAAATACGAGTTTTTTAAATGTATTTTTTTCTTTCCTTGCAGAACAACTTAAAAATATAGACTACACAAAATTAATTGTTAATACTTACTCCTTTTATATTCTTCGCTAAATTGTTTATTAACCAAACTAAAATAAAATTATATGCGAAAATGATTATTTTTTTAATGTTATTATAAAAAATCATTATAAAATTTTACATACATGTTCTAAAAAGGGGGGGGGGGGGGATAGAGTGCCCAAAAAACTCCTATACCTAGACATTTTTTTATCTAAAAATTAAAAAAAAATCAATGCTCGACAAAATTTTTAGTATATATTATAAAACAAAGTCCTTCCGCGTCTGATGGTCTGTTTGTTCGCGATAAATTCAAAAACTACTGCACCGATTTTTTTTCACCAAAGAATAGAGTGAGTGAGAAAACTTTTAAAATTTAAACCCATACTTTGGTACAAATTGATAATTGCATTTATCGATTGTTGTATATTATATAATTTAGTAATACATAATGAAAATAATAAAAATATTTTAAAAAATAAAAATAAATTATATCATCATTATATATATAAAGATAGCGTCACAGTATTTTACAGATTTTTACTTTTTCACAGTTGAATCTCATAACGTGCATAGTTCCATGGCGTCTTTTCCGTTAGGGTTGTTTTCTGAAAATAATAACAAAAAATATGTACAAAAATTATCTACTTATAACAACATTAATTGTAATCCGGACAAACTAAACCAAAACATAAGAGTGAAGTTACATTAATTCCCAACATAATTAAAATTAATATATTAAAACTCCTCATCGTTCCGGTAAGTACTTGGAAAAAAATGTACTCGAGGTCAAATGTCAAAAAAGTTGGTTTTTCGCGATTTTCAGCTAAACGGTAAGTTTTATCATAAAATTACCTTAGACAAAATTGTAGATCATAAAATTATCTATAAAAAATGTATGAATACTTTTTTTTCTAAGAGCTACCGTTTCTGAGTTAAAACGATTAAAAAACTTGTTATTAAAAGGAATTAATGTATCTCCGAAAATTTAATTTGTCCGGAAGACAATTGACAAGACAATTTCTTTACACAAATTCAGTCATCAATATTATTTAATAGCAAAAAAAAATACAATTGAAAATGATAAAGATATAAAAGGTCGGCAGGTGACATTGCAATCAAAAAACTACCTAAAAACGTGGCTTAGATACTCACGAGATTCGGACACAAAATATTCGTACACTTGCCTGAATAAGAAAGCCCTAATTAGGGGCCAAACAATAATTAGATATCCACCTAATAATATAAGGGCCGCAGGTCAACTACTAGAACTACCGGAGTTCTACGATTGAGATCATGATTATCAATCCAGGTACATACTTAAGATCTCTAATGTGTATTTAGACCGTACTGCATATCAACCAATTAATCATCATCAATCAATACTAATCTATTACTAATATTATAAAGAGGAAAGATTTGATTGTTTGTTTGTATAGAATAGTACGAAACTACTGGACCGATTTGAAAAATTCTTTTACCATTAGAAGCCGACATTATCCGTGATGAACATAGGCTACTTTTTACCGCGGGAAAATGCTTCGTTCCTACGGGAAATCTAAAATAAAAGTAAATACTAGCGGCTTGGCCCGGGAGATAGCGCCATCTATCCTAAATACGGTAGATGGCGTTTTATTCTTTTCTACGAGGACGAAGTCGCGAGCACCAGCTAGTATATAATAATACTCTAATTGTTGTATGTTCCTCCATAACTCTTAAACGAATTAACTGATTTTCATGAAATTTGGTAGATAAACATTTAGACGTACAGGACACAGGATAGGCCACTTTTTTCTTTTTCAACGCGGACGAAGTCGCGGGCGCCAACTAGTTAATCAATAAAGTTCGAGTCGCAAACAAGAAAAGCATATTATAACATCAATTGTGACCCCCTTCAAAGTTACTTCTTTAGACCGATAAATTAAATAAGTATTGAAAATCGAAGACAATTTACAAAATAACAATGGTAATAAATTATTGAATCTTTAGAGCTGTCTGGCGCACATTTGTACATAAAAAAAGCTGTTTTATTGATCACCTATCGAAAGCAGACCGCTTCATTTCAAACAAAGCGGCGACAATTCGACCATTCCCATTTCGCAAACCCAAATGTAATTGACACTTCGTTTAAATATTTTTTTTATGAAAAAAAATATGAAACCATATAAACGCAGTCGGAGCGAAGTCGGAACTTCAAAGCGTATGACTCACAAACGTTTGAAACATTGGAATAAATAAAAACGTTTTAAACGGAACAAGTGACGATTTAACTGATGAATTGTTTGTGTTAATCGACCGTATTACTAATGAAATAGAGTTCGATATTGTAGAAACAGGCCGCAGAGGAAACTGTACAAAAGCACCGTGGGTGGCGAAGACGATAGAGGCGGTAAATTTGCAAACAACTTCGAGTAATAAAGTTTAGAAAGGTAATGACCATAGAAATATAGGAGCAGAAACTATAAATGTTTCAATAGACGAGGACGCAACCGTAACTGACCTTTTCAATCGGCGACAAAGCGACAAATGGTGTAGGGAAGTGTCCCGCTGTTTTTGAAGGAAAGCAATCAGTGAGTAACGTCTTCAGTGTTGCCCGTTCAGACAACATTTGTTTGTCGGCTAACGGCTTTAATTTAGGGTTACTTACCGACAATAATGTTCTTTTTTAAAATTTCAATAAGCTTTCAAATCATCCCTTTCAAAAGTACAATAAAAGTAGGCAAAATTTAACAACGTATTGCGTAACCCATGGTTATTGAAACATGGTCCAATGAAACTAGATATTTTATAGGTCTATTAAGTAATGAATTATTACAATTTTTATTAATTATTATTAATATTATTGATAAATTTACTGATCGCTGACACCAGTTTGAGCCTCTTTAAATGGAGTCCGTAAAGCACCTATAAGTATTGTATTACCTGTCATCTTTTTTAATAAGTGTACTAGCGGTGGGCGCCCGGCTTTGTACGGAATGTTTTCAGCAAATTGTATATATACCTACCTATACTTTCTTCGTTTATCGCTCTTGTATAGCACATGACTGTGGCGTTACTTGTGTTAAATGTAGCCACATAACACCTTTGCATGTAAAAATGCATTTATTTAAAATCATATTTTGACGGATCACTATGATTGTTTCATGCCCATAACACTTATATAAAGTTTCAATACAGTTATCCAATTTTTCCAATACCTAATACCTACTCTCCATACGAATCTTCGTCGGACTTAGCGAATCTATGAAAAAGTTAAGCGGTGGATTTTACATTGAATAAAAAATAAAACAGAATTTCGCAAGTGTAAGAAAATTATCTTATTTAAATATATATATTTTTAAAGTTGATTTGAAAAGACAACTAAAATTACTAGATAAAAATGCGACTGCTGACAATGTGCAAGCTTACATTTAACAGTATTTATTACCAACTCATTTGCACTCAACAATGTGTCCATTCTTTATCCCATTTCAATAGTGTAGACGCAAAATTTACAACCTTAACAATGTGGGCTACCCGTTTTTATTGACCGAAAACCTTTTTAGTGCCTTTTACTATTTTATAGACATAATTAGTTTCGTCTATTGTTAAGTCTCAAAGGAACGAGGGAATCAATTGTACTTGCTCAGACTTGCATTAACTCCGCGCATTGTACAATGAATTAAACCATGGTTTAGGATATTTTAACAATTTTATCATTGTTATAAACTCTCTGTATGTTACACCACTAACCTGTGAAATACAGCCTGCACTGCCACCACTATTCAAATTAGACCAGAACCACTTTGAAAAGCTCATTCCAAAGTTGAACCAGCCGGAAATCGAACACGGCCTTAAAGCAAGCACCTTAACCACTCATTCAACGGGCTCGACAAATAATGTGAGAAATGGTGAAACTCACTTAATGATACATATCTTGGGGTCCATGCCAAGAAGGAAGCTGTTGAGACTATTTTCACAATTGCTGTACGCCATTCCAAATCCAATACCACCACCAATGTACATGGGCCACCTTCTGTAGCCACGGAGAAAGAATCCTCCAAGTATACTACCTATAAGACAACCGGTAGCTGAAACACAATTTTTTTTACAATTAACATTTTATATAATTTTTTTTTCTATGTTAAGGTCGACAGACAGGCTGACGATCCACTTGATGGTAGGTGGCTACCGTCGCCTATAACACAAGCAACGCTATAAGTGCTACAAGTGCGCTGCTGACCATACAAGGGGATAAGGGAGGGATGGGGTAATGGGCTCTGGCATACCTTACTCACTCACGGAAACACAACAGCACATAAAATATGCTGTCATTTCACATTTTTTATAATTAACAAATTTAAACTGCACAACCGATTTTAAAACCTCTTTTATTTATAGAAAGAAATATAAACTAGGTAGGTTTACACAAACATATTATAAAAGTTGTATCTTGGGCCTAACCGGAAGCAAGATAGTAGAGTTATCTAATAATGTACTTAGTTAGATTTTTATACCTTGAAAAAGAGAAAAATGATAAATAAGGGTTAGGATTGTAACTTTGGGGGTTATTCTTACCAACTTTGAGCCCGAAATCGACGAAGCATGCGGAATATCTTTCCTCGAATTCTCTGCTGTCAGGTTTAGGCATTTCACATTGAACTAACGAATATAAAATAATGCTTTACAAAAACACACATGTCCAGTTTTTAAAAAATAATTTACACAATTTAATTATATATTTCTTGTTTTACACTAGAAATAAAAAGCAGAAAAAAATTTTGAACACAACTTGACAGGACGGTGACATTGATGTTTGTGTAAGTTTTTTAAGATTTAGTCGATGTAGGTTACATAATACAGGTCTGAACTTAATACAAACTTCAATATATAGCTTTAAAGTTTGTAAAAAATAACAACTTACTGTATCATATATATCTGAAACATTGTTAACTATCGGTAGCTTTCGTAGTAGACGACCGGAATTCGTATTTCGTAGACGTAGACGATATTTATTAATATGATATTATTTTGATATCATATTATATTATTATTATATCAGTACCTAAGTTTCCATAATATTTCATTAGTAATTTATTTATTTATTTTCAACATCAACACTACAGCAAACCAAAATAACATACAATAGATATATATACAGTATTACTACCTACATTGCCAATTACAGGGTTTCATTGTGTTAGCACTTAAATACACTTTAAATAGATTACCTAAGTTAATTACTAATTATTAATTCTAAACCAAGGGGGAGGGATCTTGGGTAATATTATTAAATTCTTGGGTATAGATTAAATAGGTACTATAATATTTTATCGATATAATATATATAAATGAACTTTTGTAAGTATACAGTTAATTATTATTAACGGTGCATAATTATCTTTAACTGTATCAACCCTCTGTCCATAGACAGATATCTGATTCACCTGTATTGAAGGCAATTAGGGTTAAATAAGCCTCAATAAGCCGAAGAGGCTTTACTAGCCTCCATGTTAATCTCTAAACACAATTAATATCACCAATTATAAATTCTATAGCCCTAATGAAGATACGGTCGACTTGTTTTCTATTAATTATATCGCTTATGTTATAAAATATAGTGGTGATGAGATCATTAAATGAGTTAGAGGATTTAGCTTTTGCAAATGTGGGTTAGGAACGAAAAAAGGTAATTTTTTGTCAAAGTAATTTAAAATAATATGAAAAAGAAATATTATAATGATAATGACATTTAAATATAACAATTATTACAATTTTTGAAATCACCAAAAATTACTAAGGAGTCCTTAGTATATTATTTTTTGTAAATTTCGTCAAACAGGCTACCATCACGTGATGCCTCGAGAACCACTCTATCCATTGGTGAAAACAGCATGAAAATCGGTGCAGTAGTTTTTGAGTTTATCACGAAACGACAAACAGACTTACATACGGACAGACGCGGTGGAGGATTTTATAGTTTTATAGTATGTAGTGACAGGTACTTACACCAGGCTTACACGTGTTTAAGTGTAGAATTTTTATTCTAAAAAAATATTAGATATTTTGTTTGCATATAAATATTAAGTCTAGTTGATTTACAAGTTAATATCAACCACGCTAACTTCTAAGATAAAGTCTAGCGTTCTAAGAATACACACGTACCTAATCCTAATCTCACGAAAGTGAAAAATTCACAGTCATCTTACTATGTAGTATCTTTAGTATTTGTATTCTAGTATATTTAACTTTAGGACGTTACATTACATTATAGACGCTAATGACAAGAAGCTTGTAAGCTCAGGGAGGTTTACAATACGCCTTCTCTGAGAAACATAGCAAAAAGAGAGCTTCATGAAAGTTACTTCCAGTCTTTACAACTTACAGAAATATTAAATTTGACTATGAAGAATTGTACAGATATAATTCTAAAATATAACTTGTTTTATAGTGTTTTAAATAAAAAAATTCTTATTATATTTTAGAACTAATTAAAAATACGTTTGCGAAAGGATTTCAATGGACTTATGATAAAGCTTGTTATGATGGAGTATGAGTAAGATATGTAATAATTATGTTATGTTCAATATTATAACAATAATACTTTTATGATACTATTGCATTATTGCTATGTGCTACCTACATGTACTTAATTGGCAACAAACACACGAATGGACAATATCGAAATAGCCTTAGTGTGAATGGCAATTTTCCACGTTAATTCAATATTATTTAATTTTTTTTTATATTTTGTTGTATAAATACTAAGCAGATTTCATAAAACACTAAGTATAGTATAAAAAATATTTCATAATGCTTTTCTATTATCCTTACTAATATTATAAATGTGAATGTGAGTTTGTTTGTTTGTTACGCTTTCACGCAAAAACTACTGAACAGATCACCATGAAATTTCGTATACACGTTGTCTGGGACACCAGAAAGGATATAAACATACATCGAATATACAGAAAGGACATTTCATCGTTCAACGCGGACGAAGTCGCGCGCACCAGCTAGTACATCAATACTAATAATAAATCTGTAGGGGTCGGTCATGGAGTAATTTACTTTGTTTTCAGAAATATCGGAAACTAAATTGACGATTTTTAGAATTTTTTCTGTATGTATGTTCCTCCATCACTCTTAAACGAATTAACTGATATTCATGAAATTTGGTAGATAAACATTTAGAAGTACGGGACACGTGATAAGCTACTTTTTATCTTTTTTAACGCGGACGAAGTCGCGCGCAACAGCTAGTACATAATATATAAAAGTTAGGTATGTGCTTGGCTTAGTTCATTAACAATTCGTCTGTGATTCAGTCTTCTGTTCGAGAATATTCGATAACCCAATAACAATTTGCCATATCTGCAATACACCAATCACGATAGTCAATTTAGTTGATTACAGGAAACCGCTTTGATAAGGAATGCAGATAGGATTATGAGCTGTGGCGAAGCAATGAGCTAGTTTGTTTGCCACTAAATCCTTTGTCTGGATTACTGTTCACTAATTATGTAGGATTCGTACGTGGTTCGTATTGTCCAATACAATTAAACGGAATGTTGTTTGGCGATGTCAGATGTTTCATCGAATTACACCGAGTGTACCTTTCTACAGTTTTCAAACTTAATTAAAACCCGCAATAGTTAAACTTGAAGAGCGAGCAGATTGCGCTCTCGGGTTAATATTTATATTTACTTTTAAATGTGTAATAAAATTATTAATATACTTAATTTTTTATTTAACACTAGCCTTGCTAGCGACTTCGTTCGTACTTTTTTTAAATCCCACAGAAACCTGACATTTTTAAGTAATTTTTTGAGTAACCTGTAGGTATGTTAATCCAGATGATAAACTATATGTGTGTCAAATTTTATCCAAATCTATAAGCCGTACTTGCGATTATAATATTATATTATAATACGGTTAGGATTTATTTCAACCTACCATAAAAAAAGTTACTTTCGAATTGGACACTCCTCCGAGCGCTTTCAAGTTACTTGTGTTGTTGATATACTTGGTATTTGTATTTTGTTTTTTTTTTAAATAAAGTTGATATATCGTTTTTATGAAATAAACAGTGCCATGCAGACTTCCTTTATCGTATCTGGTTACTACTACCTATTAACAAAAGCCACATCATAAGTGCATTGAGGACATTAATACACTCGTCTTGAATGTTGATTAGAGTTGTCTGCAATGCTAAATTATTCACGAAAACACTAGTAGCACAAATGCTATTAGTTCATCCTCAGATTACTTCATCGTTGTTTTGTTCATATTAACTACAAGACGTGATTACCGACATTTAGATATCCACTCATCACAACTTATACTTATGATTGATAAGGATTATAATATGTACATATCTGATTATTTTCTAATAACTAAACCTAAGACATGTTTAGTTATTATGGTAATTGGTAATTCACCCCTGATAGAGGACCTTCCCCTGCAGTATCCCCTGCATTTAGTCTGAAGTTAACAACATAACACTCTAGATGGCGCTCAAATAGAAATAAGTCTCTGTCCCTTTCTCCCTTGATAATGCCACTACATCTATACTCTTCACTCTAAAGAAATCCTAAATCGCGGTATCAGAGTGATCGCGACTCGTAGCATATATAGCGGTTGTTTTGCACAATACATTGGGAGTCCGTCTTACATGGTAAACCAGTGATGAGGGTAGAGCTGGTCTAAGTCTTCCCTTGACCCCCCCATCCCCCCTCCCAAAGCTGATGCGCTGAACTTAGTTCGCCTGAAGCTCGCTCGATTCCACAAATATGTCGCAGCATTGTTCCCCTGTCTCACAAGCCTACTCGGTCTCAATCGACATAATAAGGAGTAGTTGCACAATCAGAGTGGATGTCGCTGGACTCATGTTCGCCTGAAGCTCGTTCGATTGCCACACAGGATGTGGTTAAACCGCTCTCTCTCTCCCTAGAGAAGAGCCCAATTACCGTTGTAGGGATTTGACTCCTTTTTAGTTTTAAAGATATTTATTTAAAAACAAAGAACGCACATAGAACAAAGAACAAAAAAAAACATATACGGTCTTGAGAAGTCGGTGCCTGCGATTTTGGTCACTTACTTACGTATATTTTTTTTAAATAAAAGTAGTCTAAGTTACTTCTTCTAACATCATAGGAGATTCCCTTAGAAGACTTAAATCATTCTTCTTCTCATTGTATTAATATGTTTTTATCGTCAAATATATCTTTACAAGCTACAAGTTTTTACTTAATATTCCGCAACTTGCAAGTTTTTACCGACATGTGTTTTTATGAATAAACTATATTAGATACTTTAAAATTTCATCAAAATCAGTTGGGCAGTTTTTCTATGAAAGAGTAAATTCATCCTCACGAAATTTCCCTCCAATTCTATACCATTGATTATATTACATATCTAGCTAGGCGTAATGACTTTTAACCTATGCAATGTTGATAAAAGCAATTCCAGGAAAACCAAAAGTGACTTTTGTTTTGTTAAATTATATCTGTCTGGTTCAAATTGGGGTGCGCCAGCTACCCTTCACAAAAATATTGTCATTTAGTATTATGCAAATACTCATGGATTCCCTTTGAAAGTATAATTTCACTAATTGTTAATTTCGCCACCGGCCATTTGCCATCATCTATTTAAATGTTTTAATGATGTCTTAACTCGAATTTTAAGTCAGCAAATACGTTAAGGGCTTTAGGAAATCCTTTAAGTGGAATATCATCAAAGACTTTTATACTGTTTATAAAGAAAACATATTAATACGATGTCGTCCTATAAAGATAATAAATAATATAGGGCCTTCATGTTTTTTATTATTGTTATGAATGTGGTAGTAATTTTTACTTTTTGTTCAACGAGCCTTCAACGAGCTATTGAGTTATATTTTCAGGGTCACTTGGGAAAGTTAGCGAGACAAGTGGGACCTAAGTATGATAAAGTATAAGGGATAGGGAAAGCTAGGCAGCATATTTTACCAATTACCACTTACTTAATTTCGTTTGATTTTTTTTTATTTTTAAAAATAATATTTCAGTACTTTCACAAAAGTCATACACTCATAAAATCATATTATTATTATTTATTTCTATTTATTTTCTTATTTTCAACATCGAATTTTCCGACCACCTGGCAACCCTAAGTAAGTAGGGTTGTCACCGCTAAACACATTTATCATTAGAGGCTTTAAAATAAATTGTTAACACGAATTATTTTTGTCACAAGTCGACACACAACGGATTGTCATGTCATGTGTTTACAATCATACGCCACATTAAATTCCACGGTTGCGACAACGAAATTTCAACAAAGATTCTAAATAAAGATCGCCGAATCCAAAACCAGTCATTATTTGTAAAAGAATGCGACGCTGGACGACCGAACAGTTCAAAGTTCCCTAATTGTCTTATTAGTTGAGGAAAATGCAGTTAACTCTAATTGGTTGGGACTTCCATAAAATTGTCAACACGAAATCTAAACAATAATTTAACATTGACTGAATAATTTGTGGTCGTTAAGGGTGTAACCGAATAAACATTGTCTTTATAATGTTATTTAATGTCAACATAATTTTATATTTTTGTACAGAATTAATCCGAAGTTATTACTCTATTTTTTATTACATACTGCGTTCTTTGCACTTGCATTGTTATGTGATGGTAGCTACTTACCATCAAGTGAACCGTCAACATGTCAGGCAAAATTAACGTAAAGAAACTTGTTTCTTAAAAAATAAATAAAAACATAAAATGAATTAATTTCAAACATTTCTAAATCCAAAAATCAAGGGACCATGATAAATTATTACACTTAGATTAAGGGCCTCTTTCACCAACTACAAGTTAAGTTACTTATAGAAATAATTTTATATATTATTAAATTATGCACTCGGTTTAGTGTATCTTTCGAAACGCGATTTTTTTTTATTATTATTTTCATTTTAATGAATTATCCTCGGTTACCAGTGACTTTAAATGACGGTTAGCCTAATTGATAGATGGTGTAAAAGGCCCTTAATATTACAAATATGTACCAGTAATATTATAATTAGTACTAATGGTAAGTAAGTAGAATCCCGCCATTATCATATTAATAAAAAATAAAAATAAAAATAATAATAATAATAATAATGTAGATAATATTGTACTAATTGTTTGTTAATTTTTTTTTTATTATTGTAAAACAAAATGAATGAAAATAAACTACTCCTGAGTGTGGTGTAACCTTTAGGGGAAAAAAAAAAAAAAATGTAGAATCCCGCCATATAGGGATGCTCGTACGCAGTGTGACCTAACACTATGTAACCTACCTTATTATTAACTATCTGTTGAACGAGAGTTCGTTTGCGTTACTTTATAAATTATAGCCTATGTTACTCGCTGATAATACAGCTTCCTAACAGTGAAAGAATTTTTCAAATCGGTCCAGTAGCTTCGGAGCCTATTCAATTTAAACAAACAATCAAATCTTCTCTTTATAATATTAGTATATATTAATTTTTATTTAACCGAAAACTTAAAATATTTATAACTAGCTGTTGCCCGAGACTTCGTCCGCGTTAAAAATGATAAAAAGTAGCCTATCCAGTACTTCTAAATGTTTATCTACCAAGTTTCATGAAAATCGGTTAATTCGATTAAGAGTGATGGAGAAATATACATACATACAGAAAAAAATTCTAAAAATGGTCAATTTAGTTTCATATTCATGTATAGAGCCTATATACACGATATTTCTGAAAACAAAGTAAATTACTCCATGACCGACCCCTACAGATTTATTATTAGTATTGATAATACATTATTACCAGAAAGACTAATCAGGTCTCGTAAAATTATGCCCGCGATAAAAATGTGCTTTGAATTTTAGCGCGATCGATATGCGATCGTAAATTCCAGATGAGGACATTTGTAACCCGTCGCGTACGAGGCGGGGCTTTCATATCGTTCTTAATTAAGTTATAAAAGTAGACCAAAGGAAATTAACTTTGACAAAAGAAAATAGCCTACTATTCTCAAACCTTATGAAGCCGAATTATATCGCGTATATACTTAGATAGCCTGTCGCATCGATCGCCTAGATGATTCAAAAAAGAAACATTATGTACTCGTGATTTTTTAAGGATGAATATAATAATTAGCTGGTGCTCGCGACTTCGTCCTCGTAGAAAAGTATAAAACGCCATCTACCGTATTTTGGATAGATGGCGCTATCTCCCGGGCCAAGCCGCTAGTATTTACTTTTATTTTAGATTTCCCGTAGGAATGAAGCATTTTCCCGCGGTAAAAAGTAGCCTATGTTCATAACGGATAATGTCGGCTTCTAACGGTAAAAGAATTTTTCAAATCGGTCCAGTAGTTTCGGAGCCTATTCTATACAAACAAACAATCAAATATTTCCTCTTTATAATATTAGTATAGATTATTGAATTGTAAATTAGCAGCCCGCCACTGGTTTCGCACGTGATTGTTGCAAATTATGTAACACAAACCTCGCTCGATTTTAGCTTAATTAATGAAGTTAGCAGAGAAACAGAGAAAGGAGGACAGTGGCTTTATTTTATTTATGTCAAAATCAAAATCAAAATATTTATTTATCAATTGCTTAGGTTTCTACAAGAAACTCTTATAATCGTCATTACAAATCTAAACCTACGAGGGTTTCGGAAAAAAGTCAAGATGACGATCCTGGGCCCGTATTCTCTAAGTGTGGTTTTGCTGTGGTTATCGACTCGATGCGGTTATAGACTCGACAATTGGCTACTTTGGTATTGACTAAGCACATGTCAAAATATCTACGACGTTTTTTCCATAGTTATACATGTCGATGAAGTTATTGGCGCGTTATTGTGTGGTTTTTAGTTTGACAAAGTACTATTTCTTATTTAATAGAGAATAAGCCCGCTGAGGAGAAACCTCGAAAGAAACTCAGAATACTATTCTTTTTGTCATCATTAAATTATAAAATAGGACAATTCACTTAATTTTAACAAAATTTAAGTATATTTAAATATATATAGACATGTGTCCGAATGTGTCTAATATAGATTATAGAAAAACTTTATGATGATATTTATTAAATGAGTCCCATTAAAATGGTTTCCTCGCTGAGGATCAAACGATTCGTCAGCCAGACAATAATGTACTTGAAATTTTAGTATCGCCGACATTTGCATGAAATTCATCTAGGGTTGGTTTACGAGTGGCCGTAATTTCAAATCTGCTTTATTCACGTGTGCATACAACTCTCATTTCCACATGTATTACTTGGCGTTAGTAGGAAGGTATACCTATTTGATAATATCATAAACACAGGGAAAACATGCATAAAAATGACCTTTTATAGGATAAATCTGATACATTTTTTAATTGATCTGTGATGGACAAGTAGACAAAATATTAGTAGGGAGGGACTTCGGGTGAGCACATATAAAACATCAGGGTCTCATTTGGCACCATTTAGTACTAGGAAGTACTAGGAACAAATGATTTAGTACTAGGAACAAAACAAAGGGAACTATGTGGTATCAGGTGTCCCTTATTCAGAGAGTCTCGTCTTTAATAAGTACTCACCGCGTCTGTCTGTATGTTCGCGATAAACTCAAAAACTACTGCACCGATTTTCATGCTGTTTTCACCAATGGATAGAGTGGTTCTCGAGGAAAGTTTTAGTATATACTTAATTTACAAAGTTACGCGGGGGAAGTCGCGGGCAGCAGCTAGTTTGGAATATGTACTTCCTGTTATTATTTTACTGTAAACATTCTAACTAATATTATGAATGGTGAAAATGAGTTCTTTGTTTTTTGTTACGGCATCACGCCTTAACTACTCAACGGATTATCATAGCTGCAGTAAAACCTACATAATATATTCTCGTATGATTCGTAATTCTAATAAATCTATATAAATAACAATGAATACCTAAATGTGTTGCTAAGCGCAAAACTCGAGAACATCTGGACCGATTTGGCTGATTTCTTTTTTGTTGTGTTTGATGAAGTCTGAGAAAGGTTCTTATGGAGAGAAAATACGTAAAAAAGAACGAGGAAAAACTAAAAACAACAATTTTCTTTTCCCATACATACCACTCTGTCCCCAGCTATCAAACATATTTTGACGTCAATCAAAAAAAAACAAATACGCGTTAGTATATAATGGATTTTAATTCTGTCTTCACTCATGAATAGAGGGATAATGAGGGAAGGTTAGTACGTAAAATACGGCTGTTAGTAAAATATAATTCTTATCTGTCACTAAAATTTCTCTCCAATTTGGTGAAAATCTCAAAGCTTATTGAAGCCGAAACGCGCGGATTAGCGGACAAAATGCATAGGTAGTAAATTTGATGGCTATGCAAATGTGAAATCGGATTGGATAGTAAAATCTAAACACCGATATGTAGGCGCGAGGATTTGATTAAGAATGGTTGTAAAAAATTTAGTGCTAGACATTTTGACTCTTCGTAGTGGATGTTTTTTACTTTTTACGTGTATTTTAAAGCTAGTAGATTTTGTTTGGATTTTCTCTCTCGAAGCTTTTCCGTGTACGAATAAGTTTCTTTAATTAAAAGAAAAATGTTATGACACGAATATTAATGCACCATTTTTTGACATGTACCTTTTGATTGAATTTTATCTTGCAATGAGACAACGAGACAACTTTATTTCACTGCGAAAGAAGTAAAGTGTCGTTTAGATTACAAATCATATATCACTTTAATTTTATGATAATATGTAATAGAAAAGACAATGGCCTCGTCTAAAATCACTTGAAGTCTAAAGTTGAATATAAGTAAATCTCAACCAACAAGGAAACATGTCTGTATGCAACATCAAAACACAAATAGAGTACATAAAACATCAAGGAAACAACGAGGAATTTTCATAATCCTACCACTACTCCAACAATGTGCCCCTCAACTAATAAAAGTGATGCAAGATAAACTCGTTTATGTCAACGGGATTAAAAATCTGATCGTAAACCAAGCTTAGCGATGTGACGAGATGTTACGTTTGAGATTGACGTAAGTTTTACGACAAGTAGTTAGATAGGGGACTGCTGTATAATTTGACGTGTTTAAGGGATGCTAATTTCATTGCTTTAACAAATTTGATATTTTTTTTTATGTTAAGGTCGACAGACAGGCTGACGGTCCACTTGATGGTGGCTACCGTCGCCTATAACACAAGCAACGCCAGTGCTACAAGTGCGCTGCCAACCATAGAAGGATTAAGGATAAGGGATAAGGAAGAGATGGGGTAATGGGCTCCGGCATCCCTTACTCACTCACCGAAACATAACAGCACATAATGCTGTTATTTCACGGTGGTATTCTGTAAGGTGGTGGTTACTGCCGCCAGACGGGCTGCCCAAATGACTGCGTAAAGCAGTGTGCCCTACCACTACTAAAATAAAATGTGAAAAGTAAAACGAATCAATAAAAGTAGATAACTTTTAAAAGCTTTTTTTTAGTTTATAGTTATTTTAACAGTCACAAAAAAGTAGGAATATATTTTTTATGAAATACATGACGGACAGGTGAACAGGAACATAGACTACCTATGCAACACAAACACTACAATACCTAGGCAATGATATTCTTGATATATGTATGACTAGCTGGCGCCCGCGGCTTCGTTCGCGTTGAAAAAGAAAATCGTAGCCTGTCCTATGTCCTGTACGTCTAAATGTTTATCTACCAAGTTTTATGAAAATCAGTTACTCGTTTAAAGTTATGGAGGAACATACATACATACATACATAGATACAATATCTACACTTACAGATTTAATATTAGTATTGATTGATTGATTTATTGATTGATTGAGTGATGATGATTATTTGATTGATAACTTAAGATTGTTTATACTCGTATAATAAAAATTTGGGCGTATTAATTGTGATAACTTTGTTCACAAGTAAATTACTTTATAACCACGTCTCATATTAATTTATCACTTATAATTCTCATAGTTTTCCTAGTTATTTCGATGGGTTTCTAATTTATTTGTAGGACACATTTTACGTAGGCAGTGAAGCATGGCGATTTGGCCACCTGAAGTTAAAAAAAAGGATATTTCATTTATTATTTCATTTGTCAATTACAGTTAATAACTGATTGCGGCAATGATCAAAAAGTCAGTTGACAAAATCAAACCTAACATTAAGCATACCCCTTTCAAAAGTTTCAACGTATTATTACGTTTTAGAACTACAAACACAATTAACTGCTTACATTGTCGCCGTTTAATTAAAATGAATTAAATCCATCTAAACCTCAAAACCTATCATCATTCATGACGAATACTGAACACTGTTTTTCATTCACAAAAAATTAATATGAGCTTTAAAATTTAATGCATTAGAGTGAAAATTGAACAAATTGTATAATGTGAATGCAAAACTGCCCTTTGCCTTTCGATTCAAAATTCGTTGTGAAATGTTATAAAATTATTTGCATATTAAAATTTCAATTGTGAACTCTATTGCTTAGTGATTAAGTGCTAATGTAGATTGTAAAAATAGTAAAAAATATAAGTTTAAAATGGTAGTTTAATACAATAGAGAAGTGTAAATGCTCAGGTGCGTAACAAACTAATTAATTTGAATGCCCGCATTTGATTACACAAATCAAATGGTTTATTGTGTTGGAGGGGTGGAATGAGAAATCGCTAAGAAATTTGGTTCGTCACGTTTCGGGCTTGTTTCCGGTATATATATTTTTTTATATTGTGTGACGGCTCATTATTGGACACAGTGTGTGGGTGAATTTGTAATTTCATAGAAATGTTTGCGTTTGTTTATTTGTAACTAACTGAACTGCTTGTTATAAATATTGGCAGCAGATTAGCTGAATAGCAACTGGGTATTCAGCTAGGAGTAATTAACGCTGTATTGTAAAATTTTATAACATTTTTTTTTGTTTTATTTAGTGAATATTTCAATGAAAAAGGAAACTAATAATAACTTCTTGTTTTTATTAATATCGGTGGTCAAGCTGGTTGTCAATTTTCATTGGTGAGAACCACTCTATCCATTGGTGAAAACAGCATGGAAATCGTTGCAGTAGTTTTTGAGTTTTTTTTAAATAAAACTCATTTTTTTAAATAAAATACAGTGTAAAATACAGTTTTAAATTAAATATAACGTATGATACTAGCTGTTACTAGCTGATAATTAGTAGCTACTTGTTATTTATCGGCTGTCAGGCCAAGCTCACTCACAAGTCTCACAACCCACTTTGAAGCTTTGTTAGGAATGGTCCTGAAATGATAAGTTTGTGGACGTATTTTTATTAAATTTTTACTATAAATTTACGTCTTACACCAAAGTTTATTATAAAATATCGTTTATTATATAACGAATAGTCTTGTCTATTCGTTATTAACTCAACATGAAGCTTATAATATCCCCTCGGACACAGGTGTCGTCGGTTCACACGAGGACGTAACGCCACTTTTATTATAATATCTCGTTTGTCGTTTTTTTCTGTAATTATTCTATTCTCTTTCACTTTGTAGCAACGAATCAAATTATAACCAACTTTCAGTGTATCTTTTAATGTTGTAACTTTTAAGTTTCGATAAATCCAAACCCCTTAATATTTTTTTATTAGGTTCCGTCCATAAATTAATTCTAATTTAACGAAACATTTGAAAAAACATAAATTGTTGTAAAAATTATAAACAAAAATTAATATTCCTTACCCTAACGAAATAATAAAGACAATAGGGCTTATCAATTTACCCCAAATTGTGGATCGTGAATCATCATTTTAGTTTTTTTATCAATCTATGATTTCGTGGGAACACACGCGATTAATAAGTCCATAACTGTTTTGCGGTTATTTAGAACTAAAAAGGTCAGAGGTTTAATAAACAATTAAAAGTTGTATTTTTCCCTCCATCCAATGGATAGGTTATTGGATATTATTCGCTCATTCATTTAAATTTAATATATGTGTTAAGCTGACAGTCAACTTGATGGTGTCTGCAACCATCAAGCCTATAGGTAAACACAAGCAATACCTAAACATATCCCAAGTAGACATACCTGGGAGATATAACACCTGGAAGATATAGATAAATTTATTTTTAATATTATGTTGTGTAGAATCTCATATTCAGATAGATATTTTAAAGATTGGTCTAAGATTTCCCAATGAAGTATCCTCTAAAGAACCAAGTCCTTAGTTCATTCATAAGCAATTGGGATCTTAAAGTAGACCCTGAAAAATTATTTTGTTTAAAAATAAAAATCTAAATCTAGTTAAAACTAAACATATTCGTCGAGAATAATCAGTCAGCTGACGAGAGAATTGGCAGAACATAAATGTCGTGCAGAAAATTGGTCTTGCAGTACAAAAGCTTAGAATTGGTGACCACGGTCATCTTGTTCGCTTGACTGAGGTTTTAAAGTCTTATTGTGATAGCGCTCTTATTAAATGCCTATGTCTAGCACTTGACCTTTTTAGGCTTATGATGATTATGTACGTATTATATAAAAAAATACCTCAGTTAAATTAAAAAATCCATTTTCCATGGCATTGTCTTTTTATCGCCACATTAGGTACCCAACGAAGCAACCTGTAAAACAAAAATAACAAATGATTACATCAAAAACACTCTGCAAAAGCACCCCAAAAATGATACGGCTTTAATTAAATTAATTGTAGGCAGTTGCAATATAAATGACGAGCCATGGCGTACACGAAAAAAAAACGTAGATTTCCAAAGATAAAAGCAATAATAAAACACTTCCATAATGCGGTGCGGTTTTGCTGACACAAAATTTACGAAAGGATCAATAAATTTTAGCTAGATAATAGTAAAATATTTGGTAAGTATAATATGTAAAATGTATCTAAAAATTGGCAATTTTTTACTGATTTTACAAGCTACACTTATTGTTGATTGGCTATTTTCCGCGATTTCGTAGGGATTTTCTTATAAATTATAGCCTGTAAGATAAACTGATGTATTAGCTATATTGTATATATACGTTTTTGCATATGTTCACAATTCATCCTCACAAACTTTCTTATTTATAATCGTCGATCGACGTTTATAATATTAGTATGTCATTAAAAAAAAAAAAAAAAAACTTTGGATATTTTTATATACTTAAGGCTGTGGTCTTGACAATATTAAGGCCAATTCATATATTATTTATTTTTCTCTTTTAATGTCTTGGCTCCATCAGATCTTCTCCGGTGATTTTGTCAGTGTCATTAGTAAAAATATAAAAAAATTAAATAAAAAAGGCAAAATTGAAATTAAAAATCAAAAGTAGCAGATCCCGAGACTAGTCAGTCAAGTCAAGTCTATAAGTTTTCTTAGTTTTCCAAAACAGGTCCGTCAAGTTCAAAGCAGTCACGTCCTTAGAAATCTTGAAAAAGCGTATAAGTGCTTGCAAAGCGAAAGATAATGCTGACACCTGGTATATATGCAGATGAAAATTGACCCAACGAAAAAAAAAAATACTATAGTTAATATGTATTTTCAAAACGAAATATTCGACGTTGCAAGCCCGCACGTAACCCGCATGATTCGCTTAGATCGCGGACGGATATTTACAACACTGGCCGGACTACGTATTTAATGCTATTAATCAGTTTCGTCATTAACGGTGAACGAAGTACAAAAAAAGGGTATTTTTATTGGCATTTAAGATTATATTTATAAATTGATTAGTACAGACACAAAAAATGATAGTTTTATTCTTAAGTGCACAAATATATATAGACTACTATTTGCCCGCGACTTCGTCTGCATTCGATCGCTACCAAACTTCACAGTATCACCCGCTGGACTAATCTGAAGATTGTCTAAAAATTTAATCAAAAGCGGTTCAGTGATTTTGGAGTCCATACATACGCACATCGCTTTTTATACTATATGTATAAGAAGAAGATATCTAACTGTAGGTAAATACAATCACATTGTTATCTAAATTATAAGTATTTTTTTCCTGTGTTGCCATTGTTACCAATATAAACAAAACAAACCACAAATTATATCTATAGAACGATTTCTTTTATATCATCAGCGATTTAGTTACTCTCAATATTTGAACAAGGCTTGTTACTAAACGTAGTCGAAATTCACTTAATTGCCTTCCTTCCCTTCGTTGACGCAATCTCTATTGGATATACAGGTTGATGTTTTTTCAAACTTTTTCGGAATATTCTTTATCAATACTTTACTATTGACACTGTAGGTGTACAAACTGCGTTCAGTATTGCCAAACTGGCCGGCAAGTCTTTATGGATTCACGTAAAAACTATAGAACGGATTGGGATGAAAATTGGCACACAGATAGTTTGTTGCCTGGATTAACACTTGGGATAATTTTATCCTGAAAAAATGTTAGGCTTTCGAGGGATCATCTAAAAAATATAAACAAAATGAGAGCCACTGTCGCCGTGGTGCCGAAAACGTTGTCACAGCGATAAAGATATCACTTTTCTATTTTTCAACGCAGACAAAGTTGCAGGCACTAATACTTACTTTAAAATATATATGAATATATTCTAATTCAGATAATATTATACTTAGCTAAGTACTCCAAGTATACTTCTATAAGCTTAAAAAAATATTTAAAAAAGATTAAAATAAATCTCCTTCAGTGTATCAGAAACACACAATAATCTCTTTATTTTTTTAAACATCTCTACTCTACACCCCCGAAACAAAAACATCAGCAATCCAAAGCGACAAAGAAAATGTCATTGGGAACACCCTCTGGATAAATATACCGCGTTCTTATGTCAATACTGACATGTCACTGAGTTACGTTTTACAAATTTTTCAAATGCTACCAACGAAATTGTAATGGGATCTTATCGAGCACGACATAAAGACGATTTTGATATGGCATGTGCTTTTGAGATTGTGTACGTTAATTTGCAGCTGTATGTCGTGCGCAAGAAGGTGTCATTTGCATCAATCCACGTCGAATTAGGGAATTCTTATGTTTAAATAAACTTGGGGATGAAAAATTGTTAGCTCTGTAATTGACTGTTGTCATGAGATAATAAATGTTAACGCGTTCTGTCATATAGCGCGATAGTTCTTTGTTTGAGCCAAATTAAAAAAAAAAGATATAACGTACTTATCTACTCTGTGCAGGTATGTATGTGAATATATCATATGCATTGATGTAAGGCCGAAAAAGATGTTAAAATAAAAATAAAACTACTGTGTTAAAGTTTCAATTACATTCGATTACAATGATGTTGAACACTAAAAAATACTTACTCAAAATTATTTTTATAATATGATAAATGAATAAATTATTTTTATATTAGGATGTATTAGGTTCTTTAAATGAAACTTTTAAATTAAAATTTAAAAGTTAATTTACTCAATAATATATTTAAATTTATTTGAAACTATGCACTATAATTAGGAATCATAAAGAGAAATAATGTATGGAAAAACTATGATTACCTACAATATATAGATTAGGTATATCGCGATAATTAATTGTGTTAATGAAAGAAATGCCATGGATTTCCTATAACAACCTAAGATTCCTAAGAACCTTCTTTCTGGCCAAATTACACTTGACAGAATTGGTCGTGGTCACCATCACAGCCGCCTTCTTAGTTTATTCGTGTACGAAGAATATTCTCAGTGAATAATCTCAAAATAATTTTTATCATCAATTTAAGTGACCGACAATTATGTTTTTATTACACTCAATATGAGGTTGGGTGAGTTGTGAGTAAGGGCACTGTCTTACAGGCGATGAATAGCTGCTAATAATTTTATAGCTATAGAGAAGTTCATATTTCATAAATTAATGACAGATAGTATAGATAGTTATAGATTAGTAGAATAGAACAGAATAGAATAGAATAATGTAATACCTAAAAATAATACAAAAAAAAACACCTAAAAACAAACAAGAAAAAGAAAAAATCATCTACTAGAAAATAAAAAATAAAAATAATATTCAGAAGGCACGGGTGTCGTTACGCAGTTCGAATACACTATATTTTAGTACTTGTATTTTAGTAGGTACTATTAGTGCTAGTAGTTAGCTGTAGTATTAAAAGTAGGCTTATTAGCCTTAGTTTAATAGACACCATAGTCATAATTTACAAGACCGGTATCTGATTAAACTTGGGGGAATCCTTACTAATATTATAAATGCGAAAGTAACTCTGTCTGTCTGTCTCGCTTTCACGATTCACGAGTCAAAACTACTGAACCGATCACCATGAAGCATACACGTTGTCTGGGACACCAGAAAGGATATAGGATACCTTTCATTCAAGAAAATAGTAACATTCCCGAGGGATTACCTAAATTTATAAAACTGTAACTAACGCCTGGCCAATGTGCTATAGCTACAAGTTGTCAAGCGTTGTAATTGCTTTTATATTTTTAATTTATCATCGCGAACGAAGTCGCGGGCACCAGCTAGTAATCTATAAACTAAAGTACTTATCAAATATATTTTTTTTGTAAATACTTGCAATACTTACAGTACTTAAGACACATTATAAATAAACTTTATATGCATTCTGTCTCGTGATAATATCACTCGTATAGATTAATTCGTTTTCTGCTACTCTTCGGCAGTCGGACCGAGGCCTAATGGTTATACGATATAATGTTTCCTGTAAATATTTTTACGCGTGAGAGATTTTAAAGGCCTCCGTGTCACCGATACAAAAGATGACACATACGTATTGTAATGACTAATTTATCACTTTGTTATTGGAATCAGACTTTCGCTCAAACTCATCGTACCGTGAAAAATTAAATCGTTTTTGTATAAAAAAAGAACTTTAATTATTAATTAGCTTTACAAAAAGTACTTTAAAAAAACACTCATAGATATATAATATTATAACGTAAGATATCCATACATTATATATTCTATATATTTACATTATAGATAGATAATACAATAACTCTTTTTAACAAAAAAATAAACCGACTTCCATCCGTCTCATGGTCTTTTCTCATGAATGCCATTGTCAGAACTGGACCAAATTTAAATGGGACCACACGGGAATCGCCAGCTTTTAAATAAAAAAATAATCATCAAAATCATTACAACCAGTCGAAAGTTATGAGGTAACAAACAAATTTAAAAAAAAACATACGCGTCGAATTCAGAGCCTTTTTTTTTTCCTTTCCTCCTTTTTTGGAAGTCGATTGAAAATAGAAATCCAGTCCTCAAATAAAGTAAAAGTTCGAAAAGGTTAATCAAAATTAATTAATAAACATTTTAAGTACAACTGTTTCGGCCACAAATAGAAAGGTATTCGCCTAAACTTCAAACTAATGATCGCTGTCAACGGGAACAACGTACAACACCACAGATTTTGAGAGTTAATTTTTGATAAATATCGTCTAATTTAAATACACGTCATAGCCATATGGCAGTGTGGCATATTTGTGTATATAAATATACTGAAACACCAAAGCTTTATTCTATTTGAACCATTTTTATTTGTTGTTATTGGAATTGATAATGCTGCCATCACGTTTGTCAGCATTTTTCTACTTAATAAATATACGTACACTTAGCGTCTCTTTCACAAACGTCAAGTAGGTCAAACTGTCATTTATGTTGGAGTAAATACTCCTTGCTATTATAATGTGTACCTCTGGTTCGGTGTTCTTTTAAGAACTACATTTAAAATATAAAAAGAAAATATTATGTTGTCATTCTTTGTCTGTTATAATATGTGTTGAGAAGAATATAGAATTACAATATATGTATACTCTTGTTTATTTTACAATAAAATTACATTACTTCCACTATATAATTACACATAAACTAAGAGGTTATGGGCGTGTGTGTAATAATTATGTAATTTTTTGTGTATATATTGTATAATACAATTTGAAAACTCAAAATGAGTCAAGAAGCTTCAACAACCAAGAAGTAAGTCCATCTTTTAGAAAATTAAACGGACGTGATAACCGGGAATAAAAGCTGATATACATTTGTTTGTACGGTAAACGTCCCAAATATTAAATTGAAAATGATAATAAAAATTCGGCTATCGATGCATGCACTAAATCGAGTGAATAATTTAATAAAACAGAAAATGATTTCTATATCAACACACTAATCAACACTTTACTTGAAGTTGGTGAAAGAGGTGTTTATACTTATTTATAAAACTGGTTCTAATTTTTAAATAAACTGTTTCCAATTAGTATGTTACAAATTTTTACGAAATAAATAAAGACCATGTTGTCTAAATACGTTTTTAGAACAACACAAAAAAAATCTCTTTCAAAGGACAGTTTGAAAAGAAAAAAAAAAAAAACTGACAAGTACTTTTAGAGAATACCATAATTAGAGTATTTTGTATTAGAACTGTGGACCGCTTAGAAAATGAGTCTCTTTTCATTACAAAACATTTTATTAAAGTTTTCCAGTTTAACAAAAAATTAATTAAGTATATTTTTATGTTTTCACAAGTAAACCAGATTTTCATGCTATAGCTAAACTGTTTACCTACATTTTGCTATAACTTTTTAAAACTTTGTTTTACTAAACTCTTGACAATTATTAATATTCACTGTAAAAAATACTGAACTGAAGATATATTAATTACTAGCTGTGCCCGCGACTTCGTCCGCGTGAAATAATGACTTTGGGTAGCATTTTTAATTATTTAAGATTTTTATTTTACAAATTAGACACATTTTAGTGAATACTTATTAACTCTAAAAAGAACATTCTAAATCCCGAGCGCAGAGTTTCTATACAAATGACGATACTTCCATACAACCTTTTATCTCCCCTTTCAACCCCCTACAACCCTTTTTCTTATTAAAAAGTAGCCTTTGTCCTTTCTGAGGTTCTAGACTACCTGTGTGCCAAATTTCATTTAAATCGGTTCAGTAGTTTTGGCGTGAAAGCGCGACAGACGGACAGAGTTACTTCCGCATTTATAATATTAAGTATAGATTTCGAAGATTCACACAAAGGCATAATATTTTTAATGCCATTAACTTTGTAAACCGTTATTTTATCAAAGGGGTTATGCAATTTCTCCAACAAAAAATTAACGGAATTTCTGTTAATTTCTGGACATAAATAATAATTGACGTTTACACCGAAATTAACGAAAACAGCAGAGGAGTGGCTCGTAAAATTAAAACGTTATAAAATTTAAATTACGCAAGCGTTAAACTTAACACCTGATTTTATGTTAAAAACAAATTAGCCGTAAAAAAGGGGTGATAGAGATTTATCACGAGTGAAAAGGAACATTTGTTTGTGAACAAGTGCGCGTGCGCAGACCGATGATATAGATACATAAATTAGTCGTGAGGTGAATAAAATTAAAATATATTATAACATTGTCATATAGAAATGTTCATATTGTGAGACTTTTTTTCCTTAGTAGTGGGTTAAAGTACTAGTACTACTTAGCGCCTGTTTCACCAACGTCAAGTAAAGTGTTGATTAGTTACTTTTAGAAATCATTTTCTGTTTTATTGAATTATGCATTCGGTTTAGTGCATCCATCGATAGCCGATTTTTTATTATTATTTTCTATTCAATGTTTGGGACGTTTACTGTACAAACAAAGGTATACCAGCTCCATTATCCCCGGTTACCGGTGACTTTAAATGACAGTTACGTCAAGTAGGCCATACTTGACGTTTGTGAAACAGGCGCTTATAGTACCTACTACTAATTATTCTGTGGTACAATTTGAAATCGCTTTCCGCGTTGGTCTGTCTGTAGGTATATCCTAAATGTTTTATATATCCTAAGGAAGGAGCGATCAATACTTGCTAATTTCTAGAATAGTTATATCTATTAGACAGTTAATGACACCGTTTGTACCTATTATTGATTTAGTATCTAATAATGAATACTAAATTTAGGTAGTATGGATTATACTATAAATTTAGCCTCGTACTGTTAAAACAGTAAAAAGAGAAATTCAAGAAATAATTTCTACACAGAAAAAATGGCATCCCAATGTGAACAATCCCATTTATTGTAATTGAAGCACAATAATTGACGTGCGAATGGACATATGTTCTTAAGATATAATTAAAATAATAGTTTTATTATTGGTTTATTATGATAATGAAGCAATTGTTTGGTCTTTTACAATATGCTCTTACGTTTTACGCGGGCAGTAGATATTATAATCTACACGTGTTCCAAATATGTCCAAATATGAAACCGAAGGTGTTGCCCATATCCGTACTTTCGTACTAATAGTATAAATGCGAAATTTGTATGGATGTTTTCTACTCTTTCACGCAAAAACTACTCAACCGATCACCATGAAATTTTGCATACAGGTTGTCTGGGACACCAGAAAGGACATAGGGTACCTTTCATTGTTCAACGCGGACGAAGTCGCGAGCACCAGCTAGTAACCCGCGCACAAATGCAATGAATGTATTCTGAGTTTTAATGATTATTACATTTACAATAACAATGCGCCGAGACAATGTTACGTAGTTTAAGTAGAAAATCACGAGAAGGCAAATATGAAATAATGTCACTTTTAATTTATTACGCTCGTATGTTGAGAGCTTAGTTTTATAGTGCTAATTTAATGTAAACTTTGTTCCGACGTACGACACATACAAATGTTCCACAATGGACTCAAATTTTATTAAGAACTAGCTGGCGCCCGCGGCTTCGTCCGCATTGGAAAAGAAAAAAGTAGCCGATCCTGTGTCCTGTACGTCTAAATGTTTATCTACCAAGTTTCATGAAAATCAGTTTATTTTTTTAAGAGTTATGAAGGAACACACATACATACATACACTTACAGATTTATTATTAGTATTGATTTAAATTATAATAAGACTTATGCTTGCTTGACTTGCTTGACTCTATTGTTCAACTTTTGAATTTCCAAGACACGTGTTTATTGTTTTACAATAATTGACGAAATAAACATTTTCTTTCAATATTAGACTTATAAAAAAAAATTAATATTGTCATTAATTTGTGCATTCAATTCTGCTACCATTGCTGAACACACTTCTCGGCAACAATGTCCAGTGCCTTCGGTCACAGACAATATTGAAATTTATGACTTTGCATTGTGGACTGGATTATATTTTATAACTTTATTGGTTGCTCTTTGACAAGAGCCGATTTTAAAGTAAATTCGCTTGAGGTCTAAAAGACCCATCGTGCCACGTTAAAGTTTATTATCGCAGTATGGGAACACCTAAGTTAAACTCTAATATTATTTATTCATTTATTCAAAATCCTTAATATATCAATATGAAAGAAAAAGGACATACATACTTAAATAAATAATTATAATAAATGCTAAATTGAGTTGGTTTGTTTTAATGCAACGCAAAAGTAGCTACTTTAATGCAAAAAAAAGACGCGAACGAACTAGCAAGTAAAAGCTAGTCAATATATCAATATCAATCATAAATACCTATAATAAATATAATAATTAACTAGCTACACGCTCCCGGCTTCGCCCGAGTTCAAAATAAAAACTATCTTATCTTTTAAGTTGAACCAAATTACATATAGTTACCAAGTTGTTTTTATCCAAATCGGTTCAGTAGTTTACTTAGCACTTCATAGGCGAACGTGTGACACGTATAAGGATTTTTTTCTTCTTTTTTTAATTATAAAAGGCGATGTGTGTATGATGTATATTATTATTATGTCTGAAAGTTTCAGACAATCTTCAGATTAGTCCAGAAGGTGTCCAGAAGTCCCGGCCAAAGGTATGTAAAAAACATAATTTTAGTAAGAAAGATCATATTAGTTTGCAATAACAAATTAATTATTTGATGTAATTATTCCATTACCACAGTCAGTAATGGGTGTATTTATATGTGTGGGTAAACTTCACAACTTTACAAAAAAATCACAAAATTGTGGTGTTTAGTTTACATATTGTATCTCCTTTCTAGTTCTCGCTGTGAGGTCTATTAAGCCATAGCTAATCGGAGTTTAAATGCAAAATAGAGGTGTTTTGTTGATATATTTATTGTTGCATTGTATTTTGGGTGGCATTTTTTTTTCTGTAGCTACACATACTACATCGTTTCTTGTTGATTGGATGCGGTACCGCCCTAACGTCCCTTGTTATTGGCACTGTGTTTGGTTAGCAATATTTTGTAGATTTTGACGTCCTTTGAAATTGTGTCGGATTTTTGCAAGTTGAAGACAAGTTGGTCACTTTTTTCGTTTTTTTCTAAATTCATAAGTTATCCTTTTACAAAAAAATAAATAGGTTGCAGCGGACGGAAAATTTGCAATCTACAAACAATATTCATGAACAATGTTTTGTTATTAACTTTTATTTATTATGAACTAGCTGGTGCCCGCGACTTCGTACGTGATGATAAATTAAAAATATAAAAGCAATTACAATGGTTGACAACTTGTTGCTATAACACATTGGCCAGGCGTTAGTTACAGTTTTATATTTTAGAGAATCCCTCGGGAACAGTACTTTTTTCTTATATGAAAGATACCCTATGTCCTTTCTGTTGTCCCAGACAACGTGTATGCAAAATTTCATGGTGATCTTTTCAGTAGTTTTGGCGTGAAAGCGAGACAGACAGACAGAGTTACTTTCGCATTTATAATATTAGTAAGGATAGTAAGGATGATTGAATTGTGAAAGGAAGTGGGTTCTGGCCGAACCCTCCTATAGAAAAACGTCAAATAGGTAACATTTTCCTGTTCGCATACCGGCAACTAACGTCCAAAAGATCAATATATACAAAATAAAAAATAGAACATTTAAAACACATTGGCAATAGAAGGTTTTAACAAATCTTATAATCCGCTAAGTAAATAACAATCCTACTCCAAATGCGCTCATTTTTAATCCTAAAACGCAATCAAATTTGAACACGACTGATAGTGTTTAAGTATTCAAAATTGAACTCTATTACTATCTCGCAGAAGATTCAAGAGTTTAACACATTGCTCATACGCTATCAGTTAAACTTTTAACAGTAAATTTAAAATCGGCAAACAGTATTTGTTACACACCCTCTCATATTTCACCCTTCGATAATTCGGCGTCTAGCAGTCAGATAAAATGTTTGAACTTTCAAAATGCGAATTCATCATAAATGACGAGTAATAAACATAACGGTTGTGGTATACAAAGACCAAATTTTCCACCAACTACTACAAGTAAAGTGTTGATTAGTTACTTTTCAAGTTAAACGCTTATTGGTGAGTAAATGTTAAGTGTATCTTGTTTCAATTTCATTGAAATTACCCATTGAGTAATGCTACTCGAAGATGGTAAAACTCGTACGCTTTCTTACCGGCGACTTTAAATGGCTTTTAGCCTACTTGACACTTTACACAGAGATGGTGAAAGAGGCCCTTAGTACTTTTAGCTTGGGGCGTACGTGGGATAAATTAATTTTTAATTTTTCCACCCCCATTTTCCCACCCTTAGGGTAGGATTTTTTTTTTCCAAATTTATATACCCTATCCATTAAAAGAAGAATTATCAAAATCGGACTACTCTGTAAAAAGTTATGCGTAGTCATACGCTACAATCAGTGAGTGAACAATCAATCATCTCCTGTTTTCCTACCCTTAGGATTGGATTTTTTTTTTTCCAAATTTAAATGGGACCCCCTTGGGGGTACACCCTTTCAAATAAAAAAGAATTATCAAAATCGGACTACTCTGTAAAAAGTTATGCGTGATCATTTACATAATATATATATATATATACGCGTCGAATTGAGAACCTCGGTTTCGTCGGTTGAAAAAGAGACTACATCTATTCTGAAACTACAGGGTTCTAGCCGTTGCTTGAGCTTTAATGTTAATATACCTAGGTAAAATGATCTCGTTGTGAATCTAACCTAATCTATCTCCACCATCTCCACTTAATACCGATGGATAGATACCAAATGTTACAATTTGAGTCACGGTGACTCGTCACTCGCATTACGACATTACTTTAGTGAGGGGCGAGAGGGCTTGCTATTCATTTTACGTGTATTTAGATGCGTGGTGATCTTGCAAATTTATAATACGGTACCTTTATGACATGAACTATATCTTCGTGACTGGTCTGACATAAAAATCAAGTCAAAAATAAACACCAAACCATATTACATTTGAAAAACACCAGTTATTTCAAATGTATTTCTAGTTCTAGTATATTTTTTAATTGAATATTTATTATGTTCAATGAACTTTCATAAGATAAGGATAGTAATATAGTATTCTTGGTATTTTGGAAAATCACTCTACGTTTTCACCGTTAAACAGGTAAAAGTGCTATCATAGTGTAAAGATAATAATTATGTAATATTAATACAAATACACTAATTTATTTATTCAATTACAACCATAATCAATCCAAGTCACGTATGACTTCACATTGATGAATTAGCCAAAGATTTATGAAGACTAATCCAGCACAAGTGAATTTTCGAGGGTCCACAAGAACGCGGAAGAAAAATGGTTCACACGCTGACTTGGCAATATTCTTGCTAATGCTTTAATGGTATAATCGTATAAGAGAGGAAATTAAGGCATCGGAAAAATATCCTACAAGTTTGATTGATAATAAGAATGATTGGACAGAGTTTATTATAGACAGTTAACTTTGAAACGACGTTATTAACTTTAAGGCTCTCTTGGCAACACTGCTTAAGTAATTAACCATGTCGGTCATTTTTCAAATTATCAATAAGCCACTTATTTATGTATAATCCAAAAATTCTTTTTAAAAATTACTAAACAAATTTCTTCATTCATTCATTGACGAAATGAGTTGATTGCAATCGACGGTCCGATGCCAACAGATGGCGTTGTATTGCAAATAAGCATGAGTAATCCGTAATGAGCTCACCTGTTAGCGCAATATGACATTGAGTAATATCTTACGCAAAGGGTGAACATTTGAAAATGCCTAATAAAAATTAATATATAATACAGTATTTTGTTTTATTTTAATTTTTCATAATATTTTTGTATCCTTAATTATTTTATTTTATCTTTGAATAATAAATAATATATATAATAAATATACGTCGTATTAATTTTTAAAAAAAAATTAGAGATAAGTGTTAAAAATAGTTTATCGCCATAATTTGTTCTTATTCAACTTGCGACTATCTATTTGAGTTAAAAAATCAAAATAATAATAATTTTATTACTAAATTATGCAACCAGAAATTTTAAATGTGATATTTTCGATATTCCCATTTTCATTGGAAATTACCACAGCCTATTTTTAAAGTTATTACTTACATATAATTAAAATAAATGAACTTCTATTTTAACTTAGAAAGAATGCCGTGCGTTTCAGATCGAGAAAGACTGATATTTGATTATAAATCAATATCGTTACCCTTTGTCACCTGCACATATGAGTTACCTTGGCTAAAATGACACGCGTTCATTATCTACGTTTATAATAAAAAAATTACATTAAAAAAGACAAACAGAAAATTACAAACCATTTGACATCTGACACCGCGAATATTCAAATTAATGCATTATCAATACGAACAAAGGCGCACTTGACTGGAACATGGGCGGTTTTATGACACACACCTGCGTTACACACACTGCCTTCTTCTGAACTTTGCATGACACAGACTAGAAAATAATGTATGAAAACATTTCCTCACACTTCAGTATAGTCAATTAAAATGTTCTATATTTTTTTCGTCTGTGACATATGGAATCGGGGAAGTGCGACAAATGTGTACGCTCAGCGCATGACACGTAATTTGCGCGTAAATCAAATTTGACCGGTAGGTGGGGCCACTTGTCTGGCACATATGTCGATGTTCTGTGGCCCTGATTGTTACATTTTCTGAGTGTTTCCGTCCCGGTGTTCGTGACGAAAAGAATAAAGTTCACGCACCGTAATTATGTGCATTTTCACGTATGATTTGGTTTTTGTTGTAAGTATTATCTTCCATCTGTTTATATTATGATTAGCTTTTGAATTTGTTCTTTTTTATTAGTGTATTAAAAATAACCAATGTACCTAAGTATGTCTTTTTCTTTTGCATTTTTATATAAAAAAATAAATAAATGGATATTTAATTCAATAATCTCTATTTTATTTTTATTAAAAATATATCATAATTATATTTAAATCAAAAATTATTTCAAACATTTTGATAAAAAGTTAGCGATTATATTCTAACAAGAAATGATTACGCTTATCTCTAATCTTGATAGATAAAATATTAGTTAGGGTGAATGGGGTAAGTAGGCGGTAATTATATTAGCGTGATAAATTTATTCAAAAACCTTATGGTGCCCTTATGACAACATTGAACATATTTTGAAATTATTTTATTAGTTTAAAATGTTTTCAAACGATGTTTTATTCGGTCCACTTCATGGTAACGTCGCTTATTAACACGAGTAACTCCATAAGGGTTGAAGAAGTTGAAACTCCATAGTCTATAGGGAATTTCTTAAGGCAAGGTATAAGGTCAGAACAATCACCATTATACTTATCAAAGGCTGAAACAAGTAGGCACCCACAATGTACCTACACTCTGTTAGAAATTTATAAATTCTGTTTTCAATGATATACATAATCCGCTTACTGAATTAAGTAGGTAAAATCCAACGCCATATTAGAACAAATTAATCTGGACTGCTCTGTATTATCGTTCTAAATAACCACTTAGTAAGTCGCCTCCTATTTTACGCTTACACTAGCGGCCACAAAAAAGTATAAGCCACCCCAACAGTTTAGTCAAACTACAACCAAGCGAACACCTGCGAGATTCCCAACAAACTTGCACAATATGCGTTTGTTGCCACTTGTTAACTTATAGAAACGACAAATTAGATTGCAACCTTCTTATACGCCGTAGATTTATATACAGAACTTTAAGAAACTGTAAATAAGATACTTCAATTTTCAGGAACGTTATCCTAATTATATTTAAAAAAAAAATAACCCTGGTGGAGTGGTTAAGGCGCAACTTTTACGCGCAGTCTCAGGGTACTGGGTGCGATTCCCAGCAAAACCAATTTTGGAACTGAAAAGTTGTGGCACTGAAGAATACTGCGTCTCGCAGTCGTATGGGCAGCAGTTCTAGCGGCAATAAGCAACGTCTTACAGAAAACCACAGTGAAATAACAGCATGTGTGCTATTGTGCTTCGTTGAGGGATGTCAGTATCTATTACTTACAGTACTTCCTTAATATTACTGAATTAATTCAGCAGCGTACTTGTGTTGTTTGTGTTATAGGAGTTTCTCCATTCCCAGGTCTTTTACGATCCCGGGACCAGTGAACAAAAGACCAATTTAGTAGGTATATACCTACCTAAAATGTTTTAAAAATGTATACAATATAACTTATTAAATAACTATGTACAAATTTAAATAGTTGCACTATAATTTAGTACGGCCATTGCATTCACCCCTCAAATAATCGTAATGAAGAATTATTGTTTTTAACGTCACACTCAACTGTTTTGTATGGATTTCCTCTTTATAAGACGATTCGATCTTTAGGCAAACACGTTTGCACTTGTCCCTGTTTTTGTGGGCGAGGGAATTACGCCACTATTTTAAATTCAACTTTTAAATGCAGTCGTAGCAACCTTTTTTCTGAGAAATAAAGGCGGCTTTTTTACAAACGCATATATTAGATTATTTTCATAGTTTTACAAATATAAAGAGCATTGCTTTGGCATTCCTAATTAATAAGTTACTCGCCGAAGATTATAGTAACCTTCTGTATCTAAAGTGGTTACAGTAGCCAAACGTGCCACCCAATTTATGACTGCGAAATGCAGTGTGCCATGCCAATAATGTTCAGATTTGAGATTTAGTATTTAGATTCACATTTATATATTACAGATCATCTTACCTATAAGACGAATAGTTAAAATATTAATCATTCCTTGTGAGAGGTCATGTTTTATGTCTTGGGCTTATTGCAAATTCGCCACAAAGTACATTCGCCCACTTTTGTATATTTCATTCATTAAAAGTTAACTCACCGTAATCATAAAAAAGGTTATAATTCTTACAGAAGTAGTTTCGCCAGAAGTTTTAATTTTTTAGAAAGCAGTGTAAGCAAGCAAAGTTATATTTCTTATTTCTTAAATACTCAGCGATCATCATAAAATGGTATATTTACATTTCAGTCAGAAGAAAAAATGTCTCCGATGGATTATCTAAAATTAGAAATTAAAAATTCAATGCCTGTAAAAAACATATAAAGCAATAAAGATTAAATAAATATTTTAATACCTAAAAGAGGGGGTGCGGACGAAATTGCGATCTGAAGTTAGTGAGTACTAAATATTAGTGTAGCCGTTGATCAAACTAGACAATGTATCAACACTGAGAGAGATGTCAGGATAATTTCTTTATAGACCTGTAAAGTTGTATATACATATAATAGTGACAGTACATTATCTTCAATGACTTGTGTTTAACCGTCCCCACGCAGAGTGGACTAACATATAAATCATTGTTAATACGATTTTGCTTCAACATATTTCTATTTTCCCCCAATCTCCCCCAACTAAGGAACGGTCGAGTTTTTTGAGTGCTCTATAGTCGATCACTTTTTTTTTGGAAATGGTCATCTTATTTGTAAACTATAACATGGTACTATGTAACAAGTGTAAAAGCGGTTTCCAAATTGTCAAAATGTAAGTCTATGTTAATTAATCTTGTATGCGATTCAGTTGGTTAGGTGTAATGTTATTATTAATATTGTAATTATATAATGTAAAATGTTTAAAGTATATAACTGGAACAGATTTTATTTTAAATAATATTATTTATTGTTATAAATATTTATTGTAATGTAAATGTATTGTTGTTGTGTTGGCATGAATTAAATGTCTAGCTAGGCAAACAATTTTATTAGTGGTTTACAGACTTTGTGATAATATTATGTGTAAATAATAAAATAAATAAATAAATATTACCTATTTTATATATTTGTTAAATATTAAATGCTGTAAAGTTAGCTATTAAATAAATAAATAAATATCAAACCTGAATGAATGGTGCATCCTCATAATCTTCCAGACGAAAAACAATAGATCATGCGCGTCGGTACTGTTTACACAGCCTACGGCTAGATGGCGTGCATTACTTGTGTCAACAAGGCTTCGGACTGCTAGTTAATCCCCGACTGTTCAACACTGTCATATACGAGTATGTAACAAAATACATATATAGATGTGTTTGAAAGCAAACTCATAGAACACACATAATGAGCAATTAATTCCAGTCAGACATTTTCCACTGGAAATTCCAGAGGAATATAATTTGTTGGCTTTGTTTCACGATTTCGTTCATTATCTCTTTAATAATCTGAGATTTATCTTATAAGTTTATAAGTTACTTGATGTTGCACGCGTCTTCGTCCACGTAACTTTATAATATACTAGTATTTACCCGCGACTTCGTCCGCGTCCGATCGTTACCAAACTCCACAGGAACACCCGCTGGACTAATCTGAAGATTGTCTGAAAGTTTCATATAATAAAGTGGTAGTAATGGAGAAATTTTTTAATGGTTTATTTAAATAAAATTAAATGGAATATTTTTCAGTTTATTCATGAATAACAAAAAAACAAACACAAAAACAAAAATCTTCTAACTTTATATTATTAGTACCTACATAATATTTCACACGTCTAGATAGGCATTATCTAGATTCTAGATTATTTTTCATACCTACACATTTAAACACAGTGTTTCACAAAATCAAGAAACAAAGTTAATACAGCATAATATAGCAAATAGATAGTTGGGAAGCTGTTGTACGAGCAAACATATGGGTAGAGTACGCTTCAATCGAGCGTATTATGTGCTGATAAGTGCACGCCTGTCCGTGCCGTGTACAGTCGAGGAAAACGTTGCGTTAATTTTCTTTTTTCAATACAATTGCTTATTGAAACGCATCTTTCGAGAATCTGCACATATAACAGACTTAATTGTGGATATATACCTCTTTTCTTTTGGTCTTAAATTCGAAGCACTATTCTTTAACATATATTTTCATCATCAATCAGTTTGAAGTATGGAGGAACATATGTATGTATATTCCTCCATACTTCAAACTTGGTAGATAAACATTTAGACGTACAGGACACAGGATAGACTACTTTTTTCTTTTACAATGCGAATGAAGTCGTAGGCACCAGCTAGTTATGAATAAAAGGCGCAATGAGATCTCAAAAGATTATTTTATTTTATGTGTAATAACTAATATATATAATAATAATTTATTTTATGTATAATAATAACTTAATAATTGTTATATCAGTTAGTCAATTCAACACAAACTATATAGGTAAAGTATCTATAGAAAATTTGATTCCATTTATTTATAATATACTTATTTATTTTTCACGTGTAAAGTGTAAAGTAATTGAATATGTACCTATAAAGAACTTTTCAAGAAACATAATTGTAAATGCATTTATAAATGAATAGACGTTTTTCCTTGCCTGTACAATAAGCCTGCTTAATATCCGTTTGCTTACTTTGATATTTGTGCGGAGGCTTAGCATGCGTTACTGTGCAGTTGCGGTATTTGCCTTTAGGTATTACGGTTGGTTTCCAGCATTCAAAGGGTAGGTATAGTGGGTAAGAAGATTAGTGGGGTCAATTAGTGGTCCTGTTGTAGGCAAACGTATAGACGGAATTGTAGAGGAGTTATCATGTCATAAAGTCGTTGCGAATAGGTGGTTTCGGGGAATATCCGTGGAGTTATTAAGCGATGTGAGTAAGTATTTGTTTTTAACATACAATACTAATAATAAATCTGTAAATGTAGGTATTTTATGCATGTTTAGCTATAAAATTTTCATGAAACTTGTTGGTAGATAAACATTTAAACGTACAGGACACAAACGTACAAACGTAAGAATATAAAATTTATTTACTTTTTTATTACCTACTAGCTAGCACCCGCGACTTCGTCCGCGTTGAAAAAGAAAAAGTAGCCTATGTTGTGTCCTATACGTCTAAATGTTTATCTACCAATTTTCATGAATATCAGTTAATTCGTTATGGAGGAACATACATATACATATATTACCTACACTTAGAATATAGATACCTACAAATTGTATTAGATACCTAATACAAACCTATTGAATTTAACATTTTATGCGTTTTGTCCATGCTGTGGACATTGACCTCGGCTGTATTAAGAATATACGTATGTGAATAGATAATTGTTCTACATAATTCGTTGTATAATCAATGCAGTGACTGCTATTATTCTGACGCTGCTACGCACATAATCTGTAGACCGGTCGCGAAGTCACGCCTCTTGCTATACAGGATGTTTCAATAGTTAACAGCCATAGTTTATATTTCTCTTACAAAAATAAAACAACAAAAAAATAGTTCTAACACTGCCAAATAATTATTAATGACACGTACAAAAAACTAAAAATTCTAGAAATATTTAGGATATTGTTATTATTACCTACATTATAAATTCGCTATGTTTGCTTTAGCAATATTTCAATTACAATCCTTCTCAATCCTAATTGTATATATTAATTTAACTTTTTTTTATGTTTTGAATGGGGAAAATTAATTAAGAATCACTATAAAATATATTTTATATGTTAAGGGCGATATACAGGCTGACGGTCCACTTAGTAGTAGGTGGCCACCTTTGCTTATAAGACAAGCAACTTCACAGGTGCTGCAAGTGCACTACTGGTCGTAGAAGGATTGAGAATTAGAATTAGGATTTAAGAAGAGATGTTGATAGGGAAACGGAAACGTTGTGTAAGTAATTGTTACCTATCGATGAAAGAGTTCATTGTTTTATTTGTCAACGGTTAGAGCATAGAAATGAGTTAATGTTTAGTTAGAGTTAATGTATGTAAGTATTTCGATTTGTATTATATAATCATAAATAGAAAAACAAAAGGTACAAAAAAATTAGTCAGTTATTATAAAATTACATGAATATTAACCGAATAATATCACTAAAGTGAATCTATTATTTAAATATATTCCAGAGATTTATTTAGAACTGATTTTTTTTAGTTAATCGGTTGATGAAATAAAATAACTATATTATAACACGCTGTTCACAGACAATTGCTACATAACTGTGTAGTGACATTTAACTGCACCACGTGTACCTAATTATTAAAAAAAAAAGAGCAACCTGTATATACGAGTCGAATCAAGAACCGCAGGCCGTCATTTATCATCAAACAGATTAACTGTAGTTGTGTGCACTTGTTCCATTTAAAAATAACTTCCTAGTGGTCTTTGTTCGCTTTTTCTTCTAGATTATTATTTTCATAATATAAATATTCTAAAATTAATTCTATACAAAGTCGTTAAGAAAAAATATATATAAATATATATATATGGCTACTTTAAAACAAGTGTGCTTAATTTTTCAATTATATATGTACAGTCGGCCGCATAAGTCGATTAACACATTCAAAAGTTCAAACAACTGAACACTCAATATACTTACTTACATACTTACTTACTGAAGCTTTTTACGATTGTTTGTACGTAAAGTTTATTTTGTTCTCTAGTCCTGACAACGACTAATGGCGCGTTGAGTGTTTAGTTGTTTTGTACTTATGAACGTGTTAATCGACTTATGCGGCCGACTGTACATATAAATTTATGAGATATTCATTTCAAATTTAAAATATTTTTATTTATTTTTCTTATTAATAGTACCTATAAGTAATATATACATATATATATGTATAGAGAAAATATTTAAAAAGTTTATTTTTTTTATATGGATTCTTTAGAATCCATGGTGGTAGTAAAATTTGCTGCTAAATATAAAAATATACTGAATAATATATACCTACATGAACCTACATATTCATGAATTTATTAACAAATTAGACAAAATGTTCTTACACGCTAACCTAGCATAGCAATCATGTTGTCATTATAAATGAGATACGGTTCACTGCTTTAGAAGCTGGAGTTATTAATGGGGTCGAAAATATATTAAAGTATTTTCTTGTGTCTTTTGTTTTTGTTTAAGCCTAACGCAGTCTGCTCAGTTATCATTTGTGTAAACACTTAGTTACTATAAAGTTTTGCCATTTGAATATTAATATTAATTCAATATTTTAAGTTTTAGATATTTTTCAATCAAGCCACGAACCATAATTCGTAATTTTACATTTTTATATTATGTATAATTTTCTATAAAATAAAAATACTATACTAATAATATTGACATACAATATAGTATCAGTGCCTCTCTGTGTGTCTTTAATATGTTTCTGGCTTCTGCTTATAAAGGTCCTGAAGAAGTCTTTAAAAACATTGATTCGAATGGAATATCAAACTGAATTAGACTGTTTCTTGCTATTTTTGGTAAATTTGCACAAAAAATTGCATACGTGAGAATCCGGGTGTGGTTTGCTAGTCTTGTATTAAGCGGACGTAGCTTCACTTGTTACAAAAAAAATCGAACTCATCCCTAATAATTTTCAATTTCGCAGTTACGGATTTTGTATCTCCCCTAATTTCTATAATTTTTTGCTTGGGGTTTGACCTCGTAAATAACTATTATGATCTATAGTTAACTTTGTCATTAAATGTCAAAGTATTTTATATTTGTTATGAATCGAAATGAGTAAAATAGCGTGAGAATTCCCTTTTTTGTAAAATTTCTGCTTCGTAATGATGACATTGACGTTTTATTACTTCCTATTGCAAAAATGGGTAATGGAGATTACCTTAAAAGCAAGATGCAGTAGAAATTCTGTTACTGAAATGTGTTATTCTTATGGGATTTGAAAAATAAATAGATTGACGTTTGTTAATAAAGGGCGGGACTGACACGACTTGTAAAACATGACTTTTAGTAATTTTAAAGCGTGAAAGAAGTAAATAACCCTTGATAAAATATGTCATGAAATGTCATTAGTGTATGTATAGTAAAGTTATAGAGTGTACTTATACTTAAAAACTTATATAGTTAAATTATAGCTATAATAAGGAAAATATATTTATGCTGCAGTATTAGTTAAAACTTATGTCAATAGAGCAAAACTTGTACTTGGGATAGCTTCTCTAGTAGGTACTTACATCAACATTATACCTCAATGTTAATGCAGTTCAATTGCATACTCATAGAAATTCTATTGTCCATATCCACTATCAACCTGGCTGAGACCTTTATCATAGAAATATGTACTAGTCGTTTAAGCTCTTTTGAACTGCCACGTCTTCCAGTTATGCTAGACTACATAATAAAGGAGCACAATACAGCTAATGGCAGAGTAACTCCACGCAACCCATTCAGTAAACAATTACTCAGCTAATAGAATAAATAGTGTAATCAGGGCACTTCAGAGGGGCTGAGTGCGTGATTGCAACCTTTTCACTATAAAAATGTGCACTGTTTTATGGAGTACGACCGCTACAAGAAACTGCGATTAGTTTTATGTAGGACCTAAGTGTTTATGAGAGGAAAAATATGGTACAGAGAAACAACTAAGAGAATGTGAAAAATAATCATACAGTACTTTTTGGATAAACTATGGTGAAATAATAACATTTTTGACATTTTAATTTATTTTTATACATATGGGAAACATGCAATATCTCGCTACACATTACATACAAGAAAAACAGATATCAGCAAGGCTTACACTAATTACTAAAACACATTATAGTTATAAGTAACTACAAAAATTGAAGTGGGGTGAAAACATACAAAAATATAAGAAAAAATCTTTAATTAATGGTTAACTGTTAATTTAATTAACAAATAATATACTTACAACTTACAAAACAAACTAGCCACTAGAAAACTCACTCCTCAATTATATTTCCTAGAGCTTATTTAACGAGTTGGCTTCGTTTGTAGGCATTTATTTTCGTATCTTTATTGACTTCTAATTGACTTTACTTAAAATATTTAAAATAATTTAGAAAAAGCCCGAAGAGGTAAGAGGAAATGAGAAAAAGGGATGCAATGTATATAATATATATGACATTTTACATACGTACCCCTACATCACCTGTATTATCTATCAACCTAAATTTTAATAGTTAACTTGCGAACTTCCCATCTTAAGATTGTAAATTCAGGAAAACAACTAATGCACCATAATTTATCAAGTGATTTATATCTCAAAAGTAGTCCCGAACACACGTTAACCCAATCTCGCTTTCAGTACCCACCTTTTGTTATTGTTATTTGGATGCTAATGTGTTAATTATCGTTTTGCATGAAAATCAGACACCCGCCTGACGCAAGGGCGCTATGAATATTGTAATTCAATAGGAAACTAATTACGTTGAATGACTGCATGACAAACCAATCATATATGAAAGACTTTATAATAAACGGAGGACACTTATCAAATATATAGACAGAATAAGTATGGAAATGCAAAATCAAAAAGGCAAGGAAATAAAAGAGAAGTCGTCTAAAGAGACTATTATAATTCTGGGATATAAAATTAACCAGCCAAATAGTGACGGGAATGGAGACGGAATTAAAAGAAAATAGAAGTTGTAAGAAGTGAAATTAATATAAACTGTTTTGTTTTGTATAATTTGGTTTTTTGTTATTCTTTTTATTGGTTTTATTTTGTAAAAAAAAAAAAACAGAAAATGTCATCTTTTGTGTTCGTTTTTAATGCATAAGTTTAAATGTGAATAAGTGTATGGATTGTTGGTTGTTGTGTATGGTTGTATACTGTGAAGGCTTCCTAATAAATAAATTAAAATAAATAAATATTATAATAGTTTAAAATAAAAGAGTTTTAATAATGAGTAGATGAACAATGAACATATTCCAAATACATTCCAAACACATATTTTTATTAATTCGTCATGCAACCTAATATCGTTAACAATAGGCAATTCATCTTTATCTCTCTAAGTGTTACAAGAAAAAATTTCGAAAATGAGCTAACAATGTTACTCATAACACTTATTATAGTATATATCAAATTAGTAACGCTGTACAATTTTATTGACCTACTTCAACTTCAAAATAGGCTACAAAAAGCGTTGAGACTTCTTGATCTCAACATGCTTACTTACAATGGAGTAAGTGATATTTTTTGTGGACTACAATGAGATTTTTTTTGGACAATTAAAAGAGCAAACGTTTAACCATATCGAAAGTTGAAGGGTTAAAAGGGGGCCAAGTTCAAACAGTGTAGGAAAAACTTTTATGTAACACCCCATTCAACCATAGATAATATGCCAAAAAAAAAGTACAAAACGTCGTTTACAAATTTTTACGTTCGGAATTTTATTATTTAATAAACTGACACAATACTGGCTTTCGTTTTTTTAAAAAGGGGGGCCTTTAAAAAGATATTCATTAGGGGCAATAAAAAAGTAATGTTCTATTGTAATCGATCGATGAATTTTTGAGATGATTTTGCGATTTTTTTACGATCGAATCCCGAGAGTTTTACGATAGTATTTAGAGGCTGTAAAATATACTTTTCGACGTGAGAAAGGCGATCTTTTAAAGACAGATGTTAAATGGATCTAAACGGTGTTTTTTTAATTAGTAAACATATAATATTACCGCATACTTCACATGCAAAACCGCATAAAATACTTATAATCTGATGTAATGTTCGATTCCCGGGTGTGACAAGCGAATTTTCGAAAATCTTTGAATGCAGTTTTCTTTCTATTCAAAAATAAAGGAATGTTTTCTTTGAGTAAAACTTTCTATCTACAGTATTAAGAGTACTTTCACTTAAGGTGGCATTACAAAATTCCACCCTGTATATTGCGCACTATTAATGGCAAAATTCAACCCTTATTGCTTGGATAAGAACATCTTTGCACTGTCTGTTTGGAATCTTTCGTCCATTTTGTCATTTGGTTAATTTTTTGTAACTTTCTGAAGGTTTGTTTTGAATTAATTTTGTTTACGACCTTATAAACGTTATGGTAAGCTAGTAAGCATACTTTAATTTACTCTGTCACACCCGCAGCGCTTCAAAAACAATTTAGTTACATAAATTAACATAATAATGGACCTTTACAACATAACCGCACATCAAATCATTAAGTTTGTCTATTCAATATTCCGATTTGTTTTTTAACTAATTTATTGGACTTACACACGAAACGAAACGCCCACAGTAGGAAGAAACAAAGATTAGTTGAGACTAGAAGTGGCCATGTCTCTTTATTGACGTAAAAAAATATTACTCGTCTAATGTTCATTTGGAGGATAAAATTGATTGTAAATATTGACATTTATAATTGTATTTCTGTAGTGATAATATCACAAATTATCATTTAAATGGCAAAATAATATTTCTTGCTGTAATCTTCTTCATAGAATGTTCAATTATTCTGAATCAATCCTTATGTTAAAGGCGTAAAGACAGTCATATTACTTTTAGTAGACAGTCAAAATCGATAGCTTATTAATAACCTAAAGGCTTTTGATTTCAAATATCTAGATCTCTGACTGATTTTATATTGACAACGGTAGCCCTAGCCACCTACCCTAAAGAAGACTCAAATCTAAGCCCACCTTCACATAAAAAAGTCTTCTACATTTCAACAAGTATGTACATTTTAATAAGAATAATTTGATTTAACAAATTATTCGTATTACTCTCATTTGATGTATTATTTTATTCATTGTGCACATTTTATATTATTTCTTAGATTTATTCTTTTGCAAAAATTAAATAATGTAGACTTAAGACTTAAATATTTAAAAATTATTGTTTTTTTACATAATAAGGATACGCTAATGTAAGTTATAAATAATGTAGGCGTAATTATTTAACGAGTTAATATATTTTTAACACAAATATGTTATGTGGTCCTTAAATTGTCATATCTAGTTTTACCTAACTCTGGATTAGATCATGTGGGTCAGTTACAGCAAGAAATGAGATTTTAACTATGGGTATTACATGTAAATTAACTAATGATCCCACCATTGTAGTGTGTTTAACGCGTGTTATTATAGGGGGAAAGCAGTTTTGTAAAATATAACTTTCCGTTTAACAGATGAGTGCCTTGCCTACGTGTCCTTTCTCTATTTTTTTATGTGATGGATGGTAGACAGCAAGTCCAACTTGCTATAAGTAGGTAAGCCGCAAGCTTATAAGTGCAATGATATGTCTGACTGGCTCTTGAAGTATGCCATGAAACATACTAGGCAAATTGTTTCGAACAGTTTCCTATGAGCTCATTTTAGTGAGACTCAAGGTCCCATTACTTCAATCATTTGAACTCTCAATTGAACTATGGGGAATAAATCGCTCTTTTTATATGGATACCCCATAGTAATTTTGAATCTGCAGTATACCTAAAAACACTGTCGATTCTAAAGGTTTCTATAATCTTTTACTACCCAAAAATCACAATTGTTCCATTATCTTTGATTTAGGGTACTGAATTTACAAGTTAAGTTATTTTGCATGATAAGAAGGAGATTGTTCATACTGAATCAATGCTAATGCTATATTTATGGCTTATTATGGCAAATACTAAAAATAAAAGTTGACATTTTATAAACACGTTCGTACATTTGTATTCTTTTGATGAAATAATATGAAATTAAATACAGTCCTGGTTTAATTGTGGGTTGTTATTTTCTGCGGAGAGTAATTTGTGTTAAGGCATAGTTACGTCGGATTTTATGCCTACTACTAGTTTTCTTATTAAAGGTAACCGGGGAATCGGGAAATAAAGTAATTTGTAATTAACAACATTGAATTAATCTACCTAATGACAATAATTAGAATACAATACATTTATGTATGTCGGCGGCCGATCGTATAATCCGGCAGTTCGTGATGTGCCTAGGCAGATTTACCTATAGTGATATGGGGGTCTCGGTGATATGGCGCCGTTTCTTAATTATTTTTATTAATATCAGTCAGAGCGTTCGTTCGACGATTTGGCTGCCCATTGAGATTGTGATTAGTTTTAGATTAAACATAATTTGATAAGCATTTTTTTGATCAATTTATAACTTCATGAAACACCGCCATGTCATGAACTGCCGGATTATACGATCGGCCGCCACATGTATTAAATATTCAAAATTTCTTGTAGATAGTTCTCTATAGAAGCACTCTAGAGAACATTTACTGGTAGATAGTTTACTATCTACCAATAAATAAAGTAAAGCACATTTTGTTAAATAATTACGACGAAGTAGAGAAGTTGAAAATATATTATATGTATTGTTTTAGGTATTATTGAAAATATTTTTTTTATTCTAATCATAATTATATATTTAAATCTATTATATACATCTTATTTTGCAGTGTTTGAAGTCTCTTATAAAATAATCACTACATATTATAATAAAAAATCCTCCGCCGCGTCTGTCTGTCTGTTCGCGATTAACTCAAAAACTACTGCACCGATTTTCATAATGTTTTCACCAATGGATAGAGTGATTCTCGAGGAAGGTTTCAGTATATAATTTACAAAGTTACGCGGGCGAAGTCGCGGGCAGCAGCTTTAGTCTTTTATAAAACAAATATGTAGTTAATATTATATTGTCCTCGTTAGAGAGACAAAAATATGCGAGGCACTGAGTATATATAAGCAAGATGCAAGGCCTTAACAAAATTGTGTGTAATATGTCCCTTAATAAAAATGCATCTCTTTTCAACGTTTCTCTCGTTGCTGCAAATACTCTTTTGTATTTTAAGTATAATGACAGAAAATTGTTTGAAGCGTATTCTTTGTAAGATGAACTATTCCAATCAGTGCACCGATCCTCTGGGAATTAAAAATAGTCATTACTTTTTGTTCAGTTTCTTAGAATGTGTGCGGTTAATCACACAGGTACTTAGGGATTGAATACAGTACTTGATATTTTTTTTTATATAAAATGGTGCTCGCAACTTCGTCCGCGTAGAAAAGTACAAAATACTACCGTATTTTGGATAGATGGCGCTATCTCCCGGGCCAAGCCGCTAGTATTTACTTTTATTTTAGATTTCCCGTAGGAATGAAGCATTTTCCCGCGTTAAAAAGTAGCCTATGTTCATCACGGATAATGTCGGCTTCTAATGGTAAAATAATTTTTCAAATCGGTCCAGTAGTTTCGGAGCCTATTCTATACAAACAAACAAACAAACAATCAAATCTTTCCTCTTTATAATATTAGTATAGATAAGCCTACCTGGAGTTCTTAAGCTGGTAAAGTTAAAGTAGATTTTTTTAAATAGGTACTAACTTTTGTCATTTCACTTTTTTAAAATATATTCTTAACTGTGTTCAAATGTGAATGTTCGTTTTTTTAATATAAAAGTCGAAATTCAAGCCGACTGTTTGCTTGATGGCAAGTGGCTCTTGCAGTCGTTAATTACAACTTGCAATTGGGCTGATTGCTTTCATGGGATAAATATATTTGGATGCATTTTACTCAATATTGTTAGTAAACCGTTTCATGAAATTTCCTATTAATATATAAAAAAAATGTTTCATTTCTTATAGGTATAATTCTACTCGTGATTATAAACCTATACTAATATTATAAAGATTTATATATGTTTGTAATGAACAAACTCAAAACCTGCTTGACCGATTTTTATCGACCAACGAAAACGAAAAAACAAAAACGGAGGAGGTACTCAATTCGATGCGTATATTTTTTTTTACGGAGTAGTCCGATTTTGATAATTCTTTTTTTAATGGATAGGGTATACCTCGAAGTTGGTCTTGTATAAATTTGGAAAAAAAAATCCTACCCTAAGGGTGGGAAAATGGGGGTGGGAAAATTTAAAATTAAGCATGTAGTAAATATTAGATTATAGCCACAAAAAAATATAAAATAAAACTTTTTAACAAAAAATAAAACCGCCGAAAAAACTGAAAAGCATAAAATAATCTTATTATCATTTTAGTAATTTTTATTTTTATTTTAGTAATTTTAATTAGTAATTTTGAGTCGGCGCCAAACAAGCAAAAATTACGTAAAGAGTGATGCGCGGCGGCGACTAAAAATTACTTAGGTAAAATAATAAGATTATTTTATGCTTTTCAGTTTTTTCGGCGGTTTTATTTTTTGTTAAAAAGTTTTATAAAAAAATTGCTTGCGAGGTCGCATTCAACGTTCAACAGAATTTAACCAAACGTCGAGTGCTGTAAGGGTAACAAACATACACGCTAACTTTGCTATACTGTTACGAACAGTGATTATTTAATTTCCCCTTCAATAATCATTACAGAGGAATACTCAACACAATCTTCCAACCCACTCACAACATGACAACCATAATTTAATCAAAACTTAACACATTTGTAGACACAAATTGAATTACTTTTATGAAGTCTCGGGCAATAAAAAGCTAATATCACGTAACATACTCGCAGTTACGTAACGAAATGAGATAGTATTCAGGAAATTAAACTGTAAAACGAAGGGAATTAGCATAATCCGTTCATTTTACGGGCGTTGTCTTTACGTCCCTTTATATCCATACTAATATTATAAAAATGTGAACGTAACTCTGTCTATCTGTTACCTTTCCACGCCTTAACTACACAACCGATCAATGAATAATGAATGATAATGAAATTTTGCATACACGTTGTCTGGGATACAAGAGGACATAGGGTTCTGGACGTTTCATCCAGAAAAAAAGTACTATGCCCAAGGGATCATCTAAAATAAAAAAAAAACTAACACCTTGCCAAAGCGTTACAGCAACAAGAGCTTTACATTGCTTATAATAATAATAATTATTATTTTTCAACGCGGACGAAGTCGCGTGCTACAGCTTATTACATAAAAGTGAAACAGAAAATTGTTAAATTATATTAAATTAGTCATCATTTGACAGTCGTCATATATAAATTTTAAAACAATTTGGACCAATCCGAACCTGGATCCTTATATCAATGTTTTGTATTCTAATTTCTTTAAGACTTTTTAAATTGGAGAATTACCTCTCAAAACGGAGTGTTTCTGAATTAATTTCTGCCCTAACTTTGTATTGTTTCTATAAATATTTTACTATAATTCCTCACACGTCGTATAAACAGACTTTTACCCTGCTATATCAAAAGTCTCGCCTTCAAACGTGGTTATTTGATGGAAATGGTCGCGAATCCGCTTATCTTAATCCTAGCGCAGACGTTGTGTGAGGCCATAAAATAAGCGATTTATAGGCTCTTATATAAATTTTCTTCATCCATTTTGTGTCTTTACTGAGTAGGTAATAGATTACATTCGTTATATAAGTATTGTTGAAATCATTAAAAGCTTGTGTATAGTAATAAAATTATAATAACAATAATAACTATGTTGATCCGCCCATGACACAGCTAACGAACCCCGCCACCCCGCTGCCGCCGGTGGCGTGTATGTAAATATTTATATAATACTAGCTGTTGCTCGCGACTTCGTCCGCGTTGAAAAAGATAAAAAGTAGCCTATCACGTGTCCCGTACTTCTAAATGTTTATGTACCAAGTTTCATGAACATCAGTTAATTCGTTTAAGAGTGATGGAGGAACATACATACATACAGAAAAAAAATTAAAAATCGTCAATTTAGTTTCAGTATCATGTGTAGAGCCTATATACACGATATTTCTGAAAACAAAGAAAATTACTCCATGACTGACCCCTACAGATTTATTATTAGTACTGATAATAATAACAAATATCTATCCATACATCCATACATGTATGGATAGATATTTGTTACCTGAACCGATTTTGATAAAACTTCCTATCTATGTGTAATTTGGTCCAACTTAAAAAATAGGATATCTTTATTTTATTTTGAACACGGGCGAAGCTGGCAGCGTGTAGTTAGTATTAGTGTATTTGATGTTGTTTCCAAAATATATACTTTTTTGTTAGATATCGTTAATATAGGTACCTACTTAATAAACAAAAACAATAAGAACGCAATCTTGAGTCATGCGTGTTTCTCGTTTCTAAGTAGATCTAAGTTACTAGATGAAACGTACCCTATGCCTATTTCTGTATGATTTATGATGACAACGTATCTGTAAAAGGTTTGAAAGTGAAGCAAACAAAATTATTTTCACATTTATGATATTAGGATAAAGGTATGAGAACATTCCCCAGTAAATCGCCGCTCTCGTGGCCACACACAATATTCGTACATGTATACATACCTATATAGTTTATCAAAGCGCTGCTTTTAATGTGTGACAAAATTAATGAAGTCGGAAAGTTGGTCTGTACAAAGTAATACGTTGTACGTTAATGCTGCTTGCGCGTTATCATAATTTATTTATAATCCTTCTAAATTGCAGACCATTTATTAACTAAGTGCTTATTGAATTCAATATTTAATAGGTATACTCGTATATTGATTAACTTTTAAAAATTTTACGTCTTTAAATTGTAGTAGCATTTGTAAGAATTAGTTACAATAAATTCAATAATTTCTTATAATAGGTATCTAAAAATTTTATAAGGAATGAATTTATAGTTTGTTATTGAAAGTTTACTTAAGTACACACTACAAAGTTTATGAATCATAAAACGAAAAGCAGTCAGTTAAAACAAATGTCTTACTATAGATTCCAATTTACCTCTTCCTAACTGTCCCATTTCTTATATAACTACATAAATAATTTCCAACTAGAAAAAGGTACAAAAAAGCAAAACAAAATACCCACACGCTTCATTAATTTCACCAAACTTTTGTCGAAAATAAAAATAAAAAAATATTATACGTGAAAGCACAAAAGCTGTAAAAGCTACACCCCCACCTCTATTATTTAGCAAATGTCTTGGTCGGCTAGCGAATAACGGTCAGAGACATTATGAGTCAGCGCGCGCCCGCATTTTTTACTTTGGTGCAATGAATGCACGTTTTTGTAAAGAGACGTTAACACTAACCTAACTTGGATGGGTTTGATTATTAAAAAAAATCACAAATTTCGTGCCTCGCACGACTATCGAGCACATTGGGAATGAAAAATATATACGGAATTCAAAAAATTATGTTGTTTTGACTTGTTGACTTCTTTCAAAAAGGTTAAGCTACAGGGATACCTGATCGTCTTTATTTTAGGCTCAAATTGTAGCTGGCTAAATTGTCCAGAGTTCGTTCCAAAATATCGATAGCCAAAATCAAAAATTCGGAAAAATTTCGCCCATAACTTTTTTCGTTTTTAACTTTTTCGAAAAATTATTTTTGCACCTTACAGCTCTCATGAATACGCGTCTTTTGAGTCCTTTTTGAATATTATATCTTCACAACTCTCCGAGATATAAGGGGATCGCACTTTTTTGTGAAAACGGGGCGTACTTATACTGAAGCGAACGAAAAGAAATTTCCAATGTCAAAAAATTTCAAAATATATCAAAAGCCAAAAGTTCACCCAACTATTGTAAATATGTAGATCTAATATACCTTTCCTATGAATGGGGCAGACGATTTTATTTTTTAAATACATAATATTAACATTTGAAAATACTGATAATGTTAGTTGTAGTACCTACTGCAGCGCACCTGGCGCAGACGTCTGCAATAACATTTAAGAATGTTCTACAGAAGTGAGGTGATAATTTGTTATTACAAGAGCTTGAAGATAGTTTAATGATATTTGAATTTTCAGTACTTAGACATCACTTGTAATAAAATTTTATTAAGACGTCGATGCCTTTAAAAATGAAAGTCTTCAGACACACTGGTTAACTATTTTATTTTGACTTTTTTTTTTAAATTCTGGCCTTCATTAGTTTATGGTAACTATTTTTAATTACTTATGCAATCAATAGGCGTACGAGTATGCGAAAAAAACAGAGATTTCTACGAATCAGTTGACTAACAAAGCCTTCAAGGGCTTTTACTCATTGTCAAGATAAATTTAACTAAGGTCACAATCTGACTGCAAACATCTGAGTCATTAGGATCTCGTCATTTAGAAAATGATGGTCACTTTTACTAATATTGAGTCTGAAATTGAGCTGCTGTATACGTCTTTACAAGAAGAAAGACTGAGCCCAGGACCCATAATAATATGGTAAACATTATCATACATTAGATAAAATTTTAAAATAATTTTTAAAAATATTGTAACTAGCTGGTGCCCGCGACTTCGTCCGCGTTCAAAATGTTATATAGCCTAAAGCCTTCCTTGATAAATGGACTAACCAACACAAAAAAAAATCAATTAACCAGTTCTCGAGATTAACGCGTTCAATCAAACAAACAAACTCTTCTGCGTTATAATAATAATTATTATAGACTAGCTGTTGCCCGCGTCTTCGTCCGCGTTAAAAAAGATAAAAAGTAGCCTATCACGTGTCTTCCAAATGTTTATCTACCAAGTTTCATGAAAATCTACCAAGTTAATTCGTTTAAGAGTGATGGAGGAACATACATACATAAAGAAAATAATTCTAAAAATCGTCAATTTAGTTTCAGTGTCATGTATAGAGCCTATATATACGATATTTCTGAAAACTGAAAATTACTCCATGACCGACCCCTACAGATTTATTATTAGTATTGATTGATAGAAGATAAGATAGATTTCTTTCGTATGATACAAGCCTTCAACTATTTCCTGCGCACAAGCAAGAAGTTCGACATGACTCAAAGATTTCAAGATCGGCGTACATCTCGTACGAGTATAAAATGTGCGCATCTCGTAATAAAATGTGCTCATAATTATTTTCTTCTTTGACCAAATACTCTATTATTGTTTATGTGCAAAATTATTTTCATCGCAGTTATTTTGCAATATAACAGCAACAAAAGTCACAATAGGTGTTAATTTAAACTGGAGAAGTCGAATAAACTTCAATTAGAGCTCAGTTACTTGCAGAAGGGTATGGTCACAGTAACAGCGTTACGCAATCATAAAACACTGTACACTCATATGGTTGACATTTCATTCAAGGATATAAAGTTAGTACATTTTAAAAGAATACAAATAATATTGTCACCAAAACTTTTATGGTAGTAGTTTTTTAATCCTCCATAGCAACTGGACTGGACAGATACTCAACTGGAGTAGTATTTCGTATTTAGTATTTCGTTAGCACTCGACTCGGTCGAGCTAAGAGACTCATAGGCGACGGTACTTTTTTAAAATCTAAGATGCAGAGCCTGGCACATAGACGCAAAATTGCCAGTCTATGTGTCTTTTATAAGATATACTTCGGTGAGTGTGCTCAGGGGCTGCATGAGCTCATACCGCCTTCCCCGTTCTTCCATCGGACATACAGACGTACGGCTGGTTACCATCCTCATCTTGTCGAAATCTCCCCTTTTCGAACCAAGCGCTTTAAAACATCCTTTATAATGCGCACCGCCAAGGTTTGGAACTCCCTGCCTGCGTCTGTGTTTCCGAGCTCATATAACCCTAATCTTTTCAAAGTTCGAGTGAATAGGCATCTTCTGGGTGAGCTCGCTCCATCTTAGGCCTCTCCCTTGCTACCCAGCTGGTTGTTGGGCAAGAGCAAACCCATCTCTAATAAAAAAATAATAATTCATAATCGTTGACAGCGTTTCTACCGGTTTATATAGTGTTTGTAACCACTTTCATCAATATTCTTACCACTAATGATTCCATACGTAAGAAGTTAAGTAAAATAAAAATTAAGTTATTATTTAATTTTCATTTTAAGTTGAATTAACATTTACAATGTAAAATGTAAAATGAAATGAAAATTTAAGTATTAACTTATAATTTGAAAAGGAAATTTTAATTTCATAATTCCATTAAAATGCACCGCTTTCACTGGCACTACACCGATGTTGGAACGTCTCGCAGACGCCCGGGTAATTGTTTATGTTTATACCGGGTGTTTATTGTTCGGCTTTCTGTAAACAACTTTTGTTTCTGCAACTGAAACTAGCAATATAAAAGGCAATAATAATAAAGGTATTTACAGTAATTAGGTAAATATTATTTAATTGTCAAAAAAAATCCTATTTGCTTATCAATGGACGTCTTTTTTCCTAAACATTGTGATTAATATTATGTTGATGATATAAGTATGATAGAATATAATATTAAGTAAGTATATTCGTATGCACAACTTTTGACATATATAGTTATGCATAAATTCAAGTTGTTAAGTAGAACTTTAAGTTTTCAAAGAATAGACTTGCCGGCGAATCCCAAGAAAACGATTAACAAAATCGATTCCAATACAGTAGTTTTTAGAATTCCAGAAATTTCCCTCGGGGCAAACGTGTCTAATGTTGTCACCAAAACCACAGACTTCTTGGTATTTCACACAAACATTCGATATTGATAAACAATCGCGTAGTATGACGAATCGCTTTTTGCCAGACGTTATTATTTTCAAATTAAGGTCGACCCGTCTGTCTGTATGTAAATTGCACCTCGAGATGATTAAAACGTAATAAAAATGCTGCGGTTTCGAGGTACATCACCTTTTTTGCTTTGTTTCAACACTTTCAATTGAAATTAATTCAATGTTGCAGCTTTCATTATGAACTAATGAAAATTAAAAATAAATACGCAATCACAAGTTTTTTATTTTTTTTATTTTTATCGCTGCAACGACGCGCGACGGTGGCATCGCCATTTGATTGTTGACAGTGGTGAACATTTTCTTTATATTTTTATAATAATAATAATAATAATAATAATAATAATAATAATAATAATAATAATAATATATTTATTTCGGATTACACAGATCCATAATTTTTAGAAGATCTCTCAGTAAGCTAGCGTTTTTACAGGATAAATAGTATCCTTCGTGACTATTTGCAATATACGCCTCCACTACATCCGGTCCTCAGCTTCTCTCAGTAAGTGTTAAGTGAACATAATATATTAAACAATTCTCTGCCAACACACATAAAAATGTTAAATTTTTTAAAGATTTTATTTCCAAAATTAATAAGAGTACTTATCAATATTAATTAATATATGTGTCTTTAGGAAACCATAGTCAGCAAATTTTTATTAAGCAGACCTTCGGCTTCTTGCCACTATTTAATTAAAAATTTCAAATGCAAAAAAAGCATTATTGGCAATGCCTTCAAATTCTACACGAATTAGTATCTACATCTGGCAAAAACTGTAGATATAAAAAACATGTGCACGCTTTACCCTAAAAGTCGTATGCACGTATAACATTTCCATTTAACTGTGTCTGATTGATGACAGTGACTATCGTTTTTACCCGACTCTTGATGTGCTAACTTTTTTGTGTTTTTAGGGTACTGTTGCTTGTTTTTTATATGTGATCGTCGAAGCTTGTAATAGTATCATTATTTTTGGAAAATATTTTAGAAAAATGAGTATTTTTCCTTTTTAAATTGTATATTCTAAAATTCTAAAAATATTAATTTATATATTACTAGCTGGTGTCCGCGACTTTTGACACCAGAAAGCGCCGGGCGTTAATTTATTTTTAGTTTTTAGACGATCCCTCATTAACAGTGCTTACTAATTTCTAGATAAAATGTAATCCATGTTCTTTTCTACAACCTTGATAACTTGTATTTATTGAAAACAATATTTTAATACAGTCGTATATGAAAGTAATGATATGAATAATGTTGAAAATGTGCTAGCTCTGTAATCATAAGGACTGTATTTTTTTCCATGAAATGCTGTCATACGGAACCTCAGACGTTTCAAACAAAACACCATCCCATTATAAAGTCGTGCTCGATATTGCTCTTGTGGATTTTTTTTTTACAAATCGCTGTACACAAGTCGGGGATCGAACCCAAACCCTTTTGTTTGCAGGACACCTGCATCATTCAGCTTTGGGTGCCCTTTATAAACACACAGACTTGAAAATGTCTTAAGTGACAAACGAGTTATGTTTTAAAATTGAGTCCTTATGTCTTGTTTTTTTAGAGTAGTATTTATGATGTTAAGTAAAAATTTATAAACGGCAAATTATTGTGGGTTACGCATTTCTTATTTTACATTTAAATACGTTTTTTTACAATGAAACAAAACGTTTACTTAATTAAAAAAAAAAACATAATATTAATATAACATTGACACAATTATTAGCGTTTTCTTTCTCGGTACTTATTGCATAAATAAGAAAGAAACCAAAGTATGTTCAAGTACACAACTGGATGTTCTAAACTAATCCTTATTTAACCAATAAGGTTAAAAATAATATATTTAGGAAAAATCCTTAATCAGCGTCGGCCCTTAGATGAATTTTTAACTTAGAGATGAATAGTCACCTAAAACGTCACGGTATCACCGATTCAAATAATTAAAAAATATATTCAAAGAAAACATTATAATTTAAGGATTTAGTTAGAAAACCTAAGGATACAGTTTGCTCTGATTTTGGAGGTAACTTTTTTCCAAACAATCAGCAATAAAACGCTAATTAATTAGTGGCCAAAAACTCAACTGTTTTAAAAGGTAGAGTTACGTTTTAAAAGCCAATAAAAACTTGTATCACTAACGATGAGTCATCTCAAAAGAAAGATGTAATTTATTGCCAACAGACCCGAATGTTGATAACAAAAAACCAAAACATAACTGACCCTGAACAACTTGATGGTTCACTAAAATAAAAAAGTATGAACAAAGTTAACGTATAATTTTGCGATAGGAACCAGTTTGGAGATTGAGGAAAAACTTGCGACTGGAGTTGTTCCAATTGGCCATCGACATTTAAGTCTTTAAATTTAAAGGGTTTTTTAACTTTAGTAGTACCTGTTTTTTATATAATATCAACTTTCTGAAAAATTTTGTAAACTTTCTTTTCAACTTTCAACTTATCAGAATAAACTTTTAAATGCAAACATTAAAAGCATCAGATAGCAATCCCATTATCTTGAATATTATGAGTTTTCCTATTATAATATTAAAGACGCAATTTCAGAGAATAGTTTCAGAGACGAACTAAACTAGCATTGTTACCTGTGTGTGCCTGTGCCATATTAGTCAGTGTAGCGTTTAGTTTTTCTTCATAATTATTCTAATGTTTATATACGTTATAACTGTGTAGGAATCACTGTGGTTACTTGTTTATGTAGTTGAAATGTCGGTGATAAGGTATGAATAGGTAGGTTTCTTTAAATTAATTAAACTCAATAGCTTTTTGTAATTATACATATTATATAATTATTAATTATTATTTATTATATTATTAATTATTATAGTTATGCAAAATTTTGAATTTATTTAATAAGAAAATGAATAGTTAAAATTTAAAACTTAAAATTACAAATACCAATGGAACGCACATCAAAAGAATGCTAATAGCTTCCGTTCTCCGGAATAACCTTTGAAATATACTTACTTCCAATTGTATAATATAAATTTTATATAATATCTTTTTATAGTTGCTATCTCCTTGAAAATAATATTTTCATATTTAATATTCCAGGTTTTTCTTAGAATCTATATAAATAAAAATGTATCCCTAAATGTGTTGCTGAGCATTGAGAGAATTTCAAAAATTAAATTGTACATTATTTATCCCACTTTAGATAAGTACAGTCAGGGTAAGAAAAGGTTCGTCACATTTAAGTCGACATTAGTTTGCACGAGGGCAGTTGTCAGTCATGCCAAAATTACGTTTTAAACGTCTGTCAGTTGTCTTCTTAGTGCTTTAGCTTCAAAAGGTACTAAGAGTCTACGATTTTGATATAGGAATGAATTTGAAAACTGACTGAAAATTGACTCCGACTTTACATGGCACACATTACTTAGTAGGTATAATAATTTTTTCCTTGATAAATACACGACGACAGCTACTAATCATTCTGTAATAATGTGATAATTTTGATACAATTATAAAAGACCACCAATCATCATTCTCGTTATTGTGTTTGATGCTCATATCTAGTGCAAATACATTTGAACAATAATTTTCGCTAACAATCTGGCAAACAATTTGCAAATAAGCAACTGATTTGAATAAACTATCGATTTGTCAGCATCTAATAGTTATTTCGCTTTGTACTCGGTAACTGTGGTTACTCATCAAATTGACCATGAAGTATGCAAATTATGATCGATTATTACCTTCGAATAAATCGATGCACCCTTTCTGTGAATTTTGACAGTTTGTTTTTCTCGTAGTTAGCATAACAAGTTAAGATTTTAACAAGTGTTTATTATCATTTTATACAATTCCCTTACCTTTTTTTTGAGTGATCAGAAGTATTTTTTTTTTCGTTTAGCTTATCCATTATTTATCCCACTTCTTTATTTCCTATTTTTCGCATGTCAATTTGCAGATGTACCTTAGTTTTCACTAGAGATGTGACCCTTTTTTTACAAGAGATCATATTATATTTTTTTATCATATTATATATATTAATTTTTAGAATTACGCTCATACAAAATGTAACTTTAATTAACATCATTGTGTTTTTAATTCTTTATAAATAGAGAGTCTTCAGGTTTAATACGACTTGTCTTCCAACCCTTGAATGCAACTCAGAATTTCAAATGCAAGTACAAAAAGTCCGAGCATCCTTGCCGTCAAATGCAGAAGATCCGGCAACAAAATCAGCGCTTTGCTACGATCGCAGCTCAGTGCAAGAAATCCTCGGGCGTATGCGTTTTTGTATAAAATTCACATCTAGACCCCTGATCAAGTGAGATTGCAGCCGCTTTGCGGATTTGCATACCTCTGCAGAACAATTTAAATAATTCTCTCATGACAAATGTAATGTCATTAGAATATTGTAATTTTTTTTCGCCCGAAGAAATATCTAATTGACCGTGAGAATTATTCTTTGTTTGCATACAATTTCAATTTGTTTGAAATCTATGGTCACATTTAGGAAGAAATGTGGAAGCGTTTTGTATGTAAATTTTAATGAACAAAGTTGCATTTATTTATTCAATTTGCTTGATGGTAAGTAGCAAGGTGTTGATCATTGATTTTTGGAGACAAGTGTGTGAATAGAGTTTCCGAGTTGTTCACAAGGAAATTTTAAATTATTGCAAATTTCGTGTTTGAGAGTTCATAATTTTATCATTAATAACGTTTTTTTTAAGAAACATTTGATTATTATACAGCGGATTCCACAGGCGGATTCAATGGGAAAATTGCAATGAATATGTCGCTAAATATTTGGATTTTTTATGTCATGAGCAAGAGCTTACAGATGATTTTGATGGTAGTTGGTTAGCGTCGCTTATGAACTCTATCAACCCTGATAATATAGGTATCATCAATCAATCAATCAATATCATCAATACTAATAATAAATTTGTAAGTGTAGGTATTGTATGTATGTTCCTCCATAACTCTTAAACGAATTAACTGATTTTCACGAAACTTGCTATATAAACATTTAGACGTACAGGACACAGGATAGACTACGTTTTTTTCTTTTTGAACGCGGACGAAGTCTCGGGCGCCAGCTAGTATTGAAATAAATATTTAAAAATTTAAGATTAATGGAAATAAATCATTTAAATGAGAACACTTTAGACAGACTGAGGGTCCACTTGATGGTATATATGTCGTCGGCATATCGCTGAATTGGGCATATCATGATATTTCCGGGCAGATCATATTTCTGTTAAAACTGAAATGGTCGCCTCACTCCGCTCCTCTTCGCTCGGTTCCCCAAATTTATTTCCATGTAAACCTAACACGCTCCTCCTCGCTTTGCTTCGCTCCGCTCCTCGTCGCACATATTTTTGACGTTTGGTGAAAGATTTTTGATTTCATATTATACGATCTGCCCAATTCTACGACCGGCTTCTGTTGGCTATTAATATTAATATATTAATATATTAATATTAGAAAAATTATAAGGGTTTTTGATGACTTTGATAGGATAATGGATAAAGGTTGGGTAGGTGTGGGAATGAGCTGTGACATCCTTTACTTACTTAACCAAATACGAGCTGTTATTTCGCGATAGTCTTCTGTAAGGAAGAGGTATTTACAATCTGCAGCTAGCACTCCCTAGTTTATGATTGCAAAACGCAGTGTACCTTGAAATTACTAGGTATACAAGGCCGAATATTCAAACGGTTCATATTGTTAAGGTTAATTCATGCTTTGTGTTTAAAATGAATTTATGTATCAAACCAGAAGGCACGTGTTATTGAATATGATTCAAGAGATCGGCTTACGTCGTAGTTGCAAGAGAAAAAAAAGTTTCAAGATAATATTTTTTTTAACGATTTTATTATATTACAAGATGGTGTCATTTATAATTATATTATCCTATACGGTGGCGCCCTCGTTAAAAGCAATAAAAATGTTTTCTTTTTTTTAATTTAATGTAATTTTTATATTAAACTAATTTTTGTTTTAATCTACTTTATTTTTAAATTTAACCAGATAGTTGGTAAATGACTTCTAAAACTAACCACTATTGATATGGATTCTATGTGAACACAATAAGAGTTAAATTAGTGTAATTTGTTTACAGTCCGTGCGAATTTTAGATGCAACTATTAAACAGGCTAAAAATTGAAGCGGCACTGCGCTTTCAAAAACAACAAAGAGGCGGTACCTGGCCCTGTCGTTTTGACGTATAATTTAATTAAACTTACAGTTTCAGAGGCGAGTTTTGCAGATAGTTTTTCATGCGATACAATCGGCGGTGTCGACTGAAATTACGCGGGCTTCATGGACGCAATTAATCATTGCTCACTAGTGACAGGGTTGAACAAAAGCTGCTGATGCATTCAATAGGGTTGAACATCACTAGTTTAACAGAAATTACATATCTATACTAATATTATAAAGAGGAAAGATTTGATTGTTTGTTTGTATAGAATAGGCTCCGAAACTACTGGACCGATTTGAAAAATTCTTTTACATTTAGAAGCCGAGATTATCCGTGATGAATATAGGCTACTTTTTACCGCGGGAAAATGCTTCATTCCTACGGGAAATCTAAAATAAAAGTAAATACTAGCAGCTTGGCCCGGGAGATAATCCATCCAAAATACAGTAGATGGCGTTTTATACCAACTAGTTACATATAATTTTATAATTTAAAGAAATAATATTTATTAAACAAAATATTCAAATCTTAATGTTGCTAATAAACTTTCTTTATAGGTATTCCATATAAAAAACATATTCCCATTGTCTCCAAAGGAACATTCCCCAAACATCTGTGCTTTTATTAATGTAGGTATTTGTTTCATCGAAAATATTTTTAAGAATATTTTCGAAAATGGAAAAAAATAGTAAATATATAAAATTTTGAATATATAAAACTTGTAATTTTGAAACTTAACAACAAGTTTCAAAATTACAAGTTAGTTCAGAAGCAGCTACATAAATAACAATAGGAAAATTGATCCGATGATACTGTTTACTTGTAGACAAACAGATGCCGTTAACAGTGTCAAGATCACACGTGATAGTGATGAATCATTCATATGTTATATAACTAAATCCGCCATTATAGCCAAACCTTGATCTAAGAGATGGAGGTCACTTTTGCATTCCTATTCCATTTTTCATACGGCTAGAATGTCGTTTAGCAATACCGAGTTTACATCCTTCACATTACGATATGAGTAGAATCTGATGAATTGTTATTTCGTGGCACAAATAAAATTAGGAAAACTTTCATATCAAGGTGTATATGTCGTGAACAGATCATAGAATTGATCACTTCATGAAATGGCCAGCTAAATTATTTAGCTACTTGGAGTTATTATTAAACCTTTCATGTCAACCCTATGTTAATGTAGGTAGCTGGCCATTTCATGAAGTGATCAATTCTGTGATCTGGCCACGACATAATATACTCTCAATAGTAATGTATGGAGTGGAAATGTGGAAATATTGTAAAGAGGCTCAATATACTATATATTTTTGTATGAAACAAAAATATAAGTAAGGCTTTTGGTCTTTTTTATAGTAATAATATATTAAATTCATCATACTAGTATATTATTTGGCAACTAGATGTCTTGGAGCAACTAGATGCTCCAAGACTAGCTGTAGGTGTTGGCAAGGAAGTAAATAATAACATTTATTCTAATACAAAACATCTAACAACATGGTCGCAGTTAAATATTTTCGTTTATTTAGTTAATTGTACCAACCCTGAAGCATCGGAACCATAATGCAACGAAACCTTAGTACAATGGAGCACACAAGCGTTGCGGGGAATTAATAACAGCAAATGAAAACAGTAGAGAAACACCAACCACTGAGTGCACTTTTGGAATATTTTTTAGCTCTAACATTTTCAAATTACTGATATTAATTAACATTTTAAATGAGACAAGATCATAATATGGTACTTTTCTAAAATTAAAAGTACTCTTTCAGGATTATCTAAAGATAAAAATAAAAAAATCAAATCCCTGAAAAAAATATAAAAAAGCAATAAAGTTTGAATAAATCTTTTGACACTTAAGAAAAATAGACGCGGATGAAGTCGAGGGCAACAGCTAGTTTTACTATAAAACATCATAGACGACAAACAACCGATAGGCATGGTGTCATTGGTAACCAGTTAATGGTTAATGGTAACCAACTACTGTTTAATATCACGATTCATTACTATACCTCTTTTTATTGTGTCGCCAGTGACTAGTAAGCCACGTTTAATGAATATTGCAACCAAATGCAAGGTGACTGATATGTCGGCTCAGTTGTGTTACATTTATATTGACTGCCTGTGTGGTGCTGGTGTGAAAATTAATTCATTGTTACAGCGTTCGTTCCATTTACTAAATAGTACAGTGTCGTGCAAAATAAATTGACACTTTGTATGATGGCGGTAAGAGGAAATGCAGCTAATAGTTGCAGTTGAAAGATGCACGACTAGCGAATATCTCCCGGCTTCCCATAGGTGAAATATTATTTTGTAAATTATTTATATAAACCTTTCTCGTTTAAAGGTCTTTCCATTAGTAATAATCGCATTAAAATCCAATGTGTGGTTTAGGAGTTAGAGAACATACGTACAGACAGACAAACAGAGGCGGGCAGCGACTATCATGTAAAGATATTCAAAGTTAAGGCATGTGCCCCGCGCTTTCAGAGGTCGTTTAATTTAAATAGACAAAGAAATGCAAATTTCTGGTTGATACACGGGGTCATAGTAATTATAGAAAGCCCATTATTATCTTCCACAAGAATTAGGTTATCAAAGAAAAAAAAATTGCTTTATATTTTCATTAATAAAACAACTTTGTACGCTGTAAAATAATAATATCTAGTTAAATTTTCTTTCGTAGTTCTTTGTAAATAACTTAATGACTTTTCTTCGCCACTGTACCCGCTGGGTCGCTATTGTTTACGAAGCCAACTATTGTTGTTGCATTTGCATGTCACTCTGCAACGACTTCTGGAGAAATATGATGCCCGCTTATGAGTTTGGTTAAAGACTAGCAAATATTTTATATAATAGGAAGGAACTTTTCAGGAATATAATTTCTGTTATATTGTTGTATATTTGTTTGGAATATAAAATTATGTAGTAGGTATATGTTATATATATATATATATATATATATATATATGTCCAACCGATCTTTCGGTTTCAGCTTAGTTCCTTCAAAAAACGGGTTTCGGTTTCGGCTGAAATAGTCTAAACTGCGGCCAAAACCGAAACTGTCGAGTTTCGCGCTGCGATCGGACATTCTTGGGCACTGACCATGTCCGAATACTACTAATATATAAAATTATGTGTACATACTTATATTTATTTAAAAAATAAAATCTGAACTAATTGAAATTTTACTAACACTATATAGTAACAATCGTACAACTTTCATTCGCCCAACGCGATGACAATACGATGTCATCGCTCAATGGCAAAAAGCAAAAAAACGCTATATCATCGGAACACCTGCGAAAGATTTGAATGCATCGATTTTATTGATCGATTGGTCCTCCAGGTAACTCAATTTATGCTTTATGCTTTTGAACTTTGAACTCAATTTCCAACAAAAAAGTTTTTTTCTAGCATATTTAATTTTTAAAGGGTTCCACAGCACAGAAGCCAAATGAGTAAATCAAGTTTCGCTTTCAATTAAAAGGTGAGGTGAGGTAATGAAATTAATGTGCGCTGTATGCGTGTGCATAAATTGTGCTCTATCATTTATTAATGATTTTATGCAGAGTAATGACTTTTTGACGTCGAAATTCGCTGATGATATTTTCGCTATTCAATCCATAGAGAAAATAGGTTATCCATTAATCATGTATCTGTAGTGTGAATTAGTAATTAATCGTATGGAAAAAAAGTGAAACTTTCATAATGAAATGAGACCACTGTCAGCTTTGGCTATTAATTTACTAGTGGCACTGCCAAGGTTTGGAACGCGGCGTCTGTGTTTCCAAGCTCATAACCCAAATATTTTCAAAGTTGGAGTCAATAGGCAGCTTCTGGGTGAGCTCGCTCTACTATTAGCAAATCCATCTCTAATAAAAAAAATCACAGATTTCGTGCCTCACACGACTATCGAGCACATTGGAAATGAATATACGGAATTCGAAATTATGTTGTTCTGACTTGTTGACTTCTTTCAAAAATGTTAAATTACAGGGAAAACCCTTAACCCGATCATCTTTATTTTAGGCTCAAATTGTAGCTGACTAATTTGTCCAGAGGAGTCTGTCTCAAATTTTTGATATCATTCTTCGTTTCCAAAATATCGAGCGCCAAAATTGAAAATTCGGAAAAGAATCAAATTTTTTTCACAATTTCGGCTCTAACTTTTTGCGTTTTTGACTTTTTCGAAAAAATCTTTTTGCAACTTACAGCTCTCGTGGATGCGCCTTTTTGAATAACATATCTTCACAACTCTCCGAGATACAAGGGGATCGCACTTTTTTTGATCGCACTTTTTTGTGAAAACGGGGCCTATACTGAAGCGAACGAAAAGACATTTCCAATGTCAAAAAGACCAGATGGCCAGTGAGCGTTAGCAACAAAGTGAGTGGCGGTGATCTTAGTAGCTGTCCGTGATAAACGACTAAACGTAAGAAAAAAAATTGAGTTGAAATTGAAATACTTAGTGTACGGTATATAAAATTCAAACAGCCATAGAAAATAGTATCTAAAAGTCCTTAACCATAATGTATTTGTTATTACGAGGACATAACTCAATAATATCGGTGTCGTTGCATCGTGTATTGAAGGCCGCCTTTGTTTCAGTTGAGTCATACATAATGCGGGCACCGGGAAACGTGTAAAATTATAATTTTCCACTTCCATTTAACTCCTTTAATACCTAGGGAATCGAAATTTTTTTTTAAAGAATTTTAACATGTAATATTATAGCTAGTTGTAAGTCATACTGCTTGCTATTGCTATAGCAGTGTCTGTGAGAACTGACTTACAAATGAGCTGATGTCGAAATTATAGATGGAATATAAAATCCCGGGCCTACCTTTTCTGAAGAAGAAATCTTCGAAGAAAAGACTGAAAACACAGAGTATAGACTCCATTTTCCATCAAAAGTAAGTTTATTTGTTCGTAACGCTTTCACGCCTTAACTACTCAATCGTTCATCATAAAATTTCGCACAAACGTTGTCAGGGAGTCAAGAAAGGACTTAGGATACCTATCATCTAAAAAAAAATACTGTTCCCAAGAAATCGTCGAAAAACTTAACGCTTTACAGAAATAAGCCATAAAGCAGGTAACACTTTTGATCTAATAAATTTAATTTATACCACACCTCCTGTTATGTTTTACTAGCATATAAAAAAATGGTTTAGCTAAATGGAAAATTTAAAATTATTTCGTCATAATTTTTTTTAACATGTTTTTTTACATTTTTCATTACAAGTTTATTTGCCACACCTCACCATTAGGTAAATTTGCGAAAGTGCTTTAAAACTATTTAGATAACGTCTATATAAATTATGCTAATTGTATGTTTAAACTGGGAAGTTATGAGTCAGTCACAGGTAAGCCTTCGAAAAAAATTAATGAGTAATTCAAAATATATATAGATTTTAGAACGCCGTCGCCTTATTTGGTTACTGTGTAAGCAATTATTTACCAAATTTTAGTAAATACATGTTTTAATATTTATCTATACTAATCCCTATCCTTACAAATATTATAAATGTGAATGTAAGTTTGTTTGTTACGCTTTCACACAAAAACTACTAAACCGATTACCATGAAATTTTGCATACACGTTTATTGCGACACCAGAAACGACATAGGGTACCTATCATCCAAATAAAAGTACTGTTCCCGGGATTATCTAAAACATAAAACTGTAACTAACGCCTGGCCAATGTGCTATAGCAACAAGGCGTCAAGCGTTATAATTGCTTTTTATATTTTAAATTTATCATCGCATACGAAGACGCGGATAAATATTATAAAGAGGAAAGATTTGGTTTTTTTTTATTATAATATAGGCTCTGAAACTACTGGACCGATTTGAAATTCTTTCACCTATAGAAAGCTACATTTTATAAGATATTTTAATATTTACTAAATTTTATTTCTATAGACAATTCCTTTCTCATTAATTTAATAAAAAACTGCTAGTAGACATAACACATAGTAATCTTACATTGACAATAATATAGCACATGGAACATATGGAATTTATAATGAAGTGTTAGGAAATCAGCCGTGCACAAGTCAATAAACTTTGTAGAACAAAGGCCTAAACGAAGCTCTCTTATCAGACTAATATTTTACAGCATTATTAACCATTGACTTAAACGCCATAAAAATATAATCGCTTCAAACAAAGAGGTTATTATTAAATTTTGACAGCTCATACAATTTTTTATCTATAGTTCAGTGTGTGGCTTAAGTCTAAGGTTAAAGCGATTGTGATAGAAGATCCAACGACACCAAATAACCGACAATAAATGAACAGTCTATATAATGGACTCAGGTTGAGAGAATGAAGGTTAATCTATGTAAGGTTAAGCGCCTCTTTCACCAACGTCATGTAAAGTGTTGATTAGTTACTTTTAGAAATCATTTTCTGTTTTATTGGATTATGCACTCGTTTTACTGCATCATTCGATAGGCGATTTTTTTTATTATTTTCTATTTAATGTATGGGACGTATACCGTACAAACAAAGGTATATCAGCTCCATTATTCCCGGTTACCGGTGACTTTAAATGACAGTTTGGTCTAATTGACGTTTGTGAAAGAGGCGCTAAATAAAATTAAGAAGATTATTTAATTTTCATTAATTAAATAAAAGATAAAAAATAATTAAAAATTTTAAATGCAATAGAAATTGGGTTCAAAGATCGCCAAGTATTGTCAGTAAAAATGAGAGAGCAATGTTTTTCTGTTACATATATGAATTTATTTTTAAAATGTTTTGATGGATTGGAAAGGCTCATTAGCTAGATCAAAGAAAAACTTATTCAAACATTCCATAATCCATTTCAGTTTCTGTATATAAATAAAAAAAAAACCCTGTGGTTTATCAAGCTGTCGATGTTCACATACTTTTTATGTAGATTTTTATTTGATTTTGGAAGGTAGTAGAGTCATACATAATAATCATGTAAAGCTTATACAAAAATAATTTTCCTAGTTCTGCTTTTGACTTGGGCCATACTGACCAGAGCAACGTTATCTCAAACAAACAGTTTATGTTTTAACTCACTCGTGTCGTGAACACTTCATAAATTTCGTCATCGTCGATAGTAATTGTCATATTACACAACCGCTAGTAGCTTTTCTATTAGACAGTAGTAAATTTAATAATATGTCGTCAAGTAAAGTGGTCTCAATAAAACATTTCGTTTTTTTATATATAATCCCAATTTTATAGATACTGCCGTCTGGGCTTCTTACTTTACTGTATTACTGTTAGACTCAGAAGTAGCACTAATAACACTAACTTAAGTCCTACTTAATTAATTATTAATTAAGTTAGTAGCACTACTAACTTGAATTAACTTTCATCTGATGATTCCAACATTACAATGTTAGCAGAACAGTAAACGTCTATAAAGGCGTTCATTACTCAATAAGTTTTAAAAACTGAATATACGTGACAATGTATTTTTAAGTGACAATAAAACATATCCTCTAGCTGATTTATGAGATCCCATAAGATGTTATTACTAGTTGCTTATTGCTTAGCCACAGAGTTTTTATTTGATTAATATTTTTTACTAGCTGGTGTCCGCAACTTAGTACGCGTTGGAGTTCGTTTTTTGAAAATCCCACAGGAACCTAACATTTTTTCAAGATAAAAAGTACCCTATTATGTTGATCCAGATAATTGTCAATACATAACTGAAAACCGCATTAAAATTTAGGATGAAATTTGGTATAGAGATAGTTTATTATATGGATTAACATAGGATTAGGATAATAATATTTATCCTGAAAAATTGTTAGGTTCCCTCTTTCGATTTTCAAATATTCTTTTAAGTCCCAGGAGGTTCTTATTGCCAATTGGAAACATTATAAAATAGCCCCGTATTTTTTTTATCATGCATCAACTGCCATAGATTAGCTTTTAATATCTGTCGGGTCAGCTAGCGAAAAGAATACTACACATAATAATAATCCAATATAATCGATTGAAAACTTTCAACTCTTGGTTACATAATAAGTTGTTATTTTCGGGACAGATTTTTTTTTTTAATCTTAAACATTTTTTAACATTCTCCCATCATAAAACACGAATAAGAATCAGTCAAAAACAAATTTATGCTACATTTGATTTACGAAGAGTAATAAAATTGCAACACCATTGTCCGTTGATGTTTTAAATCGTTAAATAGGGCAATAATCTAAACGTCACGAACTAAGAAACCGTTATTTCAAATAAAAGTGCCAAATGATTGAAATGATGTATTAGGTCATAATTTTTTGGTAATAATATTTTCTAACAGTATTAATAAAATACAATGTTGTCTCGAAAATTGTGTGAGATTGTATTAAAACTGAGACATAAAAGTTCTTGTCTCGTGTGAAAAAAGCTTTAAAGCTTCATGTAGTAGCACCAAAGCACGCTACGTTCTGCATTCACGAACTTGGAAATCTAATGATGTATTATATTCATACACTTTACAGAAGATTTTTTTATGTTAAGGTCGACAGACAGGCTGACGGTCCACTTGATGGTAGGTGGCTACCGTCGCCTATAAAGCAAGCAACGCCATAAGTGCTACAAGTGCGCTGCCGACCATAGAAGGATTAAGGATAAGGGATAAGGGAGGGATGGGGTAATGGGCTCTGGCATCCCTTACTCACTCACCGAAACACAACAGCACATAATGCTGTTATTTCACGGTGGTATTCTGTAAGGTGGTGGTTACTGCCGCCAGACGGGCTGCCCAAATGACTGCGAAACGCAGTGTTTTTTATTCAATTATGGCAACACCTTATGTGAGCTGCAGATGCAGCCGAAGGTAGACCACGTTTACCTAGTAAACGACGATTTACCCTAGCTTTTAAGACCTCGGGGCTGTAGTTTAAAGGAAAAATAAGACGCCAGCAATGAATTCCACTGCTTAGCAGTTCGGACAAGGAAGGTGGAACGGTAACGCTTCGTACATGACCGAGGTATAGTCGAGGTATGAAAACCTTCGTCATTTTTCAAATTCATTCCTTTATCAAGTCGTAGACTCTTAGTATCTTTTGAAACTAATACACTAACCAAACAACTCACACACATTTGAAATGAAATTTTGGCATGACTGATAAAATTGCTTTGGTGCAAGCAAATGTCGACTTTAAGGTGACCAACCTTTTCCTAAACCGACTGTACATCAACCACGAAGGGATGAAACCCCTGACCATGCCTCGTGGTCGAAGTCGCTTGCAACAGCTAGTCTATACTAATATTATAAAGAGGAAAGATTTGATTGTTTGTTTGTTTGTATAGAATAGGCTCCGAAACTACTGGACCGATTTGAAAAATTATTTTACCATTAGAAGCCGACATTATCCGTGATGAACATAGGATACTTTTTGCCGCGGGAAAATGCTTCATTCCTAGGGGAAGTCTAAAATAAAAGTAAATACTAGCGGCTTGGCCCGGGAGATAGCGCAATCTACCCAAAATACGGTAGATGACGTTTTATACTTTTCTACGCGGACGAAGTCGCGAGCACCAGCTAGTCTATAATAAGTAGGAAAGAGATCGTTTATTGTAACTAGACCGTTTATATTGTAGAGTATTTAACTAAATGCCTACTTAAAACAGTAACTTACAACTTAATATTTACTAGCTCAATAAATTAATAAATTAAATTAATATAAATTAGAGTAGGAAAACACAAAAAAATATTATATAATATATATGAAATTATATAGAAAACATAAAAACTAAAAGACCTACAGCGAAGCGAGACAACTTGACCGTCACAGAACTAATTTTTTTCTATAAAAAGATAATTGATCCTAATTCATCATTGTCACACTATTCCGAAAGTCATTCCATGCCTTGACGAACCTTTTCAACCCTGTTAATAAACATAATCATAGTGTAATATAATGCAATCATCCACTAACAATAGTTGACATTTCAAGATTAATATTGGTCATCTGGATAGCATTAGCGTTGTTAGTTAAACCCTCACCAATATCACCAAAATATTCATTTCACATAAAACTATTCTCGTCTATCTTATCAACATCAAATATAAAGGTTATTTTTGAATTGAAATTTTGTTATATTGACAGCAAAATAGCTGTGGTCGTTCCCACTATTCAAAAGAGTCTAATTATAATCTGAATCGTTTAGGAGTTAAATATTTTCGGCGTCAAGCAGACATGAAAAAATGTTTGAAGACATCGTCTTGAGTTTGGTCAACAGAGCGGAAGAAATGAAACTCCATGGAGCTTTCTTTTAAAATTATCTGCTCATTTACCGTGTTTTTTTTTTTAATAAAAAATTATGATATTGCTTTTTATCTATTAATCTATATCCATAGAAATATTATAAAGAGAGATACATAATTTTAAGTCTTTTAAGTCCTACACAATGAAACCCTGTAATTGGCAATGTAAGTAGTAATAATGTGTCTATTGTATGTTATTTTGTTTTGCTGTTGGGTTTATGTTCAAAATAAATAAATAAATAAATAAATAGAAAATTGTTTTTTTGTATTGAATAAACTCAAAAACTAGTAAACCCATTTTGAAAATTCTTTCACCCATAGAGAGCTATGTTATCATCGAATAAGATAGGCTACATTTGTTAAAGTTACGCGGGCAAAGTCGCGTGTAATAGTGTGCAATATCGTGGGTGTAGTCTTATATAAATTTCAACGATTGAGAATATGATATGTTATTAAGAAATACTTATAGAAAATATACCTGTCAAATAAACATGCACCTATTTTTTTTATAGGCAAAACCTATACTTTCAAACTATAGAGTAATAAAATATATTATATTAGGATTAGTCACCACAAGCTTTAAATTAGGTTTTTGTAAAATTAATATTCACAAGGCGTCTCCACAGCTTCCTGTGCCATCTCCGACAGTGAGTCACCGCTCGCAGAAGTAGAACGGTGGTACGGGTAGGCACGGAGAGAGAAAAAAAACAGCGGTGTGTACCGGCGTTATCTGTGGCATCAGATTGATATACAGCGTGATTACTTTCTTCAATTAAAGAAGTAATAAAAATTTTAAAGAATAAATACTAGACACCTTTATTTATTATTTCTAATAAATTAAATGATGATTTAAACATAATAATTTTGTTGTTATCATATGTATCATATATCGTAAAAACATCTCTAGTGGTGGTCACATACCAAGAGGAAGTTTGGAAGGCTGGAAGGCTGGAAGGGTTGTATAGGGGTTGTATGGGGAGGCCTAGCTATGTGCAACAATGGGCGTCCATTTGTTGATAATGATGATAATAATTTTTCTCAGAACAAGAATAATAAGTGTTTCTCAAAAAAAATAAAATAATAAAATATACTGCGATTACAATTTCCGCATAGTTAATAAAATATAAAATAATTTAGATGAACTTTAAATAACAGGAGAAAAAATTTTGAGAACAAATTACCTTTATTTGAGAATCTAGCTTTAGCTAGACTTATCAGGCACCGATTCTGTCTAGACCGAACATATTGTCTAGGACTGTGTCAACATCGGCGTCAATTGTGTTTGATGATTGATCGTAAAATGTCCACAAGGGAAATTTTATTAAAATGTTGTTTGTAATCTTCGTTATTTTTAAAAAAGAAAACCTTTTATTAATAAATTAGGTAATTCCCCTGTCATACAATTTTATGGTCATCCCTTATACTTTACACTATTCTTATAAAATCGTATTTCGTATTTAGAAAGCTGAAATTTGTAAAATGGGTTTATTTTATAACGCAGGTAAGCTTAGGCTAAGAAATATTTTTTTTAATCTTTCTACATCACTAGTATACAATAAAATTAAAATCTGTTTTAAAGGTATTGTAAAACTGAAATAAAAAAAATAGGTGTCACTAATGTGTCGTATTATCGTATACAACAATATCATCCTATATATTACGTGTATGGCGATGTCGACGAGGATGACTCACTATCGTCAAACACTCTCTCACGACAAAGGAATAGAAATTAAAAAATAAACACGTTTAGAACGCAACCGATAACTAAAAGTTAACATAGTAACGTAGTATTTACTTACTAAATGTATTCCGGCATTGTAAACATACTTTAGGAAAAATATATTACTTATAGTATCTTACAGAGAGTTTTTGTTCCAATTTCTGATGAATATAAGCTCACTGGTGTACATTTGACGGGCCATTTGCTCATGTGGCTATACGGTGGTTATCCCGGGTTCGATTCCTTCAGGGCCTACTTTGTAAAAGAACTTTTCTACTTTAGAAATACACTGGTCTTTGGAAATGCACATTTCGCTATGCAGCTTCGCAGCATAAATTATTAACCAACCCCTAAACATGTAAAATGATAACACTAAAAACCACTGAGGTTTAATCTCGTGTTATCATTTGTAATTGTTAATAAATCTATTAATTACTATATATACCATTAATTACAATTAAAAAAATATTGCTTTAATTTAGATTTAATAATTTTAATCGATATATAGTTACATAAATGTAAAAAAGCTTAGATTATGCTTAGCTTATATGATAAGCTTAGAAACAGTAGATTATTCACTGCAATCATGAAAATACTACCATCAAATATATTTTATGATATGAAGCAATATGTGTGCCCATAGTTTGAGACATTAAATTGTACAAAACCAATCTAGCTAGAAGCGATCACTTAAACTCTATAGTCTGCAATAACTGAAGACAGAGGCGAACTACAGCCGTTTCATTAGTGCAATGTTGGACTAACTTAGTTGTCTGAAACTCTACAGGCGAATGGTCAATGTTGATTAGTTCTAGTATCGTTCTGGTCACTTGGTTTATATGAAGTTTAACATTTCCAATACAATTCTGCGTTTCGTTTGGCAATCAATATTACCATGTTAAACTTTCTTAAATATCCCACTAAGCTAATTTTCGCAGAGGAAAATGATGGACGTCTCGGCGAATGGAAGCTACTCACGGAGTTTTAGCCTGTTAGTAGTCAGAAAAAAATCAAGGTGAGATATTTTTGAGGAGGTATGTATGAATGATATTACTCTTACACACAAAAACTACTGAACAGATTTTGATGAAACTTTGTAGTAAAGTCTATTATTATTACAAATGCGAAAGTTTGTGAGAATGTTTGTTGCACTTTTACGCAAAAACAGCTAAGAAATTGGTTGAAATTTGGCACAGAAATATTTATTACACTTATTTGTTACAGTTTACTATAATAATTATACTAAAAAAACGTTAGGTTCCCGAGGTAATCTATAAATTTTAAAAAATAAGTATATAATGTCGTAATTTTTGACGTTTAATTTAATAACGCGTTCACCAGCTATAATTTTTTCATTTCAAATAAAAAAAATTTTTTGTAGAAACATTTACCACTTGTTTTTTATTATGAAATTTATATTATCCATTATAAATAAAAATGAATCCCTAAATGTGTTGCTAAGCGCAAAACTCGAGAACGGCTGGACCGATTTTAATTCTGACTTCACTCATGGATAGAGGGATAATCAGGGAAGGTTTTTACGTAAAAAAATGTACCTCGTGACCTCGGGCGACGCCGGGAGCGGGTCGTTAGTTAGTAATAGATATCCACTTAAAAATGGCACAACAAATCAACCTTAATTTTAAGACAATATCTCTGACCTGTTTGATCATTAATTAATTCAGTATACAATTAAACATTTGGGGACAATGACGAAACCTACATGCAGATGTAATTAAATTTTCGAAACGTAACCGTCCACTCTACACTCATCAAACTTTTACCCGCAAACATTCAGGAATCCGTACAAATTAATACCGTGTAAATATTTCCAACAATTACTTACTTGTATATGAGGTTCGCTAGATAATAATGGAAACATTAAAACTTTGTCCACCTTTTTTGTTCATATTACGGTTTGAACGTTTCAAAGGGAATAAAATTAATTTTGCCCGAAATATTTCATAATTGATATTTGTGGCCTTTGTGACAATATTACTCTTTTAAACGTCAAAGAGGACCACTATTCATGTTTTAAACACATGTACTTATTTGTAAATTTTAAATGTTATTAATGTCACATTAATAACAGCGCATATGCTACTATTTCACGGTGGTATTCCGTAAGGGGGTGTAAGAGCATTTTTCGCTCACTAAATGAAACACAACAGCACTTGTGCTTATTAATTCACGACACCGAATTCAGTGCGCCCCGTCACCACAAGAAACTTAATGTAAGAGCATCCCTCGCTCACTACATGAAACACAACAGCACTTGTGCTTATTAATTCACGACACCGAATTCAGTGCGCCCCGTCACCACAAGAAACTTAATGTAAGAGCATCCCTCGCTCACTAAATGAAACACAACAGCACTTGTGCTTATTAATTCACGGCACCGAATTCAGTGCGCCCCGTCACCACAAGAAACTTAATGTAAGAGCATCCCTCGCTCACTAAATGAAACACAACAGCACTTGTGCTTATTAATTCACGACACCGAATTCAGTGCGCCCCGTCACCACAAGAAACTTAATGTAAGAGCATCCCTCGCTCACTACATGAAACACAACAGCACTTGTGCTTATTAATTCACGACACCGAATTCAGTGCGCCCCGTCACCACAAGAAACTTAATGTAAGAGCATCCCTCGCTCACTAAATGAAACACAACAGCACTTGTGCTTATTAATTCATGGCACCGAATTCAGTGCGCCCCGTCACCACAAGAAACTTAATGTAAGAGCATCCCTCGCTCACTAAATGAAACACAACAGCACTTGTGCTTATTAATTCACGGCACCGAATTCAGTGCGCCCCGTCACCACAAGAAACTTAATGTAAGAGCATCCCTCGCTCACTAAATGAAACACAACAGCACTTGTGCTTATTAATTCACGGCACCGAATGCAGTGCGCCCTGTCACCACATTACAAGAAACTTAAGCGTTGTAATTGAATATTAAAAGTATTCACATTGAATAACGAAAAAAACCATTTATCTGTTAATTAAAATCAATTAAGAAGTACTTGAAATGGTTCAGAATATTCACGATAAAAATATATCACTTAATGTTAACAGCGAGTATAAAATTACATTGTTAAATGAATCTGCCCTTTGTGTTAATAATATTATTGTACATATCAAACATATCACCAACAGCGTTCAAACAAGGGAAGTTCTCATTAGAGACAATGTTTGGACACATGTGTAGTTTAAATGATAGTTTTTGTAAGAATAACTCGTGTTTTGGAGTACCTAGATGAAAAATCAATAGAATTCTTAACTAATATACAAAATTAGAAATTTTGAAATGTTCAATAGATGTCCAATTATTTATTAGGAACATTTCTGTTTTGGAGTAAATGAAAAATCAATAGACAGTAAGAGTTCTTAACTAATATACAAAATTAGCAATTTATTAATTTTGAAATGTACAATATTAGGAACAATTTTATTGTTAGGAACATTTTTTTCATTATAGTGTTTATTACACAAATAAAACTATAAATAATATACTTTTTATATATGACCAAGAACTCGCCCTATAATAGAATTAGAAACTGTTACTACTGTGTGTTCTGTTTCGTTATTTTTACTTCTAGGCCTTATAGCCTTAGAACAATTCCATAGAAAATAAATTATTCTAGTTCTGTATACGTAGGTATACAGAACTAGAACGGTATAACTGTTATAGTTCTGTTCTATACCAAACTAGTTAAAATTCACCTTACGCATCGATATTTAATTTTGATTAGAATTTAAGTAGATATTACGAGTAATAAGTACAATCTTTACAATGTTAAAAAGTTCTCTATATGGCAAATCTACGTTTCTATATTATTATTATTGGTATATTAATTAATAATAACTAATTAATTGACTTTCGTTAGCAATTAGCAACAATAGTGTGATTTCATTTTTTGTTGTTGTATGACTCACTGTTTGGCTATAAACCATTAAAAGTATAGAACTGTGCGTTACATAATAATTTCGAAATTCACTCGATGATATTTGCCTGCTTTGGAAAGTCAAGTTCGCGATGCGTCATTCCAAAACATTCGAGGCCTGTACAGGGTAATTTTAAAATATAAAGTAACTATAATTTTGTAGCTCACAGGTAAAGGACCTTAATGACCACCCAAGCAACACAGAATGGCTGAATATTCTTTGAATAAATGCATTTATACAGCCGTTTTTCAGGCAATTTGGGCACAAAATAAATTGCTTTAAGCTGTATAGTAGCAACATAATAGCTGAATAGTAGCTGAATAAGCAACAAGAAGCCCATAATAGCCCAAAGTGTTATAATAGCCCAAAAATCATTCAATACAGTATTTGCCTATCTTGTCAGCTCTAATACCCTTATAACAAAGCTTTAAGCTGAATAATTTGTGAATTTCATACTGTTATCTGGCCTATGTGTTGCCTGGGCAGTTGCCAAAGTATAACTTTGGTTAAAGTTAAAACTATAAAAGTTAAAAAATAGTTAGTTTAAGTTTAACTTCAAAAGATATCCTGGTTGAGGAACTTTAAGAGAGTGGTTTGGTATATGAACAATCGCTCCCTTTTTCGTGCACCTTCCAATGTTAAGGTAGCCAAGATGGTCTCCAGATCTGCACCCTTGGTAGAAAAGCAGCATTTTAATTGAAGTAGTATACAATTTAAGTAATAGTTTTCTTTAAGTTTAAAAATAGCTTTATTTAATCAGTTTGACATAATCCTTACTTAATATTATAAATGCGAAAGTAACTCTGTCTGTCTGTCTCGCTTTCACGCAAAAACTACTGAACCGAATACCATGAAATTTTGCATACACGTTGTCTGGGACACCAGAAAGGACATAGGGTACCTTTCATCCAAGAAAAAAGTAATGTTCCCGAGGGATTATCTAAAATATAAAACTGTAACTAACGTCCGGCCAATTTATAGCAACAAGTTGTCAAGCGTTGTAATTGCTTTTATATTTTTATTTATCATCGCGTACAAAGTTGCGGGCACCAGCTAGTATTCCAGTATTTTTAAGAAAAGAATCTACCTTGTCTTAAATTTTATCCCATTTAACTTAAAATGGCATGGAGCCTATATAAATCCTTATTTATACTAGTTTTTAATAAGTTAGTCAAGTATGTATGTTGCATTCTCTTTTCACATCATTAACCTGTGATGACTAGCTTAGTCATCACTAAACGAGTATCTAGGCAAATAGTAACCAGTGTGTAATATTACGTCATATTATACGTTCTTTGACACGTTTTTAATATTATTATTTTTCATTGGATTAGGTATGATTATTCAAGAATAAAGAGATTATTTATTCTACTTTATCACAGTGTGAACCTTTTTTTTATAATAGTCTAGAGCAGGATGTAATATTATTTTGTAAGAGTCATGTTAACAAAATTATTTGAGCTATCTTACGTCAGTTAAGATTTAGTTAAATATGTGTTAATTATAAGAAAGTTTAGTGTTTTCTTAAACTTACTTCTGAAATAAAAAACGGATAAATACTTTAATAATAAAAAAGAAATATACTTTAAAAAGGCCCAGTATAGAAGCTTAAATAAAGCTCAAATAAGCTACAATAAAAGTTATGCTTATAACCAGTAAACTTACAATTGAAAAAATATATATTTACACAAACCTTGGCTTGGATGCTATTTAATGTCTTTTTTATCTATTGTATTTCACATATATATATATATATATATACCATTTGTATAGCTATATCTAGTAAATCATTTGCAAGTGAAAGATTTGAGTCATTTAGAAATTAACTAAACAAAAACTTATTTTAGCCTAATTTGACTGAATTAGGTCTGAAATGTATACACATTTCTGATGCTGACTGTACCTACTTAAATAGGTACTAATAGCTTAATAACACAAGGTTATTATTCTAAAATACTCAAATACTGATCAAGTAATTTAATATGTAAGTTTGTATACTTACATATAAAAATTTGTGAATGAGTTTCAAAAGAAGATTCTATATTCTGCATTGAAAACCAGTTTAGAAAACAGAATTATTTTTCTTCATTCGAAACCAGGTTTCCAAAAGAGAAGAATAATTCTGTTTTCGAAACTGGTTTCGAACCTTTGGTTTCCAAAACGGCCGAAGCGGTAGAATTCATTTTAATTTTTTTTTCTCAACTCATAATAACGATGGGAATTATTATAATAAGTAATAATAACAACAAACAAACTTGTATCTATTTGAAGTTATAGATAATGTATATTTGTATTTATACATAGGCCCTTAATAAGAATATAATAGCAATTTTTAAATGATGGATTGTATTTATTTGTATTTAATTTTTGATTATTGAACTTAAAAAAAAAATTAAGCAGTTACGGTTTATTTCCCATATAAATAATAATGTTTTACTAACGCCTTATAGCCTTCTCATAGCAACGAGCTACATTAAAGGTACAGCCTTCTTGAAAGGCAAAGGCTTCGAAATTTAATGAGTAATGCGACAACATAAAAAGTTACTATTTTGTGTTGTTAAGTGATGTGTTGTTTTATAAATTTAATCTTTTGTCTAATGTCTAGTTTGGGTCTAGCCATTCGCGAGTTCTTGAAGCATATATACAAAAACCAAATTAACATTTTTTTCATCTAAGAACATTTATATTAAAAATGTCAGTGATATGAAACTGTCCAATAGTTTATTAGGAATATTTGTTTATTGTCTAATGTTTATAATGTGATAGTACTTCCTCTGCGAATACAAAATGCTCTGAAACGAAATCTGACGAAACAAATATCTGTCAAAATGGTAATAACTCGAATAGATCTCCAAAATTGGCACTGCTCTTGCATCTCACATAGTGATTGTTATGTTTATTGGCGATGGTAGCCACACACACATACTCACACACACACAAGAGAAGTATAATTAAAAAAGTGTCGTCAATATACCTAAAACCACCGTCATCGCATTATGGAAGACCTTGCAACACATATCATGTTGCATTTATAATGGTGCATAATAGTGCATTGTTATTTACATCAATTTGAATGCGTTATGGTACCTAATGGTTAGCAAATGAGTTAGTTGCCGCATAGTTTCATTGTGTGTCGTTAGGCTTGTATGTTGATTTATCACTGGCTGCATTAATCTAGGAAATTTCCATTACATTCACAACAAAGTCGTTTTCTTTTATATTTTTTATATATATTTTTAATTGTATTGTTAACTTATTGTAAGCTTATATTATAGGGTTTAACATATAATATAACGTTCAGATCTATATTAAATCTAAGCAATATTTTTTAAAATTTAAATAATAGTATCTAATAATCTAATGTTAACACGAGACTAAACCTCAGTGGTTTTTAGTATTATCATTTTACATGTTATTTTATATACTAGGGCTTAAAATTGTAAATAAATAAATAAATAATAAATATATAGGGTTGTATTGTGAATAAGCATACCTACAATGGGACAATAGGCCAAACTCTGCACAACCAGAGCATATCCAAAGTTGGCTTTACTGGGAATCGAACCAAGGACCCTTGTGAACCTGTTTTTAAAATAGCTTTTATTCTGGATACCTTTCTGTGTGAGACTGAGTTCTCTGTATTAGAAAATGGTCAGGAGAGTTTCGTCTCATTGTATTGTTTTTCAGAAATTTATTTTATTTTATTACTAGCTGGTGCCTGCGACTTCGTCCACATTGAAAAAGAAAAAGTACTCTATCCTGTGTCCCGTACGTATAAATGTTTATCTACCAAGTTTCTTGAAAATCAGTTAATTCGTTTAAGAGTTATGAACGAACATAATGCAATACCTACACTTACAGGTTTATTGATGGTTTGTATTGCCACTAAACAATTTCTGTTTATATTTTGTTGGTTACCATAAAGACCACATAATATATGATATTACTTAGAGGCCTTGTAAATTAGAATATAATGCAACTACGTAATAACCGTTATTAATAAGGATGCATTCATAAGTTTATCTCAAAAATCTAGGTCATGCATATAAATTTTATGAATCAACATCTTTGTGGAACAATGCGTACATAAAAACCATGTAAAGTCCATCAGTGTCCTAATTATTGCACTTTTATTCTCACCCACCGAGCGTAACGCAGCGTAACGCTCGTTGGTGTCAAAATCGCACTAATAATTGCCATAATTTCCCTCAACTTTTCCATATATTTACCAAATCTAAAACCAACTGACCACCTTATCGACTGAATATTAGAGTCTAATTTGCATTAAATGTTAATTGCAAGTATAATTTATTATTTTTGTACAAGTGACATGATTATGTGGGCCAAGGGATCAAGCAAGCGCATTGTTTAATTGGGTATCTCGATGTGATCTTTTTCGAACGATTTCGCTGTATTTTTTTAAAACTTGACAAGTAATTATTTCAAAATTGAGTCGGGTGTGAATGTTTTATCAAAAAAATGTAGGTTTTTCATTGGTATGGTAGTGAACGTGCACAAATAAGTACCTACTAGGAGGAGATTTTACTTATTATGGTAAACTGAATTAGGCAGGCTCACATAAACATGTACAAGATTCACATGCATTGAAACTTCTTCTTTAGATATGCACTGTTCGCGTAGACTTTAAAAATGTTTTTCCAGAAGTCAAAAATTCTCTCCAAAATTCAGAAATTTTATTATATTTTAATATGAAATCGACAGGGCAACGACTGTCGGGTCAGCTAGTAAACAATAAATACATACATATATTATATGTATTTCTGTACAGTTTTCCGCCTCTAATGGCTGGTTCGCTGTAAAAGCGAATAATCGCCTTAACATACAAATAGATTAGTAACATATAATAATATATGTAATGAATATTAAAATGGTATTACCAGCATCGGTCTGTGTTCATAACATTAGCGATCTAGTACTTACATTATACTCGAGACCTTGAGTTGTTAATGATTGCCAAGCCTAGGGCTTACGGAACAGCTAGAGTTAATGCGAAACTTATGAAGGTAATTATTGGCAAAAAGACGACCTCTTCCTTTAGTCATGAGCCGTTCAAATCTTTAACAATTAATCTAATCTAACTCTTAACTGGAAGAGAATAAGGTTGCAATATTTCTAAAATGAAATCAAATTCTTCTTCGTACGTCATAACGTTTGAGAAATGATTACCTATATCTGATTTTCTCCACTGCGTTTAATATTAGCAAAACCATCATTACTATTAAAATTCTATTAGTCTTTACTAACTGATATCTGTTTTAGATAATTACACATGCATACGTATAAAGATAATAACATCATATTGTGTGACCGGCTGACCGATTTTAATTCTGTCTTCACTCATGGAGAGAGGGATAATCAGGGAAGGGTTTTACGTAAAAAAAGCACCCCAGGCGAAGCCGGGAGGGGTCGCTAGTTGTAAATAAAAATGACGTCATTTATTGAAGTCTCATAATTTGTTTTATTTATTTTTATTTTTATGTGTGGGTGTTGTTAAAAGGTCGGTGAAAGTGAGCTTAAATGGAGTATGAATCATTATGAACAAAGCAATTTTATATAAATGTATTTCTTTGTAACAGTTATTGTAAGGGTCTAAGCAGAAGCAAACGAATATATAAATATTTTGTTTTTTGTTGTATTCCTATATATTTATTCCGCCCCATTTTAAATAATGTGATATTGGTCAGCTCATCTGTCTTAACAATTTAAAATAATTATTTCGTGAATAATATTTAAAATTAGATAAGTAGGAATATATTTTTAACATTAATTAATCCAATAATAAAGATTACAAAAAACAATAAAATGTCATACTTTGATTTTCGGGAGTTAATAGTATTCTTTGCAACAAGGCTTCTTACAGGGTTTGTAGCTGCCTTCATTACAAAGGAACGAGCGAACTTTTTTGGCTAAAGGACAATCTAATCTACCACAAGGCCCATGAACATCTCTTTTGTTTACAAATTGTCCATGTTGATATTTTCCTTTAACAGTTTCCCCGTGAATGAACTGATGTTGGCTTCCTCTGTATTCCATTCTCTTCAGACAATTTGTGCCTCCACATGGACCTTTAGGGAATCCCATTGCAAGAATAGCTAACTCGCTGCTGGTGTATGGAGCAACAAAATCTTCATAAATTACGGTCTCTTCTTCAGGCCTGATAGGTTCCTTCGTAATGTCTGGAGCACCAAAGAAATACGCTACAGGTGGTACAGCGTCTATAGTTGTCCCCTCCCAATGTCGTACAACTTCAACATCTTTCAATTTCAGGTCGTCATTGAGATATTTTCTCCCCGGCAATCTCTCCATTTCCGGTAAAGCGACAAAGTAACTAATCACTCTATTGCCTAAACATGTTAACCTTATAAAAAATTCAACCTCCCCGGATGATTTTAAATCTTCTTCGCATTGCAACGGTCGAGTGAGTTCAACTGTGTTCGTTATCATTTCTGGTTTGGTTGTTGTACGGTACTCTCCCTGGTCCATGTCCACTGGATTTAGTTCACCAGCCCTTTGTAGGCAATTAAAGAAAGATTCATGCCAATGAACTATAGAGAATCCAATACAATTCATTTCTTGATCCCTATTCCACACTGTTATATAGATTGGGGTCTTTTTTAGCACTTCTTCTAGTTTAGATGGTCTTGAAAGGAACATCACAGAGTTACCGACGCCAAAAAATGGTGGTTGCGGTAAAGGTTCGGATGGGAGAATTAATTTTGGTGCAGCACCTTTCTTACCTTTCTTAGGTTTCGGTGGTTTTTTCTTTCCTTTTTTGCCAGGAGGAGGCGGAGGTGGAGGGGCAACAAAATTATCGTGTGCGACATAGAAATCAAAAATTGGTAAACAATTCATCTGAACAGTGCAAGTTTGCATAAATTTCATTTCTTCTTCTGACGGCATTGGAGGTTCTTTTCCTTTTTTACCTTTCTTTTTAGGCTTCGCCGCTTTTCCACCTTTCTTTCCTTTCTTCGCAGCTTCTGCAGCTGCTAAGGCTTCGGCCTCCCTCCTCCTCTCTTCCTCTTCAAGTTTAAGTTCGTATTCATCTTTCTGTGGTGGTTCAATTTTTAGTATAATTTTTTTGACGTACACCTCAATCATGAATATTTGTTCCATCTCGCTGAAATTAACAGTTTATAATGGTAAATATGATACGAATACAAAAATTACTTTTTTTATCGCAACTATTTTGGTCGTTACGGCAATATTTATGTTAAAATAAAATATATGAAATTATAAAATTTTGTTAAAATCACTTTAAGAATTATTATATTATCCATAAACACAAATTTAGTTAGTTGGTAAAGTAACGTTGAATATGACGAAATTGATAATACCATTCCATAGGATACTTTTGCATAGGTAATGTAGATTTTTCGTTCGAACACATGTGAATGCATCTCATTAACTATACAATTTTATTACTAAAATTCTTAATAAATTAAGCTAATATTTGTTGCTGTTATTAACATCTATTGATGCAAAGTAATAAAATTAATATAAATTATATGAATTCTAATTAAGCCATCAATGTTTTACTATAATATTTATATATATAGAAATTATGAATGTTATAACATAATAAAGAACTCACTTAATATTCTACTTTTCTTTTACAGTAATTAGTAATAGTATTACTTTCCAAAATAAATTTTGAGAATGAAGGCATGCTTTTCACTTATTTTATAATTTTGTAAATATTTTATTTTATGTCCATTTTCATAATTTTGTGATGTTATAAATCTGGATGGTTGGCATCGTTGTCAAGATATTAATGTCAAACTAGGTGTTTTGTAAATGTCAAAACTAATCAAGTAACTATTATAACCTATTTTTATATGAATTTAGAGAAGGTTTTTTTCAGTACAGATTTCCACTTGAGTTTCCAATGTCACCTAATTATTTTGTACTTAATTTTTTCTACAATCAATCAATACTAATAATAAATCTGTAAGTGTAGGTATTGTATGTAATGTATGTTCCTCGATAACTCTTAAACGAATTAACTGATTTTCATGAAACTTGGTAGATAAACATTTAGAGGTACAGGACACATGATAGGCTACTTTTTTCTTTTTCTACGCGGACGAAGTCGCGGGCGCAAGCTAGTAGACAATATAAGCGAGTCTTGAAAAATATAAAACACTTTTCCGTCTACTAAAGGGTTAATAGGTTAAAATTTTTATAAGTATTTTTTGAAAATAATTAGTCTGTTTTTAAGTTTGGAAATAATTAATCTGTTGAAAATAATATTATTATAGAGTACATAGTTGTTTTTTAGATATGTAGTTATATATAATATATTTCTCTTTTAATTTTAAATGTACATAGCTTGGACGTTTACTGTTATTTAATTTCTGCATGCTAACAATTTTTATATCGATAAATTAATATGAAAATGGAATTTTGGAGACTTATAAGTAAAAATAATATAATATGTTATACGCTCTGCAACAGATGCAACCAGCCCATTTCCAACCAGTCCCTTCAACTTGGTAATTCTCTTGAAGAATATGTCGACAACCTTGATTCTTCGGCGAATTTCAGAATTTCTGTTCCTACTGGGAGGATTATCATTAGGCAGGATTGTGAAGACTACAGACATATTTTTTTTTTATTAGAGATGGGTTTACTCTTGGCCAACAACCAGCTGGGTAGCAAGGGAGAGGCCTAAGATGGAGCGAGCTCAACCAGAAGATGCCTATTCACTCGAACTTTGAAAAGATTAGGGTTATATGAGCTCGGAAACACAGACGCAGATTTACATTACAGCAGTTGTGACAAAAACAGATGACGTACCTTCCCGAATTACAGCCCAACTCCGCCGAATTCTATTTACAAACAAATATTTTTATAATGAACATAGAAACCACTATAGAGTATAGATTCACTTGTATACTTAATCTAAGTTTAATTTGCTACTGCATTTTTGTTGTAAATGTATAAAACCTTTGGACGCGTGTGAAGCCATGAGCATTTTATATGCACATAGGTAAATCAAATCCCATAAATATCAAGATACAAGGTCCACTATAATTACGCGAGTCATCCCCGCTCCCGCTATCTTAAAGTGCTCGTAGCCTAAGTAAAAAAATAAATAAAAGCTACGTAGTAGAGTTCAACCAACGGGGTCACGTTTACGCACGCGGGCAGCGTAGAGACGCGCGGGGCGGAGGTATAGATACATTACTCCGTGGCGGAGGGACCAAGGCGCGCCCGCGCAAGACAAGTCTGTTTTCAACAAGCACACACATTCGTCTGGATTAACCAGGATTAAACTAAACTATATTTGTACGTGATTACAATTTTTATAACAATCAATGCATGCCGTTAGACGCATAACAAATTACTACCGCTACCAATTAAATTGAAGAAGTAAAACGCTCTCTAAATCCCTACCAGGGTCAAGTTCATTTCCGAATTTAACTCTGCCGGTAATATCCTTGAGATAAAGCATTGAGGCAAGCATCTGAATTTATTCAAAGGATTGTTGAGAATCGAGCAAAGCTTTTTCTTATTACTGGGCTATAGAAAAATATAGAAGACATAGACAATCTATAGAAGACATTGGCTTCGTAAACTTTTAATAATAATTAAATACTAATCCAGATATAACAAGTCCTCGTAACTGACTAACAAGCGCACGGACATCGCCCTGTCTCTGTCTTACGATATTTAAATATAGATTTTGCACTACACACATTTGATACGAGTCATGCATAATTCAAATCAAAAACTAGGCGATGTTGATGTTGTTTTATTCTATAAAGACACGAAATATTATTATCCTTCATGCAGATTATGGGTGGAGTGAATCTTGTTTACTCTAAACTAAAATCCGACAATATATTATTACGCCTTTGATATACTATGAAAACATTTTCTAAAATATTAACTACTAACTGTTGACTTCGTTCGCGTAATTTAATATAAAATATAAGCCTATGCTACTCGCTAATAATGTAGCTTTCTATAGGTGAAAGAATTTTTAATATCGGTCCAGTAGTTTTAGATTTTATTCAATACAAATAAAAATACAAATTTTGTCTCTTTTTCATAAATTTTTCACATTTTTCATATAAATATTTAAATAAATTTTTATATTCAGCTTTTAAACTTATTACTAAACGAAACAATAATAATATATTATTATTTTTAAAATACTGGAAGGTAAAAATCGTATTTTAATACTCTTAGGTAAGTACCATTTTATCATATCCTGTTGAAATCGACAGAATTTAACCTGGTCTTACTAATTACCATCGATCATGGTCTTGAAAAGTCCTGAAAATAATGTTATTCATGAATTCACTTTAAAATAACTTATTTATTTATGAATCGTCGGTTTTATTACATTGCCAAAATTGTGTGAGGTGTACAAATAATATTGTACGCTTCATCATTAAAATTGTATAGAATATTATTATCAATATTTTAATGTTTTTTTATTTAAAAACTAATCAATCAATGTACTTAGCTAATTATTGTATGATTCATAGAACAAACGGGACATAATGCATTTAAAGTTAAACGTTATATTAATCTTTAATTATTTCAAGCAACACTTTCTAATAAAACAACAGGAGAATACGTATAAAATTTTCCGTTTCGTCGGGCATCGATCGGTACCAAGTATTCAGTACAGTCAGTGTGGAATTTCTATAAAAATACGTTAACGGCATAAAATTAACTAATATGATCTTAATATTACTTTTAATTTATTGAAATTTGATTTGCAAATTTCAAAATACGTAGAAATTAAATGAACGATGTAGTCGTACAGTTTATTATGTCTTTAGATAGGTCAGCCAATACCTACATTTAACAACTATGGGCCGTAACTTATGCTAGGGGTACGTGCTAAGTCTACTAGGTTAGCCCAAAGCAGTTTTTCTGAAATTACCATAATATCTTTCAATGAGTCTTCTCAGAAAGTCAAAATTTATGTTTATTTTCTCTAAGAAAACACTATGCCACAATAATCATTCTCCCCCTCATATGACAACCCTGCATAAATCACAGTTTATTTGCTACAATAGTGCTAAAAGCGTCTGATAAACAAAAGCCAAAAACGCTGTTATAACGGCCACAGTGGCCATGTGGTCACAAGTGAGAAAAAAAAATAGTGGTCACGTGTTTGGCGTTCGTCAAAATATATTTAAAATTTGGATTAAATAAATGATTTTAGTCATTAAAGGTAATGTTTATTTTTTCATGTTAGTGTTTAATTTTTCATGAATAGCTTACAGTATTCACTGTTTCATCACACTGTGATGTGATATAGGAGTGGGGAGTCGTTAGCCACAAAACCGGTAGCGAGTGCGCATCGTGCAGCTGCGTATACGCCGAGTTAGGTAGCGTTTATACACTTGACAAAATGTGAGCGTATTATTAATATTGATTATAGCCAAGAAGATAATAAAAATAAACATTTTCATCTATAGAAAGCTGAAAGCTACATTATCATTACATTAAATATATGTAGTTGCGTAACGGACGAAGTCACGTGAAACAGTTAGTCTTTAATTAACTTATGTTTTTTAGAATCTAAGGTAGACTTTACTCGAGATAACTACATAATTATTTAAAATAAAACATAAAATTTTACATTTATTAACATTTATATAAAATTTTTAGGAGTGTTGCCTAAGCCGAAATTTATTTTAGGCTTTTTGCACTAAGAGGGAGATATTATATTAATAAATAAATTTAAACCTCATTTAAGCACTAGTAAAACCTCATTGAAGTAAATCATACCATAAAATACTAATTAATTGAAAGAAATATGTATGAAGAATATTTTTCTTGGTAATATGAATCAACTTTCTTTTCCATGTAGTTCAAACGATGTCATACTATGACGTTAATTATGAATACTTTATGCTCTAGACTCTAGACAGTCCATTTATAAAGTTATCGATCGTGTCTAGTAAAGTTTGCTGTAATCTGTGTTGTTGAATATAAAATTTATTAACATCTAAGTCTAACTAATTCGATATTATTTTGCGAAATTATAGTGTCACAAAAATTACTCTTTGTTACAAAGGACTAAATTTCTTATAGTTGATATAATTACCACAAGTTTGTAATACTGATTCTTTGTGTTAAAATAAAATCAATGTTCTAAATTTATCTATTATCTACACATATTATATGAGTATAACTCAAATTATTCATATAATTTTATGAAATAGCTATCCATCTCTGTCTATGTTAGTATGTTACCTGTCTGTGTCTATGTCTTCTAAACTACCGAACGGATTTTGATGCAACTTTCACTAAGGAAAGAGCTGAGGGCCGTTTGCTTAGTTTAATATAATAACTCGCCCATTTTTGTGAGATGATCTCGCTTAAATGCAAAGATTTTAAATCGCTCAAATGGGCGAGATACCACGTTTGATTTTACCTATTATTTACATAGACAACTCGCCCGCTAACATAATGTACAGTCCGTCACATAACAGATTTATATTTATTGTTTTAAAGAAGACGCAGCATAGATATGCTCTAATGTGAACACATCTTTTGTAATCATCTAAGCGTACTATCGGACACGACGACGCGTACGCAACTTACGATATAGGTTCATTGCTATAGTAAAATATACATAGAAATATGTCTGCATGTATATGCTTTGCGTCATTACTAATGTAACTCTGTAATGTTTGTCCTTTTGTATGTTTTTTCTAACTTAATAATTACTAAGTTCTAGGAAAATCTCGTATTTAGCCTTATGTGTATAAGAACACCAAACATCTCATTTCCCTTATATTAAGTAAGATTGGTAAGCAGCTATGCCAATAAGTTTATTTAATAATGGTTAAAAATTTTATGCCAGATATTTGGATGCCCAATTTTCGATAGTATAAATACTATTTCTGGACCTTATTTTTATTGTAAAGTCGGCAGGAAATCTGAAACTCCCCTTGAGCCTTCTGGACGCCTACAGTCGTCTAAAAACGTAAATAGTCCCATACTTAATAGTTCAATGTAATTGGACTAGTAACGTATGATTGTGACTAAAAGTAACTACATACATTCATGGACATGTTTTCGCATAACAATTCGCAACACATTCGAGATAAACAAGTATTTAAAAGTGTAGTTAAACACTTTTTACATAAGACCATCGTAAAATACGAGTATGTGTGCTGTTGTGTGTGTTTCAGTGAGTGGGTAAAGAAAGGGCAGAGTGTTTCTAATTCTTTATTCTTAAATCTTACTATGCTTGTTTTAAATCTTTGCTTGGCAGTACACTTGCCAGTTACGAATATGGATGAAGGGGATTTATAGACAGTGGTCATTGTAACAGACAGTTTGTAATTCTATGGCGATGGTGCTCAAAGTCACCTAAGTGGGCCGTCAGTTTGTCTGAGGACCTCTTTCACCATCTGTCAAGTAAGCTAACCGCCATTTAAAGTCACCGGTCACCAGGAGTGATGGTGCTGCTGATAATAATACACCTTTGTTTGTACGGTAAAAGTCCCAACATTAAAAATAAATTAATAAATAACTCTTCTTAACAAAAAAAAAATACAGTCGAATTGAGAACCTCCTCCTATTTGGGAAGTCCGTTGATAATCCGACTACAAACCGTCTAATGGTCTTCTCTCATGGATGCCATTGTCAGAACTGGACCAAATTGAAATGGGACCACACGGGAAGCACTAGCTTTCAAATAAAAAAAGAATCATTAAAATCGTTTCACCCAGTCGAAAGTTATGAGGTAACAAACATAAAAAAAAACACGGTCGAATTCAGTACCTCCTCTTTATTCGAAACCGTAACCTTTATTGGATGCAGTAAACCGAGTGCATAATTTAATAAGACATGAAATTATTTCTAAAAGTAACTAATCAATACTTTACTTGTAGGTAGTGAAAGAGGCCCTGAGATGTATGAGTTGAAGTACTAACTGAAATCTAGTAGGATTTTAACATTAAAATCAGATACAGATGCTATTACTATGCAGAAATCGTACACAGTTAATCCTAACGAACAAATTGGTAAGTAAAGTATAGGAGAAATGCTTGTATACACTTTCTACATAAACGCTAAGTATAAAACTGCGGTTGGCGCCACATTATCAGATAGCTGGTTATATTTTAACGCTGTGATTATGTTACGTTACAAATAATTTTATGTTACAACTAATGATAAACATGTGTTTGCTGATTGTTGGTTCTGCCAATCAACGCTGCAGCGTCAGTGTTACAGATAGCTACTTACTTGTTTTGATTATTTGTCATTTTATGCAGCAGTTTGTTTTGTTATTTTATATATATTTTTGTATGTAACTTTCTGCTTCATAAATCAACGTAGGTATATGTAGGAATTTAGGAGGCAACTATATCACAATCAGCTTTTTTTATACTAAAACCATACTAAAACTTAGCACTGTATTTTTTATATAATGTTTATATAATGTTATATAATTTTTATATAATGATTATATAATTTTTATACAATTTTTATATAATGTTTTGTTTTTTACACAAGAAGAGTTTCGTGTGCGAGTTTTGAACGCGAGTGAAAAAAAAATCGCTGTGTCTCTATCTTTCTCCACGATAAATTGAATTTAAAGGACTTAAAATGAAAACTCCAGCGTGCCCAACACTCGCCATAATTATATAAAAAAAGTCTGGTTTTATTGTGTAATAACTTTTTTCACAAAATTACATAAAAAATCATTTCCAATGATATATCGCATGTTGTTATTGGTTCCTAGGCAAGAATGCTCATCCTCTTTATATTTAGACTAGCTGGTGCTCGTGACTTCGTCCGCGTAGAAAAGTATAAAACACCATCTACCGTATTTTGGATAGACGGCGCTATCTCCCGGGCCAAGCTGCTAGTATTTACTTTTATTTTAGATTTCCCGTAGGAACGAAGCATTTTCCCGCGGTAAAAAGTATACTATGTTCATCACGGATAATGTCGGCTTCTAATGGTAAAAGATTTTTTCAAATCGGTCCAGTAGTTTCGGAGCCTATTCTATACAAACAAACAAACAATCAAATCTTTCCTCCTTATAATATTAGTATAGATAAGTAATTTCACTGCATTTCATTGTGATCCTCATTGTAAGATAATTAGGGGTGTTACCTATATATTGACGTGTTAAATTCTACCCAATTATACGAGTATATTATTCTTACGAAACTTTTTTTCTTTGAGCGAAGTTCTGAAAAGTTTAAATTGAAATTGATGAAAGTAATGTCTTTAGGGAATATCGGAGGGAAGTTGAAAATTTAAAACTCCACTTATTATGAGTGATTACATATTAGAAATGTGTAAAGAACAGGGCCCGTTATTAAATAAATTATAAGCTATAAAATTCGTACATTCAATACCTGATAGGATTGTCAGAGTTTTTGAATACGTTTACAAATAATATCTCCATTTAAAAAAGGACCTAAAGGTATTGTATTTTACACAATATACTTAATCTTTTCTTTGGCAAAACATATTGTGCGAGTTTTAGAAATCCCGTCGACAGGTGGCACTGTTTTGACAAGCCGCCCATCAAACCTCCTTGTTTGAACTTCAATTAAAACTACTAACAATAAACACGACGATTCATTTACATAGTGGCGGCAGTTGGTTTTAAATTTTACGATCTATGGACAAGTCATAGGTTCATAGCGAATGTGGAGTATGAGCAATGTTCTTAAGAATTTTCGTATTTATCTCATACTAACTGGTGCTCGCGACTTCGTCCGCGTAGAAAAGTATAAAACGCCATCGACCGTATTTTGAATAGATGGCGCTATCTCCCGGCCCCCTTTACTTTTATTTTAGATTTCCCGTAGGAATGAAGCATTTTCCCGCGGTAAAAAGTACCCTATGTTCATCACGGATAATGTTGGCTTCTAATGGTAAAAGAATTTTTCAAATCGGTCCAGTAGTTTCGGAGCCTATTCTATACAAACAAACAAACAATAAAATCTTTTCTCTTTATAATATTAGTATAGATTAGTATTTCTTCAAATGATTCATTTTGGAATAAGGTGATCAAATTAAATATCAGTTTTCAATGGGCACATCATCCATATCCATACTAATATTATAAATGCGAAAGTAACTCTGTCTGTCTGTCTCGCTTTCACGCAAAAACTACTGAACCGATCACCATGAAATTTTTCATACACGTTGTCTGGGACACCAGAAAGGACATAGGGTCCCTTTCATCCAGAAAAAAAAGATTAAGTATTCCCGAGGGATAATATAAAAACATAAATAATTGGGCGCTACTGTCGCATGGCGGCGCCATCGTCGTCACAGCGATATGACATTACACAAAATGTTCCTAGTTGGGAAATTTTGATTAAAGCTACATTATTGATGTATCTTGTGTATTTTGTCTAAAATTGTCACTTGGTTGTCAAATATTTGTAGGTGATTTCAGAATTTTAGTATGTAAGTGGCAGGGCACATAGCACAGTTGCGGGAGAGTGTTCGGACGACCTCACAACTTCGCCTCATAGCGGACGCGGTGGACGCCGAGAGGTTTAGTCGGTAGGTCTTTCCTAATACCACCTAATACCATCTAGGGGCAGGAGTTCGACATAATTCATGATGGATTCCTCTTGTAAAATAACTCTTGTTAACAAAAAATAAATCGACTTTAAACCGTCTCATGGTCTTAACTCATGGATGCCATTGTCAGAACTAGACCAAATTGAAATGGGACCACACGGGAAGCACCACAGCTATCAAACAAAAAAAGAATCATCAAAATCGGTACATACATACAATACCTGTACTTACAGATTTATTATTAGTATTGATAATAGATTAGTAAGTATAGATTACTGGACATATCCAGCAGATGACGTCAGTGTACGACAGTCGAGATGATAAGGATAAGATACCCTTATTGTATCCATTGGAGGTACAAAGTATTCACTGGACCGACCATGGAGGAAAGCACGCAATGGAGACAGGGGCGGCTTTGGAAAATCGCTCACATATAAAACTTAAACCAACCAGACGGATTTGTTTATGGAGTTTATGTGATTTTATTGAAATTATTATCCATGAGTCAGTTTTATATGTTTTCTCGTATCATATTTACGCACGTTGATAGTCAATTAAATTTATAACGTATCGTAAATATGTGCATTAAGGTATTAGAAGTGGAATGGTCCTGAAATATGAGAGAACGTATTGGTTTTGAGTTTTGAGTTTTGAGGTGCATGTGAATTATATTAAAGATATTTCAGAAACGGATATGTATTGTGCTAAAATTCTGTGATGTCAATGAACTCCTTAACTTTTAAAAACTTCACCCCAAATTCACAATTGGACCCGATAGGTGGCATTTATGTATAATTAGTTTATCTCTATGTAATTGTAACATTTCAAACAATAACAGAGTCCAATGTTTCGTGTAATAACACCTTAGATCTAATGCAAACTTGGACAATGTAAACATCCTTCGGGTGTCACAACACATAACCCCCTTCGGATGTAGTTGGTTAATTGACAATCCGAAGCATTTACTGGCTATAGTTTTGGCGATTTGTATAAACAGTGGCAGTTAAACTAAATATTGGACCGTGAACTTAGTACAGTCGATGCAACAAGTGTTTCACTGTTATGATACAATTAAAATATTTTCTTTATAATTTTACTAGCTGGCGCCCGCGACTTCGTCCGCGTTGAAAAAGAAAAAAGTAGCCTATCCTATGTCCTGTACGTCTAAATGTTTATCTACCAAGTTTCATAAATCAGTTAATTCGTTTAAGAGTTGGAGGAACATACACGCATACAATACCTACAATACCTACACCGTTTTATTATTAGTATTGATTGATTGATAAGATAAAATACATTATAAAAACTAGTACCAATTTAAAAAATAACCTGAAAATACTTGTACATCTATATCTATACTAATATTATAAAGAGGAAAGATTTGATTGTTTGTTTGGTTGTTTGTTTGTTTGTATAGAATAGGCTCCGAAACTACTGGACCGATTTGAAAAATTTATTTTACCATTAGAAGCCGACATTATCCGTGACGAACATAGGCTACTTTTTACCGCGGGAAAATGCTTCATTCCTACGGGAAATCTAAAATAAAAGTAAATACTAGCGGCTTGGCCCGGGAGATAGCGCCATCTATCCAAAATACGGTAGATGACGTTTTATACTTTTCTACGCGGACGAAGTCGCGGGCACGAGCTAATATGAGATAAATACGAAAGCATTTAAAGCATTTTTTTTATATTTATTCAATGCATAAAGTATTAAAAAAATCATAGAATAATTTCATTATTACTTAATATCGATAAAAATATTAGTACCTAGTAATGGTTATTTAATTTTATTATTCTTTGAATATAATATTTTTTTGAAATGTTAATTAGACAGAGGTGAAACTAAAGCACTTGTGTTGAAAAGTGTACTGCCACTCCGCCGCTTAATCAATAGGAAAAACACTCAAAGCGCCCTTTTGCATATGCAAACACTGGCGATGGCATTACCTTACATCTATTTTAACATGTCCATTGAAAACAGACTTTATGGAATCGCTTGTAAAGTCTTAAATACTGAGACATATGCGTTTCACTCTTTGATAGCTTTAGAACAGAAATTAAAGCGATGCTGTCTGTTATATGTAACTTACTTTAGCCCGTAGCTTCTCTTGCACGAAAATTGCTAGAATTCAAATATAAGTTTATATAAATTTTTAGACAATAGCTTTAGCATAATTTGTTTTGAAAAATAATATTAAAAAAAATTCCTTCTGTCCCATATACCAAAAATTGTAAAGAAGAAATTCAATGCTGCAAAGTTATTTTTAAAATAAATTTCAGATGACATTAGCTTGTTCTCAGCTTTCTTTTCTAATCATATTTTATCTTTTATTCTTAACTATAGTCTTACTGCATTTGAAGGTTGTTTTTACAAGATAAAAGTGACTATATGTTTTTCTGTTTTTTGTTATGATGCATTGTTATAAGGAAATGCATTACAAATTAGGTTCAAATTTGTAAATACGACAACTCCTGATATTAGTATTCTATTAGAGTATGTATGCAGATCTAATAAAGCGTTTTATATTTGTTGAATATACTTACAGTGTAAAAATTTTACTCATGAAAAATAAGTAAAAAAGCATTACCTATTTTAATGATCCATAAATAATAACGTCAACTCAATGACTACCCTCGTCTCCGTGCTTAAGAGATCTCTGTTTTAGTTTGGGAAAACTAATTGGATATTCAAAATTTAAGTGGCCATCCAAGTCCGTAGCAGATATTTTGAAGAACACAGCAAACATTGTTCAGGAGAAAGTGAATAAGCCCTGTTGCAGATTACTAGATATTTTTTAAAAATTATAGTCTTTTAATATTATGTTAAGTTCAGAGCCTTTTAGAATAAAGAAACATTTATTTTATTAGGGGAAAGTCGAAGTTAATGAAGTTAGTTACTTAAAAAATATTTATATAGGATTTGCACTTTTGTAAATTAAATTAGGTAAATAAATACATTAGTACTTAAATTAATAACCATCTCTGTTTATTCCCATCTCAGCACTCACGAAAATAGGAATAAATGACATTTTCAATGTCCCATATTTATTTGACACGCTGAAAGAATCTTACTTTGCTTTAACTGTGATTAAAGTTAATTACTAGTTCTACTAAAAAGACTTTTTTGCCTTTTTTGACTTTACTGCCCTTACTGATAGATTAAAAAGACTTTAACTACCTTTACCATATACATACTTAATACCAATACTAGGCAGAAGCCCAGTAGGCAGTTGCCAATAGTTCTGCTGAAAGTGAGAAAAATCCTGGTAGATTGCTGGGCAGGAGAAGGCGGGTATCAGCCCGTCTTCAAATTCCCTCGGGGACCTGCGCACACGGCTGGCTGGCTGTGTGTGCCTGCACGGGTCTTCTCCGTCTGGGGATTGCTCGGGTGTCTTTGGGCAATCCCCCCGTTGGCGTCAGCCTAGCCAGCAATGGCTAGCCTAGCTAGCCCGAGGAGGGTGGGTCGGAGCAGTTGCCTCGGCAGAGCCCGTCCACCCCCCACTCTAAGGACAAGGAGACACCGGGGAGTTTTAGTGGGTAGGGGCCAGTTCTGCTAGTCGACCCCCACATACCCCTGCCGCCTAGCCAGCGGTAGGGGATCAATGAAAGAATTTCTCCTCGATAAAAAAAAAGGTATAACAGAGTCCAGATAACGAAAGCACAGTAAACAGCTAATATTTAATAAACGAAATATTGTAAATTCTTTTACTTTAGCACGGAGGACAGATAGGTATAAATAATAAGGGGACAACAAAGCACATCAATTCTGTTCACAATCACTTGCGTCCATTTTTTACTTTCAGTTAAAAAAGCCATGGCGTTATAAAAATAAATGAGGCTTCGCCAACATTAGGGCGAGGACAATAGTTAGGTCATTATATTCGGTCATTTGGAGACATGATTCCGATTTGGTAAAGTATGGGGGTCACAATTGACAACCTGCGAGCGAGGGTTGAATGGGCGAAATTTAAAAAAATAAATCCTATTTAATGTGTACTGTGTCACTGTACTTTTTTTAATTCTGTTCATTTTATATATCTGTTAGACTTTATATACCAGGTAGGCAACATCCCAAAACGTGGCTGTGGACTGTGGCAAAACAACTTTCAATGTATGGAAATTAAAAAATGTAGCAAATCAACAACTGTGGCAAAACAACAACAAGCCATATAATAAGCCTTTTGCCGGTCTGTTCTACAAGAACATAAAAACTAATGGGACAAAACTATTTTCAATTTTATCAGTTATTTGAGGTAAATTTAGGCAAACCAAAGGCAGACGCAACTTACCTATGCTTGAGATTGCTTTTAATTGTCCTTAAGCATGCTATAGATATAAATCATTAAGAAATATTTTACAATGGATATGTTTACGACGTGAAAATAGAATTTTAAAAAAACGCAATAATTGATGTGTGTACAGAACCTACTGTGTACAGAAGCAATATACGCAAAAATATTACCCATCTATTGCTACATTAATTTTAATGACAAAACCTAACCACCACTTCTAAAGTGGAAGGGAAAGCCCTTTTCAAATGCGACTGTAATAAAAAATACAAAAAAATCCCTTTCAGCGATAAAGGGAAAACATAATTGTAATTCTTACGGTCGGTTTGTAATTTTGTCTCTACAATTTGACATTTACATGGCGCTTTGCTTGAATTATTTCTCGCAATATGCTCTTGAGGGTTAAGATTCAGTAATTGTGGCTATGAATTTTATCACGAGATTAAATTTGGTAAAAATTTCTTTTTACGGAGGGTCTGGTGAAATATATTGAAGTTATCATATTATCATAATATACAATACTTATTAGATTGAAATATTCACGTATAGAAAAAACTAAACTTTACTTACATGTAAAAAAACTAGAACAGCATTTAAGAAAAATACGTCATATTTTTTCATTATCAAAACAAACCTTAAATATTATTTTACGATACGACATTAATTTTTTTATATTTTTTAATTTGACCGTACATCTCAAAAGTAACCCTATAATATACTCTCTCTAATTGAAAGTATTAAAAATAGTTATTGTATACTAAAAAATTATATTGAATGACCAATATATGTAATTGAAAATGTTAATGAGTTCAAGATTTAAATAGACACGTTCTTAGCCACTAAAACAATAAGAATATTATCACAAGAAAAAAATTCAACGCGGATACTGTACACTAATTAAAAGATATAAAACAATAATTAACAAAATTTTTATACACTTGGGGAAATATTGAAAGGCATTTAAAGCAATAGCAATAAAGCTGATAGTTGTTGCAAAAAATATTTAACTGACGACAGTAATAAGGTAACGATGATCGTTTGTAAGTGGGTTTTCATTGAATACAATGAGCGTGGAAAAATAACTGTAGTGGAGAAAGAAATGTTCTATTGTAGGCAAGTTTTGCAAGTGAAATAACGTTAAATTATGAATTAAATTTAATTTTTTTTTAAGAAATGTGTAAGGGGGCGTAGACCACAGGTGCGTTGACCACTGGGGCATATGCCACAGACCCCCAAAACCTACTTAATAATATACACTTATAAAAATAAATCGTTTGTCTTGACCGACTATCAACAAACAGCCAAAACTACTAATATAAGTAGGTCTAGGAAGCTAGAAGATACACTAAGAAAGGATATTTGAAAAATTCATCCCCGTGCGAAGCCGGAACTGCTGAGGGCCTAGTGCGAGTTTTACTCTATCAAACTCGTCGAACGCGTAAATGTCAATTTGTATGGAAATGAAGTAGTGCGACACGTTAGCCACCAGGTAGCGCTGCTTCATTCCCATACAAATTGACATTTACGCGTTCGACGAGTTTGATAGAGTAAAACTCGCACTAGGCCCTCAGTAGCACTACCATGAGTTTATGACGACAGAAATCGCTAGCGAGAGATGAACGAGAACGTAAAATATTTGTATGAAAAATTGTACAGCGCCTCTAGCGGTCACGCAAAGAACTAAAACCGGTAACATGAGTTGTATAAGTGAAAAACCTATCGAATGTAGTCGCTAGCGACCATTAGCGACTGACGTTTAACTTGACATTTCTATACAAAATCGGTACCATGAGTTACAAATTAGACTGATGCTCTCGAGAAATACCGTAACGTTAGTAGTTAAATCATTCACTAGCACATTGAAGGGTGAAACGTTCGTTATCGACAGAAGTAAACTAACGTAAGATTTCGATAGCAACTCATGGTAGTGCTACAGGTAGCGCTGCTTCATTTCCATACAAATTGACATTTACGCGTTCGACGAGTTTGATAGAGTAAAACTCGCACTAGGCCCTCTGGAAGTGAGTCGCTCGCTAGTGTTATTTTTGACTTTTTAAGTATTGCAAATAAACTCACTTCCACATTTATAATATTATATACATATAATATGAATTTAAATATACCTAAAATAAGTACCGCATTAATTTACCTATTAATTTTTAATTAATGAATTTTTAATTGTAATTCTTATTTTTGTAGCGTCCAATTTATTTGTTTCTTTTTTCTTTCTTTATCTTTTGTTTGCCTTTTTGAATGTTTTCTCTCAGCTTCGATATTCTGTAAGTATTTTAAGTATTTAGTAATTTAGTGGAAACTTTGTTGATTTATGTTTTTCTTGTATGTATGTGTATAATGTGTATCGAGATATTGATATGTAATATAAGTAAATATTTTTTTACTTTTTATATTTGCTACAATTTTTTTAATAGTAAAAAGTTTCCGTTTTAATTTTTTTGCATTAATGTTAATTAAGAAATAAAATACGGAATTTAACGGAATGTGTATTGTACTATTTTACATTTTAATGATGACAAAAAGAATAGTATCCTGAGTTTCTTTCGGGGTTTCTTCTCAGGATCGTCATCTTGGTTTTTTTTTTCCGAAACCCTGGTAAATTTAAACTTATAATGACGATCAAAAGAGTTTCTTGTAGAAACCTAATTGATAAATAAATATTTTGATTTTGATTTTGATTTTTAACCTTTCTTGTCGTCTTTTTTTAAATAATAAATAGAAGACTTCTAATAAGACAAAGAAGCGTAATATTAATCTAATATTTAATGATGGTGAGGTCAGGTTCAGACTTGCTTGTAATTCGAGCGTTAAGAAGCCTCTTATTTTTCACATTGCATCGTGTGCAATATTGCAACAGTTGAGTGCGAAACGTTAATTAATATCATGCATGTTAGGACTTGTTCGCATCGATAAATAAATGCACAATGGACTTATTGTTTTAAGAAATCTATCGTATTAACGACATACATATGTACGCTTCGTAAAACTGGACAACAAGCACATCTGCTAGCAGCAAATACACTTTTAGGTACGGCAATCGCGAAATAAAAGCACGTGCTACGCCCTTACAGAAGACCAATCGTAAAAAACCACATGTGCTTTTGTGTTTCGTGTTGCGAACTCCTTATATGTATGAGTATTCCAATATTTCCAATGTTTTAATAGTTTCAGTTTATTTATATTGTACTAGTGGGTGCCGGCGACTTCGTTCGCGTTGAAAAAGAAAATATATGCTAGCTTGACCCGAGCAAACGTTATTTTGCAACTATCACTTACTTACCGAAAAAAAATCTTAAAAATCGGTCTTAGAGATCGGACCTCATACTACAACAAAATTCTGAACGCACCTATAAATATTTGACCACCAAGTGACAATTTTAGACAAAATACATCAAAAATGTTTCACAGCTAGGAACATTTTGTGTAATGTCATCTCATGTCATCTTATATCGCTGTGACGACCGACGATGGCGCCGCCATGCGACAGTAGCGCCCAATTATTTATGATTTTATATGATCCCTCGGGAATACTTAGTCCTTTTTTTCTGGATGAAAGGTACCCTATGTCCTTTGTGGTCTCCCAGGCAACGTGTATGCAAAATTTCATGGTGATCGGTTCAGTAGTTTTTGCGTGAAAGCGAGACAGACAGACAGACAGAGTTACTTTCGCATTTATAATATTAGTATGGAAGTATGGATATGGATTTTTAAAATTATTTAAGAAAAGGAATTTGCTTCTATCACTAAAATTTGAGTACATTTTTTACATTCGGTATCAAAAATATTGGTCAAAATACGTACTAATCCGTACTTCCGTACTAATATTATAAATGCGATACTTTGTATGGATGTATGGGTCTGTAACACTTTCACGCAAAAACCACTGAACTGATCAACATGAAATTTTGCATACACGTTGTCTGGGATACAAGAAAAGACATAGGATACCTTTCATCTTTCAACGCGGACGAAGTTGCGGGCACCAGCTAGTATATACTAAAAACAAACCTTTGCATACGTTTCGTAAACAAGTAATTCCTTTTTAGACGTTTCGAACGTGACATTAGTCATAAAGTTACAAGCTACTGAGTTACAAACCTAGCTCCAATAGCAGTTGAGTAGATTGGACACAGAGAAATTAAGCCCTCAGGCTCTCGACAATGATGAATTAAGCGGAGTAGTTGCAATTATTTGTTACTCAATCTAAATCTACAGTACAAAGGATTACTCTAATATGCACTTATGAAAAATTTATTAAAATATTTATTACTAGCTGTGGTGCTCGCGACTTCGTCCGCGTAGAAAAGTATAAAACGCCATCTACCGTATTTTGGATAGATGGCGCTATCTCCCGGGCCAAGCCGCTAGTATTTACTTTTATTTTAGATTTCCCGTAGGAATGAAGCATTTTCCCGCGTTAAAAAGTAGCCTATGTTCATCACGGATAATGTCGGATTCTAATGGTAAAAGAATTTTTCAAATCGGTCTAGTAATTTCGGAGCCTATTCTATACAAACAAACAAACAATCAAATCTTTCCTCTTTATAATATTATTAGTATAGATAATGATATATGAAAGTAACTCTGTCGGTCAGTTATTTTAATCAACCGACCATCTTGGGATTTGCAATACACGTAGTCAGGGATACAAGAAAAGACATAGCAATAAAGATATTTATTTGTACTGATATATTTTCTTAAGTTTTTGTAAAACGGACAAAATCGCGCGATGTGAAAATCTTGGGGAAGAAACATAAGTTTGATGTTAAATACTCTCTATTATTGTCATATTTTTTAGCTACATATAAATGTTTAAGTAGATTTGGAATAATATATACTGTACGTACATCCCTTAATTTAAAATCAATTAATTTCTGCCATTGTTTTTCATGGCAGTGATTTACTACAAAAATAAAATGCATTTTATGCATAATTCATTTTGAAAAAATGTTAAGTTCCTGCGGGAATTTAAAAAAGCGAACTACAGCGTGTACGAAGTCGCGGGCTTGACTACTAAATAAATAAATAATTTAATAATAATATACAATTCAGCTAATAATGCGAAAGTTTGTTTCATTTTTGCAAAACTGCTGAACTTTAATGAAGTTCATAACCTTCCTTGCAGCTATGAACTAGAATACGCTAATTAAAGTTATAGTGACATTATTATTATATACCTTGGAGGTTTCAGTGTAAGGTCAAAATGTTTTGGAAACGCACAACCCTACTTTTTATGTAAATATTTTCGGTTCTGTTATTTTTCTGTGGTCTCCTGTTTTGATGGTTACTGCCTCCAGTGAGAAACGTAGTGTGGTTCTGTCACTACTAACCACTACTAACTACTAGGTAAATTGAAATTCTTACCTATTTTCAACCGACGAAAACAAAATAACAAAAACGGATGAGGTTTTCAATTCGACGCGTATATTTTTTTTTATGTATGATCACTCATAACTTTTGACAAGGTGGTCCGATTTTGATAATTCTTTTTTTATTTGAAAGGGTACACCCCCAAGGGAGTCCAATTTTAATTTGGAAAAAAAATTCCAACCCTAAGGGTAGGAAAACAGGGGATGATTGATTGTTCACTCACCGATTGTAGCGTATAACCACGCATAATTTTTTTACAGAGTAGTCCGATTTTGATAATACTTTTTTTAATGGATAGGGTATACCTCGAAGTTGGTCTCGTATAAATTTGGAAAAAAAACCTATCCTAAGGGTGGGAAAATGGGGGTGGGAAAATTAAAAATGAAGCATGTAGTAAATAATATTAGAAATATAAAATAAAACTTTTTAACAAAAAATAAAACCGCCAAAAAACTGAAAAGCATAAAATAATCTTATAATTTTACCCAAGTAAAAAATTACGTAAAGAGTGATGCGCAGAGGCGACTCAAAATTACTTAGGTAAAATAATAAGATTATTTTATGCTTTTCAGTTTTTTCAGCGGTTTTATGAAGTAAAAATTTGCACAAAACGACTATGTCCGCTAATTGGAAATATTGACCACACCCAAAGAGACAAATCGCCAACAAAACAAAATGGTCCCTTCGCTTCGTGATCTAAACGTAATGGCCCTTTATAATTACACTGTCAAGGTTCGAGACCTGTTCACTGTTTATTCTCTTTGTTTCTAAAATTAAGGTCTTTGTTCAAGTCTATTATAACTTCCATTGTAAATATTATATCTGTCTCACGTCTTGCTTAGGGCATGCTTAGGTCCAAATGAAGATCATTTGATGCTTAGGTTTTATTTTCACAAATTATTACGATTATTATCTAATACTAGCTGGTGCTCGCGACTTCGTCCGCGTAGAAAAGTATAAAATGCCATCTACCGTATTTTGGATAGATGGCGCTATCTCCCGGGCCAAGCTGCTAGTATTTACTTTTATTTTAGATTTCCCGTAGGAATGAAGCATTTTCCCGCGGTAAAAAGTATCCTATGTTCATCACGGATAATGTCGGCTTCTAATGGTAAAAGAATTTTTCAAATCGGTCCAACAATTTCGGGGCCTATTCTATACAAACAAACAATCAAATTGTTTTTTTATATGTTCAGGTCTTTATATAGTACTCGTTGAGGTCTTATAGTCATTTAATAGTACTTCTTACCGAGGTGGCTACCGTCGCCTATAATACAAGCAACGTCACTAGTATTAATTAAGAATGTTTTATTTCATTATGGGACTCTTTCACCAACTACAAGTAAAGTACAACTACAAATAATTTTATGTTTTATTAAATTATGCACTCGGTTTAGTGCGTCCTTCTTATAGGCGATTTTTTTATTTTATTTTTTTTAATGTTTGGGATTTTAACCGCACAAACAAAGTTATATCAGGGCCCTTAGCCAAGAGCACAATGCAAACGGGAGCGTTACGCTTATTAACGAAACGATAGAAAATAAAACCCGGTGATTGGTTGTTGCAACGCCCACATAAAATTTGACCAATCATCGTGCTTTATTTTCTGTCGTTTCGTCAATTTACAACGCTCCCGTTTGCACTGGGTGCTCTTGGCTAAGGGCCCAGGACTATCATCCCCGGTGACCGGTGGCTTTAAATGACGGTTAGCCTACTTGACAGATCGTGAAAAAGGACCTATGACTTTTATTAGTATATATATGACCTAACTGCTTTGGACTTGACGGACCTGTTTTGGATAACTAAGAAAAATTATAAACTTGACTTTGACTTGACTGACTAGTCTCGGGATTTTTTTTTTTATTAGAGATGGGTTTGCTCTTGGCCTACAACCAGCTGGGTAGCAAGGGAGAGGCCTAAGATGGAGCGATGGCCTAAGATGGCCTAAGATCTGCTATTTTTGATTTTTTAATTACAATTTTGCATTTTTTTGTTTAAAAAAAAAGGTTATTAAAAATTGCTATTTTTACTAATGACACTGGCAAAATCATCGGAGAAGATCTGATGGAGCCAAGACATTAAAAGAGAAGAAGAAGAGGACGTATGACTTTTAGTATGTTTTTAATACTTAGCTATTAATAACATCAGCTATGCAGTCAGAACGAGTGTCATGGGAGTCCTTCAAATAATTCCGGAGGTGATAAGATAATTTAATTCCGTCTTTCGTTCACACTTAGATCTGTGATCGGTTTTAAACTAGTTTTAAATTATTAGTTTTAAACTCCAAATTTTAATGTCCCCCGAGGACATTTAAACAAAACAATATTCCGAAGGTATTTCGGTAGTTTATGGGGATATTAATTTTTAATACTGTGTGGTTTAAATTTGTGACACGTAACATGTAAGGATTTACTAAACTGTGTGTTCTGGTGGCTTGGCTGTAAGTTGATATTTTACTTCGTCACTATGATAATAATATCATATCAATACTAATAATAATATGGAAGTCTAGGTATTGTATGTATGTATGTTCCTCCATAACTCTTAAACGAATTAACTGATTTTCATGAAACTTGGTAGATAAACATTTAGACGTACAGGACACAGCATAGGCTATTTTTTTTTCAACGCGGACGAAGTCGCGGGCGCCAGCTAGTAAAGGAATATAATTGCTTTACTATAAAAATGCAAAAATAATTGCTTTAAAGATAATTCGAACACAACATTAAAGATTCTCACCATTGTTTCATTATTTTGGTCGTCATATTATTTTCAAAAATGACCATAAAACCAATGCATTTTTTAACTATATTTTAGCCTAAATTCAGTATACCTACAAGTATATTTAGCAAGTAATTAGTGGTAATTTATTCAGCCTTAACTTTCCCTATCTTATTCCTTTCTTAGGAATCAACGAAATGAAACTAAAATCTAAAATGAAATTATTTATAACCGTTTCCACAATACACATAATGTAGTAACGAGACAAAATTTTAACAAACTGATTGGTATTCAGAAAACAACATAATTCTACGTAAAAAGTCAGTGATCCCTGTCGCCCTAATGATTTCGCCTATTATTCTAATCTTAGAGTCTCGCAATAAACTGACTTTAAATACCAATAAAATATTTAACACCGTCAAGACTCTTGAGGTAGCTAAGATCGATGATAATGAAGTTTTTTTGGAACCACATTATCCAATTTAAGATGACCTCCCAAAAAGTTTGCAAGCACTTAATTGTTGAAGAACCTTGTTAGATTGCGGGGGGACGAAGTAGTTCAATGTAAATTGGTGCAATAATACAGGGTGTTTTTATGGTACTACTTTAAATATGGCGTCTCAAACGACGCTGGATTACGATTTATGGTAACCGTAATTTTTGTTGGCTCAAGACAATGGTTTTAATTATGTTGGGTGATAACTGCGTTGCCTATAAAATGTTTAGTACTCGGATATATTCAGGTAGGTATTGCGTTTACATCTGTTTTTAAAGAGACATTAAGCTAAATATAAGATACAATAAAAGTGAAACTTGGTTCTTAGTCACTGCTTGAATGATTAAGATGTTTTTCTTTTATATATTTTATAAAACTATTGAAATATTTTAATCGCAATTGTTAAGGTCTTATGCCTCTTTCAAACAAACTATGTCTCGTATACTGATTACAAATAATTACTTTTTTTATAATAAATAGTGGTGGACATGTTGATGAACCTTGATATATTGATTACTTGAAAGGCTGAGACAATAGATGAAGATAGGGAAATTTTTATTTTTATTTTTTATTTATATATTTATTATTTTGTCTTATACCAAATTAATATAAAACTTATACCAAATTATACCAAATTAATATTTTTCTCATATTACTAACGACCCAGTGCGGCTCCGCACGAGTGCAATTTCCTCGTTTATCGCTATTTCCATTAGTGCAAACCGTATCAAAATGTGTTCAGTGGTTCACAAGTTAAGAAACAAAGAGAAGCGAAGAATTTTTAGATATAGATATAATTAATAAAATATCGATAACAATTCTAGTTTAATTTTAAATCTATCTAATATACAAAATTCTCGTGTCACAATGTTAGTTGCCATATTCCTCCGAAACGGCTTAACTGTTTTTGATGAAATTTTAATTAATTTTATATGTACACCTAATAGGTCTGAGAATAGGTTTTTATCTATTTTTTATACGCGGGCGAAGTCGCGGGCAGCAGCTAGTACATATATATTATTAATATTATTGCACGTAATAACAAAAATAACATTTACATGAACATTATTTTCATTCCTTTACATCTTAAACTGTCTATAAATCACATTACACGTTGTAACAACATCGTAAAGCAATCTTAAAATAAAGCGCCATCTATACGTCAAGCGTAAAACGTACCTAATAAACAATTTTAAAAGAAACACCATGTATTATTGTCAGATTTAAACCTCGTAACGGCAGTTCGAAGTGGTTTAACCGTGAGTTATTATAGTAGCTCGTTTTATTAATACTAGCCAAGTATTGTTAGTATTTTGTCTCGCTTGTTTTCGCTACATTGAAGAAGGATAATACAGGCTTGTTTAAGTGGCAGTGGGTAGGTCATAACGCAATAAAGCGGTTAACAAAGATTAACACAGAATTTTATTATAAGTACTTAAGTCTTAGTGTTTGCAAGTATTCACTAACTGATCGGGCCATATGTGATGCGATTTTTTAACGAGTTTTAAAGCTCACATAAGAGACCTTATGTTTAACTCACTAAAACCTAACCTATTACACGGACTTGGGTTAGTCCAGTAGCACTACCATGAGTTTATGACGACCGAAATCGCTAGCGAGAGATGAGCGAGAACGTAAAATATTTGTATGAAAAATTGTATAGCGCCTGTAGCGGTCACTCAAAGAACTAAAACCGGTACCATGAGTTACAAATTTGACTGATGCTCTCGAGAAATACCGTAACGTTAGTAGTTAAACCATTCACGTGCACATTGAAAGGTTCGTTATCGACAGAAGTAAACTAACGTAAGATTTCGATAGCAACTCATGGTAGAGCTACTGCTTCTGAAGGCACTATCGAATCGTCACCGGTCGTACTATATACGAAAAATAGTAATAGTAGTAGTAGTAGTACATATTGGATTTAATTTTTACATCAAATGTGTCTCTGATGACCATTTTTCTTTACAATATATAAGTATCTAATCGTATATTAGAACTTAAATACAATTTTCTAAAAGTTTATTTTTTTCTACAATATTAGTAGTCACCCTAAAATTTATATTTTATCACTATAATAAAATAATGTGGCATATAATTTCATAGACTGCCACATGTTCATAGCCTGTTGAATATATAATAATAATAATATTCACAGGCTGACGGTCCACTTGATTATAGGCAGTTACCATCGCATATAACCCAAGCAACGCCACAGGTGCTACAAGGTGTGCTACCGATCATAGTACGATTATGGATAGGTTTAGGAACAGAAGGCTCTGGCATCCACTCACTCATAGAAACACAAACAGGCATAGTTATTTCGTTCACTGTAGTTTTTTGTAAGGGGGTGTTTTTTTATTAAATAAATGTTAAGGGTGATTTTTTTTGTACAATACCTGCATGGGAAAACATACTAATAACCAAAACCAGTACAGATCATTAGATTAACGATGTCACAGTAATCGAATGTCCCATGCAATCGAATTATTACGTAGCGCTAAACTCATTAGGGCGCCTTAATTGCCATGGAAATCTCACTCTACAGGTATTAAACATTTTATTGTATGAATTTATTAAAATGACTAAGTATACCACTAATCGATAGTTTTATATTTTCATTAAATTAATCCTAAATTTATATTTAGGTGGAGACTCCCTGTGCGAAAGAGTAAGTTACGAAATATCTAGGAGTCAAATGATAGAGACTGGTTCAAGGAGTTGACGGCCAACCTTCACGAATGAAGAGGTTTATAGAACTGAGAGAGAGAGAACCTTATATTTTACTAGCAGTTGCCTGCGACTTGGTCCGCGTAGAAAAATGAAAAATAGTTTACCTGAGAAAATATCTCACATTTTTATCGCTGTGACGACGGAGGCTTCGCCACGGCCAAAGCGGTGCCCGATATTTTATATTAATTGCAGACGATAACTCTAGAACCTAATATTTTTCCAGAATAAAAATTATAATATGTTAATCCAGGTAATGAACTATCTGTGTGCCAAACTTTAACCAAATCCGAAAGTGTAACAAACATCCATACATCTTCAAAAACTTTTGTATTTAGATTAAGTATTAGTAGGATAATTATTTACAAAGATATTTAATTTCAGAGATATAATCCAGCATTTTAACTGTTAGGTGCAAAAAATAATAATGTATTCGCTTTATACCTACGTGACACAACTCATGTAGAACAAAATGTTTTCTGATGCAATCAAACGGATCCGCAAATAAGTAGGTAAGCATAGGATAGGAGAAAATAATTATTGTTCATGGCCTACGTGGCCTGTGTCACATTTCAAATTTAGAATAATAATGAATAGTCCATTAAGAACTGTTAATAAATTACATAGTATTTTAATTAAATATGTAATAATTTCCTAATTATATATCATCATGAATACTAATAATAAATCTGTAGGGGTCGGTCATGGAGTAATTTACTTTGTTTTCAGAAATATCGTGTATACATACATACATACATACATACATACTATATGATACTGAAACTAAATTGACGATCTTTAGAATTTTTTTCTGTATGTATGAAAGTATGTTCCTCCATCACTCCTAAACGAAATAACTGATTTTATCTTTTTTAACGCGGACGAAGTGGCGGGCAACAGCTAGTAAATTATAAATAGGTTGGAAATAAAAACATTTATTTTAAAATTTATATGTTTTCATACAAAAATTAGATGATCATGGTCATTTCGGCCGTAGGACGTCCATCACTGCTGGAGACATGTCTATCAGATCGTCTGTTCTCCTTGTTGGTGGATGTCATACGCTGCACTTGCTGGTCCGTGGCTCTTCGTACTATTGTGTCCTAAGAGCCCACTGCAATTTCAACTTATATTACTCATCCGACGTCTTATGTCGGTAAAGTTGTTCTACGGATCTTATCTTTCTCACTTATGTCAGGGGCCCTAGCCAAGAGCAAACCAATGCAAACGGGAGCGTTACAATGCAAAATAAATCGTAGTGATTGGTCAAAATTTTCTGGGGCGTTACAACAACCAATTACTGGGCTTTATTTTCTATCGTTTCGTAAATACGTAACGCTCCCATTTGTATTGGTTTGCTCTTGGCTAGGGCCCCTGATTTTATTTCTCAGAATAACTTCCAACATAGCCCTCTTCATAGCTCGTAACTAATCACAATATATGAGATATAGTTACGCAAATTATTTATCTCATGTAATAATTTAAATACCGAAAGCTAACATTTTCTATCCTAAACAGGTATACAATACAGCACAAATAAAAATATAATATTTACCGAGTAGTTTCGTTAAATATTACTTTCCATTCAGACGCTATTAAACAAAAACAGGATATGACATGTCGTTTAACTAATGATTCCTAATAGTGCATCGTTAAATTAACAAATGAAATAGATATGGACATTGAGATAATGTGTCCGGTGTTTGAAGCAAATTGCGTTTTTGGAAAAATAATAAAATAGATCATAAATTAAGTACAGGTATTGCACTAAATATAAATTTATTTATTTCATAGATAACACTATTAGTAGCTTGTGATAGTGCGTCTATATCTGCATTTGAGTTCCTATATATACGTCTGCTATAACTATCTGCTAGGCGTCGTAGACCAGCCTTAAAATCTTCGGGATGAGCATAAGATAGTTGTTTGGTCAACAATTCGATGATGATTGCCAATCTCGAATATACCTTTAGTAGGTCTTATATATACTGTGACCTTTATGTAAATAAAAAAAAATATGAAAATTTTTGTGACACAAATTAGTCAGGGTCAATTTTCACCAAAACATGCGACGCTTGTCTGAATCTAAACCTACTATCTTTCTTGGTGCTTAATCTATGTCTATGTCTGTCTATATTAGGTAGTATATTTAAGACTTTTTCTATACGTAAAAGGTGGGTGGTGCACATTAATAAACATGAAACAAATTATTGTAGGTATAGGTAATAAAGCCTTACCTTGCTCCAATTAAATTGTATAACGTATTTGAAATACAAGTACCATGAAATTTATGTGACACCTGGTTTTCGTCAAGTTTTAGATGACTTGTTTTACTATCATAACTAACTTTGAGATTAACTATAAGTAAAAGATTTCATTAGGTACCTAGTGCCTACAGATTTTCATTACAAAACTTATGTTATAAAAATAGCGAATGCAATCATTTAATTTTTTGTGCATTCGTTGGATTTTGATTTCATCTCTCCCCTTACTCGTATATAGTACTTCAATATTTCTCTTATACTTAGATAAAATAAAGTAGCATTATTAATAACACGACACCGAAAAACATTGTTGGAAAACGAGTCAATAAATTTGGTGAAATCATCATCAGTTATTTTAGCACGATCGTATATCTGTGTACACGGTTAAACACGCGAAAACTGCATTAGTGTACATACATACATTCAATACGAAACGAAAATACTTATTTAGCAACTTAGACAAAATAGTTCTCGAGGTGAACTTGATTTTTGGCATCAAAAAGAAGTTTCAAAGTAACCACAAGCCTAGTTCTGGTACTGTTAAATGATTAGCTATTGCAAATGTAAAGAGATAAAGATATCTCTTTCATTCTTGTTCTTTTATTTTACAATGGTCTTCTGTAAGGTACCTAATGTCACCAGTTATTAATGGTACATTGACAAAAAAACACATACCTAACATATACATAGGTATTTTATGTTTTACAAATTGTTTTGGAGAGTTAGTTATGTATGAACGCACATTTAGTAGAAGCGATTTGGTCAACAGACAAAATTATCACGAATAAATTGATTTTTCGACACGAATATGATTATAGCTGTATTTGCTTGGAAATTTGATTTTCAAGATTTTTTGATAAATCGTTTTTAAAGCTAACAAAAAAAAGAAAATTAAAAAGTTTCGAGTGAGTCTTATGGGCTGATTAAATCGAATATTAAAATCAATGTTTAGGTACATAACATCCTTTACTTTCAAAAGGTCAGATTTTCAAAAGGTCAGACTTTCAAATGGTCTGTTTTTCAAATCGTCAGACTTTCAAATGGTCAGAGTACAATCGAAAATAAAAATTCTAATTGTATATTTATTTTAGAACTAAGATTATAGAACTGTATCTATAATTTGAGATTTTTCGGAAATCCTATTGAAATGTAATAAGTAAACGGAAGCATTTTAGTATTCCTTTGATAAGTTTATGAAGTCTGTACTGTAAGTAGTCTTATAATTTAAATTTTGCTGCAGCGGTTTTTTCTGATTGGTTACTCGTATATCTTTTGTTCTATATTAAGTATTTGTTTTTTAGCTACGTTTTTTTATGTAAAAACACGACGGAGTAGGCAGAAAATCTTCTTATCCCATATCCTTAATCCTTCTATGTTCGGCAGCGCACTTGCAGCACCTATGACCTACCATTAAGTGGACTTTAACATAAAAAAACATGTCCACTTAAACACATAGATAGACCCTGTGCCACTCCATGCCAGATCATGCCAATCCCAAAATATTGGTGCAGTACAATCGCAAAAAGGTGTAATTAATAAATTGTGCTAAATATATATAGAATATTCTATATATTTTTTTCTGATTGCTTAGTGGTGGAAATTAAATCGTATTAAGTACTGCCTCGTTTTCATTTCACAACATTTTCACAATAAGTATTTCTGCTAATGTAAACTTAACTCGAGAAAGATCCACAGCAAAATATACAATTTTAAAACAGCCATTTGACATGTGATATTAATTTTATATTATTACAACTTACACCCTTGCCGTAAGTAACAGGTAGAATATGTATTTTTTTACCTTTCAAAACATTTTGTGCTCTGCATCTAGTTTAATAAGAGTTATTTTCGCTAATTTACAGATGTTTGCTTGTATTTTTTGCCTGAGATTTAAACTACAGAAAGTTTTTGCAGTCTGTAAAAAATACTATTATAAAGACAGGCATCATACACCACACGTGTGCCGGCTTAAGTAACCATTTGGGTTATTGGACTATAAGGACATGAAAGCACAATGCGTAACAGGTTGAAAATAATAATATTGGATCGGCCGTTTGGTTCTATATATCACTTGCTATTCACGTTTTCTATTTCTTATTTATATCCTAACTAATATTATAAATGCGAAAGTGCGTGAGTTTTTTGTTTGTTATGGTTTCATGCCTTATCTACTAAATAGATCATCATGAAATTTTGCATGTAATACACGTTGTCAGAGACACAGAAAAGAGCAAAGGGTATTCATCCAGTTAGCTCTTAACAGAGACACATCCAATGTGTTGACGGCCAACCTGGGCACTGAGAGATAGTGAGAGATAGATAGATCATAGTTAGAGATACAGAGAGACATAGAGATAAAGAGAGAAGGAACTAAACTATAAGAAGGTACATTTATTTTTATAAGCACCATCTCAGCACCATAGTAAGTCTAGGTATAGCATTCCTGAGTCACAGCTAGAGGATACATCGGCTAACTTGAAACGAAAAATAACAAAAGAAAGATAAGAAATAAAAGGAAGAAGGACTATACAAAATGTATAAAATTGTGCTGTGGTATTTCTTACTCACATAGTTACCAAAACACAAGACAGCACACGTGCTGTATCTGTGAGCAAGTCTGATTACATGTGTAATGTCACGGCGAGAGGGCACGTTGTCGACGAAGGATCGGTAGTAAAACCACTTTTAAGCGAATAACTTTATATTATGGTAAGTTGACAGTATGACAACCAAATAGAGAGTGTCCGTGTGATAGCGAGGCAGAGCTTAAATATCATTTTAAGAACAAAGAAACAATTTGGAATTATACTTAGTATCATTATCAATTTAGATATTGCAATGTAAATATATTAGTTAACGATGTGGACCTTTGAGAATAAACAATATTAAGTAATGTTGTTTGATTAGGGAACACATATTTGAATACTGATAGTCTAATGATTTTTAATGTAGAAATTAAGGAAAGTCACATTACACCTTCCCCCTTAGATTGAATAATTTTCCAAATTATTCCTTAAACATTATGAATGAAAATTAAAACTTGGTAAGTATGGATACTCTATACAAGCAATAAAACAAAATAATCACATTAAATTCTAATAACAAGCACTCTGCTATACACACAAAATTAATAATACAAAAGAATACAAAATCATTAAAAAATTTTATGATTAATACAATTTCATTACAATTTAAAGTTTATAGTGAAAACTATTATATAATAATAAAACATAATTAATTTTACTACAAAGCAAAATTTGGTATAAAAATAAAACTTACTAACTAAAACAAGTATGCATTTTAACAAAGCATAACATTATTTTGAGATTAATTAATACAATTGATAACTGTAAAACTTATAATAACAATGAATAGAAATCATCTTAAAATATACAGGTGGTATCGAATATACTAAACGTTATCGACATGGTACTGAATATAGATTTAAATATATATTTTTCTTTATGTTTTTAATTTTGCTATACGGGGACTTCTTCTAAGTGGAGGGGCGACTATTTCAGGTCCCTCTAATTCAATGTCTTGCATCTCTAATTCAGTAGGTGCAGTAGGTGTGTACATACTGCGCCTTTGGTTTACATTGAACGTTATACAGTTAGTAACCCTAGAACAACATGAGTCTCTGTCGTCATGTCTTCTAATATGATTTTTCCATAAATATTTTAAAAGAGGCCATGTGTATTTCATAAACACATAGAGTATGATCAATTTTATAATTGTTAGCAAAATATAAGAGAAAATTCCGTTTCCCATAATTTTGTTATACATAGTATTCTTTTTCTCAAAATCTTCAGTTAATGATTCGATTTCATCTAATTTATGACTAGTCATTTTCAAGGAGTCATGATCTAGTTTGTAACTTTGTAAAGGGATTAAATTTAATTTAGTTAGGTTTATTTTTTCAGTTTTTATACATTCATTTATATCAAATTTAGGGAATACAGATAATTTTACTTGATTTTCATTGTTGATATTATATGTAGTAAGAACCATATTACTAGTAAATATTTTACAGTTTTTATTAGAGTTTAGAATTCCTTTTTTATTTAGGGTTATATCTCGTGGTTGAGATCCTTCACATTTAACAGTAGCTAAAGTAGGCTTTGGGGCAATAAACAACCACTGATTGTCAGTATTTAGTTTATAAAATAATTCTTTACTTAATGTTGTTAGGCGAATGTTGCAATTATTTAGATTATCGATATTGTTAAGCAATATACCTATCTCACAGGATGGTTTCGAATGCGTGGAGAAGATTACTCCTCTGTTAAGGCATAATCTCATATTTTGTGAAATTTCTTGACAATGACTTAAATCTTTTAAGGTTACATAAAACATTCTATTTTCTGAAACTGAAACGTACTGTGCATTTTCTTCTGGTAGAATAAAAGAATAATAGTCATCATTTTTATGGATGGGCAGACTTATAATCTTATAAGTATCGAAGCTTTCATTGAAGACTAACGGAATGAGTAGCACAAAAATTAGTTTTTTTTTATTATATATGAACGCATTTATTTTAATTAAGGTTTCTAGTTTATATTTATTTATTTTTTTAATTTTAATTGTTGATTTACTAATTTTATTATTGAAAAGCTAATTTTAATATATTATTATGAACTATTTTATATTTATTTTTAATTATAATTGTTGATTTACTAATTTTATTATTGAAAAGCTAATTTTAATCTATTATTATGAACTATTTTATATTTATTTTTAATTTTAATTGTTGAATTACATTTAGAATTTAGTTTAACAACTTCGTAAGGTCCTTCGTAGTTAGCGCTTAGTTTTTTGCTTTTGCCTTTAGCAAATGTCGCTTTTTCTAAGAAGACCTTATCACCTATTTTTAAATTTATAATATTATTTTTCTTGTCATAATAATTTTTGTTAACAACTTTAGAGTTTTGAATATTATTTCTTGCCAATTCATGACTTTTTTGAAGTTTTAACTTTAGGTCGCTAATGTAGTCATCGTAAGTATACTTAAATTCAGGTTTACAAGTTATGCTTACAGGTAAGCTTGGTTTAACGCCAAAAATTAATTCAAATGGTGTGAATTTTGTAGACGTGTGAACTGAAGTATTATATGAAAACATTGCATAATCAATCCAATCATCCCAATTGGTTTGTTTATCATTAATATAATGTTTTAAGTAATCAGCTAAAGTTGAGTGCGATCTCTCTAAAGCTCCGTTGCTTTGAGGATGATAGGCAGAACAATTAATTTGTTTTATTTTAAATAATTTTGCTACGTTTTTTAAAAGCGTTGACATAAAATCTGAACCTTGGTCTGTTAATATAGACTTCGGTATTCCAAATTTGCAAATAAACTGTGAAACAAACGTTTTAGCTATCGTTAAAGCTTCATGGTTTGGTACAGCATAAGCTTGAGAAAATTTAGTTAAGTCATCCTGAAGTGTGAGAATGAATTTATTACCGTTTTCAGTTAATGGTAATGGTCCAACTATATCGAGGGCAATTTTTTCGAAAGGGTATGAAGACGTAGTTGTTAGTTCCATTGGAAGTTTATGTTTCTTCCTAACTAATTTGTTACGTTGACAAGAATCACATGACTTAATAAATTTTTTAATGTCGTTCTTCATATTTTCCCATTTGTATAATTCTTTAATTCTTTTGTAGGTTTTATGATATCCTGCATGTCCTCCGACAGGATTTGAATGATATTCTTCTAGTATTTTAGAGATATCTTCTTTATTTAGATTAGTTTTTAAATTGCAATAAATTTTTATTTTAATATTAGTGTTTTTAAATATATATCTTAACATACTTCTTATTTTAGGCCAATTTAATTTATCATAATGATTACCAATTTTGGGCATTTTTAATTCATACTCTCCCCCCTTATTTTGAAGTAAGTGGTCTCTCACTTTTATTAGGGTTTCAAATATGTCTTCATATTCGGCTTTATCCCAATAATGTTGCTTAATACACATATAGTAAATATAATTATTTTTTTCTGACTTTACTATTAAATTCTTTATGTCAATATCTTTAGGTTTAATCTCCTTAAAATGATTATATTTATTTTCGATTTCTTTTGTAAGTGTATCAGAACATTCTAAATCGCATGATATTGGTATACAAATGTTACCATTTAAAGAGTCTGTTAAATTGTCATTTAATTCTTCTATATTATTATTTACAATTATTTTATTTTCAAAATTATGTAGGAAATCATTATATGTATCAGGTTTAACTAATCGAATTCTACTTAAAGCGTCAGCGTTGTTGTTTAATCTTCCTTCTTTATAAATTATTTCATAATCATAGTCTTCTAACAGTAGTCTCCATCGTACTAATCTAGAACTTGGATCTTTAGCATTGAATAACCATGTAAGTGGTCTATGGTCTGTATAAATTTTAAATTTTCTTCCATATAAATATGGTCTAAAATGTTTTATACTCCATACAATGGCTAAAAGTTCTCTTTCAGTAGTGGAATAATTAGATTCAGCATGATTTAAAGTTCTACTGGCATATGCAATGGGTAAGTCTTTAGGTGGTATACCTTGAGACAAAACTGAACCTATGGCGTATGCACTTGCATCTGTAGTGAGAACAAATTCTTGTGAAAAATCTGGATATTGTAAAATTGGTTTCATTATTAATTTGTCCTTTAATTCTTCGAAAGATTCTTGCTGATTGCTGGTCCATTTAAATTCGACATTCTTTTTTAATAAAATAGTTAAAGGTCTAGCCAATTTCGCAAAGTCTTTTATAAATCTCCTATAGTAACCTACAAAACCTAGGAAAGCTTTTATGTCCTTTTGATCTTTAGGTATAGGATATTTCTTTATGACTTCAATTTTCTTAGGGTCAGGTTTTATTCCTTCATCTGTAATTAAGTGACCTAAGTACAGCACTTGTTTATGCATAAATTCGCATTTATCTGGCTGAATTTTTAAATTGAAATTTTCTAGCCTTTCAAGAACCTCAATAAGACGTTCGTTATGTTGTTTTAGTGAATCAGCGTGAATTATGATGTCATCCAAATAAACGAAACATCTGTAGTTTTGTATTCCTGCGAGTACACTATTCATTAATCTTTGAAAAGTGGCAGGTGCGTTTTTCAAACCAAATGGCATTCTGTTGTATTGGTAATGTCCTGAAGGGACTGAAAATGCAGTTTTTTCTGCGTCTTCGGGTGCCATTTTTATTTGGTGAAATCCTGAAATAAGATCCAGGGTGGTGAAATATTTAGAATGACCTAGCTGATCTAAAATATCTGTAATATTTGGTAATGGGTAACTATCACCAACAGTAGCTTCATTAAGCTTCCTGTAATCAATTACGATCCTCCATTTCTTTTCACCTGAAGCGTCAGCTTTTTTAGGAACAACCCAAACTGGTGAATTCCATGGGGAAGTAGAAGGTTGTATAATATCTTGTTCAAGCATATTTTTTATTTGTTTTTCAACCTCTTCTTTGTGCACTTGTGGATAACGATAAGTTTTTACATTTACTGGTGCACAATCAATTTTAGTCGGAATATAATGAGATAATGCGTCTGAGCATGTTAATTTATCTCCTTCCAAATAGAAAACGTGATTAAAATCACTGCAAATTTTTTCTAAAGATTCCTTTCCTTCGATATTAAGATGTGATATACGAAGTTTTGATTTTATAATATTGATACGATTGGAATCATAATTAAAATTGTGTTTCGAAGACACATTCATTATTGTATGACCTTTTAGTTGGTTTTTAAATATTTGTGTTAAAGGTTCCACTTTTATTTGAACCTTAGACAGTTTTATTTCCTTATCATTCGTGTTTAAAATCGAAGTATAAGTTTTATTATTTACACATCTAATTAAACTGTCTGCGATAATAACGCCTTTTTTAACTTCAATTTTATTAATCATACCTAACTCGTGGTTAGAATCTGTATTGAACTCAACGATTTGTTCACATCTTGGTTTAACAATTATTTCATTATTATATATAGTGAACGAATTCAATTTCAAAATTTCATGTGAACTATAATTTTCCTTATAGCAATCCTCTCTTGGAGTGTTATCACAATCCTTGGTAGGAATTTTATATGAATCCTCTATGGGAATATTATGCGAATCCTCTATGGGAATATTAGTAGAATCCTCTGTAGGAATATTAATAGAATCCTCTGTGGGAATATTCATGAATAAATCCGTTAAGGAAACTGAAACATTGTTGTTTAATGACGACTCTTTAGGTCTTATCACCTTTTCAACTAGGACGTCACCACTGTCCATTGGAGTAGCCCTGGAGGCCGATTGACTCTTTTGGGGTGGCTCATTAGATGTCTCTATGTGGTACAAGGGGATAATTTGATCGTCAAACTTAAGAACATCTTCCTCAAAGTCAATGGTAGCATTAAGACATTTTAGAATGTCATTGCCCAAAATACCATCAAAATTTATAGGAAAATCTCTTTTTACAACATGAAATAATGTATTATAGTTCCTATTTTGGAGTATTAAATCAAGATAAGAATATCCTGCGGTTTTATTATGTTTTTCAACATTATCTATACCTTTTAAATATAAAATATGATCTATGTAAACTGGAGTGTCGTATAAAAGTTTATGAGATTTAATTAAAGAAATTGTTGCTCCAGTGTCGATTAATAATTTAACTGGTTCGCTTGTTTGTGCGAATTTCAGTTCAACAAATGTCGTAACAGCGTTTAGATTTAGAGTATGGATCCGGCTATTACGTGTAAATTTTCCCTCTGCACAGCCGGTTGCGGAGGGTCGTTCGAGTTTAAACGACCACTCGGCTGTGGTTTGGAGTTAATTTTTTTATTTTTATTTTGAAAATTATTATGTTGATGATCACTTTTGTTAAAATTATTTTTATTTTTTAATTTAAAGCAATTATCTATATTATGATTGGTTTTCTTGCAATATTTGCAATATTTTGTCTGTTGGGAAGTGTGATGCACCTCCTGATTGTGAAATTTATAAGTTTCTATTTTACTTCTAAGTTGTTGCTCTTCCGAAAGAGCTATACCAATTGCAGCTTCTAAACTTTCAGGTCGCTGTGACTTGACTAATATAGTTAAATCTTTATTCAGTCCATTCAAAAATATACTAAGAGCTTGATTTTTTATTAAATTAACGCAAGCTTCTCTACTTATTTTATCTAAATGGATATCTAAAGAATTTATAACTTTAATATAACAAGATTCTAATCTATTCGAAAAAGACATTACATTTTCTTTCGGAAGTTGTCTACATGAATTCAATTCTAACTGCCATTGTCCTAGCGTTCTTCTTTCTGAATAAGCGTCGAGCAGATGTTGCTTTAGGGTTCTCCAATCGGGGAACTCTCGATTTCTCACAATTGCTCTAGCTTTATCCGTTATCCTTGTTTCGATGATTGCGAACAGGACAGGTTGTAGTAGTGGATCAATAAGGCTAAGGGCCTTTTCACAATTATCAATGAATTCGTATAATTTAGACTTGTTGCCGTCGAATTTTATGAGCATTCGCTCAGCCATTTCAAGGCTTATATTCGTATGAGGGCGTGACACCTCCATTTTGGTTGGTTTCTGTTCCATAATAATATATTTAAGTTGCCTTACTTGTGAGTTTTCTCCGAAAGTCGAATGTGCCGCCGATGATTACCGAAGCCTTCTTGAAGTTTTAACTGCAGGTCTTCAATGCTGGCTCCGCTGGTATCCGTTGACTTCTACGGTCTAATTAACGGATCCTACCGACTGCGCCAATTTTTGTAATGTCACGGCGAGAGGGCACGTTGTCGACGAAGGATCGGTAGTAAAACCACTTTTAAGCGAATAACTTTATATTATGGTAAGTTGACAGTATGACAACCAAATAGAGAGTGTCCGTGTGATAGCGAGGCAGAGCTTAAATATCATTTTAAGAACAAAGAAACAATTTGGAATTATACTTAGTATCATTATCAATTTAGATATTGCAATGTAAATATATTAGTTAACGATGTGGACCTTTGAGAATAAACAATATTAAGTAATGTTGTTTGATTAGGGAACACATATTTGAATACTGATAGTCTAATGATTTTTAATGTAGAAATTAAGGAAAGTCACATTACACATGGTTCTCGAAAATGTATTAAAGTTCTTCAAACGCGAGCTCATTTCCATTTAAGGATCAACAGAGCTAAAGACTTGAAAGTAAACTCGAATACTAAACAAAACACTAAATCACTAACGCCACAACAGGCTGCCCTAGGATCAAACATTTCGCAATTTTAAGGCAAACCGCGAGGTCGTCCAGATAGTTAAGTGTACTAAATACTGGCATTTATTGTGTACGTCTATCTATCTATATCTATCGTATAGTTTAGTAAAGATCTATAATGTTTACACAGCTGAGCCCTTTGTGTTGGGATGGATTAGCAGTTTTTGTGTAGGCCTCTACGCGTGGGAGTGCCTTCGAAGTGTTTTTATTGAATCAAAAAATATAATCGGGCATGTAGCGTATATGGAGCGTACTAAACTGGTGTATTGTTTTTACATCAAAGTGGAATTTAACTTTCCATTAGTTGGAAAACCGAAATCGTTGAGTAGCTATAGAGATTGTTTTACAATTTCTAAAACCCAGTCTAATTGCAGTTAGATAAATATATATACTACTAGGTGGTGCTCGCGACTTCGTCCGCGTAGAAAAGTATAAAACGCCATCTACCGTATTATGGATAGATGCCGCTATCTCCCGGGCCAAGCCGCTAGTATTTACTTTTATGTTAGATTTCCCGTAGGAATGAAGCATTTTCCCGCGGTAAAAAGTATCCTTTGTTCATCACAGATAATGTCGGCTTCTAATGGTAAAATAATTTTCAAATCGGTCCAGTAGTTTCGGAGCCTATTCTATACAAACAAACAAACAAATATTTCCTCTTTGTAATATTTGTATAGATATATATTTTTAGCCAGGTCTCTAATATGAAAACAGCGTGGAAATAATTAAAACAATAATAAATACTATGAGGACTTATATATCTAGCTATAAATTATTGCAACATACCTTTTTTATCCCATATTGCTTATTTACTTATATTAAAAGTATAATAATATTACTATATTATATTTATGATATAGTGATAGTGTAGTAATATTATCACTACTAAGGATAATTTACAAACACATACTTACTTACCTAATTCATTGTTTTCATAGGACATAAGCCAGCCTTGATCTAGTGACTTTAATTAACTAAATTCTAACAAATTTTGTACACAAAAATACTTCATGATTTATTACGAGCGTCATTTCCATCGATGTTACTTCAGTATATTTTCCATTTATTATTATTAGTAATAACTACGAACCTAAAGCCTTTTTGTCTTCATGTGCTAAATAGAAATCAATAGTTTATTTATTTGTAATCAAACTCGTAAACGCAACAAACAGTTCCAATGCTCAGGCGCATTCATCGCCCGACCTTGACTCCGTTTCTGTGTGTCTGGTGTCAGCAAATTATCTACGCCAGTTCTGTTTTAGATAATATTAATGTGTTATTGTTATATTAATGTTTGTCCTGATATAATTATTCACCCGCAGTGGCTAATTGTTAGCGGGTTGAGTTTCTTTGTTCACTTATTTGTATATATGTATAATACAGCGTCTATATGAAGTGATTCTTCATCATAAGGAGTGGTCAGATTGAGTACACTGCTGAGAATATAGGTCTTATTCCTAAGAAGTCTTTATCTTATCCTAAAAAGAGCCAACCAGTAATATCTCGGTAAAAACACATTCTCACATTCCCGAAGATGGCGGTTTGTATTCCATTCTTTCATTTTATACTGCGACTAGCTGGTGCTCGCGACTACGTCCGCATTGAAAAGTATTAAACGCCATCTACCGTGGAGCGGATCGCTAAAAATATCGCCAAGCAGTTGTCATGTTAGTCGCTTCACCTGATTCTGGATAGATGGCGCTGTAAAGTGTATCACGGGCCAAGTCTCTAGTATTTACTTTTATTTTAGATTTTCCCGTAAGAATGAAGCATTTTCTCGCGGTAAAAAGTAGCCTATGTTCATCACGGATAATGTCGGCTTCTAATGGTAAAAGAATTTTTCAAATCGGTCCAGTAGTTTCGGAGCCTATTCTATACAAACAAACAATCAAATCTTTCCTCTTTATAATATTAGTATAGATTTTCCTATCACAGAAATTTTTATGCTAGTATTCTTAAAGGGATACCATATTTATGGCATACCTGTGACATAGATACAAAAGAATTGTAAGAATTGTATTTACAACTAGCTGGCGCCCGCGACTTCGTCCGCGTTGAAAAAAGAAAAAAGTAGCCTATTCTGAGTCCCGTACGTCTAAATGTTTATCTAGCAAGTTTCATGAAAATCAGTTAATTCGTTTTAGAGTTATGGAGGAACATACATACATACATACATACATACAATACCTACACTTACAGATTTATTATTAGTATTGATTGATGATGATTATATTATAAGAAGAATGATTTCCAAGTAAAATGCTTCTAAATCTAAAATTGAAATAAATTTTAGTAACAGTACTAATACTTACCTAAAATAGGTTCTGTTAAGTGTTCAACTATTCTAAATGATCTGGTCATAAACATTGATGAACTACATTCAATGTACCAGTTAGACGTAAACAAGCATTAAATCGGGCCTAGATTTAAGGATAAGATTTAACTGTCTCGTTCAATCAACCTAGATTTCATGTTGCCTTGCTGTTTTCATTGTTTCCTTTAGACTAGTAAACAATATTTGGGAAATATTCAATACAGATATTATTTTATGTTTATATAAATTATGTTTTATAAATAAATTATATATATATATAAAAAATACTTTTCTAATATCAGTAAATGTGAATGTATCCTTTTATATTATATTTAATTAATACGAGTTCATAATTATGTGGGTGAATATGGATCGAAAATTGATTATTAGATTATTAATTAAAAAAATTAGACAAAATTAAATATTAGATAAATACACTAAACACGTAACTTGATAATATTAATATTTAATGGAGCAAAAGATTAAGATTTTTTTCTTAATTGTCTTCATCTACCATTTAGAAAGACTTATCTGAAAGATAGATATAATTTTCTGTAAGAGAACTGCTTTTACCATAATTTTAGTTTAGAAATGTCCAATTTTCAACATAATATTATTGTCTAATTTTGCGCAGCATTTTCAATAACATTAAATTTTACTTTATCTTTCTGTTAATGGGCCTAACCTTATCTGTGCTAATGGTTGTTCAACTTACCACGTTTTTTTCTTTCGTTCAACGCCAAGCAAAGGTCTATTTTTTATTTACGACAGTACTTTTGCGCAGTAGTTCCAGTTCAGTTAGGGTAAATCTTCGTAAAAGTGAAGGGCTGTGATTTTTTTTTAAATTATTAAATTTGTTATAAAATTAATAATAATATCCAGTTAATTATTTAGTATACCTAATATTATAGCAAACACAACTGAACCAGTAATAAGTATCATCATAAGATAACTCGAAATTTTAGTAGATAAATTATGACTAAAATAATACATATGAAAAATGTAGAAGACTACAGTGAAATAATAGCATATGTGCTGTTGTGATTCGGTGAGTGAATAAGGGATGCTAGAGCTTATTACCCCATCATATGAATATGAAGTAGACAACATATGTAAAGCTTTTTTTAGATGAAGATTAGAAATCAAAAAATACCAGATAATTTATGACCAACTATGGGTCCGTGTACCCTAAAGGCTTATCACTCGTCCACAACATGTCCGAACTAAAACGAGAAAAAAAAATGTTTTGTTTACATTTTTTGTGTCTCTCAGCTGTGGATAGTAAAAGTTTTTGCTGCCTTAGTAGGTAGAAAAAGAAATTTACTGCGAGATTTTTTTTTATTTGTCGACCCCATACGCTTACCTACCCATAACTTGTTTCTTTGTGTGTTTACATTTTTTTTTTTCTAACTAATTTTTTGTAGCTTTTCCATCAGTATATTATATGATGTCAGGGTAATAAATAATTTTGGCATAAACAAAGTATTTTGTCGAAATTTATAGCATGCGTACGTGTTGTATAAGAAGGATATATATACTTATACGACATCGACAAAGTCATCGCAAGTAGAGCTATCCAAAAAAAGATACCTGATTAAGTGAATCGATTGATGCAATTAAAGATTTAATTAGTCACTACTATATATTCGGTTTAGGAGTTTGTATTCTCTACTAAGGCTGGTTTCAGTGCTCTCCTGACGGTCAGTACTGACGATACGCACGACAGAGCGCGGTAGCAATAGGCGTACGTAAGGTCAGGCCTTGGTCAGGCGAGCTCTGTAATATTTCATACAAAATGACAAGCGCGTCGGTCGCACGGTCAAGAGTGCGTATCGTCAGTACTGACCGTCAGGAGAGCACTGAAACCGGCCTAAGGATTGCTAATACATATAGTCGGACCGGCATAGCTGGGCGGCAAAAATATGCCGAATGAAATGTGCCGCCCCGACTATATGTATAGCAACCTTAATAAAGAGGCGTAGTCAGACAGACCAGAACTTACTGCAAATCACAGTTTTACAATTAGTTCTTTAAGGTCAGATAAGGGGCAGCATGTGTGCTGTTGTGTTTCGGTGAGTGAGTAAAGAATGGCTTAGCCCCCATATTATCATCTATATTCCTCCTTAATCTGTTATCCTTAAACATATTAAGGTAATACAAGTCAGTTTTCCTCCATACAAACGTAGAATGATCATTACTAGGCTGTTTTATGTTTAAAAGGTAAGCATGATACCGATTTATCTTGTTCGTATGCATAGAAACTTTAAAAAGAAAGATATGATCCTTGAAAAATCCATATTTTAACACAAGTTTTAATGCAACTTTGTTTCCAGTATAGAAACATATCAGTCTATACAAATACTTACATAAATGAAGATATGTTTTCACAGCTAGTTCTCACAGATTTCACTATTAAGCCCACTGACTGTGACCAGTAAAAGTTTTTAATGAATTCCCTCGCAAACAAGAGTCCGGTAAATAATATGGATTCGTGAAATAACAGGTGCTGTATGGAGTCCACAATCTCCCGTCATAACTCTAATACGCGTTGGATTAAGAATAAATATTTACTAAGAGCTATGTAATCGAACAACTAATCCTATTATTGAAACGTTCTAAATAAGTTCTAAATCCAGGCATAAAATCTTCGAAATAAATTTACACGTGAAGCAGTTTTTTGAAATAAAAAAAAATATTTCTAGTTTCTACTAGAAAATAATTTAATTTGATAATATTAAATTGGTTCAAATCATATTTTTGGGACATTAAGACAAAACTGGGAAATCAAAATTAAGCTTTTTTTCTCAAGACTACTATTAATTATTATTATTAGAAAAAGAAAATTATCCTGCTTATACCTACACAATATTATAAAACAAAGCCCTCCGCCGCGTCTGTCTGTTTGTTTGTTCGCAATAAACTCAAAAACTACTACACCGATTTTCATGCTGTTTTCACCAATGGATAGAGCGGTTTTCAAGGAAGGTTTTAGTATATAATTTACAAAGTTACGCAGGCGAAGTCGCTGGCTGCAGCTAGTTTTTATAATTATAATTTACTAGCTGGTGCCTGCGACTTCGTCCGTATTTAAGGATGAAAAGTACCCTATGTCCTTTTTAGTGTCCCAGACAACGTGTATGCAAAATTTCATGGTGATCGGTTCAGTAGTTTTTGCGTTAAAGCGTAACAAAAAAACAAATTCACATTCAGATTTATAATATATAATTTACAAAGTTACACGGGCGAAGTCCCGGGCAGCAGCTAGTTCAAAATAAACTATTATAATTTTTCTGTTGGACGTAATAATATTATAGATATGCGCACAAGCTTCTCAAGTGTAATCTGCCGTTAATGCAGATTTGCACGGCTTCTTAACAATCTACACCTCTGAAGATACAGAGTTATAAGATAGCATCTAGCCTTTAGCCTCATATTTGTCTTATCATCACTGCAGAGCTTAGTCAAGTGAGAGGCTATGCAAGTAGTGTCAACTCTATATGATATCCGCGTGGAGCGTGCAATGAACTCTTCACGGGCTGCGGGCGCACTAATCTGTGCACATCAGCCGGATTGCAATTTATTAACGGTGTCCGTGGACATGTGTCCGGGAAACATTTCCAATTTGAGACCATTTTTATTACCTTCTTATTTGCACAGTGTAAATTTTTCTGCATTTACTAAATATTTAGATCAATTATTGTTATAGGCATTAATTTTGTGACCTCTCACGACAGTACCTACTGATCAACAAGCTTAAAGGCCCTCAGCTAAGAGTTTATTTGGTGGATAAGATCAGAGAAATTCACAGAAGAACCAATGTTAACCACATAGTCAAGAGAATTAGCAAACTGAGTGGTAATAAGTCGGTTAAATGGTGTAGAAGATTTCTCGAAAGAAGGCACGAATTGGAAAGCGAAGACAAGACAGGTTAGACAGACAACCTGAAAGACCACGCGTAGTGGTGATCCTTTGGAGAGGTTTACATTCAGCAGTGAAGAGACCTCTCTCTCCACTGTTGGAAATGGGCCTCTGCCAAGGCTCGCCACCACACAGAGTCATCTGTCCTTCACAACCATGATGTCATAGTGCAAGATAATATTGTAAGGATACCTGTTCATGACAAAAAATGCCTATAATTTTAAATATTTTCATGTCTTTCAATTAGTTATTTTTAGGTCTAATCAACAAGAGCCCTCTCTAGATTGATTCACTTCCTTTAAAAGACTGTTGCCTTCAAATACAAATAGTTATCTCTTTGGCAAGTCATTATTATTTCTAATCCACATTAATAGCTTAAATCAGGTATAATAGATTTACAATAAAGTAATTGCTAGTGCAATAAAGTATCTTCTGTTAATTATAAAGCGTAGTCCGTTGTCGACAGTACAAGTTAATAGATTGAGTGCGCGTTGATTGCAGAGGCGTGTTCACACTTGCGGAAAATTGCGGCAAACTATTTGGCAAATATTTGACGATGATGTTGACCGAAGTGATTTCGTATTAGTATGCATTATTTTGTGTCCGCTGAAAGTTTCATTAGTTTCGGCAGTTGTTGTAATAATAGGTTTGGGCACTAAAATTAGTTGGAAATTTTAAAATTACTAAAACTAAAATACATACCTAGTATGTAAAATGTTTTTCGATTAAGTAGTAAAAGTGCATGGTTACTTAGCGACATGGAGGTTAATGTCTAAGAATCTTTTTCTTAGTTATTAAAGTTTATTTATATTATTTTTAAGTCTTATTTATTACAATAATGTTTCGTCTAATTTATAATAAGTAATTCGTATTCAACAAATTTAATTAACTCTAGAGTAGTTGCAATTGCTCTACCGACTTTGTCTATAAACCTTAGTATGAAAATTTTCTGTACCTACATTATTAGGTACATCATATCACAAGAAGAGAAACATAAGAAGAGAATCATAAGAATAAGAAATCCTATAGAAACATTGTTTAAAGTTGGCCTATAAATTTCGCATTATGTACTAAGCTTTACAATATAAATATATCACCTATTGGTTGACATCAGGTGGTTGGTTTGAGTGAATTACATGCAGAACTATACTGCCATTAAAATTAATGGTATCCATATGCAAATGAATTGAAATGTCATGTTATTGAAAGGATTAATAACGAGGATTATTTTACTCTCAACAGCTTATTTTTTCATTAAAATAAAAACATGAAATAAGAAAATGTATTGTGAGGAGCATGGCAGGAACTTTGCAGTCCGCAGACAGCAATTTCAAGTGTATTTTTCATGTATTTTTACAGAAACCCACAGTAATGTGACAGCATGTGCGCTGTTGTTAATTGTGACTTAGTGCTTCTCCAAGTGAATATATCACAATAATATTATCAGGAAATTTGCAAAAAAGCAAAACAATAAGCGAACTAAAGCTGATAATAAAGAGAGAAGATTAAAATTTGTATTTTTGTATTTATGTTGTATGACCAATTTCACTCGCCAAAAATATTAAACGGCTTGAGTATTGAATCCACGGCCAATTATTTTTCTCATATTATATTCACTTATACTGAAGTATTTCATATCTATGGTTATTATTATAGTAATAATTTAATTGTTTTTTTTTTATAATTATATGCAATTAAAGATTGATCTTCTCTCAAACACATGCTTTTTATACAACTCACGCCATCTGCCGTTGAAAAAGCGAATAAAATTTAGCTATACAAAAGAATATTGTGATATCGCTTTAATATTAAATTCCATACGTAAAATATATTTAACGTGAATTCACTATAGAAATAAAGATAATAAAAATGACGCAATCTTACTTTAATATTGGATAAGGTAAATATTTTCGCGTGGATTCGTCATCTATAGTAGGACAATAACCTACTTTCGATTCTCATACGATACGATGGACTCTGAACATGTTTGAACTTGAATACCAACATTTTTTATATTATAAAATTCCAAAATAACTTTTTATATTAACTAGCTGATGCCCGCGACTTCGTCCGCGTTGAAAAAGAAAAAAGTAGCCTATCCTATGTCCCGTACGTCTCAATGTTTATCTACTAAATTTCATGAAAATCAGTTAATTCGTTTAAGAGTTATGGAGAAACATACTTACATACATATACATACAGAAAAAAATTGTAAAAATGGTCAATTTAGTTTCACTATCATGTATAGAGCCTATAAACAGGATATCTCTGAAAATAAAGTAACTTACTCACTGACCGACCCTTACAGATTTATTATTAGTATTGATTGATAAGTTAAATACTATTACTTACTAGCTGTTGCCCGCGACTTCGTCCGCGTTAAAAAAGATAAAAAGTAGCCTATCACGTGTCCTTCTAAATGTTTATCTACCAAGTTACATGAAAATCAGTTAATTCGTTTAAGAATGATGGAGGAACATACATACATACAGAAAAATATCTAAATATCGTCAATTTAGTTTCAGTATCATGTATAGAGCCTATATACACGATATTTCTGAAAACAAAGTAAGATTTATTATTAGTATTGATACAACAGATAATGTATAAATTGCGCAGTCTTATGTAATGGAAAGACCGACTGGTTAAAGTAACCTTAAGACCTCTTAAAACCCTCCAAGTAAAATATCATCAAGTGTGCTTTTGTATTTTGGTGGATTTTATATTTTTCTTCTACACCTATACATATTTTTCATGTTCAGGGGCCTTAGACAAAGTAACCAATCGAAAACGATAACGAAGTTCGAAAACAATAAAATGTATAGGATTGACATAGGCCTTCGCTAAATCACGTGATACTTCCCATACATTTTAACGATAACGAACTTCGTTATCGTTTTCGATTGTTACTTTGTCTAGTGTGTTGAAATAATTTAATATAATATAGATACAAAAACTAATCTTATATAAATATTAATTAATAATATATTTTTCTAACATACATACACCCCTCTCACTCTTTGTGCATAATAAAAAGTCACGAAACGACTTCACTTGCTTTTGCGCTCTCTAGGCTACAGACGCTTAACCAACTTAGTGAAAAAGTATTAATATAATTTCATTTAACTAAAGATCTCATGTTTTATTTTACGCCCATAACTTAATTTCTAATATAGTGCCCCTGGATCGGCAGCGAACTTGAATATCCTTTTGCGTTATTTGTACTAGGTATAGGCGATGATAGCCATTTACCATCAATTGTACTTTCAATGAGCTTACAGATATTTTTACATAATAAAATGGGATGTGGCTGTGTCGTAGACACTGCAGCGTTTTTTAATCATTGATTTTTTTTACGTGAATACTTACGTTTATGTTACTAGTAATATTTTCTTTGTGAGTACCTATTAAAAAGTAAGTAATACCCATGTAATAACATAGAGCAAATAGTACTTATACTGGTTAAGTACTATTTAATCTATGGTAATACATAAGTATTATTATATGCAACGAATTTGACACCACATTAACAAAGAAATCTTTCACATTCAGCTATTGAGTGGTGTATTGATGAAATTTTGGATGTATGGATGATAGATACACGGTCAAGCTTCACCCCCCAATGTTGTTGTCATTAGTTTTTTGAAATACCTCCCACTTTGGCAGTAAATTTAAAAACGTATTTTCACGTCTAAAGACTTGCTCTGCAAAGAAAAAGCACTAGACAGGTACTTAGGCTATTTAGTAGATGTAAATAATAAGATATCCATCGTATAATGCGTTGAATCACCAAATGGTATCATAACAATGTCAAGTATGTATATTATCTGATTAAAATAATACGGAAATAACAAAAATATTAATATTTTGATAAAACTGATGGATGACCTTGGCATAAATTTCCAATTATTAATTATTATTGTTCCAAAGGACTAAATCTTGACTTTGACTATTTATTAATTTCGTAATTCTTTTTGCAAACGTAATATGTACCTAACTATTATGGATTTTAGTATGAACTAGAAAATGTTAAATGAACATTTTTCGTTAATCATTAGTTAACACTGTCAATTAGTTAACGTTAACTTAACATTAGGTAACTATTGATTTGGTACAAATAATTGTCATAATAGAAATTTAGTCTTTGAATATTCACTAATAAGACAAAGTTTTTTAAAGGCATGATTTATAAATAGGTATGTAACACATTTATTTATAAATATTATATATAAAAGTATAATGTTTTCTAATTGTGTAATCTATGATTATTTTTTTATAATAAATTCCAATGATTAATAATTTATTTAATGATATTTTTGGTTGCGTTTTGATATCGAGGTAATATTTTGTTAAAATAATTATATATATTAATATGTGTTTTGATTCTCTTGTAATAAATCCTTAATTAAATTGCAAATATTCTAATTGAGTTATATTTAAAAAATACTATAATATTAGTGGAAAATTATTCTCCTTAATTTTTTTTTCTCTTAGTCTACTTACTGTACAGGTATCAGGAACACTTGCTGAAATACATGAAAAAACATACGTTTCTTTGACCATACTTTCATATTGCGTTTAGTAAGACGTTTAAAGTGCTCGATACAATTTATTTTTTTACTTTTTTACAGTTTCAAATTAAATAAAAAAATGCGTCATTTAAATTTTTGTCACTTTTGATTTAAACAACCATAAGTTATAGAATTTTCTCACGGAAAATTTTATGTAATTAGAAAATAATATATTTTGCAACCATTTCGCCAAAACTGTCCCCGTCTCTCTGTTTCTCCGCTAACTACTTTAAAACGACCCGACGGATTTTAATTCGGTTTTCACTTACTGCAAGAGGAATAAACGAGGAAGCTTTGTTTATATAAAAAATTGCATCCCGGGTGAAGTCGCGAGCAGGTCGCTCGTGCCTTTTGATGATAATTATAACATTTTTTACGACCTCAGGCACATTACATTAAAATCGCTTTGGTTTAGGTATTTGATTGATCATTGGTCGCCACGAGCGTTAATCAATTTTATTACTACTGTTGAGTAAATCTTTAAACAAAAGTTTTCACTTGACCTAAACGCCAATAAACCTAAAAACACCTTCGGTTGCACAAACAAAATGCGTATGGCAAAACCGCGACCATAAAACCGTTTTAAACGCGTAAATATACAAATCGTAAGAATCGGCGTCGAAATGAAACACACGCGAGATCTCCTGTCACAGTAACAATACGGGTGCAACTCGATCCTAAACTCGAATTAAAACCAGCTTCAGTACGGTATATCTTAACAAGTAGTTAAAGCCGCGTTTCAGCAAAGCGTCTAAAGTCTTATAAAGGCTTCGGTTGCGAGTCCGTAGCCGAGTGAACGCTCTCCGTTTAACAACCCCGTGGTCTCGAAACCACCATTCTTACGTCACCTCACCCCATATGAAACAACCAATCAGATTGGCCGAATCCATTTGGCGCGCTTTCTCGCGTTTACAATCAAAACCTGCACATTTATTTCTTTCCCTTTCGCATAGGGGTTGTAAGTCTAAGTGAGAGAGAGATAAAAAACTCATGTCAACTGGTAATGTTACATGATGTAACCAGTTTGAAAAAAGAAGGGTATATACGGCTGTGCGTTTGTGAGACAGGGACGGAGATAACGGTGTCGATGTTGATTGTGCTGGTGGAGTGTGAAGGGAACGTGCTACCGTGCGTTCCACTATTTATAATCAAATAGGTTTCGCTTGTGTGCGTGTATGGTTGCATTATGCACCGCACAAGTACATGGATAGAACGCGTCGAGTCGAGGCAATGATGTGCACGAAGTATTATCCCTTATTACACGATCCGCTTCCGCGCCGGCCGCACGTTCAATAGTTGTCAGCCGACCTCTTTTGTCGAGCGGTGAGCGAAGCCTAAGTTTGTTTACATCAAATAAGTCGGAGCTATGCATAGTGCGTTAGTTAACGCTATTGTGTCATTGGCCGTAACAGCCGGTTATCGCTAAATTACGAGTGAATTAAGGACAATGCTCGCGTAGTTTCGCGTTGAACTTTTTGTGCACCCGTGAACTTTTGAGGTCGCGTACGACTTGTGATCTCATTAGCGCCAAATTGAACTGTGAAATTTTTATCATAAAAACTTTTGAGTGCCATTCAGTTGAAGTGCTTCATTTTTTTACGACAGACAAAAAATTTCTGCAGTGAATTTTTTTGGGAAATTTTTTACTCTAAAAAAATCCATCAAAAATTCGAGATCCGAGGGAAAAATTGGCAAATAGTCCTGGATAGAAGGTGGAAGCGACGCTTTAATCGGACACACAGCATTTATGCATACAAAACAACAGATAAGTCCACGCTTCTTCCGTAGAAAAGGACTTTGCGATAGACAAAGATGGCTATAGCATTCAACTTGCCAGGTGAGAGAGAGGCGACTGAGGAGAACTTTTCACGATTGAACCGTCTCCTTGCCGAACTGTACGAGGTACTATGCCACATCTTGGTGTCACGCCAACCTGGCCAAGAAGTCCAGGAGAATCGGCGAGGTGAGTGCCCCCGAGAGCCTATAACACCACCTTACCACCTAAGATGCAATTCGACCTACATCGTCAACTTAGTCATGGTTGTCGCGATCATTAAAGTGTCTCTCGCGTCGTCACTCTTCAACACCATCAGATAAAATGAAGATTGTTGTAGATAAGGTATTGTTGACAGTGATTCTGCAAAGCAGATCTGGACTCTTGTTACATAATTTTAAGTCCAACCGGTTTTTTGTAAAACTGTTTATTTTTTTAATAAATTGACTCTGATGAGATGTTGTGTCCAACTGCACTTAAATTTTTAACGGTGGTTTAATAACGTGTCAAGTTTGAGTGAAACTATTTGTTTATTTAATTTAATAAATACAATAGTTTCATTGAAATTTGTATTTGTTAACATTTACTGCTCTAAATCTCTGCTTTATAAAAAAATCTCTATTTGAGTGAAGTTCGACAAAACGCCTCGCTTTTTTGTATAATTATACAAAAAAAAAACACAATTATGTTTTTTTTTTTTAATACAATTCTCGAGATAATATTTTCATAATTATGATATAATATGCATTTACCAAAAGTGTTTCTATTGTAAAATATTTTTGGACGAACGTATTAAGATTATGCTTTTGCGTAATAGGCAAAGATATTCCATAACTAACTTTTAACTATAGTTAAAGAATATCGTTGGTAATAGGGCAACACTTTTACCAGTGGTTAGGTACTATGTCGACAGGACTTAAGTTTTAAAATAATTTAGCATTGTTAAGTTTAAAAGGACTTTCCATTTGATCTCCTATTTTGTTTTAACAATTTTATTCACACGAATAATTGCTAGTTTAATTTATTTTTGGAATTATTTCCAAAAGTTAGTTTAGTGGTTTAATCATTATTTACCTACCTACGTATTTCGATCTCAAATTTTATTTTAGTTCCAAATAATCGATAGTCATAATTTTGTTTTAGTGCTTTTTTATTGTCATTATTTAATTAGACGCCAAATATTAGATAAATTATGAAAAAAAGTTCGTAAGCTAAAATATTTACGGCTCTAACTTGGGACGTACCTATCTTTAGTTTTATTCTGCCTATTAATTGATAATTACTTATTATTTGAGTGTTTTATTCGACGTCTTATTTCTAAATCGTCCTTAAATATATTTTTAGTGTAAGTGACTGTAAATATTTCTTTTTTAATTTCAATGCAGTGATTATAATTTTTGTTGTCATTGAACAATAATTGTTTCTGAGACTCTATGTTGTGTTTTTCTAAAACATGAAAATGATAAAGAAAAAAATATTGCTGTGTATAAAGTTAAGTACAATTTTTTATACTGGTGTAGATTTGTGATTTTTTTTAAACTGTAAATATTGCATTTAAACGTTTGTGATTTCTCTTAATAAGTCTAAAAAATAAACTTATTAGTTATTATCGACTACCTTTTATATCCTATAATAAGTACCGCATGTAATCACTTATTTCATAACCTGGATTGTGTTTATTACCCAATAACTGCAATTACTGGGGAATGTGAAAATAAATATTATTTTATAAAATATTTCACTTGAGTTTTTAATCTGCCACGGCGAATCCTTTAATACTAATAATAATTCTGTAATAGGATACTTTTCTTCTTTTTCAACGCGGACGAAGTCGCGGGCGACAGCTAGTTCATACATAAAAGGTATATTCATACAAATTAAAATCTCTATTATTAAAGAAAGTCTATTTTTATGACCCTTTATTTTCTGAATTGAATAATAATTAAAAATTAAAACATTCAAGAAAATGCTACACCACTATAATTATTTACATTTCTAATGCCTAGTTACTATATTCCAAGAGCTCGTGAACCACCCGAGTAACACGCGCACGCAAGGCTAGGATTTTTTTTTATTGATGAAAATGCCAGTCTGGCAGGTAATCTCGCGGTTGCGTCATTATTTAATAAATTTTTGAAAATGTAAAAAAAAATAAAATTTCATAACCTTCTCGCAAAAAAGCTGAAATTTTAAGGACACATTCTATCAATAGTTTAAAAAGTTTATGCATAGAGCCAACCTGATCTGGCGGTTGCAAGTGCCTGCCAGACCAGTATAAAGAACGTCCCAAAACTGTGCGACTTGAAGGGAAAGTACCTTAAATATTGTAGATAGGATATTCTGTTCAAAGAGGACTTTATGTTATTTTTAAAAGTTAGTAATACTGCATTCAAAGATTTTCTAAAAAATACTTGCTTCGTCTGGGAATCGAACCGAGTCAAAAGTGAAAAAAAAAAATCACCCGTATTTTTATGATGCCAATCGAAAGAATGGACAAAAAATAATAATTCTTCTCAAGTAACATAGTATCTTAAAAGAAAGGAATAACGTAAAATGTTTGATTCAAATTTCAAGAATATTATTTATTGCCGACGACGAAAAGAAATATCTTTGAATGCATTAACTTTTAAAAATAACAAAGTCTTCTTTCAGAAAAATGTCTTACCTATGATATTTAAAGTAATATTTAAGAATTTTGACAACCCAGAAATCGTAAGATTAAAAAATACAGATTAGTACAGACATATCAAGCAAAACTGTGCTGTAATAACTACAGTATGTTTAAATATGTTTGTGTGTATATATATATATATGCGTTTGCTGCTAAAACTCATAAACATCGTCAGCTTGTGTGCTCGTCAATCATGCCAAAAATAACTGTGTTTACATTCCCTAATGTCAGGGTTTACATGCGCCCGTTTTACATCGAGAACTGTTACTAACAATTGCGGGGACCATTAAGTAAAAAGGAAATTAGGAAGAACTAGCCGGCGCCCGCGACTTCGTCCTGTAGTCTATCCTGTGGCCTGTACGTCTAAATGTTTATCTACCAAGTTTCATGAAAATCAGTTAATTCATTTAAGAGTTATCGAGGAACATACATACATACAATACACCTACACTTACAGATTTATTATTAGTATTGATTATTGAATTAATTGTGAATAATTTTCATAAGAAAATGTATAACCAACAAAAATCAATTAGGTACTTCCAAAGATTGTTTGTAACTCAGAGTAGTAAAAAGCATTTTTACTAATATGAGGTTTTTAACAACATAATAAAAAATATTTTAAATAATAAAAACAAATTACTAGTAGGTCCAGATAAGTCAAGATTGAGATTTATGCTTTGTTTCTAATGATAATAAAAAAAAAATTTGTGGCTTTACTGTAACTATGAAAAGTTACAAATTTATAAGCCTAAATCCACAATTTTTTAAATAGTGCGAGGTTTTAGTATCGGAGATTACTTACTTCCTTGCCTCCGTCCACTTGGCTCCCACGTTTTGAATCCCATGGGATCCAAAGATATTTTTTTGTCACTTTGGCTCCCATGCTCATAGGACCATTGTCATACAAGAGGATGCAAAGATAATTATTTTACTTACCGTGGGCCCCCATAAGATTTTTTTAATCGATAAAATTAAAACATATTTAAAATAACATTAATAACTTAATTATAATAATACCTCGCATTTATTAACACAAACGATAACCAAATATAATTAAAGAAATTAACAAATTACCCTTAATTGAGATCTAAAAATAATAATTTAAATTATATTTTCATATCGAATGTTCTAACAGAGACAAAATTAAGAAACAAAATTTAAACGGTTCGTTACTTATTAGACTATTTTTTGTCAGTAAAAAAAAAATGCAAAAACTAACACAAAACAACGAGAGCAAACCACAAAATGAATACGCCTTGAAAAGGGTTATATATGTTTACAAAAGTAATCTATTGTATGTGTAAAAGTGACCCATCACTTTTGTCCCTACCTGGGACACATTGTAAAAAATACTCCAGAAAATCGGGCCTTAGAATACACATGAACTAGTTCAAACAAGAAACTAGAGGAAACGTAATCTTGACACGCTTTAAACCGCTGTTACAGTCACGAAGTCGCATGGTGCAGGACGAAGAAGATTTACTTACCCATTAGTATTCGCCAAAAAAATTAAGTAACTTGTAAGCGGGGCATTGTATTTCCGGCAATTTAGTTTTAAATTTTTATATAATACTAGCCGGTGCTCGCGACTTCGTCCGTGTAGAAAAATATAAAACGCCATCTACCGTATTTTGGATACATGGCGCTATCTCCCTAGCCAAGCCGCTAGTATTTACTTTTATTTTAGATTTCCCGTAGAAATGAAGCATTTTCCCGCGGTAAAAAGTAGCCTATGTTCATCACGGATAATGTCGGCTTCTAATGGTAAAAGAATTTTTCAAATCGATCCATTAGTTTCGGAGCCTATTCTATACAAACAAACAAATCTTTCCTCTTTATAATATTAGTATAGGTTTATTGTAAAAAAATTAGGATTAAGAAAGAAAATAAATGTGTATGAATAATAATAATAATATAAAATTTATTTATAAATCCTCCTAGTAACAAAAAATTAAAATTACATCCATTTAAGTTCAAAAAACTACAATATCTCACTCGTATATTAACAGCGAATGCCTGCAATTTTAATCTTATAAAAAACACTTTATTAAAATAATGACGCGTTAGTTTATTTTTATTGAAATATTTTGATAAATTTTAACACAAAATGTGACAAGAATTTCTGATAACAGAAGTAATAAGATAATAATTCTGATAATAAGACATGTATAAAAATAATCACGTGGGTAATGACCGCAGATTTAAAATCAAATATTTGGTAATGACTAATTATTTATTAGTGATGTCAAAATTAAAATAAGTAATTTTCTTTCTATTAACTAGATAGCGAGCTTCAGTTTTGTGGTTGAAATTAATTAAGAAAAAAATAATAGGGCGTGGCTTTGTCTTGTTTTGGTATTATAACGAATTCGAATATACTATTTAAAATACCAAAAATAATCTTTGATCCTTTTCCTATCGAGTGGTATAATTAAATTTTGGATATAGATTATTATTTATAAGTAATGAAGCTATAGCATCAACCTTTACCCTCTGATTTTGTCATCAAAACTTTTCTGAATTGGCTCACACTTGTTGGAAGTAAATTTTATGACATTCATGTCAAAAAACTTCATAATATTCACTGCAAAAAATAATACAATTACATTAACGCTGATAACGTATGACTTAAACCAAAGGCTAACATTGGCAGTGGACTCGAAGTTAAACTACTCGACATTCGAAAGCGAAAATCGATCGAGATCGTAAGGATCGTGAACGAAGAAATCGAAATCGGCCATTGTAAACATTTTATTACGCATTCGTTGTACATAAGTTTATTCTTCTTGCTTGGAGAAGTCAGTAAAAGTAATAGTTACTATATCTTATCATATTAGCAAAATACATATTTTGTTATCAATGTTTTCATTACAAAAATTACTAGCTGGTGCCCGCGGCTTCGCTCGCCTGAAAGTGTCCCGTCTGTCCTAGAACTGACGGCCAATCTTCCAGTAATAGAGAGAATACCACTTTAAGAAGAATAGTATTAATATCATTCAACAAAATATATCCTCCTTTGAAATTTTTACTACGACGTAAGCCGATCTCTCATTGCAACACGTGCATTATGATCTGATACATAAATGCATCTTATACGACAGTAACAGTATGTTTAACCTTAACATGATTTGAACAATAATGGAGGGATATTTTAAGAAGAACGAGATTAGGCAAACATTCCTATACACTATAGTATAGGTGAATTATTATATTAAGGTTTTAAGGCGACACTTGTGGGGGAATCAGCGCATGTGTACAATTGCGCACAAAATTGCTAAGGAAAATGAAATTTGTTTTTCTTATTTCGTAATTTTTCACCTCACTAACTTAACATTACAGGCAGTGTTGATATTCCTTCCATAAAATCATCTTTATGTAATGACAAAATACGACAATAAAACATACTAAACGAAGATACTAAAAGAAACTATCGATACAGAATTAAAAATGGTAAAAAAAAGATTAGTAGGAATTGGTTGATCGGTGTCATGCTTTTTGAATACACTTACTTCAAACCTATTCCGTTGACGATTGAAGTGGAAAGAGATGCTTCAACGATTTCAAAGATCATAATGTTTTTTTTTAAATATAGTGACTTTTGTTTCTCATTGTTTTAATTCATTCCCGGCGTAGTCTCAAAGATTACCTCTATACGTTCAATCTCATTGTAAATTTTTCATCCATAGCGTGACGTTTTTTAAAACAAGGCTATATACTTTTAAACAACAAATAATCTTATCTATCTATCTATTATTATAACATAAAATCTCTCTTCGACTCGCTCTGTATCTCCTCTAACTTGGAGTTGGCAATTAAAAGTCTTAAGCAATGGTATATTAATTAGATTTTCTTTTAATAATAATATTTTGTTGCACAATATTTCATTTCTTTTACTAAGCTCTAATTTAATGTTAATATTATACTATATGAATCAAAGTGGTTATTTCCAAACCATTTAATTCACTCTATGGACAAGTGCATACTGTTATTATTCGGTCAGTATGCAAATTTGAATTTTATTTATGCGTAAAGTTTGTGGTTTGCAACGGTTGTGCTTGTAACAAATGCGTACCGAATACACCTCACTTGTTACTGTGGTGAATAATTTTATATTTAATGTAAACAAGTCCTCTAAGATGTAAATAGATATGTGGACAGAAATTCATTGCTATTATTATTCATTACTATAAAGTAACTCTGTCTGTCTGTCTCGCTTTCACGCCAAAACTACTGAATTGATCACCATGAAATTTTACATACACGTTGTCTGAGACACCAGAAAGGACATAGGGTACCTTTCATGCAAGAAAAAGTAATGTTCCCGAGGGATTATCTAAAATATAAAACTGTAACTAACGCGTGGCCAATGTGTTATAGCAACAAGTTGTCAAGCGTTGTAATTGCTTCTACATTTTTAATTTTAGTCATCGCGTACGAAGTCGAGGGCACCAGCTAGTATCTCTATATGCTCGTATATAAACATTTAGTGTCATATGTTTCATGTCAATGAACTCCTAAACCACTGAACCGAATTTGATAAAACTTCGTAACTATTTGTGATTTGGTCCAACTTAAAAGATAGGATAGTTCTTGTCTTGAACCCGAGCGAAGCCGGTAGGGTGTTTATATGTCGGAATAATCGAATAAAACGGATTTTTGCAAAAATCCTAGTACATACGATTGCAAAAGACCAGATAATAGGAAACTTACAACGAATTTTGTAATCATCAGAGGTACTTTCAGGATTAAAAATGTATTAAAAATTATTCGAAAAAAAAAAAAATATGCACACGTCTTCATCAATAAATAATCTAGTGCCTCTTTTAAATCTAGTTATCGCGTGGGCCAGTAAAATAAATGCAAACAGAACTATTTCCGTTTATTTGCAGAGTCAAGATCTAAAACTTGAAGTTGTATTTCAAGTCAGTATTCAATTGGATCTGATTGCAATACGGCCGAGATTAACTTTGATAAATAGGAATCTGTAATTCTAATCGGAATCAAGTTATCTAGAATAGGGTCAATTAGAGCGAGCAAAAGATAGGGACTAGCTAAGATATTTTGTAACTGGTTCTCTATTGTTGAAAGGTTGATAGTCGAATTTCGCTAAGAAATAGTAGTTCAGATTACTAGGGAAACTTTAGAGGGTTGGAAAAAGTGATTTGATAACAGCCTCAGCACATAACATACAGGGAATGAAAAACAAACCCAAATTATCTTATCCGCTCTAATCGAAGAGCTGTAGTACTAAATTGTTTTCAAATTTAATCACCAGAATAGGATGTGTGCGTTAAAAAAACAGTATGTACCTATTTAAGATTACAGATAATATAATGCCAATGATAATTTAGGTTTTATTTGCATAAGAATAATTAATATAGTTCTTTGCAATTCAAGTGCGCGTGAGTTTGATTGCGTTGACGTCTTTTTTGTATATACTTACGTGTTGTAATAATATGTACGTACAATGGATAGCACTGACGATTAGCAATATAAATAATAAAAAAATTAAAAAAGTATACCGGGGATTTTTTTATATCTATACAATAATAACACGTATATACCAACTAGACGTCAGAACAACCAAGCTCACGTGTTCGTGAAATGCAAGGACTACGTACTACACAGTACATAATTTAGGTATGACACAGGTATGGTTTTGAGTCAGTTGTTTTACTTTTCTCATGAAAATCCATGATACGGACTCGTATAGTATACTTTGAGAAGGTTTACTTATTCCACAGGTGTTGTCCCAAACAGGTGCCTGTTTTTATTTTCTTTTTTTTATACATGTCCAGACATGTTCAATAGAGCTTTGTCTGGGCTCACTCCTAGCCCCGATTCGATGTTTTTTTTTCTCTCCGATCCAACGTCGAAGGCTGTGGAACGAATGATAATTTATTGCAACGAGTTTAGAATTTAAAAGAGCTTGGGTGTTTTATGTTTATTGAAATTCGAATTCGTCCTTCATGTATATTTTCGGGATATTAAAGACAGTAGCGCTTTTAAATGTGTTCATAAATGTTTGGGTAACGGTAATTCTGGCTAGAGACTTAATTAATAATCCAAGTGTCTATACAGAATTGCTGTTAAAGACTAGGTAAACGTACATGGTTTGAATCATAAAGATGGTGAAAGGAAACACTTTGAGTTTACATTTATTATTATCATTTGAATGAATAAGAATAAGAATCAGTCAATGATATCAAACGTATAGCCTAGATAAGCACTTTCCTGGGCTAACGTTGTAGAAATCGGACCATTAGCAGGGACCAAAAGTTAGATTTAGATACCGTGAACCTCTTGTACTTACAGAACGGCCTCATCATTAAAAACATGTTATAAAAAACTTAACTTTTAAATAAAAGAAATTTATATAAGCATGAGACACAATGAGCAATCAATCAAGGTCATTTCACTTCAAGACATCGACAATTACTTATCACTGAATCAAAATTTGGACCAGTTCTTAATTCATGTAGACCTGACTTTACATTACCAATTTCGCGGTCCATAAACTTTGTATTGTATACGGAATATCTTCATAACCCTGCGGACAAAATTTGTATGAGTTAATTTTAATTAATTCACACCTTTGAAAAAGGTCCATTGAAAAGGATGAAATAGGTCACTAAAGGTCAGTTTAATGGTTGGTAAACAAGAAACATTGAGATATTTATTACATATTTCATAGCTTTTAAAAAATTTATGTGAGAATCTGTTGGCAAGATTATTTAAAGCGAAAAAATATGTATGAAAAATTAAATAAAAATCAAGAACTACCTAAAATTGTCACATAGAGATGTTATATTATAAAACATATTATAAAACAAAGTCGCGATAAACTCAAAAACTACTACACCAATTTTCATGCTGTTTTCACCACTGGATAGAGTGGTTTTCGAGGAAGGTTTTAATATATAATTTACAAAGTTACGCAGGCGAAGTCACTGGCTGCAGCTAGTTTATTATAATAAAAGCTTAGATAAATTATAATTTACTAGCTGGTGCCTGCGACTTCGTCCGTATTTAACAATGAAAGGTATCCTATGTCCTTTCTAGTGTCGCAGACAACGTGTATGCAAAATTTCACGGTGATCGGTTCAGTAGTTTTTGCGTGAAAGCGTAACAAAAAAACAAATTCACATTCAGATTTATAATATTAGTAAGGATTAGAATAAAGGGTGGCAGAAAAGCTTAGACACGGTCTTGAGGGCAAATGGTTACCATCACCTATAAGCACACTTAGGTTCCCGAGGGATCGTCTAAAATATAAATCATCTGAAATCAGGTGATTTTTCATTTTTTTTCAAGGACGTAGTCGCGGGCACCAGCTAGAGTAAAAAGACATTTCCAATATCAAAAAATAAGTATTTTTACACTTTCACTGAGTAATTTCTTTTTAAATTTTTGTTTTAAGTACTAAAACTTTGTACTCCAAAATATCTTATTTTATCTCTATGTATTGGTAATCGCTTCTGTATCTTTAAACCTTTTTAACCTTAGATTCATCGCTACCTCTTTCAAAGTAAAACCATTTTATAGCTTTTTGATAGGATTACCTGTATCGTATTTTATTACTTTTTTGTTAAGGTCTCTAATTTATTTTTATTACCTTTTGTTGTTTGAACTGTAGACGAGTTTAGAGTCAGACTTTATTATGTAAAATTATATACAATTTTATAATAATATTTTTACTTTATACATAGTATTTCAGAAAACCATAGTAATATGACCTAACAGTCTCTATTTTGTGCCTTTTTGTCAAACATAAACGTTTCTCTTTGAAATTGTACCCAACTGTCGGTTATTTTATTACCTAACTAGCTGGTGCCTGCGACTTCGTCCGCGTTCTAGATGAAAGGTATTATGTCCTTTCTGGTGTCCCAGACTATGTGTATGCAAAATTTCATGGTGATCGGTTCAGTAGTTTTTACGTGAAAGCGAAACAAACAAACACATTGAAATTTATAATATTAGTAAGGAGGCTGAGTGCTACATTAATATGTTGTGATGCTCTGAGTATTTACAATATTCATAAATATATTATAGGTTTCATGATCTACACTAATCTATATCTATACTAATATTATCAAGAGGAAAAATTTGATTGTTTGTTTGTTTGTATTGAATAGGCTCCGAAACTACTGGACCGATTTGAAAAATTATTTTACCATTAGAAGCCGACATTATCCCTGATGAACATTGGCTACTTTTTACCGCGGGAAAATGTTACATTCCTACGGAAAATCTAAAATAAAAGTAAATACTAGCGGCTTAGCGCGGGATACACTTGACAGCGCCATCTATCCAGAATCAGGTGAGGCGACTAACATGACAACTGCTTGGTGATATTTTTAGCGATCAGCTCCACTGTAGCTAGTAGGTTAATAAAATCACTTGCACCGTGACAAATATACCTACTTGCATAGTGGTTGAAGGCAGCCTTTGAAACGAACGAGCCATTGAATCGTGTCTAGAACAGATGTTAAAACACTATTGCAGAAACCACGTGTGACCAATTATTGTAAGACAAAGCACTCGGCCGGGCCCATTGTCTCCAGTCAACACATTTTACAGAGCACTTATAAATATAGAGACTACACTTATAGACGAGGTGTGACAGTGAGTTCATTTTTTGAAAATCCCACAGAAACCTAACATTTTTACAGGATTATAAGTATCCCATATATATTAATCCAGGTACTACTATATGTGTGCCAAATTTCATCCATATCTGTTCAGCAGTTTTTGCGTAATTGAGTAACAAATATCATGACAATTTTTTGTATTTTTACATAGTATAAATAATTGAAATCGCTTTCCGCGTCTGTCTGTTCTAACCCACGCAACAGATTTTGATGTGGTTTTTACCATCAGTTAGATTTTTTTTCACGAAAGTTTTATTATACTATACTCATATAATAAAACCTAATTAAGTTTTTACGTAAAATTGCATCCAATCCAAGTCCACATTTAATTTAATACGTACAAAAACAATTAGGTTTTTTTTTATTTCGGAATATATTATTGAATTCTAAAATTTCTATACAGTGTACTTCTAAAATATCGCACTAAACCTTTTCATATTTTTTACTTAAACCTTAAAGTTAATTGAAATTTGTAGCATCGTCAACGCCAATTACTCTGAGCACAGGGAATAAACTTTATAACTCATAAATAAAATCACTTTAAATTACTAAGACTTTAATATTTTACATAATAAACATTCTCATAGCGGACATCATAGTAATTTCTACAAAATTACACGCTTCATTGCCTGAGAAAGAGGTATTGTCTTATATAATAAACAGAGGCCACTGCTTTATAGTGGATCGTTTGTATTATTAGTCTATTAAGTTGAAACAAAATGGTGCTTAAAACGTTCGTGTTACAACTTCTAAGTATGGAGTAAGTTGTTTTTAAAGACATTTTAAAGAAAAATCCTTATTACCTCTGTTATAAATGCGAACGAGAGTTTGTTTGTTACGCTTTCACGTCCTAACTACTCAACCTATCATCATGAAAATTTGCATACACGTTGTCAGGAATACAGAAAAGGGCATAGGCCCTATGTCCTTTAGAACGATACCCTATGTCATAGGGTATCTTTCATATAGAAAAACAGTACTGTTACTGAGCGGTCATCTAAAAATAAAAACAAAAAATTCAACGCCTGACAAAAGTATAATCAGTGATTAAGATTGAATAAATATTTTAATACCTAAGGGTGTGGACGAAGTCGCGAGCAAAAGGTAGTCAATTTATATTATTAATTGCTATGTGAAATAAGTAAGTTAAGGTGAAGATCATTATAACAGATGAAGATTGACCAATTTATAAAGTTTGCCTGAGCCTATTTCCAAATAGTCATATTTTTTATATACCATAATATATGTGTGACTATTAAAAATATATTTAAATTTAAATTTGGCTTTTCGCACACTTGGTACGTAATAAAATCGTGCGAGATGACAACTAAACCATATTCTCACCAATGCTCCTCTTGCTCAACTGCATACAACCAGACCTCACATGTAACATTCTCCTAAATTATTATTAGTTAATTTAAATTGTAATATTAATCAAAATGAAATATTTAAGAAATCTAAATCTTTAATCTCAAAAATATCTTTTTGTTGACACAATATTTAAATGGTACCTACTTAAAAGAGTTAAGTGTAATAGAGGCAAGTTGGCAGTTAAGTTTCAAGAAACACGTCTATTATAAAAACGTGACTTGTACTAAGTTATAAAAATTACAATGCACACGAATGTAGCTGGGACCGAACCACTCATTAGGAGTTAACTCCAGATTTTGGGCAATCATAAAACCAGTTCTGTTATAAATCGACGCAGTAAACTGGATTATACCAATCTGTCTATAGATAGGTATATATTTTTTGTTACGTTTCTTATCTGATTTTTAGGGTTTCGGTCCTACAGAATCCTTATAACTTATCAAATCTCGCATTAGGTACTCCAAATTTAGTCTGAAGGTAATGACAATCTTTGTTAGTCTTGTTTTGTTCATTGCTGAACATAATTTACTATTTTGACTACTAAAGCTATCTCTAGCTGTCTTCAATACAATATTGCAAATGAGTATATTTCAATTAAAATTAAACAGCACATAGAATGCTTTATATTTTTCACATACCATACTTTTGATATATGAAATTACCGAGACGTAGCGTAGCGTTGTATTGATGAAATTGAAAATTAAAACAGATCTTTGTTTAGGTTCATGTACTTAAAGTATTTCCCTTGTTTTTTATAAAATTACTATGTTACCTAAGGCACAGAATAGGTACAAGTACTACTAAGAGTACTAAGGATAGGAATTAGAGAGGGCGACGAAATAGGCTCTTCCATCCTTTACTCACTCACCTTAACACAACAGCATAAATGCCATTATTTCAGTGTTTTCTTCTGTAAGGAGGTGCGGTAGTGCCTAAATGTCTGCTAAATGCAACGTTCCTTGCTACTACTTCACTTATTAGACGAATGGACTCTTCTAATGCCTTTCTGCATTGCTCATTTCTTTAGAAATCCACAATGAAGCTAACCCTTGGTCTAAAGAAAATAAAAACTTCTAGTTAATAGTTTGAATAACCACATTAAGCTACCGGGTTTAAGTGAGCCGACCATCAGTTAATTTATCAGTGTGTGACTATCTTTAATGTAGCGATCGCCTCGAGGATAGATCTAGATCGCGATATCAAATTGATGGTGGAAATAGTTTGTTTTTGTACGTCTCCTTTTCAATCTTGATAATATTGTTACAGAGTGTAACTTATACATGTTTAAGTTCCATTCAATTTGTAATGTCACTATCACGTTGTGATAGTAATAGCAGAGTGGATTTTTTTTTCACTTGTAATATGCTTTGAAATTGTCTTGATACAATGTCACAAGTTCGTGAAATCTTATTTTATTTTTACATGAAATAGCTTTTTCAGTTGAATATGAATATGCACACAGTTTAACTTCGAACATAGGTAGTTAGTTTACATATTTATGAAAACATTCACATGAAAAAATATGCATTGTTTTTAGAAATAAAACTAAAATCAGTTGGATAAAATTACTGGGTATCGAAGTATTAAAGGTTCGAAGAAAACTTTAAAAACGATATATTTTCCTGTTCGAATTCTACACATTGCGTTACTCTTCGCGGAAACAATAACACTTTGCGGTTTTATTTATTTTGAATAAGGCTGAACAATTTTTTTTTGTTATTATCAAACTTAGTACACATACCTGAACAATTATTACTATATTTTTTATTGAAATTATTATTATATTTGTATTTCATTAAAGTTCTACAATTAATTAATTAAGTCAACATAGCAACTCAAACTATAGGTTTAAAAATCAATTTTTATTTAATTTTTCAATTAATTATGTGATTATTACTATAATATTTAAAAACAAAATTTGAATGTCCTTTGTACTTTTATTTCGATACATTAAGCTGTAATCAATTTACAAATATGTATGAGCATACAAACTATTTAACATTCCGATTAAAAATAAGCTTAGATTATTATCATTTTTCATTACCTATGTTATTTTTTTTCAGGTAAGTGAGAGTCCAGTTACCTACTGATAGCGGAGATATTACCTACTATTTTATGTAGTAAGTTAACTTTGTATATTTTTTTAATTTTGTATTTCAATTTCTTTCAATCCAAAAAAAGATAATAATAATAGAATAATTAAATACACTCTGAATTAAAATAACTGCTTTCACCAGATGGCAAGACGTCATTTCGACAATCACCCAAGCTCGTTCAAAAACATCAAATTAATTCGACCATAAAGTTCAATCACTTGCCTATACTTAATCTCTCACTTGCTGTAACCCTAAAACAAAATTGTTAAAGTAACCAATAACCACAAAATCCTCTGTACACCTGTGAAGCTTTACTTAATAGAAAATAAACCCTATTTGTATTGCCATTAAGTGCACAATTCCAATACTTAGATTGTAGAACAGAAATAGAAAATGTGTCTATTAGTTCGATCAATCATATTATAAAGGTTATTAACCGTCAGATTAACTTTCGATTTGAAGTTAGAGGTGTAATGTGACACGACCCTTATCCGATGGCTGGAACAATAAATGATGTAACTTTGATTTTATCTAGAGTTCTATTTTTAGTATTACTAAGATAGTATAGGTTGGTAAGGCAAAGATAAATTTCCTATGAAAATTTTAAAATCAAAATTTTATTGCAATTGGTTTTATGAGTGGCTTACAAAAAGCATCGGGAAAATGCACTTGTGCTTTTTTTTCCGTTTCAGTAATTAAGTAAAAGATGCCAGGTATTATTTCTCTATCCTCATTATGCACTTTTCCAATTTTATTGCTCTCAGAGATATCCTTACTAATATTATAAATGCAAAAGTAACTCTGTCTGTCTGTCGCGCTTTCACGCAAAAACTACTGAACCGATCACCATGAAATTTTGCATACACGTTGTCTAGGACACCAGAAAGGACATAGGGTACCTTTCATCCAGAACGCGGACGAAGTCGCGGGCACCAGCTAGTATTATATAAACACCTTCTTCCATGTCCATGTTTAATGAGGTTTTCTTAATATAATACTACGACTCTAATACAATATTCTTAATATAATACAAGAAAATATATAATACTACGACTCTGGTGAAACCTATAATATTACCACTGTGTACTACTTACACACCCTGTTGGGTTTCTGGTACCTGTTTTGATTAGGAATCTGACTTGACTTTAACTTTGTCGAATTTCGTAACTCTAGTACATTATGTATAGTGTTATAATATAAAATATAAATTTAATATTTTCTTTGTGTTCGACAAAATAAAAGAGTTTATTATAAAATATCACTACGGTCATTAATAGCAAACATCCACGAACATAAAACCTGATAACGTATTACAATAAAACTTAAAAGCGACCGGAACGAAACCATAAATCATTTGCAAACAAACCCAACTATAAGCTTCAATAGACAATCTGATGTTACATTAAACCAATATAGAGTTGCAGTTGGAAAACCACTAACATCCAATATTGGGAATCTTATCTCCATGTGGGAAGGTTTATTATTGGTTGACACATATTTAGTTGGAGACCAAGAAGTACGGACAGAAGTAAAATAAGAAAGCAACTCGACTAAGACCTATGGGCGTTACGCTTCATTTAGCAAATCTATATCGAATTCATCTGGATAGTGTGTCGTTTCCAGTGTGTTTTTACTTAATATTTTGTTCCAAGACATACTTAATGGCAGCACTTCGCGAGTACTTGATGGCACTTTGTAGTTGCCCTGATAAATTGGCACTCAACTTTTTGCTTAACATTATTTATAATGTACATTAGAAAATAGAGTAAATCAGAGTCAAGAAAAAGGGAGTCATTTCCAATTTGACTGTAACCGTTTTTATTTAGGAATATTACTTTGGACTTAGTTTACCTGTGTTTTATACATTTGAGTCTAAAGAAAGCTTTTTTAGACTTTTTTATTTTAATTATTTTTAATTATTACTATTTTTTTATGTAAAACCGGTCCACTTGATTCAGTGGATATTTTGTTTAATAGGCGAAGAGTATATAAAAAGAAAAAGAAACCTTAAAAAATCCTTTGATTTTTGATTGATTTCAAGTTCGTCTTTTAAGTCTGAATTTACTCAAAAAATTACTAATTGATAATGATCAATATTAATATATATTATGATTGTATCAATATGGTTAGTCTATTGCGGTAAATAACAAGACTTGAGTGGATGAAGGCGTTATGTCGCATTTTTGGGTTTTTTCGTTTTTTTGCGTTGATGAAGATAATATATGAATGTTTACAGACCTTAAGATCATCGATTTAAGACATTTTTAGAATATAAAAAGTTGAAAAAGGTGCTATGTACAGTTAATTTTAAAAAGCAAAGAGTGCAGAAAAGTTTACATTTGTTAATGGACGAGAGAGCTATGTTCACTTTTCTTAAATTAAATTAATACTAGGGTTTATTGGCTATCATACCATTAATATATTAGGTTGTTTACACAACTTTTCATCATAATTTATTACAAAAAACAGTTCCGTGGCGACTTATCTCAAAAATTCAGTGTAAAACTTTAACCTCGATTTATTCGAAATTAGAATAATGCGACATATCACCTTCATCCACTCACGTCTTCTTTATAAACTTATATAAATGTAACTATATTTTTAAATAATACTATCTACTGCCCGCGACTTTTCCCGCGAACTATGTAATTTATATATTAAAACCTTCCTCGAGAATCACTCTATCCATTTTTGAAAACAGCATGGAAATCGATGCAGTAGTTGTTGAGTTTATCGCGACCAGACAGACACACAAACGCGGCGGAGGACTTTGTCATCATTAATACTAATAATAAATCTGTAAGTGTAGTTATTGTATGTATGTATGTTCCTCCATAACTCTTAAAGGAATTAACATTTAGACGTACAGGACACAGGACAACGCCGACGAAGTCGCGGGCTCCAACTACTTTTATAATATGTAAAGGTGACTCAATCAAATATGTAATTAGCTGGTTACGTTTTTAATAAAATTAATTCGTTGATTTAGCAATTTAATAACAATTGTTATAAATTCACGAATCAACACGAATTTGTGCTGAATTGTCAATTTGAAATGGATTGAGTCACTCGTTACCTCATCCACTCATATTTCAATGTGTCTGGTTAGCTTTACTTAACTTGTACTTAACTATAAAGCTAATTGACTCATCAGCTATTTGACTCCGTACCTGCTTATCTGAATCGTGTATCACTAAAACTTTTTTACATTCTTATAATGTTGTGAAACGGTAAATTTTAAAACATCTATTGCTTTGTTTCAACGTTTATCTTGTGGATGCACTTATTATGCAGAATTAATGGATGGGACATTTACAATAGTCACGACTTTTACAAATGTTTTAGTGGCATTCATATTATCGACAGTTTGTATCGGAATTAATGCAAGCATCTCTGTCATAACGCTTTTGTTTGCATTATGGAAATGCATTTTGATTTTGTATAAATACTTGCTAATGCATTTGACATCATACACTGGTTGTCTGTTACTATGTACCATGGATGCACAATATTATATGAATTATAATGATTATATTAATTTGTCATTAAAATCCTTTAATTTTTAGCAACATTACGTTAATACTGTTTTATCTGTCTAATTTATCGTTGGAGGCATGTTTGAGGCTTTGCATAATAAATAAATAATCTCATGTATCTATACTAATATTATAAAGAGGAAAGATTTGTTTGTTTGTATAGAATAGGTTCAGAAACTACTGGACTGATTTGAAAAATTCTTTTACCATTTTTTTTTTTATTTTTTTTATAAGAGATGGGTTTGCTCTTGGCCAACAACCAGCTTGGTAGCAAGGGAGAGGCCTAAGATGGAGCGAGCTCACCCAGAAGATGCCTATTCACTCGAACTTTGAAAAAATTAGGGTTATATGAACTCAGAAATACAGACGCAGGCAGGGAGTTCCAAACCTTGGCGGTGCGCATTATAAAGGATGTTTTAAAGCGCTTGGTTCGAAAAGGGGGGATTTCGACAAGATGAGGATGGTAACCAGCCGTACGTCTGTATGTCCGATGGAAGAAAGGGGAAGGCGGTATGAGCTCATGGAGCCCCTGAGCACACTCACCGAAGTACATCTTATAAAAGACACATAGACTGGCAATTTTGCGTCTATGTACCAGGCTCTGCATCTTAGATTTAAAAAAAATTAGAAGCCGACATTATCCGTGATGAACATAGGATACCTTTTACAGCGGGAAAATGCTTTATTCCTACGGGAAATCTAAAATAAAAGTAAATACTAGCAGCTTGGCCCGGGAGATAGCGCCATCTATTCAAAATACGGTAGAATGCGTTTTATACGAAGTCGCGAGCACCAGCTAGTCATATATAATAAACATCCTAAATAACTTCACTTAAGGAATAGCCTGAATCACTTGAGAACCCGTTTCCTATCATCTACTTATACTTACTTATCCTTTATTCTTAATTCTTCTATGGAATCTATGGTTGCCAGCGCATTCGCAACGCCATAGGCGACGTCCGCCACCTAGAATCGAGTGGTCAGCCTTTCTAACAATCTTAACATAACAATAGGTGCATTGAATACAAAGTTTGATAATGATAATTACACTTTCATGCATTACAGTCTCATTATGTACTGCACCCATTAAGAAAAAACTTAACATTTGTTAATCATTAATACATTTTGTACGACTTAAAACCATAACACCAAGCAGCACGTGTCCACGCCGTTTTTGTTTTCCAACAACTCACTCCGGTTAGAAAGTGTTTACATAAATTGAAATAAATATTATTATACTAGTGACCCGTTAGGCTTCGCTTAGAATTCATTTATACACAAACCTTCCTCGTTTATCCTTCTTTTCGTGAGTGAAAATATAATTAAAATCGATGACGAACTTTTCGAGTTTTTGAAGCATATAGATAGGTACAACTAACTTAATAATTATATTATAGATAATTATTTAGTATCTATAAATTGACACGCGCAATAGTTTTAGAATCTATAAGAAACTTATTGGTCAAAGTTAATTACTGATGTATGCAATGACGACACTGTGTAGCACAGTGTCACCTCTCTCCTCGCTCGAGGGAAGTGTTTGACACTTGAAAATGACGAACGTAAACCACACGCGACCGAAGACGCGCCTGCGCATCGTCATCGTGACAGAGAGCAATAATGGAGGCGATGGCAGTTGATTGTAAAATAAGAAATAATTTTTATATCCAGTTAATGGACCTACATAAGAGACATACAGCCGTCCAGTATGAAACTTTTTAATTTTAACTTCAAGACTTTTTAGTAGGTAATTTTGGCTGTGCGTGATAGGCAGGGCAAGCGAGTATACTTACGACTTACGAGTAATTATGTCAGTAACTTTTATTTGTTTACTTATCTGCTTATTTTTGCTTAGATTTTGAGCTTCTGAGGTTGAACTTTCTTACGAGACTAATAGCTAGATTTTCAGTGCCATTATGTCATCACTGGCAAGACACATTACATAATAATGTAAAATAAATAAAATAAAAAAGCCTTTATTGGTGTTTTTTTTACATTCTTACTAAAAATAATTAATGCCTAAACTAAATTTTTATTTTAAAATATTTTTATCAATACTATAATATGTAAGTGTAGGTATTGTATGTATGTATGACCTCCATAACTCTTAAACGAATTAACTGAATTTCATGAAACTTGGTAGATGAACATTTAGACGTACGGGACACAGGATAGGCTACTTTTTTATTTTTCAACGCGGACGAAGTCGCAGGCGCTAGTTATTTAATAAATCGGCAAATGGTTGTCATTCGTCTTATTTCCCGACAAAGGCCTCCTCTAAAAAATTCCACTTAATTCTGTCTTTTGCTGCACGAGTCTACATTAGTCACTTTAAAAAGTCCAGTCACTTTTAAAAATTCATTTTCCCAACTTTTGGTCTGTCTGCCTATGTTTCTTTTATTGTCTCGTGGATACCTACTTACTAAAAATTGTTTTCCAAAATTACTCCTACTTTTAACGTACTTAGATTGATACTTACAAATAAAGGGAACAATACAATTTAATATATATTTTTTAAATTTAACATTAACAAAATATAGTTATCAAACTCTGCGACTGTATGTCACAAACCCATAACTATGCCATAAGTATACACATTATCGCTAGTAGCGTGATATACACTATTGCATGATGTTGATGACGAATGGCCAGACCTCAGAGACTGTTTAGTTTATTTTGATCGTTTGTAATGACCACCACTAATACCTCTACAAAGATTCTTTGAAAAGTCAATGACTTTTAATAAATAACCTAGTTAAATTGATACCTATATTTTTTAAGGTAATTGTAGGCAACTATCTAATATGCATTTGAGACATCAAATTATCGCTGGTTTTTGTATCGGGTTTCGAATATTGATGAGTTATAATATTTTAATCATAAAAGAGATGATTTGTATATTTTTAATGAATTATCTCAAAAACTACTGGACTGATTTTGAAGATTATTTCACCTATATAGTTAAAGCTACATTATCAGCGAGTAACATATAGCCTATCTATACTAATATTATAAAGAGGAAAGATGATTGTTTGTTTGTTTGTATAGAATAGGCTCCGAAACTACAGGCCCGATTTGAAAAATTCTTTTACCATTAGAAGCCGACATTATCCGTGATGAACATAGGATACTTTTTACCGCGGGAAAATGCTTCATTCCTACGGGAAATCTAAAATAAAAGTAAATAATAGCGGCTTGGCCCGAGATACACTAGATAGCGCCATCTATCCAGAATCCGGTGAAGCGACTAAATGACAACTGCTTGGTGATATTTTTAGCGATCCATTCCACGGTAGATGGCGTTTTATACTTTTCAACGCGGATGAAGTCGCGAGCACCAGCTAGTATTTTATAAAGTTACACGGGCTTTGTCGCGTACATACAACAGCTAGTATATTTATATGTAAATTTTCCTCTTTTTTAGTAATAGAGCGATCTGTAAGCATAAATTTTAATGTAGCTTGAACACAAGCCGTTTAGTATTTTCAAGCTGCGACTTAAAAGGACTTTGCATAGTAACATCTTGCAATAAATCATAACTCTAAACATAGAGGTTTGAGCATAACAAAATCGCTGAATTACCTTACACAAAGTAACCCTACATGACAGAAGTTCTAGAGATTAACATAAGGTGTGTTTTGAAGCGCAAGCTAAGCGATAAACTATCTTGATTCTTTTATTCATTAGGCAATATAACTGTTAATATTAACTGATATCAAATGATAGAATATAAAACGTATTTTTTCTGTTATTTCTAATATAGTAATAGATAAATGTATACCCAATAGTTCCTAAATATATTTAATAAAAAAATAATGTAAATGTTATAATAGCCTAACTTTTTTTGTTGTTAAAGCCTTTTTAGTTAATTATTTATGCACATTTTATTACTTAATAATTTTATGCACTATAATTATTATAATGTAACATAAAAATTACATAAATTAATTAAAAAAGTTTTTATAAAAAAATTTTTATCATATCACTTTTTAATTATTGTCTCTGAAATGCCATTCACTTAAAAATACTTAAGTGAGGTAGAAAAATAATTAAGACTTTTTTTTTTATTTTGGCCTTTAATTAGGTACGAACTTGAAATATCTGAAATAAAATAAAGTAATAAATAAATGAACTGTCTTATATTTTGTTGACTCTAATAAAATTGGTTTAAGTTTAGGTTTGCAGTAAAATTTAAGGTTAATTAGATGTTCTTTTTAAAATGCAATTTTTCTTGGCCGTTTCTAGGTAGTACTTAAATTCACATGAAGAGTCTCGTAAGCCACAGTGCAATAAATATGTGTCACAAGTAGTCACATAATGTTAGAACGCGGCATTTAACTTTTGATTTATCTAAGCGGTTACAGAAACATACCGCGATAATACTAACAACAGTTAACACGGGAATTGCAGTGATAATGGACCCGAAAGTGTTGTGCGTTGAGAGATTTAGACCACTTGCAACGTAATAATATAATTAATTATTATTAGCTTTAGCACTCGACTTCGTCCGCGTATCTTTATAAAATACTGTTGCACGCGACTTCGCCCGCGTAACTTTATAAAATATAATACATTCGTGTCTGTGAAACCATGGAAATACACATACAAAAATTTCAACCCAATCGGTCAAGCCGTTTAGTAGTTGACATACCGACAGCAGTGCCACCTGCCGGGTCCAATTGTATTTTTAAATCATTCAGGAAACCGTCTAAATACCCATATAAAATTTCAACTCAATCGGTTCAGCAGTTTAGAAGTTATGTGAAAAAGAAATTATGTACGGAAGGACCCGTCTTACTATCCGTTGTCTTATTACCCGTTTTCCCGTAGGAATGAAGCATTTTCCCGCGGTAAAAAGTATCCTATGTTCATCACGGATAATGTCGGCTTCTAATGGTAAAAGAATTTTTCAATTCGGTCCAGTAGTTTCGGAGCCTATTCTATACAAACAAACAAACAATCAAATCTTTTCTCTTTATAATATTAGTATAGATAGCCTATGTTACTCGCTGATAATGTAGTTTTCTACAGGTGAAACAATTTGTAAAATCGATCCAGTATTGTTTGAGTGTATTCATTAAAATACAAAATCTTCTCCCTTTATAATGTTAGTAGATTTATTCTCATCTCATATCAGCTGGACTTCACTGCTGGACATAGCCCACAATTTTCCAACAATTTTTCCAAATTCCACACCTAACAAAAATATATAAGCAATAAAAATTTAACAAAAGTAGCGCGGGTGAAGTCGCTGGCAAAAGCATAAACAGACAAATACAACTGTCCCAAACTAAGTATAGGTTTTAAAAATGTTTGGGTACTTATCTATACTAATATTATAAAGAGGAAGGATTTTATTGTTTGTTTGTATAGAATAGACTCCGAAACTACTGGACCGATTTGAAAAATTCTTTTACCATTAGAAGCCGACATTATCCGTGAGGAACATAGGATACTTTTTAGCGCGGGAAAATGCTTCATTCCTACGGGTAATCTAAAATAAAAGTAAATACTAGCGGCTTGGCCCGGGATACACTTGATAGCGCCATCTATCCAGAATCCGGTGAAGCGACTAAATGACAACTGCTTGGTGATATTTTTAGCGATCCGCGGTAGATGGCGTTTTATACTTTTCAACGCGGAGTCGCAAACACCAGCTAGTAATACATATTTATAAAATAATTATTGTCTTTTTAGATATATTCAATAGCGGTTTCTTTGTTAAAATAATAAAAGATAAAATTGTCATTACCACTTTAACTCAGCACTCTAGCTATCCTATTACATTATCTTTTCATTTAGAGACCACATAATATTATATTTTCTCTACACCACAATACCGTTTGCCCGATACGACAAACCGAGAGTTGAATAGCGATGTGCCTTAACGAATTAAAAGTATCGATAAGTATTTTTTCTTGCGTCTGTATAAATAAAAACAAAATTGGATTGTGTTTGTTTTTATGTTAAGGTTGACAGACAGGCTGACGGTCTACTTGATGGTAGGTGGCTACCGTCGCCTATGACACAAGCAACGCCATAAGTGCTACAAGTACGCTGCCGACCATAGAAGGATTAAGGGTAAGGGATAAGGAAGGGATGGGGGGTAATAGGCTCTGGCAACCCTTACTCACTCACCGAAACACAACAGCACACATGCTGTTATTTCACGGTGGTATTCTATAAGGTGGTGGTTACTGCCGCCAGACGGGCTGCCCACATGACTGCGAAATGCAGTATGCCCTACCACTAATAAATTGTGTGTGTTATTTTTCTATTACTTCTTGTTAATCAATAATTGTTGCAACAATATCAAATTTAAATATTTCTTGTAAGTCTGTTGAAGTTTAAGTTTAAGTTGAAGTTATGTAAACGTTATGGGGAAAAATAATTATCATTAATCATTTTGAATATAGTTAGATTATTGACATTTTTATAATTCACTTCGAGCTACATATGCTTTGAGTTTCCCACCTGTAAACTACTTTTGGACTACCTGTCGGACATTTCTCGCAAATGTTTTCTTGTGGATGGAAACCCGCATTTAGGGTTTTATTAGGATTAGTTCTGTCTTTTATTAGGATTTTTAAAATTAAGAATAAGAAATAATGCATTAAGAAATAACGCATTTAATAAATATTTTAAAACGTAACAACATCCACAACGCAAATCTTAAAATGAAGTTTGTAAGAGAATTGTATGAATAAACATTCAAAATATTAGAATAAATAATGAAATATATTTATCTAAAATTACATAAGAGAAAGTTTTATCAAAAGCGTAAAAACAAATGTCTGTGTTTTCCATTTATTAATTAGCTCAAAACAAACGCATTTGTAAATAAATCGTAGATAACGACATGTGTAACCTTCGACCTATTGTCACTTGAACATAAATTATTTTCTTATCGATATCGATAATGGCCGTGTCACAGCGCAAACGAAGTTAGACAGATTTGATCTGCGCACGCGCCGAAGTATCTCGCTGTAGTAATACTGGTTGTAACGTAATATTGTAGTACTGAAGTAAACAGGTTATTTGCTTCCATCCAATGTTTATTCCTGAATGCAACATTGAGTTTGAAGAAATCATTGCCTTTTCTTCTATTGAGTATACTTAGTTTTAAAATTTCTCTGTCGTCTTCTGTAAGGGCCAGAAGACCACTGAGTACCGTGCCACTATTTGCCAGATCTAGACCAGAGCCAACTATGAATCAACCGATAATCAAACCTGGGACACCTGAGGCAGAGCGTTAAAGCAAGCACTTTAACCACTGGACCAATAGGTGTGTCAAACATCATTATAGCATTTTTTAAAACCATTAGAAAGATCAGGAAACACAAAAGGCAAAATATAGCTTTAGCACACTTATAGTCTTTGACTATGAGTCTGTTGATATCATTTATAGACGCAAGTATTGTAATATAAACAAAGATAAATTTACAACTGGCCACTACGTAGTAATTGCAGTTTAGATAAGAGTACATAACGTTCTATAGTTAAATATTATTATATTTTAAAGAGCAGTTAAGGCCAAGTGCGCTCATAATAAATTGTTATGATTAGTAAGTTCATTAATGTAATTCAAACAAAGGTCTTCCTTATCGTTACTTGGAAGCCTTCTGAATTGTGTTTACAATAATATTTTAATGTCCATTGGTTGTGGTTAGTTATGTAAAGGTTTTTGAAAATAAATATTTATAAACTTAGGTGGCTTGTATAAAACTCAAGAATCTTAGCAAATCTATTTACACGATTGTAATACAAAGTCGTATCGTATGAGAGATTTTTAAAGGACATAAGTTTTATACAAATTAACACTTTAAATGCGAAAGTATCAAAATTATATTATATGTATTATATGTATTGATGATTGATATCTTCGTGAGAAACAAAGATCACAATAAGTCTTTCCTATTATTTTCATAGTTTTCACCTTAAATTAATATTTATTTTGAACACAGTAATAGTTATAT